>CM057341.1:203485155-205885155 GCA_030015575.1 Agapanthus africanus | reverse complement strand
CAAGACGGTTGTGAAGCACAGGTTGTCAAGTTGCCAATATTCGACACAAACACGAAACGAGCCCGTTTTGTTCACTTACCGTTTGTATGTCCAAACTTGGGATATCAATACTAAGCACAATGGTTAGCAAGCATACCACAACATCAAAAACACAAATTAGTGAGTGAAATCAAATGATTTTAGTGTTAAGTATGCTAAGTGTTTGTGATAGTATATGGTATATGAAACCAAGAGATTTGTCAAGTCACTTGATCACAAAATACCATATCTAAACTTAGCAAACTTAACACTAAATTGATTTTAACTTAAACGTTGTGAAATGGGGAAAGGGAGTGAATATGGTATATGAAGAGGTTATAAAGTAATCATGTTTCAAAACACCATACCACATCAATACATGAAACAATTTTTAAGTTAAAATCACAAATATATGCACATTAAACATGAACAGGAGGAGGAGGAAGGCAAAGCCTTTCATCTCATTTCCTCACCATCACCACAACCAAGAGATTAGTTACACATAATGAAAAGAAAAGCAAGTAAAGAAACAAAGCAATATTATTAACACTTGATGTAGATATTAGTTACTTGTTCAACCTCCATAATGAAGCTCTCAAAAGAAAGCTTCAAGAGGAAAGAAGAAGAAGAAGAAACCAAGTTTAAACACACACAACTCTCAAGCTAAACCAAAAACAAAACAAAACTATGGAAAATAGTGTAAATTTTTACATGCCCTTTGGCTCAATATCTGTACTGGTATTTATCAGCTCAACTCCAGAACAAACAAACAATATAGATGGACTGATGTGACCCTAAAAAATGACCAGAAGAAAAATGAGGAGATTTGGAGACAAGGGACCCGGTGGTGCTGGTCTTATTAGGGGGTCTCGCCGGTTTTATTGTAAGCAATTGGGCTCGTGTTGGTGTGGTGGCCTCGAGTAGAATTTGGAGGGAAACTTGCACTTTATATCACATCACATCTTTTTGCATTTATCACACCTCAACTCACACATGCCCACTTGCACAAGTTGTTGTGCCAAGGCAGCCCCCACCATGGTCCAAGTCTCAAAGAGCTAGTGTACACTTGTATTGTGTTGGACCAAAATTGTGTGCGCACATTTATTTGCAAAAGAACTCTTTGGAAATTGATCGGTTTTCTGTTTTGTTTCCAGTGTCGGCTCCTAAACGTTATATCCGTGATTTTTATTGTGTTTCCAGTATTATATCATGGATACCTGTAATTTGAATTTACTGAGCAGATACTGGTTAATAACACCGATATAAATAAAATAGATAATGAAAGAGCGGTATTAACTTACAGTTTTCTGAGATGAACACTTGTCAGGGGCGGTACTTGATATCGAATTGGGACAATTCCCACCTCCATTTCTCCAGAAGACCCGACGACTCGGGGGAGGCGAGAATAGACCCTAAAGGTAGCTCGGTGAGGACGAGAATTGTGTGCGCTTGGAAATAGTGTCGAAGTTTTCTGGAGGCGACGACAAGTGCCAGGACTATTTTCTCTATGGCCGGGTATATTGTTTCCGTATCCTTGAAGACATGGCTCACATAGTAGATCGGCCTCTGTATGCCTTCAAATTCTCTGACAAGCACCGAGCCTGCAGCCTGGTCGGAGACGGCTTGATATAATAATAGCTCATTTCCTTCGACCGGTCGGGTGAGTAGCGGGGGAGTCGCTAAGTGCGCTTTGAGTTCTGGCATTCCTCAGACCATTCGAACTTAGTAATTTTCCTTAGGGCCTTGAAGAATGGGAGGCGCTTCTTTCCGGATCTGGACATAAAGAGACTCAAGGCAACCACCCTTCCCGTGAGGCGCATGATGTCGACATTGCTCCTGGGCGTTGCCATGTTGAGAATGGCGCTGATCTTTTCTGGGTTTGCTTCGATTCCTCGATGGGTAACCATGAACCCGAGGAACTTCCCACTGGTGACTCCGAACACATACTTAGCTGGATTCATCTTCATTTTGTACTTGCGTATGACATCGAATGTCTCACCGAGGTCTTTAGTGTGCCCGGCTGAGGAGAAGAATCTTACAAGCATATCGTCGACGTAGACTTCTATGTTTCTCCTAATATGTGGTTTGAAAAGCTTGTTAACCAGGCATTGATACGTGGCCCCTGCGTTCTTGAGTCCGAATGGCATCACTTTGTAGCAATATACCCCCCGATCCGTGGTGAAGGCGGTAAGCTCTTCGTCGGCCGAGTTCATCCGGATCTGATTGTAACCAGAGAAAGCATCCATGAAGCTCAATAGTTCGTAGCCGGCCAAACTGTCCACTAGCTGATCTATCCGAGGAAGTGGATAGTTGTCTTTGGGACAAGCTTTGATCAAGTTTGTGAAATCGACGCACATGCGCAATGTCCTGTTTGCCTTCTTGACCCTTCTCTTCTTTTGTCGGACGGGTCGGGCTTGCGGGTCGACCCCAAGTTTGTGGGGGATCACTTTGGGTTCGATCCCGGGCATGTCCGCGGGCGTCCAAGTGAATACGTCTGAGTTTCTCCGGAGGAAATGGATCAAGTCTTCGCGGTGGTCCCCGATCAAGAGAGAACCGATCTGGACTGTGCGGCCATCGACTCCTTCTTCGAAGGGGACTTCCGTCAATGTTTCCACTGGGGCACCTCGAATTTCTCTTTGGTCATCGCGTGTATCTAAGGACCCCTGGAAATTATGCGCGTCCTCAAAATCGCCGCCCTGCTCTCCGGCGGTAGACGTTGAGGTCGAGGCGAGGCAAATCTTAGCAGTTTGCTGGTCTCCATAGGCCCGGCCTATCCCCCTTAATCCAAAGGGAATTTGATCGTAAGGTGATAAGTCGAGATCTGGGCCCAGAGGGCGTTTAAGGTAGGACGTCCCAAGAGAATGTTATAGGATGAAGGGACCTTGGCGACGAGGAAGTCCACTGGTATGGTTCGCGTATTGACCGCTTCCCCAATGTTGAAGAGGAGGATGACCAATCCCTCGGCCGGTACGGAATGATTGGTGAACCCAGAGAGGACATGGAAGGTAGGTCGAAGGTCGGATGGTCCTAGCCCCATACGCTAGAAACAGTCGTGGAACAGGATATTCGCCGAGCTCCCTGAGTCGACCAATATTCTCTAGACTTCGTAATGGTGGACTCTGGCCGTTATCACGAGAGGGTCATTGTGAGGAAGCGATATGCCATGGAGGTCTTCATTGGTGAAGATGATCGGTCCGTCCCTCCTGCACCTCTTGTGTGGTATATCGCTTACACCCTCGACAGGGAGGATGTGGTGGTTCCTACCACTTTCCCGAGCTGGATTCGAGGTAACAACCATGATTTGCCCGATCGTTAATTCCTCGGGAGGGGTTTGGTCCTTTTTCTCCCGCTCCACCTGCCGCTTGTCCTGCAGGTATTACGCCAAGTGGCCAGAGCGGATCAACTCCTCGATGTAGTCACGGAGTTGTTTACAGTTCTCAGTCGGGTGACCCTGCGACCTGTGGAAGGCACAGTATGGGCCGCGGAGATGCTTACCCGCTCTTTGGGTGACTGGCGTGAGCTTAAAGAACCTGTAACGACTCCAATTTCATTTGTACAAAAAAATTTCAAATTAATGTACAGAATAGAGTTTCAAGCCTTAGTACAAGTTATAAATTAAAATTGTTTAAGAACAGCAAGAAATAACTTGTAGCTTATTGGTAAAGCCTTGCACTGCTGTGATGTAGCCCATGTGTTCGAATCCCATCAGCCACATATATTTTTACTGATTTTTCTTTTAAACTTTTTGGAAGCCTAAAAGTTTACACGTGCAAAACACGTAAAAATGGAAAGTCAGATTAAATAAACATGGGCAAATGAGTATTTAAACAGACTAGGACATGTGGCAAACATCTAAGACCCCACCCCATACAAATAGCCAGCGAGATTCGCCATTGGGCCGGCACCGCCGGGCCCCCCGTACCAAATACTTCCATACTCCGCACCCCAGTCTCTTGGCCTACCCCCACTACTCCAGTGCTGTTTGATTTCTCTGTAAATTAACAGAGAACTTAAATTCACTCATAAATCCTATTTTTAATACATTTTTAATTCTCTATTCACTCACAAAACCCTAATTCTACCCTATAAATACAACATCACACCCTAGCCTTTCTCATTCTGAAGTCTATTGTTAAAATTCTCAAATATTTCCAAGCCAAAGAAGAGTACAAGTGGAGTTAGCCCAAGTTCCTTTCCGAAGAGGATTCGAAACACTTCCGGAGAATCCGCGACACCACGACGATCTCAATATCTTCCTCCTTCTATTCTTAACCCAAATAACAAGTAAGTCCCCCTTCTCTCCTCCTCTTCTTAACTTAAAATGTTCTCTTTTCAAATCACGTCGGTAAGTGGAGTTATACCGACCTTTAATACTATTCTCTTTTAAATTTCAATTTTCTCTTAAGAACCACTTAACCATATCATTATATCTTGCTTGTTAAACATTAACAAAAATTTAGGAACAAGTTTCATTTTAAAATTCCAAGTACAACAACTTTTACTAAGCTTTTACGCTTAAATACCATGAAATTACATATGACATCGTTTAATCATTCTTGTTTATATTACCTCTAGAAAACCTCATGAGGTAATGACCTACTTCTCACAAACACGCATCTTGACATAGCACGTTTTCCTTGAACAACAACTTTGAGGCAAATATGACTTTCACAACAAAATACCATCAACTATCAAAACCCGTATTCTTTAAATTGTGTTATTTACATTCCTTGCAATTATGCCTCTACAACCCATTTTGGAGAACCCGATAGAGATGGTGCAGGTTATCGCATATCCTCAGGACTAGTAGAGCGAGATGCAAACCTCCTCACAGAGCATGCGATCTCGATGGAATTTTTAATGCAATTTTTAAGAAAAATATGATTTCTAGTTAATAAATAAATTTTATTTTTAATAATTATATATAAATATTATCAATCCATCTATTTTAAATATATAATAAATTCCGTGTGTTTCTAAACAAAAGAAAAGAATTACATTTCCATGAAAATACCATCAAGAATCCATACAAGTAAAATTTACACAAAAATACCATGAACTATTCAACTAGGTATTTATTCACTAGAATACCTCACTTTTAAAAGTTACATCCATGAAAACTCTAAATACGATAAATAAATACTTGAGATTTATTTTGAAAGTATACTAAAACTATTTTTCATAAAACCCCTTCAAGTTATATTAATTTACATTAAGGACCCTAGTAAATATAGATTTAAGCGGGACCAATTCTCTTGAGGCTCAGGGAACCGGAGAAGGTGGGTGCTTGCATATTTAAGGTAGAAAACTAAAACGGGGTTATCAATGGTAATTAGCTTGGAAAAAGTCACAAATCATGTCGTCTATGTGCAGCGGTTACCGATAACTCTTAAACCTAATTCAGGACTCAAATTTATTTAAAGTGTCTGACTCAATTTGAGTCTTAGTTTAATCTGAATGCAATCCAAACATGATTCCAATTATAACTCCATTTCAACATGAATCCAATGTATCAAGCATGAACACTTGAACATGAACATGCAACATGACTCGACTGGACCGAACCATGGATATATTTTGAACTTGACTATATGACTATCCGTTTACATCCGATCAGTTTACATGAACAACTTATACCATGGTTCCGGCAAGTCTTATACAACAAATCATTACAATCAATACAATATGCATTACGGGGTTTTAACGGGGTAGATTGGCACAGAATGTATTAGAAGTGGCACGAGACGGTCACCATAATACACCTAACCTGAATATCCATGTCGTTGTCCCGTGGCTTGATGGGTCCTTGTGCTCCGTATACCTTAGTCCACGGATAGTTGGGCTCCTCTCGTATACACTGATGCATTCTGTGCCAAGCTACAAACAACTACGTTAGTATAACAAAAACAGATAAATTACCAGATCTATTTCATTTACTTGATCTATTCTTATCTCTCTCTTGGGACTTACCGAGCGATTGTTCGCTGACGATATTCTTATTTCTTCTTTCTTTGGAATGTTGTCAGGAGGACCCGACTCTCAGGAGATCGAGCCCAGCCAGAAGTTTTGGAGCAGTTTGCTGAGGAGCCAGAGTTTTAGTTCATACTTGTACTTATCTTACTTTCAGTTCATATGCTATTGTTTAGGCATCGCTTTCCATTATTTTATTTTACTTTCCAGTGTATGCAAAGAATGAATATAAATAAAAAAAGTTGTTGGTTCATTACATCTCTTGTCATTCTTGTGCTATACTTTTATATTGCTTATTTACGCTTAACGTATTTACTTCAGAGTAAATATATCGCATCCCTGCAATGTCCTCTTACCCGTACATTGGGAAGAGGGGCATGGTAGGTTTTGTTGGTGGCCCATGCAGGTCTGTTTTGCGTGGAAACCAACATAACTATGCAGGGTCGGTTCTGCATGGAATCCTAAGCAATATAAGTCATAAAAATTATAAGAATCAATAACTAAACATTCTTTACATTTCATATTCCTTGAATCTATCCTAACCCTATTTTTTCTTTCAAAGGTTATGGATTCTCCCAACAATACAAGCACGAACGTCAATGGCAACACCCCACCATCACCTCTTCCACTTACACCTACCGTAGCAGCTCCTATCAATGAGCAGACGATATTACTCGAGGCGATCAAGAGTCTCTTGGAGGGACAACAGCAACAGACTGCCATCCTCCTGAATCGTCCAGAAGCTGAGGCAACCGGTGTGAAACAATTCCAGGCAATGCATCCTAAACAATTCTCTGAGAAAGAGAGCCCTTTGGAGGCAGAGGAATGGGCTTAGTCGATTGAGGACGATCTGGCTGCGGCATAAGTGCCGGATATTGCTTGGGTAAGGGTTACGAAGCTACAACTTACAGACAATGCCAGGGTATGGTGGAAGGCTGAAGAAAGCCGACTTACCCAGCCAATCGAATGGAAGACATTTCGCAATATGTTCGACGTGAAATATTTTTCCGAGACTGCCCATTTTGATATGGAGCAGCAATTCATCCACCTACAACAAGGCTCTATGTGGAGCAAATCTGTGGATGAGTATGACGCTAAATTCACCATGCTGAGAAGGTAAGAGATGTCTCAAATATTCAAGTTTTCTAATATCAAATACTACACAGCTAACACGAGACCATAACAGGTTCGCAGCACATCTAATATCGACTGCTAAGATCAGGGCTAAAAGATTTCAGCAGGGGTTGGACCAGGAGATCCAAACTGCTCTAGCTACAGTGGATTTCCCAACCCATGATTTAGTTTGAAGGCTGCCCGAAGATATGAGGCAGTGGTGAAAAAGAAGGGCAGACCTCAATCTGCCGGTATGAAACGCCCTGCTACTCAAATGGCAGGGGGAGCCTCTTCCAGACCACCGTTTGTACCAAGGAGACCGGGAGTAACTTTTAACCAGCCCAGTCCAGACTTTTTCACCTACTGCAGGGGGAATGGACACTTGGTGAAAGACTGCAGGTGTGCAAATAGCCTGTGCTTAGTCTGCGGCTCATCCACTCACGAAATTGGTGCATGTCCTCATAGACTCAATCCGAACCTAGCTTACAGACGAGCCATCACTTATCTGCAGCGGCCAGCTATTCAGGAACCTGCACCTCGACTTGCTCTCCCGTCTCCACCTCCTCCTGGACCTACTGCACCTCCTCCCCGTCAGTTCCATCAAGCACAAAGGAACCTACCTCAAGGACAAAGGAACGGACAGAGGAATGCTCCCCCAGTAAGGAGGAACGTACCTAGGCGTCAGGCTTTCACAATGACTGTGGAAGAAGCTGAAGCCACTGACCAAGTCATCACTGGTAACTTCCCATCTTTCAAATCTGTTAAATACTTGTTTAAATCTATATATAACTTTTCCTATACCTAAACATATCCCACATAACTTAGGTACAATCTTAGTAGCCTCACTTCCTGCACTAGCACTCTTCGATATTGGAGCATCACATTGCTTTATATCGCAACGGTTCGTCTGAACTCATGCGATTCCAGTAAAACCGCTCGTATCCAGCTGGAAAGTCAGTTTAAAGAACGGCGTTCTAAAGGCAACTTTGGGATACGACCTGTGTCCAGTGGTTGTCTGCAGCAGAGAATATTATGCCGACTTCATGGTGTTGGACATACCGAACTTTGACGTTGTCTTGGGTATGGACTGGCTAGGAACTTTCTATGCTACTATCGACTATCGTCAAAGGAGGGTAGTGTACGAGATTCCAGACCATCCGGTCTTTTATTTCAAGAGTAGAAACCGTACACTGGAGCCTGGCACTTATAAAGCTAAACCAAAGAAGGCAGTGATTGCAACAATACAAGCTGAAGAAGACAAGCCAGAGGTTGTTCAAGATTTCGAAGACGTATTTCCTGAAGACATCTCAGGTTTTCCTCCCGATCGAGCTCTTGAATTCAGTATTGACTTAGTACCTGGTGCACAACCGGTGATCAAAGCACCATATCGCTTAAGTCCTAAAGGATTGAAGGAGATCCGTACTCAGCTAGACGAACTTCTGAAGAAAGAATGGATTCGTCCCAGTACTTCAAGTTGGGGATCTCCAGTCTTGCTTATAAAAAAGAAGGAAGGTTCATACAAAATGTGCATTGACTACCGAGCTCTGAACGAAGTCACTATAAAGAACAAGTATCCACTACCACGAATCGACGATCTGTTTGATTAGGTAAGTGGATCTTGCGTTTTCTCAAAGTTAGATCTTCGTTCGGGTTTTTATCAGGTGAAGGTCAAGGAGTCTGATATTCCGAAGACGGCATTCAGGACTCGCTATAGTCATTATGAGTTTCTCGTAATGCCATTTGGAGTGACCAATGCACCAGCCATATTCATGAATCTAATAAACCAAGTTTTCCGAGAGTACCAAGACAGGTTTGTTGCTATTTTCATCGACGACATCCTGGTATATTCAAAGAATCGGAAAGAGCACACTGAACATTTAAGGATTGTCCTGGAGACTTTGCAACAACATCAATTCTATGCCAAGTATAGCAAGTGCGAATTTTGGCTAGATCAAGTCGGATTTCTCGGACATATCGTTTCAGGCGAAGGAATCTCTGTAGATCCAGCTAAAATATCAGCAGTAAGCAAATGGCCGACACCAAAGACAGTGAAGGACATTCGAAGTTTCTTGGGTTTAGCAGGATACTACCGAAGATTCATAGAAGGCTTTTCAAAAATTGCAACACCCCTGACCAAGCTCACACATAGAGATGAAGCATTCGTGTGGTCAGAAGCATGCGAACAGGCTTTCGTAGAATTCAAGGCAAGATTGACATCAGTGCCTATTCTCGTAATACTGGACCAATCTGGAGGTTTTGTTATGTATTGTGATGCATCCGGTAAGGGATTAAGATGTGTTCTACACCAGCAAGGAAAAGTTGTAGTTTATGTATCAAGATAGTTGAATATTCATGAGCGCAATTATCCAACGCATGATCTGGAGTTGGAGGCCGTTATATTTGCACTGAAAATTTGGCGTCATTATCTGCTTGGAGAACGAGTAGATATATACACAGACCACAAAAGTCTGAAGTATGTGTTTACTCAGAAAGAGTTGAACATGCGGCAGAGAACATGGCTAGAATGGCGGACTTCGACATCAACCTACAATATCATCAAGGGAAGGTGAATGCAGTTCCTGATACACTTAGTCGCCAACTACTATCAATGAATCTCACCGCACAGTGGAAGTTTCAACAAGAATTACATAAGATGGAGATAGAAGTGGTTATGCCAGGTAATACTTCAAAGTTGATGATCTTACAAGTTCGGTCTATTATTATCAATCAGACCAAAACAGCTCAAGCAAGTGATGCCAAGTTGCAAAAGATCAGAGAATAAGTAGAAAGTGGATTTAGAACAGATTTCATCATCCATGAAGACGGATCTTTGAGATACGGAAGCAAATTGTGTATACCACAAAGTCCTGTTCATGTAACAACCCTAAACTTTCTGTACAATTTTTTTTCAAAATACAGAAAAGAACACCTGAGCCTCAGCACAAGTTATAAATTAAATTTGCTTTTGAACAGCAAGAAAACACTTGTAGCTCATTGGTAAAGTCTTGCACTGCTGTGACGTAACCCTTGTGATCAAATCCCCCCAGCCACAAATATTTTTTTATTGATTTTCTTGTAATCTTTTAGAAGCCCAAGGGTTTGCACATGCACTACACGTAAAATGAAGAGTCACGGATTAAATAAACACGTGCACTGAAGTATACCAAGTGACGGGGACACATGGCGATGATCCAAGCCCATTCCACCGGTATTCGACCGGCGAGACTTGTTGATGCGACTGGCACTGCCGGGCCCCCCGTAGGGGATGCTCCTCTAACATCAATCCCTGAACCCCTTGGCCTACCCCACTACCCCTATGTTGTTTGATTTCTCTGCATTCATCCAGAGAGTGTAATTTCACTCTTTAATTCTAATTTTAATGCATTCTTTAACCCTAAAAACCCTAATTTTCCTTATAAATACCACACCACATTTCACCCCTCCTCACTTAGAATTTCACTACAAAAACACTCTAAAATTTCCAAGTCCTAAGTTGTGCAAGTGAAGTTAGCAAAGAGCAAGATTCCGACGACGTTCCAAGAAGAATCCGGCGACGAAACGAAGCCCCGACGGTTCTAAAATCTTCCCCTACCTCCCCTCTTTCTTTGTATATTGTAATTCCCCTCTTCCCTCCTCTTCTACTATTCTAAAACTTCTCTTTTTCAAAATTCGTCGGAAGCGGAGTTATTTCGGCTTTCGATTCTATTTTCTTTAAAAGTCTAATTTTTCTTAATAACAAACCTACAAATTTTTAATAGATTGTTTAGAAATCATAAACAAACACATTAGAACAAGTTTTATCTCAAAATAATGTATTGTGCAACTTTTATCACATTTTTACTGTAAAATACCATATACTTTACTTTCAACATATTTCTTGTATTACATTTAGATAACTCACGAGGTAATGACCTACCTCATCACAACACACATCTTTGACATAGCACGATGAATTTTGGGATTCTAGATCATGGGAAAATACGCGTTTACGAATAAATACCTTATACAATTAAAAATTGTTTTCTTTAAAAAGTGTATTAATTAAATTCCTTGCAAATACACCTCTACAACCCATTTTGGGGAACCCCGATCGGGATGGTGCGGGTTATCGCACGTCCTCGGGCCTAGTAGAGCGAGATGCAGACCTCTGCAAGGAGCATTCGATCTCGATGGAATTTTTGATGCAATTTTTAAGAAAATGAGATTTCCACAAAGTAAATAAAATTTATTTTTATTAAATATATATGAATATTATCAAAAGATCTATTTTAAATATATTATAAATATTCCATGTTTTCTAAATCAAAGGAATCACAATTTCATGAAATTACCATTACAATTCAATACAAATTCCAGTATTTCATTAAAATACCACATACAATGAAAACTAGGTTCTACTCACTAGAAAATATCACGTTTATAAAATATACATCTATAAAAACCCTAAAAACGATAATTAAATACTTGATGTGTATTTTAAAAATATATCAAACTATTTTTACATAAAACCCCCTCGGGTTATACTAAATTACAATAAGGACCCTAGTAAATATAGGTTTAAGCGGGACCAGTTCTCTTAAGCCTCAGAGAGCCGGAGAATATGGGTGCTTGCCTATCTAAGGTAGATAACCTAAAAACGGTGTTATCAATACGGTAATTGTCTTGAAAAAATACACAAATCCTGCCGTTCATGTACAGCAGTTCCCGATAACTCCAAAACAACCAGGACTTCAATTCTGTTTAAAAGTTTGACTAAGTTCAAGTCATGGTCAAATATGAATATAATCTGACTTGAATTCAATTCAAGAATAACTACAATACAACATGAATCCACGAATACCAGAATTCCATTTATATCAACAGGACATGACCGAACCGAACCATGGATATACTCTGATTACATGACTATCCATTTATATCTATTCCGTTTACTGATATCATGGTTTCGGCAAGTCTTCCATTTACTACAAGACAATACAATACAATTAATGCAATAAACATTACGGGGTTTATAAAGGGGTAGACTGGTACGGAACATGTTAAACGTGGCACGAGGTGGTCATTAAAAGACGTAATTACATCTATACCGTTGTTCCGTGGTATTATCGACGGAGCCTTGTACTACGGGTTACCAAAGTCCATGGTATAAGTTGGACTCCTCTCGTATACACCGGCATATTCTGTACCAAGGTACAAACAACCGTGTTAACATTATAATCAAACATTACTAGTTATACTCTCTTATCCATCTGCTCTATTTCTTTCTTCCTTTGGGACTTACTGAGCGATTGTTCGCTGAATACAATCATATTCTCTTCTTTCTTTGGAATGTTGTCAGGAGGACCCGACTCTGAAGAGTTCGAGACCAGCCAGGAGCACTTGAAGCAATTCACAGAAGACCCCGAGCATTGACTTTACTTGTATATATTTTTCATTTCAGTTATGCCATTGTTTAGGCATTGCTTTCCATCATTGTATTTACATTTCCAGTTGCCTTTCTAAATGGTAATTTGGAAGAGAGCGTCTATATGGATCTGCCAGAGGGATTCATTCAGAGTGGGAGCAGCGGTAAAGTATGCAAGCTGCTTAAGTCCATTTATGGACTAAAGCAGGCATCGCGGAGTTGGAACATCTGTTTTGATGATGCTGTCAAAGAATTTGACTTCATCAAAAATCCAGATGAACCTTGCATATACAGTAAGATTGTAGGGAGAACTGTAGTATTCCTCGTCTTGTACGTGGATGGCATTCTCCTAATAGGAAATGATATTCCTATGTTACAGTCAGTCAAAAGATTCTTGTCACATAAATTCTCCATGAAAGACCTGGGTGATGCTACCTACATTCTGGGGATCCGGATCTATCGTGATAGATCAAAGAGGATGTTGGGACTTTCACAGTCCAAGTACATAGACACCATAGTGAAAAGATTCAGTATGGATGATTCTAAGCGCGGTAACCTACCGGCTTGTCACGGAATCACCCTCTCCAAAGAGATGTCTCCCAAGACTGATTTGGAAAGGGATCGCATATCGATTATACCCTACGCTTCTGCGGTAGGCTTTATAATGTATGCGATGTTATGTACCAGACCAGATGTAGCATACGCATTGAGCGTAGTAAGCCGGTATCAAGCAAACCCAGGGGAGAAGTACTGGATAGCCGTAAAGAACATTCTCAAGTACCTGAGAAGGACTAAGGAGATGTTCCTAGTATATGGCGGAAAAGCCCTCCAGATGGAGGCCTTTGCCGACTCCGGCTTCCAGAGTGACAAAGATGACTCCAAATCCATGTCAGGTTGTGTCTTTACCCTCAATGGAGGGGCGGTCTGTTGGAAGAGTTCCAAACAGGAGACCGTTGCTGACTCAACGATGGAAGCAGAGTACATAGCTGCTTGCGATGCCGCAAAAGAAACAGTCTGGATGAAGAAGTTCCTCACAGAACTTCAGGTGGTTCCTACCAGTGTTGGTCCAATACCTCTGTATTGTGACAACAACGGCGCTATTGCTTTAGCGAAGGAACCCAGGTCCCATTAGAAGTCCAGACACATCTTAAAGCGGTATCACCTGATCAGGGAGATCGTAGATCGCCGAGAGATCGAAGTGAAGAGAGTAGAGACAAAGAATAACATTGCTGATCCATTCACAAAGGCCCTTCCTCAGACGCAGTTTCGAGAGGCTATTCAAGATGATAGGTCTACGATATGCCAGCTAATGGCCCTAGTGCAAGTGGGAGATTGTTAGTGTATATGCCCTAGGGGCCATTATTGTATCATACTAGCATGTATATTACTTAATGGAAGCTTGGGATATTCACAGTTGTATATACAGTCTTGCTTAAAATGGTAGTATGCTACTTGGTTTGTGTCTACTTTAATATGTGCATATGTTTCTTGTAACGTATCACTTATACATATTAGCAGAGCCCATAGGATCTTTACTTGATTACCAGCGTCGTGATGGCAGTCACACTAGTGGGGGCTGGGTAGTCTGTAAGCAACATCCTATACAGGTCCCTGGTCGTTGGATTATCGAGATAGGGCATCGATATTCCGGAGTAGACTAAGTGTATACGCTTCTCATCCCAGTTGGGGAGATGGTCTGTCCCACAGCCATCAGTACGTCGTACTGGAGATAGTATACAGGTGCTCGTTAGGTTACGGGTACACCGGACAGGACTCGCCGGGGAACTGATTGGTTAGTATTATACCCATCGTCAGTTAACAGTTTCCAGGTGACATGAGTACAGCATAGTCCGCAGACTTGACACTGCTACTTCGCCTCGAGTGTGTCCCACTGTTCTTAGATTGCTACCCTACCACGGCTCAAAGGAGTCATGCAGACAGGTAGCAGTTGGGTGCAGTCCCGAGCACTTGGAGGCAGTGGCGGTTAGATAGGATTCGTCTCTCCCGGTATAGGGAGTTGATATCGCGTTGTGTCAGAGAGCCATTACGCAAAGTCCCTGGCCAGGGAAAGCGAGATATACTGGTAGGTTCCAGTAGCTTCTCAGGGTGTAATGGGCTTCGCTCCGACACGACTTATACAGCTGTTAGGGGACTGACGCTTGCCGCCCCCTAGGCTTGATATGCGATAGTCTTAGACGAACAAACCGGACTGTACGGAGATTGTCACATCAGGCTCAGTAGGGGTTTGGATGGTTTTCCTCATCGTCCTTCTTATCGACATCTACCTGAGGACCGTTACGTACAGCTAGTGCCGCTTGCGGTCTGTGGTTAAACCCACTGCCAGCGTAGTGTCGAGTCTTTAGAGTCCCACACAGAGAGTTTCCCTGCTCCAGGCGAAACGATATAGAGGTCGTATGGTTTTACGACAAGGGTTCGGACGCATACGTGTGTTTACGCACGTACGACTTTTCGGACAGTTTTTACTAGTCGGCTTTGGTTTAAGCCATATTCTAGTATAGGGTTACTGGATTTATACAGTCTAATGTTTTTCCGTGTTTTCACGGATTGGAGGGGCGTTCTCGTAATTTGTTGGGAAGCTTCTAGAAGAGAGGTGACTAAGGGGTTAAGGTGGCATTGCATTAAATGAGATTAGTGACTCATTTGTGTGATTCATCCAAGTCATTAATGCATCATAAATGCTTAATGACTCATGGAGATGAATCACTCAAAGATATTTGTGAAGCATGGTTGTTAATTCTTTTATTTGATTTTTGGATAAATAATAATGCTTCATATATATCATGATAAGTTCATTATCCCATTTCATTATTATTCTCGTCTTCTCTCTCCTCAAGCTCACTCTCTTCAAACCCTAATCCTAACCTCTCATGAGTTGAGATCAAGGGTTAGCTAGACTAATACATCCATAACCTCACTCTATATCCCCTAGGTAGCTTAGATTAGCACTTTAAGCAACCTAGTTATCTCAAGTTTGAGATTAAGCTTGGCGTGAGAGCTTTCAGGTGGATCGTCTTTGATTCGAGGAGGTCGTTGAGGTGCCGATGTTCCAAGGAGCCTACGAGGAGTGGAGGACCGCGATGAAGACCCGAAGGACAAGTAACGTGAGGTATAACTTCGTATCCGAGTAGTTAAACCTCTTGTGTTAGTTAGCAATGGTTTAGATAACGATTCATGCGCTCAAGTCCGTGTTACGAAGCTTTGATAATCGTTTTTCATATATTCCGCCTCCCCGCAAGTTCATGGGGTGCGTGACATGGACTTACAGTGGTATCAGAGCCAACTAAACCATTACTAGCTTGTTAGCAACTGATTAGAAGTTCAATCGACGGAAAACACGAAAACAAAAACCCGGATATTCCTAGTTTCTGTTAATTTTAAAAGTGTCTGAAAAATAATTTGACATACCTTAAAATTCACAGCAGGGAATTGTAAGAAAACTGGGAAAATACGAGCCCCTAACTCGGCAAGACGGCCGCGGATCCGCGGCCGTCTTATGCTTTTGGCCGCGGATCCGCCGCCGAGTCAACGCCGAGTTGACTCGGATTTTCACAATAATTCATATTTTTGTGTTTTTTGTTTTCCTGTATGCTCTGTTTCTACCCAGGTTGCTTCAGTGCAGGTTTGCTTTTGGGGTAGACACGGAATATGGTATTCGATCGATATTCTAAGATATTTGCTAATTGGGTTTTTATCTGTAATGTTTAATGTGTTCGTAAACCTCCCCTAACTGCTAGTATGTCGGTTGGAAGGGGGTTACATATTTCTGTAATGTTTACTGTTTGTGTATATGAACTGTGTTGGACTGTTGTGATGATTAGCCGGGGTTTTGAGATGGGTTTAATATTCATTCATACGATGTAAATGTAAAATGATGTAATATTCTTTTGCGGGGCACATCCAGGTTGCGGTTGTAGCCACCGTTGTATTATTTCTTTTTACTATTTTCTGCTCCTAGGATAGACCCAAGACGGGGTACACAAACTACCGGGTACGTCGAAGTGTT
This sequence comes from Agapanthus africanus, assembly GCA_030015575.1. Taxonomy (NCBI): domain Eukaryota; kingdom Viridiplantae; phylum Streptophyta; class Magnoliopsida; order Asparagales; family Amaryllidaceae; genus Agapanthus; species Agapanthus africanus. The sequence goes on along the minus strand of CM057341.1, from coordinate 205,868,626 downwards.
TAGTGGCCTACTCACGTAGTTGAGGGAGACCGCTTCACTTCGGGTACTTGGCAGGTAGTTTTCCGTACCCGTAGGGGTCTAGGGTGGGGTAATGGCTATTCATCACAACTGTGTAATCCGTCTTTTATTGCAGGCTCAAAGCAAATGTGGATTGCTAATAAATCCAATAAAGTTCATCTGTGATCTGGAATGCTTATTATTGCGTCTGACGAATGTACAATATCTATATATGATAGCTATTAGACGTCACTTATGTTTTACACCCGCGCTAGCCTAGCCCCCGCTCTGTCGTTAGTTAAGTAACATAATGGGTGATGACGGGACCCTGTGGCGAATGCGGATGGCATAAGAGGATGTGGTATTTTCGTTGTTTTCTGCAATGATAGGATAATTGATGGGACGCATTATTATAATGCAAAGAAAATAAACCAAAGTTTAATCGTTGGAACAAATTTAAAAGAAACCACTCGGTTATTTTAAAAGAGAAATTTTTTTTAATTACCGAGCTTTAACCACTCCTTTTAGAAAGTATCAGGTTCCTTCAATTACATCAAGTTCACTACGTTCACGGTTTTGCCAAAACCATTCGTAGCCCTCCGTCATTTCATTTGGGTATTCAGTAGTATTCAAGCTATGTATTTTGACCTAACGCCAAGATAGTGTTTGGTAGCTGCTGGGTATTCATATGTTGCATAGATAGATGTGTTAGTTTGGGACAGTCGTATTATCATTTTGGCCTAACGTCAAGGATATGTACGGATGGGTTCAAATTAACAAGGACAATGATGGGTAGAACTTGACATGTGACTTATGACATTTTGACCTAACGCCAAGGTCATAAGAGCATGGGGCAAAAATTTATATCGGGAATTTCTAAAGAAACAGAAATTTGCAGAAAGAGAATACCATTTTGGAGTTTGATGAATGTTGGTAGGATACCTTCAACATTATCATACAATGATATTTTGGATCCCGATCCTAGTGTGAGTATATACTACTTATCAGGAGATTCGTCACTTAACGATCAATGCTATAAACCAAGTAGGTGCCTAGAAAGGTGTCAGCGGGGTTATGCCCCCAGAGAAAAGAGGTTATTTAATTAAGGAACTTCGCGAAAGCGTTGGAAAACCTCCCTCGAAGTATCGACACTGACCTGGCTGAATGGTTAAGCAAGTATTGTACGGTGAGAATAGTCCTGGCTAATTCTTCTTTTATGGTTTGAGGAAGGATTCGAGAAACAGTGGGAGCCATCCTGTTTAGATAAATTAAACCACTCTAAACTTGCAAGAGCATCATGCTAATAGTATTTTCTTCTCTCTCTTAATAAATTGACTGAATCTTACTTATTTGAGTGGCAAAAGTCTGTCCAGATGTCCATTGCCTATGACAAGCTAGACCACCCTATTACTATTCAAGATCCCGCCGTCCCAGGTCCAGTTTCCACTGTCGCGGATATGGATATCCGTCAGACAAGGGAAAAAGATAAAGCGAAAGCTAACTGCCTTGTGTTAGCTTCAGTTGATGGTATATACCAGAAGCAGCACGAGAAGATGGACTCAATTTCCATCTTTCTCCATAACAAAGATTTATATGGAGAGCAGTCTCATATCGCAAGATATGAGACCTCGACCGAATTAATTCAAGCGAGGTTGGCTGACGGGTCATCTGTAGGGGACAACGTCCTTACAATGACTAGCTGTATTGATGAGCTCCAGGACCTGGAGACCGCGTTGGGAAACGAGTCAGATACTAACTTGATTCTACAGTCTCTGCCTCCTACCCTGAAGGAAACCAGAGAAGTAGAAGGAAAGAGAAGGGCAAAAGTTTCAGGACTGGATATAGTAAAAAAGGGACGTTCCTATTGTTACAGGAATGAACATTGGCAGAATGATTGCAGGGCTTTTGAAGCCAGTAGCCAGGAAACGAAGTATGTTGTGGCTTCAACTTCAAGTGTGTTTGTAATAGAGAACTGTATGTCAGTTAACCCTACTTCCTGGGTATTAGATACTGGGTCAGGAACTCACATCTGTAATTCTTTACAGGCTCTGAGAAACTGTAGGGTTATCAGGATAGGTGACATGACCCTCACAGTTGCTAACGGAATGAGCATGGACGCTGAATCCGTAGGGGAATATCATCTTGGACTGACAACTGGGCAGATATTGATTCTGCGTAACTGTTTTTATGTACCAGGTACAACTTGTAATATCATATCTGTATCCTTACTTTCTAAAGAAGGATATGATTTTACTTTCGTAAGCGATGCGGTTCACATCCATCTAAATCAAGTTATGATTGGGTCAGGTACATTAAAAAACGGGATATACGTATTGAATCAAGCTCAGATTTTCAGTGTCCGGAACACACTTAAAAGAAAGTCTCCGGAAATAAATCAGGCTTTCTTATGGCATTGTAGACTTGGTCACATCAATGAGAGAAGGTTGACTAAATTACATAGAGAATGGTATTTGAATCCGTTCGAATATCAATCTTATGCTACTTGTGAATCTTGTCTCAAAGGAAAGATGACAAAAAATCCGTTTACTGGACACGGAGTAAGAGCAAGCGAGCTCTTGGAACTCGTACACAGTGACGTGTGCGGTCCAATGTCTACACATGCGTGAGGTGGTTATTCCTACTTCATTACTTTTACGGATGATTTCTCTAGGTATGGATATATCTTCTTGATGAAGCATAAATCCGAGGCCTTTGAGAAATTCTAAGAATACAAGAATGAAGTGGAAAAACAAACAGGCAAGAGTATAAAAACACTGAGATCTGATCAAGGTGGTGAATACTTAAGTGCCGAGTTCCTGGGTTACTTAAAAGAGAATGGAATTCTCTCTCAGCTTACTCCTCCATACACACCACAACACAACGGTGTATCGGAAAGGAGGAATCGAACCCTATTAGATATGGTTTGTTCCATGATGAGTAACGCTGAGTTACTGCGATCATTCTGGGGATATGCACTAGAATCAGCTGCATATCTTTCGAACCTAGTTCCTACCAAGACTGTGCCTACCACACCATATCCGATGTGGAGTGGAAAGAAACCCTATCTTCAGTATATGAGGATTTGGGGATGTCCAGCTTTTATTAAAAAGGAGCATGTGGACAAGCTCGAGGCACGATCAGTACAGTGTAAGTTTGTGGGATATCCAAAGAACTCCAAGGGGTATCTATTCTATTACGCAGAGAAACAAAAGGTCTTTGTTTCTCGTAATGCCCATTTTCTAGAACATCAGTTTTTAGAAAAAAGAATAAATGGGAGCGAAATAGAACTGGAAGAAATTCTAGAACCACAAACGGTTACTGAAAGTATGGTAGAACCAGAAGTTCAAGAAGAAATGGACATCCCGACACCACTCTGCAGGAGTAGTAGGGAATCTCATCCGCCCGAGAGATACTACGGTTTTCTCATAGACGGGAATAGAGAGGATTGCACTATTGACTATGATGAGCCTACTAGCTTCCAGCAAGCCATTCAGAGCGGTGACTCGGTAAAATGGCTGGATGCAATGCGGACCGAAATGGAGTCTATGTACACTAACAAAGTATGGACTTTGGACGTTGCTCCAGATGGGGTAAAACCCGTAGGATGCAAATGGATCTTCAAAAAGAAGATTGGTGTAGATAGACAGGTTGAAACCTATAAGGCTAGACTTGTTGCAAAGGGTTTCCGTCAAAGACCAGGTTTGGACTATGACGAAACCTTTTCTCCAGTGGCTATGCTTAAATCTATTCGAGTCCTTCTTGCTATTGCTGCCTTCCACGATTATGAAATCTGGCAGATGGACGTAAAGACAACCTTTCTAAATGGTAATTTGGAAGAGAGCATCTATATGGATCAGCCAGAGGGATTCATTTAGAGTGGGAGCAGCGGTAAAGTATGCAAGCTGCTTAAGTTCATTTATGGACTAAAGCAGGCATCGTGGAGTTGGAACATCTGTTTTGATGATGCTGTCAAAGAATTTGACTTCATCAAAAATCCAAATGAACCTTGCATATACAGTAAGATTGTAGGGAGAACTGTAGTATTCCTCGTCTTGTACGTGGATGACATTCTCCTAATAGGAAATGATATTCCTATGTTACAGTCAGTCAAAAGATTCTTGTCACATAAATTCTCCATGAAAGACATGGGTGATGCTACCTACATTCTGGGGATCCGGATCTATCGTGATAGATCAAAGAGGATGTTGGGACTTTCACAGTCCAGGTACATAGACACCACAGTGAAAAGATTCAGTATGGATGATTCTAAGCGCGGTAACCTACCGGCTTGTCACGGAATCACCCTCTCCAAAGAGATGTCTCCCAAGACTGATTTGGAAAGGGATCGCATGTCGATTATACCCTATGCTTCTGCGGTAGGCTCTATAATGTATGCGATGTTATGTACCAGACCAGATGTAGCATACGCATTGAGCGTAGTAAGCCGGTATCAAGCAAACCCAGGGGAGAAGCACTGGATAACCGTAAAGAACATTCTCAAGTACCTGAGAAGGACTAAGGAGATATTCCTAGTATATGGCGGAAAAGACCTCCAGATGGAGGCCTTTGCCGACTCCGGCTTCCAGAGTGACAAAGATGACTCCAAATCTATGTCGGGTTATGTCTTTACCCTCAATGGAGGGGCGGTTGTTCCCCTCCGAACGGCGGCCCGGACTTCGCGTCCGATGCCTGAGGTTCGGGGCAGATGCTATTTGGTTTTATCCGTCCACCTCTCCGAAGATGCCAAGTTGATTTATGACACCGTGTATCGGAGGTTTAGACGGATGCAGCCGATGTAGCAGACTTCGTCAGATTCCCCCTCAGGGTGAGGGGTTTTTGATTGTGGGGACGCTCTTCCCTGCAGGCGCAAGCCCCTGCAGTTAATTACGCTACCGCATCGCGATAACAACTTTCTCCTTCTCCAGAATTTCACTTCATGTCGTGTGTGTTCGTTTTGTTTGCGGTTGCCTGTGGATTGTATGCGGAGACTGAGTAATGCCGTCGTCCGTAGGACGTGGATTAGTCCAAATCCGTATTTACTTAGATTTGGGTTTCGTGTTTTTAGTTTAAGGATGCATTGGTCGCGTTGCGGCTAAGATCAACTTAAACATTCGTTAAGGATACATTAGTCCTGTTTTAGACTAAGATCAACTTAACGTAGTGATTGATTTAATTATCTGGCCGTCGGGACTCGTCACCTCTCTGACGTCGTTGAGGGATTACAACGACAGGCGTCAGGGGAGTTCAGAGATGTACCCTTGAACCAAAGTTGATTTGGAGTTTTATTGTTTATTTAAAGATCTAAGGACACATTAACCGTATTTGGGGCTAAGATCAACTTAGACAGGACCGTTTAGATCCGGCAAAAGAGCGTTCGGGCTCTATTGCGTCAGTTTAAGGACGTGGTGGTTCATCGCCAGTTTAAGGACGTAGTGGTCCATCGCCAGTTTAGGGACGTGGTGGTCCATCATTAGTTTAAGGACGTTTCGGTCCGATATTAGTTTAGGGACGTTTCGGTCCGATATTAGTTTAGGGACGTTTCGGTCCATTATTAGTTTAGGGACGTTTCGGTCCACGAGTTTAAGGACCCCGCAGTCCATATGGGTGTGTGGTTGTTGGGACCCGTCACCTCTTTGACGTCGTTGAGGAATTACAACGATGGATGTCGAAGGAGTTCGGAGATGTACCCTCGAACCGGACGTAGATTGATTTAGGAGAGCCATTTTGCTCAGTCAATTTAATTTAAGGACTTATGGCCACGATTGGGCTAAGTCCAGTTCGACATTTTATTTGCTTTTGCATTGCATTTTTTATTTAGGCTCTACCCACAAAAGATACAGAGTATCAATTTATTTTGGGCTCTGCCCATGATGCAAAGTATCTACCTTGTTTGGGCTTTGCCCCTTTTAAAATGCATGGCATTCTGAATATTTTGTTTGGGCTCTGCCCATTTATAAATGATGCAGAGCATCTGTTTTGGTTTGGGCTCTGCCCCTTAAAATAATGCATTGCATTTTATTAAGCCTGTTAGGCCTTCTTTTGATTGGGCTTGGCCCTTTTTGTAAGCAATACAATGCATCTGCGCTTTGCGCTAAGTAATGAGCGCAAGCTCATATGGTGATGACACGTGTCGTGCTCTGGTGAGCGCAAGCGCACTAGCGCAGTGCGATGCGCTGTTGCGCTGCGCTATTGCGCTGCTGACACGTGGCGCACTCTCAGCGAGTTGCGCCAATTCCAGAGAGCAAAGCTCTATCTTAAGGGCGCTTAGCGCAAGTGGTTCTATAGCCGACACGTGGCGCTCTCTTAAGAGCGCAACAGCGCAGTTTGGAAGTGCAAAGCACTAAGAATCTTTTAGATTCAAGAACGGAAGTGCAAAGCACTATTTAATTTCTTGATCCAAATTAGATCAAAGAAAAAATAAATTTTTCTTTATTTGAAGAACCAGAGGTTCATAAAAGTGCAAAGCACTATTATTATTATTCTTTTTTATTTTATTTTTTATTGTTTTTAAAGAACCGGGGGTTCACAAGAAGTGCAAAGCACTGTTTATTATCTAAAGATCATTGATCTTGTTTTTTAAAGGAATTTCTTCTAATCATGAAAGTCCTTTACCTTTTTCCTCAAATCTTCTCAGAGTTCTCTCTGTTTAAAGTTCTTGAGTTCTCAAGAAAAATGCTGATCCCTTTGAATGAGGTCTGGGGTCCTATTTATAGTGCTCACAAATTTGTTGAATTTGTTAACAAGATCTTTTCTGAGTGATTTTGGGAATTTTCCACCGCTGGATCTCTGATCCAAAGGCAGAAGAAAATCTTCTGGTTTTGGAAAGAACAGAAAAGATTTCATTAAATTCTTAATTTAGTTTGGCGCAGATGCCCCAGCGCGTCACACGTGTCGCGCAGCGCAGAGCGCAGCGCAAGTGCGCTAGCGCATCTGCGCTGACACGTGTCGCGCAGCGCAGAGCGCAGCGCAAGTGCGCTAGCGCATCTGCGCTGACACGTGTCGCGCAGCGCAGAGCGCAGCGCAGCTGAAGCATTGCTTTATAAAAATAGAGCTCTGCTCTGATTGGGCGCGCCTTCTTGGGCGTTGCGCTGACGTATTAGCGCCAGACACGTGGCGCGTTGCGCCCAGCACAAAGAATCTGAAGCGTTGCTTCATTTATTAAAGCTTAAATTTTCAAAGCAGAGCTTTGCTCTGATTGGGGGAAGATGAAGCGTTGCTTCATCTCCCGCCTCGGAATTTGAACAGAGCTTTGCTCTGATTGGGGTAAACAAATGCCCCCCGCACTGTTGCGCTTACGTGGCCCCAAACGTGAGCGCAACGGTGGCGAAATTCCAACCGCCGTGACAACTTTTGGAAGTCGAAGAGGCACTTGGTGCCTATAAATAGGACCTTTGGTCCCCCGCAGATGCTTATCATCTTTCAGATTTTTAAAACTTCAGAGCTTTGCTCTTGCCTTCAAGAACTTTAGAGCTTTGCTCTTCTTTTTCAAAGTCTTTTAGAAAAAACTTTAGGTACAATTGATTCTTAGATTAAATTAATCTTAATTAATCTTAAACAGCAGAGCTTTGCTCTTATAGATCTTTTGATCTAAAGAGATCCCCATTGGGGTTTTACTAGCAGAGTTTTGCTTAATTTCAACGTTAGAAACTTTTAGGTAAAATCAATACAAATCGAATTAATTTAAATTAATCTCGATCAAAGAGCTTTGCTCTCACAGATCTTTTGATCTAAAGAGATCCCCATTGGGGTTTCATTAAGCTTTTGTTCATGGGTTTTAATCCTTGAACAGAGCTTTGCCCTCCAGGAATCAATCTCTCTATGTATATTATTTTTCTTCTATCGCTAATCTTCCTGTGGTATTTCCTCCAGGCATAATGGCGGTGCATCTATACAGTTTGCACGAGTTCATCACCTATGACGATATCCGCGCACAGGGTCGTCAACAAAACCAGGAGTTTACAGACGCTCAATGTGCAGAGGTCATGGGTCGTCTGAATGCAAGCGGTGGTTGGCTACTACCCCGTCGTTCGGCTCTTTTGAAAGTCGTACTGGGAGCAATATGGAGAGCACTTCCGGGTCTTCACGAGGCCCTGCCGCTCAATGCGCTGGATGATGCCGAGGACAAGGTGCATGCAGTGTACCTGACGGGGCTGATCTCGAAGAAACGGCGAGATAGCCTCATTGACATCCTACACCAAATCTTCCAGCAGACGACGATAGTTGCTGCTTATCGAAGGCCGGGAGGGCTTGCCGATGATATTGACACAGAAGAGCGCGAGAGGCTGCGCATAAGAATAATTAGAAAGGCCAGAAGAACTCTGGATGGCCTTACTTTTGAATTCCTCAATCCGTGCCCCGGATCTGAGGTTATACCGTTGTAATAATATTTTTCGTTCACTGCTTTTTTTTATGATTGTAAGAACTATTGGCCATATTAATGAAAAAAAAATTTATCCCAGCTTGTCTTTATTTTTCGTTCTGAGTCTTTTACTTGTGCATGAATGAGTGTGTCTCGAACGCTTGATCAAGCGTAAATCGGATGCTCTTTCTGTAGCTTTCTTCTTTCTCTTATTATCGGCATGCTATCTTAATAAACATGGTTGACAGATAATAGAGTAAGCATGTTGGTTTCTTCAAGAATCATCGATAGCTTAGGCCGCAGGTTCAGATCTGCTGCCTAAGTCTTTTCAACTCCATAAGCCGTGAGGGTCTCATAGAGAATTTTCTCCCTACGGATCGAGAGGATCTCATAGGTGGATTTTCTCCTTAGGAACCGTGAGGATCCCTAAGTGTGGTTTTCTCTTATAAGTCGTAAGGATCTTATAAGAGAATTTTCCCTCTTACGGATCGGGAGGATTCGTAAGTGGTTGTTTCCCTCCCCGTCGAAATTCGACTTTGGAGAGTGAGACCCGTGAATAGTATGCAAGAGACCATTTAGGATTGACTTGCAGGGTCCCATTGTTCAGGAAGCAAGTTTTTGAATCCTTACTGCCCGAGATGTGAGTCAAAAAGGCTCTCGTCACGGAGTGTTTGTATCCGTGAGTTGAGAAGTTTTGCGAGGGATTATTTGTTTCCCAAGCGCCAAGGATTATTTGTGTCCTTGGGGTTTGAAACGAGTCGATGGCTCCCACGGAGGCGCTGGTGGCCCTGCGAGTCGACGCGGATCAGGAGGCTCTCGTCAAGGAGTGTTTGTATCCGTGAGTCGAGGATTTTGCTGGGATTATTTGTTTCCCAAGCGCCAAGGATTATTTGTTTCCTTGGGGTTTGAAACGAGTCGAGGGTTCCCACGAAGGCGCTGGTGGCTCTGCGAGTTGACGCGGATCAGGAGGCTCTCGTCAAGGAGTGTTTGTATCCGTGAGTCGAGGATTTTGCTGGGATTATTTGTTTCCCAAGCGCCAAGGATTATTTGTTTCCTTGGGGTTTGAAACGAGTCGAGGGTTCCCACGGAGGCGCTGGTGGCTCTGCGAGTCGACGCGGATCAGGAGGCTCTCATCAAGGAGTGTTTGTATCCGTGAGTCGAGGATTTTGCGAGGGATTATTTGTTTCCCAAGCGCCAAGGATTATTTGTGTCCTTGGGGTTTGAAACGAGTCGAGGGTTCCCACGGAGGCGCTGGTGGCCCTGCGAGTCGACGCGGATCAGGAGGCTCTCGTCAAGGAGTGTTTGTATCCGTGAGTCGAGGATTTTGCTGGGATTATTTGTTTCCCAAGCGCCAAGGATTATTTGTTTCCTTGGGGTTTGAAATGAGTCGAGGGTTCCCACGGAGGCGCTGGTGGCCCTGCGAGTCGACGCGGATCAGGAGGCTCTCGTCAAGGAGTGTTTGTATCCGTGAGTCGAGGAATTTTGCTAGGGATTATTTGTTTCCCAAGCGCCAAGGATTATTTGTGTCCTTGGGGTTTGAAACGAGTCGAGGGTTCCTACGGAGGCACTGGTGGCTCTGCGGGTCGACGCGGATCAGAAGGCTCTCGTCAAGGAATGTTTGTATCCGTGAGTCGAGGATTTTTGCTAGGGATTATTTGTTTCCCAAGCGCCAAGGATTATTTGTGTCCTTGGGGTTTGAAATGAGTCGAAGGTTCCTACGGAGGCACTGGTGGCTCTGCGGGTCGACGCAGATCAGGAGGCTCTCATCAAGGAGTGTTTGTATCCGTGAGTCGAGGATTTTGCTGGGATTATTTGTTTCCCAAGCGCCAAGGATTATTTGTTTCCTTGGGGTTTGAAATGAGTCGAGGGTTCCTACGGAGGCACTGGTGGCTCTGCGGGTCGACGCGGATCAGAAGGCTCTCGTCAAGGAGTGTTTGTATCCGTGAGTCGAGGATTTTGCTGGGATTATTTGTTTCCCAGGCGCCAAGGATTATTTGTTTCCTTGGGGTTTGAAACGAGTCGAGGGTTCCTACGGAGGCACTGGTGGCTCTGCGGGTCGACGCGGATCAGAAGGCTCTCGTCAAGGAGTGTTTGTATCCGTGAGTCGAGAAAAAAAAATTTGTTGAAGTCACTGGCTTCTTTGGTTGAAATGAACCGTTGAGGTTTGGCTTCGTCGTTTGACGGAATCCGCTGGGGAAGTATGGTCCCTTCCTTGTTTACGCCCTTGGATTGTATACAGGGATCGATGTGATCTTAACTGTAGGGCCGAAGTTTTATCATTTCTTCTTTTTATTTTATCTTATTTCCGCGATGCTCTATCATTTCAGCTTTTATATCGCGAAGGTCGCGATTGCCCAATCATTTCGGCTATTTTTCGCGGTGCCCAATCATTTCGGCTATTTATTTTATCTTTACTCGTTGCTTTTTATTACGAGTTGCCCAATCATTTTGGCTATTTTGCATGCTTACATTTTACTTGCTGCTTTTTATTGCAAGTTGCCCTATCATTTCGGCTATTTCGTATGCATGAGCGGCCTACTGGCTTTCGCCGTAAACCTGAGATTGGGCACCGATTTTGGCATCAGCACCGCTGCAACTGGGATATTGCCAGGAGCGAATCATCATTTTGCCTCTGTCATTGTCGAACAAAGGAGGCTTAGCGATCAGGGTTAGGGACCTGTCGACTAAGGCTTTCGATTTCATGAGCCGTAAGGGTCTCATAAAAGTATTTCTCCCTACAAGTCGTGAGGATCTTGTAGGTGTATTTTCTCCTTAGGAATCGTGAGGGTTCCTAAGTGTTTGTTTCTCTGTAAGTCGTAAGGATCCTACAGGAGGGCTTTCTCCTTGTAAGTCGAGAGGATTTACAAGGGTTGTTTACCATGCAAACATATCCCTAGTTTCAGATGGGACTTAGCTAGGGAAATGTTTATTCGCGCCCGTGGATTGTATACAAGGGTCAATATTGAACCACTTGTAGGGCAATATTGGAAGTTTGTGGGGGTTTGCTTAAGCACAGGTCTAGGTCTCTGTGACTTAAGACTTTCAAATCCTATGAGTCGTGAGGGTCCCATAAGAGAGTTCTCCTTACGAGTCGTGAGGATCTCGCAAGTGTATTTTCTCCTTAGGAATCGTGGGGATCCCTAAGTGTGTTGCTCCTTTGTGAGTCGTAAGGATCTCACGCAGGTGGTTTCTCCTTACAAGGTCGAGAGGACTCTATAAGGGTTCTTTAACGAAGTTGCGCCCTTTCGGGTTTTCACAAACATTCGCCGGTAGTCCTGCTGTTTTTACTCACGGAGCCCTCTCGGGTTTTCATCCGTGCCCATTTTGCTTATGGACATACCGTTTTTTTTTTTTTATATGTTTTTTTTTTATATCTCGTCAGCCTAAGGATGCTGCGGTATTAGTTTAAAGACGTTTCGGTCTGCTATTAGTTTAAGGACGTTTCGGTCCGTCGTTAGTTTAAGGACGTTTCGGTCCGTCGTTAGTTTAAGGACGTTTCGGTCCGTCATGGAGAAGGCCGGCTACTTTTAATAAAGCTTGAGCTTAGGAAGATAGCGAGCGGACATAGTCGTCGTCATCTATCATTGACCTAGGCTGTGGCTCATTAAGCATAGTATTTCTTTAGGAAGCGACCGTTTATCGGCCTGAAAGGCCTTTCACCGTGCATGTCCATGAGTAGATAGGCCCCACCCTGGTAAACTTTATCTATGATGTACGGGCCTTCATAGTTTGGCTCGAATTTTCCCCGCTTGGCGCGATTGGGGATCATAGGCCTTTTGACCACTAGCACGAGTTCGCCTTGGCGGAATGTCCTCGGTCGGGTCAATCTTTCGTATGAGCGCGTCATCTTTGCTTTATAAGCTTCCAGATTTTGCTGCGCTGTGAGCCGGGTTTCATCAAGGGCGTCAAGCTCCTCAAGCCGAAGGTGAGCATTTTCTTCGTCCGTCAGCTTGTAGTGGACTGCCACTCGTAGAGAGGGTAACTCTAACTCGAGGGGGAGTACTGCTTCTGTACCGAACACCAACGCGTACGGCGTTGTGTTCGTGGCCGTCTTGAATGTAGTTCGATATGCCCAAAGAGCTTCTTGCAGTCTTTCGTGCCAGTCTTTCTTATTTCGGGACACCGTTTTCTTCATGATTTTTGTCAAGGTCTTGTTGAAGGCTTCAGCTAGTCCGTTGGCTCGCGGATTATAAACCGAGGAATATCTCCAGTCTATATTATGTTGTTGCGCGAAGCGACTGATCTTGTGGCTTCTGTAAGCTGGCTCATTATCGGAGATGATCCTTCTCGGGGTTCCAAACCGGTATATGACGTGCGTTTTGAAGAAATAGAGGATGTTCTCCGTCTTCACTTCCCTCAACGGTACCGCCTCTGCCCATTTGGAGAAGTAATCAGTCGTTGCTAGGATGAAACGATGTCCTTTGGACGATGCTGGTTCGATGGGGCCGACTATATCAGTTCCCCACATTTCGAATGGCCAACTAGCCACTGTCGGATGCAGTGGATTGGGATGCTGATGGATGAAGTCCCCATGAATTTGGCATGAATGACATTGCCTCGCGTATTCCAGGCAATCCTGCATCATCGTGGGCCAGTAGTAGCCCATCCGCTTGATCTTCAATTTCATCTTTGGGCCTGCTTGGTGAGAACCGCAGAGTCCGTCGTGAACTTCTTGGACAACCCTTTTCGCTTCGTCAGGTCCTAAGCATCTCAGCCACAGAGAATCGAATGACCTCTTGTATAGAGTATCGTTGACGAGGGCGAAAGACAAAGCCCGTTTCACAAGCTGATGTCTTATGGACGCTTCTTCAGGTATTCGGTGGAACTTGAAGTAATCTATGAAGACTTCTCTCCAGTCTTCGGTCTTCTCATGATCTTTTATTTGTAGGGTCGCCTGTTCAGTTGCTCCCTTTTCTTTATATGATTCTGTAGGTATTTCTGCTGGGGAGAGTACTCGACGGCTTTGTATCACGATTCTAACGTCATCGAGGTTCTCGTCAGCCAATTCTTTAGCAAGTTTAGCCAGTGCGTCCGCTTTGCTGTTTTCCGCGCGCGGTATACTTTCCAACGTGTAGGAGGGAATTCGGGTTAGCAGTTGCTGCACTTTTTCACCGTATTTTACCAATTCTGGCTTGCATGTTTGGTAATCGCCGTTCACTTGACTGACGACCAGTTGGGAGTCCCCATATATGAGGAGGTCTTCAATTCCCATGTCAATGGCGATCTCGAGGCCTGCTATCAAAGCCTCATATTCAGCCTCATTATTCGTTCTTGGCTCTGTTAAGGAGAAGGCGAAGCGCATTATTCCTCCTTGTGGGGTCACAAAGATGAGTCCTACCCCCGATTTGATCATTGGCGTACTTTGTTTGTGCTTTTTCATGGAAGATGCTCCATCGAAATAAAGCTCCCAATGGGTATCACCATTGTCGATTGCGTCAAACGCATGTCTGTCTGGCAAATCGCAATTTAAAGGAGAATCAGCAGGTATGGGATGCTCAGCAAGGAAGTCGGCGATGGCCTGGCCTTTTACTGCCCTGAGAGGTTGATATGTTATCGAAAATTCCATCAAGAGCAGGGCCCATTTAGCGAGTCGTCCCGTCAAGATGGCCTTCGACATTAAATATTTGAGAGGGTCCACTTTTGAAACAAGACGGACTTCGTGCGCTAACGCATAATGCCTAAGCTTTGTTATTGCGAAGATCAACGCCAGGCAGTGTTTTTCAATGAGAGAGTAGTTGCTTTCTGCCCCCAGCAGAACTCGACTTAAGTAGTAGAGTGCTCTTTCTTTCCCTTGATCGTTCTCTTGCGCCCATAATGCGCCTAAGGAACCTTCGAGGGCGGTTGTATAAAGAATGAGAGGTTTTCCCTTGACCGGAGCGGCCAACACCGGCGGGTTCTGCAGGTATTGCTTGATCTCGTCTAGTGCGCTTTGGCATTTTTGATCCCAAACGAATGGGGCCCCCTTCTTCATCAGGTGACTATAAGGACGGCATTTTCCTGAAAGGTTGGCTATAAATCGCCGTATGTATGCGAGTTTCCCTTGGAGAGACCGCAGCTGTTTGAGAGTTCTCGGTGGAGGCATTTCCATGATCGCTTTGATTTTTGAAGGATCTATTTCAATACCTCGGTGTCGAACAACGAATCCCAGGAATTTGCCTGAGGAAACTCCGAACGTACATTTAAGAGGATTCATCTTCAAGTTGTATAGCCGAAGGCGTTGAAATACAGTCTTCAGATGCTCGAGATGTTCCTCGTATGATTTGCTTTTAACCACGAGATCGTCGATATAGCATTCAACGATTTCGTGTATAAGGTCGTCGAAGATCTTTGTCATGGCCCTCTGATAAGTAGCACCGGCGTTCTTCAAACCGAAGGGCATTACTTTATAACAAAATATCCCTAAAGGAGTCTGGAAAGCCGTATTCTTCTGGTCTTCGGGATGCATCTTTATCTGATTATACCCTGATGAGCCGTCCATGAAGGAGAAAACCTCATGAGTGGATGTGTTGTCTATCATCAGTTCGGTGACTGGCACTGGGAAATCATCTTTTGGGCAGGCTTTATTAAGATCTCGAAAATCCACGCATATGCGCACCGTCCCATTTTTCTTCATCACCGGGACGATGTTAGCGATCCATTCAGGGTATTGAACTTCATGGATAAAGCCGGAGTCTATCAGTTTTTTGACTTCGGCGTTGATGCTCATTTCGAGCTCGAGTCGCATTCTTCTCGGCGCCTGTTTGACTGGCTTGATGTTCGGGGATATTGCTAGTCTATGTACAGCAACTTCTGGATCTAGTCCCGGCATCTCGGAATAGTTCCATGCGAAGCAATCTTTATGCTGCACAAGGACGTCTTTTAACGCAGCCACCCTCTCTTCAGACAGCAGCTCGCTGACGAACGTCGGTCGCGGATCATTTACCGTTCCCAACTCAATTTTCTTGAGATTATCTGCAGTAGTATGGATTCCATCTTCCAGCTCTTTCGGAGCTGGGGGAAATTCTGAGATTACCTCATCGCTGGCGTTTTCAAAGCACCAAGGAAGGCTGTTCATGTCCTCGGACTCTTCTTTTAATATTGTTACCACATGGCAAGTGCAAATTTTCTGCCAATCCCAATGCGGAGTTGGTTCTTCTCTCGCGGCCTCGGGCTCGTGCTTCTGTGGTGGTGCTACCCTCCAGTTGTCAGAAAACGCGAATTTGCCTAGCTGATACTGATCTTCAACCCAATTCTTGAAGGTGAAGCAATCTTCAAGAGGGTGTCCCATTACTCGATGGTAAAAGCAATAATTTGGGTTGAACACCTCGCCTGCGTGCTCAGGATGCTTAGACTCTGGCAACGTAAGCATTTGATGTTTTAGAGCGAGATCGAATATCTTCCTCGTTTTGTTCCGAGGAAATGAGTATGCTCGACCCATTTTCTTCCTGAGGGCTAGGTCAATAACGCTCGACTCTCGGATACGTGGCTTCTTAGCTCTGCTTTGTGGTTGTCGAGTGCCTCTCTCGCCTTTCGACTTGTTTTTGTTTTCGTGTCGAACCTTTTTTGTAGCAGGTTGACAAGGAGCGGCATTTTCTTCCTTCACCGCCTGTTGAAGGAGGCGCTGTGTCTTGGCC
Organism: Agapanthus africanus; assembly: GCA_030015575.1. Classification (NCBI taxonomy): domain Eukaryota; kingdom Viridiplantae; phylum Streptophyta; class Magnoliopsida; order Asparagales; family Amaryllidaceae; genus Agapanthus; species Agapanthus africanus. The sequence continues at coordinate 205,852,657 of CM057341.1, read as the reverse complement.
TTTTCATAGATTGCTATTTCACGATCGTGATCGTCTCGGGCTTTTTGACTCGCATCCCTTATAAGTTTGCTCATCTGGTCTTCAAATGATGGACTGGGCGGTTTTGTATCAGGAACTTTTGCTGGCTCAGGATTAGCGTCCTCCCATTGAGCGTCCGCCTCTTCATCGAAGTCATACATAACATAACAGCTGTTTACTAGCTCCCGTTTCTTTGACCGGATGTACCCAAGCCCTTTTGTTTCTACTCTCCCGTTAGGCAGTTTGCATTGGGTCCCGGGAATGTTCCAGACCTTGTCATAGAATTTGGCTTTTCTAATGGTCTGTGTGAAGGACATCCCTTGGCTTTTCAGCAGTTTCTTCAAACCTTCGGTATAATATCTGGGAAGACGGATAGGCTGAAGCCTGTCGAGCATGGGATCCGCGCCATGCCAAATTTCTTTTTCCACCTTGTTTTCTTCAGAACGGTAGAATAGGATTGCCTTCTCGCCTTTTCTTCCGGGAAGGATATAGAATGTCTGCAATTCTTCTATGCTGTTGGTGTCGAGTGCATCCAGTTCTTTGTAATGTTCAAGCGGCACCATGGTTATCTGCAGACTTCGCTCTTCATCAGCGGAAACCCGTATCGAAGGCCGAGCAGGGAATACAGCATGAACTTCATCCTCTGAATCACTACCGAAGATCAATGAAGGAACGGATGGTCCTGGCCTGGTGGATTGGGATGGACCTGAATAAATTATATCCTCCTCCTCCTCGGTGTCACTGCCGAAGACAGGGATGGTGGCGTTAGTTTTGTTCTCCGGTTTGTGACACCTTTCCGTGTCTTCGAAACTCGGCAAGAAGTATTTGGCATCTTCATACTTGCGAACTTCATTTACGGAAAACGGATTCAACTCTCCCGCCACTGTGTACTCGAGGCCATCCCTAGAATACTTCATGCACTGATGCTGTGTAGAAGGGAGGATATTGTACTCGTGTAGCCATGGTCGGCCGAGCAGAGCGTTGTAGCACGTCTTGGCGTCTATAACATGGAATTTGATGTCTGTGACGAGCAACCCGAAGCGCAGCGTCAATATCATAGATCCAAGAGTCTTTGAGGATTGGGAGTCGAAACCGGAGATAGTGATCTTGTCCCGGGCGAGGTGTTGGACGCTCATGCAAATCTCCTTTAACACTCGCACATTGAGTAAATTAACAGACGATCCGTTATCGACCAAGATTTTACCTATCTTTATGTCATGGCAGTATCCTGAGACATAAAGGGGGCGATTGTGTTCACACGTCCCGAGAAGAAGGTCTTCATCACCAAAAGCAACGTCGGCTGTGTGCACTTCTTCTAATTCGTCTTTCATCTTTTCTTCGGCTAAGAAGGCTTGGAACTGGTTCGGATCTTGTAGCGCCTTAATCAAAGAGTCTCTCACCTCCTTTGATAGTAACAAGGCATCGAGAATGCTGAGTTGTGAGGGTAGCTTCCTCAGATGCGCCAAGACATTGTAATCCACTTTACTCCTCTTTGGCGGATTCTTGGCGGTTAACTCTTCCGCGACTTGGTCATCCAAAGCGACGTCTTCAGAGACCTTCTCTTTCCCTTTGTCTTTCTTGTTTAAGGGTCCGAGATTCTTTTCAGGCAGTGGCCGATTTCGCAGCTGTATATTTTCGCAAACCACTGGCTCCTTTTCTTTTCCCGAAGTTGACTCTTTAAAGAGAGGGGCGAGTTCTAACTCCTCATCAGAGTCGCTCCCAAATGTAGGCACTTGCGACCCGGTAGTGTTAACCATGTGACAGTTGCCGGCAGTTCTTTCAAGCTCTTTGGTTGTGCTTCTTTGCTCCCGACGAATCTTACGCTTTTCCCGTTTAAAGCGTTGTTGATTAGCGACGTATCCTTGCCACCATCCATTGAAAGCTTTGCAATCTTGGGTGGAGTGCGAGACCTTCTGATGATATAAGCAATAAGAGGGGTGTATTTCTACCGCGCCGGTAACTTTTTCTTCAGAGGGGGGTAGCTTCATGCCCATCGATATGGCCTTAGCAAACTTCTTTTTTATCTTGGATTGGCTTTTGTCAGCGGTGGAGGCATTTTGCTCCAGCGGGATCATCTCAGCTCTTTCCTCAAGTCGCTGGCGCTTGGCCCTTTCGAATATAGCCGTCTCGCGTTCTCGATCAGCTTTGCTTTTCAATCGAGCTTCATTAAGAAACGCGCCAATCATTTCAACTGATAACCCTGGGGCTCTTGATTCGGCATTTGCCCCCAGCGTTTCAGTGATAGAAGTCCCTTCATCGTCCGTGGTCAAATGGGAGATCATACGACAGCTCGCCACATATTCCTCGGATTCATCCGATGAACTTTCTCCCTCATCTTCTTTTTGGAAGACGTGATCAAGGAAATCTTGGAGCGTAATGGGAGTCCGCGCTTTTTGGTTGTACTCATCCAGTGCGTCGATTTGCTTCCGTAAGTCCGTGCGCTTGTCGCCAGGCTTCACGGGCTTCTTAGATTTCTTCTTCTTCTTTTTCGAAGATTTTGACGGCTGACTATGAGCGCTTGAACTACCACCATCGGTCCTCGGAGTCGGACGTGGCTTCAACATCCCCTCAATAACCTGCGGTTCAAAGGGGTTCTTCCACTTGACCGCTGGACAGGTCTGAAGATCATTTAGCATTCTCCTCGTTTTGGCTGATAATACAACCTCCCAAGGAGCTTCCTCAATGAAGGAGCATGTTGCCCCCGGCGTATTCGTCCCTTTAGAGGTGTGGGGCTGCGGGGGATTCACCTTCCATTTGTCGGATAGCGTAAATTTGCCTTGGCGGTACTGGTTTTCAAGCCAATTTTTGAAAACGTAACAGTCTTCGATCGGATGTCCTAGCACTCGATGATAAGGGCAGTAATTAGGCTCGTTGACGTCACTTGGTTGCGACGGACGTTTTGGATCTGGCAGATTTATGAGCCTGTTGCGCAATGCCAGCTCGAATAGCCTCCTCGTTTTATCACGGGGGAAGGAGTAAGCACGTCCCATCCTGTCCTCAAGGGGTACGTATGGACGCATATTGTTTGGACGAGCAACCGGCTTCGAGTCGTTTGGTTGTTGTTGGGCATTAGCGACGATGATCGCTTTTCCCTTTCCTTTATCGTTTCGAGAGTCCGGCTTCGGGAGAGGGGGTTTATGGCCCATCTGGTCCATCTGCGCCAATTTGTCGATCAAAGCCTGGAAGGAAGTCGGCTTGAAGAACATCATAAACTGTGAAATGGTTGCTTGTGGATCAAGGGTTCCAACAAAAATTCCCACCGCAGGGGCTTCTTCTATGCGCTGTTCACACTTAGACCATAGATTACGCCACCGTATAGCGTATTGAACCCACGTCTCGCCGGGCTTTACCCTGGCGTTAATCAGCGCCGTCATCGGAGTACGCTCACTGGCACTTGCAAAACGTTGGGTGAAGAGCAGCTCCATCTCCGCAAAGGTTTTAATAGAGTCGTTGGGGAGCTCAAAATACCATTCGAACGCCGTATCTGATAGGCTTCCAACAAACTGGCGAAGCAGAAGCTTGTCGTCGCCGCCGGTGTTACCGCAAAGCGCCCTGAACTGGGCAACATGTTGATGGGGATTGCCAGTCCCTTTGTAGACATGAAACTTGGGAATTGTGTAACCCGGCGGGTATTTGATTTGGTCATACCAGCCTGGATACGGTCGCCCCATTTTTACGACGTGGCCGGCTGCTTCGGCCGCGTGATGAACCTTTATTTGCTGGGCTATATATTCGTCCAGATCAGTTTTAGAGATTGTCTCCTCTCTAGCCGTTGATAAAACGGGCTGAGGGTTTGATGTCTCTCCCCTATCATCCCCAAGGAAAATCGGGGGTTCTTCAGTTGGGGGATCTGGTTGTATCATCATCCCTATCATGTCCTGGAAGAGGAGGCCCATACGCTGTATATTGGCTGCTTGTTCAGCAGCCTCTTTGTCTCTCTTTTCCAGTACTCGGCGGAGGAACTCGGCGTCGGTCTCTTCCTCTTGGCGTTCATCTAAGGACGTCCCAGGGTTCTCCTTTGGCTCCGTGAGTGCAGCCATTGTAGTCATCATCTCCTGGAGCTTTTGTTGCTGCTCCTGAGCCTTGGTCACTGACCGGGTAAGCGGTCGGTGACCCGTAGAAGTACGACTTTCTTCCTTCCCAGAAGCCATATAGACCGTATGAACTGTTATGCCCCCTGACTTGGGGCGTTTAGGTTCACCGCTTTTAAACTTTGTCAGTGTCACGGGAGCTTTCTCTGGCCTTTTCCTTTTGTGGACCATTGAGGTTGAAGGAGCCGTTGAAGTGGGCATCCTAGCATTTGTTGCCCCCTGCTGTTTAATGGGGTGTTTTTTGTCCTTTTCCACCTTTGCCCTTTTCTGGCGACGAAAGTGGTCTGGGTCAATCACGGAGTCTTGAACCCTCTGCCAAACTTTATAAATTTTTGACGACAGCCGTTGAGGGGGTTGTTCCTGCTTTGCCTCCGGAACTTTTTCCATAGGCGGAGGAGATCTTTTCAATGTAGCAATCGGAGAGTTCTTTTTCACCTTCCTCAGCAATTCAAAGCTGTTCCCAGTTGGAACAGCAGCGTTGACCTCCACCACTGGAGCAGGTGGGGTTAGCCCTGAGGGGGAGTTGCCCCCTGCTTTCCTTACTCGTTGCCAATGGCGACGTCGCCCACGACGAGCCGTTGGGACTGGCTCGGAAATCGAGATGGTTCCTTGCTGCCCCCTGTTTGAGTGTGGGGTAACTGCCGATGTCAGCCTATCGAAGACTGATGCCTTTTGACCAGCTGGGGGAGGAGTGGGAACCGTCAAACTTGTGAAGACCGACTCTCTGATGGGAGAAGCCGCTTTAACGTCTTCCAATGCAGCGGCCGTTGCCCTCTTTGGGACGGCCACTTTATAGTTCTGACCTAGCCTGGTGAAAACGGAGGCTGTTGGTTCAGTAGCAGGCGACCCGTTGACAGGGGTCGTGGTAGCAGTGAGCCGGTCGAACACCGACTTCTTGTTCACTTCCGGTACAGGTGTCGGCATAGAGAAGCTTGTAGGTGGGATCATGGTCCCGAAGAACAAGCCGGTGGTGGCTTGGGTCACCTGGTCTACCGGCAGAGTCAGGAAGGAAGCCGCTTGGGGCCCATATGTTACACCTCTCGGTAAGGTGGAGCGTCCGTTGCAGTGGCATTTCGAGCAGTTGGTGTAGTTGGTGGCCATTGAATCTTGAATTCTGCGCCAGGTAAAAGACCAAATCTTAGCAACTTGAAATCCAAAGACAACCATTTAACAAACCGCGATTGGTTCGCGAAGACGACACACGAAGTGTGGAGTGGAAAAAGGAAAAGGTCCCACCGGGCGTGCCAGAATCTGTTCCCCTCCGAACGGCGGCCCGGACTTCGCGTCCGATGCCTGAGGTTCGGGGCAGATGCTATTTGGTTTTATCCGTCCACCTCTCCGAAGATGCCAAGTTGATTTATGACACCGTGTATCGGAGGTTTAGACGGATGCAGCCGATGTAGCAGACTTCGTCAGATTCCCCCTCAGGGTGAGGGGTTTTTGATTGTGGGGACGCTCTTCCCTGCAGGCGCAAGCCCCTGCAGTTAATTACGCTACCGCATCACGGTAACAACTTTCTCCTTCTCCGGAATTTCACTTCATGTCGTGTGTGTTCGTTTTGTTTGCGGTTGCCCGTGGATTGTATGCGGAGACTGAGTAATGCCGTCGCCCGTAGGACGTGGATTAGTCCAAATCCGTATTTACTTAGATTTGGGTTTGGTGTTTTTAGTTTAAGGATGCATTAGTCGCGTTGCGGCTAAGATCAACTTAAACATTCGTTAAGGATACATTAGTCCTGTTTTAGACTAAGATCAACTTAACGTAGTGATAGATTTAATTATCTGGCCGTCGGGACTCGTCACCTCTCTGACGTCGTTGAGGGATTACAACGACAGGCGTCAGGGGAGTTCAGAGATGTACCCTTGAACCAAAGTTGATTTGGAGTTTTATTGTTTATTTAAAGATCTAAGGACACATTAACCGTATTTGGGGCTAAGATCAACTTAGACAGGACCGTTTAGATCCGGCAAAAGAGCGTTCGGGCTCTATTGCGTCAGTTTAAGGACGTGGTGGTTCATCGCCAGTTTAAGGACGTAGTGGTCCATCGCCAGTTTAGGGACGTGGTGGTCCATCATTAGTTTAAGGACGTTTCGGTCCGATATTAGTTTAGGGACGTTTCGGTCCGATATTAGTTTAGGGACGTTTCGGTCCATTATTAGTTTAGGGACGTTTCGGTCCACGAGTTTAAGGACCCCGCAGTCCATATGGGTGTGTGGTTGTTGGGACCCGTCACCACTTTGACGTCGTTGAGGAATTACAATGATGGATGTCGAAGGAGTTTGGAGATGTACCCTCGAACCGGACGTAGATTGATTTAGGAGAGCCATTTTGCTCAGTCAATTTAATTTAAGGACTTATGGCCACGATTGGGCTAAGTCCAGTTCGACATTTTATTTGCTTTTGCATTGCATTTTTTATTTAGGCTCTACCCACAAAAGATACAGAGTATCAATTTATTTTGGGCTCTGCCCATGATGCAAAGTATCTACCTTGTTTGGGCTTTGCCCCTTTTAAAATGCATGGCATTCTGAATATTTTGTTTGGGCTCTGCCCATTTATAAATGATGCAGAGCATCTGTTTTGGTTTGGGCTCTGCCCCTTAAAATAATGCATTGCATTTTATTAAGCCTGTTAGGCCTTCTTTTGATTGGGCTTGGCCCTTTTTGTAAGCAATACAATGCATCTGCGCTTTGCGCTAAGTAATGAGCGCAAGCTCATATGGTGATGACACGTGTCGTGCTCTGGTGAGCGCAAGCGCACTAGCGCAGTGCGATGCGCTGTTGCGCTGCGCTATTGCGCTGCTGACACGTGGCGCACTCTCAGCGAGTTGCGCCAATTCCAGAGAGCAAAGCTCTATCTTAAGGGCGCTTAGCGCAAGTGGTTCTATAGCCGACACGTGGCGCTCTCTTAAGAGCGCAACAGCGCAGTTTGGAAGTGCAAAGCACTAAGAATCTTTTAGATTCAAGAACGGAAGTGCAAAGCACTATTTAATTTCTTGATCCAAATTAGATCAAAGAAAAAATAAATTTTTCTTTATTTGAAGAACCAGAGGTTCATAAAAGTGCAAAGCATTATTATTATTATTCTTTTTTATTTTATTTTTTATTGTTTCTAAAGAACCGGGGGTTCACAAGAAGTGCAAAGCACTGTTTATTATCTAAAGATCATTGATCTTGTTTTTTAGAGTAGGCTAAGTGTATACGCTTCTCATCCCAGTTGGGGAGATGGTCTGTCCCACAGCCATCAGTACGTCATACTGGAGATAGTATACAGGTGCTCGTTAGGTTACGGGTACACCGGACAGGACTCCCCGGGGAACTGATTGGTTGGTATTATACCCATCGTCAGTTAACAGTTCCCAGGTGACATGAGTACAGCATAGTCCGCAGACTTGACACTACTACTTCGCCTCGAGTGTGTCCCACTGTTCTTAGATTGCTACCCTACCACGGCTCAAAGGAGTCGTGCAAACAGGTAGCAGTTGGGTGCAGTCCCGAGCACTTAGAGGCAGTGGCGGTTAGATAGGATTTGTCTCTCCCGGTATAGGGAGTTGATATCGCGCTGTGTCAGAAAGCCATTACGCAAAGTCCCTGGCCAGGGCAAGCGAGATATACTGGTAGGTTCCGGTAGCTTCTCAGGGTGTAATGGGGTTCGCTCCGACACGACTTATACAGCTATTAGGGGACTGACGCTTGCCGCCCCGTAGGCTTGATATGCGATAGTCTTAGACGAACAGACCGGACAGTACGGAGATTGTCACATCAGGCTCAGTAGGGGTTCGGATGGTTTTCCTCATCGTCCTTCTTATCGACATTTACCTGGGGACCGTTACGTACAGCTAGTGCCGCTTGCGGTCTGTGGTTAAACCCACTGCCAGCGTAGTGTCAAGTCTTTAGAGTCCCACACAGAGAGTTTCCCTGCTCCAGGCGAAACGATATAGAGGTCATATGGTTTTACGACAAGGGTTCGGACGCATACGTGTGTTTACGCACGTATGACTTTTCGGACAGTTTTTACTAGTCAGTTTTAGTTTAAGCCATATTCTAGTATAGGGTTACTGGATTTATACAGTCTAAAGTTTTTCCGTGTTTTCACGGATTGGAGGGGCGTTCTCATAATTTGTCGGGAAGCTTCTAGAAGAGAGGTGACTAAGGAGTTAAGGTGGCATTGCATTAAATGAGATTAGTGACTCATTTGTGTGATTCATCCAAGTCATTAATGCATCATAAATGCTTAACGACTCATGGAGATGAATCACTCAAAGATAATTTGTGAAGCATGGTTATTAATTCTTTTATTTGATTTTTGGATAAATAATAATGCTTCATATATATCATGATAAGTTCATTATCTCATTTCATTATTATTCTCGCCTTCTCTCTCCTCAAGCTCACTCTCTTCAAACCCTAACCCTAACCTCTCATGAGTTGAGATCAAGGGTTAGCTAGACTAATACATCCATAACCTCACTCTATATCCCCTAGGTAGATTAGATTAGCACTTTAAGCAACCTAGTTATCTCAAGTTTGAGATTAAGCTTGGCGTAGGAGCTTTCAGGTGGATCGTCTTTGATTCGAGGAGGCCGTTGAGGTGCCGATGTTCCAAAGAGCCTACGAGGAGTGGAGGACCGCGATGAAGACCCGAAGGACAAGTAACGTGAGGTATAACTTCGTATCCGAGTAGTTAAACCTCTTGTGTTAGTTAGCAATGGTTTAGATAACGATTCATGCGCTCAAGTCCGTGTTACGAAGCTTTGATAATCGTTTTTCATATATTCCGCCTCCCCGCAAGTTCGTGGGTTGCGTGACATGGACTTACAGGAAGCGTCCGGAGTAAAGCAATTCCGGGCTTTGCACCCAAAGCAATTTTCGGGAAAAAAAGAGCCCTCTGGAAGCTGAAGAATGGGCTCAGAGCATCGAGGACGATCTGGCAGCAGCACAAGTGCCAGAGATCGCTTGGGTACGAGTTGCAAAGCTGCAACTCATCGACAACGCCCGAGTTTGGTCGAAGGCGGAAGAAAGCCATCTTGATCAGCCGATCGAATGGAAAACCTTTCGCGACATGTTCGATGCAAAGTATTTTCCAGAGACTGCCCGATTTAATATGGAGCAGCAATTCATCCACCTACAACAGGGTTCGATGTGGACTAAATCCGTGGATGAGTATGATGCTGAGTTTACCATGCACAGTAGGTAAGATATGTCTCAATATTCGATTTTCTAAATATCACATATTACACAGCTAACACAAGACCGCAACAGGTTCGCGGCACACTTGATACCGACTGCTGAGATCAGGTCCAGACGATTTCAACATGGGTTAGATCCATAGATCCAAGCTGCCTTAGCTACAGAGGATTTCCCAACCCACGAACTGGCCCTGAAAGCTGCCCGCCAATATGAGGCAATAGTAAAGAAGAAGGGCAGACCCCAATCTGCCGGAGTGAAGTGCCCTGCCACTCAGATGGCAGGAGGAGCCTCTTCAAGGCCAACTTTTGAACCCAGGAGACCCGAAGAAATAGATAACCGGCCAAGTCCAGATTTTTGCTTCTACTGTAAGAGGGATAGACACTTGTGGAAAGACTGTAGGCGCGCAAAAGGCCTGTGCTTAGTTTGTAGCGCATCCAATCATGGAATTGGAACATGTCCTTATAGACGCAACACAGTTCCAACTCACAACACTTATCCACAGTGGCCAGCTATCCAGACTTCTGCACCTCGTCTTGCTCTCCCAGCTCCACCTCCACGTGGACCTCCTGCACAGCCAAATCGCCAATTCCATCATGCACCGAAGAACATGCCCCAAGGACAGAGAAATGTGCCTCCAGTTAAGAGAAATGTACCCCAGCGTCAGCCTTTCACTTTAGCAGCCGTAGAACCCGAGACGGTAGACCAAGGTAACCCTGGTAATTCCCTCACACCTTCTTCAATCTTACCAAAACTTTTGCATTCTTTCATTCTTCCACATATTTTTCATGCACTATCAGTAGTTCTATCACCAAACTTTTCTTGAATCTGTTAAACTTTCCTTCTACAAATTTTGAGGATGAAATTTTTATAAGGAGGGTAGAATGTAACAACCCTAAACTTTCTGTACAATTTTTTTTCAAAATACAAAAAATAACACCTGAGCCTGAGAACAAGTTCTAAATTAAATTTGCTTTTGAACAGCAAGAAAACACTTGTAGCTCATTGGTAAAGTTTGCACTGCTATGACGTAGCCCCTGTGAACGAATCCCCCCAGCCACATTGTAACGTTTTAGAAATCGTTTTGCGAATTTTCCCATTTTAGGGCAAAATTGTCGGTTTTTCCCGTTTTAACCCGATTTTGATCAAACGACCGTATAAGCTTACCGACACCTAGTTTGGCTAAAATAAAGCTTGTGCGCGAACTTTGGAAGTATTTGGGAGGTTTTGGTTCAGATATATTTTTTCCCAAATAAAATATTATTTTAAGCGGTATTTTGTACACGTCAATCGGGAAAATTTTTCTTTTGTAAATATATTAATTTTGTCACTAAAATTAATTTAGAAGGTTCTTTTTAAATATCTAGATTTTTTTTGGTGACTAAGGGTTTCTTTTGTAAAAAATAAAAGAAAATGGTGTAAAGGTGGCATTTTTCATTTAATGTTGCATTTATTGCTTAAGACTAGAAATTTCTTCATTTTAATTACACAACCCCCCCCCCTCTCACCCTTGGCCGAGCCTCATCCCCCCCATTTCTGTCCTCAAAAATTCCAAGCTCATTTCTCACTCTTTTTCAATCAAAAACACAAAAAGAATTCCAAAAACAAATCCAAAAATTCCTATATAAAAATTAAACCATTTTTCCTTCACTAATTCTTCATGGATCTTCAACAAAGCTTAATTTTTGGAGGCTAAAATGATGGATCTAATTTCGTTTTGGTGTTCTTGAGGAGGTATAATTTCTTACCTTAATCCATAATTAATTGCTTTAATCTTAAACTAGCTAATTTAGTTAACTATTTATGTGCTTAGTTTAGCTTTTAATTCATGATTAATTCATTATATTTGGTTTAAGAAATTCATGTTAAGGTTAAATTTTGATTAAGTGATTAGTGTTTATTTGAAGTGTTAAATTGTGTTTTGGAAAAGATTAATCTAGTAGAAAATGTTAAAATTTGCTAATAAGCATTTTGTTTAATTAAGCAAAGTTGCTTGCTAGATTTTTGCTAAAACATAATTAGCGAGTGTTAAAAATATAGGATTGGTTTAGATAGCTTAGTTAGGCTATTTTAAGGTATTTGTAATCGTTAGATATGCGTTATCTTGAATCTAGTGCGATATATTGCGATGGTTGCTTACTAGATTTTGGGGTTTTTCCGACGTAGGGTTCGTTTGGTAGTTGCGAGGTTATATCTAGTGTATTTCACGTAATTTTTGTGTTGTGTTGCGCGATCGGGACGATCGGGGTCTAGATTTGGTGTTTTGTAGTTTAGCGACCCCAATTACGGTTTTGGCCGGTATCGTGCGCGATAGATGCGCTAAGCGCGCAGTGTAATTTTCCAGGCGTTTTCGTCGCGTTTCGTTGTCTTTTCGTCATTATAGGATATTTAGCTTATGTGTTGTATTTATGAAATTTTAGGTTCGCAAGCAGGGACTTCGGGTGCTGCGGACAAGGGGAAGCAGGTGGTCGGATTTTCATAGCTCGAGACCATCGGTGAGTAGATTTAACATCTACGGGAAAATCGCCCGCATGGCGTTATGCGTCGGGGCGAATATGATATGATAGCTACATATATTTGCATATTAGTTACTTTCATATGAATGTCATTGCATAGCATTATCTGTTGTACTTGACTCGTACCTTTAGATATAACACATTACTGACGGTTCATATTGCACGAGCACTAAATTGTATGCTACACCCACACCGTCTGTAATTGCCATGACACGCACAAACACCTACATATGTGATATGGTAGTGGATAGGAATGATTGGAGTAGTAACTCTTATTCTATTGTGCATATGAAATACCGTGGACACATACATACGTGATATTGCATTGGGCAGGAATAGTTAAGGTAGTGAACCTTATTCCGCTTCACTTATATCTTGCTATATTTACTTCTGCATACATATTGACATGTACACCCTCGTACTTGATTACATGTAGATACTTAAACCTTGCTACACTTACATGTACACTTCATATGATACTGCATTTATTTTCGAAGGAATTGGGAACCGCATGATATGTTTTAAAGCTAGATTCAATTTAAAGAGCGGTTTTCCCTTTATATGCTCATATTGATGTTTTATGTTGCATATATCAGTTTTATATGGATTTTACGCATTGAGATATGAATTTCATATGATTTATGGATTTGAGAACCGTGGGGGATATTTTCAAGAAAACTATGTATTGTTTGAAAACCCGGTTTCTCTTGATATGATATTTGATGCGTCCACCATGTGATTTCTCGGTTCTGAGATTTGGCTTGTGATACCCGATTCGAGGAGCGGGACGCACCGTCTGCGGGTACATGGTGGACCCGGTATGGTACCCCGGGGCGAGTGGTGATTTCGTGGTGTAGACGATAAGCCTGATGGTGGGACCACTACCTACCGGTGATTGTATTTGGACTCAGCGGTTATCATGAAGATACCGACCGGAGTGAGGTATGGCATATCGTCAGGGCCAGTCATGGTGACAGCGCCTGAGTTATGAAGATTTACGTGTCGATGCTGGACACGGGTTTCATGATGTTTCGAGTGTCGGTGTTTGACACTCAGGTTTTCGTGAGACATACAGGATGTGAGGACCGATCTGAGGATGCAGTGCCTGAGGATTTGGGATTTGATGTGTCAGTGAGGGACACTGGTGTTTTTCCATGCTGATGATTTTTGCATGAGATTTTATATTATATCATCCCACACTCAGGATTATGTTGATATGCATTGTTTCATGTAGTTGTAGTACCCTGATGATGTACCTTTACATGACTGTTGCATATTCACTTAATCATACTTATGTTATCGGATTACTTGTGATAGATAGATCGACGTTCATGCATACTTGCGATTACTGTATGATGTTATTTACTATTCACGAGTTGGCAACCCACCCCCGATGTGCCACAGTGTTGTGCAGGACTTAACCTCTGAGTAGTCGCGGCAGGGCATCTTATCATCTCTACTTTTGCGGATACCGCTACGGTTGGCTGTGAGGCCTTGCTTTTAGGTGGGTTGCGGTTATCTATTTGTACATTGTATATTTTTTTGTTGGATCTAGTATTCTCCATCTACCACTATGTTGTATATGACTTAGAGACGACTTGTGAGGATTCAGTGTTATTATTTTGTGGTGACTTTGGGTGCCGTGCTCGTGGGAGCCGGTTTTGTTGAAAAGTTTTACTTCTTTATGCAGTTTTCTTTTATATTTCTTCGCTTCGGCGTCGTATATATGTTGTGGTGGTTGTCTCCGCCGTTGGGCGTGATTTGCTCCCGTTTGGGATGCTTTTATTATTATCTATGTTGTACCGGTTTTCGGGGTTAGTTTTTACAAAGGAGGTGCTGCCGAAATTTTTAAAAACGAAAACTAAACTTAAAGATTTTTACTTAAAAAATTCCGAATGTTTAAAACTATGTTTTCTCCGTTGATCCAGTTTTGGGTGGTTTAGATTTCTGGGTTTCGGCTTTCTTAAGTTGCGTACGCCTTTAGACGTTACGTAGTTGAAGTGCCGGTTACGGACCAAATTTGGGTCGTGAAAAAGTTGGTATCAGAGCGCTAGGTTTTTAGCTTTCGGAGTGTAGGATGACCTTGGTATGATGGAGTAGGTAGCTTAAGCAGAGTGACGTAGCGTGTGTATGTTCCGTGGCATACTTACGACACGGTACTCCGCCTAAGTGACTTTAGGACTTATTGATTGAAATTCCTTCCGTGATTGATATACATCTTTGTGATTCGATTTCCGTTTCCTTATCGAATCTTGTTTCAATTTCCAGCCTATATGCCGCCGAAGACTACGAGGGCACTGAGAGCGGCCGCGAGGGCCGAGGCCAGAGTCGACTCGTCTGAGGCGAGGGTTGACCAGGGCGATACGCCTGTGGTACCGGAGCACATTGCTATGATTAGGGCTGGTATGCAGGACCTGCGCCAGATTGTGGGGACTTTAGTAGAGGCCATTCGTGTACAAGGGCAGGCTGTTGTTCCACCCGTTGCAGGGACCACGATGGTACCTACTGATCCAACAGTCGTAGTTGCAGCTCCAGAGGTTATTACCGTGTCACTGACGGAGTTCATGAGGCTGAGGCCTCCGGTGTTTACTGGCACAGATGTTACTGAGGATCCGCAGTTGTTCATCGACCGGATGTCCAGGATTTGTCGCTCACTCCGATGCTCTGACAAGAGATGGGAAGAGTATGCGAGTTTCCGGCTGGAGGATATGGCCCAGAAGTGGTGTGAGTCATTGGAGAGGGGCAGAGCCGCTGGTCTTGCTCCTATGACCTGGGCTGAGTTTGCGACGTCGTTTCTTGCCCGTTTTCTTCCACCGAGCGTAAGGGATGCGCGAGCGCGCAGATTTGAGTCGTTACGTCAGACGCCGGGGATGACGGTGTCGAAGTATGATGTTTTGTTTACTGAGCTGTCGGTGTATGCTCCATACCTAGTGGCGACTGAGGAGATGAGGGTGAAGAGGTTTGTTCGAGGCCTGCTTACCCAGTTGTTCCTAGCCATCAGCATTCAGTATTGCGACACGTATGCGGCAGCTGTCGATGCAGCCCTATTGGTGGAGGAGCGTCTAGCTGAGTCATCGGTTGTTCCAGAACCGAAGAGGACTCGTACGGATGAACCAGCATGGGGACCGAGGTTTGTGCGCAAAGGCAGAGTTCCTTCAGACTCGGGGAGTAGCAGAGACGTGGGACGTGGCCAGTTATTCAGTTCTTATTCCCAGGAGGGCCAGCGACCGTCTTATGGATGCTTCGGTTGTGGCAGTTTGCATCATCTTGTTCGGAATTGTACTGTGGTGCGTCAGAGAGGGCCAGCAGTACCGCAGGTTACCTTACCACCTTCTCCGCCTCAGAGAGCGTTGCCTCTTATTCCTGTTGTTGCGCCGCGTCAGACTCCTGCTCAGAGAGGTCGTGGTCGCGGTGGTTTTGTGCCGAGAGGACGAGGTGGCAGAGGCAGAGGACAGCCAGTAGCCGGAAGAGGGCAGGCACGGGTTTTTGCCTTGACTCACCAGGACGCTCAAGCGTCCAATGCTGTGGTTTCAGGTACCCTTTCCTTATGTTCTTTTGATGCACATGTTCTTTTCGATCCGGGATCTACGCATTCGTATGTTTCTTCGCACTTCGCGCCGAGGTTAGGCCGAGAGTCGTGTTTGTTGGATCAGCCGCTAGTAGTGACTACTCCTGTGGAAGAGTCGTTTGTTGCGCGGCACGTGTTCCGATCATGTGCTGTCCGTTTAGGGGACAGAGATCTGTCCGTCGACTTGATCCTTCTTGAGATGTTGGACTTCGACGTTCTGTTAGGCATGGACTGGCTAGCGACTTGCTATGCGTCCATGGACTGCCGCGAGAAGACAGTTAGATTTTGTTTTTCCGGCGAGCCAGTGTTTGTTGTGCAGGGAGACCGTGGTGCCGCCCCTCACAGTTTGGTTTCTGTTCTATGCGCTAGTCGGCTTTTGAGGAGGGGATGTTGGGGATTCTTGGCTTTCATTCATGATACTGGAGCTATGGTGGAGTCGTTGGACCAGGTTTCTACCGTGCGAGAGTTTCCCGATGTCTTTCCCGATGAGTTACCTGGGTTGCCGCCAGAGCGTGATATTGAGTTTTGCATTGATCTGATTCCTGGCACGGAGCCTATTTCTATACCGCCTTATCGGATGGCTCCGGCAGAGCTTAGAGAGCTTAAAGATCAATTGCAAGAGTTACTTGTTTTGGGACTTGTGCGTCCGAGTGTTTCGCTGTGGGGAGCTCCTGTTCTGTTCGTCAAGAAGAAGGACGGCAGTTTGAGACTATGTGTGGATTATCATCAGTTGAACCGAGATACGGTGTGGAACAGGTATCCTTTATCCCGCATTGACGATTTATTTGATCAGCTCCAGGGTGCGAAACATTTTTCGAAGATTGATTTGCGTTCGGGTTATCATCAGTTGCGGGTTCGGAATGATGACATTCCGAAGACTGCTTTTCGTACGCACTATGGGCATTATGAGTTTTTGGTGATGTCGTTCGGACTCACCAATGCGCCAGTAGCGTTCATGGATCTGATGAACCGGATTTTCAGGCCGTTTCTCGACCAGTTCATTATAGTGTTTATTGATGACATACTGGTCTACTCTAGGAGTCATGAGGAGCATGAGCAGCACTTGAGAATTACGTTGCAGATATTGAGAGAGCACCGGCTGTATGCTAAATTATCAAAGTGCGCATTTTGGCTTGATAGAGTTGACTTCCTGGGTCATGTGGTGACTGGTGATGGTATTCTTGTGGACCTGAGGAAGATCGAGGTTGTACAGCTTTGGCCCAGACCTGTATCGGTGACGGAGGTCCGCAGCTTTTTGGGCTTAGCTGGTTATTATCGCCGTTTTGTGCAGGATTTCTCGAGTATCGCTGCACCGCTGACTGGACTGACCCGGAAGGGAATTCCTTTTCTCTGGACTGATGCGTGCGAGCAGAGTTTTCAGCAGTTGAAGACTCGGTTGACGACGGCACCAGTTCTTTCTTTACCTTCTGGATCGGGCGGCTATGTTGTTTATTGTGATGCTTCTCGAGTGGGGCTCGGCTGTGTTTTGATGCAGCATGATAGGGTGATTGCATATGCTTCTAGGCAGCTGAAGAAGCACGAGCAGAATTACCCCACTCACGATCTTGAGATGGCAGCGGTAGTCTTTGCGTTGAAGATTTGGAGACACTACTTGTACGGAGAGTCGTGTCGGATCTTCACGGATCATAAGAGTTTGAAGTATATCTTCCAGCAGCGAGATCTGAACCTGAGACAGCGCCGATGGATGGAGCTAGTGAAGGATTATGATTGTGAGATCCTTTATCACCCGGGCAAGGCGAATGTGGTAGCTGATGCTTTGAGTCGTAGGCCCGTGGGTAGCTTGTCCCAGTTGAGCGCGGTTCAGTGTCAGTCTTCTGCCGATTGGCAGCTCTTGTATGATACTAGAGTGCAATTCGAGTTCACTTCTGCTGGGGGACAGTTTGCTCATGTCCGCGCCCGTCCACTTCTATTTGATCGTATCCGTGAGGCGCAGCCCAGTGATGCCCGTTTGTTGAGATTCTTGAGCTTGTTCAGCAGGGAAGAGTTTCGGAGTTCATGATTGATGACCAGGGTGTGCTACGATGCGGGACTCGTTTGTGTATACCAGATGTTGATGGGTTGAGACGCGAGATCCTAGAGCAGGCACATCAGTCGGCCTTTAGCGTTCATCCAGGTTCCACCAAGATGTACCGTGACTTGAGGGACTTCTACTGGTGGGAAGGGATGAAGCGTGATATATCGGACTTCGTTTCGAGGTGCCTGACTTGTCAGCGGGTCAAGGCTGAGCATCAGAGACCGGCTGGAGAGTTGCAGCCCTTACCTGTTCCGGAGTGGAAATGGGAGCAGATTTCCATGGACTTCATTGTGGGTCTACCCAGGACCAGTCGAGGGTATGACTCTATTTGGGTTATTGTAGACCGGTTGACGAAAGCGGCTCACTTTCTTCCAGTGAAGACCACTTTCGGTTATGCTCAGTATGCTCAGTTGTACATAGATGAGATTGTGCGTTTGCACGGTGTTCCCACATGCATAGTATCCGACAGAGGCACCCAGTTTACTAGCCGTCTTTGGCAGAAGCTTCAGGAAGCTTTGGGTACCCGGCTGAGTTTTAGTACCGCTTTTCATCCACAGACCGATGGCCAGTCGAAGCGGACTATTCAGACTTTGGAGGATATGCTTCGTGCATGTGTGCTTGATTTTGGTGGCATTTGGGATCGTCACTTGCCGTTGATTGAGTTCTCCTACAACAACAGCTTTCAGGAGACTATTCAGATGGCACCTTTTGAGGCTTTATATGGTAGGAAGTGTCGATCGCCAGTCTGTTGGACCGAGCTTAGTGAGAGTTTGGTTTTAGGACCCCAGCTAGTTCAGGAGACCACGGAGAAGATCCAGCTGATTCAGGATAGGATGAGAGCAGCCCAGTGCAGGCAGAAGTCTTATGCCGACCGTCGTCGTCGCAGACTTGAGTTCGCAGTGGGGGAACATGTATTCCTGAGGATTTCTCCGATGAAGGGCATTATGCGATTTGGGAAGAGAGGGAAGCTCAGTCCCAGATTTGTAGGTCCTTTCGAGATCCTTGAGCGAGTGGGTTCTGTTGCTTATCGTTTGGCGCTCCCGCCCAGTTTTCCGGATGTTCACCCTGTTTTTCATGTGTCGATGCTTCGTAGATACCTTCATGATCCTTCTCACACGATTCAGCACGAGACCGTTCAGCTTGAGCGCGATCTTTCGTTCACCGAGCAGCCGGTAGTTATTTTGGATCGGTAGGTGAAGAAACTTCGGTCAAAGGTCTTGCCATCTGTGAAGGTTCTTTGGCGTAGCCCGACTAATGAGGAGATCACTTGGGAGGCCGAGAGCGAGATGCGAAAAAAATCCCCTCATCTTTTTTGAAGGTACGCTTAGTATGAAATTTTAATTTGGGGACAGAATTTCTATAAGGAGGGGAGATTGTAACATTTTAGAAATCGTTTTGCGAGTTTTCCCGTTTTATGGCAAAATTGTCGGTTTTTCCCGTTTTAACCCGATTTCGATCAAACGACCGTATAAGCTTACCGACACCTAGTTTGGCTAAAATAAAGGTTGTGCGCGAACTTTGGGAGTATTTGGGAGGTTTTGGTTCAGATAGATTTTTTCCCAAATAAAATATTATTTTAAGCGGTATTTTGTGCACGTAAATCGGGAAAATGTTTATTTTGTGAATAAATTAATTTTGTCACTAGAATTAATTTAGAAGGTTCTTTTTAAATATCTAGATTTTTTTTGGTGACTAAGGGTTTCTTTTTAAAATAGAAAAGAAAAGGGTGTAAAGGTGGCATTTTTCATTTAATGTTGCATTTATTGCTTAAGACTAGAAATTTCTTCATTTTAATTACACAAACCCCCCCTCCCTCTCACCCTTGGCCGAGCCTCATCCCCCCCCCCCCACATTTCTGTCCTCAAAAATTCCAAGCTCATTTCTCACTCTTTTTCAATCAAAAACACAAAAAGAATTCCAAAAACAAATCCAAAAATTCCTATATAAAAATTAAACCATTTTTCCTTCACTAATCCTTCATGGATCTTCAACAAAGCTTGATTTTTGGAGGCTAAAATGATGGATCTAATTTCATTTTGGTTTTCTTGAGGAGGTATAATTTCTTGCCTTAATCCATAATTAATTGCTTTAATCTTAAACTAGCTAATTTAGTTAACTATTTATGTGCTTAGTTTAGCTTTTAATTCATGATTAATTCATTATATTTGGTTTAAGAAATTCATGTTAGGGTTAAATTTTGATTAAGTGATTAGTGTTTATTTGAAGTGTTAAATTGTGTTTTGGAAAAGATTAATCTAGTAGAAAATGTTAAAATTTGCTAATAAGCATTTTGTTTAATTAAGCAAAGTTGCTTACTAGATTTTTGCTAAAACATAATTAGCGAGTGTTAAAAATATAGGATTGGTTTATATTGCTTAGTTAAGCTATTTTAAGGTATTTGTATTCGTTAGATATGCGTTATCTTGAATCTAGTGCGATATATTGCGATAGGTTGCTTACTAGATTCCGGGGTTTTTCCGACGTAGGGTTCGTTTGGTAGTTGCGAGATTATATCTAGTGTATTTCTCGTAATTTTTGTGTTGTGTTGCGCGATCGGGACGATCGGGGTCCAGATTTGGTGTTTTGTAGTTTAGCGACCCCAATTAGGGTTTTGGCCGGTATCGTGCGCGATAGATGCGCTAAGCGCGCAGTGTAATTTTCCGGGCGTTTTCGTCGCGTTTCGTTGTCTTTTCGTCATTATGGGATATTTAGCTTATGTGTTGTATTTATGAAATTTTAGGTTCGCAAGCAGGGACTTCGGGTGATGCGGACAAGGGGAAGCAGGTGGTCAGATTTTCATAGCTCGAGACCATCGGTGAGTAGATTTAACATCTACAGGGAAATCGTCCGTATGGCGTTATGCGTCGGGGCGAATATGATATGATAGCTGCATATATTTGCATATTAGTTACTTTCATATGAATGTCATTGCATAGCATTATCTGTTGTACTTGACTCGTACCTTTAGATATAACACATTACTGACGGTTCATGTTGCACGAGCACTAAATTGTATGCTACACCCACACCGTCTGTAATTGCCATGACACGCACAAACACCTACATATGTGATATGGTAGTGGATAGGAATGATTGGAGTAGTAACTCTTATTTTATTGTGCATATGAAATACCGTGGACACATACATACGTGATATTGCATTGGGCAGGAATAGTTAAGGTAGTGAACCTTATTCCGCTTCACTTATATCTTGCTATATTTACTTCTGCATACATATTGACATGTACACCCTCGTACTTGATTACATGTAGATACTTAAATCTTGCTACACTTACATGTACACTTCATATGATACTGCATTTATTTTCGAAGGAATTGGGAACCGCATGATATGTTTTAAAGCTAGATTCAATTTAAAGAGCGGTTTTCCCTTTATATGCTCATATTGATGTTTTATGTTGCATATATCAGTTTTATATGGATTTTACGCATTGAGATATGAATTTCATATGATTTATGGATTTGAGAACCGTGGGGGATATTTTCAAGAAAACTATGTATTGTTTGAAAACCCGGTTTCTCTTGATATGATATTTGATGCGTCCACCATGTGATTTCTCGGTTCTGAGATTTGGCTTGTGATACCCGATTCGAGGAGCGGGACGCGCCGTCTGCAGGTACATGGTGGACCCGGTATGGTACCCCGGGGCGAGTAGTGATTTCGTGGTGTAGACGATAAGCCTGACGGTGGGACCACTACCTACCGGTAATTGTATTTGGACTCAGAGGTTATCATGGAGATACCGACCGGAGTGAGGTATGACATATCGTCAGGGCCAGTCATGGTGACAGCGCCTGAGTTATGAGGATTTACGTGTCGATGCTAGACACGGGTTTCATGATGTTTCGAGTGTCGGTGTTTGACACTCAGGTTTTCGTGAGACATACAGGATGTGAGGACCGATCTGAGGATGCAGTGCCTGAGGATTTGGGATTTGATGTGTCAGTGAGGGACACTGGTGTTTTTCCATGCTGATGATTTTTGCATGAGATTTTATATTATACCAACCCACACTCAGGATTATGTTGATATGCATTGTTTCATGTAGTTATAGTACCCTGATGATGTACCTTTACATGATTGTTGCATATTCACTTAATCATACTTTTGCTATCAGATTACTTGTGATAGATAGATCGATGTTCGTGCATACTTGCGATTACTGTATGATGTTATTTACTATTCACGAGTTGGCAACCCACCCCCGTTGTGCCACAGTGTTGTGCAGGACTTACCCTCTGAGTAGTCGCGGCAGGGCATCTTATCATCTCTACTTTTGCGGATACCGCTACGGTTAGCTGTGAGGCCTTGCTTTTAGGTGGGTTGCGGCTATCTGTTTGTACATTATATATTTTTTTGTTGGATCTAGTATTTTCCATCTACCACTGTGTTGTATATGACTTAGAGACAACTTGTGAGGATTCAGTGTTATTATTTTGTGGTGACTTTGGGTGCCGTGCTCGTGGGAGCCGGTTTTGTTGAAAAGTTTTACTTCTTTATGCAGTTTTCTTTTATATTTCTTCGCTTCGGCGTCGTATATATGTTGTGGTGGTTTTCTCCGCCGTTGGGCGTGATTTGCTCCCGTTTGGGATGCTTTTATTATTATCTATGTTGTATCCGTTTTCGGGGTTAGTTTTTACAAAGGAGGTGCTGCTGAAATTTTTAAGAACGAAAACTAAACTTAAAGATTTTTACTTGAAAAATTCCGAATGTTTAAAACTATGTTTTCTCCGTTGATCCAGTTTTGGGTGGTTTAGATTTCTGGGTTTCGGCTTTCTTAAGTTGCGTACGCCTTTAGACGTTACGTAGTTTAAGTGCCGATTACGGGCCAAATTTGGGTCGTGACACACATATATTTTTTTTATTGATTTTCTTTTAATCTTTTAGAAGCCTAAGGGTTTGCACGTGCACTACACGTAAAATGAAGAGTCATAGATTAAACAAACACGTGCACTGAAGTATACCAAGTGACGGGGACACATGGCGATGATCTAAACCCATTCCACCGGTATTCGACCGGCGAGACTTGTTGATGCGACCGGCACCGCCGAGCCCCCGTAGGGGATGCTCCACAAACTTCAACCCCTGAACCCCTTGGCCTACCCCACTACCCCCATGTTGTTTGATTTCGCTGCATTCATCCAGAGAGTGTAATTTCACTCTTTAATTCTAATTTTAATGCATATTTTTAATGCATTCTTTAACCTTCAAAACCCTAATTTTCCCTATAAATACCACACCACATTTCACCCCTCCTCACTCAGAATTTCATTACAAAAACTCTCTAAAATTTCCAAGTCCTAAGTTGTGCAAGTGAAGTTAGCAAAGGACAAGATTCCGACGATGTTCCAAGAAGAATCCGGTGACGAAACGATGCCTCGACGGTTCCAAAATCTCCCCCTACCTTCCCTCTTTCTTTGTATACTGTATGTCCCCTCTCCCTTCCTCTTCTACTATTCTAAAACTTCTCATTTTCAAAACTCGTCGAAAGCGGAGTTATTCCGGCTTCCGATTCTCTTTTTTTTTAAAAGTCTAATTTTTCTTAATAAAAAACCTACAAATTTTTAATAGATAGTTTATAAATCATAAACAAACACATTAGAACAAGTTTCATCTCAAAATAATGTATTATACAACTTTTATTGCATTTTTACGGTAAAATACCATATACTATACTTTCGACATAATTCAACATATTTCTTGTATTACATTTAGATAACTCACGAGGTAATGACCTACTTCATAATAACACACATCTTTGACATAGCACAATGAATTTTGGGATTCTAGATTATGGAAAAATACACGTTTACGAATAAATACCTTAAACAATTAAAAATTGTTTTCTTTAAAAAGTGTATTAATTAAATTCCTTGCAAATGCGCCTCTACAACCCATTTTGGGGAACCCCGATCGGGATAGTGCGGGTTATCACACGTCCTTGGGCCTAGTAGAGCGAGATGCATATCTCCGCAAAGAGCATTCGATCTCGATGGAATTTTTGATGCAATTTTTAAGAAAATGAGATTTACACAAAGTAAATAAAATTTATTTTTATTAAATATATATGAATATTATTAAAAGATATATTTTAAATATATTATAAATATTCCATGTTTTCTAAATCAAAGGAATCACAATTTCAGGAAATTACCATTAAAATTCAATACAAATTCCAGTATTTCATTAAAACTAGGTTCTACTCACTAGAAAATGTCACTTCTATAAAATATACATTTATGAAAACCCTAAAGACGATAATTAAATACTTGAGGTGTATTTTGAAAATATATCAAACTATTTTTACATAAAACCCCCTCGAGTTATACTAAATTACAATAAGGACCCTGGTAAATATAGGTTTAAGCGGGACCGGTTCTCTTGAGCCTCAGAGAGCCGGAGAATATGGGTGCTTGCCTATCTAAGGTAGAAAATCTAAAAACGGTGTTATCAATACGGTAATTGTCTTGGAAAAAGACACAAATCATGTCGTCCATATGCAGCAGTTACCGATAATTCCAAAACAATCAGGACTTCAATTCTATTTAAAATTTTGACTCGGTTCGAGTCATGGTCAATCTGAATATAATCTGACTTGAATTCAATTCAAGTATAATTACCATACAACATGAATCCATGAATACCAGAATTCCATCCATATCAACAGGACATGACTGAACTGAACCATGGATATACCCTGATTACATAACTATCCATTTATGTCCATTTCGTTTACTGATATCATGGTTTCGGCAAGTCTCTCATTTACTACAAGACAATACAATACAATCAATACAATAAACATTACGGGATTTATAAAGGTGTAGACTGGTACGGAACATGTTAAAGGTGGCACGAGGAGGTCACTAAAAGACGTAATTACATCCATACCGTTGTTCCATGGTATTATCGACGGAGCCTTGTACTACGGGTTACCAAAGTCCACGGTGTAAGTTGGACTCCTCTCGTATACACTGGAATATTCTGTACCAAGCTATAAACAACTGCGTTAACATTATAATCAAACATTACTAATTATACTCTCTTATCCGTCTACTCTATTTCTTTCTTCCTTTGGGACTTACCGAGCGATTGTTCACTGACAACATTCATATTCTCTTCTTTTGTTAGAATGTTGTCAGGAGGACCCGACTCTGAAGAGTTCGAGACCAGCCAGGAGCACTTGGAGCAATTCACAGAAGACCCCGAGCATTGACTTTACTTGTATATACTTTTCATTTCAGTTATGCCATTGTTTACACATTACTTTCCATCATTATATTTGCATTTCCAGTTGTACCTGTAAAAGAATGTTTAATAAATAAAGTTGTTGTTCATTATATTCATTTCTCTTGTGTACGTTTTACTTTATATTGCGTAGATACGCTCAGTGTGTTTACTTTTGAGTAAATACGTAGCGGGCCCAGTTGCGTCCCCTTGCCCATATACCAGGAAGCGGGGCGTGACAGTTCAGGAAGAGTTGATGAAAGAAGCCCACAGCTCCCCATACTCAGTACACCCTGGTGGTACAAATATGTACAAAGATCTACAACAACATTACTGATGGTATGGAATGAAGCATGATGTAGCCAGAAGCGTAGCCAAATGTTTGGTGTGTCAGCAAGTAAAAGCTGAACATCACAAGATTGCTGGTTTATTTCAACCATTACCTATTCCTGAATGGAAGTGGCAACACATCATCGTGGACTTCGTGACTGCACTTCCTCACAGCACGAAAGGTAACGATGCGGTATGGGTTATTGTGGATCGACTCACAAAGTCGGCTCACTTCATCCCATTTTGAGTTAGTCAATCTACCGAGACGCTAGTAAAGAAGTACATGGAAGTAAGTCTGAATCTAAGTAGGATTTAACTCTTCATAGTGTACTATTTCTGATACCTATGAACTCATACAGGAGATCGTGAGATTACATGGAGTACCGGTTTGCATTGTCTCCGATCGTGACACTAGATTCCGATCGCAGTTTTGGCAGAGTCTGCAAACTAGCCCGGGAACGAGTCTGAACTTCAGCACAGCTTATCATCCACAAACAGATGGTTAGTCTGAGCAAACAATTTAGATCCTTGAAGATATACTAAGAGCGTGTATGTTAGACTTCGGAGGATCGTGGGAAGATCACATACATCTTGTGGAGTTTTCATACAACAACAGCTACCAAGCGAGTATTGGTATGACACCGTTTGCATCTCTCTATGGAAAGAAGTGTTGATCACCATTAAGTTGGGACGACATCGGAGATAGGGAATTCCTTGGACCAGAGATAATCGTGGCGACTGTGGACGTAGTTCGCACGATCAGGGAAAGAATGCGCATAACCCAAGACCGACAGAAGCACTGGGCTGATGCAAAGCGCCGACACCTGGAATTCCAGCCGGGAGATCATGTGTTCTTAAAGATCTCCCCAAATCGTAGAGTAATTCGCTTTGGCAAGATGGATAAGCTCAGTCCGAGATACATTAGACCGTTCGACATAATAGAAAGGGTCGGAGACGTGGCATATCGTTTGGCATTTCCACCCTTATTGGAAGGAGTGCACAACGTATTCCATATATCCCAGCTTCGAAAATATGTGAGCGACCTCAGCCACATCCTTGATCACTCTGAGCTCACTGTACAAATAGACTTATCTTGTGAGTAGCAACCCATTGAAATCCTGGACAGAAAGGTAAAGTCACTTAAGAACAAGGAAGTAAACTTGGTCCGAGTGATGTGGAGAAAAGACTCACCAGGAGAATCAACGTGGGAACACGAAGATGATATGCATGCAAGATACCCTTACTTATTTGTAAACTAATCCTCAAATAATTGTAAATTTCGATGACGAAATTTTTGTAAGAAGGGTAGAATGTAACGACTACAATTTCATTTGTACAAAAAAATTTCAAATTAATGTACAGAATATAGTTTCAAGCCTGAGCACAAGTTATAAATTAAAATTGTTTAAGAACAACAAGAAATAACTTGTAGCTCATTGATAAAGTCTTGCACTGCTGACGTAGCCCCTGTGTTCGAATCCCATCAGCCACATATATTTTTACTGATTTTTTTAAAACTTTTTGGAAACCCAAAAGTTTACACGTGCAATACATGTAAAAATGAAAATTCAGATTAAATAAACATGTGCAAATGAGTATTTAAACAGAATAGGACAAGTAGCAAACATCCAAGACCCCACCCCATACAAACGGCCGGCGAGATTCGCCATTGGGCCGGCGCCGCCGGGCCCCCCGTACCAAATACTCCCATACTCTGCACTTCAGTCCCTTTGCCTACCTCCACTACTCTAGTGCTGTTTGATTTCTCTGTAAATTAACAGAGAACTTAAATTCACTCATAAATCGTATTTTTAATATATTTTTAATTCTCTCTTTACCCACAAAACCATAATTCTACCCTATAAATACAACATCACACCCTAGCCTTCCTCATTCTGAAGTCTATTGTTAAAATTCTCAAAAATTTCCATGCCAAAGAAGGGTACAAGTGGAGTTAGCCCAAGTTCCTTTCCGACGAGGATTCGAAGCACTTTCGGCGACACCGTGACACCACGACGATCTCAATACCTTCCTCCCTCTATTCTTAACCCAAACAACTAGTAAGCCCCCCTTCTCTCCTTCTCTTCTTAATTTAAATTGTTCTCTTTTCAAATCACGTCAGTAAGTGGAGTTATACCGACCCTTAATAATATTCTCTTTTAAATTTCAATTTTCTCTTAAGAACCACTTAACCATATCATTATATCTTTCTTATTAAGCAATAACAAAAATTTAGAAACAAGTTTCATTTTAAAACTCCAAGTAAAACAACTTTTATTAAGCTTTTCCGCTTAAATACCATGAAATTACATATGACATCGTTTAATCATTCTTGCTTATATTACCTCTAGAAAACCTCACGAGGTAATGACCTACCTCTCACAAACACGCATCTTGACATAGCACGTTTTTCTTGAACAACAACTTTGAGGCAAATGCGACTTTCACAACAAAATACCATAAACTATCAAAACCCGTATTCTTTAAATTGTGTTATTTACATTCCTTACAATTATGCCTCGACAACCCATTTTGGAGAACCCGATCGGGATGGTGCAGGTTATCA
The DNA here is from genome assembly GCA_030015575.1 of Agapanthus africanus. NCBI lineage: Eukaryota > Viridiplantae > Streptophyta > Magnoliopsida > Asparagales > Amaryllidaceae > Agapanthus > Agapanthus africanus. The sequence continues at coordinate 205,825,098 of CM057341.1, read as the reverse complement.
CACATCCTCGGGACTAGTAGAGTGAGATGCAGACCTTCTCATGGAGCATACGATCTCGATGAAATTTTTAATGCAATTTTAAAGAAAAACGTGATTTCTATTTAATAAATAAATTTTATTTTTAATAATTATATATAAATATTATCAATCCATATATTTTAAATATATAATAATTTCCATGTGTTTCTAAACAAAATAAAATAATTACATTTCCATGAAAATACCATCAAGAATCAATACAAGTAAAATTTACACAAAAATACCATGAACTATTCAACTAGGTATTTATTCACTAGAATACCTCACTTTTAAAAGTTACATCCATGAAAACCCTAAATACGATAAATAAATACTTGAGGTTTATTTTGAAAGTATATTAAAATTATTTTTCATAAAACCCTCTCAAGTTATATTAATTTACATTAAGGATCCTAGTAAATATAGGTTTAAGCGAAACCAATTCTCTTGAGCCTTAGGGAGCCGAAGAAAGTGGGTGCTTGCCTATTTAAGGTAGAAAACTAAAACGGGGTTATCAATGGTAATTAGCTTGGAAAAAGTAGTTACCGATAACTCCTAAACCTAATTCGGGACTCAAATCTGTTTAAAGTGTCTGACTCAATCTGAGTTTCAGTTTAATCTAAATACAATCCAAATATGATTCCAACTATAACTCCATTTCAACATGAATCCAATGTATCAAGCATGAACACTTGAACATGAACATGCAACATGACTCGACTGGACCGAACCATGGATATATTTTGAATTTGACTACATGACTATCCGTTTACATCCGATCCGTTTACATGAACAACTTATACCATGGTTTCAGCAAGTCTTATACAACAAATCATTACAATCAATATAATATGCATTATGGGGTTTTAATGGGGTAGATTGGTACGGAATGTATTAGAAGTGGCACGAGACGGTCGCTATAATACACCTAACCTGAATATCCGTGTCGTTGTCCCGTGGCTTGACGAGTCCTTGTGCTCCGTATACCTTAGTCCACGGATAGTTGGACTCCTCTTGTATACACTGATGCATTCTGTGCCAAGCTACAAACAATTACGTTAGTATAACAAAAACAGATAAATTATCAGATCTATTTCATTTACTTGATTTATTCTTATTTCTTCTTTCTTTGGAATGTTGTCAGGAGGACTCGATTCTCAGGAGATCGAGCCCAGCCAGGAAGTTTTGGAGCAGTTTGCTGAGGAGCCAGAGTTTTAGTTCATACTTGTACTTATCTTACTTTTAGTTCATATGCCATTGTTTAGGCATCGCTTTCCATTATTGTATTTTACTTTCCAGTGTATGTAAAGAATGAATATAAATAAAAAAAAGTTGTTGGTTCATTACATCTCTTGTCATTCTTGTGCTTTACTTTTATATTGCTTATTTACGCTTAACGTATTTACTTTTGAGTAAATACGTCGCATCCCTGCCACATCCTCTTACCCATACATTGGGAAGCAGGGCGTGACATAACCTCTCACCCTTAGCTTCCTCTAGCAGCTCGGTCTGGGAAATGTTTAGAGGAGTGTACTCTTGAAACCTCAGGGAGTAAGGCTTCAGACGATCGACTTTCTCTTACTCCTCCATGTCCCTTTTCATTCTATCTGCCTGGTCTGCTCGGGGAAGGTTTGAGTTCACCTCCGATTCGAGTTGGATTTCTCGCTCGGTCCAGGCTTTCACTTCGGCCATGGTCTTAGGTTGCACTAATGCAAAAGAGCGGAGTCACTCTTTGTGCCTTAGACCCGACCTCAGCGCGATGATAATTGTTTCATCGCGGTGCTCGGGAACCTCCAGGAGGGCATTGTAGAAGCGGGTGACATACCCTTTGAAGGATTCTTTGTCTCCGCTCTTGACAGTGAACAGGTAGTTGACCGTCCTCTTCTGTCGTCGATTCCCAACGAAATGGCTGAGGAATTGGGTAGCTAGCTCGTCGAAGATCGAGATGGAGCGTGGTGCAAGTCCTCAGAACCAGACCCAGCCAGCCCGGATTAGGGTGGTGGGGAAGGCTCGGCCTTGAGTCGCGTCCGAGTTATCTTGGAAGCTCATGCCTGCCGTAAATGCGTCCAAGTGGTCCTTCGGGACGGACTTCCCATCGAAGAGAGACACTTTTGGCGGCTTGTTTCTGGACGAGACGTGCTCGGCCAGCAGCTCTTCTGTAAAGGGCTTTGTTAGTGAGTCGGCGGAGTACCTGGCCCCTTCGCCGGATGCATGGCCATCCCGTCGTATGCCTTCGATTTTCTTTTCGAGGGCTTCAAGTCGATGGTGGTACGCCGAGGATTCTGCACAGTCGGAGTGGTGGTTACCCCCACTCAGGGTCTGCACGATGGTATGGCTTCGATTCCGCTCTATCAAATTTCTCAAATTCTCGGACGAGGCCCTTCTCGAGTAGTCCCGACGTTCGCCGTTCGTGCGGCCTTAGCGCGAGTGGGGGCGTCGGTCATGCTTGGAAGCAGGCGAACTGACCGACACCTCCTCAGGGGGTGAGAGCGCGTGGCGGGCATCGGAGCGACAACCTAGTTGTCATGCCTCGCTTCCCAGAGTGCACTAAGATAGGCACGTGACAGAGCCAACCATGCTACCTGTGGATAGGAAACATCCCTCCACAGTCACATTACGGCTGTCTAGAGATATCAAGAACAGGAAAATAAAATAAACTATTTAGTACATGTCCATGAGCCAGAATAAACGAGTCAAGAAATAATATGCGGAAGCAATAAATCCAGAGAGCAAAAATATCTGGAAAGTAAAACATAACTAAAATGGATACTAACTGGATCATCACTGCTCGACCTAACGGCGGAAGTACTCTTGATCAGCCTGCGACAAGGGTAGAGGATATGGGCCATGCAAAACCCAGACGTCAGTGCGTCATAATATCAACAATAACATAATCAGGGGGTAGCAAGACATGCAGGCATGAGTATGAACAGTAATAAAAGTATAACAGTAACACGAATAAGAAACAGTGAAGGGAATAAGCACATGTGACATTCGGTGAGTAATCTGAACTAAACTACTGGGTTAACTACTCTCAAGTCTTTGAAATCAATTTAATGAATCGTCGATGTAACTCAATAGTATCCCGTGCATGCCCGGAACCACGGTCAAGACTCTTGGGCTGAATCCGAGATGTGCCGCTAGGCAGTAAACAGGTAACATGTATAGACGAATGATGTCAGCAGCAGCATCCCGGGGCTGGCCTAGCCCGTAAAACCGATCAGTATAAGTATCGAACTGTCGAGCTACAGGTCAGGTTTCATCATTGATTTCCACATACCCCCAAGTTATGTGTTCAAGTCAGGTATTGATAAATCTGAAGCTAATGCCAACACAGGATCAAGCAGGAACAGGTTTGTCTATACAGACAACAGGATAGGTCCATCGGGACAACATATCAAGATTGTCGGCATGAGAAACCGGATCAGGTAACATGTCAAGTAGTGATATATCAGGTCATGTCAGGTAGTGTACATGTATCAAGTCATGTCAAGTAGTGGTGTATCAGGTCATGTCAAGTAGTGCACAGGTGTCAAACGTGTGCTCATAATCAAACTATAGCAAGTATTGAATCAAGGTGAAAGTACGGATGTACAATAAAAGCATAGATGCATAAATATCGATCAGGGGTCACATCATGACTAAGTAGGATGCACAATTATCAAGCATGGTGCACTAATACAACAGTAACATGAAATAATATGGTCTCGGCGTGCAACTAGATATGTAATAAACCGTACGGATACAGACGGATACTATAAAACTGTAAATCGGTAAAATTTGCTGAATATTAAAACACAAGCATTATTATTTATTAAATAGATATTGATATAATAATATTAACATGAATAACATATTCAAACCGATTAATAACTATAAGAGTGGTATTGATTAACCATGCACAAGAAAGTTCCGTTTAGAAATTCAGCGTCGCCCTGATTTGTAAAATAGCTTAAAAATAACAAACGTTCTCCAAAAGGGACGTGTCTTATACAAAAACAAAGATAATTCAATAAGATTTTCATTTATATAAGTTGAAGTATCTCAGGTTGTTCCTACAAAAAGCTATGAACATTCGAAATTGAAAGTTTGCTGCTGGAATTTCCCTGGACAGCAGTTTAGAGATATTTTCATTTGCATTTTACAGTATTTAAACAATTTATTTTGAAAGTAAATATTTCATAGAATTATATTATTCTGAGTTAGCTTCGTAACAAACTAAAGAACGTATACTAATGATTTTTCTATGATTTATAATAAATTTTATAAGGTAAGGTGTACAATAAATTTCAGATTTGTCGTATCCGCTTTGCAACGACGTTTCATGTATAAACTATAATATTTTCAATCTATATTTTGTATAACATTATAAAATGCAGATTATAAACTAATTAAAGATAATAATAAAAAATATTACGACGATATATATTTTAAATGATATGGATGCAAACGAGTATCTGAAAACGGTAAAACTTTAATATGGATATACAGTGCAATCAACATGTGATATTTTTATTCATATGGATGAAAAATAAGGTACATAGCATGTGGCAAGATGAATTCGCATACGACTAGATATGTAAATATTGATATGGATGCATACGGATGTCCGAAGACAGTAAAATTGTAAAATGGTAATGTCAGATGCATAACTAAACATTATGTGATGTTATTATTCAAATGGGTGCAATATATTGTAGTCTAGCATGTAACAAGATAAATTTGCATGTACTAGATATGAAATAAATTATACCGATGCAAACGGACGTCGTAAAACAGTAAAATGATAACAGGGGATGTACAATACACTAAACATGAAATATTATTATTAATATGAATGTAGTATATATCATAACATGTAGCAAGATAAACTTGCCTCGATCGAATCACGCGACGGATATGCACGGTACGTCCGACGTCGGTAAATCGTCGCAACACACACGCGGCACGTGGGACGGGTCCAGGCAAGGCAAGAGGGTGATCACACAGGAAAGGTACGTTCACTGGATCACTCGAATCGTCGGCGACGTGCACAGCTCCGGCGGTGATCACCGGAATTAAGAAACAAGATCAAGAAAAAGAAAGAAGAAGTAAGAAGAAGAGGCTGCATATTAAATAAGGAAGAAAAAATAAATAAATAAAATATATATAAATATATATATGCAGAGGAGAGAGAGATAGAAAAGGGTTGTTAGTTTATTAGGAAATTAGTTTAGATTTAAATTTAAAAAAATCTTTTATTAGTTAACTAAATTTTAATTTGTATCAGTTTATAAAATTAATATTATATAAATAAAATTTGATATTCTGGTAAATACAAACACAGTCCAAAACATGCCCGGGTCGGGTCTAAAATTCAGTTTTAAAATACGAAAAATATACATGTCGACCAAAATAAAGTTGGATATCCGGGTAACGAAAAATGCATACCCCCAAGAGCGGATGCACGCATGTGCACTTAGTCATCCAAACAAGTCTGTTTCACTGAACGGGACGAGAACAAAATGCGCGGATGCTACCACAGGGTTAGGGGTATCATGCAGGCCATATAATATATTTTTAAAATATTTTATGTGACTTAAAATTTTATATTAAAATACAGATGCTAGATAAAATGCGAGTATACAATGTACAAATAAATGAAAGTGCACGAGTCCATGTAACAGGTCAGGATAAATCATAAACATGAATCAAGACTAGTTTCAAGCATGCGGGTCGGATCGGATGCAAATACAAATGTCAAATACACTATTCGCACCCAAAACACAATAAATCAAGAAAATACCATAAATAAAGAATACTAGAATTGGTATAAATGAACTAGGGTGTTACACTAGTCTTCCCTGGGATCGGGGTGTAGAGCTGTCCAGCACCCAGCGGGTCATGGAATCATCGCCGCATGAGGGCTATAGTAGCCGGAGTTGGCACGCCGGCGCTCGGTGACGCTGAGATGAGCGTGAGTGAGATCGAGGGCCTGAGCATGTCCATCTGTCCTTCTGCGGATGTCGTTATCCCGGGAAGGGGGAACTGCATTCTGAAGGGTTGGGTTCGCTGCTTGAACGCGGATGAGTGAATACACTATCGATATGAGCCTGTCGATCCTAGCGGATAAGGCGTTGATGATGTTAGGAGGGGGAGACGAGCCGCTCCTGCCTTCGTTGTGGGGAGTGTGGCGGCTCGTATTTGGATCGTCGTGGTTGTCACTCGCCATTGGGTCAAGGGCGGAAGATCAACCTATGGGTGGAGAAGCTTCTGAAGAGTGTTCCCATAGACGGCGCCAACTGATGGAGGCTGTGATCTCCCTCAAATGTTGTCCTCCGTCGATCTGGTAGCAAGCAGTTTTTAGCAGCTGAGATTTGTTTTGGGGGTTGTTGAGTGTGTGGATCTCAATGGGTTGTTGGAAGTTGCTGAGACCGAGCTACCTGCAAGGGAAGTCCCAGGGTGGGAAACCACCGTAGGACCCTCCGACGATCAAGTTAGTGCCCGAGAATAAGAGCAGCATAGCGACCTATTGGGTTCAGTTCGAGTTACCTGAGTCGTCTGAGAGAGGGGTTTATATAGTGGTCGCGTAGAGCGAGCAGGCGCGAGATCATCGCCGTAAGTTACTCCCCTGCATTATCCTCGCATTAATGGCGGGATACGCCCATTAATGGAGGGGCGCGCTAGCGTATGACGCGGAACGTAGGGAGGGGGATATCTCGCCCTGGCGAGATATGCGGAGCCGTTGCGGATGCAGGGTTCCCTAGGTCGCCGCTGGGTTTCGGGAGGCATCGACCATGCCATTTTATAAAATTTGCCGCGATAAAGAACCCTAACCTAGAATCTTAACTAAAGAATTAGACGAAACGAGAATATAAACAACTTTACATCTAAGTGAACAAAGAAATACAACCTTTGTAGACCGGTCATTCACTTCAATAGTTCCGTGTAGTAGTCCCTTCGCTCCAAGTTGTGAATTCCCGACTCTAGAAAGGCTCTACAAGATGAACGGAACAAGCTTGCTTGAAGTCTTCGAGGCCGAAGATGATCTACGTCGAGGAGACACCAACTCAAGCTACCTCTTCACTAATATGGAATTAGTGAAGCAAACACCCTAAACTAAATGAGTAATCTAGTAGAGGATGATGAAGTAGGAATTTTGCTCACTTTAGAAATATTCTTCTCACTCATTTTCTTCACCTCCCAAAAAGCTAGTGAGCTTGAGGAAGGAGATGAAGAAAAGCAATCATGGAAAAAGTTCATGTGTAGAATGGCAACCATGGGTGAGTTAATATCATATACTAACCCTTGTAGAGACTAAACCACGGCTAATCATAATGGTTGGGTTAATAAATATCTTAAGTAAAACAAAATTGGTGGACTTAGTCAATGATTCTACAAGCTTCCACTAAGAAACAACCATGACTAATTTCCTTTCAATTTTGAATTACTTTAAATAAATAAAACCCTTGATTATGTTAAGCATGGTGTGAGTCTCATACACCCATGTCACATATATCATCTAGCATGACACACAAAAATGTACATTAATATATATCACATATATATACTAAATGCACACAAGTAAGAAAAAGAAATCTTAAGTGAGCTAATATTAGTTAATGTAAATTAATATATCAAATATATAATTATACATTAAATTATTAAATCAACACTTGATTTAATAATCCGGCTATATCACATACAACCGACTAATATCAACCGTATCAGCTTATCGAATCAACACTTGATCCAATAACCCGGCTATATCATACATAACCGTCTGATATCACATATCGTGAAAATAGAATGCGGTATCACATACGCGCATTAATCTCGGTCCCGCACATATCACATATGTGCTCCCACTTCATTTCGCCTGAGCCAGGAAACCTTTGTGTAGGACTCTAAAGACTCGTCAATACGCCGGCAGTAGGTGGTGATCATATCAGTCACCCGCAAGCCGCAAGCGGTCTGCTAAACGTAATGGCCACCCGGGTATTGAGCGATCAAAAGATCAACAAGCAAGCTTGCTCATACTCCTGCGAATCCAATCAGTAACACTATCGTACAGTCCAGTCAATTCGTCTGATATGTCGCATATCACAGCCTGGGGGTGGTATAACGTCAGACCACAATAGCCTGATAAGTCATGCCGATGTTAGGCCCATAACGGTTCGAGAAACTACTGATAACACTTACCAGTAGATCTCAGTAACTCTGGCCAGGGATTTCCTGTTATGTCCAATCAAGCATAGCGCAACATCAACCCCCAATACCGGGAGAGACGAAATCCTCTCCTATCGCTCATTGCCTCTATATGACTCGGGACTGTACCAAAAAACCACCGTTTTGCATGATCTCTTGAACGTGGTAAGGTGGAAATCAAAGCACGGTGGGAATCACACAAGACTCTATGACAATCTCAGGTCGATAGACTAACCTGTACCAGTGTCACCAGAGAACTGCTATCTGACGATAGGTATAATACCATCTAGGAGTTCTCGGCGAGTCCGTTCAGTGTACCCAGTCTCTACTGAGCACCGGTATACCTTCTCTGATGTCAAACACCAATGGATGTGGGATCATCCATCGCCCATCATATGGGTCAAGAAGAGTATACGCTAGTCTACTCTGGAATATCGATGCCCCGTCTCGATACTCCCACGACTAGGAACATTTGAAGGATGTACTTACCGACTACCTATGCCCCACTGATATGATCTGCATCATAATCCTGGTAGTCAAGTACTCATCCTAAGAGCTTTATCAACATGTAATAGAGAGACAATAAGTGTACATGTTAAGATAACGAGCAACGAGATAGCATACTATCATGTCGAGCAAGAAAGTCCTCCCAATATATGTCCAAGCATCCACTATAATATACATCACATGTATGATAATTGTTAGTTATATGTATGCACTAGAAGCCATTATTGTACATGTGATGTATATTATAGTGGATGCTTGGACATACATAGGGAGGACTTTCTTGCTCGACATGATAGTATGCTATCTGGTTACTCTTTATCTAAACATGTACATTGATTGTCTCTCTGTTACATGTTGGTAAAGCCTTTAGGATGTGTACTTGACTACCTAGATTATGATATGGATCATACTAGAGGGACAAAGGTAGTCGGTAAGTACATCCTTTAATGTCCCTAGTCGTGGGTGTATCGAGATGGGACATCGATATACCAAAGTAGACTAGCGTATACCTTCTCGACCCATACAGATGGGCGATGGATGATCCCATATCCATTGGTGTTTGACATCAGAGATGATATACGGGTGCTCAGTGGAGACTAGGTACACTGGACAGACTCGCCGAGAACTCCTAGATGGTATTATACCTCACGTCAGATAGCAGTTCTTTGGTGACACTGGTACAGGTTACTCTGTAGACCTGAGATCGTCATGGAGACTTATATGATTCCCACTGTGCTTTGATTCCACCTTACCACGTTCAAGAGGACGTGCAAAACGGTGGTTTTTGGGTATAGTCCCGAGTCACATGGAGGCAATGAGCGATGGGAGGGGATTTCGTCTCTCCCGGTATTGGGGGTAGATGTCGTGCTATGCTCGATTGGCTATAACTGGAAGTTCCTAACCAGGGCTGATTTAGAGATTTACTGGTAAGTGTTATCAGTAGTTTCTCGACCCGTTATGAGCCTCGTATCGGCATGACTTATCGAGTTATTGGGGTCTGACGTTTACCACCCCTAGACTTGATATGCGCCATCTTAGACGAAGAGACAGGACTGTACGGTATTATTACTGACAGGCTTTACAGGAGCTAGAGTGGGCTTGCTTGTTGATCTTCTGACCGCTCAATACCCGGGTAGCCGTTACGTCCAGCTAGTACCGATGACGGCTTATGGGTGTTTGATATGATCATCACCTACTGCCGCGTATTGACAAATCTTTAGAGTCCTACACAGAGGTTTTACTGGCTCAGGAAAAATGAAGTAGGAGCACATATGAGATATGTGCAGGACCGAGAATAATACGAGTATGTGATACCGTATTCTATTCTCGCGATTTATTTGTATCGGTCGGTTATATGTGATATAGCTGGGTTATCGAATCAAGTGTTGATTCGATAAGTTGATACAGATTATATTAGTCGGTTGTATATGATATAGCCGGATTATTAAATCAAGTGTTGATTTGATAATTTAATGTATAATTGTATATATGATATACTAGATTACATTAACTAGTATTAGCTCACTTAAACATTTCTTTTTCTCACTTGTGTGTGCAAGTAATATATATGTGATATATATTAGTGTACATTTTTTATGTGTCATGGTTGATGATACACACTACATGGGTGTATGAGACTTACACCATACTAATTATAATGTAGGGTTTAGATATTTAAAGTAATCCAAATTAGTTTGGAAATTAGTCAAGTGCATGAAGCTTGTAGAAGCTTGTGGATGCATTGACTTAGTCCACTAATTTTGGTTTACTTGAGATATTTTATAACCTAACCATTATAATTTAGCCATGGTTATGTCTCTACATGAGTTAGTATATGCTACAAACTCACCCATGGTTGCCATTTGACTTTCACAACATTATCTCTCTTCATCTTCTTCTTCAAAGCTCAAAAGCTCTCTAGGTTTTGTTCAAGTGAGAAATAAAAGTGAGAAAATTAATTCTAAAGTGAGCAAAAATCCTACTTCATCATCCTCTACTAGATTAGCACTTTAGTATAGGGTGTTAGCTTCACTAATCTCTCATTAGTAAAGTAGTAGCTTGAGTTAGTGTCTTCTCGACGTAGATCATCTTCGGCCTCAAAAACTTCAAGCAAATTCGTTCCTTTCACCTTGAGAAGCCATGCAAGAGTCCGGGAGTTCTATGATCGCAGCAAAGGGATCACTACAAGGAGAAATTGAAGTGAAGGACCGGTCTACAAAGGTTGTATTCCGTTATCACTTAGAAGTAAAGTAGTTTACTTTATATTTCGTATGATTCTCTAGTTAAAGATTCTAGTTTAGGGTTCTTTAAAACGGAAAAATTTTGAAAATGGCATGGATGATGCCTCCCAAAAGCTTGTTGTCGTTCATAGGAACCCTACAATAATGGCCTCTAGGGCATACATATAACTAACAGCGGGGGCGCTTGGGTTCCGTGCTCTCGGTTGATCGGGAAAGCCGAGGAAGCTCGGCCTGTCAGGAGGCTCGGAAACGAGCAGGGAGGCCGAGGAAGCTCGGCCTGTCAGATGGCTCGGAGACAAGCAGGGAGGCCGAGGAAGCTCAGCCTGTCAGATGGCTCGAAGAAGAGCAATGAGGCTAAGGAAGCTCGCTGGACTGCTCGGAGGCGAGCAGTTGGTTGATTGCTAGGTGAAGGTTGAAAGTACTCATGGAGGTCTCCGAAAGGTCGGATGTGTTCTCGAAAACGATATCCCAAGGAACGCCCCTAATGCATCTCATTTATTCCACCTCCGTAGCCTTATGGATGCGTCATCCACCTCGTGTTGTAATCTGAGGAAATACCACTTGTGAGCATTATCAATTATCCTCTTGTACCTCTCAGGTTGAGCCGTCATGCTTCTACGGCTGGTCCATTGGTACTGTGGCATGTGCTGAATCTTTTTAAACTCAACTCAAGTGTTGAGCTTTTTGGGTAATTTTAGGTGTTTGTTAATTCGATCGGAATATTTAACGTCGTCTAGCTTTTTGAGGAATGTGATACAATATGTGGAATTCATATAGTTAGGCATGAAATCCAAAATATGTGATATTTTGGGTTTATGATGTCTAAAGTTATTGTGGATTCCAAATGTTATAGTTTGACATTTTCTTTTCTGCGACCGTAAGTGTAATATATGGTGTATCACCGGTTTAGTTGCTATATGTCAACGACAATTGGAAAACGCATATTTACTTACGTTGATGACATGTGATGTTATGTGTTGCTGTATATGTTATATTGGATCGTCGTGTTTTGAATAGCTGGGGGTTTTATGTGAGATGAGAGTTTTTATTTTTATTCATGTAAAATTCATTGTATGTAATATTCTTTTATAGGGGCACTTCCGGGTTGAGGATGATGTCACCATTGTTGTATATTATTTACTTTTCCGCATTAAGATAGACCCAAAGAGGGGAGCACAAGTAACCGGGTTCTAGAGTCCAGTAGGAGACCAACTCGAGGAGTCAAGTCCGGGTCTCCTAACTCCAGAATTGGTAGGGTTGCTTGCCGCTCTCATAGGGGTCTAGGGATGTGGGTTTGGCTATTCATCGTGACCGTGGAATCCGTATTTTATACATGCTCAAAATAAAACACGGACCTCCTAGTATATCCAATATTTCATATGTTTCTTCTGCTACTCTGTAATGTGATCGCTGTGGATTCAGAGAAGAATGGATATATATTATATATGAGATATATAATAGACGTTGCTTATGTTTTTCACCCACGCTAGTCCCTTCCCGGTATTCTGTTAGTTAAGTAACCTAACGGTGCATAACGGGACACTGTGGCTAATGCGGATGGCATAAGCGTACGTTGTATTTTCGTTTCTTCTGTGATGCTTAGGAAGCATAAATGATGGGACTTAATTAATAAGATTAATGAAAGAAAAGAAACCTAAAAGATGTTGTAGAATCTAATTTTCAAAAATGGTAGCTCTAGTTTTTTCTTTGCATAGAGGTATTCCTTGTAAAATATCCAGCACCTTATTCGATAAGGAAAGAGCCGAGATCCCTTCACCGGGAGTGACCTCTTTAGCAAAAGTTAGCAGATTCTACAACACTCGGTTTGTCTTTTGATTGCTTTTATAGTTTCTGCTTTGCATAGTGATATTTATGAAATATCCTGCACCTTATTCGATAAGGAAAGAACCGAGATCCCTTCACCGGGAGTGACCTCTTTAGCAAAACTAGTGAAAGCCTCAAAAAAAACTCCTTTTTCAAAAATCACTCGATTATACAACGATATCAAGTTCATTACGCAAAAGGTTTTCACAAAAACCTGTCGTAGCCCTCCGTCATTTTAGATAAGTCCTACTTAGTATTCGTGCTACGTTTGTTGACCTCCGTCAAGACGTAGTGTACGGTAGCTGACTAGTATTTATCTGCTTATGCATATGATCCAGATTGGATTAGGTAGTCGTACGACCTTGTTGACCTCCGTCAAGAGTCGTGCGGGTGGGTTTAATTCAATCAAGAAATGACAGGTTGAACTTGACTAGCAGCCTATGGTTTGTTGACCTCCGCCAAGGTCATAGGACGCTAGGAGCAAAATATTATCGGAAATTTCAAGTATTGAAATTTGCAATGAGATTGCATACTTTCTATGAGATGGTTGGATCCTGATACCCACTGCGAGTAAGAGTTACTCCTGGGAGAGTTTTACACAAGACAATTAGCCGATCAAGTATGTTGGGGTCAAAATTTGCACCCCAGTTGACCGGGTCAAAGTCAAGATCAACCCCAAGCCAGGTGGGCCCAAGCCCAGGCCAAGCGGGCCCATGCCCAAGTCGAGCCCGCGGCCAGCTTCCCCATGCCAACAATAAAATCATGTAATAAATAATTTTTATGTAATTTGTTATGCATGAATGGGCATAAAGCCAAATTTTTGTAAAGCCCATGGTTTGTGTGCAAAAAGAAATGGCACATGAGCTATGGGATGGGCAAAATGCCATTTTGTAAAGCCCGAGGGGCTATATGTAAATATGTAAGCCTATATAAGATAACATGATGAAAATATCAAGAACACTTTTCATTCCCCAAAAATTAGGGCATGTGCCTCTTTCTCCTTCCTCAAGGTTCTAAAATCTTCTTCTTTCTTTTGAATTAAATCAAGAGTTTTACTCTTTCTTTCCCAAAACTAAATAGTTTTTCACCACAAAACCCACAAAGGGGAACTTGGATCTACCATTAGATCTCAAAAAGGGAAGATTTTTAAGTCTCACCCCCTTTTTCCAAGATCCGGCCAAACGACAGGAAGAAGAAGAAGACCCATCTCCACAAACCCCACTTTGGGGAAGATCCAGGGCTCAAGGGGAGAAGCCCCCTTCATCGGCTTCAAAATATCTTAGGAGTTTAACTCCTCATATATATACATATATACAAAATAATAAGTGCTCCTTTCTGAGAATACAACTCCCATTGCAGGGACCAAGTCCCTTTTGCCTCCCGAGTGCCCACGTGCCTGGAACGTGAGGCGCTAGCGCCCTTGCGCTCAAAGCGCTAGCGCCCGAGCACCCACGTGCCTGGCACGTGGGGCGCTAGCGCTCTTGCGCTCAGAGCGCTAGCGCCCGAGCGCCCACGTGCCTGCCACGTGGGGCGCTAGCGCCCACGTACCTGGCACGTAGGGCGCTAGCGCTCTTGCGCTCAGAGCGCTAGCGTCCGAGCGCCCACGTGCCTAGCACGTGGGGTGCTAGTGCTCAAAGCTCTGGCGCTCTGGCGCCCAAAGCGCTAGCGCCCGAGCGCCCATGTGCCTGGCACGTGGGCGCTAGCATCCAAAGCGCTAGCGCCCTTACGCTCAAAGCGCTAGCACCCAAAGTGCTGGCGCTTTCTCCCACGCATCCTTTGGATGCCTCTTTTCCCCTTATACACACACATACACACACACATACTCCACACTAAAAATACCTCCCCCGTTAGAAAAAATTTCCAACGGGGCGCTGCCCCATACCCCGCAAGGGGGCTGCTAGCCCCCTTGACCCCCAGCCTGCTATCCGGGTAGAGGGACCCCCGTAAGAACTCTACGGGGCCCCCGATATATCCAAAACCCCTTCAAAACACAACACTGCACATTGAGTTCGCATGACCAGTTTAACCCATTAATCGGAGGTTCCGTTGCTCCAAAAGCGAGGGGTAATTAACGGCAGCTTAGTCTGCGGCTGCCGGAGATTCGGATCCCCACAATCAATAAACCCCGGCCTACCCTAGACAGAGAGAATCTGTACTGCGCCTGACAAGCGCACGTGTATTCTCATCTCAATGGGGTGACGAAAAACACCCTACAAAGTAGGTGTCTAGAAAGGTGTTTACGGGGTTATGCCTCAGGGAAAACGAGGTTTATTTTAATTAGGTCCGTGCGAAAGCACGGGGAACCTCCCTCAAAATACCAACACTGGCCTGGCTGAAAGATTGGCAAAATTGTAGGGTGTAATTAATCCCGGCCAGTCTTTCCTTTTAGGGTTTGAAGGAAGATTTGATAAAATAGTGGGAGCCATCCTGATTAGATAAAATAATAACCAATCTGATCTTGTAAGAGCATACGCTAAAGTGTTTTCTTCTCTCTCTCTCCAGGTAGCGACCATGTCAGGCCTTAATCAAGATAATAATATGGATGTATTGACCGAACCCGCTTGTTATACCGGGCTAAAGAACGTTGGTTCCGTTCTTTCTTATAATTGTTATAAGACTGAACAGGAAATAGGGGAATATCCGGATTCATATGCCACCCATACGAAGAATAAGCATGTTGATGCATCTTCTTCGGGTGTGTTAGTTATTAAGAACTGTTTCTCAGTTCACTCTACGTCCTGGGTATTAGATACCGGATTGGGATCCCACATATGTAATATGTTACATGGGCTAAGGAAAGGTAGAGAACTGAGAATGGGTGATAAGTTTTAAAAGTTAGAAACGGTGCAATTGTTGCAGCCAAAGTGTTGGCAGTTATCACCCTGTATTACCAAATACATTGATTCTAAATAAATGTTATTAGATACCGAACCTGATATGCAACATTATATCAGTCTCTTTATTTACTAAAAAAGGATATAATTTTGTATTGTTGGATAATATTTTGAACATTTCATATATCAAGAGTTGATCGGTTCAGGCACGTTATCTAAAAGCATATACGTTCTAAATCAAACCACTGTTCTTAACGTACAGAAACACATACAAGAGGAAGAGTTCAGAAATGAACGAATCCCTCTTGAAGCATTGTAGACTAGGTCATATTAATGCGACCCGACTAGCTAAGTTAAATTAAGATGCATATTTAAATCAGTTTGAATTTACATCTTGTGAAACTTTCCAGTCATGTCACAAAGATAAGATGGCCATAGCTCTGTTTATTGGAAACAGAGAAAGAGTTAGTGAACTCTTGGGATTGATACATGATGATGTATGTAGGTCCCTTGTCTACACATGCCAGGACTGGTTCTCTGTACTTCATTACATTCACTGATGATCTCTCAAGATTCGCACATGTATTCCTGTTGAAACACAAGTCTGAAGCTTTTGAGAAATTCAAAGAATATAAGTTAGAAGTAGAGAACCAAAACGAGTATAAGTATTATGTCTTTTGATGTGATCAGGGAGGAGAATACTTGAGCACGGAATTCCTGAACTATTCTAAAGGAGAATGAGATTCTCTCTCAGTATTACTCATCCGTATACACCACAGCACGTCGGTGTATCGGGGCGGAGCAATCGCACCATATTAGATATAATGCACTCTATGATGAGTACTACTGAGTAGCCTATTTCCTTTTGGGAGTTATGCACTTGAGAAGCTGCATACCTATTGAATAGGGTTCCAACTAAATCAGGTGTCTACCACTCCATATACGATATGGTATGGGAAGAGCCCATCTCTTAGGTAAGTTAAGATTTGGGTTGTCTGGCCTATCCCAAAAGCAAAATCCGGACAACCTCGAGGCAGTGTCAGTTCTGTGGAAGTTTGTTGGATATCCCAAGCATTCGCAAGTGAATATCTTCTACCGCACCGAGGAACAAAAAGTGTTTTAGTTCTCGGCATGACCACCTTTTTAGAAAAGGAATTTATTTTGGAAACAAATTTGTGGTCATGAGGTAGAACTGGAAGGAGTTCCAGCTATACAAACTACAGCTGAAGATTTGGTAGAACTGGAGGATTTAATAGTTCCCGACGAACCTCAGCCTCTCCGCCGATCTAGTAGGGTTCCTCATCCACCTGAGAGACACTTCGGTTTTCTCTATGACAGTGGGAGCGAGGATTGCATCATGAGATGATGACCCAACTAGTTTCTAGCAGGCCATCAAGATTGGTGACTCTGTAAGAATGGCTGGATGCTATGCGATCTGAGATGGAATCCATATACACTAACAAAGCATGGACTTTGGTTGCTTTATCTGAAGGGTTAAAACCCCATCAGGAGCAAGTATATCTTGAGAAGACTACTTGGTGTAGATGGAAAAGTTGAGACTTTCAAAGCTAGACTTGTTGTAAAAAGGTTCTCGTCGTCGATCAGGTGTGGTTCATGATGAAACCTTTTCTCCAGTGGCTATGCTTAAGTCCATCCAGATCCTACTTGCCATTGCTACATACCATGACTACGATATCTGGCGATAGGGTGTCATGATTGCTTTTCTAAATACTGATTTAGAACAAAGCGTTTATAAGTACACAGCCAGAGGGCTTCATAGACAGTGGGAGCAGCGGAAACGTGTGCAAGTTGCTTTACGGGTTAAATCAGGCATCGCAGAGTTGGAACATATGTTTTGATGTGATAGTCAAAGCGTTTGACTTCATCAAAATAGTAAATAAGCCTTGTATATATAAAAGGTAGTAGAGAGTAAGGTGGTCTTCCTCGTATAGTACGTGGATGACATACTTAGGAAAGGAGTTTCCTATACTACACTCGGTCAATCTCCTCTTATCACAAGGATTCTCCATATAGGATCAAGATGGTACCTCCTAAATCCTGGGTTTTGGATCTATGAGATAGATCTAAATGGATGTTAGGATTCTCACTAGGTGTAGTAAGATGGTATCAATCGATCCTGGGGAGAATCACTGGATAGCTTCCAGGGTGGTAAGGTCGACTGAATGTCAGTCACAGGCATTGTCTTTACCCTCAGTGGAGGGACGGTATGTTGGAAGAGTTCCAAGCTATATACCGTGGCAAACTAGACGATAAAGACTTGATACATCGCTGCTAACGATACTACCAGAGAGGCAGTCTGGGTGTATATAAGTTCATGGGATGAACTTCGTTCCTACCATTGTGTGACAATGGAGTTGTGGCTTATGCCTAGAAACCCCCGTCACATCAGTGATCCAGACATATTCTAAGGCAGTATCACCTGATCTTGGAGATGGTTGATCTCCAGGGAGATCAAGGTTAGGAGAGTAGACTTTGAGGTTAACACGGCGGATCCACTCACAAAGGCCTTTTCCCAAGAGAGACTTTTATGGGATGGTTGAGTATGGGATACTACAACCACTACTATAGATGGCTCTAGTGCAAGTGGGAGATTGTTAGTTATATGTATGCCCTAGAGGCCATTATTGTACATGTGATGTATATTATAGTCGATGCTTGGACATACATAGGAAGGACTTTCTTGCTCGACATGATAGTATGCTATCTGGTTACTCTTTATCTAAACATGTACATTGATTGTCTCTCTGTTACATGTTGGTAAAGCCCTTAGGATGTGTACTTGACTACCTGGATTATGATGCGGATCATACTAGTGGGACAAAGGTAGTCGGTAAGTACATCCTTTAATGTCCCTAGTCGTGGGTGTATCGAGATGAGGCATCGATATACCAGAGTAGACTAGCGTATACTTTCTCGACCCATACAGATGGGCGATGGATGATCCCATATCAATTGGTGTTTGACATCAGAAATGATATACGGGTGCTCAGTGGAGACTGGGTACACTGGACGGAATCACCGAGGACTCCTAGATGGTATTATACCTCACGTCAAATAGCAGTTCTCTGATAACACTGGTACAGGTTAGTCCGTAGACCCGAGATCGTCATAGAGTCTTGTGTGATTCCCACTGTGCTTTGATTTCCACCTTACCACATTCAAGAGGACGTGCAAAACGGTGGTTTTTGGGTACAGTCCCGAGTCACATAGAGGCAATGAGCGATAGGTGGGGATTTCGTTTCTCCCGGTATTGGGGTTAGATGTCGTGCTATGCACGATTGGCTATAACTGGAAGTCTCTGGCCAGGGATGATTTAGAGATTTACTGGTAAGTGTTATCAGTAGTTTCTCGACCCGTTATGAGCCTCGTATCGGCATGACTTATCGAATTATTGGGGTCTGACGTTGTAACAACCCTAATTTTCCTATACACTTTTCTATTCAAATTTTTTTTTAAATCTTTAAAAGAGTATTTAAACCTGAGCACAATATATATATAAGTAACTATTTTGTTTTTAAATAACTCCAATTTTTGTATACATAAATTTGATTTAAATTTGAAGTATACTTGGAGTATTTAATGTTGCTGTTATCACTTTAAGTATCTATTTTCCCATAATAATTATAAGAAGGAGTTTGTAGCTCATTGGTAATACCTTGCACTGCTGAACCAAGCCACCAGAGTTCGAATCCCATGCCCCACATTATTTTTAGATTATTTTTCTTTTAAAATTCTTGGAAGCCCAACAGTCCACAGGCCATAACTCCCAAAAGTTGAACTGAACCCTAAAAACGGAGTATACCAAAAGCCCCACCAGAAGACCCCCTCCGATTTGGTCACCGAACTCGGCCGGGATCGGCCGAGTCGGCCGGCGCCGCCGGCCCGACTCCGCCGAACGGCTGAGTCGCCAAAACCAAAAATTTGGCTTTTCATCTTCCATAACCCCCTGTTAACTCCTTTTTAATAGTTCGGTTCCAGAATTTTAAATACACCCTAATTACTAAATATTTTAATGATTTTCTTTAAATTTTTACAATTTTTTTAATAAAGAAAACCTTTCACCTACCCTACCCTAGCTACCCTATAAATAGACCCCCTACCCCCTACCCTCTCATCTCAAAACATTAGGTTTACTCTCTTGAAATTTCCACAAGAAAGGTATACTTTGAAACCGAGTTCACGGCGAAGCGCTGACGGATTTCCGGCGACGTTCTTTGAAGCAACCGGCGAAGAAACAACATCTTGGTCATTTCCCTTGTTCCTCTATACTCTTTAGAAGAGTTTGAAACCCGTAAGTCCCATTCTTCTCTCTTTTCTACTTCTTAAAAATGCGACTTTTTAAAACCCGACGGAAATCGGAACAAACGATTTTCGATTCGGTTTTTCTACAAAATCTCACTTGTCACCAATACCATAATACATAAACATGTTCATGATGACTATTAATCACATAAAAATCAATTTGGACAAAGTTTCTCACATGAAATGATAACTTTCTTGTAATATCGTATTTTTTTCACAATAATACCATAATATTTATTTTTCTTCTTCTAATCAATTCCATCATTCCTAAACATGTTCATCTTGATCACTAAACTTGTAAAAATCAATTTGAATGAGTTTTCACACATGAAATGATAACTTTTGCAAATACGGTATTCTTTCACTTAAATACCCTCATGTTTAATTTATCATGTTTAACCCCTAAACATCACAATACCATAAAATAAATCATGAGGTAATGACCTACCTCCACACACACGCAAATACAACCTTAATTGATATCATCAAAATTTAGAATACGAAAATACAAGACTTTACATTAAAATACCATAATCTTCATAAAGCCATTCTTAAAGATTTTAGATTTGTTACACTTTTAGTAAATGATTCTTACTAGGAAAATACGATAAGTTGTGGACATCGATCGTTTATCTAAACTGACTTTGTGGTGTCTAGGCTAGACAAATGAGCTTGGGTAACTTTAAAAGGCCCGCCTCACGATTCGTGAGCAGATCCCTCCCTCCTCACTTGTACTTACCTAGCCACAATTGGCGGTGAAGAGGCGATTTGGGGCTTCTAACGACTTGTCGTTTAGACCTTTAGAAATAGGCTAGTTGGCTTAGGGAACCCTAGAAACTAAAATACGGAAATTTACACCTTTTACAAATAAATACCTTATTTTTATAAAACCGTTTTCTAAATAATTAGTATTTATTAAATCTTTTCAAAGCGCCACTACAACCCACCTCTGGGGAACTCGTTAGGGATGGTACGGTTTATCGTGCACCCTCGGCCTTAGTAGTGCGAGATTCAGACCTCCACAAGGAGCATTCGGTCTCGAAAGGTTTAAAATACGACATTAAAGAAAAACGAGATTTTGGGAAAATAAAATAATTATTTAAAATTATTCTTGTATTAACATATATATAATTATTATTTAAACACCTATTTTTTTATAAGATAAAGTTTCCACATTTTCTAAAAATTACAAGATTAAAAGTTACATTAAAATACCATGAATTTCAAATAAATCAATATTATAAATTAATAATTTTATTAGGATATATTCACTAGAATAACACAAATAAAATTTACACTCATTATAACTATAAAGACGAATAACAAATACTTGAGGTGTATCTTGAAAACTATACAAAAGTACTTTTTACATAAAACCCTCTCAAGTTTTATAAATTACAATAAGGACCCTAACAATTATAGAACTTCAAATACCTTTTCTTTTAGTCTGACTCGGGTTTGAGTCTGACTATTTCTGACTTGAATATGATTCAAGTCAATCTATATTCTTTAATATTCCAACTCAATATGAACACATGAATCCCTGAATCCAGTTAACAACCTATTCAACTTGACTGAACCGAACCATGGATATATTCTTTTTACATGATTCCCAGTATTCCATTTACATGACTCTACGGTTATAACTGTTTCCTGATATCATGGTTTCGGTCAGTCAGTCAGTCAATCATGCAATCAATACAATTTTACAACATAACAATACAAACAATACAACGCGGGATTTAAGGGGTAGATTGGTACGGAAGGTGTTAAAAGTGGCACGAGACGGTCAGATTTAAGACACCTAACATGAATCCAATTGCCGTTGTTCCGGATTGTACAACGGAGCCTTGTACTCTATTTCCGTTTGCCCTGGTCTCTAGCATATAGAGACCCCTCTCGTATACACTGGCATCCTTCTGTACCAAGCTACAACAACAGCGTTAACACAATACTGCATTAATATAACAATGTAATACAACTGTAACAGTCTCTCTCTCTCTCTCTTACTCTCTATCTATTCTCCACTTATCTTTGGGACTTACCGAGCGACCTGTTCGCTGACGACATTCTATTTCTTTCTTCTTTGAATGTCGTCAGGTGGTCTGGACCCGGCAGAGATTGAGCCATCACAAGAAGACTTGGAGCATTTTACTGAAGACCCTACACTGTAGTTTCATTGTACACTTTTCTTTTCAGTACTTTTCATTTCCTGTTATGCCACTGTTTAGGCATCGTTTTACTTCAGTTGTATTTCCTTTTATGCATTGTACAAAGAATGTTAATAAATAAAAGTTGTTGTTCTTTCATTTCTTGTCTCTTGTGTATTTATTTTATATTGCTTAGATATGCTTAGCGTATGTACTTCTAAGTATATACGTAGCGGACATCGCCGCGTCCCCTTCTCCGTACACTGGGAAGCGGGGCGTGACAGGTTTTATTTGCGGCCCATGCAGGTCAGAGCTGTATGAATCCCTGTCATGCAGTTCTGGTTTGCGTGAACAACCTAAGCAATATAACACAAGAACCAGCAACTAAAACATTCTTTACAATTCATGTTCCTTGAATCCCATCATTTCTTATTCTTTGAATCATATATCTTAAATCTATCCTAACCCAAAATTCCCTCATCTCTTTTACAATTTTACCAAAACCTTCGCATCCTTTCATTCTTTCACACATTCTTCACATTTCTGAAACCCTTGCACCACCTGGTTATTTTTCGCATATTGTTAGTACACCAGCACCAAACTTTCCTTGGATTGTTACACTTTCTTTTTACAAATTTCGAGAACGAAATTTTTATAAGGAGGGTAGAATGTAACAACCCTAATTTTCCTATACACTTTTCTATTCAAATTTTTTTTTAAATCTTTAAAAGAGTATTTAAACCTGAGCACAATATATATATAAGTAACTATTTTGTTTTTAAATAACTCCAATTTTTGTATACATAAATTTGATTTAAATTTGAAGTATACTTGGAGTATTTAATGTTGCTGTTATCACTTTAAGTATCTATTTTCCCACAATAATTACAAGAAGGAACTTGTAGCTCATTGGTAATACCTTGCACTGCTGAACCAAGCCACCAGAGTTCGAATCCCATGCCCCATATTATTTTTAGATTATTTTTATTTTAAAATTCTTGGAAGCCCAACAGTCCACAGGCCATAACTGCCAAAAGTTGAAATGAACCCTAAAAACGGAGTATACCATAAGCCCCACCAGAAGACCCCTTCCGATTGGTCACCGGACTCGGCCGAACGGCCGAGTCGCCAAAACCAAAAATTTGGCTTTTCACCTTCCATAACCCCCTGTTAACTCCTTTTTAATAGTTCGGTTCCAGAATTTTAAATACACCCTACTTACTACAAATTTTAATGATTTTCTTTAAATTTTTACAATTTTTTTTAATAAAGAAAACCTTTCATCTACCCTACCCTAGCTACCCTATAAATAGACCCCCTACCCCCTACCCTCTCATCTCAAAACATTAGGTTTACTCTCTTGAAATTTCCACAAGAAAGGTGTGCTTTGAAACCGAGTTCACGGCGAAGCGCTGACGGATTTCCGGCGACGTTCTTTGAAGCAACCGGCGACGAAACAACATCTCAGCCATTTCCCTTGTTTCTCTATACTCTTTAGAAGAGTTTGAAACCCGTAAGTCCCGTTCTTCTCTCTTTTCTACTTCTTAAAAATACGACTTTTTAAAACCCGACGGAAATCGGAACAAACGATTTCCGATTCGGTTTTTCTACAAAATCTCACTTGTCACCCATACCATAATACCTAAACATGTTCATGATGACTATTAATCACATAAAAATTAATTTGGACAAAGTTTCTCACATGAAATGATAACTTTCTTGTAATATCGTATTCTTTTCACAATAATACCATAATGTTTATTTTTCTTCTTCTAATCAATTCCATCATTCCTAAACATGTTCATCTTGATCACTAAACTTGGAAAAATCAATTTGAATGGGTTTTCACATATGAAATGATAACTTTTGAAAATACCGTATTCTTTCACTTAAATACCCTCATGTTTAATTTATCATGTTTAACCCCTAAATATCACAATACCTTAAAATAAGTCACGAGGTAATAACTTACCTCCACGCACACGCAAATACAACCTTAATTGATATCATCAAAATTTAGAATACGAAAATACAAGACTTTACATTAAAATACCATAATCTTCATAAAGCCATCCTTAAAGATTTTGGATTTGTTACACTTTTAGTAAATGGTTCTTACTAGGAAAATACGATAAGTTGTGGACATCGATCGTTTATCTAAACTGACTTTGTGGTGTCTAGGCTAGGCAAGTGAGCTTGGGTAACTTTAAAAGGCCCGCCTCACAATTCATGAGCGGATCCCTCTCTCCTCACTTGTACTTACCTAGCCACAATTGGCGGTGAAGAGGCGATTTGAGGCTTCTAACGACTTGTCGTTTAGACCTTTAGAAATAGGCTAGTTGGCTTAGAGAACCCTAGAAACTAAAATACGGAAATTTACACCTTTTACAAATAAATACCTTATTTTTATAAAACCGTTTTCTAAATGATTAGTATTTATTAAATCTTTGCAAAGCGCCACTACAACCCACCTCTGGGGAACTCGTTAGGGATAGTACGGTTTATCGTGCACCCTCGGGCTTAGTAGTGCGAGATTCAGACCTTCACAAGGAGCATTCGGTCTCGAAAGGTTTAAAATACGACATTTAAGAAAAACGAGATTTTGGGAAAATAAAATAATTATTTAAAATTATTCTTGTGTTAACATATATATAATTATCATTTAAACACCTATTTTGTTATAAGATAAAGTTTCCACATTTCCTAAAAATTACAAGATTAAAAGTTACATTAAAATACCATGAATTTCAAATAAATCAATATTATAAATTAATACTTTTATTAGGATATATTCACTAAAATAACACAAATAAAATTTACACTCATTATAACTATAAAGACGAATAACAAATACTTGAGGTGTATCTTGAAAACTATACAAAATTACTTTTTACATAAAACCCTCTCAAGTTTTATAAATTACAATAAGGACACCCTAACAATTATAGAACTTCAAATACCTTTTCTTTTAGTCTGACTCGGGTTTGAGTCTGACTATTTCTAACTTGAATATGATTCAAGTCAATCTATATTCTTTAATATTCCAACTCAATATGAACATATGAATCCCTGAATCCAGTTAACAACCTATTCAACTTGACTGAACCGAACCATGGATATATTCTTTTTACATGATTCCCAGTATTCCATTTACATGACTCTACGGTTATAACCGTTTCCTGATATCATGGTTTCGGTCGGTCGGCCAATCAATCATGCAATCAATACAATTTTACAACATAACAATACAAACAAGACAACGCGGGGTTTAAGGGGTAGATTGGTACGGAAGGTGTTAAAAGTGGCACGAGACGGTCAGATTTAAGACACCTAACATGAATCCAATTGCCGTTGTTCCGGATTGTATAACGGAGCCTTGTACTCTATTTCCGTTTGCCCTGGTCTCTAGCATATAGAGATCCCTCTCGTATACACTGGCATCCTTCTGTACCAAGGTACAACAACAGCGTTAACACAATACTACAATAATATAACAATGTAATACAACTGTAACAGTCTCTCTCTCTCTCTTACTCTCTATCTATTCTCCACTTATCTTTGGGACTTACCGAGCGACCTGTTCGCTGACGACATTCTATTTCTTTCTTCTTTGAATGTCGTCAGGTGGTCTGGACCCGGCAGAGATCGAGCCATCACAAGAAGACTTGGAGCATTTTACTGAAGACCCTACACTGTAGTTTCATTGTACACTTTTCTTTTCAGTACTTTTCATTTCCTGTTATGCCACTGTTTAGGCATCGTTTTACTTCAGCTGTATTTCCTTTCATGCATTGTACAAAGAATGTTAATAAATAAAAGTTGTTGTTCTTTCATTTCTTGTCTCTTGTGTATTTATTTTATATTGCTTAGATACGCATAGCGTATGTACTTCTAAGTATATACGTAGCGGACCTCGCCGCGTCCCCTTCGCCATACACTGGGAAGCGGGGCGTGACGGGTTTTCTTGGCGGCCCATGCAGGTCAGAGCTGTATGAATCCCTGTCATGCAGTTCTGGTCTGCGTGAACAACCTAAGCAATATAACATAAGAACCAGCAACTAAAACATTCTTTACAATTCATGTTCCTTGAATCCCATCATTTCTTATTCTTTGAATCATATATCTTGAATATATCCTAACCCAAAATTCCCTCATCTCTTTTACAATTTTACCAAAACCTTCGCATCCTTTCATTCCTTCACACATTCTTCACATTTCTAAAACCCTTGCACCACCTGGTTATTTTTCGCATATTGTCAGTACACCAGCACCAAACTTTCCTTGGATTGTTACACTTTCCTTTTACAAATTTCGAGAACGAAATTTTTATAAGGAGGGTAGAATGTAACAACCCTAATTTTCCTATACACTTTTATATTCAATTTTTTTTTAAATCTTTAAAAGAGTATTTAAACCTGAGCACAATATATATATAAGTAACTATTTTGTTTTTAAATAACTCCAATTTTTGTATACATAAATTTGATTTAAATTTGAAGTATACTTGGAGTATTTAATGTTGTTGTTATCACTTTAAGTATCTATTTTCCCACAATAATTACAAGAAGGAGCTTGTAGCTCATTGGTAATACCTTGCACTGCTGAACCAAGCCACCAGAGTTCGAATCCCATGCCCCATATTATTTTTAGATTATTTTTCATTTAAAATTCTTTGAAGCCCAACAGTCCACAGGCCATAACTCCCAAAAGTTGAACTGAACCCTAAAAACGGAGTATACCATAAGCCCCACCAGAAGACCCCCTCCGATTTGGTCACCGGACTCGGCCGGGATCGGCCGAGTCGCCAAAACCAAAAATTTGGCTTTTCATCTTCCATAACCCCTTGTTAACTCCTTTTTAATAGTTCGGTTCCAGAATTTTAAATACACCCTACTTACTACAAATTTTAATGATTTTCTTTAAATTTTTACAATTTTTTTTAATAAAGAAAACCTTTCACCTACCCTACGCTAGCTACCCTATAAATAGACCCCCTACCCCCTACCCTCTCATCTCAAAACATTAGGTTTACTCTCTTGAAATTTCCACAAGAAAGGTGTGCTTTGAAACCGAGTTCACGGCGAAGCGCTGACGGATTTCCGGCGATATTCTTTGAAGCAACCGGCGACAAAACAACATCTCGGCCATTTCCCTTGTTCCTCTATACTCTTTAGAAGAGTTTAAAACCCGTAAGTCCCGTTCTTCTCTCTTTTCTACTTCTTAAAAATACGACTTTTTAAAACCCGACGGAAATCGGAACAAATGATTTCCGATTCGGTTTTTCTACAAAATCTCACTTGTCACCCATACCATAATACCTAAACATGTTCATGATGACTATTAATCACATAAAAATCAATTTGGACAAAGTTTCTCACATGAAATGATAACTTTCTTGTAATATCGTATTTTTTTCACAATAATACCATAATGTTTATTTTTCTTCTTCTAATCAATTCCATCATTCCTAAATATGTTCATCTTGATCACTAAACTTGTAAAAATCAATTTGAATGAGTTTTCACACATGAAATGATAACTTTTGCAAATACCGTATTCTTTCACTTAAATACCCTCATGTTTAATTTATCATGTTTAACCCCTAAACATCACAATACCTTAAAATAAGTCACGAGGTAATGACCTACCTCCACACACACGCAAATACAACCTTAATTGATATCATCAAAATTTAGAATACGAAAATACAAGACTTTACATTAAAATACCATAATCTTCATAAAGTCATTCTTAAAGATTTTAGATTTGTTACACTTTTAGTAAATGATTCTTACTAGGAAAATACGATAAGTTGTGGACATCGATCGTTTATCTAAACTGATTTTGTGGTGTCTAGGCTAGACAAGTGAGCTTGGGTAACTTTAAAAGGCCCGCATCACAATTCATGAGCGGATCCCTCCCTCCTCACTTGTACTTACCTGGCCACAATTGGCGGTGAAGAGGCGATTTGAGGCTTCTAACTACTTGTCGTTTAGACCTTTAGAAATAGGCTAGTTGGCTTAGGGAACCCTAGAAACTAAAATACGGAAATTTACACATTTTACAAAGAAATACCTTATTTTTATAAAACCGTTTTCTAAATGATTAGTATTTATTAAATTTTTGCAAAGCGCCACTATAACCCACCTTTGGGGAACTCGTTAGGGATAGTACGGTTTATCGTGCACCCTCAGGCTTAGTAGTGCGAGATTCAGACCTCCGCAAGGAGCATTCGGTCTCGAAAGGTTTAAAATACGACATTTAAGAAAAACGAGATTTTGGGAAAATAAAATAATTATTTAAAATTATTCTTGTATTAACATATATATAATTATCATTTAAACACCTATTTTGTTATAAGATAAAGTTTCCACATTTTCTAAAAATTACAAGATTAAAAGTTACATTAAAATACCATGAATTTCAAATAAATCAATATTATAAATTAATACTTTTATTAGGATATATTCACTAGAATAACACAAATAAAATTTACACTCATTATAACTATAAAGACGAATAACAAATACTTGAGGTGTATCTTGAAAACTATACAAAAGTACTTTTTACATAAAACCTCCTCAAGTTTTATAAATTACAATAAGGACCCTGACAATTATAGAACTTCAAATACCTTTTCTTTTAGTCTGACTCGGGTTTGAGTCTGACTATTTCTGACTTGAATATGATTCAAATCAATCTATATTCTTTAATATTCCAACTCAATATGAACACATGAATCCCTGAATCCAGTTAACAACCTATTCAACTTGACTGAACCGAACCATGGATATATTCTTTTTACATGATTCCCAGTATTCCATTTACATGACTCTACGGTTATAACCGTTTCCTGATATCATGATTTCGGTCGGTCGGTCAGTCAATCGTGCAATCAATACAATTTTACAACATAACAATACAAACAATACAACGCGGGGTTTAAGGGGTAGATTGGTACGAAAGGTGTTAAAAGTGGCACGAGACGGTCAGATTTAAGACACCTAACATGAATCCAATTGCCGTTGTTCCGGGTTGTATAACGGAGCCTTGTACTCTATTTCCGTTTGCCTTAGTCTCTAGCATATAGAGACCCCTCTCGTATACACCGGCATCCTTCTGTACCAGCTACAACAACAGCGTTAATACAATACTACAATAATATAACA
Organism: Agapanthus africanus; assembly: GCA_030015575.1. Lineage (NCBI taxonomy): Eukaryota > Viridiplantae > Streptophyta > Magnoliopsida > Asparagales > Amaryllidaceae > Agapanthus > Agapanthus africanus. Next base: position 205,795,846 of record CM057341.1, on the reverse strand, counting down.
ATGTAATACAACTACGACAGTCTCTCTCTCTCTCTTACTCTCTATCTATTCTCCACTTATCTTTGGGACTTACCGAGCGACCTGTTCGCTGACGACATTCTATTTCTTTCTTCTTTGAATGTCGTCACGTGGTTTGGACCCGGCAGAGATCGAGCCATCACAAGAAGACTTGGAGCATTTTACTGAAGACCCTACACTGTAGTTTCATTGTACACTTTTCTTTTCAGTACTTTTCATTTCCTGTTATGCCACTGTTTAGGCATCGTTTTACTTCAGTTGCATTTCCTTTCATGCATTGTACAAAGAATGTTAATAAATAAAAGTTGTTGTTCTTTCATTTCTTGTCTCTTGTGTATTTATTTTATATTGCTTAGATACGCTTAGCGTATGTACTTCTAAGTATATACGTAGCGGGTCTCGCCGCGTCCCCTTCGCCGTACACTGGGAAGCGGGGCGTGACAGACGTTTACCACCCCTAGACTTGATATGCGACATCTTAGACGAAGAGACCGGACTGTACGGTAGTGTTACTGACAGGCTTTACAGGAACTAGAGCGGGCTTGCTTGTTGATCTTTTGATCGCTCAATACCCGGATAGCCGTTACGTCCAGCTAGTACCGCTGACGGCTTGTGGGTGCTCGATATGATCATCAGCTACTGCCGGCGTATTGATGGGTTTTTAGAGTCCTACACAGAGGTTTTACTGGCTCAGGCAAAACGAAGTAGGAGCATATATGAGATATGTGCGGCACCGAGAATAATACGAGTATGTGATACCGTATTCTATTCTCACGATTTATTCATATCGATCGCTTATATGTGATATAGCCGGGTTATCGAATCAAGTGTTGATTCGATAAGTTGATACAGATTATATTAGTCGGTTGTATGTGATATAGCCAGATTATTAAATCAAGTGTTGATTTGATAATTTAATGTATAATTGTATATGTGATATACTAGATTACATTAACTAATATTAGTTCACTTAAATATTTCTTTTTCTCACTTGTGTGTGCATGTAATATATATGTGATATATATTAATGTACATTTATTATGTGTCATGGTTCATGATACACACTACATGGGTGTATGAGGCTTACACCATACTAATTATAATGTAGGGTTTAGATATTTAAAGTAAATCCAAATTAGTTTGGAAATTAGTCAAGTGCATGAAGCTTGTGGATGCATTGAGTTGGTCCACTAATTTTGGTTTACTTGAGATATTTATTAACCTAACCATTATAATTTAGCCATGGTTATGTCTCTACATGAGTTAGTATATGATACAAACTCATTCATAGTTGCCATTTGACTCTCACAACATTATCTCTCTTCATCTTCTTCTTCAAAGCTCAAGAGCTCTCTAGGTTTTGTTCAAGTGAGAAATAAAAGTGAGAAAATTAATTCTAAAGTGAGTAAAAATCCTACTTCATCATCCTCTACTAGATTAGCACTTTAGTATAGGGTGTTAGCTTCACTAATCTCTCATTAGTGAAGTAGTAGCTTGAGTTAGTGTCTCCTCGACGTAGATCATCTTCGGCCTCAAAGACTTCAAGTAAGTTCGTTCCTTTCACCTTGAGAAGCCATGCAAGAGTCCGGGAGTTCTATGATCGCAGCGAAGGGACCACTATAAGGAGCAATTGAAGTGAAGCACCGGTCTACAAAGGTTGTATTCCGTTATCACTTAGAAGTAAAGTAGTTTACTTTATGTTTCGTATGATTCTCTAGTTAAAGATTCTAGTTTAGGGTTCTTTAAAACGGCAAAATTTTGAAAATGGCATGGATGATGCCTCCCGAAACCTTATTGTCGTTCATGGGAACCCTACAATAATGGTCTCTAGGGCATACATATAACTAACAGCGGGGGCGCTTGGGTTCCGCGCTCTCGGTTGATCGGGAAAGCCGAGGAAGCTCGACCTGTCAGGAGGCTCGGAAACGAGTAGGGAGGCCGAGGAAGCTCGGTCTGTCAGATGGCTCGGAGACAAGCAGGGAGGCCGAGGAAGCTCGGCCTGTCAAACGGCTCGAAGATGAGCAATGAGGCTAAGGAAGCTCGCTGGACTGCTCGGAGGCGAGCAGTTGGCTGTTTGCTAGGTGAAGATGGAAAGTACTCAGGGAGGTCTCCGAAAGGTCGGATGCGTTCTCTGAAACGAGATCCCGAGGAACGCCCCTAATGCATCTCATTTATTCCACCTCCATAGCCTTCTGGATACGTCATCCACCACGTGTCGTAATCTGAGGAAATGCCACTTGTGAGCATTATCAATTATCCTCTTGTACCTCTCAGGTTGAGCCGTCATGCTTTACGGGGCTAACAAGTCTCATTACTGGAGGGCTGCGATGTCTGATGAAATAAATGCTTTGCTTCAAAATAGGACTTTTACCTTGGTTCCACCTAGAACAGGAATGAACATCGTCGGGTGTAAATTGATCTTTCGCATCAAAAGAATGGTTGATGACTCATTCGAAAGCTTCAAAGCATGACTTATTGCAAAGGGTTATAACCAGCAAGAGGGCATTGACTATACCGAAACTTTCAGTCCAATGGTCAAGCCAACAACGGTGCACGTGATTCTCTCTATTGATGTCTCTCAAGGTTGGCCTATTCAACAACTCAATTTAAACAATGCCTTTTTTCATGGGCATTTGAATGAAGATGTTTTCATGCTTCAACCACCTGGATTTCAAGATGAATCAAACCCAAGTTTTGTTTGCAAACTTCATCGTTCTCTTTATGTCCTAAAGCAAGCACCGAGAGCCTGGTTCCGACATCTTAGCAATTTTCTTTTTTCCTTGGGTTTTAAAGGATCAAAGACCGATTCTTCTTTCTTTATTTATAGACGCGGATCCACTATTGTTTACCTCTTTATATATGTCGATGACATTCTTGGGAAACAACAAGGAGGCAATGCTTCATCTTCTCTCTTCTCTCGGAAATGAATTCACTATCAAGGATCTTGGCAAATTTCACTTCTTCTTAGGCATTGAAGCAATACCATATAAAGCTGGAATCATTCCTTCACAACAACAGAAGTACATTTTAAATCTTCTGCAAAGAACTAAAATGGATGGTAAAAAGCCTGTGAAAACTCCAATCTCTATCTCATCCTAGCTCTCAAAGTATTCTGGCACACCACTCATTGATCCGCAAGAATTTCGACAAGCTGTAGGTGCTCTGCAATACGTCAACATAACCCACCCTGATATATCTTTTGCTGTTTACAAAATGTGCTAGTTCATGCAAATTCCTACCGGTGAGCATTGGCAAGCAGTGAAACGGCTTAAGATATCTTAAATTGACTTTTTCTTGTGGCATTCTACTCTCTAATCAGTCATCGAATCTGATTTGAGCATCCTCTGATGCGGATTGGGCGGGATGCCCTGATGAAGGTCGATCAACAGGTGGATTTGCAATATATCTTGGATCTTACCTTGTTTCTAGGTCTGCACGAAAACAACAAACCGTTGTGTGTTCTTCTACTGAATCCGAGTACCGGGCTATTTGCAAATACCACCGCTGAAGTTGTGTGGTTATGTTCACTTCTCTCATAAATTGGATTCCCTAGTACGTGGCCTCTTGTCTTGTGGTGTGACAATCCCGAAGCTACTTATTTAACAGCAAATTCTACCTTTCATGCACGGACAAAGCACATAGAAATTGATTTTCATTTTGTTGGTGAATTGGTAGCCAACCAGAAGCTTGATATTCGCTTCATCTCAACCAAGGATCAAATTGCAGATATCATGACTAAAGGATTATCAGCTGGTCAGTTTACTCGACTTCGAGACAAGCTACAAGTTCTCCCCGGATAGCCTTGAGGGGATGTATAAGGTATAATTAGATATTATCATATATTTTATTACACTTAATTTGATTATGTACAGATCATTCTTATTTAGACGGTTTTCTTGTTATCCTTGTATATCTTATCTGACAACAAATGGGATTTGCTGAGTAAGTATGTTGTACATATCTTTCATTTATAAATACGAACTACCCCAGACCATTGAAGTGTGAGAGAAAACCTCGATTAAATTCTCTCCTCCTTTACATGTAATCAAATGATCTTGTTTCATGGTAATCATATTCCCCCCATGAATATGTGTCTATCATAAATTACCATAAAATATTCAAATGAGCCATGATTATCCGCTGCCGAACTTCCTCGCCATCCGTCGGCCTGCCGGCTCCGCCGCCAATCGTATGTTCGCCGCTGGCCACTGATCAGACTTTCGCTGTCAGCTGGCCGTAGTTCATCGTCGGCCTCGCCGCCATCCAACGACCCTACTCCGGCCTTGCTGCCGGTCGACGGTAGCACATACATATATTACCGAAAATAATTAAAGTATACCACGCACGTTAAGATTCCTTGAAATTATATGTCCGGTCATCCCATTCTCGGGAATGCAAGAATTCCCGATAATCTTTCATTTCATGTACCAAGCGCTTACGAAATATGTGATATATACAAGCGGGAAAGAAATCCTATATAGTCTAGGTTTAAGGTTCCTAAATTAGGTAATAACCCAATATCAGGAAAAAATATCCAAAATTAGGTAACAACCTAAAATTAGAATAGAAATAAATGCAGAACTTTTTATCATAATCCAACAAACACATGCCATAAATTAAATAATATTCCATTATTGTTTTTGGAAAAATTATAAGAAAAGGGAAAAATTATAAATAAGGAAATCTCAATTGTCTTAAACGTTGAGATGCTGTAGCGCAAAAGATTTACAAACCACTGCAGATTAACTATTAACATAAATTCAGCTTTTACTTTTGGAACAATGAGCATTATTAGTGTCGTAAGAAATAAAATATTTTAAATTTTTTTCTATCAATTTCTTTTAAAGTACATGAATATGTAATTTATGATACACAAAAGGAATTGGATATTCTGAGAGAGTTTTTGATCAATTCGGTTTTTCTCATCTTCATATGTGATAATTAGCCGATATCAAAAGCTGAAAAGAAATTTAATTTCCTAATTTCAATAAGTTACATTACTATATAAGTTATATAATATTACTTGAAATCGGAGGAAACTCGTTGTTTGGAATTCGAGTTGTAAACACAAACTAGTTTTGTTATCATCGTAACTCACTACTTACCCCTTACATCACATCAACATGCCAACGGCCCGCATCCACCTCTGGTCAGCCACATATCAAGTGCTAGATGAATTGCCTAAGCGAATTCAGAGTTCTCATTGCTTACAGGGAGCGTCTTTCAACCATTTTCCCACGGCTAGCTCTGTGGAATTTGCATAGGTTGGAATAATCCCAAATGGGAACCACAGTAATGTTGAATAATAGTCTCACATCGGCAAAAAAACACAAGTGCAATTGTCTAATAATTAATAGAATATTATGCATTGTAAAAGCAAGCAACAGCAGATGGTATTCTTTTTCCGGCAATATAAAATTATCTCCGCGACATTTTATGTCAGTTGATATACGAAAAAATAGTTTGGAGTGGGAAACTTTGTGAGCTGGGACAATCTTTCGTCAAGATCTTATGGCTAAATTCTTTAAGTTTTGTTACTTTTATTCTGTTAAGTTTTGTGAAAATACAATGGGAAAATAAATCATGTGTAACGCCCGTAAACAAATTTTCCCTTTTTCCCTTCCCATATTGCCCTTTATACCCCAGTAAAGTTGTTGCCTACCCTTCTTCTCCAAATCAAAACTTTACGGTTTGTTGAATTGTGATTTATATTCAGATTAGTTCGGATTTAAATCTAGTCTCTTTAGATTTAAATCCAGTATTTAGATTAAATTCATATTTATCTCTATTTTAAATATGGATTTATCTCCTTGCAATTTTTACCCTATAAATACGAGGCTTTCTTTAGGGTTTTGTCAGAATCCATAATTCTCTAATAAGCTAGAGTGGAAGAGGCGGCCAAGTATGGTCGTAGATAGATAGAAGGCCTTGTAAGAAAGGGTATTTCTTTGTAAAGGAAGAGAGTAGTCGATATAATCTCTTGTAACTCTTTACCATAGTGGAAGTTCTCATCGCGGTTTGCAAGATTAGGTGCTAGTTGTACCGAATCTGAGTAAATCTTATGCGTTGTTGTTGGTGTGTCCTTTTCGTGTGATTTGGTATCCGCCGGCTAGTTTTTTTTCAATCTAGCCTAAAACAAAGATCTTGGATTTCCGTTGCGCATAGATACGTAATTCTTACAACACAGTTAGCCCTAGTTCTTTTTCTTAAGTGTTTTTTGTTGTAGGATGACCCATGTGATGGCAAACTCTCGGACGTAGGTATACAACATCAACAATATTTAAATTGATGAAAAGTGAAAACATGAAGAAAAAACATGAGCAAATCTAACGATTTAGGATTGCAAAAGGGGACACCTTTGATTTTTAGTAAATCAGATGAAAGCCTACTTCGAATTTGAGGAATCCGATTACGGCTTGCACCCTCGACGGCACCACATGCACCATCCGTTGATAACTTCGACGGATTGGAGGTGGGTGTTGTTACTTGAACTAGAAGCAAGTGCTTTAGCTCTTAAATTGGGGCAGGCGATAATTTCTCCCAAACTTAAAAAACGCGTTTTTTAAGTTTTTGGGAAAGGGGTAAATATGTTTTTTGGTTGGGATTTAGCGGCAAGGGGTCAAGAGATAATGGAATTGAAATGTTGGCTAACAAAGAAAGATCATGTAAATTTTCGAAAATTAGGCCAAACGACACAGCTGTTTACGAGAAATACCACAACAAAAGGCTAACATGATTCCATGTGCGCCTCCTTTTATGTTGGGCCTATTTCGTAAAGCCCATCCAGCCCTATCTCTCTAATACTAGGCTCCCACACCTCTCTCGTTCTTTTTCCACCGCCTCTCTCTATATAATGCTCCACTCAATTAAAACCCTAGCACCATTCCCCACTTTCTCTCTCCTCACGTTCACTAATTTCTCTCTTTTCCCTCGAACCCTAACCATGGCGAGCTCCGATGCCGATCGCAGAGACGAAGAGGAGACCCACGACGTCGCCGCTAACGAGGACGAGGACACCGGCGCTCAGATCGCCCCCATCATCAAGCTCGAGGAAGTCGCCGTCACCACTGGCGAAGAGGACGAAGAAGCCCTCCTCGACCTGTAAATTCACTAGATCTGCAACCGATCTTTAGATCTAGGGTTTCGATTTGTGGTTGCTGATCTTGTTGTTTGTTCGATTTTAGGAAAGCGAAGCTGTATCGATTCGATAAGGAAGGGAACCAGTGGAAGGAGCGAGGGACTGGGAACGTGAAGCTGTTGAAGCACAAGGAGACTGGAAAGGTTCGGTTGGTGATGAGGCAGGCGAAGACGCTCAAGATCTGCGCCAATCATTATGGTATAAATTTGTGATTTTTTTTATTTCTTTAAGGGTTATTGTTGTTGGATTTGAGTTTGATGAGTTGTTGGTTTGGGTTGTTGGCAGTTTTCGCTGCGATTAAGGTGCAGGAGCATGCTGGGAATGATAAGTCCTGCGTTTGGCATGCGCCGGATTTCTCGGATGGGGAATTGAAGGAGGAGATGTTTTGTATTCGCTTCGGATCTGTTGAGAGTATGATTCTTTTGCCCTCTTCCTTTACTTTTGTTTTGGTCATAATTAGTGTACCTTTCGAAATTTGATTGATCATGCTTCATCATACTTAATTATATAAGTAAAATTTGCTACACCTACTGAACTTAGATAGGAACTGGTTGGCTCTGATTATCCATCAGCGGTTAGCTTTCCCCACTTAAGCTTATATTGCTATGTGACACAATATGTAATTTTATGAGACAATGCTTAATTTGACATTAGTTAACATGAGTGTTGATTTGTTACTTTCATATTAACATAGTAGAGTGTTCAATGCAATTGAATAGGGAGCGTTCATTTTCCATTATTTTAGTTGTTTTTGTGGTATTAGAAAAGCTTCTTAAACTACCTGGAAGATACAAGTTGAGATAATAATTAGCAATCGTTTTCTGCCTTCGGGTGTTCATGGGACATCTGTTTTAGCTAATGATTTTTTGTTTCCATATCTTTTTCTCCACTCGCTTAAGCTGTCTTCCTATTCTAGCATCTTTGGTCTAGTTGCTACATCTTTCAACCATAATATGGTTTACTTTGCTGCATTCTGCGTTATGGTATTTTTTGTTGGAGTTGCTTAATTTCTAGTATAACATAAAGTTTATTGTATATGGATTGTTTTTCTTCTTTCTTTTACCTCTTTGGAGTTTACTTGCATGTTCTCATTACTTGCATGTTCTCATTAGTTTCTTTTACCTTATGAGGCAGTACTCATTAATGATTTGTTTATTTTCTAATTTTATTCCGACCCTTAGATTATGTAAATCGTGCTTGTTTTGCGGAGCCACTGCCTTCTTAATGTTTAGGCCCTGTTTGGGAATGAAGTTAATTTTATAAAACTGTAGTCTCATAAAGTTAGGAGCCTTAGAGTTGAGATAATTGCAAAAATTCAGCCCAAAACTGCAGTTATCACAACTCCAATTTGATCATTAACTTTACTTTTGAAGAATTCAGTCATGCTCTTTGTTCACCCAGTCTGCAATGCTGTCCTGTTACCCATAAACTCCTACATAAGTTTTCATCATCTTATCAAGTAATTATTCTTTTAATGATACAATTTTCTATTCATGACACCTGGGATATTTCAAAAGATCTAAATTAGCATCCAATAGGTTTTCGTAAATATACCCCCTTGGATTCTTCCTATCTGTAAATATTCTCCTAAATTCTTTCATTCATTTTAAAAATGCCCCCGTGAAATTTTCATTGATTTTGAAATACCCTAGTTGCGAGAGCGGATATATCATTAGAGATGATAAGCTTATTTAAAGTTAAATCTTTTATATTTATATTATAGTTTGCAATTTGATTATTCGTTTTCATTGTCGAATCCTGTGGTTTATGTTAATCTTAGATATGCTGCTTCAATTTTTTTATCAGTGTCGTATTGAAGCGAAATGAATAGGAAATATTGAAATAGATGTGGTAATTTAGTGAAAGTTTGAAGAAATAAATTTCTTATATACAAGTAACCAAATATGATAGAACATTGGAACAAATTGAAACTAACGAGAAGATGTATATTGAAATTTCTTTAAAGAGCTCTAGGGTCCGTATACAAATTCAAAGAAGTACGGGTGTATATATGAATGTACTGAAGACTCTGTGTTTCTTTTTCCTATTTTTTTTTTGGGTTTTGGATGTTTTGTTGTGTGGGGTGGGGGTGTAGGCGTGGATGGGTGTATACAAAATACCATTTTGCCCCAATATTTAAAGATCTGGGCTTGCAACCAATAAGAAAAACATAACTACAAATCCTATCCCAGAAACTGTGGGTGCAACAGTTCAAAATGTTGGAGATTTTAATTTGGTTTGCCTCCTTTGTTATCGGTATCGTGGGGTTTGGTGGCATGTGGATTTGAACCTGAAAGTTATGCTGTTGCTGTTAGTTGTTGCTGTTAAACGTTAAAATTATTTTGTAATTAAAAGAGTTATGGCAGATTATCAGTATTTTTAAACAATTGATGAAAAATAATTTAGAACCATTAGGTCTTGGTGACAGTTTATTTGATTTCTACTACCGAACTGAACATATCGGTAAATAATTTTTTCCCATCGTTTCATGGAAAAATCGAGGTGAATATACAAACTCAACTACCCATACATTTATTTTTACTTCTATCCAAGGAAACACGGGTAGATCATGTTCTTTGACCTTACATCTCAGGAATCCATTAATATTAGGTGAATCCAAGCAAAACAAAAGAAGTTTGTGTGGTACAAACAGTTGAGGAATCCATTAATCTTAGGTTGTTTTTTGGTTGGGGGGAGGGAGGGGGTTGTACAAGGAGGAGTACGAGAAGTTAAGAAAGCTGTTCGGGAAGCTAAAACTAAGATCTGCAAGGAGGTGTATGAGAAGTTGGACACTAAGGAGGCTGAAAATGATATATACTGGATTGCTTGGATGCGGGAAAAGAAGATCAGAGACTTATGTGCAGTGAAGTGTGTCAAAAATGAAGATCAGAAGGTTTTAGTTCAAGATGAGAATATCAAGAATAGATCGAGAGATTATTTTGACAAATTGTTCAATGAGAGATTTACTAATAATTTGGATGAACTTGTTATTCAATCTCAAGATATAAACCGTGATTTCATGCGTAAAATAAGAATACTAGAGGTTAAAGAGGGTTTGAAGAAAATGAGATCAAGAAAAGCGGTTGGTCAAGATGGGATTTCTATCTAGATTTGGAGATGTTCGGAAGAAATAGGCGTTAAATGGCTGACAAATCTGTTTAATAAGATTTGGCAGACCAAAAAGACTCCAAATGAGTGGAGGAAAAATACCCTTGTACAAGGGTGGCATTCAAAATTGCTCAAACTACCGTGGAATAAAACTTACGTGTCACACCATGAAGTTTTGGAAAAGAGTGATTGAACACATGCTAAGAAAGGATGTTAAGATAACAAAGAACTAGTTTGGGTTCATGTCTTGACGATTAACGACAGAGGCTATTCATTTTCTTCGTCAACTTGTCGAGCTTTTTCGAGAGAAAAGAAGAGATTTGCATATGATATTTATTGATTTAAAGAAAGCGTACGACAAGGTACCTAGATATGTATTATGAGGGACAATGATGAAGAAGGGGGTCCCCATCAAGTACATTGATATAATCAAGTATATGTACGATGGAGTAGTTGCAAATGTCAGAACTTGCGGCGGCTTAACGAGTGATTTTCCGATTACAATGGCTTATTAAAGATCGGTATTAAGTCCATTCCTGTTTACCATCGTGATGGATGAGCTTATGAGAACTATCCAAGATGAGCTACTTTGGTGTATGCTATTCGCTGATGATATTCTTTTAATAAATGAGACGAAAGCAGAGGTTAGTACCAAATTGGAGTTATGGATACAAACGTTGGAACCTCGGGGGTTCAGATTAAGTAGGTCCAAGACAGTATATATGCATTGCAAATTTATCAAACAGAGAAGTCGAGACCACATTGGTATAACACTGGAAGGACGGGATATCACCTAGCGATCAGTTTAGATATCTAGGTTCCATCATCTAAAAGGATGGAGAGATCAATAGCAATGTTAATTAAAGGTTCCAAGCTGATTGTTTGAAATGGAGGAGTCTAACATGGATTTTGTGCGATCGTAACTTTCCGTTAAGGTTGAAAGGGAAGTTTTATCGAAGCGCTATTTGGCCTACCTTATTATATAGTACAGAATGATGGGCTCCTAAGAAGTGTCGTATACAGAAGATGCACGTAGTGGAGATGCGAATACTTCGTAGGATGTGTGGCAACAATAGAAAAGATAAGGTGCGAAATGAGGATATTCGTGCAAAAGTTGGTGTAACACCCGTGGAGGAGAAGATGCGGGAAAACCGGCTATGATGGTTTGGTCATGTGCGACATAGACCTATGGAAGTACCGGTTCGACGAATGGATACTATCGATATAGGCAATATCAAAAGAGCGAAAGGGAGACCGAAGAAAACATAGATGGAAGGTGATACGAAAAGATATGGTTGCCAAAAGCCGCAATGAAAGTATATTGTTCGATAGGAGTGAGTGGAGGCGGAGGATTCTTGTGCTGGACCCGGCGTGATTCTCATGTTGGTTCATGTAGCCTACCCCATATGCTTGGGATAAAAGGCTCAGTTGTTGTTGGGAGGGAGAGGTTGTCATTTCTTCTTACTGTTTCTAATTTTCTTTAATGATACAGCCTAAGGTTTAGCATTATATTTTGTCAGAGCAGTATAAAGTTCAGTAATCAGATTTTGACTCTGTCCAAACACACTGATCTGGACCTATACGAAATAAGTTCAATACTTGTTAGCCGCTTAAGTGATTCAATTTGTTCCTAAGATAGGAAGTCCCAAAAATCCGGAAAGCGCATTATGTCTACCTTGGGATCCTTTTGCTGATATATGACTATTAGTTGTTTGAATTATGTGTAGCTTTGTAGGAGATGAAACATCTATAGCTAATGGTGACCTTTTAAGTAAAGTCTTCAACATGATTATTTTCTATTGGGTCCATTTGTTGTTCCTCTCTTTAGACCACTGGTTAGGATTTAGGATGGTTTAGTTTAACTTCGTATCCATCGTCTGGCAAACAGTTCCAATTACACAAGGTAATAGCACAGATCATTGTGTGGTGCAAGGTGGATCACTTGATGATTGCATTATGGGGTATATCCTCGTGGGTTTCTTCAAACTAGATTTAAATTGTAGGGACAAAAAGCATTTTTTTAGGTTGAAAGAGTTCATAATTGCTATCCATATGAAAAGATGTACAATAAGGTTTCCAAAAAAAAATTTGAAAGAAAGAATGGACGAGCAATTTGTCAACATAAAGAACTCGATTTACTATTGTAATGCTTGCACACCTTCCAATTTTTCGGCCATCGAAATTGACAGGATACTTATCCAGAGAAGCTTGTTACTGTAGCAGTTATTTCAAATGGCATGCTTCTTGATAAATAATGCTATTCTGCTATATGCTAGGTCTATGAAGCTGAGAAAACTGTTTCTGCAATAGTAGATTGCATATGAATATAAGTGTGTTAAGTATATTTAGTAGATTACATGTGAATAGTTGGGTCTGTTTGGATATGGATACTGGAAAATGGAAGACATGACCAGTATATGTTTTAGCCATAATATCCAAATAAATAGTTGGGTCTTTGGCTGTTTTAACTAAGGCCCTGTTTGGATATGGAGTTAGGATAACCGTGGTTTATTTTTAAGTGGAGGTAAAGAGGGTGCCCAAACTCTAAAAATGGAGTTAGCAAAACTTTGGTCAGATTGGAGTTGAGATAACTGCATTTTTCTTAAGTTTTGGGCTGAGATAACTGCATTTTATCTCAACTCCAAAATGGTTGCCAAACAATGCAAAGTTGGCATTTTGGTGTCAAGTTTTGTTAACTTTATGAAACCGTAGTTTAAAAAACTCAATTCCATTCCCAAACAGGGCCTAATAGTTGGTACTGCAACAGTTTCCCTTCTCATTCCTAGTTCAAATGCACGCTCCTCCTATGCGATACCAGTTTACCTTCTTTTTTCTCTCTTTTTGTGGGGGTAAAGATTGTTTGTTTATGTCGGTTGTTGAGCTTGAGTTCTATCTGGGAACTGTCATTTTTGACGGTCTACTTTTTATTGTGGGGGTCGTAGGTGGGTTGAATTCATGATTGCTACCATGCTGGAAATGAATTGTAGTTTTGCTGCTGCCATACATCTTTCTATATTATCCTTTCGTGTAGCTCTATAATATGATCTCTTTTGCCTCAGACAACAAGAAATTCATGGAGACGATTGAAGCTATAGCTGAATCCCTTGGTAGGGCTGAAGAAAAAGATAGCAAAGATGCAACTGATGCAGCTGGATTACTCGACAAATTGAGCGTCAGTGAAACTAAAATCGAAGAGGGACCTTCTATTACCGCTGCTGCAGAAGAAGAAAAGCCAAAGACTGATGAGCCTTCAGCAGACAAGGCCTAAAGGGTCATCTATGCTGTTCCCTAAGCTCGTTGTCTATGGGTTTAAGTTCATGCGAGTTTCCTCGGCTTATTTTAAGAATTCAAGACGAGTCTGTCTTTGGTTTGTGGGAAAGTGAGGTCGGTTCTGTTGAGTCAGTTGGGTTGGGAATTTTTACCTGCACATATATTTGCAGAAAGAGTGGGTTCTGGTCTTGGGGGGACTATTTGCTCTGCTAGCTATGCATGCATGATTCATATTAGATTTTGTCGTGGTCGTGGGTTTTCGCCTTATAGCTATATACTATGTTGTTTGGTCGTGTGTTGTATTCTTGGTACACTAGAAAAGTTCCATCTTCAATTTATTTCGATAAATATATTCTATGTGATTCTGTGAGTGATTCTGTTGGTCTCTGCATTGTGTTTGTATTCTCATTCTCTGCTTTTCATCAAGTAGGTTTTGCATGTAGATGTTAATTAAATATGATGCTGGGATAATGTAGGAATTATTAGAAATCAGTCTGATGATTTCTATAATGCACTTGTTTGAATTTTTAGTAACAGGGTTGGTGGAGGAAAATGCCATGCTAAGTTCAAATTTTTCTTCTTCTCCCTGGATTCTAAAGCATCTGAAGATATCGATACTAATCATAACAATAAACTGATATATATGTACAAGCTTTCTCATTTAGAGAATTATATCCATAATGAATTGGCAATTGCATCATCATGATTAAATTCATCAAAGCTAAGGGCCCCATCCTCATTCAAATCTAACCTCCGAATCATTGCCTCATGACCCTCTATATCCCTCGCCATCTCTAATCTATGAAGCATTCTCTTCAATCTCTCCGCCGTAATGAATCCCTCATCGCCCTTCTCAAACATTTTGAAGGCCTCTCTAACACCTTCATCTTCTCCGTTTCATCTTCGCCGGCTACAATATTTGCAAGCTCTTCAAACCCTAAAAGCCCGTTGTCATTGAACTCGGCTAAAGATTCAACTTCTTCATGCTGAAAATCAATGCCAGATGGCTTCCATGCCGAGTTGGAGTTCTGATGAAGAGATCTTTCGTCCTTATCAACATGATAAAATACTTTATCGAAGCCACTGATGTCCTTTGCCATTGAGGTTTGGTTTCCGGTCAGGGTCCGTCGTTATTATATACGGAGATAGATCAGGTCTAGGAAGTTTTTGTTAACCATGTGCAAGTTACTAACTTGTGAACGAGAGGTTTAGGGTAAATAGAGTGTGCCAGAATCCCAATTTGAGAAGAGTAGTGACGTGGATTAGTTGATTTAATTATGGAAAAGAACCGAAACACGAAATTACTAATCTTAGATGCTGATGTTTAAACTTAGGCATGAATTAAATTTTGTTGAGACGAAACTGTGGGTGTTGGCTTGTAAGTTGTAACCCATCAATTTGAACCTTTTTCTTTTCTTTTTGGCAAGAGGTTATCTTTACCATTATGCAGTGGTTTGTTTATTACATTTTGAGAACCACTTTGGTTGGCAAGAAACTGAAGTATATTTTAGGTTAAAAAAGGTTTTTTTCCCCCTCATATAACCCGGGGTGAAAGCGTGGCCGTGTTGGTTTTTGAAATTTTTTATACCTGTCTAAAATTTAAAACCTAAACCAGAAACCCACTGAACCGGCTTGCAATGCATTATATCGATACATTAAACTTTAGGTTTTGGACGGGTTTGGATGGATTTTTGGACTGAAGAGGGTGTGCCTTGTTTTGTGATTGTTCTGTTTTGGTCCATTATAAATTACTGAAATAACCGAAAAGGTAGAATTTATGACAAGTTCTAACAAATATATATATGTAAACTTTACACATCAAAGAAATGTTAAATTATATGTTATAGATTATAAATTAAACACAATACAATAAATTAAAATGGCCAACATTTTGTCAATGAAGGTATACTTGAATGGTTGAATTTAGGAAGCATGATTGGTTCAAGCCGATAGGTTTTGTACTAAATCCATATCCGGCCGAAAAAATTTCTTGCTAGTTTTATACGTGCCCGTTCGGATTCGGACGGGTACAACATACCAAAAAAACCTAGAAATACCGGGTTGGATGGGGTTGGATTCTCAAACCCAATCTACTCGTTGGGGCTTGGGAGAAGCCAATTCAAGCCAGAATAAAAATCCAATATAATAGAGGATATTTACTCATAAAAAACAGATAATGGAAATTAACAAGCTGTATTATTTCACTTCAAAACAAATTAAGACCGAGAAACTCAGTAATTATATATATCTCAAAAAGAAAATAAAGTGTAACTGAAAAAATAAAAGAAGAAGATAGACAGCATTAATTAAGGAAAACAATAAACTTAACAAGTAGATTCAGACTCAGCTCTTTTAGTCTCACACCTATTGTCACATCCCGATATGTTCATATAATTTCTCACCTCCTCGGCTATCATCTCTCTCATCACAGCCCACAACCCCAACTCCTTCCCCTTACCATCACTGCTGCTGCCGCCGGCCTCATCGTCCCCGGGCATTCTCGACAACGACGTCATTTTCTCCTCTTCGTCTTCTCTCCTGCAAACCCTTTCCCCGAATTCTCCGAATCCGACTTACGATCTTTCTCGCCCGAGTCGCACACATCATTGTTGGATATTATATTGTCTGCATATGGTTTGCTTCGTAATGTGGAGTTCCAATGGTTCTTGACCGCATTGTCTGTCCGTCCCTGCATTCAGAAACAAGTCAGGATTTATTCTTGAGGGCAAGCGGGCAACATAATAGTATAAACATTTTAAGGAGAGATATTTTGCCTCACCATATATAGAGATTTTTCTTCTTGTGATCTAAACAACTTCCATAGCACGCTAGAAAAATCATGGCTGATTTCCTACTATAGGCGGTTTTTCTAAATGATACAATTAATTTTCAAAATGATGGATTGATGCTATGAACTCTCAGCGTTAACGGAAAATTGTAAAATGACCATAATACCCCTCTCAAATAATAAAAAGGATTATATTTGCAAAAAATGGGGAGGAGTATTATGGTCATTTCATAATTTTCCGTTAATGTGGGGGTGTGATACTCTGAAAGTTCTTAATATCAATCCATCATTTTGAAAGCTCATGGTAGCATTTGAAGAGGTGCTTCTAGTTCATGGCAGCATTTGAAGAGGTGCTTCTAGTTCATGGCAGCAAGTTGAATTTAGCCAAAAATCATTTATGCGATTTCATAATTTTTTTTAAAAGATTGTTTTTCTTTTAATTTCTAGCTATTGATTTTGGAATATATAAAAGGTTAAATTGCAGGAAATATCTCTAACTATTTTCTAAGAGCAGAAAGTACCTCTAGCTTTCTAAAAAGGGACATTATGCTGGCTCACCTGGTCCCAAAATGCCCTAATTAAAAATTTTATTTAAAAAGTCTCTTTTTCATTCCTTCAATATTAAATCATCTGTCAATGGTGTTTCCAAAATTCCTTTTCCCCAAATAAGTGCGGGTAAAATCTCCCCAATATGATTTCATCCCAAAAAATACCCTTCTCCCAAAATTTGACCTTTCCTCTAAATTCCTTTATCCTAAATCCATTACAAAAGAAAAATAAAGATTAAACTGCAATCTCTATCCAATATGTCCTAAGCTTACCATAGTTCATTAATAGCCTCAAGAGATCATAGAACTCTTGAATTTTAAAAATTTTGAGAAAGTAAAAATGAAAAGAAGGGGATGCATGTGAAACTGAGGAAGAATAAACTATAGGCTAATTAAATAAATAGAAACAGAGAGAGAAAAAGAGATTTTTTAATAAAAAAAATAACTATATAAATGAAGGGCATTTTAGGATTGAGTTAAAGCGGAGAGGCCAAAGTGTTGCTTGTGTATATGGGTGAAGATCTAAGAGAATTCTCATTCCATATATTTTGATAGAAGCCAGACATATGTTGTTCATGATGTGATACACGGACGGTTGAGATTTGACGAGAGGCAAAGAGTATGCTTAAAAGCAGGATTTGATTTGTGTCTCAATCTCAGTCGTGCAAGTTGCATGCCTCAATCTCAGCAATCCGTGTTTCACATCAGGCGGGTAACCCATTTTTACCAAAAAATATCAAGTGTGGATTTTACTGGATCCTTGGTCGCATCTACTGTATCATGACAAAAGTATATGGGATATTTCATGAAATTTAACCTAACCAAAAAAAATTTTAATGGTTGCACTGTGTCTTAGAATTTCTATCAGAATTCAAGGATTTCTATTTGGGAAAAAGTACATCTGACCAAAGCATGCAAATTTGGTTTTTTTTATAATATAATTCTGGGAAGAGGGGCTTTGAAAATTTTTGGTAAAAACTATTAGGAGGAAATTATTTAAATTTTGTCCGCCGAAAATATTCCATTGGATATAGAAGTGCCGATGATTGTATTAGCAACATAATTTTTGTTTAAAAAACTAGTTTTTTTACACATGTTATGCACATGATATATAGTAGTTTAAAAAAATAATAAAGGTTTGAAGAATTTTTCTTAACAAACACATAAAACATAAAATAAAAAATCACAGCGAATTCAAATCACCAAAGTTCATAATAAATATAATAATACTTAAAATAGCTTTTTGTTTAAAATAACTTAAAGATTTATGATATTTATATTTATTAAATTTTAGTTTATACCAAAAATTTAATTTAGATTTCTGTAACAAATTTGAGTCGATTTTAAATCGCAAATTTTAATAACATTTAAATACCAAATGCTGATTACTTATTTAGCTTGAAAAGATATTTATTGTTTCAAAAAATATTGATATAACAAAATTAGATTTGAGGGAAAAATGCTTTTAGGGGTACTACATATTAAAAAAAGTTTATCAAAAGGATTTTCCGGATTTTAAAAAAAAAATATTTGTTGTTAGACATGACTATATTTATAACTTGAAGATTTATTAAGTTTATGTTTATTAAATCTTAGTTTATATCAAAATTTGATTTGTATTTCTGTAACAAATCTGATTTGATTTTAAATTGCAAATTTGAAATTGGTATAAGAAAAATTTAAACACCAAATATTTATTTATTTTGAAAAGATATTTATTATTTAAAAAATATTAATATAACAAATTTGGATTTGACGGACTAAAAGATGAAAAACACTCGAATTTACTTTTAGTCATAGAGTATATAGATAGATTAAATACATTAAATTAAATTTATAAGCTAAATATATGAAAAGGATTTGAGGGATTTTCTAAAAAATATATGCTTTAAAAAACAATGAGAATTCAAATTGCAAAAATCCATAACAATTTATTTTCTTTAAAATTATTTTAAAAAAAAATACTGTTATAAGTTAAAAATTTATGAATTTTTTATTTATTAAAATTTAGTTTATATCAAAATTTTGTTTTGATTTTTGTAACAAATTTGATTTGATTTTTAAAAAAAAATTTGAATTGATTTTAACAAAATTTAAATACAAATTGCCAACGATTTAAAGATATTTATAGTTTCAAAAAATATTGATATAACAAAATTTGATTATATAGATTACATTTTCAAAACCTTTTTAAATCTTTATAATTATTATTTCGGGATTTCTAAACCCAAAAACATCTTTATAGTTTTTTCTTTTATTTTCACTCTTAAAAAATATTTTCAAGTGTTTGTAATTTTTAAATATTTTTATAAGGTTTTATTTATTTATTTATTATTATATATTAGTCTCATTTTAGTTTCTAATTCTTTAAAAAAATTATTTTATTTATTTTCGAACTTAACAATATATTCAAATGCTTGTAAATCTTTTTATGTTTTCATATTAAATGTATTAAAAAGTAAAAATAAATCAGTTCCTATATTTTTAGGTTTCATATGTTATAATTTTGTAAATCTATCTATTTTAGTTTTTATTTTTGGATTTTTAATTATGTAAAGTTCTCATAGATATTGATATTTTTCAAATCTTTGTAAATTATTTTTATTTTTGAACTTTTTAATTATATTAGTTAAATTAATTTGTTTTTTTCTTTTATTTTCAGACTTTGTTATGCACACAATTGTTGCTTATGTGAAAAGAAAGAAGTATTTTCTTAAATACGTTTTAGAATAATATATATTCTTCTGATTCATTATTCATTAAAAATAGAATTTTTAAAGAAATTGTCCTTAAATCTTTTTTTGAATTTTTTATTATAAAACAATAATGAATATATATATATATATATATATATATATATATATATAGAGAGAGAGAGAGAGAGAGAGAGAGAGAGAGAGTGAGAGAGAGAGAGAGACCAAATGCTGATTACTTATTTAGCTTGGAAAGATATTAATTGTTTCAAAAAATATTGATATAACAAAATTTGATTTGAGGGAAAAATGCTTTTAGGGGTACTACAGATTAAAAAAAAGTTTATAAGTTAAATATATCGAAAGGATTTTCGGGATTTAAAAAAATATATATTTGTTGTTAAACATGATACTATATTTATAACTTAAATATTTATTAAGTTTATGTTTATCAAATCTTAGTTGATATCAAAATTTGATTTGTATTTCAGTAACAAATCTGATTTGATTTTAAATTGCAAATTTGAAATTGGTATTAGAAAAATTTAAACACCAAATATTTATTTATTTTGAAAAGATATTTATTATTTCAAAAAATATTAATATAACAAAATTGAATTTGACGGACTAAAAGACGAAAAACACTTGAATTTACTTTTAATCATAGACTATATAGATAGATTAAATACATTAAATTAAATTTATAAGCTAAATATACGAAAAGGATTTGAGGGATTTTCTAAAAAATATATGCTTTAAAAAACAATGAGAATTCAAATTGCAAAAATACATAACAATTAATTTTCTTTAAATTTTTTTTTAAAAAATACTGTTATAAGTTAAAAATTTATGAATTTTTTATTTATTAAAATTTAGTTTATATCAAAATTTGGTTTTGATTTTTGTAACAAATTTGATTTGATTTGAAATAATATTTTTGAATTGATTTTAACAAAATTTAAATACCAATTGCCAATGATTTAAAGATATTTATAGTTTCAAAAAATATTGATATAACAAAATTTGATTATATAGGTTACAACTTCAAAACCTATTTAAATCTTTATAATTATTATTTCTGGATTTTTAAACCCAAAAACATCTTTATAGTTTTTTCTTTTATTTTCACTCTTAAAAAATATTTTCAAGTATTTGTAATTTTTAAATATTTTTATAAGGTTTTATTTTATTATTATTATTATTATTATTATTATTATTATTATTATTATTAGTCTCATTTTAGTTTCTAATTCTTTTAAAAAAATTATTTTATTTATTTTCGAGCTTAATTTACAATATATTCAAATGCTTGTAAATCTTTTTATGTTTTCATATTAAATGTATTAAAAAGTAAAAATAAATCAGTTCCTATATTTTTAGGTTTCATATGTTATAATTTTTTTAATCTATCTATTTTAGTTTTTATTTTTGGATTTTTAATTATGTAAAGTTCTCATAGATATTGATATTTTTCAAATCTTTGTAAATTATTTTTATTTTTGAATTTTTTTATTATATTTGTTAAATTACATTAATTTTTTCTTTTATTTTCAGACTTTGTTATGCACACAATTGTTGCTTATGTGAAAAGAAAGAAGTATTTTCTTAAATACGTTTTAGAATAATATATATTCTTCTGATTCATTATTCATTAAAAATAGAATTTTTAAAAAAATCGTCCTTAAATCTTTTTTTGCTTTTTTATTATAAAACAATAATGAATATATATATATATATATATATATATATATATATATATATATTGCAATTCCTTTTAGATTATTTTTCAAATATTTGTAAATCATTTTAGTTTTCTTTTCGAATTTTTAAGAGAGGAGGATGAGCATTTTTCAATTCTATAGGTTTGCACTCTTCATTCCCAACAAAATTATAAATTTTTAACAATAAACTAATTGGAGGTTGAGCAACAAAATAAGGCCTTTAGTTCGATATTATCAATAATATAATGTTTTCATAGGATCGTTCCCGACAGACTTAAAATGATCCCGTCGGGAATACTGCTTTTCTTTTTCCAATAGTAATATTGGTTCACTAGTAAAATAAGGGGTTGCCCCTACGGATAACAACATCCGTAGGTGCAGTTAAAGTTTGGCCCTACGGATTAATCCGTAGGTCCAAACGGTTGCCCCTACGGTCATTCAATATTTATTTAAAATATATTAAATTTTAAAGTGTTGTTTGCCCCTACGGAGCCGCAAACCAAGCACCTACGGGTATATCCGTAGGGACATATAAATAGGGATTTAAGTGATCGATCCCTACGCCGATTATTTCTTATTCTCTTTCTTTCGCGCGAAACCAAATTCCCAAATCGAGATCGTCGTCGCCGCCGCGCTGCAGTGATCTCGTCGTCGCCGAATCCAAGCCGAATCGTCGTCGCCACGCCTGCAGTGATCTCGTGGTCGCCACCGTGCTCCGTTCTCGTTGTCGCCACCGCCCTCGTCGTCGCCGATTACCTCTCCGTCGTCGCCTACAGGTAATTAGTTAAACATTATTATAATGATGTTAGGGTAGCGATCGATGAGGGTTAGGATTAGGTATCGGTTGTGGTTAGGGTTAGGATTAGGGTTAGGGTATGGGTTCGATCGGCGGTTGGGGTTCGACTGGTGTTGGGGTTAGGGTTAGGGTTCGGTTGGGGTTTGGTGTTGGGGTTAGGGTTCGGCTGGGGCTGGGTTGGGGTTAGGGTTAGGCCGGGTTAGGGTTTGGTGTTGGGTTGGGGTTCGGCTGGGGCTGGGTTGGGGTTAGGGTTAGGCCGGGTTAGGGTTTGGTGTTGGGTTGGGGTTCGGCTGGGGCTGGGTTGGGGTTAGGGTTAGGGGTGATATTGGAATCGAGAATATGGAATTTGAACACCCAAACTAGAATGAACAAATGTAACAAATCTCCTCAATTTTGTGATCTTTGCAATACCTAGCTATAGTTTGATCCTCATGACTGCTATAACTGAAAAGGTTTGTGGTTTTGCAGGATGCTTCTATTATCAAGAATTTACATTGTGTAATTATCCTCATATATGATTTACAACTCTGTATGTGTCTGTGTGCATGTGCATGCGTGTGTGTGGAGGGGTTATTTGCCAGTGCATTTCAACTTGGCTCCTAGGCTTATGCCGTACCTCAGGAATGGGACGCAATTCCCTATTGCAAAACTCTTTTTATCTCCCCCCTCATCAAGATGCTTTCCTGAGCTATGAGAGTATTTGGGGGACTGTACCTTTCTTTGCACTAGCTTAAACTGCATTATCCTTTCCTCTTTGTTGACTGGTTTGCTGGGGGTTCATCCCTTTTGTCCATAGTTTCCTTCATCAGGATGTGGGTAGGCTGGATACAGGTTCACTGTTAGTGATAAAATTTTGACAAAATTTCTAGCGATCCTTAATTTTTCTGTATGTAGTTTGATGTCGTTCCCAATAGACGGCTCTATTTTAACTACAAAATTTTTAATCCGTAGGGGCAGATTTAACTTGGCCCTACGGATTAATCCGTAGGGCTAAAGGGTTACCCCTACGGGCACAGACGTTCAAGAATTAAAATATTAATTCTTAATTTGGTGTTTGCCTTAGGGTTAGGGTTGGGGTTCGGCTGCTGCTGGGGTGGGGATGGGGTTAGGGTTTGCCTTAGGGTTGGTGTTGGGGTTTAGCTGGCCACGTTGGGGTTAGGGTTGGGCTGGGGCTGGGGGCTGGGGCTGGGGCTGGGGGCTGGGGCTGGGCCACGCGGGGTTTTGGGATCTTTGTAATTTGCTTGCTCTGTTTGGGGTTTCAGTTGATCCTCATTAAAAAATTGGTGATTGATCTCTTCAATCATATTATTATCTGTCTTTAAAATTTTTGTGAAGCCTTCAGAGTTTGGGAAAATCTAGAATTACCGTTGAAATTCTGGCAACATTCAAAAACTGTGTATATGATGTGTGTGTGTGTATGCATGTATATATATTTGAAATTTATCTTTCTTCTATGATATAAAACGGTTAAACCGAAGAAATTACTGGGGGAATTTTTCCTAAAATGTCTTGAGAGGGGGTTCAAGTGATGGGATAATTTCATTTGGTAATCTTTTACTTATTTTACATCTCTTATTTTTTCATGCAAAAATCTGAATAGGTTTCTTGCAATTTTGCCTATCGATCAATTATTATATTTATTTCTATTTTTTGTGGATGATTTGGCTTCAATTGAATGGAGGCGATGATGGCTTGCCCTCAAGCTTCCACTTTTATGAGCTTTATAGTTATGAGATTGGCGAGGCAAGCTGGTTTGTAGCCATCTTATTTCTTTTCCTAAATTCAAATCCAAATATAAACTGTCTGATTGAGAGAGAGAGAGAGTATGGGAGATTATGTATTATTCAATGTGTTTGGAAGCTGGCATGTTCTGAGCGTCATCTCTGCATGAAAGCTATGGTTTTGCAAAGGGTTTGCCCTAACTATTTTCTGTGGGGAAGCTGAAGGCCTGAAGCTTCATCAAACTCAGGATTGGATTCTGGTCGGGTATTGTAAATTCTTGTGAAAGTTCCGTTCAAGATTTGTTCAGAGCTTGCATAACATCCTTTTCATCTTTATGAGATCTTTATGCAGTCATTTTTTTGGGTTTATATATTTCTCGAGCCCGTTTGACTTTGGACTTAGGATAACCCCAAATCTCTTTCTTATTTTGATTCCTAAGCTGGCATATCTGAGGCTCGTATTCCAGTATCGTTGCTGGAAAAGCTAGGGCTGCGAACATTTTTTCAACGATAATTTCTGTATGACAGCTTAAGCACACATAAAACTTAAACAATCTTGAAGCACTGCAGTTTTTCACTAAACTTCCTAAAAGTTTTTATATTGCTGCAAGCTTCCCAATATATGATACTCGATGATAATATGAAACCTTCATATTCCCATCGATACTCATATATGAAACTAAAAGCGCCACTTTGTCCCTACGGTGCCCGACATTTTAATTTAAAAATATTATATCTTAATTTGTTGTTTGGCCCTACGGGCACCTAAATGGGAATTTAATTAAAAAAGGCACAGAAATGCCCTACGCCTCGATATCTTTCCCTCTCGTTCCCAAAATTTTCTCTCGTTCCCGCGTCTCCAATTTTCTCTTCGTCGCCACCGCGCGCCCTCCGTTCTCAGCCCGCCACCGCCCTCGTTCTTCCTCGTCGAGTTCCTCGTCGCCGATATTTGTGCCTACATTGATGCCTCAAGCAACGAATCAAATGATGTGGATCACAAACTAATTAAATAAATTTTGAATACCAATCTGGACTGGGATTTGAATACCAATCCTAGTTTGCTATATTTTTTTATATATAGTAGATGGTGATACTTCTTTAAGTAAAAACAACCCTACACTTAAGCGAAATCATAAATCGAAACACACATATATAGAATACAACTCATACATGGGTATCCTCAAATCTAACTTTCATTGAATTTGCACGCGCACTTAAAATAACAACCTTTATACTAAAAAAATTATGTATGTCATTACTTAGTAGTTTATGGTTTTAAGACGCAAAAGTCATTTGAGAAATACTTTTTCTACCCACTATTAATCCATATTCTCAATATAGTCATTGAATTTGCACGCGCACATAATAAGAAGGAGAAGAGAATAATGTGGCAGAAGAAGAAGGAGAAGACAGTAATGTGGCAGAAGAAGAAAAAATGACATTCCTCGTTCTCTGTTTCAGCATCAATCTTCTGATATGAACTAATGATGGCTTTCACATAGGCTTTTCCCATTAGAGACTTCTTAGTGTCCAATGGAAAGCATACATCAGATTTGTGCAGGTCGGGTTCTTCTATGACTTTCAAGAGTCTCAACTGATTCTGTTAATTACACTCTAGTTGGGTGGTACTTTTACCACTTCTCACTGCAGGTGCGCTCTCTAATATCCATTTTGAATGTAATATTATCGATATTCAAAATGGATATTAGAGAGCGCACCTGCAGTGAGAAGTGGTAAAAGTATCACCCAACTAGGGTGTAATTTACAGAATCAGTTGAGACTCTTAAAAGTCATAGAAGAACCCGACCTGCACAAATCTGATGTATGCTTTCCATTTGACACTAAGAAGTCTCTAAAGGGAAAAGCCTATGTGAAAGCCATCATTAGTTCATATCAGAAGATTGATGCTGAAACAGAGAACGAGGAATGTCATTTTTTTCTTCTTCCGCCACATTACTGTCTTCTCCTTCTGCCACATTACTGTCTTCTCCTTCTTATTATGTTCGCGTGCAAATTCAATGACTATATTGAGAATATGGATTAATAGTGGGTAGGAAAAGTATTTCTCAAATGGCTTTTGCGTCTTAAAACCATAAACTACTAAGTAATGACATACATAATTTTTTTGGTATAAAGGTTGTTATTTTAAGTTTTCCCTTATAGAGATATGATCTAACTGCATCTATCAACTATAAGTGTGCAGAAAATTATGATAAGAAATCATAAGAAAGGGTCGTAGCCATGCATAACCTTGAATCTACATACCAAATCATGCAAAAGCATGCACTTATTGTCATCTTGCCTTGGAATATAAAATATCTTGGAAGACTATAAGCGAGCATTTAAATCTTGATAGCTTTTGACTTCAACATATATTTTTCTCAAGTACCATGAAATATACTTGCTCCGTATAAACCGTTTTCAGGAAGATGGATTAATAATGACAAATTATCCATTGTGACTCAGTAGGTTAGAATTTTCTCTTCTATTGACCATCTTTCTAATCAGCTTGGTAAATTTATTCGGAACCGGCTGCGAATCATTAAAAGACATGCATAAGAAAGAAAACTAAAATACAGATATATAGCATACCGATACATCGAAACTTCATAGTTGCGATGGCAATCCAGAGATATTTATTTCTACACACGTGGTGCGCGTGCGAATGCGTCAGGCATCATGGACAAATATTTCAGAACATGAAAAGTATTATTCGTATAAAGTAATTAAAATTTTTAAACACATTGGGTAGATATTTTCTTAGTTGATGCAATCATATCATGATGACTAAATTTAAGCTATTATACATATGCTTATGTATTTTTCTAATCTAATATATCACACACACAGAGAGAGAGAGAGAGGAGGAGAATACCAGGTAGATAGAGAAATCAGTTAGCAGGATCCTGAAGAAATGGAGTCCATAGCATTGCTCATCATCATCATCCGTGATCCCTTTGAAAAAATATTATCAAAGGGATCATGGATGATGATGAGCAATGCTATGGACTCCATTTCTTCAGGATCCTGCTACCTGATTTTTTTACCTACCAGGTGTTCTCTCTCTCTCTTTCTGTGTGTGTGTGTGATATTTTAGGTTAGAAAAATACATATGCATATATATAATAGCTTAAATTTAGTCCTCATGATATGATTGCATCACCTAAGAAAATATCTCTACCCAAGCTGTTTAAAAGTTTTAATTACTTTATACGAATAATACTTTCCATGTTTTGAAATATTTGTTCATGATGCCTGACGCATTCGCAAGCGCACCACGTGTGTAGAAATAAATATCTCTGGATTGCCATCGCAACTATGAAGTTTCGATGTATCGGTATGCTATATATCTGTATTTTAGCTTTCGTTCTTATGCATGTCTTTTAATGATTCACAGCCGGTTCCGAATAAATTTACCAAGCAGATTAGAAAGATGGTCAATAGAAGAGAAAATACTAACCTAGTGAGCCACAATGAATAATTTGTCATTATTAATCCATCTTCCTGAAAACGGTTTATACGGAGCAAGTATATTTCATGGTACTTGAGAAAAATATATGTTGAAGTCAAAAGCTAACAAGATTTAAATGCTCGCTTATAGTCTTCCAAGATATTTTATATTCCAAGACAAGGTGACAATAAGTGCATGCTTTTGCATGATTTGGTATGTAGATTCAAGGTTATGCATGGCTACGACCCTTTCTTATGATTTCTTATCATAATTTTCTGCACACTTATAGTTGATAGATGCAGTTAGATCATATCTCTATAAGGGAAAACTTAAAATAACAACCTTTATACTAAAAAAATTATGTATGTCATTACTTAGTAGTTTATGGTTTTAAGACGCAAAAGCCATTTGAGAAATACTTTTCCTACCCACTATTAATCCATATTCTCAATATAGTCATTGAATTTGCACGCGCACATAATAAGAAGGAGAAGACAGTAATGTGGCAGAAGGAGAAGACAGTAATGTGGCGGAAGAAGAAAAAAATGACATTCCTCGTTCTCTGTTTCAGCATCAATCCTCTGATATGAACTAATGATGGCTTTCACATAGGCTTTTCCCTTTAGAGACTTCTTAGTGTCCAATGGAAAGCATACATCAGATTTGTGCAGGTCGGGTTCTTCTATGACTTTTAAGAGTCTCAACTGATTCTGTAAATTACACCCTAGTTGGGTGATATTTTTACCACTTCTCACTGCAGGTGCGCTCTTTAATATCCATTTTGAATGTAATATTATAGATATCCATGCATGTTTATGTCAAAATTACTTATATTGTCAATGTTTGATTGTCTAGTTGTTGGTGATGCGTCCATATCAGGGACAGAGGCCACTCCCGTTCCTCCAGGTATGTTTATATATTATATAGGGCATGTATATTGATTTAGAATGCTATATCATAAATATACACACATTTCTTTTGCTCTTAGTCGTCCAACTCATTATCATGGGCTGCTTGATGAGATTAGATTTGCGCCTGATGATCTACAAGAGCTTGTTCACTCCCTGTCATATGTGTAAGAAGCGCTATATGCGAGTTTACCTTGTTAGTATGTATGTACTGAAATTAATTAATATTATTCAAATTTTGATACATGCAGATACCAGAGGAGTACATCTTCTATCTCTGTAGGTAAGGCTTTGAATTTGTTGATTTTGGTGTTTCTTATCAATTTTATAGACCAGTATGTGCTAAATATAATGTTCTGACAGTTGCTAGGGGGAAGGCAACATTCAAGGCTGCTGACCCCAGTCCTGGACGCCGCACACGGACGGCACCACGGAGGTTGGGAGAGAGGCCGAGGACTAGGCTCTAGCAGGGCCCATATGAGGTTGGACTCCACCCCGGTGGTTACTTCCTCCGTCTCCAGTGAGCGACGTATCCATCATGAACTGGATAGCTTGAGGGCCAGCGTTCAGGAGTTGAAGGAGATGCTGGTATGTATACTACTTTATAGTAAAATATCATTTCATATTATATACATATCAACATATCCATAATTAGTACGTAGCTTGAGCTTATTTGGTTTTAGACTTAAGTTTGATTAATCATACATACATATGTAATTGAAATAAACAACGCTTTTCCAAACTAGATATCCAAACAGGGTTTCGAAATAACTTAATAATGATACGAATTCGAATAATAAACAGTTCTTACACGCTTCTTACACACGTTATATCCAGACGCGACAGGGTAGATCGGCCGATCCTCTACACGCAACTCCTTCGGCTGCGGCTCCGCAAGCCACTACATCGGCTGCGGTTCCGCAGACAGCTCATGTAGCTCCACCGCCCACTCAGACTCCCGCAGCCGCGGCTCCGCAAGCGACTACCTCGACGGCGGCTGCGCAGACCACATGCCGCTCAGACTCCCGCTCGCGACAAATTGCATAGTTTATTGACCGAGGAGCAGGCACGCGTTATTCTATCGTTATTCAGAGGTGGAGCTGGACCGAGCTAGGGTAGATTTTTGGTTCTTTTTTTTTGAAACATGTATTTATTTATATCATACACATTGTACTACATTTTGAAACGATATTGATATTGGTTTGTATTTATATCATATTCAGTTTTTGTGTTTCTTTTGTATATTATATATATGCGTGAGATGTGATTATGAATACTGCAATATATGATTTGATTGATGTATATATTATTGTGCACAGGGCGGGAAAAATCAAACAGCCCATTTTTAAAAAAAAATTTCAGATAATATGTACCTACGGATTAATCCGTAAGCAAACATGTTACCCCTACGGATATCGCCGTATGGGCAAAATATCAGCAGTAACTGATATTTCCCCCAGATCTCAGTACCAGGGGGTTGGGAAAACCCCTACGGATATATCCGTAGGGGCCACTGACTCTCCCCTACGGCGTTATCCGTAGGGGCTAAATATCAGGAATCCTGAATTTATGCCCCTACGGAAACGTACCTACGCATATATCCGTAGGGGGTAGTACATGCCCCGACGGGTATATCCGTAGGGCGAAGTAATTTATTAAAATAAACCGTAAATAATATAAAATCTTATACCCTACGGTTTCATCCGTAGGGCCAACAGGACCTACACAGATATCCGTAGGGGCAAGAATTTGCCCGTAGGGGCAAGTTCAGGGCCTCAACTTGCACCTGCGGCCTTTGCACCTACGGGGTATTTTTTCGCCCCTACGTATATATCCGTAGGGGCAGTGGGTTGCCCCTACGGATAAATCCGTAGGGGCAACCCCTATTTGTAGTAGTGGTTATTGTCGGCAATTTTTCTATAACCTGGATTCATCCCTACCTGCAGCAACCGAGCAATGGTAGCCCATTTGTTCCCATACTGGGATCGTCAAATCCTCCTCCCATGTGAATGGCCGGTGCTTTACCAACGGGCTCAGCTGGTTACACCATCTCAACCGGCACGACTTTCCCGACCGCCCAGGGATTCCATCGCTAATAACTGTCCAATTCTTCGGCCCATGCAGGTCAACCAGCTTCAACAGCTGCGCATCCTCTTCTTGTGTCCATGCCCGGCCCTTTGATCTTTCTCTCACTTTTCACGTTATTTTCCTCCTTTTTTTTCTTTAAAAAAATTGGTTGTCCAAGATGGGATAGAATATTAATTTGTTATAATATAGAAGGGTTTCGGTGTATTGAACTAAGGCAAGTTACAATATTCAATAAAGTTAAGGTTTTAAATTTGTGAGATGAACCGAAGCTTAACTGATTAGCGAAAGGAACGGGAGAAAGTTTCTGCACTATCTAACTGTATTATATTTTTTTGATTGATTTGAGAGAGAGAGAGAGTGATATGTGTGTGTGTGTTGGTTATTTATTGAATGGTTGGTTCATCAACAAAGAGGCAGCTCCATTTTTAGAAAATTCAAATCACATGAGTCACCTCTAAGTTGGTCGTTTTGTATCAATAGCACTTTGACTAAGAGCATTTTCTATCTAATTTTTGTTTTTGTAAATCTTTAGGGCACCACCAAACCAAAATTTTCTTTGAATTTTGTGCAACCGCTTGTAATTCTACGGTGTACAGAACTGTCTCTTTAAATTGTCCCTGCCGGTAATTAATTGAACCTGTCATGTATCCAAATGTACTGATAGAATAGAAATTATGAGGGTATACATGTGTATGTGATTGATAATCATATCGATTTCTAACTATCTATTTCAAATCCCGGACTCTCATGCATGTGTGTCGAAAGAATTAATGTACAGCCAGAGGGATATGCACAATATTTATATGTAGACAATCGGACGCATGACATGAATGTCAGGAAGGAAGAGAAACTTTTAAGTAAAGCATGAAAATCGTGATTATAAAATCAGAAATGAAAAGATGAATCATCATCGACACTGATGAGTTGCTACTGCATTTCAAGTTATTCAGTGTGCAAGATTCTACAAGATCCTCTGTTTGACAAATTTATTAGACGGAAATAGGAATATTGTTCTCTTCAGTACCCAAGTATACCTAACTTAATGAATGCATCCATTATAAGAGGAAAGGGCCTTAATATAAATATGTAGATCATGTCATTAATTATGGGTCTCTCGATGTAAAAAAGAAATTAAGAAAAAGAAAATCTTCCGATCTATGGGGAAAAAATCATATGGGAACCTATCTATAAAACTTTTTATAGGGAGGAGGATTTACCGTACACGTGGTAAATTGAGTGTGGATTTACCATACAAAACAATAGCGCGCTTCTTTATTCACACCCAATCTGCCACGTGTACGGTAGATCCACACCCAATCTGCCACGTGTACGGTAGATGCTTCTCCCTATAAAAAGTTTTACAGATAGGTTCCCATATGATTTTTTCCCAATCTCTGTCTCGTGTAACCTATTCACATCGCCCGTCCCATTTAAATATTACAACTGATTTTTTTCTGAATTCAAATTTCAAAAACACCCTCTTCCTCTCCATTCTTGGAATATTCCTTTCCCTATCTTAGGCTTTAGTGGAAAAATTATTTTCTAACCCTTATTTAATTCTCTTACTAAATTTGGATCATGGAATTTTTTTATTAACTCCCTATTCAATATTATCATTCTTCTATCCCATATTTATAGGCTTATATGTTGAAATTTTTCGGTCACTCTTGCTTTTGGACATCATTTTCTATTTTCTCTCCCACCATTTAGCTTTTACTGACAAAAAACCGAAAACTTTCATGACCTTTTTGTGCTGCAGCATTCAAAATATTGAAACGTCATAAAAAGAATTTTTTTAGAGTTACTTTTTTTCCACTTTCATTGGTCATTCCAAAAAAATATAAAAAAACAAAGAAAATAGAAAATTTTAATATTTTTAAGAAAACGCTATTTTCATTTGTTATAGCATGTAAGATGATAAAAGTTTGAAAGAAACAAAGAATTAAGATTTTGAAAAGTACGCAATTTTCATGTGTGATAGCATGCATGGTATTTGAAAAACAAAAACAAAACGAAAATTATGAGATTTTTGAAAAATTTATGATTTTCTTTCGTGGTATGTAAAATATAAAGAAATGGAAGAACAGAAGATATTGAAACTTTTGAAAATTTCACGATTTTTCATTTACTATGGCAAACACAGTTATTGAAAAATCGAAAATTCTTGAAAATTTTAAGATTTTACGATTTTCATATGTTATAACAAGCAAACTATTGAAAAACAAAAATAACATAGAATTTTGAGTTTTTTGAAAATTTGACGATATTCGTATGATACAACGTGCAAATGATTGGAAATTTACACAAATCAAAATATTTTGCAGTTTTTAAAAATTTCAAGATTTTCACGTGTTTCCAAGAGTTTCTAGCCATTCAAAGTCTCAATCGCTCTGACCGGTTTGTTTGTTAGATTCTTTATAGCAATTGACGATCTTTTCTTCTTTTGCTTTACATAATATTTTGTCTCCTTCATAGTGAAGTTCTCCAAACGAATGTGCAAGTAAAATATTGAAAAACAAAAAAATTAAGAAATTTCTAAGATTTTAAAAATATTTCGTATGCAAAATAATGATAAAATGGAAGAAAACATAATATATTTTTTGAGATTTTTGAAAATTTAGCGATTTTCATGTGTTATATCATTCAAAATATTGAAGAAAACAAATTTTTTTTAGATTTTTGAAAATTTTACGATTTTTATTTGTTATAGCAAATTAAAATTTAAAAAACAAAAAAAAAGAAAATTATGAAACATCTCTTCCACGGCATCAAAACCTCAAAGTTACGATGAGAGTCGTCGAAAGCTGGGCTTTTGCACAGAGCTATTTTTTAATTTAAATAAATCCGCAATTAATATGCGTCCTGTGGTAATCGAACCTTAGCTACTCTGCCACCATGTAAAACGTCCCTTTCACTACACCAAAAGTTCGAAGTTATGATGAGAGTTGAGCAAATATATTTTATATTCTAACAAAATCGCAGGAAATACCCATACTTTAGTTTCAATAACAAGAAATACCTTCAACTTCCAAAAAGAAACGACTTGTTCTCTCATTTAGAATTTACTCTTAAAATGCCATTCATTTAAATATTTAGTTAAAACAAATCTCCGTTTCATTTATTCAATATTGCAATTATCTATCAATAGTGTTACCAAAATACCTTTTATCAAATTAAAGTGGATAAAATTCTTCCAAAATGGTTGGCTGGCGATATTGCCAAATATTTATTTGATAAATCCTTATGAAAACTTGTATATGACCAAAATTAATCACAACTATATAAAAAGACAAAAATTAATGGTTGATGTAGTTGGGATTAGTTTTTTCCATACATAAGTTTTGGTCTGGATTTATCAAATATGGGTTTGGCAATATCGTTACCCCAAAATAATTTCATCCAAAAAAAATCATCTTTCTTTGCAAAAATTTCATTTTTCTTCTCAATTTTCTTTAATATAAATCTATTATGAAGCAAAATAAAAAAATAAAAAAATTCAACTCTATCAAAAAAATTCCATGCTTGCCCAATATGAAATCTCTTGGATTTTATAAATATTTAAGATGGAGGGAAAAAAGGGACTGCTATTGAAAAAATCTCTTGGATTTTATAAATATTTAAGATGGAGGGAAAAAAGGGACTGCTATTGAAAGTATAGAAGAGTAAGTTGTAACTAATTAAATAAGAAGACAGAGAAAAAAGATATTTAAGAAATAAATATTTAAATAAAGGAATT
Organism: Agapanthus africanus; assembly: GCA_030015575.1. Taxonomy (NCBI): domain Eukaryota; kingdom Viridiplantae; phylum Streptophyta; class Magnoliopsida; order Asparagales; family Amaryllidaceae; genus Agapanthus; species Agapanthus africanus. The sequence goes on along the minus strand of CM057341.1, from coordinate 205,761,862 downwards.
TTGGAAACAAATTAAATCTGAGAGGGTAAATTGCTGGTTTTAAAAAGTTATGGATATTTCTTCTGTTGGTGCAAAAGTTAGAGGTACATCCTGCTATTTAGCCTTTTCGAAAATATTGCAATTTACATATCTATATGGAAAGTAAAATAATATTATTATAAGATAATTTTTAAGATTTTTAAAAGTTTCATGATTTTCATGTGATATGTATTTGTAAGAACATAAACTTTTTGAGATTTTTTTAACTTTAGCGATTTTTGCTGCTGTAAGAAGCAAAATATTTTAAAATGGGAAAAATAGAAAATTTTGATATTTTTGAAAGGTCTATGATTTTTGTGTGCCAAGCAAAATATTGAAAAACCGAATAAAACAAAATACATTATGATTTTTTTAAAAATTAACGATTTTCGTATGCTATAACATGTAAAATATTGAAAATTCGAAAAAAATAAATGAACAATATTGAAAGTTTGAAGGAAATAAACTTGAATTTTTTAAGACCAAGTTTTGTGTGATAGCAAACAAATTATTAAAAAATCAAAGAGCATTAAAAAATTTCATGTCCCAGTATGTAAATCACTTAAAAAATCTGTATTTTTTTAGATTTTCAAACATTTCAAAGATTTTATATGGTAGCATGCAAAATATTTCAAATTAAAGAACACATAATTTTGGGGTTTCTTTTTAAATTTTGCTAATGTGATATAGCACGCAAAAAATGGAAAATTTGTGGTGATTGAAAATTTCATGATTTTTGTGTGCTGATACAGCATACATACTATTGAAAAAAGGAAGAAAACATGAAGCTTTGAGATTTTTGTATTTTTTTGTGTGTTATTGGAAGCAAAATATTGAAAAACCAAAGAAAAGGGAATTTTTGAGATTTCTAAAATGTTTAAAGTTTGAAGTAAACAAAAAAATTGGGATTTTTATACATTTCATGATTGTTGTGTGCTTGTAACAAGTAAAATATTGGAAAATCTGATTTTTTTTGAGATTTTAAAAAAATTTATGATTTTTCATATGCTATAACAATGAAAATATTGAAAAGTTGAAAAAAAATATCGAACCATTTGCAAGCTAATACTTCATATATTTTAAGTTAAATGGCAGGAAATACCCTTCACAATTATCCTAATAGCAGGAAATACTCTTAAGTTTTTAAAATCAGCAGTTCGCCCCCCCTTCAACTTTAATTGATTCCAAAAATGCCCTTTATAAATGTTTAATTAAAAATATTTCTCTCTCTCTCTTTTTTACATACTTCTCACTATTTTTCGATATTGCTCATATGTCCAAAACTCTTTAATTTTTTCCAAATATCCCCTAACTGATTAGGTGACTTTAAGTTTATTTTTTGAATTTAATTTTTTTTATTAAATACCAACGTTATCCTTCCATCATCATCATCATCGTCATCTTCTTCTTCTTCTTCTCCTCCTCCTCCATCATCATCATCGTCATCATAAACCAACGTAACTCTGCATACATCTTCTTTCTTCTCATATTTTCGCCCCATTCATTCTAATTCTCTTATCCTTTTTTACTTTCTCATAAACGCTTTGTTTCCTATCATCTCATCCTCTTCTTTATTTACTTTCAAATAAAGAAACCCTAAAATAAAATAACTCATGTTTTAGTAAATTCTAACCCAAAAGAAACTTAACATTTTGCACTTAACTTAAAAAAGTCCAAATCAATTGAATCTTACAAAATAGAAAACATAATTCAATCAAATCTTATAAGAAAACCCAACTTGATTAAGCAATTTTTTTTCTCTGGAATTTAAGAGCATGTGAGAAATAAGAAGAGATCGTGAAGATATATATGTTTTTTAAATGATTTTTTTTTATCAAAGTTAACTATCATTTAATAGTGTCGAGGGATATTTAAAAAAATTAAAGAATTTTAGAGGGTGTAAATGCTATTGAAGAATAACAGGGTTCATCAAATTAACATAAAATTTAAAGGGTATATAAAAAAGTCCATTCATTTAAATATTTTAATTAAATATTTAAATAAAAGACATTTTGAGAATCAATTGAAGTTGAGGGGGACAAGGTGCTGGTTTCAAAAAATAGAGGGCATTTCTGCTATTGGAGCAATTGTGAAGGGTATTTCCTACCATTTAGCTTATATATTTTACATATGAAATGCATAAATATGAGATGTTACAACAACAACAATTGAGCCTTTTACTCCAAGCATATGGGTTAGGCTATATGAACCAACATAAGAATCACGCCTGGTCCAGCATATGAATCATCCATCTCCACTCACTCCTATCGAACAATATACTTTCATTGAGGCCTTTAGCAATCCATATCTTTTTGTATCACCTCCATCCATGTTTTCTTCGGTCTCTCTTTCGTCCTTTTGACATTGCCTATATCGATAGTATCCATTCGTCGACCAGCGTTTTCATAGGTCTGTGTCGCACATGACCAAACCATCTTAACCGGTTTTCCCGCATCTTCTCCTCCACAGGTGCTACACCAACTTTTGCACGAATATCCTCATTTCGCACTTTATCTTTTCTACTGTTATCACACATTCAACAAAACATGCGTATCTTCGCTACGTGTATCTTCTGTGTATGATGCTTCTTAGGAGCGCAACATTCTGTACCATATAATAAGGTATGCCGAATAGCGTTCCAATAAAACTTCCTTTTCAACCTTAACGGAAAATTACGATCGCACAAAATCCCTATTGCACTCCTCCATTTCATCCAACCAGCTTGGATCCTTTGATTAACACCGTTATTGATCTCCAAATTCTTTTGGATGATGGAACCTAGATATCTAAACCGATCGCTCGGTGATATCTCTTGTTCTTCCATTATTATACCAATATGGTCTCGACTTCTCTATTTGCTAAATTTGCAATGCATATATTGTAACACCCGAGCCCAATGCTACTAATTTCAGTTACCGTTTGAACGTGGTGTGGCACTTATTTCATTTATCTTGCTTGATTGTTACTTATTGTAAATTTTACCCCGTTAATTCAATTCTGCACATAACAATTTATAGCATCTAAAATAAAATTAAAAATATTCATCTTGGCCTACTTGACACTCCTAACCCCGTTGTAGCGTCCGTGCGTCGTGTTCTCGTCCCGTTCAGTGAAACGGGCGAGTTTGGACGGCTACGCGCACGTACATGTGTCCGTTTTGGGGGTATGCTTTTGATCATAAAACACTTCATTTTAAATTTTGGATTCCGCCTAAAATTTTATTATTTCAATTTCAAATTTTTGGACCTGACCCGGGCGTGTTGGGGTAAAAATTTACACCCCGGTTGACCAAGTCAAAATCAAAGTCAACCCCAAGCCAGGTGTGCCCAAGCCCAGGTCAAGAGGGCCCATGCCCAAGTCGAGCCCGCAGCCAGCCTCCCCGTGCCAACAACAAAATCATGTAATAAATAATTTTTATGTAATGTTTATGCATGAATGTAAACAAAATGGGCATAAAGCCAATATTTTGCAAGCCCATGACTTATGTGCAAAAATGAAATGTCACATGAGCCATGGGATAGGCAAAACGCCATTTTGTAAAGCCCAGGGGGCTATATGTGAATATGTAAGCCTATAAAAGGCAACATGATGAATAAAAAAAAAACACTTTTCATTCTCACAAAAAACCTAGGGTTTGTATCTCTTTCCCTTTTCTGAAGGTCTCAAACCTTCTTCTTTCTTTTGAATTAAATCAAGAGTTTTACTCTTCCTTTTCAAAAACAAAATAGTTTTTCACCACGAAACCCACAAAGGGGAACTTGGATCTGTCATCAGATCTCAAAAATGAGAGATTTTGAGATCTCACATCTCTTAATCTTCAAGATCCAGCTAACAAAGGAGGAAGAAGAAGAACCCCTTCCATTAACCCAAAAAAAAAACACTCAGGAGTCCAACTCCTTTCTGATTTCTCTTTCAAGAAATCTTTTTTTAAGCTAAAAGCTTCTTTTTCTCGCCGGCGCTCAAGCGCAGAGCGCCCGCGTGCCGACACGTGGCGCGCTTGCGCTCAAGCGCGAGCGCAAGTCGCTCCGGTGCCGACACGTGGCGCGCTTGACCTCAGGCGCAGAGCGCCCACGTGGCACTCTAGCGTCTGAGCGCACAGCACCTAGGCGCACAGCGCCCAAGGTGTTGCCCCACGCATCCTTTGGATGTCTTTTCCCCCTCTTTCTTTTATATACATATGTACATATGCATACATATTTGCACACACACGTGCTCCACGACACTGTCCCCGTTAGAAAAAAATTTCTAACGGGGCGCTGCCCCGCACCCCGCAAGGGGGCTGCTAGCCCCCTTGACCCCCAGCCCGCTATCTGGGTAGCGGGACCCCCGTAAAAACTCTGCGTGGCTCTCGATATATCCAAACCCCCCTTTCAAAATACAACACACGTACACTACACATTGAGTTCGCATGACCGGTTTAACCCGTCAATCGGAGGTTCCCTCGCTCCAAAGGCGAGGGGTAATTAACGGCAGCTTAGTCCGCGGCTGCCGAAGATTCGGATCCCCACAATCAATAAACTCCGGCCTACCCCAGGCAGGGGGAATCTGTAGTACGCCTGACAAGCGCGCGCGTATTCCCATCTCAATGGGGTGACGAAAAACACCCTACAGATTCTGGCACGCCCGGTGGGACCAATCTCTCCTCCCATATTTCGGGTTAAGCATTCATGCGAACTCAATCATTATACATACCTGTATTTATACTAAAATAATGCTCTTTCATGCAGATTTTCAAGCAATCACCTTCCGACGATGTCTTCGATGATGAACTCAGCTCCCGTCTCCTACACGATGAAAATAGACTCCAGGACGGTCCTTCCGGCTAGTCTCGGGCGACAATGGGAGGAGTCGCTGCTACCATTCGGCTCTATTATGTTCATGCCAGTTGGCGCCATTCCAGCTCCTCAAGCCCCGGTGGCAGAAAAACCGGTCTCGAAAGGCAGGAGACCAAATGTGGTGATCTCAAGGGCGCCCCAACCCAAACGCAAGTCGGTATCTGAAAGACTTTCCTTGGCCCCAGCTGGGGGCAAGGCCATCAACACCAACAAAGCTACAACGCGTCCCGAGCAAGCTCCAGCGGCGCCCCTGACAAATGCTCAATCGGGTGTCTTCTCTAAGCTCCCCGCTGATCAACTCACAATGGCTTCCCGGGTAGTGGATGCCCGCCAAGCCTTCAAAATCGAGAAGCTGAGGGAGAAAAGGCTCAGATACAGAGCTAACAAAAGGGCTAGGGCTCCGGGCATGTTAGAATTTGTGAATTTCCAATGTCCGGACTGCTCCGCGAAACCAGCTGCCAGTGATGAAAGAATGGCTGAATGTGTTATCCACACTGTCTACATGGCCGGACATGAAGAAACGAACCCTCCTCTTCTTCACAGCCATGGTGATGATATGGTTAACGCTACCCAGCATCGGCTCAATCTAAATGATGAAGAGCCCGCTCAGGCCGATAAGCCAGAGGAGCCCGTGGTTCCTACAGAATTGAGCTCAGGCAATAAAGATTACCCGGTTGTCATAGCCGGAACTACAGAACAAGCATTATTCCAATGGCTTCAAAGGCAATTTCAGGACAGGGATGAGAAGATGGCCGAGGTCTATTCCAAAGTCGACGAGCTGACAAACGTCGTGGCAGATCTCGCGACCCAAGTCGCCCGATTGCAATTACAGCAGAATCAAATTTTGGCTCATGAGCCAGAGATTGATACCCGTGGGCAGCCAACTGATATCCCTTTCAACCTAAAAGCGGAGCGCCTTCGCGAAAAACGGCCGCAATCAGCCTCCAGTCCCTCCGATACATACGCCGGGGGGGGGGGGAATCGACTCTGAAAGAGAAGCTGGAAAAGGTCTATTCCTTCAAGAGGGAAAAGGTCCACAAAATATTCAGGGACGCCCTAAGAAGCGGTCTACAACTGCCAGAATCAAAGAGACCGCAAGAAGCGAATATGACCGACGACCCAGAATATTGCCCATATCACAGGGTGATAGGTCATGCCATTGAGGACTGCTTCGTCTTCAAAGATTGGGTCGAAAGGCAATACAAGACGGGAGAGATAGAACTGTCTAAAGGCGCGTTAGCAAATAGTCAAGCTACGACCGCCGTTTTCATGCAAATGGAAACCGGAGCCTTTCGGGAACCTAATCCTCCCAGACATGTGCCTCGAGGACCAGCATCAGTAAAGGCACCTACTCCAATGGAGAGAAAGAACAAGGTATACTCCTTCAGGAGGGATGAAGTCCGCAAAATATTCATAGACGCCTTGAACAACGGTCTGCAACTGCCTGTTCCAAAGAGGCCACAGGAAATGAACATGACCGGCAATCCCATATACTGCCCATAACATAAAGTGGTGGGTCATGCCATCGAAGACTGCTATATTTTCAAAGATTGGGCAGAGGACCAATATAAGCTTGGAAAAACCTCGCAACCCTCGGATGTATCGGCAAGCCACAGAGCTAGGTCATCAACACGGCTCCACCAAGATCAAAGTTCAAGGAGCTGGGATAAGCAAAGAGGACCACCACGTCGTTAAACTGGGAACACCCACAGACCCCTAAGTCTTTAAACTGGAAACAGATGACCTCCAAGTCTTTAAACTGGAAACAGATGACCACCAAGTCGTTAAACTGGAAACAGATGACCTCTACGTCGTTAAACTGGAGACAGACGACCTCTACGTCGTTAAACTGGAAATAGATGACCACCAAGTCATTAAACTGGAAACAGACGACCTCTATGTCGTTAAACTGGAAATAGATGACCACCAAGTCGTTAAACTGGAAACAGATGACCTCTACGTCTTTAAACTGGAAACAGATGACCTCTACGTCTTTAAACTGGAAACAAATGACCTCTATGTCTTTAAACTAGAAACAGATGACCACCACGTCTTTAAACTGGAAACAGATGACCACCACGTCTTTAAACTGGAAACAGATGACCTCTACGTCTTTAAACTAGAGACAGATGACCTCTACGTCTTTAAACTGGAAACAGATGACCTCTACGTCGTTAAACTGGAAACAGATGACCTCTACGTCTTTAAACTGGAAACAGATGACCGCTAAGTCGTTAAACTGGGCACAATAGACCCCTAAGTCTTTAAACTGGAAACAGATGACCTCCAAGTCGTTAAACTGGAAACAGATGACCACCAAGTCGTTAAACTGGAAACAGATGACCTCTAAGTCGTTAAACTGGAAACATTAGACCTCTAAGTCTTTAAACTGGAAATAGAAGACCTCTAAGTCTTTAAACTGGAAACAGATGACCGCTAAGTCGTTAAACTGGGCACAATAGACCCCCTAAGTCGTTAAACTGGGCACAATAGACCCCCTAAGTCTTTAAACTGGAAACAGATGACCACCAAGTCGTTAAACTGGAAACAGATGACCACCAAGTCGTTAAACTGGAAACAGATGACCTCCAAGTCGTTAAACTGGAAACAGATGACCGCCAAGTCGTTAAACTGGAAACAGATGACCACTACGTCGTTAAACTGGAAACAGTAGACCTCTAAGTCTTTAAACTGGAAACAGATGACCTCTAAGTTTTTAAACTGGAAATAGATGACCTCTAAGTCGTTAAACTGGAAACAGTAGACCTCTAAGTCGCTAAACTGGAAACAGATGACCACCACGTCGTTAAACTGGAAACAGATGACCGCTAAGTCGTTAAACTGGAAACAGTCGACCTCTAAGTCATTAAACTGGGAATGAGGGAAATCCACTTATGTGTCCTCACGATACATGAGGAGAACAAACCTTTGTGGGATCCTTACGACTCACAAAGGAAAAACACACTTAGGAGTTCTCACGACTCCTAAGGAGAAAATACACCTGCGAGATCCTTACGACTTGTAGGGAGAAAATACTTGTATGGGACCCTCACGGCCCATAAAATTGAAAAGTCTTAGGTGATAGGGATCTAAACCTGTCTCCTAAGCCATCGCTTTCCAAATCCCATACCCAATGGCGAATGATGAGTCGCTCCTGGTACCATATTCCAGTGCAGCGATGCAGACGCCAACCAAATTCCAAATCCCACACCCCAACGGTGAATGACGAGTCGCTCCTGGTACCATATTCCAGTGCAGCGATGCAGACGCCAACAAAGTCCCGAAATGTTTTTGGCCCTACGGTCTGGATCATACATCGTGCAAAACCGTATACAATCCACGGGCGTAAAACGATCCCAATCCCTCCCAAGTCCTACCGGCGAGACCACATTCAAAGTCCCACCGGCAGGGAAGATTCAAAAAAAAAAGAGAGAAGAAGAAAAAAAAAGAAGGTATGTCCACAAGCAAAATGGGCACGGATGAAAACCCGAAAGGGCTCCGTGAGTAAAAACAGCAGGACTGCCGGCGAGTTTGTGAAAACCCGAAAGGGCTCAAACTCGTAAAAAAGAGATGAAATGCACTCGCAAAGTCCTCTCGACTTTGTGAGGAGAAAATTCCCGCGTGAGATCCTTACGACTCACAAAGGAGCAACACCCTTAGGAGTCCCCACGACTCCTAAGGAGAAAATACACCTATGAGATCCTTTCGACTCGTAGGGAGAAAATGCTTTTATAGGACCCTCACGGCCCATAAAATTGAAAAGTCTTAGATGACAGGGATATAAACCTGTCTCCTAAGCGATCGCTCCCCAACCCCAAATTGGCGAATGATGAGTCGCTCCTGGTACCATATTCCAGTGAAGCGATACAGACGCCAACCAAATTCCAAATCCCATATCCCAATGGCGAATGATGAGTCGCTCCCGGTACCACATTCCAGTGCAATGATGCAGACGCCAAACAAAGTCCTGAAATTTTTCCGGCCCTACGGTCTGGATCATACATCCTGCAAAACCGTATACAATCCATGGGCGTAAAACAATCCCGATCTCTCAAAAAAAGAAAGAAAAAGAAAAAAAAAAGGAGAACGGTATGTCCACAAGCAAAATGGGCACGGATGAAAACCCGAAAGGGCTCCGTGAGTAAAAACAGCAGGACTGCCGGCGAGTTTGTGAAAACCCGAAAGGGCGCAAACTCGTAAAAAAGAAAGAAATGAAATGCACTCGCAAAGTCCTCTCGACTTTGTGAGGAGAAAATTCCCGCGTGAGATCCCTACAACTCACAAAGGAGCAACACACTTAAGAGTCCCCACGGCTCTTAAGGAGAAAATACACCTACGGGATCCGTATGACCCGTAGGGAGAAAATGATTTGTGAGACCCTTACGGCTCACAAAATGGAAAAGCCTTAGGTGACAGGGATCTAAACCTTTCTCCTAAGTCACCAATTCCAAAATCCTCTCGGGGCACATGATGAGTTGCTCCTGGAATTATTCCAGTGCAGCAATGCAGATGCCAAACAAACCAAATCCAAATCCTCTCGAGGCACATGATGAGTTGCTCCTGGCATTATTCCAGTGCAGCAATGCAGATGCCAAACGAAAAAAACCAAATCCAAATCCTCTCGGGGCACATGATGAGTTGCTCCTGGCATTATTCCAGTGCAGCAATGCAGATGCCAAACAAACCAAATCCAAATCCTCTCGGGGCGCATGATGAGTTGCTCCTGGCATTATTCCAGTGCAGCAATGCAGATGCCGACAAAACTACCAATCCTAAAATTCTCTCATGACAGATGATGATTCGCTATTGGTAGCCTATTCCGGTTGTTTACCCCAATCAGAGCAAAGCTCTGTTCAAATTCCAAGGTGGGAAAAGAAGCAATGCTTCTGTTTTTCTCCAATCAGAGCAAAGCTCTGTCTTGAAAATTAAAGTGAAAATAAAAGTTAAAATAAATGAAATAACGCTTCGGATCCCCTGCGCTGCAGCGCAGAGCGCCACATGTCAAAATCAGACACAGTAGCGCAAGGAGCGCAACGCCCAAGGTAGCGTACTCCATCAGAGCAAATTTCAAAAAAAAAATGCGCAAAGCAACTGCACAGCGCGCAGCACGACACGTGTCACGCGCTGGGGAGTTGCGCAAAAAACAGAATGAAGATTTAAGGAAATCTTTTCTGTTTTTGTTAAAACAAGAAGATTTCTTCTGTAAAACAGAGCCCTTCGGATTAAAGATCCAACGGTGGGGAAAATTCCCCAAATCACTCAGAGAATGATCTCTTCAACAAACTTTAACTAATTTATGGGCACTATAAAAAGGACCCTAGACCTCATTTCAAAAGGAAGAACATCTTGCTAAAAAAAAAGAGAAGAGAACTCTTGAAGAATAAAAAAAAAGGTAAAAACCTTTAAAAGAAGAGAAAATTCTCTTATGAATAAGATCATGGATCTTCAACAATAAATAAATAAATAAATAAAATAGTGCCTTGCACTTGTTTTATGAACCATCGGTTCTTGAACCTAAAAGGTTCTTAAATTAATAGTGCTTTGCACTTTCATGAACCTTTGGTTCTCTGAGATAAGAAAAACAAGAAAAAACTTGTTTTTTCTTAGATCTAAATCAAATAGTGCCTTGCACTTGTTTTATGAACCATCGGTTTTTGAACCTAAAAGGTTCTTAAATTAATAGTGCTTTGCACTTTTATGAACTTTTGGTTCTCTGAGATAAGAAAAACAAAAAAAACTTGTTTTTTCTTAGATCTAAATCAAATAGTGATTTGCACTTCTTTTATGAACCATCGGTTCTTGAATCTAAAAGATTCTCAAATTAACAGTGCTTTGCACAAATGCAATGCATTACTTAAAGGGCCAGGCCCAAATCAAAATGACCTGACAGGCCAAAATAAATTGCAAGGCAATAAATGGGCAGAGCCCAAATAAATTGATGATTTGCATCCTTTATACAAGGGCAGAGCCCAAATGAAATTGATGCTCTGCATCATTTATAAAGGGCAGAGCCCAAAACAAATTGATGCCCTGCATCTTTTCTGGGCAAAGCCCAAATAAAAACAAAAACAAATGCAAATAAAATATTGGACATTTTTAACTGGACTTAGCCCAATCGTGGCCATAAGTCCTTAAACTAAATTAACTGAGCAAAACGGCTCTCCTAAACCAATCCACATCCGGTTCAAGGGTACATCTCCGAACTCCTTTGATATCCATCGTTGTAATTCCTCAACGACGTCAAAGAGGTGACGGGTCCCAACGACCACACACCCATATAGACTGCGGGGTCCTTAAACTCGTGGACCGAAACGTCCTTAAACTAATATCGGACCGAGACGTCCCTAAACTAATATCGGACCGAGACGTCCCTAAACTGGAATATGGACCACCACGTCCCTAAACTGGCGATGGACCACCACGTCCCTAAACTGGAAAGTGGACCACTACGTCCCTAAACTGGAACAATAGAGCTTCCAAATGCTCTTTTGCCGGATCTAAACGGTCCCGTTTAAGTTGATCTTAGCCCCAAACACGGCTAACGCATCCTTAGACATTTAAATGAATGATAAAACCCCAAATCAACTCTGGTTCAAGGGTACATCTCTGAACTCCTCTGACACCTATCGTTGTAATTCTTCAACGACGTCAGAGAGGTGACGGGTCCCGACGGCCATAAATGCTATGGACCACTATGTCCCTAAACTGGAACAATAAAGCCCAAATGCTCTTTTGTCGGATCTAAACGATCCCGTTAAGTTGATCTTAGTCTCAAACTGGACTAACGTATCCTTAACAAACGTTTGAGTCGATCTTAGCCTTAAAAATGGCTAACGTATCCTCCAAACAGACTTTAGTCCCAAATTGGACTATGAATCTCCCAAACTGAAACAATAGAGCCCAAACGCTCTTTTGTCGGATCTAAACGATCACGTTAAGTTGATCTTAGTCTCAAACAGGACTATCGTATCCTTAACGAACGTTTAAGTTGATCTTAGCCGCAACGCGACTAATGCATCCTTAAACTATAAACAACAAACCCAAATCTAAGTAAATACGGATTTGGACTAATCCACGTCCTACGGGCGACGGTATTACTCAGTCTCCGTATACAATCCACGGGCAACCACAAACAAAATAAACACACACGACACGAAGTGAAATTCTGAAGAAGGAGAAAGTTGTTACCGCGGTGCAGTAGCGTAATTAACTGCAGGGGCTTGCGCCTGCAGGGAAGAGCGTCCCCACAATCAAAAACCCCTCAAGCGAGGGGGAATCTGACGAAGTCTGCTACATCGGCCGCATCCGTCTAAACCTCCGATACACGGTGCCATAAATCAACTTGGCATCTTCGGAGAGGTAGACGGATAAAACCAAATAGCATCTGCCCCGAATCTCAGCGTCAGGACATCGCAGTCTTGTGCGCCGCCTTTCGGAGGGGAACAGATTCTGGCACGCCCGGTGGGACCTCTTCCTCTTTCCACTCCACACTTCGTGTGTCGTCCTCGCGAACCAATCGTGGTTTGTTGTGGTTGCTTGTGGATTCAAAGTACTTAGATTTGGTGTCTTTCTCCATGCAGAAAACAGAAGATTGATGGCTTCGAACTGCACCGCCTGCAGCTGCAACTCTCGCTCCGTCATTGCTGGAGGAGTGACTTATGGGACTCGAGCGGCCTCCCTTTTCAAAATGCCGGTGGAGCAGGTGGCTCAAGCCACCACTGGACTATTTTTTTGGGACCATGCTACCACCAATAAGCTTCAACGCCCTAATGACATTGCAAGAAGCTCCAAAGAAGTCGGTTTTCGATCGACTTACCACTGCCGCGACCCCTCTCAATAGGTCGCCCAACTCCACTGCTTCAGGTTTTAATGGATTAGGCCAGAGCTCCATCGGGCCCATGAAGAAGCCTGCCATACCAGAAGGCGTTATCCCGAAGCGGATAGCCATCCCAGCTCCCGTTCTTGGCGAAGTCACCAAGGTTGCTTCCCATGTTCGGAAGCCCGCTTCCGACAGGTTGGCCATCCCCGTTCAACGGACGTCGATCTTTAAAAGGCTGGTACCAGCATATTCTGACCAACATAGGGGGCATGAGGAGGTCACCCCTATATCTGAAACAATTCCATTAGCACGACATGCTCGACGTCGCCACTGGCGCCGAGTAAAGAAGGCTGGGGGAAACTTCCCCTCTGGATTTACTCCTCCAGCTCCAACGGTGGGGATCGATACTGCTGTTCCAATCGGGAACAGCTTTGAATTGCTGAATGCGGTGCGCAGAAACTCTCCTACTGCGATGTTGAAACGAACTCCTTCACCTGTGGAGAATACTCCAGAGAAGAAGCTAGAGCAGCCCCCTCAACGGCTGTCCTCTAAAATTTACAAAGTCTGGCGACAGGTCCAAGAGTCGGTGATCGATCAAGACTGCCTCCGACGACAGAAAGAGATGAAGGTTCGGCGGGGGAAGGATTACTCTGTCAAACCACAAAAAGCAAAAGCTACTTGGGTTCCCACTACAATGGCTCCCTTAACTCCAATCACTCAAAAAAGGAGGCCGCAAAAAGCCCCTGTGTCTTCGGCAAATCGCAAAGACACCGAACACAAACGCCCCAAGTTGGGGGCATGGTGGTGCACACTGTTTATATGGCTTCTGGAAAGGAGGAAAGCCGCACTTCTACGGGTCACCGACCGCTCACCCGATCCGTGACGAAAGCCCAGGAGCAACAACAAAAGCTTCAGAAAATGATGACTACAATGGCTACACTCACTGAGCCAAAAGAAAGCTCTGAAACGTCTTCGGATGAGCGTCAAGAACAAGAAACCGACGCTGACTTTTTACGCAGAGTCCTCGAAAAGAGGGACAAAGAAGCTGCAGAGCAAGCGGCTAACATAAAACAGATGGCGCTCCTCTTCCAAAATATGGTAGGGATGATGTTACAGCCGGACCCTCCTGCTGAAGATCCTCCGATCGTCCTTGAAGACGACAGAGGAGAAATGTCAAATCCTCCACCGGCTCTATCAACAGCCAAGGAGGAGGCAATCTCCAAAGTTGACCTAGACGAATATATAGCTCAGCAGATCCGGGTTCATCAGGCGAATGAAGCGGCTGGGCAAATTGTTAGAACCGGAAGACTGTATCCGAGCTGGTATGACCAAATCAATTACCCGCCAGGATATACGATCCCTAAATTCCACGTATATAAAGGGACAGGGAATCCGCATCAGCATGTCACTCAATTCAGGGCCTTATGCGGCAATACTGGAGGCGATGACAAATTGTTGCTACGTCAATTCGTCGGCAGCTTAGCAGAAACAGCCTTTGAATGGTATTCGGAGCTACCTAACGACTCTGTCAAAACATTTGCAGAGATGGAACTGCTGTTTACACAAAGATTCGCAAGTGCTAGTGAACGCACCCCGATTACAGCACTGATAAATGACAGGATAAGGCCCGGCGAAACGTGGGTCCAATACGCAACACGATGGCGAAACCTATGGTCGAAATGCGAACAACGCATAGAAGAGGCACCTGCGGTAGGCATGTTTGTGGGCACTCTCGATCCGCAGGCGACCATCTCACAATTCATGATGTTCTTCAGGCCGACCACCTTCCAGGCCTTGATTGACAAATTAGCCCAAATGGACCAGATAGGCCATAGACCGTCTCCTCCAAAATCAGATTCCCGAAATGAGAAAGGAAAAGGGATAGCGATCGTCGTCGCCAATGCTCAACAACAGTCGAGCAACTCAAAGCCGGTCGTTCGCCAAAACAACGTTCGTCCACGCCCATCCCTCGAAGAGAGGCTAGGACGTCCTTACTCGTTTCCTCAGAATAAAACGAGAAGACTGTTCGAGCTGGCCGTGCGCAACAGACTCATTAATCTGCCGAGTCTAAAGCGTCTGTTGCAGCCAGGCGATCTTAATAATCCCAATTATTGCCCTTACCACTAAACGGTAAGTCACCCGATTGAGGATTGTTTCGTCTTTAAGGGATGGATCGAAGATCGGTACCTACAAGGCAAGTTCGCGCTGTCGGAAAACTGGAAGGTAAACCCACCACAGCCACACTCTCCAAAGAAAACGGACACGCCGGGGGCAACTTGTTCTTTCGTCGAGGATGAAAACGATGGAGAAAACTTATCGGATGAATCCGAAGACTACGTAGCGACTTGTCATGTGATTTCTCATTCACTGACGGATGATGAGGAGGCTCCTTGCGCTGAGAAATCAATGGCGAACCCTGAGCCAGAGATTCTACAGCCATCAGATGAGTTGATCGACGTCTTCCTAAATGAAATTCGTTTGAAAGCAAAAGTCAATCAAGAGCGTGAAATGGCCATACTGGAAAAAGCCAAGGCATTCCCGTCAAATCAAAAACCATCCACTGCGGATAAAAACAAATTCAAGACGAGGAAAAGGTTCGCCAAAGCTCTGTCAGTAGGAATGAAGCTACCGCCCTCTGAAGAAAATATTCTCGCTGAGGCAGAGATGCACCCTAACTTCTGTTTATATCATCAGAAGATCATACATCCTACCGAAGACTGCGAATCCTTTAACTGTTGGTGGCAAGGGTATGTCGCTCAAAAGCAACACTTCGACGGGACAAAGTGTGAAACTTGTGGACATCGGAAAAATGCGATATATGAGCGCAAAAGAGTCGCCGACGATTGCCATATAGCCGACTCTAAGGTATCGCAAATTATCACCTTTGGAAGCAACTCTGACGAAGAAGCTATCCCCAACTCTTCCATCGGGGAATCTATTTCAAAAATAAAGGAATTGAGAAGCTGCGAGAACGTTCAGCCATGCAATCGCATGCTACTCGGAAAAAATCCCGGCCCCGCAAACAACGGAGCGAACAAAAAGGATAAAAGAAAAGGAAAAAAGGCCCTCGTCGCCAGCGCTCAACAACAATCAGGTGACCCTAGACCGGTTGCTTGCCAAAGCAACAAGCGGCAACCCCTCCAGGAAAAGTTGAAACGTCCTTACTCGTTTCCGCAAGATAAAACAAGGGGACTGTTCGAGCTGGCAGTGTGCGACAGACTCATCAATCTGCCGGGTCCAAAACGTCCGTTGCGGCCAGGCGATGTTAATAATCCTAATTATTGCCCTTACCACCAAACAGTAGGTCACCTGATCGAGGACTGCTACGTCTTCAAAAACTGGGTTGAAGACCAATACCAACAAGGCAAGTTTGCGCTGTCTGAGAACTGGAAGGTGAGTCCGCCACAACCGCACGCTCCGAAGAAGATGGATACGCCGGGGGCATCATGTTCATTCATGAAGAAGGACTCATAGACCGAAAAGTCAATAAACCAGATATTCGCCTCAAATACGGCGACAACGGACCGAAACGTTCTTAAACTAACAACGGACCGAAATGTCCTTAAACTAACAACAGACCGAAACGTCTTTAAACTAATACCGCAGCATCCTTAGGCTGACGAGATAAAAAAAATAATAATAATAATAAAATATAATAAATAAAAACGGTATGTCCATAAGCAAAAAGGGCACGGATGAAAACCCGAAAGGGCTCCGTGAGTAAAAACAGCAGGGCTACCGGCGAGTGTTCGTGAAAACCCGAAAGGGCGCGACCTCGTATAAAAAAAGGGAGAAAAAGAAAATAAAAAGAATAAAAAAAAACGGTATGTCCATAAGCAAAATGGGCACGGATGAAAACCCGAAAGGGCTCCGTGAGTAAAAACAGCAGGGCTACCGGCGAGTGTTTGTGAAAACCTGAAAGGGCGCAACCTCGTTAAAGGACACTTATAGGGTCCTCTCGACCTTATAAGGAGAAACCACCCACGTGAGATCCTTACGACTCACAAGGGAGCAACACACTTAAGGATTCCCACGATTCCTAAGGAGAAAATACACTTGCGAGATCCTCACGACTCGTAAGGAGAACTCTCTTATGGGACCCTCACGGCTCATAAGAGTTGAAAGTCTTAAGTTACAGAGACCTAAACCTGTGCTTAAGCAACCCCTACAATCTTCGATAATGCCCTAAAAGTGGCTCAATACTGGCCCTTGTATACAATTCACGGGCGTGAATAAATATTTCCCTAACAAAGTCTCATCCGTGACTAGGGATATACTCGTACAGTAAACAACACTTGTAAGTTCTCTCGATTTACAAGGAGAAAACCCTCTTGTAGGATCCTTACGACTTACCGAGGAACATACACTTAGGAATCCTTTCGACTCCTAAGGAGAAAATACACGTACAAGATCCTTACGACTTGTAGGGAGAAATACCTTTGTGAAACCCTTACGGCTCATGAAGTCAAAAGCCTTAGTTAACAGGACCTTAACCCTGTTCGCTAAGCCATCTTTATTCGACATCGACGGTGGCAGATGATGATTCGCTCCTGGCAATATCCCAGTTGTAGCGATACTGATGCCTAAATCGGTATCAAATTCCAAGTCTTTTCATGGCAGATGATGATTCGCTCCTGGCAATATTCCGGTTGTAGCGATGCTGATGCTGAGATTGGCACCAGATTCCAAGTTCTACGCTCGCGATAAAAATCAGCGAGCTGAAAATGCATATTAAATAGCCGAAATGATGGGGCAACTCGCAATAAAAAACAGCGAGTAAAATATATATATATATATATAGCCTAAATGATTGGGCAACTCGCAATAAAAAGCAGCGAGTAAAAACAAAATAAACAGCCGAAATGATTGGGCAACTCGCAATAAAAAACAGCGAGTAAAAATAAAATAAATAGCCGAAATGATTAGGCAACTCGCAATAAAAGCAGCGAGTAAAAAGAAAAAATAGCTGAATTGATTGGGCAATCGCGATATAAAAAGCTGAAATGATAGAGCATCGTGGAAAGAATAAAAAAAAATGAAAGAATGAAACTTTATGCCCTACAGGTGAAATCACATCGATCCCTGTATACAATCCAAGGGCACAGATAAAAAGGGAACAATACCTTCCCAACAGGCTCCACCAGAAAGCGAAGCCAAATCTCGACAGTTCATAGATAACCTAGAGACAACATCGACATTTGTCGCCATATTGCAGACACGATGTCAACAAACGGAGCAAAGGAAGGTCCCTAGCTTCAGGGTCTCGACGTCAATATCGACAACTTAGAGATCACCAACGGCGTTTCTCCTCACTCCAACCAGATGCAGACGTGACGTCAACAACCGACCCCAGAGTCGCAACGAAACGGAACCATGACAAAGTCCCTAGTTCCAAATCTCAATGGCCATATCTACAGCCTGGAGACCAACAACGGTGTGCCTCCTCATTCCAACAGGACACAGATGTTACACCATCAAGCGGAGCGATGGCAAAATCCTAACTCCATCTCAGCATTCGTCTCGTTACAGCAGACGAGATGTCAACGGCGACGTTCCTCCGCAGTCCAGCAGGATGCAGATGCAACGTCAACGAAAGCCCCCATGGTCAGTAAAGCGGAGCGACAGCAAAATCCCAGCTTCACCTCAGCATTCGTCTCGATACAGCAGACGCAATGTCAACAACGGCGTTCCTTCGCAGTCCAGCAGGATGTAGAAGCAACGTCAACAAGAGACCCCATGGTCGAAACAAACGAAGCGAAGGCCAAATTCCTAGCTTCATACGTCTTGACGGCAAATCATATAAAGCCTGAAAGACAATCGGAGATCATCTCACACCAGCGCGGAGTGGTCACCACCTCGACGTTCGTTTCGATACAGCAGACGCAACATCACCAAAAGGAGCCACGGCAAAATCCCTAGTTCCAAACCTCGACGGTTCACCAGCAACCTAGAGACAACCATGACATTCGTCTCGATACAGAGGACGCGATGCCAGCAAACGAAGCGAAGGCCAAATTCCTAGCTTCAGGGTCTTAACGGCAAGTCATATAAAGCCTGAAAGACCACCGGAGATCATCCCATATGGAATGGTCACCACCTCGACGTCCGTCTTAATACAGCAGACGAGATGTCACCCCAACGTTCGTCTCGACACAGCAGACGCAACGCCATTAAACGAATGGAGCCACGGCAAAATCCCTAGTTCCAAACCTCGACGGTTCACCAGCAACCTAGAGATAACCTCGACGTCCGTCTCGATACAGTAGACGAGATGTCACCCCAACGTTCGTCTCGACACAGCAGGTGCAACGTCATTAAACGAATGGAGCCACGGCAAAATCCCTAGTTCCAAACCTCGGCGGTTCACCAGCAACCTAGAGACAATCTCGACGTTCGTCTCGATACAGCAGACGAGATGTCACCCCAACGTTCGTCTCGACACAGCAGACGCAACGTCATCAAACAAACGGAGCCACGGCAAAATCCCTAGTTCCCACCGCAACATTCGTCTCGATACAGCAGACGCGATGCCAGCAAACGAAGCGAAGGCCAAATTCCTAGCTTCAGGGTCTTAATGGCAAGTCATATAAAGCCTGAAAGACCACCGGAGATCATCCCACATGGAGTGGTCACCACCTCGACGTTCGTCTCGATACAGCAGACGCAACATCACCAAAAGGAGCCACGGCAAAATCCCTAGTTCCAAACCTCGACGGTTCATCAGCAACCTAGAGACAACCACGACATTCGTCTCGATACAGAGGACGCAATGCCAGCAAACGAAGCAAAGGCCAAATTCCTAGCTTCAGGGTCTTAACGGCAAGTCATATAAAGCCTGAAAGTCTATCGGAGATCATCCCACACCAGCGCGGAGTGGTTATGACTCATCGGGGCTCTCCAAAATGAGCCTAACCTCAAGTAAAAAGCGGCATGGCAAATTCCTAGCGCTTGCTCTTCCGATGGTCAAACTGCCAAGGAGGATTGCTTGAAGACGTCTTGTCCAGCCCCCGAAGGGATCAGAGACATGGTAGTCGCAGGGCTACTCGAACAGCACGATTGCCTATCGAGGACTATATCAGCTTATGCGACGGTACGATGGCCAAAACCCTAAGTACCACCAACCTTAACGGGCTTCTGTCGTAAAGAGCAGAGGTTAAATGCGACGTTAAGATGTTCTTGCGAGAAACGTTAGATTCGTCTCGACTTGTGAAAAATTGTCGAGGCGGCTCGACTCGTGAGATAAAGCCTTAGGCAGTGGGCATAAAAGAAGCCTGTTTCCTAAGCATTGGGACCCCGTAAGTTGGCCCAAAACGGTCTCTTGCATACCATCCACGGGTCTCACACTCCAACATCGAACTTCGACAAGGAGGGAAACAACCGCTTACAAGTCCTCTCGACTCGTAAGAGGGAAAAATTCTCTTGTAGGATCCTTACGACTTACAAGAGAAAACCACACTTAGGAATCCTCATGATTCCTAAGGAAAAAAAACCCGCCTACGAGATCCTCTCGATCCGTAGGGAGAAAAGTCTCTGTGAGACCCTCACGGCTCATAGAGTTGAAAAGTCTTAGGCAGCAGATCTGAACCTGCGGCCTAAGCCCTCGCTATCTCGTGAAGAAATCAAGAAGCTTACTCTATTACCTGCTAATTGTGACGGCATGCTGAGAAAGAGGAAAAACAACAGAAAGAGCATCTGATTTACATTTGATCAAGCGTTCAAAACACATTCATTCATGCATGGGCAAAAAGACTCAGGACAAAAGATATATAATAAAGACAAGCTGGAAAAAAAATTTCATTAATATTGCCCGAAGTTCTTACAGTCATAAAAACAATAAATGAAAGTTACAATGGAGTAACCTCAGATCCAGGGCATGGATTGAGGAATTCAAAAGCGACCCTATCTATGACTTTCCAAGCCTCGCGGACCATCCTAGTGTGCTTCCTTTCGCGAGCACAAGCGTCAGGGTCCCTTCCGATGTCTTCCACCCTCCGATAAGCAGCGAGTATGGCAGACTGTTGAAAGACCTTGTGCAAGAGGTCGATAAGACTGTCTCGCCGTCTCTTCGAGATAAAGTTCAATAGGTACACAGAGTGCACCTTGTCCTCAGCGGCATCCAACGCCCTAAGCGGCACGCCGGAACAGAATAGGGGAAGCGCTTCCCAGATAGCTCCCACGATAAGTTTAAGAAGAGAGGAACGTCGGGGAAGCAGTGGACCATTGTATGCGTCGAAGCGACTCATTATTTCAGCACACTCCTCGTTTGTGAACTCCTGATTTTGAGAGCGGCCAAGTCGGCGGATGTCCTCATGAGAGATGATCTCGTTAAGAGCATACATGTGGGCGTTCATTGTTCCTGTGAAAGAGGATCAACAGAATTATCAGGAAGACTGATTAAGCAAAACGATATAATGCACTGAGGAATAAAATGTCATCTTTAAGTTCCAAGATTCATGAAGAATTCTTAAGAGTTCTTCTATATGATTTAGGAGGAGCAAAGCTCCATTAATGAATTAAGAAAATCCAAGAAAAATCTTTCAGAGAGCAGAGCTCTATGGAACCCTAGTAGGGTCCCCTTTAGTTCTCTTTAGATCCCTTTAAGACCTGTAGAGTAAAGCTCTGCTAAGTGAAACCCTAAATAGGTTTCCTTTAGATCAGGGATCCATTGAGAGCGAGGCTCTATCGATAAAAATTAATTTAATTTAATTTAATCCAAATTAAAATTTTCACCTAAAAGTTTTAAGAATGTAACTCTTAAAGTTCTTGAAAATAAAGAGCAGGGCTCTGAGTTCTGAAAGTAAAATTTTAGAGATGAGAATCATCTAAGAGACCAAAGGTCCTATTTATAGGCATCAAGTGCCCTTTCAGCTTCCAAGGGATGGCGTGACGGTTCGGAGTCTGCCACCGCTGCGCTCACGTTAGGAGGCCACGTAAGCGCAACGGTGGGGGGGCATCTGTTTATCCCAATCAGAGCAAAGCTCTGTTCAAATTCCAAGGTGGGAAAAGAAGCAATGCTTCTGTTTTTCTCCAATCAGAGCAAAGCTCTGTCTTGAAAATTAAAGTGAAAATAAAAGTTAAAATAAATGAAATAACGCTTCGGATCCCCTGCGCTGCAGCGCAGAGCGCCACATGTCAAAATCAGACACAGTAGCGCAAGGAGCGCAACGCCCAAGGTAGCGTACTCCATCAGAGCAAATTTCAAAAAAAAAAAACTGCGCAAAGCAACTGCGCAACTGCGCTGCGCAGTGCGCGCTGCGCGCAGGCGCACCTGCACAGTAAAAATAAAAAAAAAAAAAAAATTGTTGCGCGACACGTGTCTGCGCAGTTGCGCAAGCGCTGCACGACACGTGTCACGCGCTGGGGAGTTGCGCAAAAAACAGAATGAAGATTTAAGGAAATCTTTTCTGTTTTTGTTAAAACAAGAAGATTTCTTCTGTAAAACAGAGCCCTTCGGATTAAAGATCAACGGTGGGGAAAATTCCCCAAATCACTCAGAGAATGATCTCTTTAACAAACTTTAACTAATTTATGGGCATTATAAAAAGGACCCTAGACCTCATTTCAAAAGGAAGAACATCTTGCTAAAAAAAAGAGAAGAGAACTCTTGAGAACTCTTGAAGAATAAAAAAAAGGTAAAAACCTTTAAAAGAAGAGAAAATTCTCTTATGAACAAGATCATGGATATTCAACAATAAATAAATAAATAAATAAAATAGTGCCTTGCACTTGTTTTATGAACCATCGGTTCTTGAACCTAAAAGGTTCTTAAATTAATAGTGCTTTGCACTTTCATGAACCTTTGGTTCTCTGAGATAAGAAAAACAAGAAAAAACTTGTTTTTTCTTAGATCTAAATCATATAGTGCCTTGCACTTGTTTTATGAACCATCGGTTCTTGAACCTAAAAGGTTCTTAAATTAATAGTGCTTTGCACTTTTATGAACTTTTGGTTCTCTGAGATAAGAAAAACAAGAAAAAACTTGTTTTTTCTTAGATCTAAATCAAATAGTGTTTTGCACTTCTTTTATGAACCATCGGTTCTTGAATCTAAAAGATTCTCAAATTAACAGTGCTTTGCACAAATGCAATGCATTACTTAAAGGGCCAGGCCCAAATCAAAATGACCTGACAGGCCAAAATAAATTGCAAGGCAATAAATGGGCAGAGCCCAAATAAATTGATGATTTGCATCCTTTATACAAGGGCAAAGCCCAAATGAAATTGATGCTCTGCATCATTTATAAAGGGCAGAGCCCAAAACAAATTGATGCCCTGCATCTTTTCTGGGCAAAGCCCAAATAAAAATAAAAACAAATGCAAATAAAATATTGGACATTTTTAACTGGACTTAGCCCAATCGTGGCCATAAGTCCTTAAACTAAATTAACTGAGCAAAACGGCTCTCCTAAACCAATCCACATCCGGTTCAAGGGTACATCTCCGAACTCCTTTGATATCCATCGTTGTAATTCCTCAACGACGTCAAAGAGGTGACGGGTCCCAACGACCACACACCCATATGGACTGCGGGGTCCTTAAACTCGTGGACCGAAACGTCCCTAAACTAATATCGGACCGAGACGTCCCTAAACTAATATCGGACCGAGACGTCCCTAAACTGGAATATGGACCACCACGTCCCTAAACTGGCGATGGACCACCACGTCCCTAAACTGGAAAGTGGACCACTACGTCCCTAAACTGGAACAATAGAGCTTCCAAATGCTCTTTTGCCGGATCTAAACGGTCCCGTTTAAGTTGATCTTAGCCCCAAACACGGCTAACGCATCCTTAGACATTTAAATGAATGATAAAACCCCAAATCAACTCTGGTTCAAGGGTACATCTCTGAACTCCTCTGACACCTATCGTTGTAATTCTTCAACGACGTCAGAGAGGTGACGGGTCCCGACGGCCATAAATGCTATGGACCACTATGTCCCTAAACTGGAACAATAGAGCCCAAATGCTCTTTTGTCGGATCTAAACGATCCCGTTAAGTTGATCTTAGTCTCAAACTGGACTAACGTATCCTTAACAAACGTTTGAGTCGATCTTACCCTCAAAAATAGCTAACGTATCCTCCAAACAGACTTTAGTCCCAAATTGGACTATGAATCTCCCAAACTGAAACAATAGAGCCCAAACGCTCTTTTGTCGGATCTAAAAGATCACGTTAAGTTGATCTTAGTCTCAAACAGGACTATCGTATCCTTAACGAACGTTTAAGTTGATCTTAGCCGCAACGCGACTAATGCATCCTTAAACTATAAACACTAAACCCAAATCTAAGTAAATACGGATTTGGACTAATCCACGTCCTACGGACGACGGTATTACTCAGTCTCCGTATACAATCCACGGGCAACCACAAACAAAACAAACACACACGATACGAAGTGAAATTCTGGAGAAGGAGAAAGTTGTTACCACAGTGCGGTAGCGTAATTAACTGCAGGGGCTTGCGCCTGCAGGGAAGAGTGTCCCCACAATCAAAAACCCCTCAAGCGAGGGGGAATCTGACGAAGTCTGCTACATCGGCCGCATCCGTCTAAACCTCCGATACACGGTGCCATAAATCAACTTGGCATCTTCGGAGAGGTAGACGGATAAAACCAAATAGCATCTGCCCCGAATCTCAGCGTCAGGACATCGCAGTCTTGTGCGCCGCCTTTCAGAGGGGAACACCAGTATAGCGATGCTGATGTCAACTCAAATCAAACCAACCAATTCCAACAACGACACCCCGTGCCGGGGAAAAGTCGATCAGCGACACTCCGTGCCGGGGAAAGTCAACCCGACACTCCGCGCCGGGGAAAAGTCGATCAGCGATACTCCGTGCCGGGGAAAAGTCAACCCGCGACACTCCGCGCCGGGGAAAAGTCGATCAGCGACACTCCGTGCCGGGAAAAAGTCAACCCGCGACAATCCGCGCCGGGGAAAAGTCGATCACCGACACTCCGTGCCGGGGAAAAGTCAACCCGACACTCCGCGCCGGGGAAAAGTCGATCAGCGACACTCCGTACCGGGGAAAAGTCAACCCGCGACACTCCGCGCCGGGGAAAAGTCGATCAGCGACACTCCGTGCCGGGGAAAAGTCAACCCGACACTCCGCGTCGGGGAAAATTCGATCAACCCGACACTCCGCGCCGGGGAAAAGTCAACCCGACACTCCGCGCCGGGGAAAAGTCGATCAGCGACACTCCGTGCCGGGGAAAAGTCGATCAGCGACACTCCGTGCCGGGGAAAAGCCAACCCGCGACACTCCGCGCCGGGGAAAAGTCGATCAGCGACACTCCGTGCCGGGGAAAAGTCAACCCGACACTCCGCGCTGGGGAAAAGTCGATCAGCGACACTCCGTGCCGGGGAAAAGTCAACCAGCGACACTCCGCGCCGGGGAAAAGTCGATCAGCGACACTCCATGCCGGGGAAAAGTCAACCCGCGACACTCCGCGCCGGGGAAACGTCAAGCAGACACTCCGTGCCGGGGACACGTCAACCAGCGACGCTCTGCATCGGGGAAACGTCCAACACAGAAACTCCGCATCAGGAAAACGTCCGATAACGACACTATGTGCCGGGGAAGACACTCCATACCGGGGACACGTCAACCAGCGACGCTCTGCATCGGGGAAACGTCCAACACAGACACTCCGCATCAGGGAAACGTCCGACAACGACACTCCGTGCCGGGGAAACGTCAAGCAGACACTCCGTACCGAGGACGCGTCAACCAGCGACACTCTGCATCGGGAAAACATCCAACACAGACACTCCGCATCAGGGAAACGTCCAACAGCGACACTCCGTGCCGGGGAAACGTCAAGCAGACACTCCGTGCCGGGGACACGTCAACCAGCGACACTCTGCATCGGGGATACGTCGACCAGCAGACACTCTGTGCCGGGGATACGTCAACCAGCGACACTCTGCATCGGGGATACGTCGACCAGCAGACACTCCGCGCCGGGGACACGTCGACCAGCGACACTCCGTCTCGGGGATATGTCGTCCAGCGACACTCCGTATCGGGGAAACGTCAAGCAGACACTCCGTCTCGGGGACACGTCATCCAGCCGATACTCCGCCTCGGGGAAATGTCGACCAGCGACACTCCGCGTCGGGGGCACGTCAACGAAATCACTCCGGGCTAGGGAAACGTCTACTACGGACACTCTATCTCGGAGACGGGTCAAGCGTCGACCGTCCATGTCGTAAAAAAGGCAGTGCATCCCAAAAAGTGGGAACCAAAGCAAGTTGCCTCCACGCAAAAGAAGATCCATCAATTTCATGCACACGACCCACATATGCTGTGTGCATTTATTGATGGGGGGCAATTTGTTGGGGTAAAAATTTACACCCCGGTTGACCAAGTCAAAATCAAAGTCAACCCCAAG
Organism: Agapanthus africanus; assembly: GCA_030015575.1. Lineage (NCBI taxonomy): Eukaryota > Viridiplantae > Streptophyta > Magnoliopsida > Asparagales > Amaryllidaceae > Agapanthus > Agapanthus africanus. Next base: position 205,735,794 of record CM057341.1, on the reverse strand, counting down.
CCAGGTGGGCCCAAGCCCAGGTCAAGAGGGCCCATGCCCAAGTCGAGCCTGCAGCCAGCCTCCCCGTGCCAACAACAAAATCATGTAATAAATAATTTTTATGTAATTGTTTATGCATGAATGTAAACAAAATGGGCATAAAGCCAATATTTTGCAAGCCCATGGCTTATGTGCAAAAATGAAATGGCACATGAGCTATGGGATAAGCAAAACGCCATTTTGTAAAGCCCAGGGGGCTATATGTAAATATGTAAGCCTATAAAAGGCAACATGATGAATAAAAAAAAACTTTTCATTCTCACAAAAAACCTAGGGTTTGTATCTCTTTCCCTTTTCTGAAGGCCTCAAACCTTCTTCTTTCTTTTGAATTAAATCAAGAGTTTTACTCTTCCTTTTCAAAAACAAAATAGTTTTTCACCACGAAACCCACAAAGGGGAACTTGGATCTGTCATCAGATCTCAAAAAGGAGAGATTTTGAGATCTCACATCTCTTGATCTTCAAGATCCAGCTAATAGAGGAGGAAGAAGAAGAACCCCTTCCATTAACCCAAAAAAAAAAACACTCAGGAGTCCAACTCCTCTCTGATTTCTCTTTCGAGAAATCTTTTTTTAGGCTAAAAGCCTCTTTTTCTCGCCGGTGCTCAAGCGCAGAGCGCCTGCGTGCCGACACGTGGCGCGCTTGCGCTCAAGCGCAAGTCATCCCGGTGCCGACACGTGGCGCGCTTGCGCTCCAGCGCAAGCGCTCGAGCGTAAGTCGCCCCGGTGCCGACACGTGGCAGGCTTGCGCTCCAGCGCAAGCGCTCGAGCGCAAGTCGCCCCCGTGTCGACACGTGGCGCGCTTGCGCTCAAGCACTAGCGCTCAAGCGCAAATCGCCCTGTGCCGACACATGGCGTACTTGCGCTCAAGCGCAGAGCGCCCACGTGCCGACACGTGGCACTCTAGCGCCTGAGCGCACAGCACCTAGGCGCACAGCGCCCAAGGTGTTGCCCTACGCATCCTTTGGATGTCTTTTCCCCCTCTTTCTTTTATATATATATATACATGTATACATACATATATATATGTACATATGCATACATATTTGCACACACACGTGATCCACGACACTGTCCCTGTTAGAAAAAAAATTCTAACGGGGCGCTGCCCCGCACCCCGCAAGGAGGCTGCTAGCCCCCTTGACCCCCAGCCCGCTATCCGGGTAGCGGGACCCCCGTAAAAACTCTGTGTGGCTCCCGATATATCCAAACCCCCTTTCAAAACACAACGCACGTACACTACACATTGAGTTCGCATGACCAGTTTAACCCGTCAATCGGAGGTCCCTCGCTCCAAAGGCGAGGGGTAATTAACGGCAGCTTAGTCCGCGGCTGCCGGAGATTCGGATCCCCACAATTAATAAACCCTGGCCTACCCCAGGCAGGGGGAATCTGTAGTACGCCTGACAAGCGCGCGCGTATTCCCATCTCAATGGGGTGATGAAAAACACCCTACAGGGCGCAATTTGGAAATGTTTTACTTTGCGCCAAAATCCCAAATTTTAATATATTTTAACCATCGCATATTTTATATTAACCTAATAATCTTTTAATCTTATAAATCTTTTCCTAACAAACGATTTTCCCTCAGCCAATCAACCTCCTTATTTTTCCGTGGGCCCCACCTCCTCTCTCTCTCCCGTCGCTCTCTCTCTCTCTCCCTCTCTCTCTCTCCCCCATCTTTCTCTCTCTCCTCTATATTTCTTTTCCCCCTCTCCTTTTTCTTTCACGCAGCAACCCAAACCCCAGCGAACCCTAGCTACCGCCGCCTCCCTCCTCGCCGCCGCAGCCCCAACGCCGACACCACCATCACCAGCATCGTCGCCTCCTCGCCCTCGACCAGTCCACCGCGCCTCCTTCCTCCTCTCCCTTCTCCCCGTGCACCCTGCACCAGCCGCGGCCACCTGCACACACCCCTGCGCGCGTCTGCGCCGCCATGAGTCACCGCCGGTGACCCCGGCCCCGTGTCCCCGGCCCTCGCGCACACCCCTCGGTGAGCTAGCTTCCCCTCCTCTCTTCCTTGCTTCTTTCCTTCTTTGTTAATCTTTTTCTTGATCGGCAGATTTCTTTCGTTGTCGTCGTAGGCCACCGCCGGAGCTCCGTCGACGTAGTCGACCGTCACCACCCGTCGCACAGATCCTCGTGAGCATTTCCCTTCTCCATCCTCCCTCCTTCCTTCTTTATTTTCTTTTCTTTCTTGCTGCAATCTTGATCATTCACTGTTCTGTTCTTGGCCGGAATCCGGCCGTGCCGGCGACGCGTCCCGACGTTCCAGCGAGGTACCCCGACCCGTGTGGTTCCACTGTTCGTCGTTTGGGTTCATTCCGTGAACCGTGCGCCCGTCGCGAGTTTTCCCCGCCGACGCTTTACGTTCCGTTTTCCCGATTCGCGACCCGTCGAGGCAAGTACCCCTTGCTACATGCTAAACAATATTTACTTATAATTAATGACACCCTAAAACCTGCAATTTAACTTTGGTATTATAATTTCCTATTTTTTCGTGTTCAAGATTGTTATATATCATTTATCTTTCAAACTTGGAACCTACCTGTTGTAATTACTAATTTGGAACCTAATAATCACATTTACATATTTTAATTACACTTTCACTGATGGTGTAGCCTATGGCACCTTTTCTACCGTTTTACTTCATTCGGACACTCGTATACATTTAACCTGCTTAAACTGTGATTTCATTCGTGGAACCTATATACACATATAACATTGCATCTATGAAGTCTTAAACTTGTTAACATGATTAAATGGCTATAATTGTCTTACTGCATTCTTATATTGTTAAAATCATCTCTGTGACACACTTGATAACTGTATTGCAAATCGAATGAATCTGCCTATTGCTTAATTCATTACTTATATCATGTTGTTGATAACCATGCTTGATTATATAACTGATTATGAGTACACCTATGATATCGCTTGCTTTTTGAACTGTCTTGCTACCTACATATGGATTGACCCGACATGGTACCGTATACTGCTTGACTTGACATGATGTACCATGACCTGATCCGTTACTTGATCTTGTGTCTAATGCCAACAAACCTGACATGTAGTCCTCATGGACCGTTCATGTTGTCTATCCAGACAAAGCTGTTTACCTGATCCTGTGTTGGCATTAGTTTCTTGATTTCGGGATACCTGACTTGACATACACATATAACTTGGGGGTATGGGGAAATCAAAGGTGAAACCTGACTTGTAACTCAACAGTTCACTACCTGTTCTGAGTGTACACATTCCTGTTTGGTGCCTAGCGGCATGTCTCGGTTTCAGCCGAGAATATTGTGGCCGTGGTCCCGGGTATGGACGGGATACTATTGAGTGTACACATTCATGTTTGGTGCATAGCGGCATGTCTCGGTTTCAGCCGAGAATATTGTGGCCGTGGTCCCGGGTATGTACGGGATACTATTGAGTTACATCGATGATTCATCAATTTGGTTCCAAAGACTTTAGAATAGAAAACCTGATAGAACAGTCCAGTTTACCCACTGCACACTACCCTGCACTGCTCTGATTCATATTATTGTTACCCTTGCTTTATTCATGTTTATATTCGCATTGCCTGTTTATTATGTTATTACTTGATGACTTGACGCGCTGACGTCTGGGTTTTGCATGGCCCAGATTCTGTACCGCTGTCGCAGTCCGAGCAGGAGTACTTCAGCCGACAGGCTGAGCTGTGAGTGTTAGCAGTAGTTAGCTTTTCTTTCCTGCATTTTATTCCTGATGTGAGCCCGCATTATGGGACATACATTCCAGTTATTTTGTATTGGATCTTTCGCTTCCGCATTTATTTATTATTGACTCTTGTCATCTTGGATTATGGACATGTTTAGATAGTTTTATTTTGTTCTTGATATCTCTACAGCCGTAATGTGACTGTGGATGGATACTTCCTACCCACAGGTAGCATGGTTGGCTATGTCACGTGCCCATTTTAGCTTACTCTGGGAAGCGGGGCGTGACATATATGCTGTCTTGGACCTGCTCAATCTAAACCCCCGAGATTCCAACGTTTGCCTCCATAGCTCCAATTTGGAATTAACCCCTGCTTTCGTCTCATTTAGTAGAAAAATATCATCAGCGAATAGCATACACCAAGGTATCTCATTTTAGGTAGTTCTAGTAAGCTCATCCATCGTGATGGTAAACATGAATGAATTTAATGCAGGTCCTTGATATAAACCAATTGTAATCGGAAAATCACTCGTTAGGCCGCTGTAAGTTCTGACATTTGTGATTGCCTCATCGTACATATCCTTGATTATGTCAATATACTTAACGGGGGCCCTCTTCTTCATCATTGTCCCCCATAATACCTCTTTAGGTATCTTATCGTATGTTTTCTCTAAATCAATAAATATCATATGCAAATATCTTCTCCCCTCTCGAAAACGCTCGACAAATTGACGAAGCAAATGAATAAGCTCTGTCGTCGATCATCCAGGTATGAACCCAAACTGGTTCTTTGTTGTCTTAACATCATTCCTTAGCCTGTGTTCAATCACTCTCTCCCAAAACTTCATGGTGTGACACATATGTTTTAAACCGCGGTAATTTAAGCAATTTTGAATGCCACCCTTATTCTTGTTGATAGGTACAAGGATACTTTTTCTTCACCCATTTTTTGGTCTGCCAAATCTTATTAAATAGATCTTTCAGCCGTTTAACGTCTATTTCTCCTAAGTATCTCCAAATCTCGATAGGAATCCCGTCTGGATCAACCGATTTTCTTGATCTCATTCTTTTCAAAAGCTCTTTAACCTCTGGTATTCTTATTTTACGCATAAAATTACGGTTTATATCTTAAAATTGAATGACAAATCCATCCAAATTCTTAGTAAAGCTCTCATTGAACAATTTGTCAAAATAATCTCTGCACATTTTCTTGATATCCTCATCTCAAACTAAAACCTTCCGATCTTCATTTTTGACACATTTCACTGCAAATAAGTTACTGGTCTTCCTTTCCCACATCCAAGCAATCCAGTATATATCATTTTCAGACACCTTAGCGTCCAACTTCTCGTACACCTCCTTATAGACTTTAGTTTTAGCTTCTCGAACAGCTTTCTTAACTTCTTTTTTAGCCATTTTATATTTCTCAAATCTCTTCGCATCTCTGCTTTTCTTCAAATTTTTATAACAACCCTTCTTGATTTTAATAGCAGTCTTTACTTTTTCGTTCCAACATGATATGTTCTTAGATGGTGAAGCACCATCTGTCGACTCACCAAGTATATCTCTAGCTAACCTCTGAATCATTTTCAGACTGTCACTCCGCCTCTTAAACTACACGATCTATAAAAACTTTTTGATTACCTTCCTTCAGTCGCCACCATTTAATTTTAGCTTTTACCTTACGTCTGATTTTCCTAGGTCCTCTTCTAAATAAAAAATTTAGAACTAAAAGTTTATGTTGAGTGGTTACATTCTCACCTGGCACTACCTTACAGTCGATGCAGCAATCTCTATCTATCCTTCTCATAAGAAAAAATCTATTTGACTTGCACTTGATCCATTCCTAAAGGTGATAAGGTGAGACTTTCTTTTCCTAAACCAAATGTTTGCTAAGATCAAGTTATAAGACAAGGCAAAATTTAGAATCGAGCTACCTGCTTCATTCCTTTGTCCAAAACCAAAACCTCTATGGATAGTATCAAACCCGCCATGACTAGTATCTACATGTCCATTGAGATCACCACCAATAAATAACTTCTCTCCATTAGTCATCTTTTGCACTATCTCGTCTAAATTCTCTCAGAATAGACACTTGCTAGCGTTATCAAGGCCTATCTGTGGTGTATAAGCACAAATAATATTAAGGATCTCCCCACTTAGAATAAACTTAACCAGTAAAATTTTATCACCTTTTCTCCTAATCTCAACTATATTCTCAAGTAACCGTCTATTTATGATTATGCATACCCTATTACGAATTTTATCTCTATCCGTATACCAAAACTTATAACCCCAAAGCTCTATGAATCTACTCTTTTCACCTACGCACTTAATTTCTTACAAACATATTGCAGGGTTACCTACGACGGCAACAAGGTTTCGGGAGGTATCGTCCATGCCAAATTCAAAAATTTTCCGTTTTAGCTAACCCTAACAAGAATCATAAACTAGAAATATACGGAATAACATATGCAAACACTTTGCAATCTAAGTGAGCAAGGAATACAATCTTTGTAGACCGGTCCTTCACTTCAATAGCTCCGTGTAGTAGTCCCCTTCGCTGCGATCGTGTACTCCGGACTCTAGAAAGGCTCTCACGAAGAAACGAACATACTTGCTTCGAAGACTTCGATGCCGAAGATGATCTACGTCGGGGAGACACTAACCCAAGTTATTTCTTCACTAGGTCAAGAACTTTATGAAGAGAACACCCTCTACTAAATAGAAAGTAGTAGAGGATGATGAAGTAGAAAGTTTGCTCACATTAGAAATGATTTTCTCACATTTTATCTCATACCTCCATTAGAGCTAGAAAGCTTTTGAGGAGGAAGAAGAAGAAGAAGAACTAACTCATCCAAATGAATTATTGGTGAGGTTAATAATGCAACCAAGGGTTAAGCATGTCATGCTTAACCCTTGTAGAGAGTTAACTATGTGATGTGGTTAAAGGTTAGGTCAAAAATATCTTAAGCAAGACAAAGAGAGAGAACAAAGTCAAAAATGCCTTGAAGCTTCTACAAGTTTTCAACAAATATCAACCATGACTAATTCCTCAATTTTGAATTACTTAATGATAAATTTAAACCCTAATCTTAACCTTAGCATGGTTTAACCCTCGTTAACCCTAGTTGCATTTGTAACCTAACGTGATACATTTAACATATATCACATATACATCAATGTACCCAATGTGAGAAAAGAAATCATAAGTGAGCTAATACTAGTTAATGCAATATAATATATCAAATATATAATTATACATTAAATTATTAAATCAACACTTGATTTAATAATCCGGCTATATCACATATAACCGACTAATATCATTATGTAACATCTTATTGAATCAACACTTGATCCGATAACCCGGCTATATCACATATAACCTTTCATGTCACACATCGCGAGAATATAGTGCGGTATCACATATCGCATTAATCTCGGTCCCGCACATATCACATATGTGCTCCTACTCCGTTTCGCTTGAGCCAGGAAACCCCTGTGTAGAACTCTAAAGACTCGTCAATACGCTGGCAGTAGGTGATGATCATATCAAACACCCACAAACCGCAAGCGGTCTTCTAAATGTAACGGCCACCCGGGTATTGAGCGATCAGAAGATCAACAAGGAAGCCTGCTCACACTCCTGCGAATCCAACCAGTAACACTACCGTACAGTCTGGTCTCTTCATTTGATATGTCACATATCTCGTCTTAGGGGTGGTAACCGTCAGACCCCAGTAACTCGATAAGTCATGTCGATATGAGGCTCATAACGGGTCAAGAAACTACTGATAACACTTACCAGTATATCTCTGAAGCAGCCTTGGCCAAGGACTTCCTGTTATAGCCAATCGAGCACAGCGCAACATCAACTCCCTATACCGGGAAAGACGAAACCCTTCCTATCGCTCATTGCCTCCATATGACACGGGACTGTACCCAAAAGCCACCGTTTTGCACATTCTCTTGAACGTGGTAATGTGGAAATCAAAACACAGTGGGAATCACACAAGACTCTATGACGATCTCGGGTCTACAGACTAACATGTACCAGTGTCACTAGAGAACTACCATCTGACGATAGGTATAATACCATATGGGAGTTCTCGGCGAGTCCGTTCAGTGTACCCAGTCTCTACTGAGCATCCGTATACTTTCTCTGATGTCAAACACCAATGGATATGAGATCGTCCATCGTCCATCTACATGGGTCGAGAAGCTATACGCTTGTCTACTCTGGTATATCGATGCCCTGTCTCGATACAACTACGACTAGGAACATTTGAAGGATGTACTTAGCGACTACATTGTCCCCACTAGTATGATCTAAATCATAGTCCTGGTAGTCAAGTACTCATCCTAAAGGCTTTATCAACATGTAACATAGAGACAATTAGAATACATGTTAAGATAAAGAGCAACCGGATAGCATACTATCATGTCGAGCAAGAAAGTCCTCCATATATATGTCCAAGCATCCACTACAATATACATCGTATGTACAGTAATGGCCTCTAGGGCATACATATCACTAACACATATAATACAACTCTCCTCATATTATCATCTCCACTGATTCTGTTAGTCTACCCATAAAAGAACCTATGTTCTAAAAAACTAGACGGATCCGATGAAACCCTTGCTTATTTGTCACTACACCTGAGATCCGATGCAGCGCGCCACTTCCGGACGACGATCTAGAAGCCCTTGCATACTTAACATTACACCCGGAATCCGATGTAGCGCATCGCTGAGTAGGGGACGCCCCAACGATATTCTTATTATGATTCATGTCATAGAATGTGACAAAATTTTATGTCGGCTGTCACAAGCCTACCACAATTTTCATCCTATCTCATCCGGATTTGGGACCAGCAACGGTGGATTTATAAATATGAGATATTACTATTTATAAATCATGTAGAAATAAACTTTTAGATTAATTTAATTTTTCTTGATTTTAGATTTCTCCTGTGGAGGTGCCGCCCGCTAGTAAATATTTAAATCATATAAATTAACCATAGAAATAGAAGAAATTTATGCCAATATCAGGGATTTTATAAAATTAACCATAAAAATACTCTTTCATTTTATTTAATCCGTCGGACTGCATAAAGTTATTTCTTTTTTTCCAAGATATCAAGGATTTTATGCAGTCTGACGGATTAAATAAAATGAATGGCTAAATTGTACCAAATAACTTTCACAATTACCCCAATAGAAATAGAAGAAATACCTCAAACTTTAAAGAATCAGCACTTTGCCCCATTTAACTTTAATTGATTCCCGAAATGCATTTTATTTAGATATTTATTAAAATATTTATATGATGTTTTTTTTATATACCCCTAAAATGCGATGATAATTTGATATACTTCCATTATTCTTCGATATTACATACAGCTTCTAATATTCATTAAGTTTTATATATATCCCTCAACACCGTTAAATGATGGTTAATTTTGACAGAAATCATTTTAAAAATGTAAATATTCTTACAGTCTCTTCTTATTCCTCATATGCTCTCAAATTCCCCCCCCCCCCCCCCCCCCCCGCTCCACACCCCAAAAAATTTGCTTGATCGAGTTGGATTTTCTTATAAAATTTGATTGGTTTATGTTTTCTATTTTGTGAGATAAGATTAATTTGGATTGTTTAGGTTAAGATTTGCATGATGTTAAGATTCTTTTGAGTTAGAATTTATTAAAACTTGGGTTCTTTTATATTAGGGTTTCTTATTTGGGAGTAAAAAGAAAAGAAGATAGAATGATAAGAAACAAAGAATTTATGAGCACCAAAAGGAAGATAAGAAAATTAGAATGAATGAGACAAAAATATGAGAAGAAAGAAGATGAAAGTGAAGTTTTGTTGGGTTATAATGATGAAGATGATGGTGGTGATGATGATGGAACGTCGGTATTTAATAAATAAATTAAATGGAAAAATGCTTCTAGCCCTATTAATTAAAATTGACTTATTTTTAAACCCATAAAGTTCAATAATTGCCAAAAAACCCTATGTCTCTATACAAATTTTTTTTAAACCCAAAATACTCTCAAAGAGTACAATACGACATAGTATATATTGATTTTTTTTTAAATGCCAAAATTACCCTCGTATTCTATCTCGAACCTTTTACAAAACCCATCAAAACCCTAACCAACTTCTTTCCATTCCTCTAAATAAAGTATAATGATTTTTTTAGAAGCTGATACCCACCCTCATCTTGATTTCTACATCAATCTAATTTATTTTATTATGAAACATACCTTTTTTCTTGTCTACATCTATCTAATATGAGGTATAAATTATTCAATTTTTCTTTCAATCGATTTTTTCCCTGTGAACAAAACTTATTCAATTATGATTGAAAGAATACATCAAATATTAATTATATTATAATTTATATAAGTTATCGTGCCATGAGTTCTAAATTTGATTAAGCAAAATTAAAGAGATGAATTTAAATTTTGATCTAAAGATGATGAAGGATAATGGTGTAAATTTACTTTAAAAGGTATCATACAATGAAATACGTATACTAAAAGTGGACCCAGGGCCTAAGAATAATTGAATATCAATGTATTTGGGTTTTTAGTTTTTATGAAAGTATGTGGGTTTAAAAATAAAACAATTTCTATTTCCGGGCTTAGAAACAATTTTCCCTAAATTAAATTGCTTAAAGAATTTTGGGGCGTGACTAATATCGAAAAATAATGGGATGTATATAAGAAAGAGAAAAAAAGAGATATTTTTAATTAAATATTTTTAAAGGGAATTTTGGAAATTAATGAAAGTTGAGGAGGGCAAACTGTTGGTTTTAGAAAGTTAAAGCTATATCCTGCTATTGTGATAATTGTGAAAGATATTTCCTGCCATTTAGCCTGAAATGAATTTGGAAGGAAAAAAGAGACCTAAAGAGAGGAATATAAGATAGAAATAAGCTAATCGTAATTTTGTTTTTCATAAATCCACAACTCGAGTTAAGCTAATTTAACTTGAGTTAAAAATTTGACATTAAAAGCTAAGGCAAGTGAATTTTGAATAATGACGATGCTTTGAAGGTGTTTTTTTAGATAACTTGTATATTTTAGGGGTGATTTTTGGATAACTTATGTTTTGGGGGTAATATATGGAATATTGAAGTTTAGGGTGTGATATTTAGAAATAAGCAAGTTTTTAGGTGTGGCAGAGAGAAAAACCCAAATGATATTTGATTTTATCAGGTATTTTTCTCAATTTTAGTTTAATATTTGTATCTGATTTTTACCAAATAAGTATATTATTTATCATTTTATATAATTATCTATATCCGTATTCGAATCCATCTACAGTTACAAGTATGAATATGGTAATGACTTTATCCACTTTGTTAACATCCATATATACATCCATATATATTAGATACAGTTCAACAATTCTCATAATATAATAAGATTTTGAGTATAAGTTAACATGTTATAATACATGTAGGGCTGTTAAAAAAGCTTCAAGCTCGGTAGCTTCGCTCAGATCGGTTCAATAATAGCCTGTTCAAACTCGTTTGATAATTAAACAAGCCTAGTTTGAACATAAATTGATGCACGCTGGAATAAACGATCAAATATGAACATTGTGTGTTCGAGTTAGGGTCGTATTCAAGCTCGGCTCATGTAGGCTCCAATAGTTTATGGTTTACTTAGTACTTAATAGTAATAATAAAATAGTTATTTGTTTTTAAATTCGGATCATATTTATAAACTCGTCAATATTACGTCAATATCACTCGAAACTCAGATCGCAATAAATTTAGTCACATATTGTTAAACTAAAAGATGAAGAAAAAAAATTAGGTGCCGTCAGGGTAAAAAAAAACACTAGTCCGATCATATAGTAATAACAACAATATTTCTCATTACTTCGTTTATCAAAATAATACTGAACATTTGTATGTTTTTTCATATATTTTTGTAAATATATATAGTTATTTTCTAGAATTTAAATAGGCTCGCTAAAACTCGAGACTCGACTCGAGCTTAACCCACTCAGGCTCATTCAATAAATAAAGGAGCCTATCTTCAACAAATTCTTAAACTCGTTAAAATAATTAAATTAAGCAGAACAACATAAAACTCAATTTATTTGGCTCGTTAAATACATATTGCTCATTTATATGTAATTATAAAGTATCTCCGACATGGATCTCTAATTAATAGAGATTAATTAAGTCCATAAAGAAACATAGGTTAGAATCAAGGTTTGGATCAGTTACAGATTAATACAAACCCACTTCAAACAAGATTGATTTAAGTAACAATAGTTAATTCAACGATAGTTAATTAACTCAATATTGATTTAATTTTCGGATAAAATGAGCAGTGAATATCAAAATACTAGGATGTAAACGCGATACATGATCATATGGATGGGTCCCATCCCAACTAAACCAAAAAAATCGACACCCTGTTTTATCTGTTTCCACATAAATATTCATAGTCCCATTAACCATCTTTTGATTTTTGAGGCCTTTCATTTATTGATAAGCATTTTTATTTCTATCAAATTTCATGCAAACACGCACTACTACAAATAGGGGTTGCCCCTACGGATTTATCCGTAGGGGCAACCCACTGTCCCTACGGATATATACGTAGGGGCGAAAATATACCCCGTAGGTGCAAAGGCCGCAGGTGCAAGTTGAGGCCCTGAACTTGCCCCTACGGGCAAATTCTTGCCCCTACGGATATCTGTGTAGGTCCTGTTGCCCCTACGGATGAAGCCGTAGGGTATAAGATTTTATATTATTTACGGTTTATTTTAATAAATTACTTTGCCCTACGGATATACCCGTCGGGGCATGTACTACCCCCTACGGATATATGCGTAGGTACGTTTCCGTAGGGGCATAAATTCAGGATTCCTGATATTTAGCCCCTACGGATAACGCCGTAGGGGAGAGTCAGTGGCCCCTACGGATATATCCGTAGGGGCTTTCCCAACCCCCTGGTACTGAGATCTGGGGGAAATATCAGTTACTGTTGATATTTTGCCCCTACGGCGATATCCGTAGGGGTAACATGTTTGCCTACGGATTAATCCGTAGGTACATATTATCTGAATTTTTTTTTTAAAAATGGGCTGTTTGATTTTTCCCGCCCTGTGCACAATAATATATACATCAATCAAATCATATATTACAGTATTCATAATCACATCTCACGCATATATATAATATACAAAAGAAACACAAAAACTGAATATGATATAAATACAAACCAATATCAATATCGTTTCAAAATGTAGTACAATGTGTATGATATAAATAAATACATGTTTCAAAAAAAAAGAACCAAAAATCTACCCTAGCTCGGTCCAGCTCCACCTCTGAATAACGATAGAATAACGCGCGCCTGCTCCTCGGTCAATAAACTATGCAATTTGTCTCGAGCGGGAGTCTGAGCGGCATGTGGTCTGCGCAGCCGCCGTCGAGGTAGTCGCTTGCGGAGCCGCGGCTGCGGGAGTCTGAGTGGGCGGTGGAGCTACATGAGCTGTCTGCGGAACCGCAGCCGATGTAGTGGCTTGCGGAGCCGCAGCCGAAGGAGTTGCGTGTGGAGGCTCGGCCGATCTACCCTGTCGCGTCTGGATATAACGTGTGTAAGAAGCGTGTAAGAACTGTTTATTATTCGAATTCGTATCATTATTAAGTTATTTCGAAACCCTGTTTGGATATCTAGTTTGGAAAAGCGTTGTTTATTTCAATTACATATGTATGTATGATTAATCAAACTTAAGTCTAAAACCAAATAAGCTCAAGCTACGTACTAATTATGGATATGTTGATATGTATATAATATGAAATGATATTTTACTATAAAGTAGTATACATACCAGCATCTCCTTCAACTCCTGAACGCTGGCCCTCAAGCTATCCAGTTCATGATGGATACGTCGCTCACTGGAGACGGAGGAAGTAACCACCGGGGTGGAGTCCAACCTCATATGGGCCCTGCTAAAGCCTAGTCCTCGGCCTCTCTCCCAACCTCCGTGGTGCCGTCCGTGTGCGGCGTCCAGGACTGGGGTCAGCAGCCTCGAATGTTGCCTTCCCCCTAGCAACTGTCAGAACATTATATTTAGCACATACTGGTCTATAAAATTGACAAGAAACACCAAAATCAACAAATTCAAAGCCTTACCTACAGAGATAGAAGATGTGCTCCTCTGGTATCTGCATGTATCAAAATTTGAATAATATTAATTAATTTCAGTACATACATACTAATAAGGTAAACTCGCATATAGCGCTGCTTACACATATGACAGGGAGTGAACAAGCTCTTGTAGATCATCAGGCGCAAATCTAATCTCATCAAGCAGCCCATGATAATGAGTTGGACGACTAAGAGCAAAAGAAATGTGTGTATATTTATGATATAGCATTCTAAATCAATATACATGCCCTATATAATATATAAACATACCTGGAGGAACGGGAGTGGCCTCTGTCCCTGATATGGACGCATCACCAACAACTAGACAATCAAACATTGACAATATAAGTAATTTTGACATAAACAGGCATGGATATCTATAATATTACATTCAAAATGGATATTAGAGAGCGCACCTGCAGTGAGAAGTGGTAAAAGTATCACCCAACTAGGGTGTAATTTACAGAATCAGTTGAGACTCTTAAAAGTCATAGAAGAACCCGACCTGCACAAATCTGATGTATGCTTTCCATTTGACACTAAGAAGTCTCTAAAGGGAAAAGCCTATGTGAAAGCCATCATTAGTTCATATCAGAGGATTGATGCTGAAACAGAGAACGAGAAATGTCATTTTTTTCTTCTTCCGCCACATTACTGTCTTCTCCTTCTGCCACATTACTGTCTTCTCCTTCTTATTATGTGCGCGTGCAAATTCAATGACTATATTGAGAATATGGATTAATAGTGGGTAGGAAAAGTATTTCTCAAATGGCTTTTGCGTCTTAAAACCATAAACTACTAAGTAATGACATACATAATTTTTTTAGTATAAAGGTTGTTATTTTAAGTTTTCCCTTATAGAGATATGATCTAACTGTATCTATCAACTATAAGTGTGCAGAAAATTATGATAAGAAATCATAAGAAAGGGTCGTAGCCATGCATAACCTTGAATCTACATACCAAATCATGCAAAAGCATGCACTTATTGTCACCTTGCTTTGGAATATAAAATATCTTGGAAGACTATAAGCGAGCATTTAAATCTTGTTAGCTTTTGACTTCAACATATATTTTTCTCAAGTACCATGAAATATACTTGCTCCGTATAAACCGTTTTCAGGAAGATGGATTAATAATGACAAATTATCCATTGTGGCTCACTAGGTTAGCATTTTCTCTTCTATTGACCATCTTTCTAATCTGCTTGGTAAATTTATTCGGAACCGGCTGTGAATCATTAAAAGAGTAGCATAAGAACGAAAGCTAAAATACAGATATATAGCATACCGATACATCGAAACTTCATAGTTGCGATGGCAATCCAGAGATATTTATTTCTACACACGTGGTGCGCGTGCGAATGCGTCAGGCATCATGGACAAATATTTCAAAACATGGAAAGTATTATTCGTATAAAGTAATTAAAACTTTTAAACAGCTTGGGTAGAGATATTTTCTTAGGTGATGCAATCATATCATGAGGACTAAATTTAAGCTATTATATATATGCATATGTATTTTTCTAACCTAAAATATCACACACACACACAGAAAGAGAGAGAGAGAACACCTGGTAGGTAAAAAAATCAGGTAGCAGGATCCTGAAGAAATGGAGTCCATAGCATTGCTCATCATCATCATCCATGATCCCTTTGATAATATTTTTTCAAAGGGATCACGGATGATGATGATGAGCAATGCTATGGACTCCATTTCTTCAGGATCCTGCTAACTGATTTCTCTATCTACCTGGTATTCTCCCCCTCTCTCTCTCTGTGTGTGTGTGTGATATATTAGATTAGAAAAATACATAAGCATATGTATAATAGCTTAAATTTAGTCATCATGATATGATTGCATCAACTAAGAAAATATCTACCCAAGGTGTTTAAAAATTTTAATTACTTTATACGAATAATACTTTTCATGTTCTGAAATATTTGTCCTTGATGCCTGACGCATTCGCACGCGCACCACGTGTGTAGAAATAAATATCTCTGGATTGCCATCGCAACTATGAAGTTTCGATGTATCGGTATGCTATATATCTGTATTTTAGTTTTCTTTCTTATGCATGTCTTTTAATGATTCGCAGCCGGTTCCGAATAAATTTACCAAGCTGATTAGAAAGATGGTTAATAGAAGAGAAAATTCTAACCTAGTGAGTCACAATGGATAATTTGTCATTATTAATCCATCTTCCTGAAAACGGTTTATACGGAGCAAGTATATTTCATGGTACTTGAGAAAAATATATGTTGAAGTCAAAAGCTAACAAGATTTAAATGCTCGCTTATAGTCTTCCAAGATATTTTATATTCCAAGGCAAGGTGACAATAAGTGCATGCTTTTGCATGATTTGGTATGTAGATTCAAGGTTATGCATGGCTACGACCCTTTCTTATAATTTCTTATCATAATTTTCTGCACACTTATAGTTGATAGATGCAGTTAGATCATATCTCTATAAGGGAAAACTTAAAATAACAACCTTTATACTAAAAAAATTATGTATGTCATTACTTAGTAGTTTATGGTTTTAAGACGCAAAAGCCATTTGAGAAATACTTTTCCTACCCACTATTAATCCATATTCTCAATATAATCATTGAATTTGCACGCGAACATAATAAGAAGGAGAAGACAGTAATGTGGCAGAAGGAGAAGACAGTAATGTGGCGGAAGAAGAAGAAAATGACATTCCTCATTCTCTGTTTCAGCATCAATCTTCTGATATGAACTAATGATGGCTTTCACATAGGCTTTTCCCTTTAGAGACTTCTTAGTGTCAAATGGAAAGCATACATCAGATTTGTGCAGGTCGGGTTCTTCTATGACTTTTAAGAGTCTCAACTGATTCTGTAAATTACACCCTAGTTGGGTGATACTTTTACCACTTCTCACTGCAGGTGCGCTCTCTAATATCCATTTTGAATATCAATAATATTACATTCAAAATGGATATTAGAGAGCGCACCTGCAGTGAGAAGTGGTAAAAGTACCACCCAACTAGAGTGTAATTAACAGAAT
This sequence comes from Agapanthus africanus, assembly GCA_030015575.1. Lineage (NCBI taxonomy): Eukaryota > Viridiplantae > Streptophyta > Magnoliopsida > Asparagales > Amaryllidaceae > Agapanthus > Agapanthus africanus. The sequence goes on along the minus strand of CM057341.1, from coordinate 205,718,829 downwards.
CAGTTGAGACTCTTGAAAGTCATAGAAGAACCCGACCTGCACAAATCTGATGTATGCTTTCCATTGGACACTAAGAAGTCTCTAATGGGAAAAGCCTATGTGAAAGCCATCATTAGTTCATATCAGAAGATTGATGCTGAAACAGAGAACGAGGAATGTCATTTTTTTCTTCTTCTGCCACATTACTGTCTTCTCCTTCTTCTTCTGCCACATTATTCTCTTCTCCTTCTTATTATGTGCGCGTGCAAATTCAAGATATAATATAGCAAACTAGGATTGGTATTCAAATCCCAGTCCAGATTGGTATTCAAAATTTATTTAATTAGTTTGTGATCCACATCATTTGATTCGTTGCTTGAGGCATCAATGTAGGCACAAATATCGGCGACGAGGAACTCGACGAGGAAGAACGAGGGCGGTGGCGGGCTGAGAACGGAGGGCGCGCGGTGGCGACGAAGAGAAAATTGGAGACGCGGGAACGAGAGAAAATTTTGGGAACGAGAGGGAAAGATATCGAGGCGTAGGGCATTTCTGTGCCTTTTTTAATTAAATTCCCATTTAGGTGCCCGTAGGGCCAAACAACAAATTAAGATATAATATTTTTAAATTAAAATGTCGGGCACCGTAGGGACAAAGTGGCGCTTTTAGTTTCATATATGAGTATCGATGGGAATATGAAGGTTTCATATTATCATCGAGTATCATATATTGGATGTTATGCAAGCTCTGAACAAATCTTGAACGGAACTTTCACAAGAATTTACAATACCCGACCAGAATCCAATCCTGAGTTTGATGAAGCTTCAGGCCTTCAGCTTCCCCACAGAAAATAGTTAGGGCAAACCCTTTGCAAAACCATAGCTTTCATGCAGAGATGACGCTCAGAACATGCCAGCTTCCAAACACATTGAATAATACATAATCTCCCATACTCTCTCTCTCTCAATCAGACAGTTTATATTTGGATTTGAATTTAGGAAAAGAAATAAGATGGCTACAAACCAGCTTGCCTCGCCAATCTCATAACTATAAAGCTCATAAAAGTGGAAGCTTGAGGGCAAGCCATCATCGCCTCCATTCAATTGAAGCCAAATCATCCACAAAAAATAGAAATAAATATAATAATTGATCGATAGGCAAAATTGCAAGAAACCTATTCAGATTTTTGCATGAAAAAATAAGAGATGTAAAATAAGTAAAAGATTACCAAATGAAATTATCCCATCACTTGAACCCCCTCTCAAGACATTTTAGGAAAAATTCCCCCAGTAATTTTCTTCGGTTTAACCGTTTTATATCATAGAAGAAAGATAAATTTCAGATGTATATACATGCATACACACACACACATCATATACACAGTTTTTGAATGTTGGCAGAATTTCAACGGTAATTCTAGATTTTCCCAAACTCTGAAGGCTTCACAAAAATTTTAAATACAGATAATAATATGATTGAAGAGATCAATCACCAATTTTTTAATGAGGATCAACTGAAACCCCAAACAGAGCAAGCAAATTACAAAGATCCCAAAACCCCGCGTGGCCCAGCCCCAGCCCCAGCCCCAGCCCCAGCCCCCAGCCCCAGCCCAACCCTAACCCCAGCGTGGCCAGCTAAACCCCAACACCAACCCTAAGGCAAACCCTAACCCCAACCCCACCCCAGCAGCAGCCGAACCCCAACCCTAACCCTAAGGCAAACACCAAATTAAGAATTAATATTTTAATTCTTGAACGTCTGTGCCCGTAGGGGTAACCCTTTAGGGTTACCCCTACGGATTAATCCGTAGGGCCAAGTTAAATCTGCCCCTACGGATTAAAAATTTTGTAGTCAAAATAGAGCCGTCTATTGGGAACGACATCAAACTACATACAGAAAAATTAAGGATCGCTAGAAATTTTGTCAAAATTTTATCACTAACAGTGAACCTGTATCCAGCCTACCCACATCCTGATGAAGGAAACTATGGACAAAAGGGATGAACCCCCAGCAAACCAGTCAACAAAGAGGAAAGGATAATGCAGTTTAAGCTAGTGCAAAGAAAGGTACAGTCCCCCAAATACTCTCATAGCTCAGGAAAGCATCTTGATGAGGGGGGAGATAAAAAGAGTTTTTCAATAGGGAATTGTGTCCCATTCCTGAGGTACGGCATAAGCCTAGGAGCCAAGTTGAAATGCACTGGCAAATAACCCCTCCACACACACGCATGCACATGCACACAGACACATACAGAGTTGTAAATCATATATGAGGATAATTACACAATGTAAATTCTTGATAATAGAAGCATCCTGCAAAACCACAAACCTTTTCAGTTATATGCAGTCATGAGGATCAAACTATAGCTAGGTATTGCAAAGATCACAAAATTGAGGAGATTTGTTACATTTGTTCATTCTAGTTTGGGTGTTCAAATTCCATATTCTCGATTCCAATATCACCCCTAACCCTAACCCTAACCCAGCCCCAGCCGAACCCCAACCCAACACCAAACCCTAACCCGGCCTAACCCTAACCCCAACCCAGCCCCAGCCGAACCCCAACCCAACACCAAACCCTAACCCGGCCTAACCCTAACCCCAACCCAGCCCCAGCCGAACCCCAACCCAACACCAAACCCTAACCCGGCCTAACCCTAACCCCAACCCAGCCCCAGCCGAACCCCAACCCAACACCAAACCCTAACCCGGCCTAACCCTAACCCCAACCCAGCCCCAGCCGAACCCCAACCCAACACCAAACCCTAACCCGGCCTAACCCTAACCCCAACCCAGCCCCAGCCGAACCCTAACCCCAACACCAAACCCCAACCGAACCCTAACCCTAACCCCAACACCAGTCGAACCCCAACCGCCGATCGAACCCATACCCTAACCCTAATCCTAACCCTAACCACAACCGATACCTAATCCTAACCCTCATCGATCGCTACCCTAACATCATTATAATAATGTTTAACTAATTACCTGTAGGCGACGACGGAGAGGTAATCGGCGACGACGAGGGCGGTGGCGACAACGAGAACGGAGCACGGTGGCGACCACGAGATCACTGCAGGCGTGGCGACGACGATTCGGCTTGGATTCGGCGACGACGAGATCACTGCAGCGCGGCGGCGACGACGATCTCGATTTGGGAATTTGGTTTCGCGCGAAAGAAAGAGATAGAATAAGAAATAATCGGCGTAGGGATCGATCACTTAAATCCCTATTTATATGTCCCTACGGATATACCCGTAGGTGCTTGGTTTGCGGCTCCGTAGGGGCAAACAACACTTTAAAATTTAATATATTTTAAATAAATATTGAATGACCGTAGGGGCAACCGTTTAGACCTACGGATTAATCCGTAGGGCCAAACTTTAACTGCCCCTACGGATGTTGTTATCCGTAGGGGCAACCCCTTATTTTACTAGTGACGTGCTTTTATTATTAATTTTGTAAATACGTATCCTGATAAATGAAGCTGGTGTGGGGTTTAAATTCTTATCTTTGAAATAACTATTTAATTTCCGAGATTGCAAAATAGGTGGCTGTAGTTTAGTGGTTAGAATTCCACGTTGTGGCCGTGGAGACCTGGGCTCGAATCCCAGCAGCCACACCTTTATTTTTGGGTTTTCTTCCACTCCTTTTTGTAGCAACAATTTAATACAAAGGTATTTGGGCTCTGGACCAGGCCACATCTGGATTAATGGGACAGATTTCATTCCGACCATGGGCTTACATGAACTTCCTATTTTCTTGGCCCAAAATTTTCATTTTCTCAAATGAAATCATTTCCTAGTTCTCAAGGCGGTGTAAATAACCGAGCCGAGCCTGAACGAGCCGACCATTGTCCAAGCTCGGCTAGGCTTATTTTTGGTCCGCTCGAGTTCGTCTCGAGCTGAGCGGGTCTGGCTCATGTTCAGCCCGTGACCTTACCGAGCCTTAAACGAGCCCAAATCGAGCTTGGTTGTATCTACTCTTTCATTTTCTCAAATGAAATCATTTCCTAGTTCTCAAGGCGGTGTAAATAACCGAGCCGAGCCTGAACGAGCCGACCATTGTCCAAGCTCGGCTAGGCTTATTTTTGGTCCGCTCGAGTTCGTCTCGAGCTGAGCGGGTCTGGCTCATGTTCAGCCCGTGACCTTACCGAGCCTTAAACGAGCCCAAATCGAGCTTGGTTGTATCTACTCTTAGACGATCTGTAAAAGAAAATTAAACAATAAAGAAGTGTTTGGTAGAAGTTGAGAGTGGAGCAATGGCCATTCTATAAGGGATTGAGAAAAAAGCTTGAATGCATTTTGTGAGGAGGTTGACGGCTAGACTTCTTGGCTTAAAAAAGAAGCTAATTTGTGAACAACAATCACGTGTTACAGCCGGACTGAGTGCTTTAGGATATTGAAAGATAAAAAATAATTTAATAGCCAGAATATGTAATGGATATATTCACCTCTGATTTAACTTGATATACATCATTTTAATTGAATAAGTGTCTTTGGAGCTGTATAGCATCTGCTACACACACACATATATATAAACACACACACACACAGAGACAATTTTATTTCATTTTCAAACTGGAGCCGTAATCGAACTAATATCGAACGGACCTGGTTGAGCTCGAGTCCGGCTCGTTTAATAAAAGAGCCAAACTTTCTAGCTCATATTCAGCTCATTAATAATGAACCAAGTTTGAACGAGCTGATACTAAGCTGAACCATAATTGAACTCGAGCTGGCTCGTTAAATTAGCAGCCCTGGCTAAGAAGGATAATAATGGAAACTACTACTTTATTACCAATCAAATAATTATGATCTTTATTACTAGGGTAAATTGTCAAAAAGCCACCGTCCTACCCCGGAGTTGTCTAAAAATCCCTGATATTTTCAAAATTGTTAGGAAAGACCTTCTGTTCAAATATTTTGTGAAAAACCCTAAGCCACATTTCATTTAGGCCTTTATTTGATGGCTTATGGATTCTTATAATCCCACTATTTAGTTTTGATGATATTATACAATATTAATGGATCTATACATGTGTTTCATATTGCATATTTTATAACACCGTATATGATGTTTTGTCGTATTTGAGAATCATTTAAGGATATCAAACCGACACAAAATTACGATGGAGGATGGAGGCAATTGAGCTTAAACGGTAAATCTATTGGAGGTTAATGGATTAGAGCTCCTCAAAGATCACATTCAAGTTTCATGAAACTAAGGAGCCAAAGTTCAAGTTCAAAAGATTTCAAGAAATCAAGATTCAAAAGCTCGTGTCGAGATATCAGAAAATTTAAGATTTGGTAAACAAACGATATTGACATAGAAAATCAATATGGGTACTCGTGTCAATGTAAAATATCACATTAAGCTCTTGCACATACTCTTCGTATGATTTGTGAAAAACTTAAATTGGTTTTTTTTTTAAAATTCTTTTCAAAAACCAATTCAAATTTGTCTGGAAAATCATTTTTCCGACGTCTGCTATAATGTTCTTTAGACGTCTGTTCTGTTTTGCAAAACATGTGTAATAACCGGTCCCATTTTGTACTTGAATCCGTATTTGAATAATACTTATTCCAAATAATTCCCTATTTATTTATTCATTTCTAATTTTTCCTAATTATTTTCTGAACCTAAACCCATCCTCTCTCTCTTTCATCTTTCTTTTCCTTTTTTAAGGCCCAAACAACCAATACACAACACCCATGGCCCGGCCCAAGAACCCAAACACCGAACCCATTAGCCGAGCCCCTCTCTTCCCTCTCCTTCCCTTTCTCTCCTTCGTTTCTTATCCCCCTCTCCTTCACCCACGATCCCAACAACCCTGCACGACCCGCGCTCACTTACGACAAAGCCACATCCGAACTGACCCCGAGATCTCAGCGTCGACTTTCTTTCATATCTCCAGCGGCTCTCTCTCTTTGTAACGACTCTGTTTTGATCGTACAAAAATTTTAAAGTTAATGTACAGAATGGAGTATTTGCAAGTCTGAGTATACTTTAAGTATTATTTTTGTCTGAAAACAACAAGAAGCACTTGTAACTCATTGGTAAAGCCTTACACTGCTGTGATATAGCCCCTGTGTTCAAATCCCTTTAGTCATATATTATTTTTACTGATTTTTTATTTTAAACTTTTTGGAAGCCAAAAAGTTTACACGTGCAATACACGTAAAAATGAAAAGTAAACTAAAATAAATATGTGCAAAAGGGTATTTATACAGATTAGGACACGTGGCATGAATCCCAGAACCCAAAGCCCTAACTTGGCCGGCGAGATTTGGCATAGGACCGGCGCCGCCGGGCCCCCCCGTGGGTAATGCCCCTAACTCTGCATCCCAGTCTCTTGGCCTACCCCCACTACTCCTATACTGTTTGATTTCTCTGTAAATTAACAGAGAGATTAAAATCACCCATTAATCCAAACTTTAATACATTTTAATTCTCTCTTGAATCCTCAAAACTCTAATTTTACCCTATAAATACAATATCATAACCTAGCCCTCCTCATTCTGAAATCTATTATAAAAAATCCTCAAAATTTTCCAAGTCAAACAAGATTACAAGTGGAGTTAGCACTAGGTCAACTTTCCGGCGAGGATTTGAAACGATTCCGGCGACCCCGCGACTCCACGAAGCCACCTACTTCTTCCTCTACCTCCCATCTCTTGTTCTAACTAGTAAGTCCCTTCTTTTCTCCTCTTCTCCTAATTTAAAAAGTTCTCTTTTCAAAACTCATCGGAAGTGGAGTTATTCCGACATCCGTTTCTAAATTCGTTAAAAACACCATCTTTCTTAATAACCAACATCCATATCATGATATCTTGCTTAGTAATCTTGAACAAATCTTGAGAACAAGTTTCATCTTAAAATATCATGTTATGTAACTTTTATTTGCATTTTTCATTTAAATACCACAAACTTTACATATGACATTTTTCTAAGTATTTAGCTTAGATTATCTTTAGAAAAATCTCACGAGATAATGACCTATCTCTCATAAACACGCATCTTGATATAGCACAATCCCTTGAACAACAATTTTGTAACAAATACGACTTTTACATCAAAATACCATAAACTATTAAAAAACCGTATTCTTTAAATTGTGTTATTTAAATTCTTTGCAATTATACCTCTACAACCTATTTTGGGGAATCTGATTCGGTTGGTGTGGGTTATCGCACATCTATCGGACTAGTAGGGCGATATGCAGACCTTCCCATGGAGCATACGATCTCGATGGAATTTTTAATGCAATTTTTAAGAAAAACATGATTTTCTATTTAATAAATAAATTTTATTTTTAATAATTATATATAAATATTATCAAACCATCTATTTTAAATATATAATAAATTCCATGTTTTTTTAAACAAAAAAAAAGAATTACAGGTTTCATGAAAATATCATCAAGAATCCATACAAGTCAACTTTATACTAAAATACCATGTATTATTCAAGCTAGGTATTTATTCACCAGAATACCTCACTTTTAAAAATTACATCCATGAAAATCCTAAATACGATAAATAAATATTTGAGATTTATTTTGAAAGTATATAAAAATATTTTTCATAAAAACCCATTCAAGTTATATTAATTTACATTAAGGACCCTGGTGAATATAGATTTAAGCGGGACAATTCTCTTGAGCCTCAGAGAGTCAGAGAAAGTGGGTGCTTGCCTATTTAAGGTAGAAAACTAAAACGGGGTTATCAATGGTAATTGGGTTGGAAAAGGTCACAAATCCTACCGTCCATGTGCAGCAGTTACCGATAACTCCTAAACTTAATTCAGGACTCAAATCTGTTTAAGTGTCTGACTCAATATGAGTCTCAGTTTAATCTGAATACAATACAAATATGAATCCAACCATATATCTAATTCAACATGAATCCAATATGTCAAACATGAATACTTGAATATGAATACCGAACAATACGAACATGCAACATAACTTGACTTGACTGATCCATGGATACATTTTGAACTTGACTACATGACTATCCGTTTACATCCGAACCGTTTACATGAACAACTTATACCATGGTTTCGGCAAGTCTTATACTACAACTCATTACAATCAATACAATATGCATTATGGGGTTTAATGGGGTAGATTGGTACGGAATGTATTTCAAGTGGAATATATCTTGAACTTGACAACATGAATTTTCGTTTACATCTGAACCGTTTACATGAATAACTTATACCATGCTTTCTGCAAGTCTTATACTACAACTCATTACAATCAATACAATATGCATTACGGGGTTTAACGGGGTAGATTGGTACGGAATGTATTAGAAGTGGAATGAGACGGTCACTATAATACATCTAACCTGAATATCCGTGCCATTGTCCCGTGGGTTTAACGTGGCCTTGTACTCCATATGCCTTAGTCCACGGAGCAAGTTGGACTCCTCTCGTATACACTGATATATACTATACCAAGCTACAAACAACTACGTTAGTATAACAAAAAACAGATAAATTATCAGATCTATTCCTTTTACTTGATCTATCTCTCTTTTGGGACTTACTGAGCGATTGTTCGCTGAAGACATTCCTATCTCTTTTTCTTTGGAATGTTGTCAGGAGGACCCGACTCTCAGGAGATCGAGCCCAGTCGGGACGATTTGGAGCAGTTCATTGAAAATACAGAGTTCTAGATCTACTTGTACTTACTTTACTTTCAGTTCATATGCCATTGTTTATGCATTGCTTTCCATTATTGTATTTTACTTTCCAGTTGTATGTAAAAAATGAATATAAATAAAAGTTGTTTCATTACATCTCTTGTCATTCTTGTTCTTTGCTTTTATATTTCTTATTTACGCTTAACGTGTTTATTTCTGAGTAAATACGTCGCGTCCCAGCCAGGTCAGTTCTGCATGGATACCTAAGCAATATATCATAAGAATTATATGAATCAACAACTAAAAATATTATTTACATTTTAAATTCCTTGAATCTATCCTAACCCTATTTTTCTTTCAAGGTTATGAATTCCCCGAACAATACCAGCACCAACATGAATGGCAATACCCTACCATCACCTATACCACTTACACCTACCGTAGCAGCTCCTATCAATGAGCAGACGATATTGCTTGAGGCAATCAAGTACCTCTTGGAGGGACAGCAGCAGCAGACTGCTATCCTATTGCACCGTCCAGAAGCTGAGGCATCCAGAGTGAAGCAATTCCGGGCACTACACCCTAAACAGTTCTCTGGGAAAGAGAGCCCCCTACAAGCTGAAGAATGGGCTCAATCAATTGAGAACGATATGGCAGCGGCACAAGTGCCAGAGATTGTTTGGGTAAGAGTTGCGAAGCTGCAACTAATTGACAATGCCATGGTATGGTAGAAGGCTGAAGAAAGCCGAGCCGATCGAATGGAAGATATTTCACGATATGTTCGACACGAAATATTTTCCCGAGACTTCCCGTTTTGACATGGAGCAACAATTCATTCATCTATAACAAGGCTTTATGTGGAGCAAATCTATGGATGAGTATGATACTGAATTCACCATGCTGAGCAGGTTCGCAGCACATCTCATACCGACTGTTGAGATCAGGGCTAGACGATTTCAACAAGGGTTGGACCCGGAGATCCAAGCTGCTCTAGCTATAGGGGATTTCCTAACCCATGACCTTGTTTTGAAGGCTGCCCGAAGATATGAGGCTGTTGTGAAGAAGAAGGGCAAACCTCAATCTGCCGGTGTGAAGCGCCCTGCTACTCAGATAGCAGGAGGAACCTCTTCCAAGACACCGTTTGTACCCAGGAGACCGGGAGTAACTTTTAACCAGCTCAGTACAGACTTTTGCAACTACTGCAGGAGGAATGGACACCTGGCAAAGGACTGCAGGCGTACAAACGGCCTGTGCTTAGTCTGCGGCTCATCCACTCACGACATTGTTGCATGTCCTCGTAGATTCAATTCGAATCTAGCCTCCAGATCAACCATCGCTTTTCCGCAGCGGTCAGCTATCCAGGCACCTGCAACTCGACTTGCTCTCCCAGCTCCACCTCCTCGTGGACCTACTGCACCTTTTCCTCATCAGTTCCATCAAGCACAAAGGAACCTACCTTAAGGACAGAGGAACGGACTGAGGAATGCTCCTCCAGCAAGGAGGAACGTACCTAGGCGTCAGGCTTTCACAATGACTGTGGAAGAAGCTGAAGCCACCGGCCAAGTCATCACTGGTAACTTCCCATCTTTCAAAACCGTTCAATACATGTTTACATCCATATATTCTTTTTCATACCTAAACATATCCCACATAATTTAGGCACAATCTTAGTAGCCTCACTTCCTGCACTAGCACTCTTCAATACTGGAGCATCACATTGCTTTATGTCGCAACGGTTCGTCCGAACTCATGCGATCCAGTTAAACCATTCGTATCCAGCTGGAATGTCAGTTCAGGGAACGACGTTCTAACGGAAACTTTGGGATACAACCTGTTTCCAGTGGTCGTCTGCAGCAGAGAATTTTATGTTGAGTTCAAGGTGCTGGACATACCGAACTTCGACGTAGTCTTAGGTACGGATTGGTTAGGAACTTTCTTCACTACTATCGACCGTCGTCAAAGGAGGGCAGTATTCGATATTCCAGACCATCCGGTCTTTTATTTCAAGAGTGGAGACCGTACACTGGAGCCTAGCACCTACAAGGCTAAACCAAGGAAAGCATTGATTGCAACAACACAAGTTGAAGAAGACAAGCCAGAAGTAGTTCGAGAGTTCGAAGATGTATTTCCTGAAGACATCTCAGGTTTGCCTCCCAATCGAGCTTTTGAATTCAGTATTGATTTAGTACCTGGTGCACAACCGATGATCAAAGCTCCGTACCGGTTAAGTCCAGAAGGATTGAAGGAGATCTGTACTCAATTGGATGAACTTTTGAAGAAAGGATGGATTCATCCCAGTACCTCAAGTTGGGGATCTCCAGTTCTACTTGTGAAGAAGAAGGAAGGTTCATACAGAATGTGCATAGACTACCGAGCTCTGAACGAAGTCGCGATAAAGAACAAGTATCCACTACCGCGCATCGACGATCTGTTCGATCAGCTAAGTGAGTCTTGCATTTTCTCAAAATTAGATTTTCGTTCGGGTTATTATCAGGTGAAGGATATTCCGAAGACGGCATTCAGGACTCGCTATGGTCATTATGAGTTTCTCGTGATGCCATTTGGAGCAACCAATGCACCGGCCATATTTATGAATCTGATGAACCAGATTTTCCGAGAGTACCTAGACAGGTTTGTTGTTATTTTCATCGACGACATCCTGGTGTATTCAAAGAATCGGAAAGAGCATGCTGAACATTTACGAATTGTCCTGAAGACTTTGCGACAGTATCAACTCTATGCCAAGTACAACAAGTGAGAATTTTGGCTAGATCAAGTCAGATTTCTCGGACATATCGTTTCAGGTGAAGGAATCTCTGTGGATCCAGCTAAAATATCAGCAGTAAGTGAATGGCCGACACCAAAGATACTGAAGGACATTTGAAGTTTCTTAGGATTAGCGGGATACTACCGAAAATTCATAGAAGGCTTTTCGAAGATTGCAACACCTCTGACCAATCTCACATGTAAAGATGAAGCATTCGTATGGTCAGAAGCATGTGAACAGGCTTTTTTAGAACTCAATTCAAGATTGACATCAACGCCTATTCTCGTAATACCGGACCAATCTGGAGGATTCATTGTACATTGTGATGCATCCGGTAAGAGATTATGATGTGTTCTACATCAGCATGGAAAAGTTGTAGTTTATGCATCAAGACAGCTGAAGATTCATGAGCGCAATTATCCAACACATAATTTGGAGTTGGCGGCCGTTATCTTTGCACTTAAGATTTGGCGCCATTATCTACTTGGAGAGTGAGTGGACATATACACGGACCACAAGAGTCTGAAATATGTGTTTACTCAGAAGGAGTTGAATATGCGACAAAGAAGATGGCTAGAACTTATGGCGGACTTCGATATCAACCTACAATATTATCCAGGGAAGGTGAATGTAGTTCCTGATGCACTTAGTCTCCATTCTCTATCAATGAATCTCACCGCACAGTGGAAGCTTCAACAAGAATTACACAAGATGGAGATAGAAGTGGTTATGCCAGGTAATACTTCAAAGTTGATGAACTTACAAGTTCAGTCTACTATTGTCAATCAGATCAAAGCAGCTCAAGCAAGTGATGCCAAGTTGCAAAAAATCAGAGAACAAGTAGAAAGTGGACTCAGAACATACTTCATCATCCATGAAGACGGATCTTTGAGATACGGAAGCAGATTGTGTGTACTACAAGGTCCTATTCGAGAAGAGTTGATGAAAGAAGCTCATAGCTCACCGTACTCAGTACACCCTGGTGGTACAAAAATGTACAAAGATCTATATCAACATTACTGGTGGCATGGAATGAAGCGTGAAGTAGCCAGAAGCGTAGCCAAATTCTTAGTGTGTCAACAAGTAAAAGATGAACATCACAGGACTGCTGGTTTACTTCAACCATTACCTATCTCAGAATGGAAGTGGAAACACATCACCATAGACTTCGTGACTGCACTTCCTCACAGCACGAAAGGTAACGATGCGGTATGGGTTATTGTGGATCGACTCACAAAGTCGGCTCACTTTATCCCATTTCGAGTTGGCCAATCTACGGAGACACTAGCAAAGAAGTACATGGAAGTAAGTCTGAATCTAAGTAAGATTTAACTCTTCACAGTATACTATTTCTGATACCCATGAACTCATGCAGGAGATCGTGAGATTACATGGTGTAAATCCCCAGTTTCCGTATATTTATTTTCCGTATTTTTTTCCAGATTTTTTCTAGAATTTTTGCACATTTTAAATAATATTATTATTTTAATTATTAAATTATTACCAAAACCTAAACTCTAAACCTAATCCTAACCTACCCGAGCCGACTCACCCGACCCGCTCACCCACACTCCTTCTTCTTCTCCCTCGCTTCTTTTTCTTTCCCACCTCTTTTCCTTCGTTTCTCCTTCCCCGCGCTCACCACCGCAAGAATCGCGCCCGCCTCCACGACGACTGCGCCCACTGCCAACGATTCCCCCGCGATCCCCTCCACCAAAATCTTCTTCTCTCCAACGGCTCCCCCTCTCTCCCCTCACCGACGTCCCCGCGAGACCCGCTCCCCCATGACCTCGTCCTCGCCACGTCCCAACCGCCTCTAAGTTCTCGCGGCTCATCCTTACAACCCCCTCATCCCTAACAACTCGAACTCTCTCTCTCTCTCATTATCCCCTACAAACTCCCCACTTCCTTTCTCCCTCAACCCGAATCCTAGCCACCATCACCGGAGCTTCCTCCTCCATTGAGCCCGCCCCTCCAAACACCCACCAACTTCTCCATCGACGACGAGCCCCGACCTCCTCATCTCACTCACTCTTTCTCTCCCCCTCTTACCCTCGGCCTCAACCCACCGCCGTCTCCCCCGTCGCATCGTCGACCACCACCACGAGCTCTCTGCTCCTCCACTACTTCCTCCGAGCATCCCCACCACCGATGACCACCACCAACAACGCCATCATCGGAGCTGCCTCCTCTAATCCCCATCACCTCCTCTCCTCCACGACACCGAGCCCTCATCCTGTTAATCCACCATCGTCGGAGCTCACCATCTCCAAGCTACAAGCTCCAAGCATCCCTAACACCGAGCCTCTACATCCATCGCCGCAGCCACCACCAGCTCCGCCTCACCGACGAGCCCCGAGCTCCCTGCAACCGCAGCACCCCGAACGCCTCACCCGAGCCATTGCGAACCTACTGCCCCGTGCCCGCCTCTACACCAGTGCCGAGCCCCTAAGTCCTCCCCCGAGCCAGCCGAGTCGCATGTGTATCGTGCCGTGATCATGCCCGTGTCGTGTCGCCGTCTCAGTCGTGCCACTTTCGCCAAAGGAAAGAGAAAACCCATCTCTTGTTATTCATGCTATTTTAATACCTAGGCTAGATAATAATGTTAGATTATTTTGATATATAGTAGTGTAAATATGTGTTTTCGACCGATTACCAAACACTGCCCTAATGTTCGATGCGAATTATAAACCAAAACATATCTTGTTATGGCAGAACTTGCGATAGTTCGATTCCTTTACTGTTTACGAATATCGTGTAGTAATTTGGATGCAAAATATCGTGTTCATAACCATGTAAAGTCGCCCACTAAAAGGCGACACAAAATCTGAACTTTACCGCGCATGCTACCTTGTTAAAATCGTTGTAAATTCAATACAGTTCGTAACGTAACGTTCTATGTCTCATATCGAAGAAGACTCGATAATCTAAAACCATACATATTTTATTTCTCAACATTTATAGATTACTGTAACGATATTTGGCTGCGAATGTGGTACTGGACTGCTGTCTGGGGCAGTGTTTCGCGTGGATACCTGACTTTGAATACCTGCACATCCCTGATTCAAACTGAAAATGCTTAGAGCCCCATATGGTCATGTATATAATTTAATTATATAACACATGAATCTGGTCCCGTGCAGCTTCACCATCGTTTGATATTTAGTTTGTATTTTTGAGTATTGCCGTGTTCTGCAGTTTCTGCAGTAGCATTTCTTACCCCTCACATTAAATATGACATAACTTCTAGTACAGGAAGGCTATTGATAATCCGTTTGATGCGTTGGAAACCTAACAGATAGATATAGATTTTATTCAACCAGGGAGATACATGAAACTGAACAAAATTACTAGAAAACTGCGCGCGAAGTTGGACTTCCAGTTCTGAAATTGGAATTCCAGCAATCGATCGCTAATTTAAAATGATGATAAGTACCTAACATGAAATGCTATTGACATGAGATTAATTTTATTACTTAGATAATCAAGAGTGCTTCGTACGCCTTTTATATTGTTTTGGTTGATTTTATACGTGTGTTTTATGGTAAATTTTGCAAGTTATATGGTGTTGGTTGTCAAAATATAGTGAATGTCTATTCAGTGCATATTTGCCTATTTGTGTGTTTGCTTTATACCTGCTGCATATTGATTGTTTACATTGAGATCTAGAGACTGTTTTGCATTGTCATTATGTAAGTGTTAGTGGTTGGGTTGTGGCAAATACGAAAGTGATATTGATAAGTGGAAACGTGATTGAAAGTGAAAGCGATACGTATTTGTTCATAACTTATCTAATACCTGAATTCATACTATAACCTGGGGAATGGGGAAATCAAGATGGAATTGAACTCGTATTTAGCGAGGTACAGTGATTTAAAGGATGATCAATCGTTATTAGTGACACACACACACACACACATACATACATTAGGTCATGGGCCTAGCGACACGGCTGCAGGGTTATGTCCCGGGCAAAAGTGGACCGTAGTCTCGGGCATGCACGAGACTGTTCCCCTCCGAACGGACACGCGGGACGTGGGGGCGTCTCGCCTGAGGTTCGGGGCAGATGCCAATAGGTGCTATCCGTCCACCTCTCCGAGGATGCCAAGTCGATCCATGGCGCCATGTATCGGAGGTTTAGACGGATGCGTCCGATGTAGCAGACTTCGTCAGATTCCCCCTCATTTGAGGGGTTTTTGATTGTGGGGACGCTCTTCCCTGCAGGCGCAAGCCCCTGCAGTTAATTACGCTACCGCATCGCGGTAACAACTTTCTCCTTCTCCAGATGGTCACTTCGTGTCGCGTGTTTTTGTTTTATGTTTTCCTGCCCGTGGATCGTTTACGGAGACCAAGTTATGTCGTCGCCCGTAGGGCGTGGACCAGTCCAAATCCGTGTTATCTTAGATTTGGGTTTGGGGGTTTGGTTTAAGGACACGTTAGCCATACTTGAGGCTAAGATCAACTCAAACATTTGTTAAGGATACGTTAGTCTAGTTTGAGACTAAGATCAACTTAACGGGATCGTTTAGATCCGACAAAGGAGCGTTTGAACTCCATTGTTCCAGTTTTAGGGACATAGTGGTCCATCGCATGTATGGCCGTCGGGACCCATCACCTCTCTGACGACGTTGAAGGATTACAACGACGGGTGTCAGAGGAGTTCAGAGATGTACCCTCGAGCCAGAGTTAATTAGGGGGATTCATAGTCCAGTCTGCTTGAGGGTTTAAGGACGCGTTAGCCATCTCTGAGGCTAAGATCAACTTAAACAGGACCGTTTATATCCGACGAAAGAGCATATGGGGGCTCTATGGTTCTAGTTTAAGGACATTACGGTCCATGGGTAGTTTAAGGACATTGCGGTCCGTGGGTAGTTTAAAGACATCTCGGTCGATGGGTAGTTTAAAGACATCTCGGTCGATGGGTAGTTTAAAGACATCTCGGTCGATGGGTAGTTTAAAGACATCTCGGTCGAGGTTAAGGACGTCATAGTCCATGGGTTTAAGGACTCCACAGTCCGTTATGTGCTCTGGATGCTTCACACGGGTTCACTGCCGTGCTAGGCAAGGACCAGGCTCCGCTCTGGATGCTTCACACGGGTTCACTGCCGTGCTCTGCGAGGACCAGGATCCGCTCTGGACATTTTCCACGGGGTCAAAGAGTGACGTTATCCGCGTTCCACGTAACCAGGAATTTTGCATTATGCGTGGGTTTAAGGACCCCACAGTCCATATCATGAGTGGTCTTCGGGACCCGTCACCTCTTTGAAGACATTGAGGGATTACAATGCCAAGTATCAAAGGAGTGAAGAGATGTACCCTAGAACCGCGGTGGATTAAATAGTCCCTGGCCCAATTTGGGTCAAGACTGATCAATTATGTTATGAGCCCATTGGCCCAGTTAATCACGAATTGAGGACTTATGGCCAGCTTGGGCTAAGTCCAATCAGGAGAGGCTTTGCCTCTATCCCTTTAGCCAATTGGGCCTAAGCCTGGTGTTAAACACTTCAGAGCAATCAGCGTTGAATACTGGGAATGACATCTCGGTTGACAAGTTAGTGTTCAACATTGAGAGATAATTGGTGTTAAACACCAGCAATAAGGCTTTTTCAAATTAGTGTTAAACACTAAAACAGATCAGTGTTGAACACTGCAAATAAGGCTTTTTTAATCAGCATTGAATGCTAAGGCCCGACAGTGTTTTAACACTGGGCTCGAGAGTTTTAATTTTAGTGTTAAACACTAAGGCAGGAAGGGTCACGTGGCAGCACGTGAGAGCGCCTTCCCTTCATTTGTTCTGCTAAAATTATCGCGTCTTTCAGAGCATCACGTGCCATCACGTGATGGGCATTCAAATGCCTTTGTGTTAAGGCTTCTGCTGAGGGTCACGTGGGTCACGTGGGGTGCTGCCTCAAAGGGGCTTTCTGTAGGGGTTTTGGGGGGTCACGTGGTAGCACGTGACCCTGCCTCTATGTAGTTTTTAGAGGATCTATTACTCTTTTTTTTCAGGAATTAAATTCCTCGAACTTTAAATCCTAGAGGAATTAAATTCCTATTTCCTTTTGAAGACTTATATTCTGGAATAGAGTTTAACTCTAGATTTTCTGTGGGAATTAAATTCCTCGTTTATGCGAAGAACTGAACAGGGTTAAACCCTAACAAAAGCTTTTAAGGAATCAAACTCCCCTTTTTGGGAATTATGATTAAAGAAATTAAATTCCCGCTGTTTCAACAGAACTATGTTCTTAATTAGGATTCAACCCTGTTTCTTTTGTTTTGAAGGAATTAAATTCCCGTGATACAGGGTCAAGCCCTACTTTTATCTTAAAGGAATTAAATTCCTGTAGTTCTGAGAATTAAATTCTCATGCTTGCATTCCCTCTCTATGTTTTGGACCTGCGTGGCAGGATCTCAACCCATTGAGAATTAAATTCTCAACCTAAAGGGGAGATGTGCACTTTGCAGATCCTCTACCAAAGAGAGAAGAAATATATTCTTCTGTTTTATATGTTGAGAATTAAATTCTCTTTGTTTTCAAAAAGCTTTCCCTTTCTTACCTAGGGTTTTTTGCAGAAGATCCGAGTCTTTTCAAAGTATCAAAGCTCTCATCCCTTTTTTTTTCTTCTCTGCGCATGTCCCTTTCTTTTTGTATCTCCAGGCTCCTATTTATAGGAGAAGCAGCCGAATCAATTAGTTTTTGACGAATCTTCATGAGATATTTGATTTGCATCCTTCATTCGTTCTGGACCTTTGGATTATTAGATGAATTTTATTCACCATTGGATTTTAAATCCAGAGATTCTTCCCTGTTATTTTGGTTAGATTTAAGGGGGAAATCTTTCCAAACCCGAGATTTTCCATTGATAGATGATATTTAAATCACTTCCGAATCTTTAATTCGATTGGTCTCAGATACTCACTTTCCTTTAGAAAGATTCAAATCTGCCTCAGAATTTAATTCTGTCGTCAAAATGGGCTTTGAAAGCCGGTCACGTGTGACCACGTGACCCATGGTCACGTGTAGACACGTGACCCCCTTGGAACGAGCCTTCCTCTTTCTTTTTGCGCTCTGTCTTCTGATTGCTGCTTAACTGTCACGTGCCACCACGTGACCCCTGGTCACGTGTGAGCACGTGACCCTTGTCTGGACTCTTTTTCTTGATTTAACTGGAGAACAATTCTGATGTTTTGAACGTCACGTGCCAACACGTGACCCCTGGTCACGTGGGAGCACGTGACATCTTTTGAAGCTTTTTCCTTGATTTGATCAGGGATCCGGTGTGCTTTTGACGCTGGTCACGTGGGAGCACGTGACTCTTTCTGAAGCCCCTTTTCTTCAATGTAGTCAGGAAACTGAACTTGCCTTGATGATGCGTTTAGGTGTCACGTGCCAACACGTGACTGCTGGTCACGTGTAAGCACGTGACCCTCTTCTGAAGCTTTTCCCAGAAGCTTTCCTGATTTTAAATCAGGAAACAAATGCCCCCACAGCGTTGTTCTCACGTGTCTGCACGTGAGTGCAACGCTGTCACCTCTTGTGACCGTTGGATCTGCTTTGGGGAGTAGGGTAGACGAAACGTCTTTTCAGAAGCGTCTTCACTTTTTCATGTCCTTCCTTTCAGACCTTTCTTTTAAGAATTTGATTCTCGTTCTCAGAGCTTAGTTCTCTGTTGTGTCTGTGCAGTGCCGCCTCATTCGCCAATCAAAGGCTAGTGCTCATGTGTTGCGTATGCAGGGATCTGTTTGATGGGGACGTTTCATTTCCCTAACCTGATTCCAATGCGTCGTTGGATTTCATTTCCAACGCTCTCCCCTTTTTTCCGGGCTTTGAGAATCGTCCCACCATGCACAACATTTTTTGTGCATAGCATTAAATGCTCCCCTTTATAACCTGAATCCATTCCTTACTTCTTTTCTTCACAGAGAAATCTATTCATACCTTAAGGTGATCATCTTTGAGAACCCGATCAATCGCCATGGCTTGCAATCATCCCCATGCTCATCGGCAACCATGGGATGTGCCCATTGAAGAGATAATCCCTCGCTTCGCTGCGCGGCTGGCAGATCCCCTTCTCACCGATGATCAATGTGACACGGTGATGTATGAGCTACTGACTCGTCGGGGCTCTCCTCTTCCCATGGGCTCCATTTGGCTCCGGATGATCCTCCTGTCTGTGCTTGCCGATATACCCCCTCATCCGGTGGAGATGACTTCGGCGATCCTTGACGCGGCGGAGGACAAGCTTGAGTGTTTTCATGAGGCTTGTCTAATCACTCAAGCTCTGAAGGATCACTCAGTTCATTTACTGAGTCAGATAAGAGCTCGTCGGGCCGTCATGTCTGCTTTTGTTGATGAGCACGGCTCCAACCGGTGGGGAGCGGCTCCTCGCGAAAACCGCCGTTTTGACGTGCTGGAGAAGGCGGAGAGGGAGTTGGAGAATTTTGTGTTTTGCTTTGTTAACCCTTGTATTTCTGATCCCTTGTTTGGTGATCTTTTCCCACCAATGTAGTATGTTTGAATCAATGTACTCCTTTAATCATTGGTGGTTTGCATGCTTTCTGTTGAATTTTCATGCTTGTCAGACAGTCGTACGTGTATCTTGCTTGCGTAAATGAGCTGTTTGTTTTTCTTTAATTACGAGCACCATCGTTACGTTGCGTGCACATCAGTGCCTCGGGCAACATTTCCTTTTAAACATTCATACAGTTGCAAAAGCGTGCCTGATAGGATACAGATCAGAAACTTGCCGCGTTATCTCCCGTATCGGGTGGTTTGCGCTGGCTTTAGATCGAGTATTGTTGTCGAAGGGAGGTTTATAAATGAAGGCATATTCTTCTCTTCAATGGTGTGTCCCCTTTTTATTGAATGCATTCGGTGGATATTCTATCTTGATTTCCTTGCAGGACAGCAATGGCTCAGGATTCAGGGTTAAGATCTGCTTCCTGAGACTTTTACATTTTATGAGCCACGAGGATCTCATAAAAAGTTTTTCTCCCAGCCGTGAGGACTTGTAAGCGCCGGATGCGGTTACCCTTGTCCGTGTTCTACGGAGTCAGGGGTTTCTCCAGATATTGTAGTTTAAAGACGTCGCGGTCAAGGTTAAGGACCTCATAGTCCGTGGATTTAAGGACTCCACAGTCCGATGTTAGTTTTAAGACATCACGGTCAAGGTTAAGGACCTCATAGTCCGTGGATTTAGGGACTCCACAGTCCGATGTTAGTTTTAAGACATCACGGTCAAGGTTAAGGACCTCATAGTCCGTGGATTTAGGGACTCCACAGTCTGACGTTTGGTTACAGGGACCCGTCACCTCTTTGAAGACGTTGAGGAATTACAATGCCAGGCATCAAAGGAGTGAAGAGATGTACCCTTAAACCAAGGCAAAAATCTGTAAGGAATAGGGGTGGTTGATCGTTAGTTTTAAGACATCGCGGTCGAGGTTAAGGACGTCATAGTCCGTGGATTTTAAGGACTCCACAGTCCGGTGTTTGCTCTGGATGCTTCACACGGGTTCACTGCCGTGCTTGGCGAGGACCAGGCTCCGCTCTGGGCGTTTTCCGTGGGGTCAAAGAGTGACGTTATCCACGTTCCACGTAACCAGGAATCTTGCACTAGATGCTTCACACGGGTTCACTGCCGCGTTAGGCGAGGACTAGGCTCCGCTCTGGATGCTTCACATGGGTTCACTGCCATGCTCTGCGAGGACCAGGATCCGCTCTGGACGTTTTCCACGGGGTCAAAGAGTGACGTTATCCGCTTTCCACGTAACCAGGAAGTTTGCACTAGATGCTTCACACGGGTTCACTGCCGCGTTAGGCGAGGACTAGGCTCTGCTCTGGATGCTTCGCACGGGTTCACTGCCATGCTCTGCGAGGACCAGGATCCGCTCTGGACGTTTTCCACGGGGTCAAAGAGTGACGTTATCCGCTTTCCACGTAACCAGGAAGTTTGCACTAGATGCTTCACACGGGTTCACTGCCGTGCTCTGCGAGGACTAGGCTCCGCTCTGGATGCTTCGCACGGGTTCACTGCCATGATCTGCGAGGACCAGGATCCGCTCTGGACGTTTTCCACGGGGTCAAAGAGTGACGTTATCCGCTTTCCACGTAACCAGGAAGTTTGCACTAGATGCTTCACACAGGTTCACTGCCGTGCTCTGCGAGGACTAGGCTCCGCTCTGGATGCTTCGCACGGGTTCACTGCCATGCTCTGCGAGGACCAGGATCCGCTCTGGACGTTTTCCACGGGGTCAAAGAGTGACGTTATCCGCTTTCCACGTAACCAGGAAGTTTGCACTAGATGCTTCACACGGGTTCACTGCCGTGTTAGGCGAGGACTAGGCTCCGCTCTGGATGCTTCGCACGGGTTCACTGCCATGCTCTGCGAGGACCAGGATCCGCTCTGGACGTTTTCCATGGGGTCAAAGAGTGACGTTATCCGCTTTCCACGTAACCAGGAAGTTTGCACTAGATGCTTCACACGGGTTCACTGCCATGCTCTGCGAGGACCAGGATCCGCTCTGGACGTTTTCCACGGGGTCAAAGAGTGACGTTATCCGCTTTCCACGTAACCAGGAAGTTTGCACTAGATGCTTCACACGGGTTCACTGCCGTGCTCTGCGAGGACTAGGCTCCGCTCTGGATGCTTCGCACGGGTTCACTGCCATGCTCTGCGAGGACCAGGATCCGCTCTGGACGTTTTCCACGGGGTCAAAGAGTGACGTTATCCGCTTTCCACGTAACCAGGAAGTTTGCACTAGATGCTTCACACGGGTTCACTGCCGTGCTCTGCGAGGACTAGGCTCCGCTCTGGATGCTTCGCACGGGTTCACTGCCATGCTCTGCGAGGACCAGGATCCGCTCTGGACGTTTTCCACGGGGTCAAAGAGTGACGTTATCCGCTTTCCACGTAACCAGGAAGTTTGCACTAGATGCTTCACACGGGTTCACTGCCGTGCTCTGCGAGGACTAGGCTCCGCTCTGGATGCTTCGCACGGGTTCACTGCCATGCTCTGCGAGGACCAGGATCCGCTCTGGACGTTTTCCACGGGGTCAAAGAGTGACGTTATCCGCTTTCCACGTAACCAGGAAGTTTGCACTAGATGCTTCACACGGGTTCACTGCCGTGCTCTGCGAGGACTAGGCTCCGCTCTGGATGCTTCGCACGGGTTCACTGCCATGCTCTGCGAGGACCAGGATCCGCTCTGGACGTTTTCCACGGGGTCAAAGAGTGACGTTATCCGCTTTCCACGTAACCAGGAAGTTTGCACTAGATGCTTCACACGGGTTCACTGCCGTGCTCTGCGAGGACTAGGCTCCGCTCTGGATGCTTCGCACGGGTTCACTGCCATGCTCTGCGAGGACCAGGATCCGCTCTGGACGTTTTCCACGGGGTCAAAGAGTGACGTTATCCGCTTTCCACGTAACCAGGAAGTTTGCACTAGATGCTTCACACGGGTTCACTGCCGTGCTCTGCGAGGACTAGGCTCCGCTCTGGATGCTTCGCACGGGTTCACTGCCATGCTCTGCGAGGACCAGGATCCGCTCTGGACGTTTTCCACGGGGTCAAAGAGTGACGTTATCCGCTTTCCACGTAACCAGGAAGTTTGCACTAGATGCTTCACACGGGTTCACTGCCGTGCTCTGCGAGGACTAGGCTCCGCTCTGGATGCTTCGCACGGGTTCACTGCCATGCTCTGCGAGGACCAGGATCCGCTCTGGACGTTTTCCACGGGGTCAAAGAGTGACGTTATCCGCTTTCCACGTAACCAGGAAGTTTTGTTGATTGTATCCGCATTTCACGGAATGGAGGTTTGACTTTTGGTGATATGTATGTCATCGAGCCATGGAACTTGGGGTTGCCGCTGTTCCGTTTCGCTTGATGTTGTGTCGTCAAGACGTTGAAGCTAGGAATTTGGCCTTCGCTTCATTTGCTGGTATCGCGTCTGCTGTATCGAGACGAATGCCGCGGTGGTGATCACTAGGCTATCTGTGAACCGCCGAGATTTGGCTTCTCCTTATGATGAAACCCAGGGGAGGAGTATGATCCCTTCTTTGGTTGTGCCCCCTGGATTGTATACAGGATTAGACGTAACGTCACCTGTAGGGCAAAAAGTTTCATTCTTTCATTTTTTTATTCTTTCCGCGATGCTCTATCATTTCAGCTTTTTATATCGCGAAAATCGCGATTGCCCAATCATTTCGGCTATTTTTCGCGGTGCCCAATCATTTCGGCTATTTATTTATTTTCTGCTCGCTGCTTTTATTGCGAGTTGCCCCATCATTTCGGCTATTCTTTATGCCTTCATTCTTACTTGCTGCTTTTTATTGCAAGTTGCCCCATCATTTCGGCTATTTTGTAGGCATGTGTGGCTTGCTAGCTTTCCGCTGCAAGCCTGGATTTTAGGCACCGATTTCGGTATCAGCACCGCTACAACTGGAATGTTGCCAGGAGCGAATCATCATTTGCCTTTGTCGATGACGAACAAAGGTGGCTCAGCAAGCAGGGTTAAGGGTCCTGTCGGCCAAGGCTTTTGGCTTCATGAGCCGTGAGGGTCTCACAGAGGTATTTCTCCCTACAAGTCGTGAGGATCTTGCAGGTGTATTTTCTCCTTAGGGATCGTGAGGATTCCTAAGTGTGTGCTTCTCTGTAAGTCGTAAGGATCCTACAAGAGGGTTCTCTCCTTATGGGTCGAGAGGACCTACAAAGGTTGGACTTTGCTGGGGAAATGTTTATTTGCGCCCGTGGATTGTATACAAGGGTCAGTATTGAGCCACTTGTAGGGCAATATCGAAGGTTGTGGGGGATTCGCTTAAGAACAGGTTTAGGTTTCTGTAACTTAAGACTTTCAAGTCTTATGAGCCGTGAGGGTTTCATAAGAGAATTCTCCCTACGAGTCGTGAGGATCTCGTAAGTGTATTTTCTCCTTAGGAATCGTGAGGATCCCTAAGTGTGTTGCTCCTTTGTGAGTCGTAAGGATCTCACGCGGGTGGTTTCTCCTTACAAGGTCGAGAGGACCCTATAAGTGTCTTTTAACGAGGTTGCGCCCTTTCGGGTTTTCACAAACACTCGCCGGTAGTCCTGCTGTTTTTACTCACGGAGCCCTCTCGGGTTTTCATCCGTGCCCGTTTTGCTTTATGGACATACCGTTTTTTTTTCTTTTCTTTTTTTTTTATATCTCGTCAGCCTAGGGATGCTGCGGCAGTAGTTTAGGGACGTTTCGGTCCGTCGTTAGTTTGAGGACGTTTCGGTCCGTCGTTAGTTTGAGGACGTTTCGGTCCGTCGTTAGTTTAAGGACGTTTCGGTCCCTCGTTAGTTTAAGGACGTTTCGGTCCGTTGATAGTTTAAGGACGTTTCGGTCCCTCGTTAGTTTAAGGACGTTTCGGTCCGTTGATAGTTTAAGGACGTTTCGGTCCCTCGTTAGTTTAAGGACGTTTCGGTCCGTTGATAGTTTAAGGACGTTTCGGTCCCTTGTTAGTTTAAGGACGTTTCGGTCCGTTGATAGTTTAAGGACGTTTCGGTCCCTCGTTAGTTTAAGGACGTTTCGGTCCCTCGTTAGTTTAAGGACGTTTCGGTCCGTTGATAGTTTAAGGACGTTTCGGTCCGTCGTTAGTTTAAGGACGTTTCGGTCCGTTGATATGGGAGGGCCAGCTACTGCTTGTAAAGTCTGAGCCTAGGAAGATAGCGAGCGGACATAGTCGTCGTCATCTACCGTTGACCCAGGCTGTGGCTCACTAAGCATAGTATTTCTTCAAGAAGCGGCCGTTTATTGGCCTGAAAGGCCTTTCACCATGCATGTCCACGAGTAGATAGGCTCCACCCTGGTAGACCTGGTCTATGATGTACGGGCCTTCATAGTTTGGCTCGAATTTCCCTCGCTTGGCACGATTGGGGATCATAGGTCTTTTGACTACCAGCACGAGTTCGCCTTGGCGGAATGCCCTTGGCCTGGTCAATCTTTCGTACGAGCGCGTCATCTTTGCTTTGTAGGCCTCTAGATGTTGTTGCGCTATGAGCCGGGTTTCGTCGAGGGCATCAAGCTCCTCAAGCCGAAGGTGAGCATTTTCTTCGTCTGTCAGTTCGTGGTGGACCGCCACTCGTAGAGAGGGTAACTCTATCTCGAGGGGGAGTACTGCTTCCGTCCCAAATACCAACACGTACGGCGTTGTGTTCGTGGCCGTCTTGAACGTAGTTCGATAAGCCCAAAGGGCTTCTTGCAGCCTTTCGTGCCAGTCTCTCTTATTCCGGGAGACGGTCTTTTTTATGATCTTCGTCAAGGTCTTATTAAAGGCCTCGGCCAGACCGTTGGCTCGTGGGTTGTAAACTGAAGAATACCTCCAGTCTATATTGTGCTGCTGCGCGAAGCGGCTAATCTTATGGCTTCTGTAGGCTGGCCCGTTATCGGAGATAATCCGCCGTGGGGTTCCAAACCGATAGATGACGTGCGTCTTGAAGAAATGGAGGATATTCTCCGTCTTCACTTCCCTCAATGGTACTGCCTCTGCCCATTTGGAGAAGTAATCAGTTGTCGCCAGGATAAAACGATGTCCCCGAGATGATACTGGTTCAATGGGGCCGACTATGTCAGTCCCCCACATCTCGAATGGCCAGCTGGCCACCGTTGGGTGTAGCGGATTCGGATGTTGGTGGATAAAGTCTCCATGAATCTGGCACGAGTGGCATTGCTTCGCATACTCGAGGCAGTCCTGGATCATCGTGGGCCAATAGTAGCCCATTCGTTTAATCTTTAACTTCATCTTTGGGCCTGCTTGGTGAGAACCGCAAAGTCCGTCATGAACTTCCTGAACGACTTTTTCTGCTTCGTCAGGTCCTAAGCATCTCAGCCATAGAGAATCAAGCGATCTCTTGTATAGGGTATCGTTGACGAAGGCGAAAGATAGAGCTCGTTTCATGAGCTGATATCTTGAGGACGCTTCTTCGGGCATTCGGCGGGACTTAAAGTAGTCTACGAAGATTTCCCTCCAGTCCTCGGCCTTCTCATGGTCCTTCATTTGTAGGGTCATCTGCTCAGTCGCTCCCTTTTCTTTGCATGATTCCGGGGATATTTCTGTCGGGGCGAGCACTCGACGGCTTTGTACCACGATTCTGACGTCATCGAGGTTCTCGTCAGCCAGTTCTTTAGCGAGTTTGGCCAACGCGTCCGCTTTGCTGTTTTCCGCGCGCGGTATGTTCTCCAAAGTATAGGAGGGAATTTGGGCCAACAGTTGTTGCACCTTTTCGCCGTATCTCACCAACTCCGGTTTGCACGTTTGGTAGTCACCATTTACTTGACTAACGACCAGCTGAGAATCCCCGTATATGAGGAGGTCTTCAATTCCCATGTCAATAGCGATTTCGAGGCCTGCTATCAGGGCTTCGTATTCGGCTTCATTGTTTGTTCTTGGTTCTGTTAAGGAGAAGGCGAAGCGCATTATCCCTCCTTGTGGAGTTGCAAAGATGAGGCCTATCCCCGATTTGATCATTGGGATACCTTGCTTCTGTTTCTTTATGGAGGATGCTCCGTCGAAATAGAGCTCCCATCGAGTGCTACCGGTGCCAATCGCATCGAATGCATGTTCGTCTGGCAAATCACAGCTCAGCGGGGAATCGGCCGGTATCGGGTGCTCAGCGAGGAAATCGGCAATGGCCTGACCTTTCACTGCCTTGAGAGGTTGATACGTTATCGAGAACTCCATCAGGAGCAGGGCCCACTTAGCGAGTCGTCCCGTCAATATGGCTTTCGACATCAAGTATTTAAGGGGATCCACCTTTGAAATAAGACGGACTTCATGTGCCAACGCATAGTGCCTGAGCTTTGTTATCGCGAAGATCAATGCCAAGCAATGTTTTTCAATGGGGGAGTAATTGCTTTCTGCCCCGAGTAGGACTCGACTTAAGTAGTAAAGTGCTCTCTCTTTCCCCTGATCGTTCTCTTGCGCCCATAGTGCGCCCAAGGAACCTTCGAGGGCGGTTGTATAAAGAATGAGGGGTTTTCCCTTGACCGGCGCGGCCAATACCGGCGGGTTCTGCAGGTATTGCTTGATCTCGTCTAGTGCACCTTGGCATTTTTGATCCCAGACGAATGGGGTTCCCTTCTTCATCAGGTGACTGTAGGGGCGGCATTTGCCTGAAAGATTTGCGATAAATCGCCGGATGTATGCGAGCTTCCCTTGGAGAGACCGCAACTGTTTGAGGGTTCTTGGCGGAGGCATTTCCATGATCGCTTTAATCTTTCACGGATCTATTTCGATACCTCGGTGTCGAACGACGAATCCCAGGAATTTGCCCGAGGAGACTCCAAACGCGCATTTGAGGGGGTTCATCTTCAAATTATATTGCCGAAGGCGTTGAAATACAGTCTCCAGATGCTTTAAGTGATCTTCGTATGACATACTCTTTACTACGAGGTCATCAATATAGCACTCGACGATGTCATGTATGAGGTCGTCGAAGATCTTTGTCATAGCCCTTTGATAGGTAGCGCCGGCGTTCTTTAGACCGAAGGGCATAACCCTGTAGCAAAATACACCCAAAGGGGTCCGGAAAGCGGTGTGCTTCTGGTCTTCGGGATGCATTTTTATCTGATTGTATCCTGAGGAACCGTCCATAAAGGAGAAGATCTCGTGAGTGGACGTGTTATCTATCATTAGCTCGGTTACCGGCACCGGGAAATCATCCTTTGGACAGGCTTTGTTGAGATCCCTGAAATCCACGCATATACGTACCGTCCCATTCTTCTTCATCACCGGGACGATATTGGCGATCCAATCGGGATATTGGACTTCTTGGATAAATCCAGAATCGATCAGTTTCTTGACTTCGGCGTTGATGCTCATCTCAAGCTCGAGTCGCATCCTTCTTGGCGCCTGCTTGACTGGCTTGATATCTGGGGATATTGCTAATTTATGCACAGCGACCTCCGGATCTAAACCTGGCATCTCGGAGTAGTTCCACGCGAAGCAATCTTTATGCCGTAGAAGCACGCTCTTTAACGCGGCCACCCTTTCTTCAGAGAGTAGCTCGCTGACAAATGTCGGTCGCGGATCCTCTGCCGATCCCAACTCAATCTTCCTGAGGTTATCTGCCGTAGTATGTATGCCATCTTCCAGTTCTTTCGGAGCAGGCGGAAATTCTGAGATCACCTCGCCATCGCCGTTCTCAAAGCATTGGGGAAGGTCATCCATGTTCTTGGGCTCTTCTTTTAATGTCGTAATCGTATAACAGGTACGAATTCGCTCCCAGGACTGAGGTGGATCCGGTTTCGTTCTTGTGGCCTTGGGCTCGTGCTTTCGTGGCGGCGTTACCCTCCAGCTGTTGGATAAAGCGAATCTGCCCCGCCGGTACTGGTCTTCGACCCATTTCTTGAAGGTGAAGCAGTCTTCGGTAGGATGTCCTATGGCTTGGTGATAAGAGCAATAACTCGGATGAGAGGCCTTGCTAGTTTGCTCAGGATGCCTAG
Organism: Agapanthus africanus; assembly: GCA_030015575.1. NCBI lineage: Eukaryota > Viridiplantae > Streptophyta > Magnoliopsida > Asparagales > Amaryllidaceae > Agapanthus > Agapanthus africanus. The sequence continues at coordinate 205,689,976 of CM057341.1, read as the reverse complement.
ACTCTGGAAGCGCGATCATTCGATGTTTTAGGGCGAGTTTGAGTAACCTTTTCGTCTTGTCTCGGGGGAAGGAGTATGCTCGGCTCCTCTTTTCCTTGAGGGACGAGTCCGAGCCGCACAGTACCCGTAACCCTCTAATCCGGTGTCCTGGTTGTCGGCTCCTCTCTCCGCTCCTTGACTTACTCCCGTCTCCGCATCGGGCCTTTCGTATGACGGGTTGACAAGGATGAACATCTTTGTCTTTTGCAATCTGTTGAAATAGACGTTGCGTCCTGGCCTTCTCGTAGATGGCCATTTCGCGGTTGTGGTCTTCCCGAGCTTTCTGACCCACTTTGCTGATAGGCTTGTCCATTCGTTCTTGAAATGACGGACTCGGCGCCTCAATCGCGGGGTCTGGTTTTGATGAGGGGTCGGCCTCTCCTGACAGGGCGTCCTCCTCTTCATCAAAGGTATATATAGCGTAGCTGCTGTGGGCCCGCTCTCGTTTTCCGGTTCTCACGTATCCAAGCCCAAGTGTCTCCATTTTCCCGTTGGGCAATTTGCGTTGGGTTCCAGGGACATCCCAAATCCTGTTGTAGAACCGAGCCTGTCGAACAGTTTGTTTTAAGGGTACTCCTTGGCGCTTCAATAGCTTCTTTAATCCATTTGTATAGTATCTGGGCAGACGGATGGGTTGGAGTCTGTCGCATGCAGCATCTGCGCCATGCCAGATCTCTTTCTCTATTCTCGACTCTGAGGATCGGTAGAATAGGATCACCTTCTCACCCCTACGCCTGGGAGGGACGTAAAACGTTTGCAGGTCCTGCACACTGTGAGCTTGAAGCGTGTCGAGATCCTTGTAGTGTTCCCGCGGTACCATGGTGATTTGCAAACTGTGGCCATCGCCAAGGGGTGCTTGCATTGAAAGCCGATTGGAGAATACGGCATTGACCTCATCTTCTGAATCACTTTCGAAGACCAGTATGGGGGCGGGCGTCCTCTGGTTGTTGCGTTGGGATGGCCCTGTATAAACTATCTCTTCCTCTTCTTCGGTATCGCTCCCGAAAACAGGGATGGTGGAGGCGGCTTTGTTTTCCGAGTTACGACACCTTTCTGTATCTTCGAAGTCTGGCAAAAAGTATTTCGCGTCCTCGTATTTGCGGACTTCGTTCACGGAAAATGGGTTCAACCCGCCTGTTACAGTATACTCGAAACCATCTTTAAAGTACTTCATACACTGATGTTGTGTAGAAGGGACGATGTTGTACTCGTGTAACCAAGGACGGCCGAGCAAGGCATTGTAGCAGGTCTTGGCGTCAATGACATGGAATTTGATGTCGGTGACGAGAAGCCCGAAGCGTAACGTTAGTATCACGGACCCGAGAGTCCGTGACGATTGTGAGTCGAAACCGGAGATAGTAATTTTTTCCCGAGCGAGATGTTGCACACTCATGCAGATTTCCTTCAACACCCGAACATTAAGGAGATTGACGGAGGATCCATTATCCACCAGGATCTTGCCAATCTTGATGTCATGGTAGTATCCAGAGACATATAGGGGACGGTTATGATCGCACGTCCCGAGAAGGAGGTCTTCATCACCGAAAGTGACGTCGGCCGTATGCACTTCTTCCAGTTCGTCCTTCATCTTCTCAGTGGCGAGAAAGGCTTGGAATTGCTCAGGTTCTTGTAATGCCTTAATTAGTGAGTCCCGTGCTTCTTTCGATAATAGGAGGGCGTCGAGAATGCTAAGCTGAGAAGGTAGCTTCCTTAGATGCGCGAGGATGTTATAGTCCACTTTACTCCTCCTAGGAGGGTCTTTAGCAGCCAGTTCTTTCGCGACTTGGTCATCCAAAGTGATATCTTCAGTGACCTTTTCCTTTCCCTTATCTTTTCTGTTCGTAGGCCCGAGATTCTTTTCTGGGAGTGTGCGATTGCGCAGCTGAGTGTTTCCGCAGGCTTCTGATTCCTCATCTTTCCCTAGCGCGGATTCTTCAAAGAGAGGGCCCAGAGTCACTTCTTCATCAGAGTCGCTCCCAAAGGTGAGGACTTGCGACCCCTCGGTATGAGCCATATAGCAGTTGCCAGTAATTCTGTTGGGCCCGTCGGCAGTGCTTCTTTGCTCCCGACGGCTTTTGCGTTTCATGCGTTTGAAATGTTGCCGACGAGCAACATATCCTTGCCACCATATCTTAAAGGCGTCGCACTCCTCTGTGGGGTGCGAGATTTTCCGATGATATGCGCAGTAGCCGGGGTGCTTCTCCGCCCCATTGTGTGTGTTTCCTTTTAAGGGTGGTAGCTTCATTCCCATTGACATGGCTTTGGCGAACCTTTTCCTCGTCTTGAATATCTTCCTGTTTACTTCGAATGCCTTTTGATCAGGCGGGGGTAGTTCAACTCTTTCATTTAGTCGCCCGCCTCCGGCTCCTTCTGATGCTGCCATCTCACGCTCCTGATCCGCTTTACTTTTTAGGCGAATTTCATCCAGAAAGGCATTGATCATATCAACTGTCAGCCTCGCACGCTCTGGTCCGGGCTCCGTCTCCGGCTTCTTAGTGTCAGGAGTTCTCTCGTCGTCGGTAAACGAGTGGGAGATTACGTTACAACTTGCCACATACTCTTCGGATTCATCCGATGAGCTCTCTCCATCATCTCCCTCTTGAAAGGTATGGTTGAGGAACTCTCGCAGTGTGACAGGAGTTCGCGCTTTTTGATTGTATTCTTCCAGCGCGTCGATTTGCTTCTGCAAGTTCGTGCGCTCGTCTCCAAGCTTCGCGGGCTTCTTGGATTTCTTCTTCTTTTTCTTCGAAGCTTTTGACGGCTGGGTGTGAGTATTTGGGCCCTTATCAGCAGTCTTCGTAGTTGCGCGGGGCTTCACTGCTCCTTCGATAATTCGAGGTTCGAGAGGGTCCTTCCATTCAATCGCAGGGCACGCATGAAGGTCTCTCAGCATTCTTTTGGTCTTCGTTGATAGCACGACCTCCCATGGAACTTCTTCGATAAAGGAGCAGGTTGCCCCCGGTGTGTCTGCCTTTTTAGGAGTATGTGGTTGTGGCGGGTTCACCTTCCACTTTTCGGACAGTACAAACTTCCCCTGGAGGTATTGATCTTCGATCCATCCTTTGAAGACGAAGCAATCTTCAATCGGATGGCTTACCGTCTGATGGTAAGGGCAATAGTTGGGGTTATTCACCTCGGTGGGTTGTGGCGGTCGCCTTGGATTCGGGAGGTTAATAAGTCTGTTGCGTATTGCCAGCTCAAATAACCGTCTCGTCTTGTCTCGTGGGAACGAGTAGGGACGCTTCATCTTTTCATTATAATACCGGCGTCTTTCTTCCAGTTGATCTGCCGATTTCGGGGCGTCAGGTTGCTGTTGGGCATTCGCGACAAAGGTTGCTCTTCCTTTACCCTTATTATTCCGAGGTTCCGACTTCGGGGGAGGTGGCCTATGACCCATCTGGTCCATCTGAGCCAAATTGTCGATTAAAGCCTGGAATGTGGTTGGCTTAAAAAACATCATAAACTGGGAGATGGTTGCGTGGGGGTCTAAGGTTCCCACAAACATGCCCACTGCGGGTGCCTCCTCAATGCGTTGTTCGCATCTCGACCACAAATTCCGCCAGCGTATGGCGTACTGGACCCAGGTTTCGCCCTGTTTTACCCTGGCGTTAATAAGTGCAGTTATTGGAGTGCGTTCGCTGGCACTTGCAAATCGCTGAGTGAACAACAGCTCCATTTCAGCGAATGTTTTGATGGAATCGTTCGGAAGTTCTGAATACCATTCGAACGCTGTTTCTGATAAGCTGCCAACGAACTGACGGAGTAACAGTTTGTCGTCACCGCCGGTGTTACCGCAGAGGGCCCAGAACTGGGCGACGTGTTGATGAGGATTGCCGGTCCCCTTATACACATGGAATTTCGGTATCGTATAGCCTTGCGGGTATTTGATTTGATCGTACCAGCTTGGATACGGCCGCCCCGTTTTCACGACTTGACCAGCTGCCTCAGTCGCATGATGGACCCGGATTTGCTGGGCTATGTAGTCAGCCAAGTCAGCCTTAGAGATCGTCTTTTCCTTGGCCGTTGAGAGGGCTGGTGGTGGATTTGACGTCTCTCCTCGGTCGTCTTCAAGAATAATCGGAGGATCTTCGGCGGGTAAGTCTTGCTGGATCATCATTCCTATCACATCTTGAAAGAGAAGGCCCATCCGTTGTATGTTGGCCGCTTGTTCAGCAGCCTCTTTGTCCCTTTTCTCCAGTGTCCGGCGAAGGAATTCAGCGTCGGTTTCTTCCTCCCGGCGTGCGTCTGAGGACGCTTCTGGGGTTTCCTTTGGCCCGGTGAGCGCGGCCATAGCATTCATCATTTCTTGGAGCTTTTGTTGCTGCTCCTGGGATTTCGTTACGGATCGGGTTAGCGGTCGGTGGCCTGTAGAAGTGCGGCTCTCCTCCTTTCCAGAGGCCATGTATACGGTGTGGACCATCATGCCCCCAGACTTAGGGTGTCCGGGCTTGTTGCTTTTAGCCGTCGTTGCACGTTGAGGGATCTTCTCGGGCTCCCTCCTTTTATGAGCCATGGAGGTTGAGGGGGCCGTCGAGGTGGGCGTCCAAACAGCCTTTTGGGGTTTCGCCTGGTGGCCAGCCTTCGGTTGGATCTTCAGCTTCTTATGCTGGCGGGAGAAGTTTGGATCGATGATTGAGTCTCGGGCCCGCCGCCAAACCTTATAGATTTTGGAAGACAGCCGTTGAGGAGATCGGGGCTGTTCTGATTCTATTTCCACAACCTTTTCTGATGGGGGAGGAGACCTCTTCAGCACTGCAGTAGAGGAATTCCTTCGCACCTTATTTAACATTTCGAAGCTGTTCCCAGTTGGAACAGCAGCATTAACTTCTACCATCGGGGCTGGTGGAGTCAATCCAGAGGGGGAGTTGCCCCCAGCCTTCCTTATTCGGCGCCAATGACGACGTCGAGCGCGTCGAGCAGACGGCGTAGAGTCAGATATAAGAATGGTTTCATCTTGCCCCCTGTGTGGGTGGGGGGTCGTTGTTGGTGTTAGCCTGTCAAAGACCGATGTCCTTTGTGCAGCGGGAGCGGGAGTCGAAGCTGTTAATCTTGTGAAGATCGATTTCTTGACTGGGGAAACCGCCTTGGCGATTTCGGAGGCAGGAGCGGCCGCTTTCTTAGAAGCAGTCTTCTCTGGGATTGTAGGCCCCATGATGAGTTCGCGAGATTTCTGGCCCAATCTAGAGAAGACCGAGGCGTTGACGTTGGGCGACTCGTTGAGAGGAACCGCGGCAGGGGTAAGACGATCAAAGACCGACTTCCTGAGAGTTTCCTTTGTCAGCACCGGCGCCACGAAGCTTGATGAGGGGAGCATAGTCCCAAAGAACAATCCGGTAGTGGCCTGAGTCACCTGGTCCGCCGGCATTGTGAACAACGAAGCAGCTTGGGGTCCATAGGCTATACCTCCCGGCGAGGCAAAGCGTTGGTCGCAATTGCAGCTTGAGCAGTTGGAGGATTTCGCGGGAGTAGCAGCCATCGATCCTTTGTTTTCTGCAATAGGCAAGGCGCCAATTCTTAGTATCTTGAAACCCAAGGGCAACTGTTAGCGAACCGCGATTGGTTCGCGAATCACGACACACGAAGTGTGGAGTGGAAAGAGAAAAAGGTCCCACCGGGCGTGCCAGAATCTGTTCCCCTCCGAACGGACACGCGGGACGTGGGGGCGTCTCGCCTGAGGTTCGGGGCAGATGCCAATAGGTGCTATCCGTCCACCTCTCCGAGGATGCCAAGTCGATCCATGGCGCCATGTATCGGAGGTTTAGACGGATGCGTCCGATGTAGCAGACTTCGTCAGATTCCCCCTCATTTGAGGGGTTTTTGATTGTGGGGACGCTCTTCCCTGCAGGCGCAAGCCCCTGCAGTTAATTACGCTACCGCATCGCGGTAACAACTTTCTCCTTCTCCAGATGGTCACTTCGTGTCGCGTGTTTTTGTTTTATGTTTTCCTGCCCGTGGATCGTTTACGGAGACCAAGTTATGTCGTCGCCCGTAGGGCGTGGACCAGTCCAAATCCGTGTTATCTTAGATTTGGGTTTGGGGGTTTGGTTTGAGGACACGTTAGCCATACTTGAGGCTAAGATCAACTCAAACATTTGTTAAGGATACGTTAGTCTAGTTTGAGACTAAGATCAACTTAACGGGATCGTTTAGATCCGACAAAGGAGCGTTTGAACTCCATTGTTCCAGTTTTAGGGACATAGTGGTCCATCGCATGTATGGCCGTCAGGACCCATCACCTCTCTGACGACGTTGAAGGATTACAACGACGGGTGTCAGAGGAGTTCAGAGATGTACCCTCGAGCCAGAGTTAATTAGGGGGATTCATAGTCCAGTCTGCTTGAGGGTTTAAGGACGCGTTAGCCATCTCTGAGGCTAAGATCAACTTAAACAGGACCGTTTAGATCCGACGAAAGAGCATATGGGGGCTCTATGGTTCTAGTTTAAGGACATTACGGTCCATGGGTAGTTTAAGGACATTGCGGTCCGTGGGTAGTTTAAAGACATCTCGGTCGATGGGTAGTTTAAAGACATCTCGGTCGATGGGTAGTTTAAAGACATCTCGGTCGATGGGTAGTTTAAAGACATCTCGGTCGAGGTTAAGGACGTCATAGTCCATGGGTTTAAGGACTCCACAGTCCGTTATGTGCTCTGGATGCTTCACACGGGTTCACTGCCATGCTAGGCAAGGACCAGGCTCCGCTCTGGATGCTTCACACGGGTTCACTGCCGTGCTCTGCGAGGACCAGGATCCGCTCTGGACGTTTTCCACGGGGTCAAAGAGTGACGTTATCCGCGTTCCACGTAACCAGGAATTTTGCATTATGCGTGGGTTTAAGGACCCCACAGTCCATATCATGAGTGGTCTTCGGGACCCGTCACCTCTTTGAAGACATTGAGGGATTACAATGCCAAGTATCAAAGGAGTGAAGAGATGTACCCTAGAACCGCGGTGGATTAAATAGTCCCTGGCCCAATTTGGGTCAAGACTGATCAATTATGTTATGAGCCCATTGGCCCAGTTAATCACGAATTGAGGACTTATGGCCAGCTTGGGCTAAGTCCAATCAGGAGAGGCTTTGCCTCTATCCCTTTAGCCAATTGGGCCTAAGCCTGGTGTTAAACACTTCAGAGCAATCAGCGTTGAATACTGGGAATGACATCTCGGTTGACAAGTTAGTGTTCAACATTGAGAGATAATTGGTGTTAAACACCAGCAATAAGGCTTTTTCAAATTAGTGTTAAACACTAAAACAGATCAGTGTTGAACACTGCAAATAAGGCTTTTTTAATCAGCATTGAATGCTAAGGCCCGACAGTGTTTTAACACTGGGCTCGAGAGTTTTAATTTTAGTGTTAAACACTAAGGCAGGAAGGGTCACGTGGCAGCACGTGAGAGCGCCTTCCCTTCATTTGTTCTGCTGAAACTATCGCGTCTTTCAGAGCATCACGTGCCATCACGTGATGGGCATTCAAATGCCTTTGTGTTAAGGCTTCTGCTGAGGGTCACGTGGGTCACGTGGGGTGCTGCCTCAAAGGGGCTTTCTGTAGGGGTTTTGGGGGGTCACGTGGTAGCACGTGACCCTGCCTCTATGTAGTTTTTAGAGGATCTATTACTCTTTTTTTTCAGGAATTAAATTCTTCGAACTTTAAATCCTAGAGGAATTAAATTCCTATTTCCTTTTGAAGACTTGTATTCTGGAATAGAGTTTAACTCTAGATTTTCTGTGGGAATTAAATTCCTCGTTTATGCGAAGAACTGAACAGGGTTAAACCCTAACAAAAGCTTTTAAGGAATCAAACTCCCCTTTTTGGGAATTATGATTAAAGGAATTAAATTCCCGCTGTTTCAACAGAACTATGTTCTTAATTAGGATTCAACCCTGTTTCTTTTGTTTTGAAGGAATTAAATTCCCGTGATACAGGGTCAAGCCCTACTTTTATCTTAAAGGAATTAAATTCCTGTAGTTCTGAGAATTAAATTCTCATGCTTGCATTCCCTCTCTATGTTTTGGACCTGCGTGGCAGGATCTCAACCCATTGAGAATTAAATTCTCAACCTAAAGGGGAGATGTGCACTTTGCAGATCCTCTACCAAAGAGAGAAGAAATATATTCTTCTGTTTTATATGTTGAGAATTAAATTCTCTTTGTTTTCAAAAAGCTTTCCCTTTCTTACCTAGGGTTTTTTGCAGAAGATCCGAGTCTTTTCAAAGTATCAAAGCTCTCCTCCCTTTTTTTTTCTTCTCTGCGCATGTCCCTTTCTTTTTGTATCTCCAGGCTCCTATTTATAGGAGAAGCAGCCGAATCAATTAGTTTTTGACGAATCTTCATGAGATATTTGATTTGCATCCTTTATTCGTTCTGGACCTTTGGATTATTAGATGAATTTTATTCACCATTGGATTTTAAATCCAGAGATTCTTCCTTGTTATTTTGGTTAGATTTAAGGGGGAAATCTTTCCAAACCCGAGATTTTCCATTGATAGATGATATTTAAATCACTTCCGAATCTTTAATTCGATTGGTCTCAGATACTCACTTTCCTTTGGAAAGATTCAAATCTGCCTCAGAATTTAATTCTGTCGTCAAAATGGGCTTTGAAAGCCGGTCACGTGTGACCACGTGACCCATGGTCACGTGTAGACACGTGACCCCCTTGGAACGAGCCTTCCTCTTTCTTTTTGCGCTCTGTCTTCTGATTGCTGCTTAACTGTCACGTGCCACCACGTGACCCCTGGTCACGTGTGAGCACGTGACCCTTGTCTGGACTCTTTTTCTTAATTTAACTGGAGAACAATTCTGATGTTTTGAACGTCACGTGCCAACACGTGACCCCTGGTCACGTGGGAGCACGTGACATCTTTTGAAGCTTTTTCCTTGATTTGATCAGGGATCCGGTGTGCTTTTGACGCTGGTCACGTGGGAGCACGTGACTCTTTCTGAAGCCCCTTTTCTTCAATGTAGTCAGGAAACTGAACTTGCCTTGATGATGCGTTTAGGTGTCACGTGCCAACACGTGACTGCTGGTCACGTGTAAGCACGTGACCCTCTTCTGAAGCTTTTCCCAGAAGCTTTCCTGATTTTAAATCAGGAAACAGAGACCCTTGTTAAACATGAGCCTCCTTTCCACCAATTGATTTCATTGACTTAGTGACTGATAACTTGTGACATACACACTGTCTAGTTTACTGACATGATATTTATACCACACTGTTCATATGTAATGATGTTCATTATACTCATTTTCTGCATTCTGTTGCACATTTCATGTTTAATAGTCTTGTACCCATATTATATATATATTTATTGCTATATGTGTCGCCTTGACGACCTGAGTGTGCATGCTCAGAGGACGAAGTGGACCCAGCCCAGGAGCATGACCTGCCATTCGAGCTCGTGGAGGTCTAGACTACAACATCAGCACCAGTTCTTTTGCTTTCAGCACTTTGTATTTTGTTGGTTAGTTTTTATTCTGCAAAATAAATGTATTTCGAACTCTTTTATTGTGATGTAATAAAGTTGCGAACTGTGATTTTCCTTTACTCTAGTACTGTTTACTGACTACCATGTAATACTAGAAGCCGAAGTGTGATTACGGCAGGAGTATTCCCTGACCGTAAGAGTATGGCTGGCCTAGTCACCCCTCGTATTCCGTATTTTGGGAAGCGGGGCGTGATATGGTTTTGTAAGTATCAGAGCCTGTTTTCGGATGAAATTACAGTTCCATCGAGGGATCCCTAGATTGAGTTATACCCTTGACGTATGCTTTACTACATTTCTATTCACTTTCTAATACTCGTTGAGTCTTTGTGTAGCCCTTGTTTGAATCTAATTTCTTTTGATCTTTTTCAGAATTATGGACTCCTCGAGAAACTCCTCAGGTGCCGGTTCCCATTATCGTACCGAGAAGATCCTCAGCACACTGACGACCCAGGCCCAGGCTCAAGAGAGAAAGACCGATCTCCTGGCCGAAGGATTGAAGGCGGTATATGAGACCGCAATTACCACCCTGGAGAGATCTACGGCTGTTCCCGCCGCCCCCGAAGGCTCCCTCGTACTGATTACCCAGGCTAGGGTTGGTACTGTTTCGGACTTCAGGAGGCTTCATCTAGCGGTGTTCACGGGATCAACAAATCCGCTTGAGGTCGAGCAATGGCTCATCAACATAGAGAACCTCTTGACGGCCGCTCGAGTTTCTGACGATGACAGAGTGAACGTAGTGAAGATTCAACTGGAGGACGAGGCCCGCACGTGGTGGTCCATAGAGGAAAGACGGCTAGAGAAACCTATCGGATAGGACACGTTCTCCGCATGCTTCCTGGATCACTATTTTCTGGCCATGGCCAAGGCCGAGATGGAGGAGAAATTCATTATGCTGAGTGTTCAGTCGAAAATAGTGTATTTTTAATATGACAATTTCCTTACTTTTCTTAATCATCTAAAGGTATTTGATATAAATATAACACATATTAGAAGTTTGTCTGCAAAATATCATTTACCATGTGTTATACATTAAAATCAACATTATGAAGGAAATTGTATGTTTAATATTTTTACGCATAATATTTTGTATCTCACATTCTTCATTGAGATCTTGTGTAAGATTAGCTCAGGTCAGCTATCGGGAATCAGGAATCTGCCGATAAAATACAGGAAAGTCGAAGAATCAAATACTGGCAGAAATTCAGAAAAGATAAGAAGATTCTAGATATCAAATAAAGACCCATAGATCAACATAAGAAGACCAAAGAATTTTGAAGCAATGAATCCACCAACTGGCCGCGGAACCGCGGCCGAGTCAGGCCGAGTCGCCACGGATCCACAGCCGATTCAGGGGCTTCGGAGTCGGGAACTCTCTTGAAACTTCTTCTCAACGTCCTAGCTTGTTGAGGAAGCCTCGTTGTAACAATCTTGTTCTGGAAACTTCTCTATAACAACCTAGCTTGTTGAGGAAGCTTAAAGAGAGGGCTATAAAAATGACCTTAGACTACATTGAAGGGGTTCCCAATTTAGTTCCTATTTCCCCCCAAATTCATTCATCAAATCAAATCAAGAAAAGAGCCAATATCAAATCCAAGATCCAAAATCAAGAATCATCGAGAAGTTCATCAAGAAATTCAACACAAGATCCTTTATACGAAGCCGATTGTCATTAACGAGTAAGCGATCCACGACATGTTCAAGATATTTCCTCACCTCCTTTCTTCTTCTCCTCCCTCCTCCCTCCACTTCCTCTTCCACCCACAAAACACCTCAAAAACTCAATCAAAAAGCTCATCCCCCTTCACAAAAATGGTGCACAAGCTCACTACAAGCATGATGGATGAAACAGGTTGAGATTTTGAAGACTTTGGGCAACTCAAGAAATTTCTTGAGTTGCCAAATGAGGTATAATTCCACACCTTTAGTTAAGATTTTAGCTTTTCTTATATCCTATAGTGTTTAGAGTTAAACCAATGAAGACTAGTGATCTTTGAAAATTTCTAGTTGAGGTTTAGGTAATATTTTGATGTGTGAAGGTGAAATTGAGGATTATACAGTGACTAAACCCCTGTAGTGTTAGTATTTTTAACTAAACCTGAGACAAAACCCCAGACTTGAACTTAGAATTTTCCGATATCGTATTTTGTGGATTTTGTGGTGATATTATAGAATCTGGAGCAACTTGGTGTCCCTATAGGAAATTCAAACAACTACTTTTACCTAATTAGAACCCTAGAAGACCACCACCGAAGAACGAGACACCAATTTCTTGGTTAGGGCGGCGACGCCGGGTCCTATAGCTCATCTCACCGGGCCAATTTTAGACATTGATGTTGGATTTTGGCATGTAGCTCATACTCCTCATAACCTAGCCCCTGTATTATTTGTTTTGTTTCAATATACCTGAGCAAAAATCTGGGAACATTTTGATTTGGTTTTGGCTATGTTTTTCCGATTTCTAAAACTTGGTTTTTGGCATTTGAATTTGGTTTTGGTTGTTGGATGTTTGTACGTCAACGATGAGGGTTTTTTGGTTGTTTTTGCATGCGTAGGCTATAGGCTCTAACCTATGAGTACTTCGCGTATCGTGTCGGTTTTCGAATAGGATTTTGATGCGATACGATGTGTTTTGATATGTAGGTACCTTCACGTGGACTTCGAGACAACAAGGAAGAACAAGACGTCATCGCCTTCGGCAAGCAAGGATCGAGATGAGTAGATGTGTAATCTACGGGGGGAAGTCGGGTGGATGGCGTGTAGCACCCCCACAACAGTAGAATAGGATATTGCTTTATTAGTTATATATGTTGATGTGATATATAGATACTTAGAAAATAGGTTATCTAGGAGACCTTAGGTTAGATTAGCTATAATCATAGGAAGATCTACCCACAGTGTTATTACCTTGTAGCGAATCGTAAGTTATGTGATATTACACACGCGCACACACTTGGTAAAAATGTGTGTGTGTATATGTGTGTGTGTGTGTGTGTATGTGTACACACACACACGCGTGAGATGAGGATAGTATATGCTAATGGATTTGAGTCGATATGACCGGACATGATGTCGTGAGGCTATGATATATGATCGAGTGAGACCTAGTATATGATATGATATATTTAAGGATCGTTGGGCGAAATATTCTTAACATGCGATAACATGTGACCTGATCATATAATAGAATGTACGAGACGTTAGATCCGTACCTGTGATTATGATACAGTACGATGAATGATACTGTACGAATGATATATATATATATATATATATATATATATATATATATATATATATATATATATATATATGATGATTGATCCGCACTCGTGACTCGAGGATGTCGTACGATGTGCTATACCATACGTGATGTTATGAGGCTGGATCGCCGACTACTAGCTACATCGACTCGGATACGTATAGATTTCTATATGTTTTGCATTAGCTGTTATGATCTCGTCTGCTAGGACACATGCACCATTACCGATGATGCGTATGTTGCACGTACACTTGCTTGCCGCTCACACACATCATCATCGGTAATTGCCATGTCACGTACACATTAGAAAAACGTTACTTCACTTGTATAACCTGCTAGCTAGTAGTTTATTCATATTGTTAGTATTCTTTCTCTCACATGCTAGTTTAGATATTGCATTCCTTACTTAGATGCCGCATGCATTTTCATACATACATTCTATTTTATGCATTGTAAGATGGGCGTTATGCCGATATTCATGATTCATTTCTAGCTCATGATTAGAGATTCCGATTTCATGAGATTTCTGGATTTGGGAAACCGCATGTGAATTTGAAAACTTATGCTCCTTTTAAAATGAAAAATACAGTTTTCGTTGATATGATGTGTAATGTTCACCATGAGATTTCTCGGTTCTGGAGCATATATGATATATGATTATCCGCCACGAGGAGCGAGGGCGACACCGTCTGCGGGTACATGGTGGAACCGGTGCAGTACCCCTGGGTAAGATTGACGTATATAGAGAGATAGAGACGTTGAGCCCGACAGGGAAGCACTACTGACCGGTGATAGTTTGGGCCGATTCGGACTGACGGATCCCGAGATAGTTGGCACGGCGGATATCCGGAGGATACCGACCATGGTCGTGAGATAAGATGATATGGGCCGATCCGAACTGACGGAGCCTGAGATACCAGGATTATGTGTCGCTAATGGACACGATTTTCATGATGTTTTCGAGTGTCGATATTTGGCACTCAGCTTTTATCATGATTTTGTGTGTCATTGCTGGACACACGTTGGATGATGCATTTATACATGATATACATGACATGTTGTTTTGTGACACGGACACGAGTACTTGGCTTACACATATGCTTATATTATTACCTTTACTGCTGCTCGATGTTATCGTGTTACTATTACTATTGTATCGTACTGTATGACCTAGGAAATAGTCATACATTCGGTTTCTACTCGGTGATGTCTTCTACTCACGAGTTGTCAACTCACCCCCGTTGTGCCACAGTTTTCTTGCAGGTTTGACCGCACAGGTTCCGTTACGGCTTGCTGACATACCGCTCTCTTTCGGGTGATTGCATTGATAGGTGGGACACATTGCATCATGAGCGCCATTTTATACTTGTATATTTCATTTCAATTGTATCTAGTTAAAAGCTCCATCAACCAGACTATGTATATTTGTAGACTTAGAGAACGCTGTTGTATATTCTTTCGGACTTAGAGTCACGCTCATGTATTTAATATTGTTTCTGGTTTCTTGATGATGCTTTGGTTTCTTTATTTTCTTTCTGTGTTTTGATTCTCGCCTTCGGCGTTGTATATATGTATCATTGCATGGTTGTTTCCGCCAATTGGCGAAGAGCTAGCTCCCGCTTGGGGATGCCTATTCTTATTATTGCTGTGTATTGTTTTTAGGTTAAAATATACAAAGGGGTGCTGCCCAAATTTCAACGACGAAACATATTTTTAAGATAGTTACAAAACATTGTTTTCCTATGAAATTATTTATGTTTAACCCGATTTCATTAAACCTTTATTTCAAAACTTCACCTCCACTATTTTCCCTAAAAAGGTTTAGATTTCTGGGCTTTTGGCTTACTTGAATTAGGTGGGTTCCTATAGACTTCACATGATTCAAGTGCCAATCACATACCTTTTCCGGGCCGTGACAGAAAACTACGACAAACGTCTGAAACTCAAAATCACTTGAATATATTTCTTCTTCAGACGTTAATGTCTTCTTATTCAGACGTCTGTTTGCTTTATGTGCTTTTGTACCTTCTTGGAAAATCTATCGGCAAACGTCTGAACCTTTTTAAAACAAACGTCTGAAGCTTCTTTTTAGCCATTATTGATCCTTTTTCAGACGTCTGTCTGGTTGAACTTCAGACGTCTGATAACGCCTCTTTTTGACTGATTTGACTTTTAACAGCTAGTTTTTCTTGAGTGGTATTTATTGATAATTTGTTTGGCTTTTGAGTAGCCAACACTTGCAAAAATATTCTGAGATATCCAAAAGCTATTTTCTCATCTCTTGTGAGAGCTAAAACTTGATTTTGATTATTCTTTCGCTTACACACTCAAAAGATCAAAGGGCTTAATTTGATTATTTCATACTCATTGAAATATTAGTGTGGGTTTTAAGAGAAACTCCTTTGAGAGTATTTGTACTGAATTGTAAACTCTCTTCTTATTTTTGTGTGAAAATATCTTGAGTGCAAGAGAGTCCTTTGTAACAGAGAAGAGTGAGAGAAGTTTTTTCTTTCTTTGTGTGGGAATGCTTGAGTGCATGGGTGCCTTTGTAAGGAAGAAGAACTTGTTGGTCTCGGTAGAGACATGGTAAAGGAAGTTGTGAGTGCGCAACGTATTGTCTCGGTGGAGACGTGTTATAGTGGAACGGGCTCGTACGTCTAAATATACAGGACTAGGGAATCTCCCGAATCTCTCTAAAACGACTCGTGTTTGCGTTTGCTATTTCTGCTTCGTGCTTTAAGATTATAATTGCTTAGATAGAAATTGCATGCTTAACACCTTTTCCCTTATATGCTCTTTACTTACTTAATTGCTATATCTATTGCTTGCTATATATTCATGTATTCATAATTGTAGATTGCGTAGCCTCTTATCCTTTTTGGTGTATCCCTTACTTGTGCTTTGCAATTGTGTTTGATTGGCAATAGTAGCTTGTAGAATTTTTAATTTGAGAATATCGGTAACCTTGTCCTCCTATTCATCCCCTTTAGGACAACTTTCATCATTCCCTTCAACTGCTTAAATATTACCAACAATATTTTAGATATTACATGATACATTTTAGATATTACATGCAGTAGTGGATCCATGACGTAAAATCAGATAGGCCGAAAATTTTAAATGGTTATAAATTGTTATTCAAAAAAGCTTACAACTTGAAAGATTCAATATTAAAATACCCAAAGTTAGGCAATCAGCAAGGAATGGGCTATCTAACTCACTCAAGGGACGGGAAGGGCCTTACACATCACGTTTTAAACATCAAATTACCGTCTGAATTCGTTATTATTAGTTATTATATTATTAGCATAAAGTGGTTTTTATTATATATAAACTTTTACAAACAATTTAACGGGAAAAAAAAAAGAAAATGCAGCAAAAACCTACCAAAATATTATCATTTAAATCATTACTCCTACCATTGTTATTTGTATACAAATAATATGATATACGGAATATATGTAAAGACTTACCAAGATTGCTAATTCATGTAACATTGGAATATGGCATATCACCGCTTCTTGATCCTGATGTTGTTGCTATAATGCATTTCAAGAAAAAATAAAAAAATAAAATCTCCACACAAAAAAAGAGAAAATGAATTCAGCAAGATTCGAACCTAGGACTTGGCCACAAAAAATGAATGCACTGATCATTAAGCTTCTTGCATTAAGTCATCAAGATGAGAAGTGGTTATATATTAATCATTTACCATTGAGATATATATGTTGGATCTCCCGAAATCCAGGATAGGCGGCCGTCTACCCCCGACTATATGTGGATCCGTCCTGATTACATGCAACTAGTATACATGGAGCTTTAATTGGGTCCACGGTTTTATTTTAACAAGAGCATAAGGCTGAGGCGGTTTTACACAAGTTTGTAGCTGCCCGGGGGCATTTGACAATTCACCCTTTTTGCTATGGTTTTTCTGTTTAACATGCATTTTGCCTTTGAAATATTAATTACTTTATTATTTTAAAAGTATCTCTTGACTTAATCATTTTAATTACATTGCTTATGGCATTGTCAAGTGGAAAACGGGAAAAATGGTGGGCATTAAAATAGAAAGCAAAGTTAGTTTTATAAGAACATGTCGATTTCGCGAAACACCTGCTGATTTAGGAACAAGAAGACGATTTCGTGCGATTCATCCTATTTAATGGATGAACAACTTTATTATTTGACAATATAACTAATATGTATTTGGATATCTGATCTATCCACAGACTTCGGGATATTCGTCGTTAATTATATTTTGTATCTTCACCGTATCATGTTTAATTAGTTCTGTAGTAGTTAGCGTATTTCAGTTTTATTGTTATTAATATACTAATGAGGTACGTTCAGGCTCAACTCTTCATGGAAAAGCTTAATTATATGGCTTCAAACAGCTCATTAAGCATTGTCTACCGAAAGTGGCATGAACTATGCTAGTTTTGAATTTAATTGCCTAATCCTTCATCCTTTTTAAAAAATAATGTTGGATTCAAATTTATGTCTCTTGCTAGGTGAAAAAAATAGATATTTTCTTTTATTATCTTCAAGATTCGAAGAATTAAGAAGTGATAACATTAAACCAGTCTATAAGTACTTGTTATTGGAAACATATTATAAGAAGTGATAATATTAAATATTGAAATACTTTGTCTTGTTGTCGTTCAAGAGTTCATTTTCTAGTGTCCTTTTAAGGATAGGGAACAAACTATGAACTTTCAACATGAGTATTAATATTCTAGTAGGGGCATCAATCTCTTGCGGACTTAATATAATTATTTATTTGATGACAACCCTTCAACTTACAACTAGTTTGTAATGCTTTATTGATTTATTCAAACTTATGAGTTGATTAATATGGGATGCAACTTTGCAAAGTAATAGTAGTTTTGCTTAGTGGTGGATTAACAATCATGTTATATAGACCATTGGTCCAAGTAGCTCACTACTTTGAATTGAAAATTAGGCACTGGTGTAGATGCATCACCATTAGTTTCTATTTCAATCTCAAATTTATGTATAAGCAAAATGGTTCTCTTAGAAAAAAGAAGTGTAGAATCGTTTAAGGAGTTGCTTGTTTTGCGACAAAATGCCATGCTCTTGCAAGATATTATATAGTGGTTTCAGCTTTTGTTTTGGGAAATTTAAATTACATGTTGAGTTTGGTTTGAGAAAAAGACAGTGTGAAATTACAATATGCGGTAAAAATCTGCAAAGAGAGTAAACGAATGAGTTTTTTTTTAATGACAAAGCAACAATTATTATTATTGGCTTATTTACTGAAAACTCCCAATAAGTTTTGACCGAAATCATAAAACTACTAATACCTTTAATACTATCAAAAACTATGATGACCTGACAGTTAACGTTGGCAGGGATAGGGAAGGACGGCGTCGGCGTTTGAAAGTATCTAATTAGTTTGAAAGAATATATATATATACCTCCACTAGGTAATTAAATTACTAATTACAACACAAATAATTTAATAAGAGTATCTAATTAGTTTATTTTGTTGGGCATTTCCCTTTCCTCTTGGTTTGATATTGGTAACTAGTTTGAAAGGCTTTTAGAATATATTCTTTCAAACTTAGGAGATGATTGTGAGATGATAAATACTTAGAAAAGTAAACCTTACTTCATTACTTGTGCTTAGTGGTGGATTAGCAATCATGCTTAATAGACCATTAGTCCAAATATGTCACACATTAACCATTAAATAAGATGCTATATAATCGTACCGATCACCTTTTGTTCAAAATATCTCTGGTCCCCTGGGGTCCTAGCTAGGTACCATATGGTTGTTTAAGGGCATCTTAAGATCCGAAATTTGACTTGGCAAATTTATCATATTTTTTAACGAATATATTTATTATTTGTTTTGACGTGATACAGTTTAGCCTTATCTCGTTAAAATCCATCATGTTGTTTATCAGACTTGTCCCAAACAAAACCAGCAGTTTAGCCTTATCTCGCTAAAACCCATCATGTTGTTTATCAGACTTGTCCCAAGCAAAACCAGCAGTTTAGCCTTATCTCGCTAAAACCCATCATGTTGTATATCAGACTTGTCCCAAGCAAAACCGGGGGTTTTAAAATTCCTCATCAACCCCCCCGACATTACACTTATCAGCCAATTAAGTGGCCACGTGACCACTCACGTGACAAAGCCAAGCCATGGCTTCTTATTCTCAAACCATTCCTTTCTCTCCCAATAACATCAGCAGCACTCCCTCCGTCCCTCCCAACCCCCAGAGTTGTCAGCAATAACCCATGACCCGTTTGATCCATGGGGCGATCCGTAAAACACAGTTTATGGGTTAAAAATTTACGACCTGTTTAAAAATTTTCCATACCTGGCTCACCAGTTTAAAAGTATCACCGGGTCGACCCAGCCCGCGGATTCGTAGGTTTATTCGTTTGTTGACCCGGCCCGCGGATTCGTAAGTTTATCCGTTTGTTGACCCGACCCATGGGTTTATGGATTTTACTCGGCCCCGTATCCAAAATTAAAAATCAAGCAACTTACCATATTGTTTTTCTAGTCATTTTGAATAAAGTTATAGTTATATCATGAATATTAAATTGTCCATTGAATATACATTTAAATGCAATTATCATATTTATTTATGACTGTTAATCTATTTACATGGAAAAATTATAAAATCAAATTTCTTATATTAAATTGCAAATTAACTTGAAAACAAACATAAAAAAAACAAAGTAAATGGTTTAAGAATACGGGTTACCCGCACACCCGCCCGCTGTATACGAATCGGGTGCCGGGCACAAAAATTATAACCAGTTTAAATCCGAACATTTTTACACGCACCCATTTTACCCGCTATCCGTAATGACCCGTCCGCGGCTGGCCCAGCCCACCAGTTTGACTCCTCTACCCCCGAAAAAGGCCTGCAAACCACATGATTGTTTAAGTGAAATAAACCTTAAATTTATTTTACAATAAGATTATTTCAGAATTTTCGCATTGTGGGTATATGAGGCCTTTAAGGTATTTAATGTTATTTTGTAGATGGATTTTCTATTTTAATAATAATTTAATGTTATTTTGTAGATAGATTTTTAATTTTAATAATATCTCTATTATCTTTATTTTTATTATTATAACTCAAACTTTGGATGATACATGGTTTTTTAGTATTTTTTTTCAGGAGAAAAATAAAAAATATGATAAAAATCCTACCAGCAAAGTAAATCCTAAGGGGCTGTTTGGTTGCAGGATTATGGAATTTGGATTCCAAAAATAGTACGGTTGAAATTTCTGGATTTGGTAATTTGTTGTTTGGTTGGTTTTGGATTTGTAGATCTGGATTTGTAAATCCTTGTAATCTTTGTTTGGTTGTTGGAAAAAAAATAGGATTTGGATTTGAGGATTTTAGAGAGAGATAGAGAGAGAGAGGATTGTTAAATAAATAAAGTGCATGGGCCCCATCTAAAAGTACAATGAATAGTGCCAAATCCTTGAGAATCCATGAAAATTTTTAGGATTCATGAATCCTTCTTTTGTGGTCGGTCCCCATATAAAACAAAGGAATCCTAGAAATCATAATCCTGCAACCAAACACAAAATTGTGGAATCCTAGGATTCCACAATCCAAAATCCAAATCCAAACCCATAATCCTGCAACCAAACAGGCCCTAATTAAAGCATTCCTACATAAATCAAATTTTAAATTTCGTTTCTAAAGTCTTCTGCAATCAAATTTGACTCTTAAATTTCACCATAGAATTCCTATTTAAATACCACACACATTCAATGCACACGTGCATGTTACTATCATTTTTAATTCAAAAGTGGAAGGTGTTTCGACTTCAAGTCATAATGAAGTCATAATTTCCTTCGCAACTTGACAATTGAAAAGATGTCTGCTTACAATTTTGGGAAAAGATGACATTAATATAATTTTCCAACTATTCAAGCATTCTCAAATCTTGAGCATATCTGCTATTTTAGCTTAAACATGCTTTCGATATCTAATGCTACACTAACATTAAATAATTATTTTCAACCATGGTTCTTAATTTCAAAGGTCATTGCTCAGTATGTGATGCATGTATTCGTCTGCTATGTACAATTTAATGGAATGTAGTGATTATGGCTGATGTCTAGTAAATAAATACGTGCATCACATCCTGTCAATATGTTCTTTTCTTCCACTCATGCTAACAAGCATGGAATCAAATTATTAAGCAACGATTTGGTCAATTTGACAAGAACGAATGAAAAAGGATTCCTATCTTAACAAATATATGGTCTATAAGCATGCAGGTGGGTGAGATAGACCCGAATCTCGATCAAATTAAATTAATTTTGATTCAAACTAAGCTCGAGATGTAGACTTGTAATTATTCTACAATATCAGTAGCCAAGTTGACAATGCCACCAGAAATTGAAAATGACTAATTCATGATGTTTTATACTAATTTTTCCAAATCTCAATGTCTCATGGCAACTAATCTGATAGAAAACCCTCAAGGTCTCTTTATTAATTGCTTGTTAAATTTATAGTCGTCTTCTTCGTTTTATTTAATCAAAAGCCAATTTTGCGGCTCAAATGGCTAACACCAGTAAAGTAAAGGGTGTGTTAGAATATAAAATATATCCTCGCCGCCATCACTAAAACTTCGAAGTTGTGGTGCGGTGGATCGTAAATTAAGATGGTTTCTAAGCAAGAAACCTTTGATGTGCAGAGACATATTAAGTACAAAATAATAATCCTTCACTCTAATTATAAATTCGGAGTTTCCCGTGCAGTAAATTACATTTAACAATATTTTGTTGTTTTAAGATTTGCAATTGCTGAAATGAACAACCTCCACACAATCAATCAATCAAAATCTCATAACAAATATCTATGAATCTGGGAGGCCCACCACCTGTTTCAATATTTTGTCTCTCAAGTGTTTAGAACCCACCACCTCATGTGCTCGATGCTCAAGAAGCACTAGCAACAAATATTCATGAAGACTAGCTTACAAAATACTCAGATAATTTTAGAGAGAGAACAGAGAATAAACTGTTTTCTGCACACAAAAATCCAAGAGCCCTTGTTTCTACGACCGCGTTGGACAAAGAGAGAGGCATATATCTCCTCTTCCTAGCAACCAACCAAATCCTTCTTTGTTTTTGTGCCATGTATTTCTTTTTTAATCTCAAATTAGTTTTAAAAGAAATTAAATCAATAATTGCACAAATATTCTTTCTTTATGGCATTTTCGCAAAGCCAATGAATCTAATCTAATAGCTTCGAAACATCACTAAAACAAGCTGCATACCGTCCATCGAGATTTTTCGTAACGAAAACATGAGTAGCCGCCATAAAAGTTGATTTTGTCAAACCATAGCATCGGCGTCCTCGATCTTTTGCACTTCCCCTATACATGCCCGACACAACGGGCAGCTCGACCGCGTCCATAGCCACGCATCGACGCATTCCGGATGGAACGTGTGCCCGCACTTTGGAAGCATCTTGACCTTCTCTCCTTCGCTAAATGTGCTCAAGCATATCGAGCACATCGAATCCTCTCCTCCTCTTCCACATCCAAAACCCTCATGCTGCTCCTCAGCAGCTTGCCCGTGTTTGTGCAGCAGCACGGGCAGGCTGCTGATGACCCTCGGGTCAAGGCCTAGGGGGTTGTCATTACCGTTGGGCCCGCTAGGTGGGCCTGTGCCCGGGCCAGTGGGGTGTGGGCCCCTGCGGGCCGGGCATCGGCAGGCCCAGCGGACGTATAGGCAGATGAGGGAGAAGAGGAGGAGGACGGCGAAGACGATGACGAGGACGAGGAGGCTGCGGCCGTGCAGCTCGAAGTTCTTGTCGTCGAGATCCGGGTAGTGCCAGTGGAAGGGCTGGGCATCTTGGGCAGCCATTTTGTTATTTTGAGAGAGCTTTCAGGATTGGAAAAAATGGACGAGATTGATGAGGTGTTTGTGTTTGTGTTTTTGTTTTTGTTTTTGTTTGTGTGGGGGGTGGGGTTATCATGATTTTGGCCCATGCCTTGGCTTTCTTTTTGTTGATTTCTATTTTTCCATATTAGGATTATATTTTAGGGGCATTATACCTTTTTAGAAAAGCAAGTGAGAACAGAAAGTGACAGATTGTTATTCTGTGGGCAATGTGGATGGGGCCCTGGCACTAAAGAGCTTCCGGATTCACATGGGGTTTGTTGGAATTTAAAAAACTTTAATGATTAAAATGAGAAACCGGCTTATAAATAATTTTAATAACTTTGGTTTTGGTAAAATATAATACGGCTTGTGTTTGAAGTTTCTCAATAATTTCAACAATCTTCCATTTAGAGATATTTCAGTCTTGATTTCCAGCGCTAGCAGACTTTACACGACTCTTCTCTACTCTCTCCTCATCAGATTTTTATGGAGAGCTTCATCAAATTTGCAACAGAGATTTAGCTTCTCTCTGTCTACAATCTAGGTGAACATATCCACCGTATTCTTCTCTCCAGTGATTTTTTGCAATGTCAACTCCTCCTCTTCAATCGCTACACAAATGAAGTGATACCGCACTTTGATGTGCTTCGTCCAAGAGTGATATGTCGAATTCTTCGCCAAATGTATCGCACTTTAGCTATCGCTCAACAAGGTATTGAAGTCTTGCTTCTTGTCAAATTCTTCAAGTAACCCTTGCAACTATATCATCTCCTTGCTGTCTTCCGTGATCGCCACGTACTCCGTCTCCGTATTCGACAATGCCACCACTTTTTGTAATTGAGAGACCCAACTCACCGTTGTTCTCCCAATCATGAATACGTACCCCGTTGTGCTCTTTCCACTATCTCGATTTTCCGAATAGTCCGCATCAACGTACCCTTGCACTTTTAGAGAGTCATCCCCGAAATATAAACAATGACTAGATGTACCCGTAAGATATCTTAGAATCCACTTCACCGCATTCTAATGCTTCTTCCCCGGGTTTTGCATATACCTGCTAACAACTCCTACTGCATGTGCAATATCTGGTCTCGTACTCACCATCGCTTACATCAAGCTCCCTACCATAGATGCATAAGGCATGCTTGCCATCTTATCTATCTGCTCTTGAGTTGTCGGGCACAACTCCTACTGAGTTTGAAATGCTTCGCTAAGGGTGTACTCATCGGGTTTGACTTGTCTATGTTGAACCGCTTCAAAACCTTCTCGATATAGTCCTTTTGCGATAACCACAGCTTCCGCTGTTTCGTATCTCTTACGATCTTCATGCCCAAGATTTTCTTTGCCGCTCCCAAATCTTTCATAGCGAATTTCTCGGCCATCACCTTCTTCAAATTTTGAATCTTCTCGAAATTGGGATTCGCTACCAACACGTCATCCATGTACAATGACAAAATAATGTAGTCTTCATCCTTGAAACTTTGAATATAAATGTAGCGATCTGATTCACTCCGCACAAATCACGTCTCTAGCATGAACTGATCGAATTTCAGATATCACTGTCTAAAAGCTTGCTTGAGGCCACACAAGCTCTTTTGCAGCTTACACACTATATTCTCTTTCCCTTTCATCTCGTATCCCGGTGATTGCATCAAATAAATCTTCTCTTCCAAATCTTCATGAAGGAATGCAGTTTTGATATTCAGCTGTTCTAAGTGCAAATTCTCTACCGCCACAATACTATGGATCACCCGAATAGATATCATCTTTACCACAGGGGAAATAATTTCTTGATAGTCAATATCTAGTTTTTGTGCGTATCCCTTGACTACCAAACGGGCCTTATACCGCTTCACACTATCGGCCTCATCTTTAATCCTGTACATCCACGTATTAAGCAACGCTTTCCGATCCTTGGGTAGATTCACTAGATCCCACATACGATTCTTCTTCAAAGAATCCATCTCCTTATTTATAGTTTGCTCTCACTGCTTATTAGCACCATTGCTTGTTGCTTCTGCAAGGCATTCAGGCTCTCCCGAATCTGTGTACAAAACGTAGTCGGTAACAAGTCTATCAGGTAGCCTCCTCTCTCGTGTAATTCTCTTTAGAATTGGTATATCTGGTTGCTGAACATGGTTACCATCATGTTCTTGAACCTGATCATGCACCGCAGCCTCCTCCAAATTCTGATCTCCACCCATAGGCATCTGATTTCTCTTTTGAATTCCGTTTAAATCGACGAACTTGGATACTGCACTTTCTTTGGCTTGCTTCTCTTCTTTGTACAAGTTTTGCTCATCAAAGACGACTTTCCGGCTTCGTATTACCTTTTTGCTTGCGTAATCCCACAGCCGATAACTAAATTCGTCTCCACCATAACTGCTGAAAGAACACTTCTTAGATTTTGAGTCAAGCTTACTCCTATCTGCCTTATCAATCAAAGAATACGCAATACAACCAAAGACTTTGAAATGCGTATAATTAACCGGTTTACCTGACCAAATTTCTTCCAGAATGCCTCCATCAAGCGCACTTGCCGGGCTTCTGTTGATCAAATACACAGCAGTATCGACCGCTGTTGCCCATAGGAATTTTTGCTCATTCGCATACAAGGTCATGTTCCACACTCGCTCTAGGATCGTCCTGTTCATTCTTTCAGCGATGTCATTTTGCTGTGGCGTCCCCGGTACTATCTTTAGCTAACGAATACTCTTTTGCGAGCAAAATTTCTTGAATTCCTGTGTGAAGTATTTCCCACCATTATCGAACTTAAGGAATTTAACCTTCAGTCACGTTTGGTTATCTGCCTGCGCAATCCAGTGTTTGAAGATACCAAACACATCGGACTTTTTCTTCATCGCATACACCTATGTCTTCTTGCTTGCATCGACGATGAACGTTATGAAGTACCGATTACCTCCATAAGACTCTATCGACGCTGGACCCCACACGTCCGTATGCACTATCTCCAGCTTCTTGGTTCTCTTTGCTACGCCTCCAATCTGTAATTTGAGCACGTTTTGCTTCCCGCAAACACAACTCTCGCATAGTCTCAACTCCACCTTCTTCAGTCCTGAAAGAAACCCCTTCCTTGAAGAATTTTCATGTTCTTTTTGGTGAGGTGCCCCTATCGCCTATGCCACAATAAAGTCTCCGAATTTAACTCCGAACCCGTTTTCCAATGCAACCGAACCTCCGCTACTCCTATTAAATGAATATAACGAACCACTTAACTTGCCCCCAGCAACCACTAATGACTCTTCGGTAATCTTCCACTGAAAATTTTCAAATGTCGTAATAAATCCTTCGTTATCAAACTGATTAGTAGAAATCAGGCTCTTCTTAAAATCTGGAATATGTCCCACGTTTTTCAGCTTTAATTGACCTCCTCCTGACGGTTGCAATATTATCGTCCCTTTGCCAACGATCTTGCATGGCTGATCGTTTCCCACCTTCACATATTCAAGATCGTCTTGAACATACTCGCTGAAGTAATGCCGGCCTGAAGTGCAGTGAAAAGAAGACCCCGAATCTAGGAACCAATTATCCTCCTTTGTATTCTCGCTCGCCGATAAACAAAGTCCGTGTTCCCCATATTCTTGTGTAGACACCACATTAGCTTTCTTTCTATCAGCCTTCTCATTCGACTCTTTTTTTTGGAGCTTTACATCCACTTTTCCTGTGACCCTTCTTCCCACAATTCCAACACGCGTCTTGGATTTTTCATTGTGATTTTTCTCGGTTTTTAGACTTGCCCTTCTTCCCTTTCCCCATTTCCATCGTTCTACCGCGAATCCCCACCGAAAGTGCAAAAGTTTCCGAACTCCCACTCCCGGCCTTAATCCTCATCTCATCGTTTAATATGCAACTCCCTGCATCATTAAATATGAGAGTTCCTGAGATCGAGTTGCTAACTACTATCGCTAGATTCTCCCAACTCTCTGGCAACGAACATAGAAATAGAAGTGCTCAAATCTTGTCTTCAAAGATGATTTCCACCGATTCGAGTTGGCTCATCATCCTGTTAAACTCATTCAGGTGCTACGTCACCGAGCCGTTTTCAGCCATCTTCATGTTGAAAAGCTTCTTCATTATGAAGATTTTGTTTAATGCAGAAGGCTTCTCATACAACTTCGTTAACGTCGTTATTAGCGCCTTGGTTGTTTTCTCCTTTGAGATAAGGCCACCTGCAGAGTCAACGATAACCGAATTATCGTTAGGGTTTTCCTATCTAAAAGGTTTCACGTCTTATTGGTCATCTTCTCTGGCTTTTCTCCAAGCAACGGAAGAAACATGTCATTTTGATATAAGTAGTTCTCCATCTGCATACGTCACTAACCAAATTTTTGACCATTGAACTTTTCAATTCTTACTTTGTCCTCCGCCATCTTTCATCTCTATCGCAGCAAACTTGACTTCTCTCTTGAACTGAACCAACGCCTTCAAAACGACGATCTAAGAAAGTGAGAAAGAGAACGTGGTTGTCGTTACCGACCGTTAACCTATATCGTAGAATTGAAGAACCCTAGGTTTTTTTAACCAAGCTCTGATACCAGTTGTTGGAGATGAAAAAAGCCGATACACGGAACAATGCTCGCAACAACATCCAAATTACGCAAA
Source organism: Agapanthus africanus (assembly GCA_030015575.1). Lineage (NCBI taxonomy): Eukaryota > Viridiplantae > Streptophyta > Magnoliopsida > Asparagales > Amaryllidaceae > Agapanthus > Agapanthus africanus. The sequence continues at coordinate 205,662,672 of CM057341.1, read as the reverse complement.
CACAATTACGCAATTGAACGAAGAAAGAATAATATAAATATGCGAGAATAGAAATAGGAAATCAAATACAGACAGACAAGAAATTTGTTAATGAAACCCACCCACCGTATGGCTAGTCCCCTGCCGAGCGGAGTCTGCAAACGTCTATTATAATCTTGAATCAAGTACACCACGAGAAACCATAGGAGTTTTCTCTCAAAACTCTCTAGATCTCAACCCGAGAAGTTTTCTATCAAAACTCTCTAGATCTAAGTCTTTATCCTCTTATATAACGATCTCTCTTCTATTTGACTGTACTGTTGGTATACAAAATACATATGAGAGGCCTCTATTCAGACACAAACTAAATCCTTAATTAAGTAACTATCATAGTTAAACTGCCATAAGACATTCCTGCTATTCCAACTAAGATTCTGTTATTTTATTTAAGAAACTGCCATATGACATCCCTTTATTAAGAAACCTTGGTTTCGATAAAATATGATGTGACTTGTGTTTGAAGTTTCTGCATAATTTCAACATTAATTCGTGAACTTTTATGCATTGATATCATCCTAGTCCGATTACTAAACCATGCTATATGTTAAAATTTGAACATGAGTTGCTCTTATAGCATCTTAATGCCCATGTATTCTACCGAAATTAACTTTAAAGTGATGAACATAGTGCCTTTATATTTAACTTGCATGCCTAAATCTAGCCTCTATGTGCAGAGCCCGTAGGTATATATATATTTCTTAGGATGTCCAGAAGTAATTTAGATGGTAATTCTAAATTATAATGAAATATTAATATACTTGTTTAGGTGTAAAATATATTTCCGGAGGTATAGGATTAAGATTGGGATAAGTACCCAGTAATGAGATGTATATAGCAAACATATATAGTAGTTATGAGCATAAAAATGAGGTCACTCATCCGGAGTGAAGCCTACGCCATGCCCGGATCATGCTAGGAACCTCTTCTTCTTTTCATATCACATGAATTGTAGATGCTTGTCATGTCTACTGTTATCATTCATATAGAAAAAAACTAGAAATATTTGTTGCTAACATTGTATTTACTTGAAAAAGGAATGCGGGGTCAAAATCATAGTAGAAAATATTCGGTGACCGGTCAAAAAATTAATAATTTATCAATTTTTTTAATGATCGACACCATTCATCTTTTATTCTATATATTCTAATCGATGGTAAAAGCATCGAACATCACATGAAAATTGGTATTCATATTGTTTAAGCTGCTTTTCATTAGTACTCAGTTGTAATTCATAAAACACTGAAGGAATGTATAATTCACAGAGCCATACTATCATTTTCACACTTCTATTCAAGAATATTTGTAAGTATGAAATCTTGTAATATATGTGGCTGAGGAAAAGGTCTGGGGCTTGGTTGACTTAGACACAACTAGGAGTGAACAAGTACCGATCCGGACGAAAACCAATAAAAAATAACCGAACTGAAACCGAACCGAAACATTTCGGTTCGATAATTTCGGAATCGGTTTAAATCGAACCGAAGGATGAATATTGGATGAAAATAATATATGTGCACAATAATTTTTATCATATATGTAATTAATTATGTAACAATAATATATATAAACAATGTCAAACATATTTAATACATATTATATTATATCATGTTATTTATTTTACGAGATTACACATTATAGAGAATTATTTTTACTATTAATCAATGAATTTGTAGAATCATTATCTCAAATTTTAGCAATAATTGTTTATTTCTATATTAGTTTTGATCAAGAGTTTTTATTTGAATTTTACGGAAATAATTGATAAGTTTTTATATCAATTGAAAAAACCGATATTAAACCAAAACCAAAACCGATCCGAACCGTCGAATAAACCGAACCGAAAGTTTCGGTTCAAATTTTTTGGTCAAAAACCGAATCGTGCTCACCCCAAGTCAACGATAACAAAGTATTATTAGTAACGCAATTGTTGTATTATTAATATGTGTGTTTTTAGCCCTACATCATGTATCTGGGTTTGATGTATGGTACCGTACCATATATAAAAGGAGCAATGGTTTGCGAGATAGAATTTGATTAAGAAATATTCCTCTTAAAAGTATTTGAATGCCTAACAATTCAAGGCTTGGTGGACTTCAATTGGAGACATTTGCGTTTGTGGAGGCCATCTTAAAAGTTTTTGTCGATATGATCAGATTCTTCATCGATACGAGCGAGATGCAAAAAAGATACGCATTTAATTTCAATAATCTTTTTAAAGGAAATCGATGCATGTTATTCCGTCTAGTCATGCATACGCTTCCTTCCTCAAATCCGGTTACCATCAAGTTATGCTAGGACTACTATTGAGAGAGAGAGAGAGAGAGAGAGAGAGAGAGTTTGGATAATATTAGTCGAATACGAAAGTTATTTGTCACTCTCCTTTGGTTTATAGATTGAAAGTGAAGTATAGATAGATGTTAAGTCACTCAATTTGTTTCTATATGGTAAACATATGAAAAAGGGCCATCTGGCAATCACATCTAACCACTTAATCCTCCATATTCATTAGGACTGTATATTTATTTATTTTTTGCTACTGGACCGTAAATCTTAACTTACAACACACATCACACCCTCCACACACATCTAAGAAATCCACGAATTTAGCCTGAAAGCGTTAATTTATGGCTGCTTCCCTTTTTGAAGTTTCTTGAATCCAAGCCCACGCGCTCTCTCTCTAGGAGGGACCAACTGATCCCCTGCTTATTGGTTCATCTGGAGCACATTGGATTATATATGAGATGTGCAAATCTCTCAAACATCATTCAGAGATGTCATTTTAGTGGCAAACCAATCTATTATTGGTGATTGGACGTGCATGCTCCACTTTTGAAGTGAGACATTTTCCCTTTATAAAACTCATGAGTAGCTATGGATTTGTTCTCAGCTGCAGGTGCTTATTTTGCTTCAAAATATTAAATTATGTTTAAAATTGAGAATATATATAATTATGAAGGTAATGATATAATTAATTAAGGTGGAAGGATGAAAGTTCATAGCATATAAGATTGTATTTGGTGTTTGGAACTTTGTTATGCTATAGTACCTTCAATAAAATTTGTGTACATCTTACACAAATTTAGGCTTTTCGCCCGGGAAAAAAAGAAAAACTTACTATACATGTTAACCTTTACTGTTAATGGGTGATATTAAAAGCATGTAAATCATATGATTTCTTTCTTATGTATCCGTATGTGTTTTAGACCATGAAAATTAATATGAAAATGTAAGATCATTCAAGAAATAAGTAACAATTGGTTTTCCAAAGTCAACGAAGAAAATTCATGGCAATAGTTCTTTTTAGCTTCCGAATCTCTTTAGAAAAGTATTCAACCAAGTTTAGCTATGTATTGACTGTGAGATCATCATAAGTCTTTGCCAATGTACAAAATTTATGAAGCTACTTATCGATTGAATGTCTCTTGGAAGTTTCTGATTGATTAATTCCAAGAAAATATTTGATGGATTTAAATATAAATTTTAGGATTTTTTAAATCTCACTCCCAAAATTTCTATATTTCTAAATTCACCCCTAAAAATGCATATTTCCAAGTTTCATCCATAAAATCTTTAAATTAATCATAAATCTCTCCCTAGTTAGTTTTACTTGGTAGCTTATATGAATATTCCGTTACTTTAGCTAACATCCCGTTGAATGACTGATAAAATACAAAAATAGCCTTCAAAGCCATCTTCTTCCTTCTCAATTTGATATTAGAGTTAAGGTTTCTCTTAAATTTCAGGGCTTTTCTGTACATAAAAATTCAGGACTTTTCTTCTTTATCGATTCTTTAGTTGCTGGTATAGATTAGATTGTTCTTCTAATTCTACCAATTTCGTTAAATCCAAAAATGAAAATAATCTAAAGTTTCAAATGTTTTAAAAAAAATGATATCCAACAACAAGATTGAAGATGAAGAAAGAAGAGAAAAAAACTTATGATTCTTTAGGGGAGAGAGAGAAAACTAACACAAGTCCTGATTAAAACAAACTAACTCTAGTTAAATCATGATGGAATATAGATAACGTATGGTTTTTTGGTTAACAGTGAAGTTTTAGGAATGGAATTTGGAAATATGAACTTTTGGTTTTGGGATTTAGAAATATGGAAGTTGGGGGACGAAATATATAAAAAAAAACCCTAAAATTTATTGTGGGTGGATGAATAAGAGGAGCTGGTTATGGAATTGGACAGTTAAGTATACAAAATTTAAAACATCAAACTAAGTTAGTGAGTACCATTAATTTTTGCATGCTTCAATATCCAACAAGGAACAATTCGATCTGATGCCAAGACGAAGAACGATGTTGCTTATAAAAAAACGATATTGTTTTTGAAACCGAATCATGTCTAATTTTTTGAAGGGTGAAAGTTCTGGAAGACACTTATTGTTTTCTCTTTGCATGCCTAATTTTTTTTTCCCTTGTTCATAATATTATTGAAATGTTTTATTAAGCTGGGGGTCATATTGAGTCTGATCATTTTCTTCCAAAAAATAAAAATAGAAAACAAATTTGTAAAGTTCAATATATCTCTCATAAAAATTCCAAGGCCCAATATATATAAGTTCCTTAAAACAATACTACGCACAACAGGGTCGGATTAGGTCGAATTCAAGCTTTAAAACGAAGCAAAAATCCCTCTTGTTTTAGTTTCTCTATTGTTCTCTTTTCCGCAGCAACATTTGGACCGATGGGCGAAAAATAATTGAAAGGCCCAGATGATTAGGGAAAATAATGAATTATATTTGGTAGGGGTGTGCGGACTATGCAATAGTGCAATTCATGGGCGAAGCTCGAGGGCCCGGCAGCAAGCAAGCTGCTGTGGGTAAGACCTCTTCCAACAAAAATTAATTTAACATCATAGTAGTCTGATGCATCACGTATCAGATATTTAAGCTGATAAAAACAAATACTACACTTATCTTAGCCAAAAGGCCGAGAAATGTGGGACTAAAAGAACTCTGGGATCAATGTGGGACTAAAAGAAGCACCATGAGAAATCACTGAATAACAATAGGAATTAGGAGATTCTTTTGAAACAAATGAAATTACATTGTTCTCATAAAAAACAAAGATTGGTTGAAATGAGCCCAGATATAGTTAGAAAAAAATAAAGAAAATTGATCATATCACTAATTATTTAATTACTAAAATCAACCATTATCTTCTTATTCTGATGCGAAATAGCGAAATAATGAGGTTCTCTTCTTTTCTTCTTAATCATTCTTCATGGTATTTTACTAAAAGTCCTAAACGGACTATTATTTTACCTAAACTCATTAAGAATTTTAAACTAAAGAACTAAAAAACCCCTTTAAGTTATTTTATTTTATTAATTTAATTATGTGCATTGCATGTGACCTAATATATAGGCACGTCATCGTTTCTTAAGTGGAAACAAATTAGAGATGTGTTTTTCATGTGCTTCATGCTAGAAATTTTATGATGGTACCGACATAAGGAGTTATCAGTTATATTGTTACCAACAAAATTTTGTCATGTGGACCGTGGACACCATCTTGCCACTATGATATTTTCTATCATCAATTAAATAAAGATTTTCTCCTTCCATTAGATAACGATTCTTTCTTTCTTCTCCGCTGTCCTCTCTCTCATCTCTCCCTAATTTTTTCTCCACTTTTATGCCTATAAAAAAAAATCTCAGGCAAAATGAAAATGAAAGAAAGAAAATAAAGTTTAGAAAAAAGAAAAACAAGAAGAAATATACTTCTCTCCCCTGAAGTAATAAAATTGAGAATAGAATGATGAGATACATATTACATGATATAAACGAGGTTTACTTTCGATATAGATGTGGGGTATAACGTTATCATGCATTTTTTACAAATAACTTATTTGATACGTTAATGCTTTAATTAATGTACAAGTACTCCGTTGAAAACTGATTATTTACGGATGATGGTTGTGAGATTGACACGTTATACGATGCAACAGAAAACGTTGATTTAGTTTGTGTGTGTGTATATATGAGGTTAATGGAGGAAAGTTGTCATAGAAGGGAATTTCCTCCTATGGCGTCGGAAAAATACACCATCCATGATTTTTTTTGACGATAGACACGTCCATCTTTATCATTTAAGATGTGGATACACCAAATTTCATGTGATTATACAATTTTTTCACCGTTGATTTAGTTAGTGCAAAATTAATGGTTTACCGACAATAGAACTTTTTATATTGCTAATTCAACGGTGAAAAAGTGGTGGAATCACATGAAATTTGGTGTATGCACATCTTAGATGATAACGATGATGATTATGGATGCCGATCGTCGGAAAAAATGGTGGAGATTGTATTTTTTTTGATTCCAAAGGAGGAAATCCCCATCTATGGCTTTCCTCCATTATTCTCTCTCTATATATATGAGAATAATGGAGGAAATACGCTATAGGAGGGAATTTCCTCCTATGGCATTGAAAAAGTATAAATTCCCTCATTTTTTCCAACGATCGGCACCCATCAATTTTATCGTTATCATCTAAGATTTGGGTACACCAAATTTCCTGTGATTCTAAAACATTTTCACCATTGATTTAACAATGTAAAAGGTTTTGTTGTTGGTAAACCATTAATTTTGAACCCACTAAATCAACGGTGAAAAAATTGTAGAATTACATGAAATTTGGTGTATCCACATCTTAGATGATGACGATGAATTGATGGGTGCCGATCGTTAGAAAAATTGAGGACAGATATACTTTTTCGATGCCATAGGAGAAAATTCCTTCATATGCTCTCTTTCTTTCATTATTCTCTCTATCTCTTATATATATGTATGTGTTTCACATCTCTTTCTCTTGATTATAAAGGTTACAACTAATTATAAAGTTTAATAGATAATATTTCATCTTTACTATGTTTCTTCAATTAATCTCTCTCTAATTACAATGGTTGCTCGTTCTTCAAATATTTTTTCAATTAGTATCATTTTAATTGCATTGTTTGCTTCTTCTCGGAACTCTCTCTATCTAAATTGAATTGAATCTAAAGATATGAGAGAGAGAGCGAGCGAGCGAGCGCAACTGTAAAACCAATTCATAACTTGAAAGAAAAAAGAAAGGAGGGAGAGATGGGAGAGAATAAGAGGAGCTTCGTTATGGAGTTAATGGAGTAGGACATGAGTTATGGGTTACATTAACTTACAAGTCAAATGAGTTGTTACACATTCGAATACCAAAATTTATGCCAAAATATCAACATCATGATCTAAGTAGGTGAGTGCTATTAATGCATGTTGCATGTTTTTTTTTTATCTGACAAGGAACAATTCGATGTGTTGCCTAGATGAACAATGTTGCTTATAAAGCTGATAGATGAAAAACAATATTGTTATTGAAACTGGATCATGTCTAATTTTTTGTTCTCATTTTTTTGAAGGATGAGATTTCTGGGACACTATTGTTTTCCTTTTATATGGTATTTTTTTTCCTCCGTTCATAATATTATTGAAATGTTTATTAGGTTAAATTCATACCGATCCCGTGTCCGTTTCCCTTTCTTAGAAAGGGGAAAAAATAAAATGTACAATCCATCCTCTCATCAAAAGACCAAGGCCCAAGGTAAAAGTTTGTTAAAATGACATTACTCACAAGGTTACTAAAAAGGTTTACTGGGCGAATTCAAGCTTTAAAACGAACAGGGCATCAAAATCTATCATGTTTTAATTCTCTATCGTTCTTCTTCCGCTGTAAAATTCACAAATTTTGGTGTGAAGTTGTGGACGGCAAGTGTATTGTTTTGTCAGTGGTTTTGAGTTCAATTTTAAGCTTCAAAAGAACTTTTTCGTTAAATAATACACACAACGAGTTCTTAGAATAATTCCCTTATCCTTGTTGTATTTTAGTGAAAAAATTGTTATCCGGCCTCTATTTAATTCTTTTACTATATTTGGGTCATGAATTTTTTATTGCCTTCATACTCAATATTTATTACTCTTTTATTGCATAAAGTTAGACGAATATGGTGAAAAATCCTGATCCCACCTTTTTTAAAATCTCTTTCAACTCTTTCTCTTACTACTTAGGCTTTATTTTGAAAATTTTCATAATTTTTGCGTGCTACAACATGTAAGGTTATGGTGCTAGGGTCGCAACACTTACAGACCGCAGCGAAAACATAAAACAATTTTTTTCTAACAATAGCTCCACAAACTACAACTATGATTATCTGTAAACTAGCAATTGAAAAACAATAAGAGAGCGCTAAACTAGGGTTTAGAGGGGGCTACAAACTTTCTAGCGTGTTCCCACTCAAGTGGAAGATCCAAACTAAGCTCCAACCTGTAGGGATCGAGCTTGATTTACGACCGTCTCGTTGAAGATGATCAACTTTGAAAGCAACCCAATCTAAGCTTCAATTTCATCAAAGATGACTATTTTGTGAAGCAACTTGCTCTCACAAAGTGCTAAAATGAGAGAGGAAGAAGATATAGAGAGCTCATACTATTTTTCTCTCAAGTTTTCTTTTATTCTTTCTCAACACATGAGAAAGAATAAGAGGAGTATAATGAGATGGATGGCTGCCCCTTTTCTCTCTCTTATATCCTATATTTGAGAGAGGGGATGAATTTTATCTCTCCAAGTGGCCCCCACTTGCCCACATCCCTCCACATGCAAGCATGCTGCTAGGAGACAAGAAATGGTATATGCATCATATACATATACAATATACTTGAGAGAGAATGTGTAGATAATACTAGAATACATATCAATATATGTTTTATTAAATCAACACTTGATTTAATAATCCGGTTTTATAATAAATCGGTTAGTATTATCAAACACCCGATTAATGTACATGTATCATATACACGTGTTTAATCGAACCGCCGCACGCATCACATACACACGTCTACATCGTTTCTCCTTAGCGTGGTAACTTTTTGTATGGGACTCTAAAGACTTGATAATACGTTGGCAGTAGGTTATTTGATCATATCTGATTGAATCTGAAACAGTTTCAGATCAATCCCTTAACGGGTTAACTCACAAGCTCGTCAGCGGTACTAACTGTACGTAACGGCTACCCAGGTATATGTCAAAAGGCAGGTCGACAAGAAAACTCATCCGAACCCAACAATGCCTATCAGTGACAATTACCGTACAGTCCGGTCTTTTCGTTAAAGAGTGTCACATACCGGATCTGAGGGTGGAAAATTTCAGACCCCTAATAATCCAATAAGTCATGCCGATATGAAACTCATAACCACCCGAGATACAATTGATAACCCTTATCAGTTTATCTCAACCGCCATGGCCAAGAACTTATGCTTATAGTCTATCATGCACAGCGTGACATCAACTCTCTATTCCGGGAAAGATGAGTCCCCTCTTGATAGCTCACCGCCTCCATGTTATTCGGAACTATACCCAACTAAACCCTGTATGCACGACTCTTTAAAGCTGTGGTTGGATAGAAATCAAAATATAGTGGGAACACACACAAGACACTATGGCAATCTTAGATCAAAAGACTATCATGTACCATTGTTACCAGAGAACTACTATCTGATATAGGTATAATACCATTTAGAAGTTCTTGACGAGTCCGTTTAGTATACTCATTCTCTAATGATCACCTGTAAAAAATCTTCGATATCAAACACCAATGGCTGTGAGACCAACCATCGCCCTAGTCGGGGTCAAGAAACGTATACACTAATCTACTCTGGAGTACCGATACATTATCTCGATGCTCTTACAACTTGGAATATTTTAAGGATGTTCTTATGGACTACCCAGCCTCTACTAGTATGATCTCATCATAATCCTAGTAGTCAAGTAAAGATCTTAAAGACTTTATCAACATGTATTAGCGATACGTAATAGCAAGTAAAATATTTACACATGAAAGATAAAACAAACCAAATAGCATACCATCATCCCGAGTAAGAATGTTCCATACATATAGGTCCAAGTACAATTACAATAATTGCCTCTAGGTTACCTATATCCAACAATATCTCACTTGCACTATGGCCAATTGTTGCAGTATCTTATACCCAACATCTCGAATACACGCTCAAACTGTTACTGAGATATGACCTTGGTGAATGGATCCGCTGTATTGTCCTTTGTATCTACTCTCCAAATCTCGATCTCGCGGCAATCAACTATCTTCCGGATCAGGTGATATCACCTCAGAATGTGTTTGGACCGCTGATGGGATCAAGGTTCCTTCGCTAATGCCATAGTACCATTGTTATTACAATACAAGGGTATTGGATCAACAATGGTTGGAACCACACCAAACTTTGAAATGAATTTCCGCATCCAGATAGCTTCTTTGGCGGCATCGTTGGCGGCGATATACTCGGCCTCCATCGTCGAGTCTGCGATGGTATCTTGTTTGGAACTCTTCCAACATACCGCCTCTCCGTAGAGGGTAAATACATAACCCGACAAAGACTTGTTGTCATCTATGTCATTTTGGAAGCTCGAATCGATAAAGCCTTCCATCTGGAGGTCGTTATTACCATACAACAAGAACATATCTTTAGTCTTTCTTAAGTACTTAAGAATGTTCTTCACAGCAGTCCAATATTTCTCCCCCGAGTTTAATTGATACCTGATTGGTAAGAAAAAGTGTTTGTTTGTAGTGTAACCGCAATCAATAATGGTGTCGCGTGTAGCTAGACCGAGATGAGTACGGGTCGTCCTCTGGGAAACGTTGAATCTTTTATTCTTACTTTAGATGTGTTGAAAAAGAGAGGAGGGATAAAGAATTTTGTGGAATGGTTTCTAGATCTACGTTAAGCACTTAATGCAAAAAATATAGATCTAGATTATTTTAGGGATGTAGTTAATATAATAAGAGGGCTTGTAGGGTTCGTTAGGATCTAGTAGTTATGGACGATTAATTAAAAGTTACCCATTTTATCCTTTAATAGATTTAAAACTAGAACGACGGTGATGCGTGTAAATTAGGGTTTCTGGAGGGAAAAGGAATCCCACTCTTAACCCTTATCTCGATACGGAACTCTGTTCATATCTAGCTTTTACCAAAATAATCATTAATCTAATCTCTAATCGCGGTCGGAACTAACAAAGAATTATTAGCGTGCTCGATTAGGATGTTAATGATTCTTTTGATAAAGTTCATAAATTTTATAGGACTTAAAAAGGGTTTAGGGATGTTCATCATCCATTAGCCTACCCTAATCCTACGAACCCTAACAAGCGGAGAATTACTCGCGCATGTTGGGAGAAAAAGAGATGGAAAGAAATTGCATAATTAAACTACGAAGAAAAAGAATAAGAAAAAGAAAGCTACCTTTATTAATCAACAATATTCATTACACTTGAATCCTTAGAAATTGATTACAATTTCTAGTTGCTTCTCGATCTCTTCTAAGGAGGTAGACGAACAGTTGATGATCAGCCTGGATGCGTGAGCCATCTGGGACTTCGTGATCTCGTCGGCTTGATAATTTTTCCAAGAGGCTCTCGGACTTTATTTATAGTCTCAAAGCCAGAACCCTTGCTTCCAAATTAGGAAGATAACTGTAAAGATTCACCCCACAAAATTTGCAACACTATCTCCTTAATATTGCCGCGGATCCGCGGCCCAAGGGGGGGTATGGCCGCGGATCCGCGGCCATTTGATCTTATCCCTTGATCAATTTTCTATGGGTTGCTCCTTGTGACATGTGGCGATCCTTGGAACCTTTGGAACTTGGAAATCTTCTCGTAGTTGCTGCCAGACTTGATTTCTAAGTTTTGGTTTCTTAATTAGGCAGGTTTGCTTTAACAACTTGATTTCCTTGATTTTAGACCTGAAAATTCTGCATAACAACTTAAATAATATTTAGTAGAGTTAAGATTTGGTCAATGATATTATTTGCATACATTTTCCTACCAAATACTAATTATAATATATTAACACCTGGAAAATGTTATTTTTACAGATAAACCCTCATATGTATGATATATTATAATAAAGACCTTTTTTAATATGGAAATAGTAGGAAAAATGTAATAACAAATGTGCAGTTTTATCAACTGAACAAATACCCCCAAACTTATCTTTGATCGTCCCGAGCAAACTAGTTTATTCAAGAGAAGGAAAAGAAGGGAGAAAACTAAGCACACTTTCGTAGGCAAACCCGATTGCACTGAGCACGTGCAACAAGCCGTTAAACCTCTAGGTATCCCTAGTAGGAGGTGTGTTGTCTCCTGAGGGTTTTTCAGCGGATTATACCCATAAAATCCTATAATAAAAGAGAGATGGTGAAATTTACATATAAAGATAAGAACCATAAAAGAAATACTTTGAAAATTTAGAGTTTCCAACTACACTAGCTTTTCAGTTGTCATGAGCCTTATCTTAATAGTCATGAAAAGATAGTAGAAATCACATTATCCCTCAATAAAACATCGTCTTTATTCTTCATTCCTATCTTTCATCCAAACATCGATCATATAACCCTACGTGTGTGTAATGGACATCCCTACACTCGGAGAATTCAATTCAAGCTATCATACTCTAGTCCATCTACCTCAATACTTTTTAATTTGATGAATATTTATATGGATTTGCTCACACATTTTCATGCGACCGTTAATACTTCTTGAGGTACTAACCGACCGATTACTCATGTGCTTGCTGATTAGGTGATAGTATTTTCCTCGTCTTGTACCACCTAAGGCTTAGCAGTGACTCCCAAACCAGTTGGTCTAAGGCACTAGGTGATGAAGCACCATCGCTATATTTTTTTATTGCTGCCTTGGCGATAACAAAACCAGTGTTCATTTTTTTCTTTTCACCATTTTTTTCTTTTCTTCATTTTTTTTATTTCCTTCATACTTTGGCTTTTAGACAAGAGCATTTCAAGGTATCCTCTACTATCCCGAGTTTCAAGACGTGTGTAAGTGCATATAGTAGGGTATCAATATTCAAATATTTGGCTTCCAGAATAGAAACTATTTTTCAGACTTATTTTTATCCTCAGATTAGTGACTTCCTTAATCTTACTAACCCTTGGGACAACAGCTCATAACTACTTATTACTAGTTCGTTTAAGAAAACTTCTAATTTTCTTGGTTTTCTTAAACTATTCCTATCTTTTGGATGTAATTTTTCACTTTCTACTATTTTGTTATAAATTTTTTTTTTGAAAATGTTGTGCTTATACAAAATATGATGCAAATTGATGTGTAAATAAGCACAAACCTCCCCCAAACTTGTTTTCAACAGTGTCCTCACTGTTGCTATCTGCTGGATCACAAAAACCTGTAAGCTTGGGAGTATATTATTAATGGGGGCAAGAATATATGAAAGTGAAAATCCCCCCAAACTTATTTATGGCTCACAAATTTGAGGACAAAAGTTATGTTCAAGAGCCAAAAATATACCCCCCCTCAAACATGAGTTAGACAATACGAAGCATTTTAAGAGGGGGTGAGTCATTTGGTCAAAGTAAGGCTTTACAAAGACCAAAAGTTAACACCAACCATTCAAAGATTTTATCAGTATAGCGTATAGGTTGGTAGAAGAATGTGTTGTATCGAGTCAAGAAAAAATGGGGAAGGGATACGAGGTGGTCTGGAAAGGGTTTGAAATTAGAGAAAAGAAAGAATGAGGATGAATGTGAATGATTAGGAAGAAGGAATGGTGGCGGTTCAACCTCTATAGGTGGAGATTGATCAATCACAAAATTCGTATTGTTTAAAAATTCAAGTTCGTCATCAAAAAGTTCTTCAAAACTTTTATTAATGGTGTGATTGAATATTTTGCTGTCAAAGAGTTTTGTGCCAGAATTTATCCTACTTGATTCATCAAAAATCATTGAGGTAGAGGACTCGAAAAACTCATCTACCTCATTTTCAAAAATATCCAAATCAAGTTGAATTTCTGGTATTATTGAACGTGAATTAACGGATTATGATTCATCAAAACTCACTGAAACTATAGGAACTGAAGAAGAACCGGAGAAAATAGAAGGTGAAATGGGTAAACAAATTGGTGTGTCGAGTGTTGCTGTACCAGATGTGGAAGATGGAGGCTGTATTTCTTCGGGTATACCTTTATCATCAACTTCAAGACGTATTTGGGGTTCGGGAAGAATTAAAGGCTCAAGATGATGACCACAAGGATGTGAAAGGATCTGATGAATTGGTGGGAAAAAATTATCCAAAATTTCGGGTTCATCAATCAATATATCCCTAACGTCAATCACCTCATTCAAGTGAAGGTTAGAATTCTCAAACACCTTATCAAAAGTATGGTTTTCAATCAGTTTTGGTTCAAGAGTGGAGGTGTAGAGATCACAAGGGTTGGGTATGGTTTCACTTGAAATGGACCCTTCATAGTCGGGTAAATCAAACACTACAAAGTCACACAACTTATCAGACATTCTATTTGGTGTACTTGATGAATCTATGAAACTGGAGTTGTGGATTTCAGTTTGGAATGGGGAGGTTTGATTAGGAAGGGTGTACAGTTCTGTCTCACTACCCAAATTCTCATTTTGTCCTATGTCCGAATCATATACTGAAAAATTTTGGGCAGGTTTGACATTCTTTGTTTGCATTCACTCTGTTGTTTCCTTCCTAATTTGGTTCGACAATTCCAGAAATTTTTCTAATGTCTGCTCCAGATTAGTCTTAGGTTGATAAGGGGTTTCAATATAAGATTGAAATTCCTGTGGATAATTAAAACTCCCAAATGACTGATTAGAAGAACTGTCTAGAGAAGGTGGAAAAGTCGGATTGGATTGATAGGAATAGAATGGGTGCGAAAATTGGGTGGGAGTAGGATCAATATTATGATAAGAAGAATATTGATATGGGTTGGTTGGTTGGCTATTTTCAATAGACATCTTATATGCCACAAACCGCCTATCAAACTCTTCTTTGGACAGTGGTGATGATGGTTGATATTGGTCCGGGTTGAAACTTTGGCCTCTAGCCTTAGCTATATGCTCAGCAATGGACATTCGTCTATGGGCTTCCTCACTCTGGGTATGAACTGAAACATGTGTAGGATTAGGATACGGTTGATAAGAGCTAGACTGAGGTGGCCAGCTGTTTCTTTCTTCTTGTTCTATATGATCTCTTAAGGACATGGAAGAGCCAGACGGTATACCGAAGGGATTACGAAAACCCGAAATATCTGGTTGTGGTCAGCAAAGCTCGGCAAGTGTTCTTCTGTTTAGGTCACCCATTATAAGAAGAGAAGAAGGGGGAAGGGGTAAAAAGGGGAGAAAATAATTGGTTTGTTTTGAAAAATGACGGATTTAGACAAATCACACAAAAATGCACAAACAACCCTAGAACTATGGTTACCTAGGTCCAGTCTCTAGACCGCTCCTAGACTTCCAAAGGACAAGCCGGAGGATCAATCCTCTACCGCCTCTTCACTACCCTTGTAGCCAGATAAGTGCCAGGTAAGTGGGAATGTACCACAGTAGTGGGCCTAATTAATAACCACTAGCCTTCGACACACTTGCCTAGACACTACAAAAGTAATGCGGATAAGCGATAGATTACCCACGACCTTCCTCTGTCCTTATTGAGCGCGACAATCCTTAGAGTCTGGTCTAGATATTTTTTAAATTAATGTAGGGTTGATGCAGATGCTCGGTTTATGATTTGTGGGGCTTAGGAAGGGTGATGAAATCCCCACCTAATCTGGATTTTGGTCTTGCCCCTTAAAAATCCGTATTAAAATATGCAAAAACAAACCGCAAAACAAAACTTTGCAAAAAGATTTTTGAGCGGCGATATTTTTCAAAGAATCCTGCAGAAAAGATATTTTATTGGATTTCAGAGGAGAGAGAAGGAGGTTAGAATCTTACCAGAGAAGACTGAAGCCCTAAATCTCCTAACTGGCCACGCTTCCGCCGCCGATGTGCACTTCCGGCCGCGGTTCCGCCGCAAGAGGGAGAGATCAATTGATGAATTTTTTCTGTGGCCTTCTCTACTTCTCTGGATCTCAATGAATGTATCTGTCTCATGTTTCCTCAAGTCTGTGACTTCAGATTCCCTCGCAAAATTCACACAATATTTGTTAAATATACAATTTGCAGTTTTGTTTAAATTATGATATAGATCGTATAAGAATTCAACACAAATAGTAAGAATAAAAAATTACGCACGTATCCCCGGCAACGGCGCCATTTGATTGATATGTGAAAATGTGTTTGTTTGTAGTGTAACCGCAATCAATAACGGTGTCGCGTGTAGCTAGACCGAGATGAGTACGGGTCGTCCTCTGGGAAACGTTGAATCTTTTATTCTTACTTTAGATGTGTTGAAAAAGAGAGGAGGGATAAAGAATTTTGTGGAATGGTTTCTAGATCTACGTTAAGCACTTAATGCAAAAATATAGATCTAGATTATTTTAGGGATGTAGTTAATATAATAAGAGGGCTTGTAGGGTTCGTTAGGA
Source organism: Agapanthus africanus (assembly GCA_030015575.1). Taxonomy (NCBI): domain Eukaryota; kingdom Viridiplantae; phylum Streptophyta; class Magnoliopsida; order Asparagales; family Amaryllidaceae; genus Agapanthus; species Agapanthus africanus. The sequence goes on along the minus strand of CM057341.1, from coordinate 205,646,220 downwards.
TTTAGTAGTTATGGACGATTAATTAAAAGTTACCCTTTTTATCCTTTAATAGATTTAAACTAGAACAACGGTGATGCGTGTAGATTTGGGTTTCTGGAGGGAAAAGGAATCCCACTCTTAACTCTTATCTCGACACGGAACTCCGTTCATATCTAGCCTTTACCAAAACAATCATTAATCTAATCTCTAATCGCGGTCGGAACTAACAAAGAATTGTTAGCGTGCCCGATTAGGATGTTAATGATTCTTTTGATAAAGTTCATAAACTTTATAGGACTTAAAAAGGGTTTAGGGATGTTCATCATCCATTAGCCTACCCTAATCCTACGAACTCTAACAAGCGGAGAATTACTCACGCATGTTGGGAGAAAAAGAGATGGAAAGAAATTGCATAATTAAACCACGAAGAAATAGAATAAGAAAAAGAAAGCTACCTTTATTAATCAACAATATTCATTACATTTGAATCCTTAGAAAATGATTACAATTTCTAGTTGCTTCTCGATCTCTTCTAAGGAGGTAGACGAACAGTTGATGATCAGCCTGGATGCGTGAGCCGTCTTGGACTTCGTGATCTCGTCGGCTTGATAATTTTTCCAAGAGGCTCTCGGACTTTATTTATAGTCCCAAAGCCAGAACCCTTACTTCCAAATTAGAAAGATAACTGTAAAGATTCACCCCACAAAATTTGCAACACTATCTCCTCAATATTGCCGCGGATCCGCGGCCCAAGAGGGGGTATGGCCGCGGATCCGCGGCCATTTGATCTTATCCCTTGATCAATTTTCTATGGGTTGCTCCTTGTGACATGTGGCGATCCTTGGAACCTTTGGAACTTGGAAATCTTCTCGTAGTTGCTGCCAGACTTGATTTCTAAGTTTTGGTTTCTTAATCAGGCAGGTTTGCTTTAACAACTTGATTTCCTTGATTTTAGACCTAAAAATTCTGCACAACAACTTAAATAATATTTAGTAGAGTTAAGATTTGGTCAATGATATTATTTGCATACATTTTCCTACCAAATACTAATTATAATATATCAACACATGGAAAATATTATTTTTACAGATAAACCCTCATATGTATGATATATTATAATAAAGACCTTTTTTAATATGGAAACAGTAGCAAAAATGTAATAACAAATGTGCAGTTTTATCAACTGAACAATACCTATTTACCATACTAAGTACATAAGCTATATATGGTCTAGTACATAATATCTCATACATGATAGACCACACAGCCGAAGCGTAGGGTATAACACTCATGCAAGCCCTCTCCTCATCAGTCTTTGGAGACATCTGTTTGGAGAGGGTGATTCCATGACAAGGAGATAAATTATCACGCTTAGAATCTTCCATACTAAAACTCTTTAGTATGGTGTCAATGTACGTGGACTGGTATAATCCCAACATTCTTTTAGATAGTGCCCTCAGAGTCAATTATTGGATCACAGGCACGTGATTGCAATGATTGAGGGGAGGACCTGTCCTAGTAGGACAGTCTTATTCAAGATGATAGTATGCTATCTGGTTTATCTTTATCATCGTGTACTGCTTTAGGTGACTTTACGAGTCGCTATTACACGTTGATAGAGCCCCTAGGATTCTTTCTTGACTACCAGCAGTATGAGGGCGATCATATACGTGAGAGCTGGAGTCTATAAGCACATCCTTAAAAGGTCTCTAGTCGTGGGAGTTTCGAGACAGGGCATCGATACTCCGGAATAGACTAGTGTATACAGTCGAGACCCCGACGAGGGGCGGTGGCCGGTCTCACAAGCCACTGGTGTCAGTTGGTTCACCTAAGATGTATACAGGTGCTCATTGAGTTATGAGTACACCGGACAGGACTCGCCGGGAACCTGCTAGTTGGGATAATACCAGACGTCAGATAGCAGTTCCCAGGTGACATGTGTACAGGTTAGTTCATCGACCTGAGATCGTCATTTGTCTCGTGTGAGTTCCCACTGTGCTTTGATTACTACCCTACCACGGCTCAAAGGAGTCGTGCAAACATGTTTTTGTTGGGTACAGTCCCGAGCCACATGGAGGCAGTGAGCGGATCTACAGGGGTTCGTCTCTCCCGGTATTGGGGGTGAGGCCGCGCTGTGTCTAGGAGAGCCAGAACATGAAAAGTACTTGGCCAAGGCAGGAGATTTGCTGGTAGGTATTCCAGTAGTATCTCAGAGTGTTCTGGGCTACACTTCGACACGACTTGTACCGCTTTTGGGGGTCCGACTTTTACCAACCCCCTAGGCCCGCCATGCGATGCTTATAGACGAACGGACCGGACTGTACGGATATTGTCACTGACAGGCTCAGTAGGGTGTCAGGATGAGTTCGCTCATCGACGTCCCTTTTGGTCAATAGCTGGTGGCCCGTCACGTATGGCTAATACCTCTGACGTGCTAGTGGTTAAATCCACAGCCATAGTATTGACGAGTCTTTAGAGTCCACCACACACAGTTACTCAAGTTTCGGGCGAAACGCTGTAGAGGCCGTATGGAGATATGACAGGGTTCGATCAGATACGTGCGGTATTGCACGGATCGTGATCGGACAGTTTTTACTAGCCGGCTTTGGCTTAAGCCGGATCCTAGTATTAGATAGTGTAGATTTTGTCTCTTTGCATTTGTGTTCAATGGGAATACAAATGCGGGCATGTATTTGCAGTTGCGAGGTTTTCCTAAATTACAGGATCGGTTTTCTGGAGTTGCCAGTTTGCTTTCCGTTTCGGCCGTTTTTCCTTTGTTCCTTCACGGCCGGACTTTTCGATGGAAGGGGGTAATTTGCAATTGTGCAAATTACTTGTTGTGGAGGGTGTTTCTTGATTATGTGTGGCTTCATCATGAGATCCTCTTCTTGTCATCTCTTTTGCTTAAATGAGATTTGAAATGGATTGGAAATTGATTTGATCAATTTCTTTTGTTTATCATTTCTTTTTCTCCATCATGCTTGAGATTCCTTTTTTCCACCATGATGATTTTGGCCGGCCACTATTCAAGGGAGAGGGGAGATTGATTTTAGTGGGTGGTGATTTATCTCATCTCATGCTTTGAAAACTTGAGAGCTCCATTTTCTTTCTCTCAAGTTCATTCTTTTCCTCCACATACCATGGCAACTTCAAACCCTCAAAGAGACAAAGGTTTTCTACACTAGCCTACAACAAATCTTGGACGCGTCGGCTAGCCAACTTCGCTCCCGAGTTGCCTCGGTCCAGAGGTGGGAGCCCGTAAAAGATTCCGGCTACGTGGTGCCCTTTCCGACGAGGAGTTGACGGATGGAGATTCCGCGGGAGATCGGAGTGGAGACGAAGACCGAAGGACACGGATCGCTTGGTATAGCTTCTCTACTCTTTTCTATTTTGCTAGCTGCAACATTAATGGCCCGATCCGGGTGAAAAGTGCGCGGTGGTGCCGGTTTGCTAGTTTGCAAAGTTTTTGTTTCCGCGTTTCCGGCGTCGGATCGACGGCCGGGGCGCCGCCGCGGACTTACATTGGTATCAGAGTCACGCCACTAACCTTGCCTAGCTTGTTCTAGTGTGTTTACATGTTCGATCGAACGGATTTTCCGAAAACCCATTTTCATTTGCACAGTTTTCTGTCGAAATTTTTTTGGCTCCAAAAATTTTTCAGTACATTGCAGTGACATGTGCAGGGAATTCTAAGCATTCTGTGAAAATTTGGTAGCGTGATCTCACTATTCCACCGCGGAACCGCGTCCAAACCCACGTATTTGCGGCGGTTCCGCGGCCATTTTTACTATTCATTGGACCAAATTTTTGCAGTGAGCTCTTGGGTTGAAAATGGGGTTTTTGGAATATTCTTTTTTGGCCTAGACTCTCTTTAAGTGCTACAGTAATGCTTGGGGCCCACTTCAATAAATTTGATCGATCGAAAAGTTTAAACACATTAGTTCACTGTATTTACATTATATCTGCGACCGTGAATGTCACTTGATCGGTAAATCCTGTCTAACTGCTATAGCCCGGTTAGACGGATTTGCGAACGTGACATTCACGTTGATGTTCTGTGATTGTGCTGTGTTGTTGCGGATCGGTCATGGGGGATAGCCTGGATGCAATAGTAGTACACTTTTGTTTTATATGTACATTTGTTATTGCGGGGCGAGCGTCCGACATGTGGACTGCCGTCACTGCCTGTTTGTATTATTATTTTGGGGCACGACCAGGTTGCGGTCGATGTACCCGTTGTATGTATATTTTACTTTCTGTACTAGGATTACCCCAAGGAGGGGTGCACGGATAGCCGGGTTCTAGAGGGCAACGAGCCCGCATCTCATGGCTTTGAGACGGAGGGGGCTTCACTCTAGAATTGGCGGGCTATTCGCCGCACTCGTAGGGGGTATAGGTTGACCCAGGAGGGGTGCCCAAGTTACCGGATTCCGTGAAGTGCTGGGTGGTCCATTCATGTTGCTGAAGGGGGCTGCCTCGCTTCAGGTTTTGGCGGGTAACTTGCCGCGCCCGTAGGGGTCTAGGATTTTCATTACACAGGCTATCCACACGACCAGGGGAACGTCGGGTTTCAGTAGCGGCTCTGTGAAACCCGGGGATCCCAGATATCTGTATTGTTCTGTGATACTGTACATTTTTGTGATGTTGCATTTTATCACGCCTTGAGCGAAATATTATATATTGATATATATACCAGTAGATGTTGTATATGTTTTGCATCCGCACTAGTCCAGTCCCCGCTCTGTCGTTAGTTAAGTAACCTAACGGGTGATGACGGGACCCAGTGGCGAATGCGGATGGCATATACGCACATCATTATTTTCGTTCTTTTTGTGGTGTGATCAATTGATGGGACCGCGTTGATTCGGATCAATGCAAGTTAAAAACAAACCTAATCTGATGTTGTTGGAACACTTTTCAAAAAGCTGTTATTGCAAGGACGTTCACTTTTGTTTTGCATCGTGGTATTCAGTTGGAATATCCTGCTCCTCAGTCGACGAGGCAAGGGCCGAGATCCCTTCACCGGGAGTGACCCCTTGGACAAAAAGTTTGCGTCAGGACAATACCTTCACTATAGCCGATTACTTTTGCTTTGCATCATGGTATTCAGTTGGAATATCCTGCACCTCATTCTACGGGGAAAGAGCCGAGATCCCTTCACCGGGAGTGACCTCTTTAGCAAAGGTTTTCGTCACTATATTTTTCTAAAAAGCTATCAGTTCCTTCAACGATATCAAGTTCATTACGTTAAAGGTTTTCACCAGAAACCATTCGTAGCCCTTCGTCATTTCAGTTAAATATTCTATAGTATTCAAGCTATGTATTTTGACCTCACGCCAAGGCATAGTGATTGGTAGCTGCTGGGTATTTATCTGTTGCATAGATAGATGCGTTGATTTGGGACAGTCGTACTACTATTTTGGCCTACGTCAAGGGTATGTACGGGTGGGTTCGAATTAACGTGGACAATGACGGGTAGAACTTGACATGTGACTTATGATATTTTGACCTCACGCCAAGGTCATAAGAGCATGGGGCAAAAATCCACATCGGGAGTTTCAAAAGAACTGAAACTTGCCAGATATGCGCATACCTTCTGGAGTGTGATAACGTGAGCGGATTCCGTCATGTTATCATGCGATGATAGTTGGATCCCGATTCCCACTGATGAGTTGGTTTACTCCTCGGGTGATCCCGGCTAATTCTTCTTTCAGGTTTAGGGAAGGATTTGACGTTACAGTGGGAGGTTTCCAGATTAGATAAAGTGATAACCATTCTGATCTAGGTTAGAGTGCACGCTGAGTATTTCTTTTTTCTCTCTCTTTGGCAGCGACCATTGACCCGACCCTAGACTATGACTCAGTGACCAAGTTGACCGAACCTTCTTAACACTGGCTTTTGGATTGTCAGAGTTGCAAACCTCTTTGCCACTCCTACTTTTACCCTTTTCTCCAGGACACCCCGTATTACTACGAACGTCCACTTCCATTGGACAAAACCATCGTATGATTATATACGAACTCGAAGGAATTCGAGGATGGTTTCCGGTTCTGGAGAAAACGAATAGGACTATTCAGTTGTCTTTTCTTTTTACCTTCTCTCTCAGATTGCGAGTACTCCTTGGCTTAGGAGATAGTACACCTATTACGCAAATTGGATAGTCTTCTTCCAAACCTTAGGCTGGTGCCGAACGGTGGGGAATGAAGAAAACCAATTAGCCTAAACGGTGAACAGAAGGTATTAAGTTAAGAAAAAGAAAGGGATTAGTAAGAGGGCAAAGTAAATTGCGACTGCTATTCACGACCAAACCAAGTATTTCTTCGCCAATCCTAAATCACCTTTGTATTTCTCCAGGACACTCCATGTCACTACGAAGATCCCATGTTTATTGGATAATCCATCGTATGGTTATATACGAACTCGAAAGGAACTTGTTCCAGTTCGGGGATGGATCCTGGTTCAGGAGAAATAGGAATAAAGTTCATTCAGGTGTCTTTTATCTTCACCTTCTCTCGCATTGCGAGTGCTCCTAGGATTAGGACAGTACACCCATTATGCTTATTGGATAGTCTTCTTCCAAATCATAGGCTGGTGCCGAACGGTAGGGAAGGAAGAAAACCATTTGGCCTAAAGGGATGTGCAGAAGGTAATGACTAAAGACATATAAAGGGATTTGGTGAAATGACAAAGAGATATATGGTTACAGTTGTGAATCTGGATAATGGAAGAGGCATTACTAGGAATACCAGGATACCCCATCGAAACATTTCAATGTTTCAGTTTCACTGTGTACTGTTAAAAGAAAACTGATTTCCCGATTAGATACTTACTCCAGGGTATGTATTTACCAGGTATGAGTCTCACATCTGTATGGTTTTACAGATGATGAGTGGGAGTAAGTTATTGGGAATTAGGTGACCATCCTCATTATATCGGGATTCGTTGGAATTGGTGATATTTGAGGAAGCCACCTGGGTTGTTTGCCGGTCGGCAAATATTTGGTTTTGAATATCCGTTGTTGTGCACCAATTTCAAATTGATATATCTGTACGTCTATTTTTATAGAGTGAGACATACCTTTTTGAAATTATGTCTATGACATTTACCTATACCAGTGGATGGTTAGGTAAGGAGCATTGAACAGCGGTGTAATTCTTCTTAACCAAAAGTACAGTTTTCAACCTACGACACACAGTGAATGAGTCACTAGACTCAGGGGACTTATACAGAGTATTGTATATTGTCCAGTGTCCATGAGGACAGAGGGGTTGGTCCTCGTACTATATTCGGTTTACTTATGACTTCTTTGGTTTTTAGACAGGTGTTTCGTAGAAACACAGGGTCCGAATTTTGAGAAGTTATAGGTATATGAATAAAGTAGAGAACCAGGTATTGCAAGTATCGGTATTCTTCAAGGTGATCGAAGATGTAGATACTTGTATAAGGTATTCAGTTGATAGTAATGATTAAGAGAACTTGCTTCTCTTTCAGGTTACTCATAATTGGAAGCACTCCTAAGTTGAGTAACGCTGATCGGACTCTCTCCATTTACTTGACATGCACCGGAGATAGCTGCATGATTTGAATCTGGTTCAATTAAATCAGTGCCTCTGTTTCTATATTGGATATAGAACAGTTCATATCTTGACATTGTTAAGGTACGGGAAGTTGTCCAGCTTATGCTTAAAACCAGACTCTGGACAACTCAAAGCACGTTTCTGTAATGGCTGTTTGTGGGTTGACCCGGGCTATGACGAGGGTTGATTTTCTACCATCTGGAAGATCAATAGTGATATTGTTCTTGACTCGCCACAGTTTTAATAAAAATTGATTTTTTCAGAAAACAGTAGTGGGAGTATGGTAGAACTGGAAGTGATTCCAGAACCGCAAGCGATTACTGAAGATTTGATAAGAACCTAAAGATTCAATCTGGTTTGACATTCCATTGGCCACTCCGCAGATAAAGTGGGTAACCTCAGGCGCTCGAGAGGTACTTCGGTATGCTCAAGGACGGTGGCAGGGAGGTTCTTGTTTACCCAGACTTTCCATTGCTGTTGTTCCAGACTGTGAGACCCGGCAGGAGGATGAGTATAGCGTCGTTCTGAACTAGCTTTAGAAGTGTACGTCTATATGACTCTGCCAGAGGGTTGTCGTAGTCAGTGGGAGCAGCGGAAGCATTGGTGGACAGTTAGCTTATGCCTATTTATAGACTATAGCAGATATAGCAGAGATAGATCATCTATTTCTGACGTGACAGTCATAGGTTTGACTTCATCAGAATAGGGGATAGATCTGTTAAGAAGGTGGTAGGGTGTGATGTCCTGGTATTTGGATGACATACACAGGGTAGGAAGTGAAATTCCTATACTACGATCGGTTATACTTTGGTTGTCACACAGTAGTTTCTCCACATAGGAATTGGATCTTATATCGTACATTCTGGTTACTGGATCTATGGTTTTAGATCTAGATTTGGGTGGTTTCCTAATCTGGGTACCTTGACAGCATTCTATGAGTATTTAGAATGGACGACTCCTGGCATGGTGGTGTACCTGCAGGTGATGGAGTCACCCTCTCTAAAGGTGTCTTACAGACTAAAGGGGAGAGGGATACGCATGATTGACAGATCACTTGCTTAGGCAATTGAGTCAATCATGAGATGTCAAGTACCACACCAGATGTTGTTCTTGCAGTAGGTGCAATAAGTTGATATTGATCCAAACCTGGAGAAACAGTCGAAAGCAGTTTTAGAACATAAGTTGATGTTCTAGGGATATGATAGCAGCTTTCTCCTTCGGGAGACAGTTATCATTCCAGGCTTCCAAGGTGACCTGGATGACAGAGTGGCTGTCAGAGTTATAGTTTTCCCTCTGACGAGGGGCAGTATTTTGGACAGGTGGTCCAGGCGGATACTGAGGGAGGCATGGCGCGGGATACTGATTAAGTTCAGTTGACGATACAGTCTAAGAAGTTTGGATTTGGAGTTCATTTATGAGCTAGGTCCCATCAGACATCCAGACATTCTAAGACAGGTATTGCTCATTTTGGGAGATAGCTTTCTCCGCGAACTTGAGATATAGAGAGACATAGAAAGAAACACCAGAGCGGATCCACTCACTGAGGCTATTCCTCGAACGCAATAGTTTCGCAAACAGGCTTTGTGAGACTGACTAGTAGAGGAGTTGGGTGTTCGGTATCACACGGGCTGTGAGTATGCGACATCGCAATAATTACCCTTGAGTGCAAGTGGGAGATTGTTGGAGATAGTGCCCTCAGAGTCAATTATTGGATCACAGGCACGTGATTGCAATGATTGAGGGGAGGACCTGTCCCAGTAGGACAGTCTTACTCAAGATGATAGTATGCTATCTGGTTTATCTTTATCATCGTGTACTGCTTTAGGTGACTTTACGAGTCGCTATTACACGTTGATAGAGCCCCTAGGATTCTTGCTTGACTACTAGCAGTATGAGGGCGATCATATACATGAGAGCTGGAGTCTATAAGCACATCCTTAAAAGGTCCCTAGTCGTGGGAGTTTCGAGACAGGGCATCGATACTCCGGAGTAGACTAGTGTATACAGTCGAGACCCCGACGAGGGGCGGTGGCCGGTCTCACAAGCCACTGGTGTCAGTTGGTTCACCTAATATGTATACAGGTGCTCATTGAGTTATGAGTACACCGGACAGGACTCGCCGGGAACCTGCTAGTTGGGATAATACCAGACGTCAGATAGCAGTTCCCAGGTGACATGTGTACAGGTTAGTTCATCGACCTGAGATCGTCATTTGTCTCGTGTGAGTTCCCACTGTGCTTTGATTACTACCCTACCACGGCTCAAAGGATTCGTGCAAACAGGTTTTAGTTGGGTACAGTCCCGAGCCACATGGAGGCAGTGAGCGGATCTACAGGGGTTCGTCTCTCCCGGTATTGGGGGTGAGGCCGCGCTGTGTCTAGGAGAGCCAGAACATGAAAAGTCCTTGGCCAAGGCAGGAGATTTTCTGGTAGGTATTCCAGTAGTATCTCAGAGTGTTCTGGGCTACACTCCGACACGACTTGTACCGCTTTTGGGGGTCTGACTTTTACCAACCCCCTAGGCCCGCCATGCGATGCTTATAGACGAACGGACCGGACTGTACGGATATTGTCACTGACAGGCTCAGTAGGGTGTCAGGATGAGTTCGCTCATCGACGTCCCTTTTGGTCAATAGCTGGTGGCCCGTCACGTATGGCTAATACCTCTGACATGCTAGTGGTTAAATCCACAGCCATAGTATTGACGAGTTTTTAGAGTCCACCACACACAGTTACTCAAGTTTCGGGCGAAACGCTGTAGAGGCCGTATGGAGATATGGCAGGGTTCGATCAGATACGTGCGGTATTGCACGGATCGTGATCGGAAGGTTTTTACTAGCCGGCTTTGGCTTAAGCCGGATCCTAGTATTAGATAGTGTAGATTTTGTCTCTTTGCATTTGTGTTCAGTGGGAATACAAATGCGGGCATGTATTTGCAGTTGCGAGGTTTTCCTGTAATTTATTACGGGATCGGTTTTCTGGAGTTGCCAGTTTGCTTTCCGTTCCGGTCGTTTTTCCTTTGTTCCTTCACGGCCGGACTTTTCGATGGAAGGGGTAATTTGCAATTGTGCAAATTACTTGTTGTGGAGGGTGTTTCGTGATTATGTGTGGCTTCATCATGAGATCCTCTTCTTGTCATCTCTTTTGCTTAAATGAGATTTGAAATGGATTGGAAATTGATTTGATCAATTTCTTTTGTTTATCATTTCTTTTTCTCCATCATGCTTGAGATTCCTTTTTTTCCACCATGATGATTTTGGCCGGCCACTATTCAAGGGAGAGGGGAGATTGATTTTAGTGGGTGGTGATTTATCTCATCTCATGCTTTGAAAACTTGAGAGCTCCATTTTCTTTCTCTCAAGTTCATTCTTTTCCTCCACATACCATGGCAACTTCAAACCCTCAAAGAGACAAAGGTTTTCTACACTAGCCTACAATAAATCTTGGACGCGTCGGCTAGCCAACTTCGCGCCCGAGTTGCCTCGGTCCAGAGGTGGGAGCCCGTAAAAGATTCCGGCTACGTGGTGTCCTTTCCGACGAGGAGTTGACGGATGGAGATTCCGTGGGAGATCGGAGTGGAGACGAAGACCGAAGGACACGGATCGCTTGGTATAGCTTCTCTACTCTTTTCTATTTTGCTAGCTGCAACATTAATGGCCCGATCCGGGTGAAAAGTGCGCGGTGGTGCCGGTTTGCTAGTTTGCAAAGTTTTTGTTTCCGCGTTTCCGGCGTCGGATCGACGGCCGGGGCGCCGCCGCGGACTTACACTTTTAGATCTATCTCTATAGATCTTAATCCCTAGAATATAGGAAGTATCACCCAAGTCTTTCGTTGAGAACTTTTTTGATAAGAAAAGTTTAACCGATTGTAGCATAGAAATACCATTTCTTATCAGGAGAATGTCATCTAAATACAATATGAGAAATGTGACTGCACTCCCTACAACCCTCTTATAAATACAAGGTTCCTCTATATTTTTGATAAATTCAAACTCTTTGAATGTCTCATCAAACCAGATGTTCCAACTCCGCGATTCCTGCTTTAATCCATAAATGGATTTAAGCAACTTTCACACCTTTTCGCTGCTCTCACTGTCTATGAAACCCTCCGGCTGGGTCATATATACACACTCTTCTAAATCACCATTTAGAAATGCGGTTTTAACGTCCATCTGCCAGATTTCATAGTCATGGAAGGCAGTAATGGCAAGTAGGATCCGGATAGATTTGAGTACAGCCACTAGAGAAAAAGTTTCGTCATAGTCCACATCTAGTTTCTGACGAAAACCCTTTACTACAAGTCTAGTTTTATAGGTCTCTACCTTTCCATTCACACCGATCTTCTTTTTGAAGACCCATTTGCTCCCAATGGGTTTTACCCCTTTAGGAGTAACCTCCAAATTCCATACTTTGTTGGTGTGCATGGATTCTATCTCGGATCGCATGGTATCCAGCCACTTCATTGATTCCCCATTCGTGATGGCCTGCTGAAAACAAGCAGGGTCATCATCTTCTATGATACAATCCTCTCTATCACCGTCTATGAAAAAACCGTAGTAGCTCTTGGGTGGATGAGGATGCTTACTGGATCTGCAGAGCGGCTGAAGTTCGTCAGGCGCTATCGAAACTTCAGGTTCGACCAAATATTTAGCGGTAGTTTGTGGTTCCAGAACCTCTTCCAGTTCTACCGTGCTCCCACAAGAAATTTCTTTTCCGAGAAATTTCTTTTCTAAAAGGTGGCATGTCGAGAAACAAATAATTTTTGTTCCTCGAGGTGGTGGAATAGATACCCTTGCGAATGCTTGGGATATCCTACAAACTTGCACATAACTGATTGTGGCTCGAGTTTGTCCGGATTTTGCTTCTTTATATAGCAGGACAACCCCATATCTTAACAAACTTTAGACATGGTCCTTTTCCATTCAATGTCTCATATGAACTGGTAGGCACGGACTTGGTCGGAACCCTATTCAATATGTATGCTGCTGACTCTAGTGCATTGCCATAGAATGAAAGAGGTAACTAAGCATTACTCATCATAGAACACACCATATCAAATAGGGTGCTATTTCTTCTCTCTGATACACCGTTGTGCTGTGGTGTATACGAAAGAGTAAGCTGAGAGAGAATCTCATTCTCTTTTAAGTACTCAAGGAACTTGGTGCTTAAGTATTCCCCTCCTTGATCAGATCGAAGTACTTTAATAATTTTGCCTGTTTGGTTCACTACTTCATTTTTATACTCTATGAATTTCTTAAAAGCCTCGGACTTATGCTTCATCAAGAACACGTGTCTGTACCTTGAGAAATTATCGGTAAAAGTTATGAAGTAAGAGTTCGCACTTCTTGTATGTGTAGACATTGGAATACATACATCACTATATATAAGTCCCAAGAGTTCATTAACTCTCTCCGTGTCTATTAAACGAAGTTTTGGTCATTTTTCCTTTGAGACAAGATTGACAAGTTTCATTAGATTCAAACAAGAATGGATCTAAATATCCATTTTTATGTAGCTTGCCTAGTCTAGTCTCATTAATATGACCAAGTCTACAATACCATAAAAAGATTTCATTCATTTCTGAAGCTTTCCTTTTATGGGTGTTTTGTACATTAAAAACTATATGTTGATTAAAAACATATATACCGTTATTTAGTGTACCAGACCCAACCAACTCTTGATTAAGGTAAATATTCATGACATTACTTTCCAACACAAAATTGTATCCTTCTTTATCTAATAAGGAAATAGATATAATATTACATAACATGGATGGTACAAAATAATAGTTTTGCAAAATCAAAATTTTGTCTCTCTGTAATCCAAGGTGATATTCCCAAACAACAACATCGTCAACGTTTGCGCCGTTTCTAACTCTCAGGGTCATATCTCTTTTCTTCAGCAACATGCTACTTCTCAGCGTCTGTAGAAAATTACAGATATGAGATCCTGATCCGGTATCTAATATCCAGAAAGTAGAGTTGACTGAAAAACAGTTTTCAATAACAAACACACCTGAATTTGAAGCATCGCTTTGCTTCTTGTCCTTGAGGGTAGCAATATAACCTCTGCAATTCCTGCTCCAATACCTTGTTTTATGACAGTACTAGCACTCACATTTCCCCTCTACTGCAGCCCCAGTCTTGTCTCCTCTCTTCATCTTTTTGACACCACTTTTAGACTTGGTGGGGTTCTTCTTCTTTCTCTTAGCTTCAGATTTGAACGTAGGAGAAGAAGATTGCCCAACAAGAATAAAGGGTACCTTCTCCTTAAGGTGCTCTTCACTATCCTCAATATATTGAGGAGGTTTGGAAGTCCACATTCCAGTTTATTCATATTGAAGTTCAAAATGAATTGAGTGAAGGTGGGGGAAGGGACTGTAGAATTAAATCAATATATAATTCATTATCCAGCGTGCATCTCAGGTTTGCGAGCTCTTCTCTAAGACTAATAATCTTTAGGATGTGGTCCCCAACAGATGATCCGGCAGTCATCCTCAATTGGAACGATTTCTTCGAGATCTCTTATCTTATGATGCGAGATTACTCTCCATATAAATCTTTGCAGTGGAGAAAGATATATTGAACATCCATCTTTTCGTGCTGCCTCTGACTCATTGCTCATAAAGGCCAGTACGAGGAATTTGGTCATCGCGTAATCTCGATTCAAAGTTTTGTGGATCTCTTTATCAGCAACCGAGGAATCTAGACGGGGTATTTGGGGAGCAGTAGCGGTGAATACATATACAACCTTATCATATGTAAGGGCAATGTTGACATTGCTCAGCTAGTCTTTATAGTTCGGTCTGGTTAATTTTTTTCGTATCTAATAATAATTTAAGGCCGGTCATGGTCGCTTCCTGGAGAGGGAGAGGGAGAGGGAGAGGGAGAGGGGGGGGGGGGGGAGAGGAAACACTCAGTATGCGCTCTTGTAAAATTAGAATGGTTTATTAGTTTATCTAATCATGATGGCTGCCACTGTATAGCCGAATTCTCTTTCAAACCTTAAAAGGAGAATAAGCCGGAATCATCATTACCCCACAAGTTCAGTAACCGGTCGGCCAGGCCAATGTAAGTACTAAGAGGGAGGATCCCCGTGCTTTCGTACGAACCTAATTAAATAACCCCCGTTCTTTATAGGTGTAACCTCGTAAACACTTTTTTAAACACATACTAAGCCATTTTATTGCAAAGGCGAGATTCTCCCGAGAATAACTTTTATTCACTGTCACGCCCCGCTTCCCGGTGTACGGATAAGGAGACGCGACGAGGCACGCGACGTATTTACTCAGAAGTAAACACGTTAAGCGTAAATAAGAAATATAATATAAATGTACACAAGAATGACATGATATGTAAATGAACATCAACTTTTTATTTATTAAACATTCTTTACAATACAACTGGAAAGTAAATACAATGCGGAAAGCAATACCTAAACAATGCCATGAACAGAAACTAAAGGTATATACAAGTGACTAAAGCTCTGGGTCTTCAGCGAATTGCTCCAAGTTTTCTGAGCTGGGCTCGACCTCCAAAGAGTCGGGTTCTCCTGAAAACATTCAAAAGAAAGAATAGAAAAGGAATGTCGTCAGCGAACAATCGCTCGGTAAGTCCCAAAGAGAGATATAAATAGACTGAACAGGTAAAGAGAATATATCTGGTATAATATATGATTATTATGTTAACGCAGTTGTTTGTAGCTTGGTGCAGAATGTGCCAGTATATACGAGAGGAGTCCAACTTACCCCGTTGACTATGGTATATGGAGTACAAGGTCCCGTCAAAACCTATGGGACAACGACAACAGATGTTCAGGTTAGGTATATTAAAGTGACCGTCTCATACTACTTTTAACACATTCCGTACCAATCTACCCCTTAAAAACCCCGTAATGCATATTGTATTGTTTTGTAGTGATTTGTAAATATAAGACTTGCCGAAACCATGATATCAATTGTTCATGTAAACGGATAAAGATATAAACGGATAGTCATGTAGACAAGTCAATGTATATCCATGGATCGGTCAAATCAAGTCATGTTGATATAAATTGTATTCTGGTATATATGGATTCATGTTGTATTGGAGTTATATTTGGATTGTGTTCATGTATGGATAGTATTCCAATTAGACTGAGACTCTGTCTGAGTCAGACGTTTAAACAGAATTGGATTTCTGAATTAGGTTTTGGAGTTATCGGTATCTGCTGTACATGGACGGCAGGATTTATGACTTTTTCCAAGCCAATTACCATTGATAACCCCGTTTTAGATTTCTATCTTAAATAGGCAAGCACCCATTTTCTTCGGCTCCCTGAGGTTCAAGAGAATTGGTCCCGCTTAAATCTATATTTACTAGGATCCTTATTGTAAATTAATAAACTTGAGGGGGTTTTATGAAAAATAATTTAGTATACTTTCAAAATAATTCTCAAGTATTTACTTATCGTATTTAGGGTTTTCATGGATGTAATTTTTAAATGTGAAGTATTCTAGTGAATATAAATCTAGATTGAATAGTATATGGTATTTTAGTGTAAATTGGAATTGTATAGATTTGTGATGATTCATGAAATATGTGATTCCTTTGTTTAGAAAACATGGAATTTATAATATGTATTTAAAATAGATAATTTGATAATATTATAAATAATTATAGAAAAATAAATTTATTTATTAAATAGAAATCTCGTTTTCTTAAAAATTGTAATAAAAATTCTATCGAGATCGGATACTCCGTGAGGAGGTCTGCATCTCGCTCTACTAGTACCGAGGATGTGCGATAACCTGCACCATCCAAATCGGGTTCCCTAAAATGGGTTGTAGAGGCTTAATTGCAAGGAATTTAATTTAAAACAATTTTAAAGAATACGGTTTTATTAGTTTAAGGTATTTTGTTGTAAAATTGTATTTATCTCAAAATATTGTAAAGAGGCAATCGTGCTATGTCATGATGAGTGTTGTGATGAGATAGGTCATTACCTCGTGATTTTTCTAAAGATAATATGAGCAAATATATGAAATAATGTCGTAGGTAAACTTTGTGGTATTAAACTGTAAAAGTGTAATAAACATGGTTTTATATGGAGTTTTATGGTGAAATTGGTTTCTAAATTTTAGTTAATATTTAATAAGCAAGGTTTAATAATATGGATTTGAGTTTCCTAAGAAAAATTGTTATTTTAAAGAGAATAGAATTTAAAAGTCGGTTAACTCCACTTACCGACGTCATTTGAAAAGTGAACTTATTTAATAGAGAAGAGAGGAGAAAAGAAGGGACTTACTGGATAAAAAGAGAGAGGGGAGGTATGGGAAAGGTTTGAAAGTGTCGTGGAGTCGCGGTGTCGCCAGATTTGTCCCGAATCATCGCCGGAAGATGACCTTGGGTTAACTCCACTTGTACACCTTATTTGACTTAGAAATTTTTGAGAGTTTTGATGATAAATTTCAGAATGGAGAGGGCTAGGTTATGGTGTGGTATTTATAGGAAATAATTAGAGTTTAGGGAATTAAAATGAGAATTAAAAATGCATTAAAAATTGGATTAAAAGCTCATTTTTAATTCTCTGTTATTGTGCAGGAAAAACAAATAGAACTAGGGTAGTGGGGGGAGGCCAAGGGGTTTAGGGTAAAAATTTTGGGGCATTACCTACAGTTTCAACCGGCGGCGCCGGCCCCAAACAAGTCTTCATCGGTCGATCAAGTGAGGGTGGGGTCTGGATTTTGGCCACGTGTCGGGGTCGTTTCATATAACTCAGTGCACATGTTTGATTTCTGAGACCTTTTGTTTTTACGTGTGTTCCACGTGCAAAATTTTGGGCTTCCAAACAGTTTAAAAGAAAAATCAGCAAAAATAATATGTGGCTGAGGGGATTTGAACACATGGGCTACGTCACAGCAGTGCAAGGCTTTACCAATGAGCTACAAGTGTTTTCTTGCTGTTCTAAAACAAATTAAATATTTATAGTATACTCAGGGTTGCAATACTCCATTTAGTACATTAACTTTAAACAAATTTTGTACATTATAAACAGAGTCGTTACATTCTACATTCCTTACAAAAATTTCGTCCTCGAAATTTACAAATATTTAAAGACTAATTTACAAATAAGAAAGGGTATCTTGGACGCATGTCGTCTTCTCTTTTCCAAGTTGATTCTCCTGGTAAGTCATTCCTCCACATCACTCGAACCAAGTTTACTTCCTTGTTCCTAAGTGACTTTACCTTTCTGTCCAGAATTTCAATGGGTTGTTGCTCACAAGATAGATCCGTCTTGTTGGATATATGTATGCCCTAGAGGCCATTATATGATAGTGGATGTATTTGTACATGTATATATATTCAGTGTACATTCTTGCTCGACATGATAGTATGCTATCTGGTTCTTCTTTATCTGACATGTTGATTTGATCATGCTTTTATTCATTCATACATGCTGATAAAGCCCTGAGGATATCGGCTTGACTACGGTGATTATGATAGAGATCGTACTAGTGGGACGTCTGTAGTTTATAAGCATATCCTGAAATGTCCCTAGTCGAAGGTATATCGAGACGGGGCATCGATATACCAGAGTAGACTAGCGTATATGATACTAGACCCATATGATGGGCGATGAATGTTCCCACATTCATCGATGTTTGACATCGAGATCGTATACGGGTGCTCAGTGGTGACTGGGTACACTGGACGGACTCACCGAGAACTCCTATATGGAATTATATCTATCGTCGGATAGCAGTTCTCAGGTAACACTGGTACAGGTTAGTCTGTAGACCCGAGATCGTCATAGAGTCTTGTGTGCTCTCCCACTGTACTTTGATTACCACCCTACCACGGTTCTACTGAGTCGTGCAAACAGGTGGCCGTTGGGTACAGTCCCGAGACACACGAAGGCGATAAGCGATAGGAGGGGTTTCGTCTCTCCCTGTATTGGGAGTTGATGCTGTGCTGTGCCCGACTGGTTATATCAGTAAGTCCCTGGCCAGGGCTGCTGAGATTTACTGATAAGTGTTATCAGTAGTTTCTCGATCTGTTATAGACCATTCACCGGCACGACTTATTGAGTTATTGAGGTCAACGTGACCATCCCTAGGCTCGATATGCGGCATATCTGACGAAGAGACCGGACTGTACGGTAGTGTTGCCGGTTGGCTCGACGGGAGTTGTAGCAGGTTCGCTTGTTTTCTTCTGATCGCTCAATACCCGGATGGCCGTTACGTTTAGCTGACCGCTTGCGGCTTGGGGGTGCTTGATATGATCATCACCCACTGCCGCGTATTGACGAGCCTTAGAGTCCTACAGAGGAGTTACCTAGTCCAGGCGAAACGTTGTGGTGCGCGTATGCGATATGCGCATGGACCCGGTTAAAATGCGCGTATGGGATACCGTATATTGATCGGGCGGCTTGCTTTTGGTGGGGTCGTATGTGATATAGCCGGATTGATAAATCAAGTATTGATCTATCATTTAACCATTAGTTTCTCACTAGAAATCCTTTCTTGTGTTTGATGCATGTATGCATGCATGTATGCTTTCTTTCTAGATTCATGCACATATGGATGTGCATACATACATACATACATACATACATCATCCTTCATGGTTGATTACACATTGAAAATGGTGGCAATATAAGACTCACACCATGGTTTAAATATATGGATTATTATTTACTTTTTTGTTAAAACAAAAGAAAAGAAGAAAAGGATAATTCATGGTTTGTTTCTACATCCTTCCTTAACCTAACCATGCTCACCTACTTCTAACCATGGATTAGCCTTCTCTTTGTGTTTTAACTCAAATTAAATAATATCTTAAACATTTAACCATGGTTTGAGATGAGAAGTGATAAATATATATACATATATTTTCTTTTTCTTTTCAAGGGTTAATCTTTTACTCTTGTTCAAAGAAAAGCCATCATCTTCTTCTTCCTTCCTCTTTTGCTCTCTAGACTTTTGTAGTGAGCAAAATACTTAACAAGATGGGATTTTGAAGTGAGAATAAGAACCACAACATCATTCTATACAAGTCTAGTCCACTTATTTAGAGTGTTAGCTTCATTTCATTTTCTTGATAAAGTGAAGTTGTTAGCTTGGACAAGGAGCTTCGGGTGGATCGTCGTGGACACTAGAAGACCTCAAGCGAACCCTCCTCCAACCCTTAAGTGGCCAAGGAGTCTAGCGTAGGGAGTTACAAAGGTTGTAATCCTAAAACCCTAGTCTTTGTTGCCTATAAAATTTTGAAACCCTAATTTTCTAGGATAGATCCTTTGTATGCTTACTTAGCACCATAAAAATCTAATCTTTATGACATGTGATGCTTCCAAACTTTTCATAGGGTGCTAGGTAAACCTAACATTGGTATCAGAGCCGACCTAGAACATTAGGCGACACTTTTACGAAGTAAAAACTCCGATTGGATCAAAATACGGTATTTCGGGACCTTCTCTGGACATTTTTCAAAATCTGTTGTTTTTCAGAATTAAAAATACTTAAAAAATACAGCAAGAAAATATAAGACAAACCCTGAAATATGAAGCAGTGAACAGTAAATCCTGCCGCGGAACCGCGGCAAAAGCTTGCTTAGGCCGCGGCTCCGCGGCCGTATAGGTGATTCACTGGCTCGTTTTCACATGGTTTTTCTCCTACCTGCAAGTGTACATTTTTGGGTATGTTTAATCTGAATCTAGTACTGAATATTCTGGGGATGGTTTTGGACTCGACGATTCGATCAGAATTTTCATTTCGTGGCTTTTCCGGGTAAATTAGAAAGTATTGAAGTGTTCGAACGAGTATCATTTGCTCACTTTTCACGGGGTTTAAATCTTTTGGAGATACGTGCAAGTTTTGTGGTGGACCCTCTAGAAGACAACAAACCTTAACTCGATTATGTGACCGTCTTGAACTGCCCTTTGAACCTTAGGGTTTGGGGCAGTACGGCGTGCCACATGTGAGGCGTTGGCTTGACCCTTCTACGGCTGGACCGCTACTACTGTGTCACACTCCGGGTTTTTGAACTCCGCTCAAGTGTTGAGCTTTAGGGAATTTTGGGTATTTGATCATTCGTTTGAAAACTTTAATACTGTCTATTTATCTGGAATGTGATGCAATGTGTGGAATTCATATAGCTAGACATGAAATACGAAATATGTGATATTTCGCATTTACGATGTCTAAAGAGAATGTGGATTCCAGATATTGCAGTTTTACACTTTCTTTTCTGTGACCGTAAGTGTAGTATGTAGTGGTATTGCCGATTGTCGTTGCTATACGTCGACGACAATCGGTGTATGCATACTTACTTACGTTGATGATATGAGATATTATGTGTTGCTGAGATATGATGTGCAGGATTGTCGCGATTGAATAGCCGGGTTTTTTTTTATGTGAGATGAGAGTTTTATATTTTCATTCATGTAAATTCAAATGTAATGTAATATTCTTTTATTTGGGGCACTTCCGGGTTGAGATTGATGTCACCAGTGTTGTATATTATTTACTTTTCCGCATTAGGATGGACCCAAGGAGGGGAGCACAGGTGACCGGGTTCTGGGGTTCAGTGGGAGGCCATCTCGATGAGTCGAGACCGGGTTTCCTAAACTCCAGAATTGGTAGGGTTGCTTGCCGCTCTCGTAGGGGTCCAGGGTGTGGGCTTGGCTATTCATCGCGACTGTGGAATCCGTATTTTCTATTATTGGCTAAATACTAAATACGGACGTCCTAGTATATCCCACATTATATCTATGTTTCTGCTGCCTGTGTTCTGTGATATCTGAGACGAATGACATATTATATATATGATATATAGTAGACGTTGCTTATGTTTTACACCTGCGCTAGTCCCATCCCGGTATGCCGTTAGTTAAGTAACCTAACGGTGCATAACGGAACATTGCGGCGAATGCGGATGGCATAAGCGTACGTGTTATTTTCGTTTCTTTTCTGTGATTGGCTTAAGGACTTAAATGATGGGATTACATTAATGTGATTAATTTAAAGAAAATAAACCTACAAAAAATATGTTGTAGAATTGGATTTGAAAACCACTCGGCTATTTATGAAAAAACTACATTTCAAAACTTTGGAGCTTAAACCACTCCTTTTGAAAACCTTTTGATTCTACAACGAAATCAAGTTCAAAGTGTTAAAGATTTTCTTAAAAATCATCCGCAACCCTCCGTCATTTTAGGAAGTAGAGTACTTAGTATTCGTGCTACGTTTGTTGACTTTAGTTAATGCGTAGTGTACGGTAGCTAAGTGATGTCTTCCTACACTGCATATGATGCAGATTAATTAGGACATTCATACGACTTTGTTGACCTTAGTTAAGGGTCATATGAGTGGGTCTAATTGATCAAGAAATGACGGGTATAACTTGACTGGTACTTATGATTTGTTGACCTTAGTTAAGGTTATAAGTACTAGGGGTAAAAACCACATCGGGAATTTCAATAGTTGAAATTTGCAATGAGATTGCATACCTTCCATGTGATGGTTGGATCCCGATCCCACTGTGGGCAATAGTTGCTCCTAGGAGAGTTTTACAGTTTACAATTAGCTAACTCATTAGGTGTCTAGAAAGGTGTTAACGGGGCTACGTCTCTGGGAAAACGAGGTTTACTTTAATTAGGTCCGTGCGAAAGCACGGGGAACCTCCCTCAAGTACCGACACTGGCCTGGCTGAACGGTTAGCGAAGTTGTAGACTGTAATTAATCCTGGCTAGTTTTTCTTTTTAAGGTTTGAAAGAAAAACTCGATAAAAGCAGTGGGAAACATCGATTAGACAAGATAATAACTAATCTGATCTATGCAAGAGCTTTCGCTGAGTGTATTCTTTTCTCTCTCTTAATGGCAGATACCCATGACTGGACTCAAGCTTCTACTAGATAAAAACAAACTGAATGGGACCAATTATAAAGACTGGCCGAGGAATCTGAAAATAGCCTTGACTTATGATAAAGTATCATATGTCCTCACGGCTTCAGCCCCGCCCATCCCAGGTCCAAAATCCTCTGTTGCGGACATTGAAGTCCGCAAGACATGGGACGCTGACTGTGCCACGGCCAAATGCCTCGCGCTTGCATCGATGGATAACACACATCAAAAGCAGCACGAGGATATGGACATTCACGGCATATTGCTCCATACAAAGGAGTTGCATGGAGAGCAATCCCGCGTATTACGATACGAAGCATCAAAAAAATTGTTTCAGATGCGAATGGCCCCTGGCACACCCGTAGGAGACCATGTTCTGAAGATGATAGCTCTTATAGAAGAGCTTGAGGACCTTGGATGGACGATGGACAATGAATAATATACGGATATTATTCTGCAGTCCCTCCCCTCCACCTTTGCTCAATTCATAGTGAACTTCAACATGCACGGCATGGAGAAGGAACTCCCTGAAATCCTTAATATGTTAAGGAGTGCAGAGAGCACTATGAAATCAGCAAAAACTCCGGTTATGACTGTTGGACAGTCTTCCTCTTCTCGCCCGAAAGCTAAGGCCAAGGGAAAGAAAAAGAAGAAGCCCACCAATCCTAAGGGTGGAGTTAAAAGGGTGAAGGGAAAGGAAAAGTCCAAAGCTGGAGACTCGGGGAAAGGCGAATGTTTTCATTGCCATAAGATAGGACATTGGAAGCGCAACTGCACGGAGTACTTAAATCTCAAGAAGAAGCATGAGGATGCTTCTGCTTCAGGTGCGTTTGTAACAGAAAATTGTTTTTCAATAAACTCTGCTTCCTGGGTATTGGATACCGGTTCAGGTTCTCACATTTGCAATTCTATGCAGGGGCTGAGAAATAGCAAAGTTTTGAAGACAGGTGACCATACTCTCCGCGTTGGAAATGGTTCCAATGTACATACAGTCGCAGTGGGAGAGTATCACTTGGGGTTGTCATCTGGATGTATTTTGGTTTTGAATCCATGTTATTTTGTACCAAGTATGCTTTGTAATATAATATCCGTTTCTTTGTTAGACAATGAAGGATATAATTTTGTATTGCAGAACAATGTTATGAACATTCACCTGAATCAAATGTTGGTTGGGTATGGTACGCTTAATAACGGGATATATGTCCTAAATCAACACACAGTTTTCAGTATACAACACACTAATAAAAGAAAACTTTCAGAATTAAATGAAGCTTTTCTTTGGCACTGTAGACTTGGTCATATTAACGAAACAAGACTAAACAAGTTACACAAAGATGGATATTTAAACTCTTTTGAATATAAATATTATGCGACTTGCCAGTCTTGTATCAAGGGTAAAATGACCAAAACTCCATTTACCGGACACGGAGAAAGAGCTACTGAGCTCCTAGGCCTCATACATAGTGATGTATGCGGGCCAATGTCTACACAGGCTAGAGGCGGTTTTTCATACTTCATTACTTTCACTGACGATTTCTCAAGATTCGGTCATGTATTTTTATTAAAGCACAAGTCCGAAGGTTTCGAGAAATTCATTGAATATAAACAAGAAGTAGAAAAACAAACCGTCTTGAGTATCAAGATACTTTGATCAGATCGAGGTGGAGAGTATCTCAGTACGGAATTTGCAAACTTCCTAAAAGAGAATGGGATTCTCTCTCAGCTCACTCGTCCTTACACACCACAACACAACGGTGTGTCAGAACGACGGAATCGGACCCTATTAGATATGGTCCGTTCCATGATGAGTGATGCTGAGTTACCCGTCTCATTTTGGGGGCATGCATTGGAGATTGCAGCGTTTCTACTGAACAGGGTTCCAACCAAAGCCGTGTCTACCACGCTATATGAGATATGGCATGGGAAGGGACCATCTCTTAAGAGAATTAAGATTTGGGGTTGCTCGGCCTATGTTAAAAAGCAGAATCCGGACAAACTCGAGACACGGTCAGTCATGTGTAACTTTGTGGGATATCTAAAGAATTCTTATGGATATCTATTCTACCACAAAGAGGAACAAAAAGTGTTTGTTTCTCAGTATGCCACATTCTTGGAAAAAGAGTTTTTCACAGAAAAAGATGATGGCAAGGTGGTGGATCTAGAAGAGGTTCTAGAGACACAAACTACACATGACGATTTGGTTGAACCGGCTGTTGCAATAGAAACTGAGGAACCTCGGCCACTCCGTAGGTCTGGTAGGACTTCTCGTCCACGGGAGAGGTACTACGGTTTCCTCATTGCTGGTGACGGAGAAGACTGCATCATGGATGATGATGATCCTACCAGTTTTCAGCAAGCTATCACGAGTGGAGACTCTGTGAAGTGGCTGGATGCCATGAGATCCGAAATGGAGTCTATGTACACCAACAAAGTATGAACTTTGGACGTTGTACCCCCTGGGGTAAAACCTGTGGGGTGCAAATGGATCTTTAAAAGAAAGATTGGTGTAGATGGGCAGGTGGAGACCTATAAGGCAAGACTTGTGGCGAAGGGTTTTCGTCAAAGACCAGGTTTGGACTATGACGAGACTTTTTCTCCCGTAGCCATGCTTAAATCCATTCGGATCCTACTTGCTATTGCTGCTCACTACGACTATGAAATCTGGCAGATGGACGTTAAAACCGCATTCCTAAATGGAAATTTAGAAGAATGCGTTTATATGGATCAGCCAGAGGGCTTCATTGACAGTGGGAGCAGCGGGAAAGCATGTAAATTGCTTAAATCCATATATGGGTTAAAGCAGGCATCACGGAGTTGGAATATCTGTTTCGATGATGTCATCAAAGAGTTTGATTTTATCAAAAATCCAGATGAACCTTGTGTTTATAAGAAGGCTGTTGGGAGAGCTGTCACATTCCTCGTATTGTACGTGGACGACATTCTTCTGATAGGAAATGATATTCCTATGCTACAGTCGGTCAAATATTTCTTATCACTAAGGTTCTCCATGAAGGACCTGGGTGATGCCACATACATTCTGGGCATAAGGATCTATAGGGATAGATCCAAAAGGTTATTGGGATTGTCCCAAACCAGGTACATTAACACCATCCTAAAAAGGTTTAGTATGGAAGACTCCAAGCGGGGTGCCTTACCCGCTTGCCATGGGGTCACTCTCTCCAAGGACTCTTGCTCAAAGACCGATGAAGAGAGAGCTCGCATGAGTGTTATACCCTATGTTTCGGCAGTAGGATCTATAATGTTTGCGATGTTATGTACACGCCCAGATGTAGCCTATGCACTTAGTGTTGTAAGCAGGTATCAATCCAACCCAGGGGAGAATCACTGGACAGCTGTGAAGAACATTCTTAAGTACTTACGAAGGACTAAAGAATTTTTCTTGGTGTATGGTAATGGAGATCTCCAAATGGAGGCCTTTACTGATTCGAGCTTCCAGAGCGATAAGGACGATAGCAAATCTATCTCTGGGTTTGTATTTACCCTCAATGGAGGGACGGTAAGTTGGAAGAGTTCCAAACAGGATACCGTTGCAGAATCTACGATGGAAGCTGAGTACATTGCTGCGAATGATGCCGCCAAGGAAGCCGTCTGGATGAAGAAGTTCATCTCGGAGCTAGGAGTAGTTCCAACCATTATTGATCCAATACCTTTGTATTGTGATAATAATGGGGCTATGGCGTTAGCCAAAGAGCCCAGATCCCATCAGCGGTTCAGACACATCCTGAGGCGTTTTCATTTGATCCGAGAGATTGTAGATCGCCGCGAGATCGAGATTAGGAGAGTAGATACAAAGAATAACGCCGCGGATCCATTCACCAAGGCCCTCCCTCAGCCGCAGCATGAGCGACTTTTTGAGATGTTGGGTATGAGATACGCCAATAACTGGCCTTAGTGAAAGTGGGAGTTTGTTGGATATATGTATGCCCTAGAGGCCATTATATGATAGTGGATGTATTTGTACATGTATATATATTCAGTGTACATTCTTTCTCGACATGATAGTATGCTATCTGGTTCTTCTTTATCTGACATGTTGATTTGATCATGCTTTTATTCATTCATACATGCTGATAAAGCCCTGAGGATATCGGCTTGACTACGGTGATTATGATGGAGATCGTACTAGTGGGACGTCTGTAGTTTATAAGCATATCCTGAAATGTCCCTAGTCGAAGGCATATCGAGACGGGGCATCGATATACCAGAGTAGACTAGCGTAGATGATACTAGACCCATATGATGGGCGATGAATGTTCCCACATTCATCGATGTTTGACATCGAGATCGTATACGGGTGCTCAGTGGTGACTGGGTACACTGGACGGACTCACCGAAAACTCCTATATGGAATTATATCTATCGTCGGATAGCAGTTCTCAGGTAACACTGGTACAGGTTAGTCTGTAGACCCGAGATCGTCATAGAGTCTTGTGTGCTCTCCCACTGTACTTTGATTACCACCCTACCACGGTTCTACTGAGTCGTGCAAACAGGTGGCCGTTGGGTACAGTCCCGAGACACACGAAGGCGATGAGCGATAGGAGGGGTTTCGTCTCTCCCGGTATTGGGAGTTGATGCTGTGCTGTGCCCGACTGGTTATATCAGTAAGTCCCTGGCCAGGGCTGCTGAGATTTACTGATAAGTGTTATCAGTAGTTTCTCGATCTGTTATAGACTATTCACCGGCACGACTTATTGAGTTATTGAGGTCAACGTGACCATCCCTAGGCTCGATATGCGGCATATCTGACGAAGAGACCGGACTGTACGGTAGTGTTGCCGGTTGGCTCGACGGGAGTTGTAGCAGGTTCGCTTGTTTTCTTCTGATCGCTCAATACCCGGGTGGCCGTTACGTTTAGCTGACCGCTTGAGGCTTGGGGGTGCTTGATATGATCATCACCCACTGTCGGCGTATTGACGAGCCTTAGAGTCCTACAAAGGAGTTACCTAGTCCATGCGAAACGTTGTGGTGCGCGTATGCGATATGCGCATGGACCCGGTTAAAATGCGCGTGTGGGATACCGTATATTGATCGGGCGGCTTGCTTTTGGTGGGGTCGTATGTGATATAGCCGGATTGATAAATCAAGTATTGATCTATCATTTAACCATCAGTTTCTCACTAGAAATCCTTTCTTGTGTTTGATGCATGTATGCATGCATGTATGCTTTCTTTCTAGATTCATGCACATATGGATGTGCATACATACATACATACATACATCATCCTTCATGGTTGATTACACATTGAAAATGGTGGCAATATAAGACTCACACCATGGTTTAAATATATGGATTATTATTTACTTTTTTGTTAAAACAAAAGAAAAGAAGAAAAGGATAATTCATGGTTTGTTTCTACATCCTTCCTTAACCTAACCATGCTCACCTTCTTCTAACCATGGATTAACCTTCTCTTTGTATTTTAACTCAAATTAAATAATATCTTAAACATTTAACCATGGTTTGAGATGAGAAGTGATAAATATATATACATATATTTTCTTTTTCTTTTCAAGGGTTAATCGATCTTTTACTCTTGTTCAAAGAAAAGCCATCATCTTCTTCTTCCTTCCTCTTTTGCTCTCTAGACTTTTGTAGTGAGCAAAATACTTAACAAGATAGGATTTTGAAGTGAGAATAAGAACCACAACATCATTCTACACAAGTCTAGCCCACTTGTTTAGAGTGTTAGCTTCATTTCATTTTCTTGATAAAGTGAAGTTGTTAGCTTGGACAAGGAGCTTCGGGTGGATCGTCGTGGACACTAGAAGACCTCAAGCGAACCCTCCTCCAACCCTCAAGTGGCCAAGGAGTCTAGCGTAGGGAGCTACAAAGGTTGTAATCCCAAAACCCTAGTCTTTGTTGCCTTTAAAATTTTGAAACCCTAATTTTCTAGGATAGATCCTTTGTATGCTTACTTAGCACCATAAAAATCTAATCTTTATGACATGTGATGCTTCCAAACTTTTCATAGGGTGCTAGGTAAACCTAACACGTCTGTACAGTGAGCTCGGAGTGATCAAGAATGTGACTTGGGTCACTCACATACCTTCGGAGTTGGGATATGTGGAACACATTATACACTCCTTCCAATGAGGGTGGAAGTGCCAAGCGATATGCCACTTCTCCGACTCGTTCGAGTATGTCGAACGATCCAATGTATGTCGGACTTAACTTACCCTTTTTTCCAAAACGAATCACTCCACGGTTTGGAGAGATCTTTAGAAAGACATGATCTCTCTGTTGGAACTCCAAGTGACGACGCTTTGCATCAGCCCAGTGCTTCTGTCGGTCTTGGGCTATGCGCATTCGTTCTCTGATAGTGCGAACTAAATCTACAGTCGCCACTATCATCTCAGGTCCAAGGAGTTCCCTATCTCCGATGTCATCCCAACTTAATGGTGAACGACACTTCCTTCCATAAAGAGCCGCAAACGGTGCCATTCCAATACTCGCTTGGTAGCTGTTGTTATATGAAAACTTCACAAGGTGTAGGTGATCTTCCCACGATCTTCCGAAGTCTAACATACATGCTCTTAGCATATCTTCAAGGATCTGAGTCGTTCGCTCAGACTGTCCATCTGTTTGTGGATGGTAAGTTGTGCTAAAGTTTAGACTCGTTCCCAAACTAGCTTACAGACTTTGCCAAAATTGCGATCGGAATCTGGTGTCACGATCGGAGACAATGCAAACCGGTACTCCATGTAATCTCACGATCTCCTGCATGAGTTCATGGGCATCAGAGGTAATATATATTGAAGAGTTAAATATTACTTAGATTCAAACTTATCTCTATGTACTTCTTTGCTAATGTCTCGGTAGATTGGTCAACTCGAAAGAAAATAAAGTGAATCGACTTTTTGAGTCGATCCACAATAACCCATACAACATCGTTACCTTTCGTGCTACGAGAAAGAGCAGTCATGAAATCCATGGTGATGTGTTGCCATTTCTATTCTGGGATAGGCAACGGTTGAAGTAAACCAGCAGTCCTGTGATGTTCAGCTTTCCCTTGCCGACACACCAAACATTTGGCTACGCTTCTGGCTACTTCACGCTTCATTCCATGCCACCAGTAATGTTGCCGTAGATCTTTGTACATCTTTGTACCATCAGGGTGTACTGAGTATGGAGAGCTGTAAGCTTCTTTTTATCAATTCTTCCCGAACAGGACCTTGTGGTACACACAATCTGCTTTCGTATCTAAAAGATCCGTCTTCGTGGAT
Source organism: Agapanthus africanus (assembly GCA_030015575.1). Lineage (NCBI taxonomy): Eukaryota > Viridiplantae > Streptophyta > Magnoliopsida > Asparagales > Amaryllidaceae > Agapanthus > Agapanthus africanus. The sequence goes on along the minus strand of CM057341.1, from coordinate 205,616,537 downwards.
GACGAGGTCTGTTCTAAGTCCACTTTCTACTTGTTCTCTGATCTTTTGCAACTTGGCATCACTTGCTTGAGCTGCTTTGATCTGATTGACAATATTAAACTGAACTTGTAAGTTCATCAACTTTGAAGCGTTACCTGGCATGATCACTTCTATCTCCATCTGATGCAAATCTTGCTGTAGCTTCCACTGTGCGGTGAGATTCATTGATAGTGGTTGACGACTAAGTGCATCAGGTACTACATTTACCTTCCCTGGATGATATTGTAGGTTGATGTCGAAGTCTGCCATAAGTTCTAACCATCTTCTCTGCCGCATATTCAACTCTTTCTGAGTAAACACACACTTCAGACTTTTGTGGTCTGTATAGATATCTTCCCGTTCTCCAAGAAGATAATGGCGCCAAATCTTGAGTGCAAAGATAACGGCTGCCAACTCTAGATCATGCGTCGGATAGTTGCGCTCATGAACTTTCAGCTGTCTTGATGCATAAGCTACAATTTTACCGTGCTGGTGTAGAACACATCCTAATGCCTTACCGGATGCATCGCAATGCACTACGAAACCTCCAGATTAGTCCGGTATTACAAGAATAGGAGCTGTTGTCAATCTTGACTTGAGTTCTACGAAAGCTTGTTCGCATGCTTCTGACCACACGAATTCTTCATCTTTACGTGTGAGCTTGGTTAAGGGTGTTGCAATCTTCAAAAATCCTTCAATAAATTTTCAGTAGTATCCCGCTTATCCCAAGAAATTTCGAATGTCCTTCACTGTCTTTGGTGTCGGCCATTCGCTTACTGCAGATACTTTAGCTGGATCCACAGAGATTCCTTCACCTAAAACGATATGTTTGAGAAATCCAACTTGTTCTAGCCAAAACTCGCATTTGCTGTACTTGACATAGAGTTGATGCTGTCGTAAAGTCTCCAGGACAATTCATAAATGTTCAGCGTGTTCTTTCCGATTATTTGAATATTCCAGGATGTCGTCGATGAATATGACAACGAACCTGTCTAGGTACTCTTGGAAAACTTGATTCATCAGGTTCATAAATATGGCTGGTACATTGGTCACTCTAAATTGCATCACGAGAAACTCATAATGACCATAGCGAGTTCTGAATGCCGTCTTCGGAATATCAGACTCTTTGACCTTCACTTGATGATAAACCGAACGAAGATCTAATTTGGAGAAAACGTAAGACCCACTTAGCTGATCGAACAGATCGTCGATTCGCGGTAGTGGATACTTGTTCTTTATCATGACTTCGTTCAAAACTCTATAATCAATGCACATTCTGTATGAACCTTCCTTCTTCTTCACAAGCAAAACTGGAGATCCCCAACTTGAAGTACTGGGACGAATCCATCTTTTCTGCAGAAGTTCGTCTAGTTGAGTATGGATCTCCTTCAAACCTTCAGGACTTAATCGGTATGGTGCTTTGATCACCGGTTGAGCTCCAGGTACCAAATCAATTCCAAATTCAAGAGCTCGATCAGGAGGTAAACCTGATATGTATTCAGGAAATACATCATCGAACTCTCGAACTACCTCTGGCCTGTCTTCTTCCGCCTGTAGAGTTGCAATCACTGCCTTCTTCGGTTTTGCCTTGTATGTGATAGGCTCCAGGGTACGGTCTCCACTTTTGAAATAAAAGACCAGATGATCTGGTATCTCAAACACTACCCTCCTTTGACGACAGTCGATGGTAGCGTAGAAATTTCCTAGCCAATCCATACCCAAAACTACATCGAAGTTCGGTATGTCCAGCACCTTGAAGTCAACATAAAATTCTCTGATGCATACGACCACTGGACACATGCCGTATCCCATTGTTGCCTTTAGAACATCGTTCCATGAACTGACATTCCAGCTGGATACGAGCGGTTTGAATGGAATCGCATGAGTTCGGACGAACCGTTGCGACATAAAGCAATGAGATTCTCCAGTATCAAAGAGTGCTAGTGCAGGAAGTGATGCTACTAGGATTGTATTTAAGTTATGTAGGACATGTTTAGGTATGGAAAAGAATATATGGATGTAAACAAGTATTGAACAGATTTGAAAGATGGGAAGTTAGCAGTGATGACTTGGCCAGTGGCTTCAACTTCTTCCACATTCATTGTGAAAGCCTGACGCCTAGGTACATTCCTCCTTGCGGGAGGCGCATTCTTCTGTCCCTAAGGTAGGTTCCTTTGTGCTTGATAGAACTGACGAGGAGGAGGTGCAGTAGGTCCATGAGGAGGTGGAGCTGGGAGAGCAAGACGTGGTGCATGTGCCTGGATAGTTGGCCGTTGCGGATAGATGATTGTTGGTCTGGGTGCATGATTGGAACGATTTCCGGATGTGTAGTTGGAAAATGTATAGAAATCACAACCAAAAATTATTTGACCGCAATCAATAACGGTGTCGGATGTAGCGCGTTAGTAAGTGCGGATCATCCACAGGGAAAGTGTAATCGTTCGTGCTTCGAATTAGATGAATTGAAACTTTAAGGAAAAGAAAACAAAATAATTCATGATTTAAAATTGCATTTCAAGAAAGAGAAAAATCTAGATCTAAGAAAGCATTAATATCAAGAAGTGATAATTTGGGATGATTTCCAGCCAACAATCAAGATTCGAAATGTAGCTCGTAGGAATAGATCGGATCTATAGATGTGATGAGATCTAAGGATTTCATGTTCTTATCCTTTAACTAATTGATACTAGATCGATGATCATTCATCGAGGATTAAGGATCTTGCGAAGAAGCTAGGGTTTCCTCGTCTTATCCTTTATCCTTTCAATGAATCTCATTCAAATTCTAGCTTCTAGTTAATCAAATTATCAATCGTCGATCCCTAGTTTTGAGTGAACACAATCAAGAGAGGACCATCCCAAAACTAGGTCATCGATCATTTGATTCACAAGAATTTACAATCGTTATAAGATTTAAGAATTGGAAAAAGATCTAAATCATCATCATTCTATTGATCGTCACAACTCCTATACGAGCGGAGTTTACTCAAACATCATAATATCAAACGCAATCACAAATTGAGATCGAATCATAATGTTGAATCAAAGATAAGCAAGATATAGAAATTTCACCTTTATTTATCGACAATTTTCGTTACAATTCTCTTGAATTTACAAAAGGAAGGAACTAGATCGCCGATTTCGGCTTCGCTCGGCTCCTTGAGTCGCGGATCGGCTTGGATCTCTTGCTCCGATGGAATCCGGCGTCGCTTGCTAAAGGTTGAAGGCTCTCTTGCTTTAATGGTACTCGGGATCTTGATCTTGATTTTGAATTGGAATTAGGGTTAGGGTTTGGCACAAGTTTTGTCACTAAACTTGTGGGTGGAAGAAAATGAATGAATTCTTGAACAACCTCAACCCTAGATCTAGGCTCCTTTTTATAGAACTCCCAAAACCCTAGATCTAGGATTTGAATTTGAATTTTCCCTCCAAAAGTTTGTTAAGAGAGCCTTCTAGAAATAGTTTGTTAGCCGAGCCTTCTAGATGTGCCACGTGGAGCTTCTGGGGTCTTCTGGAAGCTTGGGTAGTTATATAGGACACGTGTAAGAAATCTGTGCATCTGAGCCCATCAAGCCGCCGCGGTTCCGCGGCTTAAGCCAGCTCCCGCCGAGGAACCGCGGCGCTTTTGAAGCCTTGGGGCTTTGGATCTCTGGTGATGGTTTGGGCTGATATTTGTGGGCTTTTCTGATATGTTGATTTTCCAAATGAGTCCCTGATTATTGCCAGATCTCTGGCCTTTGAGTTGGCGTATTTTTCAGCACTATTTTCATAATTCTGGCTCGGTTTCTGGACTTTCCTGCACAATTTCACCGAGACAAGAGTTGCGCAATACAAGGATGATACGATGCCATGATAAACACACAATTTCCCTAAAAGTGCCGGTTTTAAAGTCTAACACATGCAATCTGGTATTTCAGAGATGATTTGGTAATATGTGCAATATGAATACCGAACACTTCTATATGAGTGCAAATGTTAGGGAAATTGCCGTGTTAAAAATGCAGTATTTTCGTCTGATCAGTGCAGTATTCCGATTGAGTCTGTGACGATAAGACCCAATATCATGTGTGGATGAGCCATAGACTAAGCATAGGAGATTAGCACGCTTGCATTCCTTCGCCAGGTGTCCATTTCTTTTGCAGTAGAAACAAAAGTCTGGACTCGGCTGGTTGAATGGTACTCCCAGCCTCCTGGGTACAAACGGTGGCCTGAAAGAGGCTCCTCCTGCTATCTGAGTAGCATGACGCTTCATACCAGCAGATTGAGATATGCCCTTCTTCATCACTACTGTCTCGTATCGACGGGCAGCCTTCAAAGCTAAGTCGTGGGTTGGAAAATCCCCTGTAGCTAAAGCAACTTGGATTTCCTGGTCTAACCCCTGCTGAAATCGTCTGGCTCTGATCTCAGCAGTCGGTATGAGATGTGCCGCGAACTTGTTACGGTCTTGTATTAGCTGTGTAGTATGTGATTATAGAAATTCGAATATTTAAGACATATCTTACCTGCTCAACATGGTGAATTTAGCGTCATACTCATCCACAGATTTGGTCCACATCGAACCTTATTGCAAGCGGATGAATTGCTGCTCTATGTCGAATCGGACAGTCTCGGGGAAATATTTCACGTCGAACATCTCGCGGAAAATCTTCCATTAGATCGGCTGAGTAAGACTCCTTTCTTCCGCCTTCCACCATACTCGGGCGTTATCGGTAAGTTGCAACTTCGCAACCCTTACCCAAGCAATGTCTGGCACTTGTGCTGCTGCTAGACCATCTTCGATCGACCGAGCCCATTCTTCAGCTTCCAAGGGGCTCTCTTTCCCAGAAAATTGCTTCAGATGAAGTGCCCGGAATTGCTTCACTCCAGGTGCTTCTGCTTCTGGACGGTTCATGAGTGTAGTAGTCTGCTGCTGCTCTGTCCCTCTAAGAGGATCTTTATTTCCTCGAGTAGTACCGTCTGCTCGTTGATCGGAGCTACGACGGTAGGCATAAGTGGAAGAGGAGGTGGTGTGGTGTTGCCATTGGTGTTCGTGCTCGTATTGTTCGGGAAATTTATAACCTTGAAAGAAAAATAGGGCTAGGATAGAATTCAAGGAATAGAAATATAAAGAATGTTTAGTTGCCGATTCTTGTGATATATTGCTTAGGTTTCCATGCAGAACTGATCCTGCATGGTAGGGTTCCATGCATAACTGGCCTGCATTGGCCGCCAAAAAAACCTGTCATGCCCCACTTCCCGGTGTACGGATAAGGAGACGCGACGAGGCACGCGACATATTTACTCAGAAGTTAACACGTTAAGCGTAAATAAGCAATATAATATAAATGTACACAAGAATGACATGAGATGTAAATGAACAACAACTTTTTATTTATTAAATATTCTTTACGATACAACTGGAAAGTAAATACAATGTGGAAAGAAATGCCTAAACAATGGCATGAACAGAAAGTAAAGGTATATACAAGTGAATAAAGCTCTGGGTCTTCTGTGAACTGCTCCAAGTCTTCTGAGCCGGGCTCGATCTCCAAAGAGTCGGGTCCTCCTGACAACATTCCAAAGAAAGAATAGAAAATGAATGTCGTCAGCGAACAATCACTCGGTAAGTCCCAAAGAGAGATAGAAATAGACTGAACAGGTAAAGAGAATATATCTATTATAATGTATGATTATTATGTTAACGCAGTTGTTTGTAGCTTGGTACAGAATGTGCCAGTGTATACGAGAGGAGTCCAACTTACCCCGTGGACTATGATATATGGAGTACAAGGCCCCTTCAAAACCCACGGGACAACGACAATGGATGTTCAGGTTAAGTGTATTAAAGTGACCGTCTTGTGCCACTTTTAACACATTCCGTACCAATCTACCCCTTAAAAACCCCGTAATGCATATTGTATTGTTTTGTAGTGATTTGTAAATATAAGACTTGCCGAAACCATGATAACAATTGTTCATGTAAACGGATAAAGATATAAACGGATAGTCATGTAGAAAAGTCAATGTATATCCATGGATCGGTCAAATCAAGTCATGTTGATATAGATTGTATTCTGGTATATATGGATTCATGTTGTATTGGAGTTATATTTGGATTGTATTCATGTATGGATAGTATTTCGATTAGATTGGGACTTTGTCCGAGTCAGACGCTTAAACAGAATTGGATTCCTGAATTAGGTTTTGGAGTTATCGGTAACTCCTGCATATGGACGGCAGGATTCGTGACTTTTTCCAAGCCAATTACCATTGATAACTCCGTTTTAGTTTTCTACCTTAAATAGGCAAGCACTCACTTTCTCCGTCTCTCCGAGGCTCAAGAGAATTGGTCCCGCTTAAACCTATATTTACTAGGATCCTTATTGTAAATTAATAAACTTGAGGGGGTTTTATGAAAAATAGTTTAGTATACTTTCAAAATAATCCTCAAGTATTTATTTATCGTATTTAGGGTTTTCATGGATGTAATTTTTAAATGTGAAGTATTCTAGTGAATATAAACCTAGATTGAATAGTATATGGTATTTTAGTGTAAATTGGAATTGTATGGATTTATGATGGTAGATTCATGAAATTTGTGATTCCTTTGTTTAGAAAACATGGAATTTATAATATGTATGTAAAATAGATAATTCGATAATATTATAAATAATTATAGAAAAATAAATTTATTTATTAAATAGAAATCTCGTTTTCTTAAAAATTGTAATAAAAATTCCATCGAGATCGGATGCTCCGTGAGGAGGTCTGCATCTCGCTCTACTAGTACCGAGAATGTGCGATAACATACACCATCCAAATCAGGTTTCCTAAAATGAGTTGTAGAGGCTTAATTGTAAGGAATTTAATTTAAAATAATCTTAAAGAATACGGTTTTATTAGTTTAAGGTATTTTTTTGTAAAATTGTATTTATCTCAAAATATTGTAAAGAGGCAATCGTGCTATGTCATGATGAGTGTTGTGATGAGGTATGTCATTACCTCATGAGTTTTCTAAAGATAATATGAGCAAATATATGAAATAATGTCGTAGGTAAACTTTGTGGTATTAAACTGTAAAAGTGTAATAAACATGGTTTTACATGGAGTTTTATGGTGAAATTAGTTTCTAAATTTTATTTAATATTTAATATGCAAGGTTTAATAATATGGATCTGAGTTTCCTAAGAAAAATTGTTAATTTAAAGAGAATAGAATTTAAAAGTTGGTTAACTTCACTTACCGACATCATTTGAAAAGAGAACTTGTTTAATAGAGAAGAGAGGAGAAAAGAAGGGACTTACTGGATAAAAAGGGAGAGGGAAGGTATGTGAAGGGTTTGAAAGCGTCGTGGAGTCGCGGTGTCGCCGGATTTGTTCCGAATCGTCACCGGAAGATGACCTTGGGCTAACTTCACTTGTACACCTTATTTGACTAAGAAAATTTTAAGAGTTTTGATGATAAATTTCAGAATGGAGAGGGCTTGGGTATGGTGTGGTATTTATAGGATAGAATTAGGGTTTAGGGAATTAAAATGAGAATTAAAAATGCATTAAACATTAGATTAAAAGCTCATTTTTAATTCTCTGTTAATGTGCAGGAAAAACAAACAGAACTAGAGTAGTGGGGGGAGGCCAAGGGGTTTATGTGTAAAATTTTTGGGGCATTACCTACAGTTCCAACCGGTGGCGCCGGCCCCAAACAAGTCTTTGCCGGTCGATCAAGTGAGGGCGAGGTCTGGATTTTGGCCATGTGTCGGGGTCGTTTCATATAACTCAGTGCACATGTTTGATTTCTGAGACTTTTCGATTTTACTTGTGTTGCACGTTTAAACTTTTGGGCTTCCAAAATGTTTAAAAGAAAAATTAGCAAAAATAATATGTGGCTGAGGGGATTTAAACACAGGGGCTACGTCACAGCAGTGCAAGGCTTTACCAATGAGCTACAAGTGTTTTCTTGCTGTTCTAAAACAAATTAAATACTTATAGCATACTCAGGGTTGCAATACTCCATTTAGTATATTAACTTTAAATAAATTTTGTACATTATAAACATGGCTGTTACATTCACGGTAGGAATCGGGATCCAACGATCATGACGTAGTAACCTTGACGGAGGCCAACAAATCACCACACACCATTGAAGGTATGCAATCACATTGCAAGTTTCAACAATTGAAATTCCTGATATGGTTTTTACCCCTAACGGCTTATGACATTGACGAAGGCCAACAAAGTATAAGCCGCTAGTCAAGTTACACCCATCATTTTGTGATTAATTCAGACCCATCTGCACAAGACTTTGACGGAGGCCAATAAAGCCGTGCGACTGTCCTGACTAATCTCATCAATATAAGGCAGATAAGCATCACTTAACTACCGTACACTACGCCTTAACAGAGGCCAACAAACGTAGCACGAATACTAATACTCTACTTATCTAAAATGATGGAGGGTTACGACTGGTTTTGAAGAAAACCTTTAACGTAATGAACTTGATATCATTGAATGAACCGAGTGATTTGAAAACTAAGTTGTTTTGAAAATCGGATTGGTTCCTACAACATCAAATTAAGTTTATTTTCTTTACATTAATCATATTAATGTAGTCTCATCATTTAATTTCCTATCACACCAAATACAAGATAGAAATATAGATAGAATGTTTTTATTTGCCAATTGCAATCACCACGGGGTATCAGATCTTCACTGTTAGGTTAATTAACTAACGGCAGGGCGGACGAATAACTTTTGCAATTGTAAAGTATATATAAACATATATATATATATATATATATATATATATATATATAGTCATCACAATCAAGTAATCACATCACAGTCATGCAGTAAACAAATGGTATTGATATGAATATACTAGGAGTCTCGCATTTCGTTTGAGTCGCAAACGAAACGCGACATTGCACGGTCGTGTGAATAGACTTAACATAAACAAACCAAAAACCCTCCAAGTGCAGCGAGCAACCTGTCAATCTTAGAACGAGGCGATCCGTTCTCAACTCCTTGAGAGGGCCACTTTCTAATTCTAGAATTCGAAGGCTCGGGCACTTCTTCGCGGGGCAACCTGTATTATATATATTACAAAAAGTACTCGAAGGTCTGGATAAAAGAATAATACATTTGGCAGTCCACTGAATACATGAATTGAAAATACAACATTTATATGCATCACATTCACACGAGGATGTATTCAAACACGACAATCCATAGAAAATTAAACACGCCAACATCACATTCTAGATGTGCAACCTAGTCTAATTGATCACACATCAATTAAGCTACGTTTACCAACACATATCTTTATACGTGTTCAAACCAACTCGATCGAACTCTTCATCGAGGTAATTTGAATCCATGACTAAAGAATATAAACTCATGAGGTTGCACATTTGAAATTCCAAAGTAACAAAGTTCAAGTGCACCTCAGCAACAAAAATACCCTCATTTTTGCATGAAATCGAGCAACGTCAATCTCAAAACCCCACCCACTATATAAGCCTTGATTTAGCCCTGAATCGGGGGCTGAATCAGCCCTGGATCATGGCATCATCCCCGAATCCGGGGCTGAATCAAGCATATGTTTGGTGGGTTCGGGGTTAATCTTGAGCATATACGAATCTCTTGGTTCGAACCAAGAACCCTGAGGCACGGGCACAAGCAAAAATGAGAGATTTTCTTGCAATTTTTCAAATCGGGTTTCCAGAAATGGGTTATTTAAAATTCTTTTAGCCACAAGAAACTATTAGTATATGGATCGGCTCTGATACCATATAAGGTTGTGGTGCTAAGGCCACAACACTTGCGGACCGCAGAGGAAATATAGAACAATTTTTTTCTAACAATAGCTCCATAAACTACAACCAAGATCATACATAAACTATCAATCGAGAAACAACAAGAGAGATAAACTAGGATTTAGAGTAGGCTACAACCTTTATAGCATGTCCACACTCAAGTGGAAGACCCACGCTAAGCACCGAGGTGTAGGGATCTAGCTTGATCTATGACCGCCTTGCCGAAGATGATCCACTTCGAAAGCAATCCAACCCAAGTTTCAACTTCACCAAAAATGACTACTTTGTGAATCAACCTGCTCTCACAAAATGCTAGAATGAGAGAGAGGAAGAAGATGTAGAGATCTCACACCATTTCTCTTCTCTTTTTCTCAACACACGAGAGAGAAGAGGAGGAGGATAATGAGATGGATGGCTACCCCTTCTCTCTCGCTTCTATCATATGTTAGAGAAAGTGGATGAACCTTATCTTTCCAAGTGGTCCCCACTTGCCCACATCCCTCCACATGCAAGCATGCCACTAGGAGACAAGGAATGGTATATGCTGTTGGATATAGTGCCCTCAAAGTCAATTATTGGATCGCAGGTACGTGATTGCAATGATTGAGGCAGGACCTATACCGATATGACAGTCTTGCTCGAGATGATAGTATGTTATTTGGTTTGTCTTTATCATCGTATACATGTTTTAGTTCACTATTGCATGATGATAGAGCCCATAGGATTCTTGCTTGACTACCAACAGTATGATGGCGATCATATACGTGGGAGCTGGGGTCTATAAAGCACATCCTTAAAGTGTCCCTAGTCGTGGGAGTTTCTAGACAGGGCATCGATACTCCAGAGTAGACTAGTGTATACAGTCGAGACCCCGACGAGGGATGGTGGCCGGTCTCACAAGCCATTGGTGCTAGTTGGTTCATCTAAGATGTATACAGGTGCTCATTGGGTTATGAGTACACCGGACAGGACTCGCCGGGAACATGCTAGTTGGTATTATACATATCGTCAGATAGCAGTTCCCTGGTGACATGTGTACAGGTTAGTTTGTCGACCTGAGATCGTCATTTGTCTCGTGTGAGTTCCCACTGTGCTTTGATTTCTACCCTACCACGCTCAAAGGAGACGTGCAAACAGGTATTTTTTGGGTACAGTCCCGAGCCACATGGAGGCAGTGAGCGGATCGTCGGGGATTCGTCTCTCCCGGTATTGGGGGTTGATGTCGCACAGTGCACGGGTGGCCATCACTAGAAATCCTCGGCCGAGGTAGTGGAGAATTACTGATTTGGATCAGTAGTTTCTCAAGTGGTGATGGGCTTCATGCCGACACGATTTATCGCGTTATTAGGGGTCTGACTTTATCCACCCCCTAGACTCGATATACGATACTTTTTAGACGAACGGACCGGACTGTATGTATATTTTCACTGTTAGGCTCTGTAGGGTTTATGGATGAGTTCGCTCGTCAGCTTCCCTTCCAATCAATACATATGCAACCGTTACGTACAGCTAGTACCTTTGACGTGCTAGAGGTTATACCCAGTGCCAGTGTGTTGATGAGTCATTAGAGTCCCCCATAGACTGTTTCCCAAGTTCGGGCGAAACGTTGTAGAGGCCGTATGGTTTTATGGCAAGGTTCGGAAAATGCACGTGCGTTTACGCACTTGTCATATTTCGGGTAGATAATACTGGCCGACTTTGGTTTAAGCCGGATCCGAGTATTATACTGTGTAGATATAATATCTTTGTCTCAGTTGCATTTGTATTCGGTCGTAATACAAATGCGGGTATGTTTATACTGATACGGGGTTATCCTGAAATTCGTTTCAGGATCACTTTTGGAAGTTGCCAGTTTCCAGTTTTCTATCGCCCGTCTTTAACATTTGGTTAAAGACGGATTTATCTTTTCTTGAGATGAGTGTGGAAGCTTCTTGAATGGTGACTAGGATTAGTGAGTCATTCTTTTACATTAATGGTTGATGACTAGGTTCATGACTCACTAGTTTGTATTAATGGTTTTTGATGATGTGTTAAAGTGACTCATGATTATGCATTAATGAAGTAATGAGTCATGATAAGTATGATAGCTTATGGTTACCCTTCTCTTGTTCCTACACCCACCCCCACCTTCTTAAAGTGGCCGGCCCTTCTTGTGAGAGAGGGATTGATTTCATTTGGAAAAAAAGACTAAGGAATTTGGTTCATGAAAATTAGAATTACTCATTTCTCATTTACCCGATTCAAATGGCAACTTCATTAACCGTTCGTCCATAGCTTTGGACAAAGTGAGACAAAGTGTTCTACTCATTCTCTACATCAATCTTGATCATCTCTTTTAGCAAACTTGATGATCGAGTTGCCTCGGTTCAGAGGCGGGAGTCCTTTTAAAGATCCGTCGACGTGGTGCCACCTGGACGAGAAGACCGGAGATTCAGGAGATCGGAGCAGCCGCAAAAAAGCGTGGGATGATGGTTGAAGACCGAAGGATTTGGATCATTCGGTATAACGTTTCTACCCACTTTGTTGTTTGTTAGTTTAGCTTTAACGGCAGATCCGGGTTATAGTACGCGATAGCGCCAGTTCGTAAAATGTTTTTGTTCCGCATTTGGCGTCTGTTAGACGGCCGGGGCGCTACCGTGGACTTACATATGCATCATATACATATACATTATACTTGAGAGTGTGTGTGAAAATAATATTAGAATACATATCAATATATGTTTTATTAAATCAACACTTGATTTAATAATCTTGCTTTATAATAAACCGGCTAGTATTATCAAACGTCCGATTAATATACGTGTATCATATACACGTGTAACGACCATGTTTTTAATGTAATGATTTTTAATAAATAAAAATTTATTTGCTTCGAAATGATTCGTTTTGTAAAAGGAAAAGGTTTTGAAAGATTTTTAAAAAAAGATTTATTTTGATTTATTTTAATATAAAGAATTTATTCGATTTTGTTTTGAAAAGAGAATTTGTTTTATTGAAAGAAAAAAATAGTTTAAGAACATGATTTATTCCGTTTATCTTTTAAATTGTTCTTTTTTGAAACTTTGTATATATTTGTTTCTATTTGATTAGATGCAATAGTAAGCTTGTATCTCATTGGCTAAGTCATCGCATTGCTAGTCCATAGGCCACATGTTCTCGAACCCTGGGACTTGCAATTATTTTTATCTATTTTTTAAAAAATCCTTTCATAACTTATAAATGACCTTTCATTTCCTCTTCTTTTTAACTCCCAAAAATCAATTCACACCATCAATTAGATGGTTATGAATTATAATTAAATAGAATTTATATGACTATAAACCTCTTTATATCTCACACTTCCTCCATCCTTCTCAATCTCCATACAAAAATCAAAAGTTCTATCAAACTTAGATCTCTTATCTTTTTTCTCCTTATTCCTTTTCAAATCGTAAAGACGCTGGAGTTCGTTTCGCCGCTCGAGACAAATCGGCAGGGACGGTTGTTAGACTGCCTTGCAATTAGGTAAGTCCCCCTCTCCTCTTCTTTCCCCTTGTCCCTCTCTTTATCTTTCCCTCTCCTTTCATTTAGAATTGCATGATACAGGTTGCCTTTGTTTAAATATTTTTAATAAAAAGAATTAACTATGCATAATATTTGCATGAATGGTTGTCTAGATAATCTATATGTTTTTTTATTCTTGTGGTATTTGTGCGTAGTCTATGATAATTATCGCATGCCATTAACGTTGTAAGTAGCACCTCATAAGAATTTCATGAAATGATATATATGTGAAAAGTGTTATGGTAGTTTTATGAAAGGTCAGTTCGTATGTATTTCATTTTATACCCGATCGCATGCTTGAAACATTGATGACATCTTTCAATTTGCGATAAGATTTTTATAGAATCACCGGTGTATTTTCTTATGTATAGTCTTAATTATTATGTTTGTAAATATAAAAGAAAACAAAGTTGCAAACTAATACCATAGTTTTATCGCTTTCAAATACAATAATTAATACCTTTATCTTTAAAATAATTTTTAGAGATTAATTCCCACTTCTGGAAACTTCAAGAAATTTATCTATGATAGAATATATTTTTGTGTACATGCTATAAAAATTTCAGATCGAATCGAATTATGGTTTGGGATTTTACACCGTTTTAGTCACTTGTTCACCGCCGAAAGACAGGGACCGAGACGTTGGGACGTCTGGCCTGAATTTTAGGGGGCAGATGCTATTTGGACTTCTCCATCCACTTCTCCGAAGATACCGAGTTGATTTATGGCACTATATATCGGAGGTTTGGACAGATACAACCATTGCAGCAGACTTTATCAGATTCCCTCCATTTGTGAGGGGTTTTTGATTGTGGGGACGCTCTTCCCGGCAGGCGCAACCTCCTGCAGTTAATTATGTTATCGTGTTGCGATAATCACTTTCTCCTGCTCCATCAGTTCACTTCGTGTTGTGGTATTTTTGTTTTATTTTGGGTTGCCTGTGATTGTATACGAAGACTATTTTATGTTGTCGCCCGTAAGGCGCAGATTAGTCCAAATCCGTATATTTTAGATTTGGGCTTGGGTCAAGGATTTGCTTGACGGGGTTTTGAACTTAGGTTGTATATTCCTTCAGTTCAAAAAAAATAATTTGTTTTATTTAAGGCCGTTAATCTAGTTTGAGATTAAGATCAACTTAAATATATAAGAGCATTTGGACTCAGTTTGTTTTCGCTAAGGATACGTTAGTCCTGTTAGAGACTAAGATCAACTTAACAACATTTTAGGATCATTTTTACTTAAGATCCAGCAAAAGAGCATTTGGGCTCAACCGCAAGAAAACTTTAGAGAGTTAGCCAATTTGGGCTTAGTCTACTAAGTCTTTTCTTTTTTATTCAAAAGTGCTAAGCACTTATTTGGGCTTTGTTTGTTCAGCCCCTTTGTTTTTTTTATGAAAAAGTGCTAAGCACTTGTTTGAAGCTCTAGCGCTCACATGGGTATCATGTGAAGCATTCAGTTATGGGTGCTGCCTAATGAGTGTTGAGCACTCAGTCGTTTCGGCTGTATATGAAGTGCTAAGCACTTTTTATATGGCGCCCACGTGAGGAGCACGTGCGGCGCTGGGCGCTTCCCAATCATTGCTAAGCACTCAGCCGTTTTGGCTGTATATGAAATGCTAATCACTTTTTGGTGGCGCCCACATGAGGAGCACGTGCTGCGCTGGGCGCTGTCCAATCAGTGTTAAGCACTCCGCCTTTTGGCTATATATAGAGTGCTAAGCACTTTTATTCAGTGCCCACGTGTGTTTCACGTGAGGCGCTGGCCTTATATTTTGGGCGCCCGCGTGTTTTTCACGTGAGGCACTAGGCGCTGTTAAAAGGGCACCCACGTGGGAAACACGTGAGGCGCTAGGCGCTGTTAAAAGGGCGCCCATATGGGAAACACGTGAGGCGCTAGGCGCTATTAAAAGGGCGCCCACGTGGGAAACACGTGAGGCGCTAGTTTTTCTTCTTATTTTTTAGAGATTAAATCTCTGTTAATGGCATTTTGACCATTAATGATCACCAAGATCTTCGTTTTTGAAGATCTGGGATCACGTTTTTCTTTAAGAACTAAGTTATTTTATAGGTTCTTTTTCCTTTTGTTTTTCTTTTGGACCTAATTCTTTTCTTAATTTTTGATTCTCAAGAACAAGACCTTCCCGTTGAGAATTAAATTCTCAACTTATGAGAGACTTGTCTTGTGGATCTCCGATCCAAAGAAAGAACTAATTTCTTTGAGAAAGGTTAAACCCTTAAAATAGGTAAAAGAGATATTTTGATTTCTGTGTTTTCTTTACCTAGGTTTTTTTGAAAGGGAAGTCTTTCTCTTTGAGAATTAAATTCTCTGTTATTTTGAAAGCTTTATGTATTTTTTCAGAAGCTTATGAGGAAGGTTCATCTTTTTTGTCTTTGTGGTCTCTCCGTCTGTGCGTGAGACTTGAAGTCTCGGATCCTTTATATAGTGGAGGCAAATTGTTAATTGGTTTTGAGAAAATCTCTCATCGAGAGATTCTAATTGATTTAATTGGACTCAAAATTGATTTGGGGAATTTTACCCACCGATGAATTTTTGATCCAAGGACTTTTGTTTTACAGAATATGTTTTCTTGTTTTTAACAAGATTGAGGAAATATTTTTCCCTATACAGAATTTATTCTGTAAAATGGTGATCTTTTAATCACCATTGGATTTTTAATCCAAAGGTTCTCTGTTTTACAGAGCACATATTTCTTTTGTTTAGAAAAATATAGGGAAATATTTTCCCATTTCATTGGATCTTTGATCCAACAATTTTCTGTTCGTTTAGAAAGATTAGGGGAATATTTTTCCTTAATAGAATTTTATTCTATTATCTGATCATTTATCATCACCATGGGATCTTTGATCCAACGACTCTGTTTTACAGAGAGTATCCCAGTTTTTAGGGAAATATCCTCTGCAGAATTTAATTCTACTTGGCTTTAATTTGGGCGCCGACGCTCACGTGTTATGCATGTGGGCGCCGCTTAGGAATTTGATTCTAAGCGCTCTGTGCTTTGCATCTTGGCGCCCACATAAGGAGTTCGCGCGGCGCCATATAAGAATTCAATTCTTATATAATAAGCGCTCCTGTGCTTTGCACATTGGCGTCCGCATGATGAGCACGTGCAGCGCCATATAAGAATTTAATTCTAATTCAGAAAGCGTTTCTGTGCTTTTCACATTGGCGCCGGCATGAGGAGCACGTGCGACGCCACCACAAAATTTGTGCTGACGCTGGCGCACTCATGAGAAACACGTGAGGCGCTGCCTGATTAGCTTTCAACAGAGCTTTGCACTTTCTATATATATATATATATATATATATATATTTATTTTGGGGGGAACAAATATCCTCCACTATTGTTCCTACGCGGCTCACATGTGGGTGCAACGGTGTCATTTTTTCCCCCGTTTGATTTCCTAGGGAGTTGAACCGTCCCCTGATGTCCTATAAATAGGGCCTTTGGCCCTTGCGATGACTGCCATCTCTTCATCTTCTTTCTTGAACCTTCCTTTCTTTTTGAGAATTTAATTCTCGTTTCCTAGAGCTTAGATCTTTGTTTCTCAGAACTCTGCAAGATTTCTTGGTAAGAACTATGAACAGAGCTTAGCTCTTAACTCCTTTTGAGCACATATATTTTCTTAGTTTTGGATTTTAAGTTCATTATCAGTTTCGACAGAGCTTAGCTCTCTTTTTCTTTTAATCGATCTCTTGGAGATCTAAAAACTTTCTTTTTACAGATCATGGATCTTAATGCTCTCATCCAAAACTTGAGAATATTTAATTCTCTTATTTAGGGTTTTACCCTACTGTCAATCTTGACACTTGTTCTGGAATTTGATTCCATCAATTAACCTATGAATTCTTTTAGCATGGGGATTGTTTTGGGATTTGATCCCAATATTTAGGGGAATTTATTTCCAATTTTTTTGCAGAGCTTGGCTCTGATTTGGAGCTTAAGAACTTTGGGAATTTTATTCTCTTTACCATTCTTGTATGTTTTATTATTATTATTATTATTTTTAGGGTTTTAATCCTTTTTTTCTTCACAGATTTTAATTTGTTGTTTGTTTTAAAGAGCCCGCTTTTGGGGGGAATATTGGGAGTTTTAACTTCACTATTTAATTGGCACTATTTATTTAATGAGAATCCTTTCGGATTCTCACAATGGGCACATGTCTCATCATTGATGAGTCATCACCTTGATTTTTTAGGGTCCACTGTAGTGACTTTAATATGTTAATCGCTAACTCTCTACCTCCTTTTTTTAGATACCATGGCTGGTCGTCTGTACGATCTTGAAGAGATTATTTCCTACGAGGAGATTCATATACAAGGCCGCTGCCAAGGCCAGGAGTTCACTGATGCCCAATGCGATGCGGTGATGCTTCGTTTTGATGATTACAACGGTCGATTGCTCCCCCTCCATTCTGCCCTTTTGAAGATCATCGTTGGGTCGATCTGGGAAGCTATACCCAGGCGCCTTAAGGTTATACCGCTTCAAGCGCTCGATGATGCTGAGGATAAGGTACATTCAGTGTACTTGATGGGGTTGATCTCAAAGAAACGGAGAGAGAATCTCGTCATCATCTTGCACCACGTTTTTCAACAGAAAGCAATGGTATCAGCATATCAGAGGGTGGAGGACATCAGTGGTGACCCCGACGCTTGCATCCGAGGGAAGATTCACAAAAAGATGGTCGATGAGGCTGAAGGCGCACTGCTCAAACTTGCTTTTGAGCTTGAGAATCCGTTTCCCGAGTTTGGCGTCTTGCCGTTGTAGACCTCAGATGATGTAGCATCCTTTTTTAGTCGTTCTTATCATCACTGTGTAGTCTTTTCTGAAATATGAATGATAAGCCCTTTTTCCATTCATATCTGCACTTTTCTTTTCTTGATCGTCTTGATTTAGTGCGAAATAGTTTATGTACTCATTTCGGAGTTTGTAGTTTATGTACTCATCTCGGAGTTTGTAGTTTATTCACTTGTTTCGGAGTCTCTAGTTTATGTACTCATCTCGGATTCTTTAGTTTATGTACTCATCTGGGAGTTTGTAGTTTATTCACTGGTTTTGGAGTTTCTAGTTTATGTACTCATCTCGGAGTTTGTAGTTTATTTACTCGATTCGGAGTCTCTAGTTTATGTACTCATCTCGGAGTTTGTAGTTTATTCACTCGTTTTGGACTCTCTTTAGTTTACCTCCCTTGGGTTTACAAGCAAACTTATCCTAACGTTGTATGTTGATAACCCCCATTCCTTTTACGACAGAGGTCTGTTAGGTTTGTGGTAATAGGGTTTTAGTCCGTGGTACCGTCGCATTGGCTGATGTATTCCTCGATATGCAATCTTTAAGCTGCTATTCAAGTAGCTCCGCGACTGTTGTGTCTCTAATCCCTTTGGGGGCTGGACAAGACGTTTTCAAGTAATCTCCTTAGGTCATATTACCGTCGAGCAAGAATTTTCCATGACGCTTTTTACTTGAGGTTAGGCTCAATTTGGATCCCCGATGAGCCATAACCGCTCCCTTCTGGGGTGGGACGATCTCCAACGGTATTTAGGCTTTATATGAGTTGCCGTCAAGACCCGAAACTAGGAATATGTCATCATTTCGTTTTTTTTGCTTTGAAGATATCATGCCGATTCTTTGCTGAAGTAGGGTAGATATCTATAGGACCTCTGTGCTGCTTGTATTGCAGTTGAAGTCCGGACCTAGGAATATGCCATCGCTCCAATTTCATTTGATAGTTGTATCCGCACCCTGCTGAAATGAGGGGGGGGGGAGCCGAGATAATCTCTAGGTTGTATATGTACAGTCAAGACTTGGAGCTAGGATTTTGCCATGGCTCCATTTTTTTTCTTTTGACCCATGGGTCTTTCTTGTTTGATTGTGACATTGCATTTGCACCCTGCTGGCATGAGAAGCACACCGGGATAGTCTCTAAGTTGTATATGTACCGTCCAAAGTTGGAGCTAGGATTTTGCCATCACTCCTCTTTTATTCGACCCTTGGGTCTTTGTTGATGTCGTGTCTGCACCCTGCTGGCATGAGAAGCACATCGAGTCAATTTTTAGGCTGTAGATATTGCCATCAAGATCTTTAGGCTGTAGATATCGTTGTGGACCTACCTGCAAGGCAGAGAAAATTTTATTTTATTTTATTTTTATTTTTGTGATACTCTATCTTTTCAGCTTTTTATATCGTGCAATTTGCAATTGCCCAATCATTTCGGCTATTTTTCGCGGTGCCCAATCATTTCGGCTATATTTTTTTATTTACTCGCTGCTTTTTATTGTGAGTTGCCTAAACATTTCGGCTTTTTTTTTGAGTTAGGGATTTGAAGTCTGATCCCAATCTTGGCATCAGTATCGCTACCACTAGGATATTGCCAGGAGCGAATCATCATTTGCCTTTGCGGGGACTTGAAATTTGATACCTATTTAGGCATCAGCATCGCTACAACTGGGATATTTTCAGGAGAGAATCATCATTTTCATTTGTCGATTTGAACAAAGGTGGATTAGCAAACAGGGTTAGGATCCCGTCGAGTAAGACTTTTTGACTTTATGAGCCATAAGGGTCTCATAAAGGTATTTCTCCCTACGAGTCGAGAGGATCTCGTAGGTGCATCTTCTCTTTAGGGATCGTGAGGATTCCTATGTGCGTTTTCTCTTTTAAGTCATAAGGATATTACAAGAATGTTTTCTCCTTATAAGTCGAGAGGACTTACAAGTGTCGTTCACCATATGGGGACATTTCTCGCGATTGGTAGAACTTTGTGAGAGAATATTTATTTTTGCTCGTGGATTGTATACAAGGGTCAATATAGGACCCCTGTAGGGCAATATTAAGGGAATATGACGGCTTAAGAACAGGTTTAGATCTCTGTAACTTAAGACGTTTGAATTCTATGAGCCGTAAGGGTCTCATAGGGGGAATTCTCCTAACGAGTCGTGAGGATCTCGTAAGTGTATTTTCTCCTTAGGGATCATGGGGACTCCTAAGTGTGTTGCTCCTTTGTGAGTCGTAAGGATCTCACGCAGGTTTTTATTTTTATTTTTTTAAGAGATTGCGCCCTTCCGGATTTTCACAAGCTCGCCGGTAGCCCTGCTATTTTTACTCACGGCGCCCTTTCGGGTTTTCATCTGTGCCAATTTCGCTTGTGGACATACCCTTTTTTTTGAATGGCAAAACTCTCGAAAGTAGTTTCGTCGCAGGTGACCCATATGTTTGCCGGTAGGATTTGGAGGTGTCTTCATCGCTGGAGCAGCTGTGTAGCCAGTGGGACTTGAGTTGTAACCTTCGCCGTTAGGACTTCGACTGCAATATAGATCTCAAGAGAGCATATCACTATATTTGAAGACGATCTGCTAGTTTAGGGACATTTCTGTCCATTATCGCCCTGTTTGAAGCGAAGTTTTAGTTTAAGGACTTTTTGGTCCAGCATTCCCCTTTTGGGGATGAATATTAGTTTAGGGACATTTGGTCCATTATTAGTTTAGGGACATCTCGGTCCAATATTGCTATGTTTGAGGCGGATAGTTAGTTTAAGGACTTCTCGGTCCGTTGTTAGTTTAGAGACGTCTCGGTCCATTGTTAGTTTAGAGACGTCCCGGCCCGTTGTTAGTTTAGGGACATCTCGGTCGGTTGTTGCCAGGTTTGAGGCAAAATTCTAGTTTTAGGACATCTCGGTCTATTGTCGCCGTTTTTGAGGCAAAATTTTAGTTTAGGGACATCTCGGTCCGTTGTTGCCGTTTTTGAGGCGGATAATTAGTTTAAGGACTTCTCGGTCCATTGTCGCCGTTTTTGAAGCGACGGAGCTTTTTGGATACAACTCTCAGAGTCCTGACTTAGGAAGATAGAGAGCGGACACAAGCGTCGTCATCTATCATTGATCTAAGTCGTGACTTGTCAAGCATAGTGTTTTTTGAGGAATCGGCCGTTTATTGGCCGAAATGGTCTTTCGCCATACATATCCATCAGCAGGTAGGCTCCACCTTGATAGACTTTGTCTATGATGTACGGGCCTTCATAGTTCGGCTCAAACTTCCCCTGTTTTGCACGATTGGGGATTATTGATCTTTTGACGACTAGCACGAGTTCGCCTTGGCGGAATGTTCTCAACCTGGTCAGTCTTTCGTAGGACCGTGTCATCCTTGCCTTATAAGCCTTCAGGTTTTGCTGTGCTATAAGGAGAGTTTCGTCGAGAGCATCGAGCTCATCAAGCCGAAGATGAGCATTTTCTTCATCTGTCAGCTCGTATCGAACTGTTACTTGTAGAGAAGGAAGTTCTACTTCCAGTGGGAGCACTGCTTTCGTGCTGAACACCAATGCGTAGGTTGTCGTTTTCATGGCCATCTTGAACGTTGTTCGGTACGCCCAGAGAGTTTCGTGCAGCCTTTCGTGCTAGTCTTTCTTGTTTCTGGACACTGTTTTCTTTATAATCTTTATCAAGGTCTTGTTGAAACCTTCAGCTAGACCGTTTGCTCGAGGATTATAGACTGAAGAGTATCTTCAATCTTTATGTTGTTGTGCGAAGCGACTGATTTTATGACTTCTATAAGCTGGCCCATTATCCGAGATTATCTGTCGCGGAGTTCCAAACCGGTAGATGACATAGGTTCTGAAAAAATAGAGGATATTCTCCGTCTTCATCTCTCTTAGTGGTACCGCTTCTGCCCACTTGGAGAAGTAGTCGGTCGTTGCCAGTATGAACTGATGTCCTTTGGACTATGCCGGTTCAATGGGGCCAATTATACCAGTTCCCCACATTTCGAACGGCCAGCTAGCCACTGTTGGGTGTAGCGGATTTGGATTTTGGTGGATGAATTCCCCGTGAATTTGGCACGAGTGATACTGCTTCGCATATTCGAGACAGTCCTGAATCATTGTGGGCCAATAGTAACCCATTCTTTTTATCTTCAGCTTCATCTTTAGCCCAGCCTGATGAGAGCGCAGAGTCCGTCGTGAGTTTCTTGGACGACTCTTTTCGCTTCTTCTGGTCCCAGGCATCTTAGCCACAGACAGTCGGATGATCTCTTATATAGAGTATCATTGACGAAGACGAAGGACATAGCTCGTTTCATGAGCTGATGTCTAGACGATGCATTTTTGGGTGTTTGTTGGGATTTGAAGTAGTCTATGAAGACTTCCCTCCAATCCTTGACCTTTTCTTCGTCCTCTATTTGAAGGGCTACTTGTTCGGTCGTTTCTTTTCTTTCAGATGACTCTATTAAGTCTTCCGAAGATATATCTGTTGGCGTGAGAATCCTGCTGTTTTGCACAATGATCCTTACGTCATTGAGGTCTTCATCGGCCAGTTCCTTATCCAATTTGGCCAATGCATATGCCTTGCTGTTTTCTGCATGCGGTATACTCACCAGGATGTAGGAGGCGATTTGTGTCAGTAGTTGCTGCACTCTTTCGCCATACTTTATCAGCTCTGGCTTGCATGTCTGATAGTCGCCATTTACTTGGCTAACGATCAGCTGGGAGTCTCCATATATGAGGAGGTCTTTGATTCCCATATCGATAGCGATCTCGAGGCCTGCTTCAAATCTTCATACTCAGCTTCATTGTTAGTCCTTGGCTCCGTTAAGGAAAGGACGTAACACAATATCCCTCCTTGCAGGGTCATGAAGATAAGGCCCACCCCAGCCTTGATTATGGGGGTGTTTCGCTTTCGTTGCTTCACGGAGGACGCTCCATCGAAATAGAGTTCCCACCGGGAATCATTTTCTTATTTCTCTTCTTCGATTGCGTCGAACGCATGTTCTTCTGGCAATTCGTAATTTAACGGGGAGTCGGCTGGTATCGGATGCTCCGCAAGAAGTCAGCTATGGCCTGACCTTTTACTGCTTTAAGGGGTCGATACGTTACTGAGAACTCTATCAGGAGGAGAGCCCATTTGGAAAGCCTTCCTGTTAGTATGGCCCTTGACATTAGATATTTGAGAGGATCCACCTTTTATATGAGATGGACCTCATGTGCCAAGACGTAATGTCTGAGCTTCGTTATCGCGAAGATCAGTGCCAGGCAATGCTTTTCGATAGGGGAGTAGTTATTTTATGCCCCCAGGAGAACATGAATCAAATAGTACAGAGCTCTCTCCTTTCCCCGATCGTTCTCTTTTGCCTATAGCGCGCCTAAAGAAACTTCAAGGGCTGTTGTATATAGAATAAGGGGTTTTCCCTTAACCGGAGCGGTCAATACCGGCGGATTTTGCAGGTATTTCTTGATTTCGTATAGTGCATTTTGGCATTTTTGATCCCAGACGAACGGGGTCTCCTTCTTCATCAAATGACTGTAGGGACGGCATTTTTCGGAGAGGTTGGCTATGAACCGCCGAATATATGCGAGCTTTCCTTGAAGAGATCGCAACTGTTTGAGAGTTCTTGGCGTGGGCATTTCCATAATCGCCTTGAACTTTGAGGGAACGATTTCGATATCCCGGTGCCGTATGATGAATCTTAGGAATTTTCCTGAAGAGACTCCAAACGCGCATTTTAGAGGATTCATCTTCAGATTATAGTTCCGAAGATGCCGGAACACTATTTTTAGATGTTCCCAATGTTCCTCGTGAGATCTGCTCTTTACCACAAGGTCGTCAATGTAGCATTCGACGATCTCGTGTATGAGGTCATCGAAGATCTTTGTCATGGCCCTTTGGTAGGTAGCGCCAGCGTTCTTTAGACCGAAGGGCATCACCTTATAGCAGAATATACCTAGTGGGGCCCGGAAGGCGGTATACTTTTGGTCTTCTGGATGCATTTTTATTTGATTGTATCCTGAAGATCCATTAATGAAAGAGAAGATCTCATGGGTAGACGTATCGATCATCATCTTGGTAACAGGTACTGGGAAATCATCCTTCATGCAAGCTTTATTAAGGTCCCGAAAGTCCACGCAGATACACACCGTCCCCTTTTTTTCATCACTGGAACGATGTTAGCGATCCAGTCGGGATATTGAAATTCTTGGATGAAACCGGAGTCGATTAGTTTCTTGACTTCAGCGTTAATACTCATCTCAAGTTTGAGCCGCATTCTTTTTGGCGCCTGTTTGACGAGCTTTATGTCCGGCGATATGGCCAGTTTATGTACCGCTGCTTTTGGATCTAGACCTGGCATCTCGGAATAGTTCCATGCGAAGAAATCTTTATATTGCATGAGCACGTCCTTTAATGTGGCTACCTGTTTTTCAGATAGTATCTCACCGACGAATGTCGGCCTCGGATCATTTTCCGCCCCTAAGTCAATTTTCCTTAGGTTGTCCGCCGTAGTGTGTATCCCATCTTCCAGCTCTTTTGGTGCCGGTAGAAACTCTGAGATCACCCGGTCCTCGTCTTCATTTGCGAAGCACCTGTAGAGGTCATTCATAATCTCGTGCCCTCCCTCGTTTGAGAGTGTTATTATATGGCAGGTACGAGTTCGCTTCCATTCTTGATGTTGAGCTGGTTCTATCCTCACGGTATAGGTCCTTTTTGGCTCATGCTTTTGCGGCGGGGTTACACTCTAGCTGACAGATAAAGTGAACCTGTCTTGTTGATATTGGTCTTCTACCCAGTTTTTAAAAGTAAAGAAGTCTTCAAGGGGATTCCCTATTGCTCGGTGGTCGGAGCAATGATCCGGATGATGGACCTCGTTTATTTGTTCGGGATGCCGAGACTCCGGAAGCGTCATCATTTGATACTTCATGACAAGGTTGAATATTTTCCTTGTCTTGTTATGGGGGAAAGAATATTCCCGACCTATCTTCTTTATAAAGGACATGCTCCAATCGAGTTTTTCTCGATTGCATGGCTCCTTGGATGTTTAGTTGTTTTCGAACGTTGTTTGTGTTCTTTGCCCTGTTTTTTCCTCTATTTCAGGATTTTCCCCTTTCGTGAGGACATACAGTGGGTCGGGGATGAAGAGTATCATAGTCTTCCTTTTCCGCAGATTGCTGATTGAGGCGCTGCATCCTGGCTTTTTCATAAATGGCCATTTCGCGGCTGTGATTGTCTCGGCTCTTTTGACAAGCTTCTTTTATTAGCTTATCTATTTGTTCTTCGAGTGACAGATTTAACATTCTTAGAGTGGGATTTCGCTCCGTTTCAACGTCACAGTTATTTGGAAGAGCGTTTTCCCCTTCACTGGAGCTATTTATGACGCGGCAACTGTGGAACTTCTCCCGTTTCCTGGACTGAACGTATCCGAGCCGGTTGTCTCCATCTTTCCGTTGGGCATCTTTCGCTGAGTCCCGGGAATATATCAAATATTTTTGTAGAATTGGGCTTGCCGAACAGTTTGTTCGAAGGGTACACCTTGGCATTTTAACAACCTTTTCAATCCCTTCGCTTAGTATCTTGGCAGACAGATTAGTTGAAGCCTGTTGAGTGCAAAATCGGCACCATTCCAGACTTCTTTTTCTACTTTATTTTTCGTACATTGGTAGAAGAGGATCGCTTTTTCGCCTCTTCGCCTGGGAGGCACGTAGAAAGTCTGTAGTTCTTGTACGCTGTATGTATCGAGTGGATCAAGTTCCTTGTAATTCCGAGATGGAGCCATTGTAATTTGTAGACTCTGATCTGTTCCAGCAAAGGTTTACACTGACGGGCGAATGGAGAACACTGTGTTGGCCTCGTCCTCTGAGTCACTGCCAAAGACTAAAATAGGAGTAGATTGTCCGGGCTTATTGTTTTCTTTCTAGGGTTGCCTCGAGTCGACTATTTCTTCATCTTCCTCGGTATCGCTCCCAAATATCGGGATAGTGGCGACAGACTTCTGTTCATCATTCGGCTTATGACACCTTTCCGTATCCTCGAAATCTGGTAGGAAGTACTTTGCGTCTTTATATTTTCGGACCTCATTTACAGAGAACGGATTTAGCTCCCCTATGACGGTGTACTCCGAGCCATCTTTGAAATACTTCATACACTGATGTTGTGTAGAAGGGATGACATTGTACTCATGTAACCAAGGCCTGCCGAGCAAAGCGTTATAGAAAGTCTTGGCGTCAATGACATGAAATTTGATATAAGTGACAAGTATCCCGAAACGTAACGTCAGTATTACGGACCCGAGCGTCTGTGACGGCTGTGAGTCGAACCCGGAGATGGTAATTTTGTCTCGGGCCAGGTGCTGAACGTTCATGCAAATCTCCTTCAGCACCCTCACGTTGAGAAGGTTAACGGAGGATCCGTTGTCGATAAGGATTTTCCCTATTTTTATGTCGTGGCAGTACCTGGTGATATATAATAGACGATTATGTTCGCACGTACCGAGGAGGAGATCTTCATCACTGAATGTAATGTCAGCCGTGTGAACCTCTACCAGTTCATCTTTCATTTTCTCTTCCGCGAAGAAAGCTTGGAACTGATCGGGCTCTTGTAATGCCTTGTTCAGAGAATCTCGTGTCTCTTTGGACAGGAGGAGAGCATCCAATATGCTTAGTTGTGAGGGTATTTTCCTCAAATGTGCTACGACATTGTAATACACCTTGTTTTTCCTAGGCGTGTCCTTCACTGCGAGCACTTTGACAACTCCATCGTCGAGGGCAATTTCCTCAGAGATTTTTTCTTTCCCTTTGTCCTTTTTGCTCGAACCTTTGTTTGTACGTCCGAGGTTCTTTTTAGGCAGCGTGCGGTTACGCAGCTGAATATTCTCTCAGTTCTTCTCCTCCTTTTCTTTTTCAGAGGTGGAGTCTTTGAAGAGAGAGCTGGGGGGTATTTCGTCCTCAGAATCGCTTCCGAAAGTAAGAACTTGGGGTTTCCCCCCTTCCAAACTGGTATCAACCATATGATAGTTGCCAGTCATTTTTTCATGCGCATCTGTCGCACTATTTTGCCGTCGACGAGCATCACGCTTCATCCTCTTGAAGTGTTTTTGATGGGAAACATATCCTTTCCACCACTTCTTGAAAGCACTGCATTCCTCGGTGGGATGGGTAACCCTCCGATGATATAAGCAGTAGTTTGGATATGAATCCTCTCCGTCGAGGCATATGACCCCGGGAGTGTTACTTATGAGAGGCGGCAGCTTTATTCCCATTGACAGGGCTTTGGCAAATTGCTTCTCTATTTTGATCCTGCGCTTATTTGTTGCAGGTATGCTTTGGTTTAGTTGGAGTACTTTACGACTCATCCTTACCGCAGCTTCTTCATCCTGACGCTGACGCTTAGCCTTTTCGTATATGGCTGTTTCGCGTTCTCGGTCAGCTTTGCTTTTTTGAAAGGCTTCGTTTAACAGCCTATCGATCGGGTCTTCTGGCAGTTCCGGGGATTTTAGCGCCGATTCTGCCCCCAGTTCCTATGCGTTGTTTTCTAACACCGAGAGAGTTTCTCCATCATTTAACGACGAATGGGAGACCATGTGGCAACTTGCTACACAATCCCCGGTGTCTTTTGATGGGTCATTTCTCTCATCGTAGTCATTATCTTTGTCCTCAAGAATATGCTTGAGGAACTCTTCGAGAGTGACCGGTGTTCGCGCTTTCTAGTTGTACTCCTCCACCGCGTCAATGTACTTTTGTAGGTCTGTACGCTTGTCGTCATACTCGGCAGGCTGCACAGGCTTCTTGGTCTTCTTCTTTTTCTTCGAAGACTTTGAAGGCTCGACTTGGGGGTTTTGCCCTTTGTCAACAACTTTCGGTATGGGACGGGGTTTAAGCATCCCTTTGATGATTTCTGGTTCAAGTGGGCTTTTCCACCTGACTGCTGGACATGCCTGTAAATCCTTTAGCATTCTTTTGATTTTTGCTGAAAGAACGACTTCCCATGGAGTTTCTTCTACGAGTGAGCATGATGCCTCCGGCGCATCCACATTTTTGGGTGTATGCTTCTGTGGTGGTTTTACCCTCTGGTTATCAGACAACGTGAATTTCCCCTATTGATTCTGGTCCTCGATCCAGTTCTTGAAGACGTAGCATTTCTCAATTGGGTGGCTCAGCATTCTGTGATAGGAGAAGTAGTTAGGGTTGTTGACGTCGCCGGGTTGCGGTGGACGCCGCGGGTCCAGCAATGTGATGAGTTTATTACGCACTGCCAACTCGAACAGTCTCCTCGTCTTGTCGCGGGGAAACGAGTAAGCGCGTCCTAATCTTTCCTCCAAAGACGGGCGCGGACGGGCATTGTTTTGGTGAACAGCCGGTTTTGGACCGCTCGGTTGTTGTTGCGTGTTGGTAACGAAGGCTGCTTTCCCTTTACTCTTGTTATTTCGAGGGTCCTTATTTGAGGAGGAAGGCCCGTGGACCATCTGGTCTATTTGGGCCAGTTTATCGATCAGAGCCTGGAAGGTGGTTGGTTTGAAGAATGTCATGAACTGGGACACAGTCGTTTGAGGATCTAGGGTCCCGATGAACATGCCCACGACAGAAGATTCTTTAATACGCTGTTCGCACTTAGACCATAGTTTCCACCACCAGATCGTGTATTGGACCCAGGTTTCTCCCGACTTTACCCTGGCATTGATTAATGCCATGATTAGAGTACGCTCACTCACGCTGGCGAACCGCTGTGTGACCTGCAGTTCCATCTCTGTGAATGTCTTTACGGAGTCGTTTGGGAGCTCCAAGTACCATTCGAATGCTGTTTATGACAGGCTGCCAACGAACTGGCGAAGCAACAGTTTGTCATCGCCTCCAGTGTTGCCGTACAGAGCTCTGAACTGCGGACGTGATGGTGAGGATTTCCTGTCCCTTTGTACACATGGAATTTGGGGATCGTATACCCCGACGGGTACTTGATTTAATCATACCAGCCTGGATACGGTCGCCTAGTTCTGACGACTTGGCCAGCAGCTTCATTAGATTAATGAGCTCTTATTTGTTGAGAGATATAATCATCAAGAGAGGTCTTAGAGATTGTTTCCTCCTTGGCCACTGATAAGGCTGGAAGAGGATTTGATGTTTCTCCTTTGTCATCATCGATGATTATCAGCGAATCTTCGGCTGGGGGTTCTGGTTAGATCATCATTCCAACCATATCTTGGAATAAGAGAGCCATCTGCTTTATATTAGCAGCTTGCTCAGCAGCTTCCTTGTCGTTTATTTCAAGCACCCTTCGCAGGAACTCTGTATCGGTCTCCTGCTCTTGGCACTGTTCGGCTCTTATATCCGGATTTTCTTTTTGCCCGGTAAGTGCTGCCATTTTAGTCAGCATTTCGTGGAGCTTTTGCTGTTGCTCCTGAGCCTTAGTCAGCGACCGAGTTTGCAGTCGATGACCTATGGAGGCATGGCTTTCCTCTTTTCCTGAAGCCATGTAGACCGTATGTACGATCATGCCCCCAGATTTGGGGCGTTTGGGCCCATCGCCTTTGGAATTTTCCGCCGGCGATAGAGTTTTCTCCAGTCTCGTTCTTTTATGAGAGATTGGAGTTGAAGGAGCCGTTGTGATAGGCACCTGTGTAGAAAGAGTTCCCCGTTGTATAGCAGAGGAGTGATCTTTCTCTTACCGAACCTTCAATTTCTCCGGTCGACGAGAGTAGTTCTGGTCAATCACAGATTCCTGGACTTTTCGTCAGACCCTATGAATTTGGGAGGAAAGCAGCTGATGAGGCTTCTCCGGCTTTGCCTGCACCGTGACTTCTGTAGGCGGGGGCGATTTCTTTAGCACCGCCGTTGGAGAGTTCTTCCGCACCTTTCTGAGCAGATCAAAGCTGTTCCCGGTTGGAACAACAGCGTCAACTTCCACCATTGGAGTTGGCGGAGTAAGTCCAGAGGGGGAGTTGCCCTCATCTTTTCTCACTCGGCGCCAGTGGCGACGTCGAGCGTGTCTTGCAGAAGGGATTGCCTCAGTTTTGGAAGCGGTTTTGTCGTGTCCCCGGCTTTCCTGAAGGGCTGCTGTTGGTGTCAGCCTGTTGAAGTCCGACGTCCCGATTGAAGTTTGGGGAGAAACGACCAATCTTTCAAAGACCGACTTTCTGATAGGGGAAGCGCTTTTGACGGCTTCGCCCGTAGCAAGAGTTTGGAGGGCTATCCATTTTGGGGCAGCCCCTACAAGTATCATGAACCTCTTTATGGGCCCGTTCGAGCTTTTGCTCAGCCTGTTGAAGACCGAGACACCAGATTTGGACGGCTCGTAGAGAGGGGCCGCTGTGGTTGTCAGTCGATCGTAGACCAACCTCTTGGGAGATTCCTCTTGCTGTACTGAAGCACCGAAACTCACTGGTGGGAGCATTGTCCCAAAAAACAATCCAGTAGTGTCCTGTGTAACTTGCCCCACTGTCATTGAGAAGATAGAGGCCGCGTTGGGCCCGTAGGTCACTCCTCCAGTTGGCGTGGAGCGAGAGTTGCTATTGCAAGAGGTGCAGTTGGAAGCCATCGATTTTCTACACAGGAGCAAGACACCAAATTTTAGTACCTTGAATCCAAGGGAAACCATAGCGAACCACGATTTTGTTCGCGAAAGACGACACACGAAGTGTGGAGTGGAAAGAGGAAAAGGTCCTACCGGGTGTGCCAGAATCTGTTCACCGCCGAAAGACAGGGCCCACGACGTTGGGACGTCTGGCCTGATTTTTAGTGGGCAGATGCTATTTGGACTTCTTCATCCACCTCTCCGAAGATACCAAGTTGATTTATGGCACCATATATCGGAGGTTTGGACAGATGCGACCGTTGAAGCAGACTTTATCAGATTCCCCCCCATTTGTGAGGGGTTTTTGATAGTTGGGACGCTCTTCCCTGCAGACGCAGGCCCCTGCAGTTAATTACGTTATCGCGTTGCTATAACCACTTTCTCCTACTCCAGCAGTTCACTTCGTGTAGTGTTATTTTTGTTTTATTTTGGGTTGCCCGTGGATTGTGTACGAAGACTATTTTATGTCGTCGCCCGTAGGGCGTGGATTAGTCCAAATCTAAATATTTTAGATTTAAGCTTGGGTCAAGGATTTTCTTGACGGGGTTTTGAACTTAGGTTGTATATTCCTTCAGTTCAAAAAAATATTTTGTTTTATTTAAGGACCGTTAACCTAGTTTGAGATTAAGATCAACTTAAATATATAAGTGAGCATTTGGGCTCAGTTTGTTTTCTCTAAGGATACGTTAGTTCTGTTTGAGATTAAGATCAACTTAACAACATTTTAGGATCGTTTTTAGTTAAGATCCAGCAAAAGAGCATTTGGGCTCAACTGCAAGAAAACTTCAGAGACTTAGCCAATTTGGGCTTAGTCTACTTAGTCTTTTCTTTTTTATTCAAAAGTGTTAAGCACTTATTTGGGCTCTTTTTGTTCAGCCCCTTTGTTTTTTATGAAAAGTGCTAAGTACTTGTTTGAAGCTCTGGCGCTCACATGAGTATCATATGAAGCATTCAGTTATGGGCGCTACCCAATGAGTATTGAGCACTCAGCCGTTTCGACTGTATATGAAGTGCTAAGCACTTTTTATATGGTGCCCACGTAAGGAGCATGTGCGGCGCTGGGCGCTGCCCAATCAGTGCTATGCACTCAGCCGTTTTGGCTGTATATGAAGTGCTAAGTACTTTTTGTGTGGTGCCCATATGAGGAGCACGTGCGGCGCTGGGCGCCGCCCAATCAGTGTTAAGCACTCAGCTGTTTTGGCTATATATGGAGTGTTAAGCACTTTTATTCAGCATCCACGTGTGTTTCACGTGAGGTGCTGGCCTTCTGTTTTGGGCCTCCGCGTGTTTTTCACGTGAGGCGCTGTTAAAAGGGTGCCCACGTGGGAAACACATGAGGCGCTAGTCTTTTCTCCTTTTTTAGAGATTAAGTATCTGTTAATGGCATTTTTACCATTAATGATCAACAAGATCTTCTGGGATCAGGTTTTTCTTTAATAACTAAGTTCTTTTATAGGTTCTTTTTCCTTTTGTTTTTCTTTTGGACCTAATTCTTTTCTGAATCTTTGATTCTCAAGAACAAGGCCTTCCCGATGAGAATTAAATTCTTAACTTGTGGGAGATTTTTCTTGTGGATCTCTGATCCATAGAAAGAACTGAGTTCTTTGAGAAGGGTTAAACCCTTAAAATAGGTAAAAGAGATATTTTGATCTCTGTGTTTTCTTTACCTAGGTTTTTTTTTTTGAATAGAAAGTCTTCCTTTTTGAGAATTAAATTCTCCGTTGTTTTAAAAGATTTCTGTAATTTTTCAGAAGCTTTTGGGGAGTTCCTCCTTTCTGTCTCTGTGGTCTCTTCGTCTGTGTGTGTGTGAGACTTGAAGCCTCGGGTCCTTAATATTGTGGAGGCAAATTATTAATTGGTTTTGAGAAAATCTGTTATTGAGAGATTCTAATTGATTTAATTGGACATAAAATTGATTTGGGGAATTTTACCCACCGTTGGATCTTTGATCCAAGGACTTCTGTTTTACAGAATATGTTTTCTTGTTTTTAATAAGATTGGGAAAATATTTTCCTGTATACAGAATTTATTCTGTAAAATGGTGATTTTTTAATCACCATTGGATTTTTAATCCAAGAGTTCTCTATTTTACAGAGCACATATTTCTTTTGTTTAGAAAAATATAGGGAAATATTTTCCGATTTCATTGGATCTTTGATCCAACAATTTTCTGTTTGTTTAGAAAGATTAGGGGGATATTTTCCCTTAATAGAATTTTATTCTATTATCTGATGATTTATCATCACCGTTGGATCTTTGATCAAACGGCTCTGTTTAACAGAGGGTATGTTAGGTTTTAGGGAAATATCCCCTGCAGAATTTAATTCTACTTGGTTTTAATTTGGGCGCCAGCTCTCACGTGTTATGCACGTGGGTGCCGCCTAGAAATTTAATTCTATGCGATCCTGTGCTTTGCACATTGGTACCCACGTGAGGAGCACGTGCGGCGTCATATAAGAATTTAATTCTTATGTAATAAGCGCTCCTGTTCTTTGCACATTGGCGCCCACATGATGAGCACGTGCGGCGCCATATAAGAATTTAATTCTTATTCAGAAAGCGTTTCTGTGCTTTGCATATTGGCGCCGGCGTGAGGAGCACGTACAACGCCACCACAAAATTGTTGTTGGCACTGGCGTCCTCGTGAGAAACACGTGAGGCGTTGCCCCATTAGCTTTCAACAGAGGTTTGCTTTATATATATATATATATATATATATATATATATATATATATATATATATATTTGGTGGAACATCACTGTTTTTGTAAATCTAAAAAACTTTTTTTATCGCCCACCTTTGGAGAATCATTACTCTGTCTTCCGAGATCCGTTTTGAGTAAAATCAAGTGTTTTGTACATCTACATCGAAAGATCTAGATTTTCCTGGTTTTAATATTTTCCTGAAAACCGACGTAAATTATATATATCTGCGTTATAAAATTATGTGACGAATCTGGACAAAATCTGTCCTGATTCGCACCCTGTTTTTAAATATACCATAACTCAAGCTCCCGATGTCGGTTCATGACAAAATTTAGATATATAGATGCATAATTGACAGACCTATTACTTTCCTATAGAATTGGTAGCTCAGAAACGAATAGAACAACCTGTTATATACCCTGCAAGACAACCCATAGTTGCTGTCCTGAAATTAGAATTTCTGTTGTAAACCCAGATATTAATATGACCATAACTAGAGCTTCTGGAATCCAAATCGCGTGAAACTTAATTGTTTGGATAATTATACCGAGATACCTAAAATTTTATAATAATTTTTGAAACTTGAAACCCTACGGAAATTAACCCAAACTGTATTTTAAAAATGTGTGTCGGGGCTGGACAGATTTTGATCTGTTCTGCATCAGGATATGAACACCTAAATATCTCCAAAACTAGTACTCATAATTAGGAGAAACTTGAACACCTAGAGCTACATTTTTTGTTTACATTTTGAATTCAATTGACTTGAGTAATTAGTAGTTCACAATATTTCGTTACAGTACTATTTTCTGGTCATTACTTGAATATTGTACGTGCCTCATTTCATACAATGTGACTTACTCATTTATTACACATATATGAATCAAATGTTTAGATATATTGCATGCATGATACAAACCTGAATGACTATGAATACACGCATACTTGTTTATTTGAATACTTGAATCCTTGAATACCTGAATACTTGACTACATGAACATGCGAACTTAACATGAGCTTGAAATTGATTGATTTGGGTATCGTGTTTGGAACTAAGTTCCATGTGAAACAAATTGCCACGCCTTGGCCAGACGAGGGCTACCTCTTGAATCCACGGGGCCACCTCTAGAATCCATGTGCAATTATGAAATGAAATATGGGTCGTGTGTGGAACAAAATGTCACATGGGACAAGGTGCCACACAGAGCAAAGTGCACGCCATGATGATGGGGGGACCATCTCTTGAGTCCGTAGGGGCCACCTCTTAAATCCGTATATGATGCGGGATCCACCGGAAGACGTCCATGGGTACCATACAAACATGACAAGAATAATAACAATGATCCCTATCAATAAGATTATGTGTTTCAGATGAGTTATTTTATAGTATAGAGCTTAGGTCATATTTTAAGAATTTCATATTGCATTTCCTGCATTGTATCATTGCCCGCATTGTATCATTGCCCTAGTAATCTTTGACATTGAATCTTTGAATAACTGCTGATCCGCTATGCTATTCATGCTTACACTTGTTATTGTATTCTCATGTTTAAATTAATTTCTTATTTTTAATCCCTTTATCATGTTATCCATTACACCTCCATGTATAATGCATAACTATCTACATGTTTTACTATTAAATTACTTTGCATTATAACACTATTTAATTTGGGGGCTTACTGAGCGTAAGTTCGCCGACGGACATTCTTTGTTTTCTTTTTTCCCTTGGGAATGTTCGTTAGATGGTTTAGTAACATAGGAGATTGATCCGAGAGAAGAGCAATACTCTCAGTCGTTGTCGCAGGCGGACTACTACCTTTCTTTTCAGCTTTTACATTTCGGTCTGCCTCTTTGTTAAGGCTTCATTATATTATTGTATCTTGTTTTTAGACATCTTGTCAACTGTTTAAACTCTACGGGATTTGAATGTAATAATTGGTAATTGAATTTTTCTTATCTTGTTTTATTCTTATTATATTTATATTGCTTATAAAACCCTTAACGTATTTATTGCGAGAATGACCCTACTTGGAATAAATACGTCGCAGACCTCGTTACGTGACTGCAACCACCTTTTGTGAAGCGGGGCTTGACAGGATTTAATGGTGGCCTATGCAGGTCAGTTCTGCATGACATCGAAAGCAATATATTACAAGAATTTAGAAATCCAATTATTACATTTAATCTTTCATTTGAATCTCGTCCTATTCCTTGAATCTATCTTGAACTTCACTTTCGACTTCTTTGAATATCATCTTTCGACTTTTAAATCCTTTACTTCAGTTCATTATTTATACTTATATCTCTTAGACTATCATTTGTATGCGTTCTTGAATCTTCCATGTTGACTTAGGATTTATTGTAGAAAGTATGTACCGTTCTTCAAATCTTTTTGACTCACGATTATTTGGTCCTTCTAAATTTATTTCATCGCGATCTACGCAAGTCACATGTCTTCTTACCAGTTGGAGTATCAATCGACGGAGCTCAAAAACAATTTGCCACGATATTATTCTTAGCTTTCCCCGTGCCTTGTTGCAACGTATTTTTTAAGAGAATTTCGTGGACAAAATTTTTTGAAGGAGGGTGGACTGTAACGACTCCACCATAATTTCATTCTTGAATCTATTTTGTTTCCTTCCTTATATTTTCTTGAAGATCACTTCTCGATTTCTTGAATTCCTAAAATTCATCTCTGTTTCTTCTTGGATCTCGTAGGCCATATTTTATATCCTATATTCCGGCTTTCGAACTTTTCGATTTGGAAGCATCTCTTGTTTACACATCTTCCTATTTCGTTGTATCACGATCTATGCCACGCTCGACTGTCGTAATAGAGGATAGTATTCGAGACTCCCCATCCCTTGATATTCGTATTCAGAATTTCTTTAAGCTTCCAGACAAGTTAACTCCTTGCTTGCTTCCTTAGACCATCCTTCTTCCATGTTTAAAACAATCCATACGATACTAGTAGCCCTGACCCAAGCCTCTGCGATGGCATGTTCTTTATCCATTCCTTACCTTTTTATCATTTCCTTCTTGTTAGGTTTTTCCTACTTTTTAAATTCCTGTCAATTCTTTTCCTTCTTGTCTGCATCCATAATTGCCCCTTGCGTACATCCTTGCCTCATTCTCGTTGACTTGGGAGATTATCCTAAAATTCTTATGCTAGCTTTTAAATTATTTGACTCGGAATATCTCACCATTTTTGTTCTTCTATTTTTGATTTTCTTGCGATCTATTCCGGTTGAACACCTTCTTATTGATTAGAGTACCGATTAATTGAGCACGACGACGAAATGTAACTGTGTTATCCTAACCCTTTTCTTGCTTTATTGCAACATCCTCCTTTAGTATTTCGAGAACGAAATTATTTTAAAGTGGATAGAATATATTCCGAGTCAAATAATATATTTGCTAACTTTTGGTTTCGAGTCAAATAATTTAAAAGCTTACTATTTGCTAACTTTTGACTCGGAATATCTCTCCTTAAGTTTGAATTAATTCTTATGCTAACTTTTGGTTTTTACCGTAATGATTTTTAATAAATAAAAATATATTTTCTTCGAAATGAATTCGTTTTGTAAAATGAAAAGGTTTTGGAAGATATTTTAAAAAAAGATTTATTTTGATTTCTTTTAATATAAAGAATTTATTCGATTTTGTTTTGAAAGGAAAATTTATAGAAGAGAATTTGTTTTATTGAAAGAAAAAAATCAGTTTAAGAAAATAATTTATTCCATTTATCTTTTGAATTATTCTCTTTCGAAACTCTGTATATATTTGTTTCTATTTAATTATATGCAATAGTAAGCTTTTATCCCATTGGTTAAGTCATTGCATTATTAGTCCATAGGCCACATGTTTGAACCTTGGGACCTGTAATTATTTTTATCTATTTTTTAAAAATCCCTTTCATAACTTACAAATTTTCTTTCATTTCCTCTTCTTCTTAACTCCCAAAAATCAATTCGCACCATCAGTTAGATGGTTATGAATTATAATTAAGTAGAATTTATATGACCATAAATCTCTTTATATCTCACTCCTCCTCCTTCATCCTTCTCAATCTCAATACAAAAACCAAAAGTTCAATCAAACATAGAACTCTTTTCTTTTTTCTCCTTATTCCCTCCCAAATCGTAAAGGTGCTGGAGTTCGTTTCGCCGCTCGGGACAAATTTGCAGGGGTGGTTGTTAGACCACCTTGCAATTAGATAAGTCTCCCTCTCCTCTTCTTTCCCCTTTTCCTCCCTTCATCTTTCCTTTTCCTTTCGTCTGGACTTACATGATATCGGTAGCACTTATTTAAATATTTTTAATAAAGAATTAACTATGCATAATATTTGTATAAATGGTTGCCTAGATAATCTGTATGTTCTTTTTATGCTTGTGGTATTTGTGTGCAGTCTATTGTAATCATCGTATGCTATTAACGTTATAGGTAGTAACTCATAAGAATTTCATGAAATGATATATATGTGAAAAGTGTTATGATTGTTTTATGAAAGGCCGGTTCATATGTATTTCTTTTTATACCCGATCGGATGATTGAGACATCGATGACATCCTTCAATTCGCGATATGATTTTTATAGAATCACCGGTGTAGTTTCTCATGTATATTCTTAATTATTATATTTGTCAATATAAAGGAAAACAAAGTTGCAAACTAATATCATGATGTTATCGCTTTCAAATACGATCCTTAATACCTTTAACGTTAAAATAATTTTAAGAAATTAATTCAAACTTCTAGAAATTTCAAGAAATTTATCTATGATAAAAATTTCAGATCGGATCGAATTACATTTTAGGATTTTACGTCATTTTAGTTACTTTTTTTTGTAAATCTAAAAAACTGTTTTTATCGGCCACCTTCGAAGAACCATAACTGTGTCTTCTGAGTTTCTTTTTTTTTTATCAAACTAAAGTGTTTTAGACATTTAGATCGAAAGATCTAGATTTTCCTAGTTTTAATATTTTCTTTAAAACCGAAGTAAATTATCGAAATCTCCGTTATAAAATTATGTAACGAATCTAGACAAAATCTATCCTGATTCGCACCTTGTTTTTAAATATGGCATAATTCGAGCTCCCGATGTCAGTTCGTGACAAACTTTAGATGTATAGATGCATAATTGATAGACACATAACTTTCCTATAGAATTGGTGTTGGTTCCTAGCGCCCTCTCCGCGGAGGCCGCGGTTGATGCGGAAGCGAAAAACAAAAATTACGAGGGGGCTACAAGAAACCATAAGCTAGCGATCGATCCAAACACCGAAACTAGAAAGCTAAGCTTGCAAAGGTTCGGGATACTACCTTCGACGCATGTCCACCCAATCGTGGAAGATCTCTTCAAGCTCCCTGTGTGCCGTCCGGACCAAGCTCGAATAGAGACAACCCTTGCCAAAGATGATCCACCTGAGGGAACCAATCCAAGCTTCGGCTTCACCAAGTGAGGCAACTGACGCTCCAAGCTTTCTACGAATGGAGAGTGGGGATGTAGAAATATTTCACTATCGTTTTCTCTCTATTTTCTATGCTTTAGAGAGATAGCAAGAAGAAGGAGAAGGAGGTGAAGAAGTGTAGCCATCACAAAAAAATGGCTAAGTGTTGTGTAGAGAAAAAGCCCCAAAGTAAAAAAGAATGGCTCCTTTTCTTTTGCAATCATGAAACAATAGTAAATCCAAATGATTTTTAAAATTTTAAAACCATAGCCATGCTTCTCTACCAGTTTCTATACACCTCATCCTCCACCTCATTTTTGATTTTCTTTTAAAGGAAAATCAATAAATGAAGTGTACATTTTCTAGAACAAATTCCGTATAAATACAGAATACAACCCAGTATACATATAAAAATACATATACGCGTATCCGTTTAAAAATACGAATAGCCAAGAGAGAGAAAATGAATAGAGAACAATAATACTAGAATAAATATACTAAATATATATATATTATTAAATAAAAACCTGATTTAATAATCTGGCTTAATGCTAAACTGCTAGTATTATCAACCGTCCGATTAAAGTCCGTATAGCATGTACACATATTTAATCGGACACCCTGTATTTACCAACATACGTCATCTACATCATATCGACTGAACCGGGAAAACCCTCTGTGTGGGACTCTAAAGACTCGACAATACGCTGGCAGTGATTTACTGGATAAATCCAAAAACCACAAGTATATCAGCGGCGCTAGCTGTACGTAACGGCTATCCAGGTATCTGCCGAAAAGGAGGTCGACAATCAAGTCTGTCCGTACCTTACCGAGCTTGAATGTGACAATCTCCGTATAATCTGTTCTCTTCGTCTAAGAGTATCGCATACCGGGTCTATGGGGTGGAAACGTTAGACCCATAATAACTTGATAAGTCGTGTCGGAGTCAAGCTCATCACCAACCGAGAAACTACTGAACTCATATCAGTAAATCTCATCTACCGTAGACACGGATTTAGTGTGATAGCCAACCGAACACTGCATGATATCGACTCATAATATCCGAAGAGATGGATCCCTGACAATTGCTCACTGCCTCCATGTGGCTTGGGACTGTACCCAACTAAAATCTGTTTGCACGACTCCTCTTGAGCCGTGTTAGGGTAGTAATCAAAGTATAGTGGGAACTCACACGAGAAAAATGATGATCTCAGGTCAAAAAACTAACCTGTACTCATGCCACTCGAGAACTTCCATCTGACGATAGATATAATACCATCTAGAAGTTCTCGGCTAGTCCGTCCAGTTTACTCACCTCCAGTGAGCACCTGTATATTATCTTAGGTGACACAATACCAATGGCTTATGATACCGGCCCCCGCCTCTCGTTGGGGTCTCGAAACGTATACACCAGTCTACTCCGGAATATTGATGCTCAGTCTCGATACTCCCACGACTAGTGATATTTAAGGATGAGCTTATGGACTACCCAACTCTCACTTATATGATCGCCATCAAAATGCTGGTAGTCAAGAAAGAATCATATGGGCTTCATCATTATGTATTAGCGATATGTAATAATAGGTAAAACGTGTACACATCAATGATAAAGACAAACCAGATAGCATACTATCATCTCGAGTAAGATTGTTCTACCTGTATAGGTCCTCCATCAATTATCATAATCGCATGCTTCCAATTACAATAATTTCCTTGAGGGTACTATATCCAAAAATCTCCTATTTGCACTTAAGGTTAATTATTATGGTATCACATACCCACATCCCGTGTGCTATCGAATATCCAATTTCTCTACTAATCAGTTTCTCAAAGATCATTTGAGGAGCATCCTTGTTCGAGAAATAACCTTAAGTGAGTGGATCCACTACAATATTCCAACCTTCTCTCTCTCTATATCTCAATTTTGCGGAGATGAAGAATCTCCTGAACTGAGCGATACCCCGCCACAAGAATTTGTCTGGATACTTGATGGGACCAAGTTCATAAATGAATAATTTTATCCAACAAGCTTCTTGGATTGTATCCTCTGTTGAGTCATAACCAGCATCCTGCACCATGCTTACCTCAATATCCATATTGGAACCCTATCCAATATACCGCTCCTCAAAAGAGACCAAACTAAAAACTCTAACAACATCTCTGTCATTCAGGTCATCTTGGAAGCCTAAACCGATAACCGCTTCCCGAAGTAGGCTGTTGTTATCATATACCAGGAACATCCTCTAATGTTCATAACTGCTTCCTTTTGTCTCTCCAGTATTGGATTAATATCTGCTTACTACAGCAAATGTATAAGCAACATCTGGTTTTGTACAAGACATTGCATGATTGACTCAATTGCCTAAGCAAATGATATGTCATTCATATCCGTCCCTCTTCTCATCAGTCTAGAAGACATCTCTTTAGAGAGGGTGACTCCATCACCTGCGGGTGCACCATCACGTCGGGAGTCGTCCATTTTAAAATACTTCTAAAATACTGTCTAAGTACCCAGATTGGGTTACTTGCCAAATCTAGATCTAAAAACATATATCCAGTCACCAGAATTCCTGATATATTATTCATAACCAACGTGGAGAAAACACTATGTGACAACCAAAGTTTGACCAATTGTAGTATATGAACATCACTTTCTATCTGGAGTATGTCATCTAAATCCCATGGCAATACTCGCTACACCCTTCTTACTAGGTTCATCTATTGTTTTGATGAAGTCAATCACCTTGGCTATCACATTGAAACAGATGATCCATCTCCGTTATCTATGCTTTAGTCTACGAATAGACATAAGAAACTTGCATACCTTCCGCTGCTCCCACTGACTACAATAACCCTCTGGCAGAGTCATATATACGTGCACTTCAAAATTACCATTTAGAAAGACGTTATAGTCATCCTCTTGTCAGATATCATAGTCTTGAATAGCAAAAGTGGCAAGTCTTATCCGTGTGGACTTCAGCGTAGACACTGAAGTAACCGTTCCCTCATGGGAACTGAATAAAATCTAATAAAGCAGCAGTGATACCTCAAATGGGGCATCACGTGCTCATACGTGATGGGGCCTCATGTGCTCACA
Organism: Agapanthus africanus; assembly: GCA_030015575.1. Taxonomy (NCBI): domain Eukaryota; kingdom Viridiplantae; phylum Streptophyta; class Magnoliopsida; order Asparagales; family Amaryllidaceae; genus Agapanthus; species Agapanthus africanus. Next base: position 205,574,596 of record CM057341.1, on the reverse strand, counting down.
CGTGATGGGGCCTCACGTGCAAACACGTGACCTTTTATGGGCAGATTCTATCTGTGTCTGAATTTCCCAAATTGATAATGTCACGTGCCCGTGATAGGTTCTTGAACCCACTGAATTAATAGAATTAAATTCTAACTTAAAGCAGCAAGGAAACCCCCCAAAGGGGGGGGGGGGTCACGTGCCCACACGTGACCAGGTCTCACGTGCAAACACGTGACCTTTTATAGGAAAAGCCTAGAGGCGCTGAATGAAATAAACAATTGGAGATGCTTAACCAATAGGGTCACGTGCCAGCACGTGATGGGTTCCTGAGCCCTTTGAACTAACAAAATTGAATTCTAATTAGATGGGCCACGTGCCAACACGTGATGGATTCTTGGGCCCTCTAAAACAATAGAATTAAATTCTAATTAGATGCTTTATCAAGTGGGGTCACGTGCCAACACGTGATAAACTCCTAAACCATCTGAACTAATAGAATTAAATTCTAATTAAAAGGAATCAAAAACCCTAATTGGAAAAATATTTCCCTAGATCTTTCCAAAACAAAAAGATTGCACTCTGTAAAAGGGTGCACCGTTGAATTAAAAATCCAATGGTGATTAAAAATCACCAATTTATAGAAAGATTCTATACAGGGAAATATTTTCCTAAAAAACTACTAAGAACAACAAATAAAATATCTTTTGGATTAAAAATCCAATGGTGAATAAAATTCACCAAATGATCTAAAAGATCATGGTGGTTAGAAAATCAATCAAAATCTTTCAATGAAAGATTGACTAAACAAACTGATTCTTTTCTTTCTCCTATAAATAGGAACCAAGAAGAAAAGAAAAAAAGGGGATACAACAACAGAGAGAGAGAAGAGAATTTAATTCTCCAAAAAAAGAAGAAGATCTCTTAAGAAAAGAAAGAAAACCCTAGGTAAAAGAGAGAAAGAGATCATTCTATAAGCTCCCACAAAACAAAAGAGTATTTAATTCTCAAACTAAGAGTTTAACTCTTCTGAATAAGAACTTAATTCTTCCTTTGGTTGAAGATCTGCAGAAGCAGATCTCCCCATAAGTTGATAATTTAATTCTCATCGGGGAGATTCTGCCATGTAGATCTAAAACCTAAGGGAGGACCTAAGTTCAGAGAATTTTATTCTCCCATAAAGCATATAGGAATTTAATTCCTCCAATAAAGATAGGGTTTAACCCTTAATATAAGAACTTAGTTCTTCTTCATGGTAATAGATCTGCAGAAGCAGATCTCCCCATAAGTTGAGAATTTAATTCTCATCGGGGAGATTCTGCCATGCAGATCCAAAACTTAGAGGGAGAATTGAGTTTAAATAATTTAATTCTTTTAAACATATAGGAATTTAATTCCTCTAAATAAAATTAGGGTTTAACCCTATATAAGAATTTTATTCTTAAACAAGGGATTTATCTCTCCATGCACGTAAAAAGATCAAGTACCCAACATGATCATGTGATAGCACGTGACCCTCCCCCTCAATGGTCAAAAGAGAACGAATAAGATTAGGTCACGTGCTCCCACGTGACCCTTGAACAGACTTCTCAAAATAAAAAGGGCATAATAGATTTTGGGTGCCTCACATGTCCCCACGTGACCCTTGACAAATGCCTCTTTAAAAAGAGAAAGAATGGGGTAAAATTGAGGAATTAATACCCAATGCATGGGCACCATCACGTGTCCACACGTGATGGTCATGAAGATTAAGTGTTTAACACTTACTTGCATATCCTGAGAATAAAATAAAGGAAGTTTGGCCCAATACTCAAGCGCCTCACGTGACCCCACGTGAGCGCTTCTTTTTTTAGTGTTTAACACTATTTTTGTGCGCCTCATCCCTATTGTATAACACTATTTCGAGCGCATCACATGGGTGCACGTGATAGCCGAGTGTACTTTAGTGTTTAACACTATATTCGAGCCAACCTTAGCCCAAATTAGCTAAGTCTTCCAGAGACAGGACCCCATTTTTTGACTGAACCTCAAATACACTCTTGTCTTCCTTGATCATCTCATATGGCATTCAGACCAATTCCCAAAGCCTTTCAATCTACATTGGTTCAAGGGTACATCTCTTCATACCTCTGATATATCTCGTTGTAATTCCTCAGCGTCTTCAGAGAGATGGAGGGTCCCAATAACCGATAACTTTTGGTGCATCCCCAGACAGTTGAACCAAAACCAAACAGACTACGACGTTTTTAAACTGGACTAAGATGTCCTTAAACTCATGGACTATGATGTCCTTAAACTTTATGGACTATGAGGTCATTAAACTCATAGACTATGATTTCTTTAAACTTTACAGACTATGACGTCTTTAAACTGAACCGAGATGTCCTTAAACTAACATCGGACCGAGATGTCCTTAAACTAACAATGGACCGTAATGTCCTTAAACTAATTATAGACCGTAATGTCCCTAAACTAAAACAATAGAGCCCAAATGCTCTTTTGTTGGATCTAAATGATCCTGTTAAGTAGATCTTAGTCTAAAATGAGACTAACGTATTCTTAACAACCATTCAAGTTGATCTTAATCTCAAACGAGATTAACAATCCTTAAATCAATCCAACTACAGATCCTTCAACCAACATTGGTTCAAGGGAACATCTCATCACACCTCTGATACATGTCGTTGTAACTCTTCAACGTTTTCAGAGAGGTGGCGGGCCCCGACAATCAATAAACCCAATGGACCACAATGTCCCTAAACTAAAACAATAGAGTCCAAATGCTCTTTTGTTGGATCTAAATGATCATGTTAAGTAGATCTTAGTCTAAAATTAGACTAACGTATCCTTAACAAATATTTAAGTTGATCTTAATCTCAATGAGATTAACTATTCTTAAACCTAACCCAAACCCAAATCTTAGAAAATACGGATTTGGACTAATCCACGCCCTACGAGCGACAACATAAATTAGTCTTCGTATACAATCCACGGACAACCAAAAAAGAAAACAAACACACACGACACGAAGTAACCATCTGGAGAAGGAGAAAGTCGTTACCGCGATGTGTTAGCGTAATTAACTGCAGGGCTTGCGCCTGCGGGGAAGAGCGTCCCCGCAATAAAAAAACCCCTCAAACGAGGGGGAATCTGACGAAGTCTGCTATATCGGTCGCATCCGTCTAAACCTCCGATGCACGGTGCCATAAATCAACTTGGCATCTTCGAAGAGGTGGACGGATAACACCAAATAGCATCTGCCCCCAAATTCAGGCAAGACGAACCTACGCGGTTCCGTCTCGCGTCTTTCGGCGGAGAACAGATTCTGGCACGCCCGGTGGCACCTTTTCCTCTTTCCACTCCACACTTCGTGTGTCGTGTTTCGCGAACGAATCGCGGTTTGCTATGGTTGCCCTTGGGTTCGAGGTACTATGATTTGGTTTTGCTCCCGTGTAGAAAAAAGAACATCAATAGCCTCTAACTGCTCCAACTGGAACAACAACTCCCGTTCCGCCTCATCTGGAGGAGTAACCTACGGTCCCCAAGCAGCCTCCCTTTTCATAATGCCGTTGGAACAAGTGTCCCAAGCTACCACTGGGCTATTCGTCGGGACCATGATCCTACCAACGAGCTTCAACGTTCAGATGCCGTCACAGGAAGCTGCGAAGAAGTCGGTCTTTGATCGGCTTGCAACTACCACGGCCCTTCTCGGCGGATCGTCCAGCTCCAATGCCTCAGTCGTCGATAGGCTGGGTCAAAGCTCAATTGGGCCCGCAAAGAGGCTCGCAATACCAGAGAAGGACACTCCAACTCCTGCTACAGTTGAGGTCGTCCAGGCTGCTCTCCCTACTCGAAGGTCGGCTTTCGACAGGTTGACCATTCCCTCTCAGCGGAAGTCTGTCTTTGACAGGCTGGCGCCAACGACAGGCTCTTATCAGAACAGGGGGCATGGAAAAGATGATCCAACAATAGAGGTTCTCCCGGCCGCTCTCCATGTTCGACGTCGCCACTGGCGCCGAGGGAGGAAGGCTGGGGGTAGTTCCCCATCTGGACTTACCCCGCCGGCTCCAACGCTGGAAGTCGATGCTTCTGTTCCAACTGGGAACAGCTTTGAACCACTTAACAGGGTGCGCAGAAATTCGCCAACTGCCGTGCTAAAAAGATCTCCTCCAGCTATAGAGAACGTTACAAAGGCGAAGCTAGAGCAGCCCCCTCAGCGGTTGTCCTCTAAAATTTACAAAGTCTGGCGACAGGTCCAAAACTCGGTGATCGACCAAGACCACTCCCGCCAACCAAAAAAGATAAAGGTTCGGCAAGAGAAGGACCACCCTGTCATACCACAGAAGGTGTCATCTACTTGGGTGCCCGCTACAACAGCCCCCTCAACTTCGACCACACACAAACGAAGGAGGCCGGAGAAACCCCCATGTCCGCAATGAATCTCTAAGGCGCTGAATCTAAACGCCCCAAGTCTGGGGGCATGGTGGTGCACACCGTCTACATTGCTTCCGGAAAAGAGGAAAGCCGTACTTCTACGGGTCATCGATCGCTTACGCAATCCGTGACAAAGGCCCAGGAGCAACAACAGAAGCTCCAGGAAATGTTAACACAAATGGCCGCACTCACTGGGCCAAAAGAAAGCCCAGAGGCGTCGTCAGAGCAGCGTCATGAACAAGAAACCGATGCTGAGTTCCTCCGCAGAATCCTTGAGAAGAAGGACAAAGAAGCAGCGGAACAAGCGGCCAATATAAAACAAATTGCGCTTCTCTTCCAAGACATGGTCAAGATGATGTTACAGCCGGATCCTCTAGCTGAAGATCCCCCGATTATCCTTGAAGATGACAGAGGGGAGACATCTAACCCTCTTCCGGCTTGTTCAGCAGCCAAAGAGGAGATGTTCACACCATAATATTGCATTATTATATTCCCCATTCTTATTCGTTTTATAAATAAACAGGTGCTTTTGACGCATGTCTGCTAAATATTACAGGTTACAGGTTCTTGGATCTAAAACAGTGAAAAAGATAAAAGATGATGCAAAAGTAGAACTATAACCAACAAATAGAGAGATCTTGATCAAGCCTACATCAAAGATAAACTTCACAAAGTACAAGGCAATGCAAGGTCCAAGATTACAAAGCGAACGGTTAAAAGTCCACCGCAATTGTTTACTGGAGAGATCTGGAAGAAACATAGAAGCTATTTTAATAAAAGATCCAAAGAATAAGGAAGCCCAAAGACAGAAGAGCCCACAAAGGAAATTTCAAGGCCCAATACTTCCTTTTAAGGAGACAGAGATATAAAATTTTACCAAAGCTTGGAGTCTACTTTGACTAGGTCTTCCTAAGGATATTTTGGTAAATGTAGACGTGCGAATCAATTGTAACCTAGGGTTTTCTATCCTCTATAAATAGGAACTCTAAATCATTGTAAAGGCTATGCCTCCTTATGCCTCTTTCTATGAATAAAATTTAGAAATCTTTTGGAGAGCATCGGTGCCTCTTTTCATTTCATGAATTCAGATCTGACAACCCTGCGTTGATATTTGGAGAGAGCCAACTGTAAAGTAAGTAGATTTATTTATTTTCTTGCCCTAGGTAATTTCAATTCCTGCCCTAGTTAAATTTATTTTCCTGCCCTAGTATAGATTTTATTTATCTGCCATAGTTATAACTTTTAATTAATTGCCCTAGTTTAGATAATTAGGTTTTTAGTAATAATCAATCCGAACACCCTTCGGAATTAACTCGTTTGAGCGATTAGGAGATTCACAAAATCCCTGTGGACCGACCCGTACTCACCGGCTAGCTACCAAGCGACGCCGTTCTTGATTGCGGTAAATTATTTTTGATCGAATAAAATCTCTCTTTAATCAGGAGACCATCTCCAAAACCGCCCTGAAAGACTATATCGCCCAACAGATATGAGCTCATCAGGCGAACGAAGCGGCCGGTCAAGTTGTTAAGACTGGACGACCCTACCCGGGTTGGTATGACCAAATAAAGTACCCGCCGGGATATACGATCCCTAAATTCCATGTATATAAGGGGACGGGGAATCCGCACCAGCATGTTGCTCAATTTAGAGATTTGTGCGTTAATACTGGAGGTGACGATAAGCCACTGCTTCGCCAGTTCATCGGCAGCTTGTCGGAGACAACATTCGAGTGGTATTCTGAACTCCCGAATGACTCTATCAAGACATTTGCAGAGATGGAGCTGCTATTCACCCAACGTTTCGCGAGCACTAGCGAACGTACCCCAATCACGGCGCTGATTAACTCCAGGGTGAAGCCAGGCGAAACATGGGTTCAGTACGCGATACGGTGGCGGAACCTATGGTCGAAATGCGGACAGCGCATAGAAAGGCCCCTGCTGTAGACATGTTCGTGGGAACCTTCGATCCACAGGCGACCATATCTTAATTCATGATGTTCTTCAAGCTGACCAACTTCCAGGCCTTGATCGACAAGCTGGCTCAGATGGATCAGATGGGTTATAGACCATCTCCTTCGAAGATGGAATCTCGAAACGAAAAGGGGAAAGGGAAAGCGACCTTCGTCGCCAATACTCAACAGCAGCCTGGTAGTCCAAAACCAACTGATCGCCAAGACGAAAGAAGGCGATTCTTTAACGAAAAACTGAAGCGCCCTTATTCGTTTCCTCGGGATAAAATAAGGAGACTGTTCGAGCTGGCGGTGCGCAACAGGCTCATCACCTTGCCGGATCCAAAACGCCCATTGCAACCCGGTGAGGCCAATAATCCCAATTATTTCCCCTATCACCAAGTGGTAGGCCACCCAATCGAAGATTGCTTTGTCTTCAAAGGCTGGATTGAGGACCAATACTAACAGGGAGAATTCACACTGTCTTAGAATTGGAAAGTAAGCCCGCCTTAGCCGCATGCTTTTAAAAGGGGGGACACACCGGGGGCATCGTTCTCTTTTATAGAAGAAGGTCCATGGGAGATTGCTCTTTCAGCCAAAACAAAAAGAATGCTAAAAGATCTCCAAACATGCTCGGCAATCAAGTGGAAAAGTCCGCTAGAACCTGAAGTCATTGAGGGAATGCTGAAGCCGCGCCCAGCGCCAAGAATTGATAGCGATGGTCAAAACGCTCGAGCCCAGCCGTCAAAGTCTTCGAAAAAGAATAAGAAGACCAAAAAGTCCGTGAAGCCTTATGACAAGCGCACGGACCTACAAAAACATATTGACACTCTGGAAGAATATAACCAGAAGGCGCGAACCCCAGTCATACTCCAAGAGTTTCTCAACCACATCTTCGAAGACGGAGATAGTGACAATGATGATGGAGAAGACTCGTCAGATGAAGCCGAGGATTATGTGGCAAGCTGCCACATGATCTCTCACTCGTTAATAAACGGTGAAGAAGCTTTGGATACAGAGAAACTGGGGGCAGATCCCGAGCCTGAACTTCTAGAACCGTTTGACGAGATGATCGACCTGCTGCTGAACGAAACCCGTCAGAAGAGCAAGGATGATCAAGAACACGAAATGGCCATATTCGAAAAAGCCAAACGCCGACGACTGGACGAAAGGGTGAAAACACTTCCACCAGATCAAACCACATCCACCGTTAGCAAAAGCAGGCTCAAGACGAGGAAACGGTTCGCCAAATCACTGTCAATGGGAATGAAGCTGCTAGCTCCCAAAGGAAATACTACTGACAGTGTACGCCTTGACGAAGAGGATGTACATCCTAGCTACTGCTTATACCATCAAAGGATTGCGCGCCCCACTGAAGAGTGTAACGCCTTTAAAATCTGGAGGCAAGGATATGTTGCTCATCGACAACATTTCAAGCGGATGAAGCGCAAAATGCGTCGAGAACAAAGGAGCACGACAGATGAACGCAAAAGAACTACCGGCAACTGTCACATGGTTGATTCCGGGGGATCGCAAGTTCTCACCTTCGGGAGCGATTCGGATGAAGAAATAGCTCTCGGTCCTCTCTTCAAGGAATCCATCTCTGAAGCAGAAGAGATGAAGACCTGTGAGAACATTCATCTGCGCAATCGCACGTTACCCGAAAAGAATCTCGGACCCGCAAACAGGGGATAGAACAAAAAGGATAAGGGGAAAGAAAAAGTCCCTGAGGATATTGCCCTCGATGATAGAGTCGTCGAAGAGTTGGCAGCCAAGGACCCGCCCAAGAAAAATAAGGTGGATCACAACGTTCTGGCACACCTGAGGAAAATACCCTCGCAGCAAAGCATTCTCGTCGCCTTTCTGCTATTTAAAGAGGCGAGAGATTCTTTGATCAAGGCACTACAAGAGCCCGAATAGTTTCAAGCTTTCCTTGCCGAAGAAAAGATGAAGGACGAGCTGGAAGAAGTTCACACTGCTGACATCACTTTCGGCAATGAAGACCTCTTCCTCGGGACGTGCGAGCACAACCGTCCCCTATATGTCACCGGATACTGTCATGACATCAAGATATGTAAAATCCTGGTCAACAATGGATCCTCCGTCAACCTTCTCAATGTGAGAGTGTTGAAAGAGATTTGCATGAGCATTCAACACCTCGCTCGGGATAAGATTACTATCTCCGGTTTCGACTCCCAGTCATCACGAATGCTCGGGTCTGTGATACCGACGTTGCGCTTTGGGCTGCTTGTCCCGGACATCAAGTTTCACGTCATTGACGCCAAAACTTGCTACAACGCTTTGCTCGGCAGGCCTTGGTTGCACGAGTACAACATCACCCCTTCTACACAGCATCAGTGTATGAAGTACTTCAAGGATGGTCTCGAATACACTGTGACAGGGGATCTAAACCCGTTCTCCGTAAATGAAGTCCGAAAGTATGAAGATGCAAAATACTTCTTGCCAGACTTCGAAGACATGGAAAGGTGCCATAAGCCGGAGAATAAGCAAAAAGCTATCACCACCGTTCCGGTCTTCGGGAGCGATACCTTGGAGGAAGAAGAGATGGTCTATTTGGGACCGCCCAAATGCAACAAGCCTGGACCGTCTACCCCTATGTTGGTCTTCGACAGCGACTCTGAAGATGAGGTCAATGCAGCATTTTCTGTTCGGCCATCAATACAAGCCTTCACTGGCGATGAACAGAGTTTGCAAATCGCCATGGTTCCGCAAGAGCATTACAAAGAGCTCGACGCACTTGATACCTATAGTGTGCAGGAATTGTAGATGTTCTACGTTCCTCCCAGGCGAAGAGATGGAAAGGCGATCCTCCTTTATCGATCTACGAAAACCAAAGTGGAGAAAGAAATCTGGCATGGTGCCGATTCTGCACTTGACAGGCTCCAGCCCATCCGTCTGCCCAAATACTACACAGAAGGATTAAAAAGGCTGTTAAGGCGCCAAGGCGTACCCTTTAAACAGACCGAGCGACAAGCTCAGTTCTACAACAGGATCTGGAACGTCCCCGGAACTCAGGTAAAGTTGCCCAGTGGGAGAATGGAAACGATCGGGCTTGGATATGTTCAATCCAAGAAACGGGAGCGATCCTATGGTTGCTACGTTACACATGACTTCGATGAAGAAGGGGATGCTCTGTTAGAAGACGCTAACCCTGAACCAAAATGAGGTCCCACCATGAAAATGACAAGTCCGTCGTTTGAAGAACAGATGGACAAGCTAATAAGAGAAGCGGGTCAAAAGGTCCGGGATGATCATAGCCGCGAAATGGCCATCTACGAGAAATCCAGGACGCAGCGCCTCCTTCAGCAGGCTACGGAGAATGATGATGCCCTTCGTCACCAGCCCTTCACAAAGAAGACTTGACGCGAGGGCAAAAACAAACTGAAGAACAGAAAATATGTTCGACAGCAGCAGAGCGGGTCCAAAAAGCCACGCGATCGAGAATTGGTCGGCCGGAATTCGTCTCTAATGAAACAGATGGGTCGAACATACTCTTTTCCCCAGGATAAGACAAGGAAGATATTCGACCTCGTCGTGAAACATCGGTTGATTACGCTCCCGGAGTCCAAGCACCCCGAACAAGCAAGTGAGGTTCATCATCCAGACTATTGCTCCTATCACCGAGCGATATGACATCCTCTCAAAGACTGCTTCACGTTCAAAGACTGGGTAGAAGACCAGTATTAGCAAGGCAGATTCGCTTTATCCAGCAGTTGGAGGATAACCCCGTTACAGAAGCATGAACCGAAAGCCACGTATGCAGCGAGAGTAGAACCAGATCAACATCGGTCTTGGAAACGATCTCGTACCTGTCACGTAATAACGCTGACAGAAGAAGGAGTGCCTGAGAATATGGACGACCTCTCCTGGTGCTTCGAAAACGATGATGACGAAGTGATCTCAGAGTTTCTACCGGCGCCGAAGGAGCTGGAAGATGGGATACATACTACTGCAGATAACCTCAGAAAAATTGACTTGGGAACGGCAAATGACCCACGGCCAACGTTCGTCAGTGAGCTGTTGTCTGAAGCAAAGGTGGCTACGCTCAAAAATATGCTCATGCAGTATAGAGACTGTTTTGCATGGAACTATTCCGAAATGCCGGGATTCGATCCAGAAGTAGCTATGCACAAATTGGCGATATCTCCGGACATCAAGCCAGTCTAACAAGCGCAGAGAAGAATGCAGCTTGAACTTGAAATGAGCATCAATGTTGAGGTCAAGAAGTTAATCGACTCCGGCTTCACCTAAGAAGTTCAGTATCCTAGCTGGATTGATAATATCGTCCCAGTGATGAATTAAAATGGGACAGTGCGCATCTGCGTAGACTTTCGGGACGTCAACAAAGCTTGCCCGAAGGATGATTTTCCCTACCGGGGTCCGAGCTGATGATAGACAACACGTCCACTCACGAAGTCTTCTCCTTCATGGACGGATCATCAGAATATAATCAAATAAAAATGCATCCCGAAGACCAGAAGCATATCGCTTTCCGGACTCCTCTGGGCATATTCTGCTACAAAGTGATGCCTTTCAGCTTGAAGAACGCCGGCGCTACCTATCTGAGGGCCATGACGAAGATTTTCGATGACATCATACATGAAGTCGTCGAATGCTATGTCGATGACCTTGAGGTGAAAAGCAAATCGCACGAGGAACATTGGGAGCATCTGAAGATAGTGTTCCAACGTCTTCGGAAATACAACCTTAAATTGAACCCTTTGAAATGCGCGTTCAGAGTCTCCTCAGGTAATTTCCTAGGATTCATCGTACGACACCGGGGCATCGAAATAGACCCGTCAAAGATCAAGGCGATCATGGAAATGCCCCCGCCAAGAACTCTCAAGCAACTGCGGTCTCTCCAAGGGAAGCTCGCGTATATCCGGCGGTTCATAGCTAACCTCTCCAGCAAATGTCGTCCATACAGTCACTTGATGAAGAAGGGAACCCCGTTCGCTTGGGATCGCAAATGCCAAAGTGCACTGATTGGTTGAGAAAAAGTGTTTGTAGTAACCGCAATCCATAACGGTGTCGCTTGTAGCTAGACCGAGATGAGTATGGGTCGTCCTCTGGGAAACGTTGAACCTTTTATTCTTACTTTAGATGTGTTGAAAAAGAGAGGAGGGATAAAGAATGGTGGAAATATGGGTGTAGGATCAAGATCTACGTTAAACATTGAAGCAAAATATAGATCTAGATTAACTACGGAGGTAAGTTTATATGAAAAGGGGGCTTGTAGGGTTCATTAGGATTTAGTAGTTATGGATGATTAATTAAAGATTACTCTTTTTATCCTTTAATAGATTTAAAACTAAAACGACGGTGATGCATGTAGATTAGGGTTTCTGGAGAGAAAAGGTTCCCACTCTTAACCCCTACCTCGACACGGAACTTCGTTCATATCTAGCCTTTACCAAAACAATCATTAATCTAATCTCTAATCGCGGTCGAGATTAACAATAAATTGGTAGCGCGCCCGATTAGGATGTTAATGATTCTTTTGATAAAATTTATAAACTTTATAGGACGTAAAAAGAGTTTAAAGATCTTCATCATTCATTAACCTACCCTAATCCTAGAACCCTAACAAGCGGAGAATTACTCGCGCATGTTGGGAGAAGAAGAGATGGAGAGAAAATTCATAATGAAACTACAAGAAATAGAATAAGAAAAAGAACTACCTTTATTAATCAACAAAACTCATTTACACTTTGTTCCCTTAGAAAATGATTACAAATACTAGTTTGCTTCTCGATCTCTTCTAAGGAGGTAGATGAACCGTTGATGATCAGTCTGGATGCGTGGGCCTTCTTAGACTTCGTTATCGTGTCGACTTGATGATTTTTCCAAGAGGCTCTCAGTCCTTATTTATACTCCAAAAGCCAGAACCCTAGCTTCCAAATTTGGAAGCCAACAGTTAAGATTATAACAACTAAATCCCAGCTCATAACTTGTCTGTCACGCGGCGGATCCGCGGCCAACAGGGGGGTTTGGCCGCGGATCCGCGGCCTTCTGGTGCGCTCGTTGGATTTGGTCTTTTGGGCTTTCATCTGTGTGACACGTGGAGATCTTTTGAATCTCAAGAAACTGAAAATCTTCTCGTAGTTGCTGCCAGACTTGATTTCTTAGTTTGCTTTCTTAATTAGGCAGGTTTGGTTTAACAATTTTGATTCCCTTGATTTTAGCCCTAAAAATTCTGCACAACAACTCAACAAATAATATTAGTAGAGTTTGTTTTATTGAGATATTAATTTTACCATTTAAGATTTAGTCAAAGGTATTTTTGCATACATTTTCTTACCAAATGTTAATTAGAATATATCAACACATGAAAAATAGTATTTTTACAAATAAACCCTCATATGTATCATATATTATAATAAACACCTTATCTAGTATATAAATAGTAGGAAAAATGTAATAACAAATGTGCAGTTTTATCAACTGAACAAATACCCCCAAACTTATCTTTGATCGTCCCGAGCAAACTAGTTTATTCAAGAGAAGGAGAAAAAGAAAGGTGTAGGGTTCCTAGGCACTCTTGTGAAGGTTCATAAGGTATCAAACATGCCCGAATAAAATTTTAGACATGCCGAACAACCCAAAGCCGGGATCTTTGCTAGATTATTAGGGTTTAACATGCAAGTAAACATCTTTACTACAAAGTGTGAGGGATTACAACCTTTGTAGTCCGCTCCTTCGCTTTATATGCTCCGAGTAGAAGTCCTTTCGCCGCGATCCACGATCTCCCGAACTCAAGAGAGGCTCCACGACTCGAACGATCCATGCTAGCTTGTAGTGTTCCGCTTCTCCGATGATCTACGTCGAAATTGCTATAACTCAAGCTCTCTCACTCTAATGAGGTGAACACCATAATCTAATGTGCTAGATTAGATGAGGATGATGGAGTAGTATTTATGCTATCTTTTTATATCATTTTCTCACAAGAAATCATCACAAAAGAAATAACTAGTAAGCTTTCTCAAAGCTAAAGAGAGAAGAAGATGAATGAAAAATAGTTAATTCTTTTGTGATGAATAGTAGAAGTGAATATATGATTGATTATGGAACCATGGTCAAGGATGAGAAACTTAACCTATGTAGAGAATAAACTAGGTCTAGGGTTTGGTTAGGTTAAAAATGAGTCATGGATAAATATCAACCATAATATCTTAACCAAGACAAAAGCAATGCTTCTAGATGGTGCAAGAGGAAGCTAACCCTAATCAAACCCTAATCTCTTTTTATCATCTCTAAGCATGTTTCATTATCAATCATATCATGTTACTATAATATATATCACATATATATATATATATTATATTTGTAACAAAAGAAAATAATACAATTAATATATATCGCATATATATATCAATGTATTATCCGGTGAGAAAATGAAATAATAAAGCGAGCCAATATTAGATAATGTAATACAATATATCATATATATTATTATATATTAAATCATCGAATCAACACTTGATCCGACGATCCGGCTATATCGAATATAACCGACTAATATAACATGTACCGATTCATCGAATCAACACTTGATCCGATGACCCGGTTCATATCTAAATATCGTGAGAATACAATACGGTATCTCATATCGTATTATCCTCGGTCCTGCACATATCACATATGTGCCTCTACTCCATTTTTCCTGAGCCAAGAAACCACTGTGTAGGACTCTAAAGAATCGTCAATACGCCGGTAGCAGGTGATGATCATATCAAACACCCACAAGCTGCAAGCGGTCAGCTAAACGTAACAGCCAACCAGGTATTGAGCGATCAGAAGATCAACAAGCTAGCCTATCCTTTCTCCTGTGAATCCAATCAGTAACACTCCCGTACAGTCCGGTCTGTTCGTCTGATATGCCGCATATCAAGTCTAGGGGTGGTATAAGTCAGACCCCAGTAACCGATAAGTCGTGTCGATGTGAGGCTCATAACAGGTCGAGAAACTTCTGGTAACACTTACCAGTATATCTCTATATCATCCCTGGCCAGGGACTTCCAGTTATAGCCAATCGAACACAGCACAACATCAACTCCCTATACCGGGAGAGACAAATCCCCTCCTATCGCTCATTGTCTCCATGTGATTCGGGACTGTACCCAAAAGCCACCATTTTGCATGCCCTCTTGGACGTGGTAAGGTGGAAATCAAAGCACAGTGGGAATCACACAAGACCCTATGACGATCTCGGGTCTACAGACTACCCTGTACCAGTGTCACCGGAGAACTGCCATCCGACGTGTGGTATATCACCATCTGGGAGTTCTCGGCGAGTCCGTCTAGTGTACCCAGTCTCCACTGAGCACCCGCACACCATCCTTGATGTCAAACACCGATGGATATGGGATCATCCATCGCCCATCATATGGGTCAAGATGCGTATACGCTAGTCTACTCTGGTGTATCGATGCCCTGTCTCGATATACCCTCGACTAGGAACAGTTATAGGATGTACTCATCGACTACCGTGGCCCCACTAGTATGATCTCATCATAGTCCCAGTAGTCGAGTATAGATCCTAAGGGCTTTATCAACATGTGAGAGAAAGACAGTAAACCAATACAAGTCAACATGTTAAGATAAAGTGAAACCAAATAGCATACTATCATGACGAGCAAGAAAGTCCTCTCTGTAAATATCCAAGCATCCATCATAATATACATCATATGTACACCAATGGCCTCTATGGCATATGCATAACTAACAATCTCCCACTTGCACTAAGGCCAGCTGCTGTAGTATCTCATACCCAGCATCCCGAATAATCTCTCAAACTGTATCTGGGGAATGGCCTTCGTGAGTGGATCCACAGTGTTGTCCTTCGTATCTACTCTCCTGATCTCGATCTCCCGGCGATCAACTATCTCCCTGATCAGGTGATACCGCCTCAGAATATGTCTGGACTTCTGATGGGACCTGGGTTCCTTGGCCAAAGCCACAACTCCATTGTTATCGTAATACAGAGGTATTGGATGCTCAATGGATGGGACCACACCAAGTTCACTAATGAACTTCTTTATCCAGACAACCTGTTTGGCAGCATCGTTGGCAGCGATATATTCAGCCTCCATTGTCGAGTCTGCAACGGTATCATGTTTGGAACTCTTCCAACATACCGCCCCTCCATTGAGGGTAAAGACATATCCCGAGTGCGACTTAGAGTCGTCCTTATCACTTTGGAAGCTGGAATCGGTAAAGGACTCCACCCGGAGTTCTCCGTTACCATACACCAAGAACATGTCTCTAGTCCTTCACAAGTACTTGAGAATGTTCTTCACAGCTGTCCAGTGACTCTCTCCAGGATCTGCTTGATACCGACTCACTACACTTAGTGAGTATGCTACATCGGGTCTGGTACATAGCATCACATACATGATAGAGCCTACTGCCGAAGCATAGGGTATCCCTTGCATGCGAGCTCTCTCCAAATCAGTCTTGGGAGACATCTCTTTGGAGAGAGTGAGTCCAGAGATCATGGGTTGGTTCCCACGCTTGGATTCTTCCATACTAAACCTCTTTAGTATGGTGTCAATGTACCTGGATTGGGACAATCCCAGTATCTGTTTAGATCTATCTCTATAGATCATGATTCCCAACATGCAGGAGGCATCACCTAGATCTTTCATTGAGAATCTTTGTGATAAGAAGAGCTTGACTGATTGCAGCATAGGAATATCATTTCCTATCAAGAGTATGTCATCCACGTACAATACGAGGAAGACAACCTTACTCTCTGCTACCTTTTTATAGATACAAGGTTCATCTATATTTTTGATGAAGTCAAACTCTTTGACTACAACATCAAAACAGATGTTCCAACTCCGCGATACTTGCTTTAATCCATAAATGGATTTAAGCAGCTTGCACACCTTTCCGCTGCTCCCACTATCTACGAAGCCCTCTGGCTGAGTCTACACGCACTCTTCTAAATCATCGTTTAGAAAGGCGGTCTTAACATCCATTTGCAAGATTTCGTAGTCATGGTATGCAGCAATGGCAAGTAAGATCCGGATGGACTTAAGCATAGCTACTGGAGAAAAGGTTTCGTCATAATCCACACCTGGTCGTTGACGAAAACCCTTTGCAACAAGTCTATCTTTGAAAGTCTCAACTTTTCCATCTACACCAAATTTCTTTTTAAAGATCCACTTGCTCCCAATGGGTTTTACCCCTTCAGGAGCATTCTCCAAAGTCCGTACTTTGTTGGTGTACATTGATTCCATCTCAGATCGCATTGCATCCAGCCATTTCACAGAGTCACCACTTGTGATGGCCTGCTCGAAACTAGTCGGGTCATCATCTTCCATGATGCAATCCTCGCTTCCACCATCAATGAGAAAACCGTAGTATCTCTCAGGTGGACGAGAAACCCTACTAGATCGACGGAGAGGCTAGGGTTTGTCGGGTACTACTAAATCTTCTGGTTCCATCAAATCATCAGTTGTAGTTTGTGGTGCTGGAAGCTCTTCCAGCTCTACCTCTTTGCCACTAATTTCTTTTGCAAGAAATTCCTTTTCCAAAAAGGTGGCATGTTGAGCAACAAACACTTTTTGTTCCTCAGCGTGGTAGAAAAAATATCCTTGAGAATTCTTTGGATATCCTACAAATTTGCAAAGAACTGATCGTGCCTCGAGTTTGTCCGGATTTTGCCTTTTGACATAGGCCGGACAACCCCATATCTTAACTCGTTTAAAATATGGTCTCTCCCCACTCCATATCTCATATGGTGTGGTAGGTACAGATTTAGACGGAACTAGATTCAATATGTATATGGCTGTCTCAAGCGCATACCCCCAGAAGGAAATAGGTAACTCAGCTTCGCTCATCATAGAGCGCACCATATCTAATAGGGTGCGATTCCTCCGTTCTGATACACCGTTGTGCTGTGGTGTATAAGGAGGAGTAAGCTGAGAGAGAATTCCATTCTCTTTTAGATAATCCAGAAAATCATTGCTCAAGTATTCTCCTCCTCGATCAGATCGAAGGATCTTAATATTTTTTCCCGTTTGGTTATCTACTTCGTGCTTATATTCTCTGAATTTCTCAAAAGCTTCAGACTTATGTTTTAACAGGAACACATGCCCGTATCTAGAGAGATCGTCAGTGAATGTAATGAAGTAGGAAGAACCGTTCCTGGCGTGTGTAGACATGGGACCGCATACATCACTATGTACCAGTCCTAAGAGTTCCGTAACTCTTTCTCCGTGTCCACTAAACGGAGCTTTGGTCATTTTTCCCTTGAGACATGAATGGTAAGTATCATAAGATAATAATTCGAATGAATTCAAATATCCATTCTTATGTAACTTAGCTAGCCGTGTCTCATTGATATGGCCAAGTCTACAATGCCACAAGAAGGATTCGTTCATTTCTGAACTTTTCCTCTTGTGTGTGTTTTATATATTGAGGACTGTATTTTGATTTAGAATGAATATGCCATTATGTAACGAGCCTGATGTAATCAACTTTTGATCTAGGAATATGTTCATAACATTATCCTGTACTACAAAATTATATCCTTCTTTACTTAATAAAGAAACTGATACAATGTTGCACATCATGTTCGGTATATAATAGCACTCATTTAGAATCAGTGTATTACCACTTGGTAATACTAGGTGATATTCGCCAACTGCTTTGGCTGCAATATTTGCCCCATTCCCTACTTGAACGGAATGATCACCTTTTCCCAGTTCTCTACCTTTCCGCAGCCCATGTAACAATTTACATATGTGAGATCCTGATCCAGTATCTAATACCCAGGACGTAGGGTGAACTGAGAAACAGTTCTCAATAACTAACACACACCTGAAGAAGATGCATCAACATGCATGTTCTTTTGGGCGGCTTGAGAATCCAGATATTCTCCTATTCCTTGTTCAGTCTTATAACTCTTATAAGAAAAAACGGGTCCAACGTTCCCTTGCTCAGTATAATAAGCGGGTCCAGTCAATACATCTATATTATTATCTTGATTATGGCCTGACATGGTCGCTACCTGGAGAGAGAGAGAAGAAAACACTTTAGCGTATACTCTTGCAAGATTAGATTGGTTATTATCTTATCTAATCAGGATGTCTCCCACTGTTTTTATCAAATCTTCCTTCAAACCCTAAAAGGTAAGATTAGCCGGGATTAATTACACCCTACAGTTTCGTCAATCTTTCAGCCAGATCAGTGTCGGTACTTGAGGGGGTTCCCCGTGCTTTCGCACGGACCTAATTAAAGTAAACCTCGTTTTCCCAGAGGCGTAACCCCGTTAACACTTTTCTAGACACCTACTTGATCGGCTAATTGTCCTGTGTAAAACTCTCCCAGGAGTAACTCTTACTCGCAGTGGGTATCGGGATCCAACTATCTCATAGGAGGTATGCAATCTCATTGCAAATTTCAACACTTGAAATTCCCGATAATATTTTGCCCCTAGCGATCTATGACCTTGCCTAAGTCAACAAATCATAAATCGCAAGTCAAGTTCAACCCGTACATTTCCCGATTGAATTAAACCCACCCGTACGACCCTTGACTGAGTCAACAAGGCCGTGCGAATACCCTAATCCAATCACATCTCATGTTTTAGCAGACAAACACTATTTAGCTACCGTACACTACGCCTTGACTAAGTCAACAAACATAGAACGAATACTAAATAATATCTATCTGAAATGACGGAGGGTTACACAGGTTTTTCAGAAAACCTTGAGCGTAATGAACTTGATATTGTCGTAGAATCAAGTGAATTTTGAAAAGGAGTATTTTTGAGGCTTTTCTTAGTTTTGCTAAAGAGGTCACTCCCGGTGAAGGGATCTCGGCTCTTTCCTCATCGAATAAGGTGCATGACATATCATATATATCACTGTGGAAAGCAAAAATCTAAAAGCAATCAAAAGACAAACCGAGTTTTGTCGCATCTGCCAGTTTCGCTAAAGAGGTCACTCTCGGTGAAGGGATCTCAGCTCTTTCCTCATCGAATAAGGTGCAGGGTATATCATATATACCGCTATGCAAAGAAAGACCGTAGCTACCCTTTTTATAAAGTTTTGATTCTACAGCATCTTTTAGGTTTCTTTTCTTTTTATTAATCTCATTAATAAAATCCCATCAGCTTATGCTTCCTAAGCATCACAGAAGAAACGAAAGCAGTAATATTTATATATCAGCATATATATATATATATATATATATATATATATATATATATATATATAGTATAAGCATTTGTTTCAGGCAGTAATATGATCTCATCACAGAACATTGCAGCAGAAGAGCATATATGAAATATTGGATATACTAGGATGTCCGTGTTTTCAATACGAGCCTGTATAAAACACGGATTCTCAGTCGCGACGAATAGCCAAACCCACATCCCAAGACCCCTACGAGTGCGGCAAGTAACACTGCCAATTCTAGGGTTAGGAGACCCGGTCTCGACTCCTCGAGATGGCCTCCCACTGGACCCTAGAACCCGGTTACTTGTGCTCCCCTCCTTGGGTCTACCTAATGCGGAAAAGTAAATAATATACACTGGTGACATCAACCTCATCCCGGAAGTGCCCCAATAAAAGAATATTACATACAAATGAATTTTACATGAATGAAAATAAAAACCCTCATCTCACGTAAAACCCCCGGCTATTCAGAACACGACGATCCAATATAACATATCACCGCAACACATAATATCACATATCATCAACGTAAGTAAGTATGCATACACCGATCGTCGTTGATGTATAGCAACGAAAACCGGCAATACAACTACATACTATACTTACGGTCACAGAAAAGAAATTGTAAAACTACAATATTTGGAATCCACAATCACTTTAGACATCGTAAATCCGAAATATCACATACTTCGCATTTCATGCCTAACTCTATGAATTCCACATATTGTATCACATTCCAGATAAATAGAAAGTATTAAACTTTCCGAACAGATAATCAAATACCCAAAATTTCCTAAATTGCTCAACAGTTGAGCGGAGTTCAAATAATCCCAGAATATGTCACAGTACCGGTGATCCAGCCGTAGAAGGGTCAAGCCAACGCCTCACATGTGGCACGCCATACTACCCCAAAGCCTAAGGTTTAGAGGCAGTTCAAGATGGTCACATAATCGAGTTAAGGTTTGTTGTCTTCTAGAGGGTCCATCGTGTTACCTGTACAATTTTTCCGAAAGATTTAAACCCGATAAAAATTCAACACTTGAAAGTTTTACGTGGAGGGAAAAATGAGTTAATGATATCCGTTCGAACATTTTAACAGTTTCTAAATATCCGGAAATAATAACGAATTTAAATTTTCCGATCGAATCAATCGATTACAAAATAAACCCCAGAACACTCAACACTTGAGTTATAATAAAAAATACCCTGAAAGTATAAAAGCAGCAAAAGGAATTACTGTGAAAACTGAAGTGTCCAATCAAACAGTAGTGCCGCGGATCCGCGGCCCAAGCAAGGTACGGCCGCGGTTCCGCTGCGCTCTGTACGGATGACGTCATCGTTTTTCACAATTATTCTTGAATTTACCTGCTGATTTTTTTAGGTATTTTTAATTCATAAAAATCACAGTTTTAAAAAAATATCCAGAGAGGGGTTCATTTTCGTCGTATCGGGTTCGATCGGAGTTTTAAGTTCGTATACACGTCGCCTAATGCTCTAACTAGGCTCTGATACCACTGTAGGGTTCCTAGGCACTCTTGTGAAGGTTCATAAGGCATCAAACATGCCCGAATAAAATTTTAGACATGCCGAACAACCCAAAGCCGAGATCTTTGCTAGATTATTATGGTTTAACATGCAAGTAAACATCTTTACTACTAAGTGTGAGGGATTACAATCTTTGTAGTCCGCTCCTTCGCTTCATAAGCTCCGAGTAGAAGTCCCTTCGCCGCGATCCACGATCTCCCGGACTCAAGAGAGGCTCCACGACTCGAATGATCCATGCTACCTTGTAGTGTTCCGCTTCTCCGATGATCTACGTCGAAATTGCTATAACTCAAGCTCTCTCACTCTAATGAGGTGAACACCCTAATCTAATGGGCTAGATTAGATGAGGATGATGGAGTAGTATTTATGCTATCTTTTTATATCATTTTCTCACAAGAAATCATCACAAAAGAAATAACTAGTAAGCTTTCTCAAAGCTAAAGAGAGAAGAAGATGAATGAAAAATAGTTAATTCTTTTGTGATGAATAGTAGAAGTGAATATATGATTGATTATAGAACCACGGTCAAGGATGAGAAGCTTAACCTTTGTAGAGAATAAACTAGGGCTAGGGTTTGGTTAGGTTAAAAATGGGTCATGGATAAATATCAACCATAATATCTTAACCAAGACAAAAGCAATGCTTCTAGATGGTGCAAGAGGAAGCTAACCCTAATCAAACCCTAATATCTTTTTATCATCTCTAAACATGTTTCATTATCAATCATATCATGTTACTATAATATATATCACATATATATATTATATTTGTAACAAAAGAAAATAATACAATTAATATATATCGCATATATATATATCAATGTATTATCCGGTGAGAAAATGAAATAATAAAGCGAGCCAATATTAGATAATGTAATACAATATATCATATATATTATTATACATTAAATCATCGAATCAACACTCGATCCGAAGATCCGGCTATATCGAATATAACCGACTAATATATCATGTACCGATTTATCGAATCAACACTTGATCCGATGACCCGGTTCATATCTAAATATCACGAGAATACAATACGGTATCTTATATCGTATTATCCTCGGTCCTGCACATATCACATATGTGCCTCTACTCCATTTTGCCTGAGCCAAGAAACCTCTGTGTAGGACTCTAAAGAATCGTCAATACGCCGGTAGCAGGTGATGATCATATCAAACACCCACAAGCTGCAAGCGGTCAGCTAAACGTAACAGCCACCTAGGTATTGAGTGATTAGAAGATCAACAAGCTAGCCTGTCCGTTCTCCTGTGAATCCAATCAGTAACACTCCCGTACAGTCCGGTCTGTTTGTCTGATATGTCGCATATCAAGTCTAGGGGTGGTATACGTCAGACCCCAGTAACCGATAAGTCGTGTCGATGTGAGGCTCATAACAGGTCAAGAAACTACTGGTAACACTTACCAGTATATCTCTATATCAGCCCTGGCTAGGGACTTCCAGTTATAGCCAATCAAACACAGCACAACATCAACTCCCTATACCGGGAGAGACGAATCCCCCCCTATCGCTCATTGTCTCCATGTGATTCGGGACTGTACCCAAAAGCCACCGTTTTGCACGCCCTCTTGGATGTGGTAAGGTGGAAATCAAAGCACAGTGGGAATCACACAAGACCCTATGACGATCTCGGGTCTACAGACTATCCTGTACCAGTGTCACCGGAGAACTGCCATCTGACGTGTGGTATATCACCATCTGGGAGTTCTCGGCGAGTCCGTCCAGTGTACCCAGTCTCCACTGAGCACCCGCACACCATCCTTGATGTCAAACACCGATGGATATGGGATCATCCATCGCCCATCATATGGGTCAAGATGCGTATACACTAGTCTACTCTGGTGTATCGATGCCCTGTCACAATATACCCTCGACTAGGAACGGTTATAGGATATACTCATCGACTACCGTGGCCCTACTAGTATGATCTCATCATAGTCCCAGTAGTCGAGTACAGATCCTAAGGGCTTTATCAACATGTGAGAGAAAGGCAGTAAACCAATACAAGTCAATATGTTAAGATAAAGTGAAACCAAATAGCATACTATCATGACGAGCAAGAAAGTCCTCTCTGTATATATCCAAGCATCCATCATAATATACATCATATGTACAACAATGGCCTCTAGGGCATATACATAACTAACAAAAGGAGAAAACTAAGCACACTTTCGTAGGCAAACACGATTGCACTGAGCACGTGCAACAAGCCGTTAAACCTCTAGGTGTCCCTAGTAAGAGGAGTGTTGTTTCCTGAGGGTTTTCAGCGGATTACACCCACAAAATCCTATAATAAAAGAGAGATGGTGAAATTTACATATAAAGATAAGAACCATCAAAGAAATACTTTGAAAATTTAGAGTTTCCAACCACACTAGCTTTTCAGTTGTCATGAGCGCTATCTTAATAGTCATGAAAAGATGTTAGAAATCATATCATCTCTCAATAAAACAACGTCTTTATTCTTCATTCCTACTTTTCATCCAAACATCGATAATATACCCCTACGTGTGTGTAAGAGACATCCCTACACTCGGAGAATTCAATTCAAGCTATCATACTCTTGTCCATCTACCTCGGTACTTTTTTAATTAGTGAATATTTAGATGGAATTGCTCACATATTTTTCATGCGACCGTTAATACTTCTTGAGGTACTAACCGACCGATTACTCATGTGCTTGCTTATTAGGTGTATTTCCTCGTCTTGCACCACCTAAGGCTTAGCAATGACTCCCAGACCAGTTGGTCTAAGGCACTAGGTGATGAAGCACCCTCGCTATATTTTTTGATTGCTGCCTTGGTGATAACAAAACCAGTGTTCATTTTTCTCCACCATTTTATCTTTTATTCATTTTTTTTTCTTTCTTCATACTTTGGCTTTTAGACAAGAGCATTTCAAGGTATCATCTACTATCCTGAGTTTCAAGACGTGTGTAAGTGCGTATAGTAGGGTATCAACATTCAAATGTTTGGCTTTCAGAATAGGAACTATTTTTCAGACTTATTTTTATCCTCAGATTAGTGACTTCTTCATCTTACTAACCCTTGGGACAACAGCTCATAACTACTTATTACTAGTTTGTTTAAGAAAACTTTTAATTTTCTTGGTTTTCTTGAACTATTCCTATATTTCATATATAATTTTTCACTTTCTAATCTTTTATTATCTTAATTTTTATTTTATTTTATTATGTTTTGTTTTGTGCTTATGCAAAGTATGATGCAAAGTGATGCGTAAATAAGCACAAACGTCCCCCGAACCTGTTTGCAGCAGTGTCCTCACTGATGTCATCCGTTAAGCTCAAGAACCTGTAGACTTAGGAGGAAAAAGGGGACAAGAAATAATGATAGTGAAATCCTCCCCCAAACTTATTTTTGGCTCACAATCTTATAAAAAATTTCTTTTAAGAACCAAAATATCCCCCCCAAACTTGAGTAAAATAGTATTAGGCAATTAAAATCATTTGAGGGGGGGGGGGTTAAGTTATTGGTCAAAGTTAAGCCTTATAAAGACCAAAAGTCAACACCAACCATTCAAAAATTTTATCGATGAAGCACCAAGGTTGGTGGAAGAACATGTCACCTATCGACGTGAAGCAGTGGGGAGGTGATAAGAGGTGTAATGGAAAAGGATTGCGTCTCAATTTGGAGAGATGACACAGTGATAGTGATGATGGATTACTCGCATTATCATGATTGTCCAGAAGAAGGGGTGGAGGTTCAATTTCTTCGTCTTGGAGTTGATCCATCTCAACACCCGTGTCTTTTAAAAATGCGAGTTCATCAGTGAAAGTTTCCTCAAAGCTTTCATCGATACCCCGAAGAATAATGTCATCAGAAAAAATGGGGTGATCGTCAGACTCTATAAAAAGTTCCTCATCAGCTTTAGATGTTGACCCGGACAACTCGGTGGAAGAGCCCGTGTCAAGCAACAACATATGAAAAGAGTCAGTATCATGAGGTTGATCAAATTCGCTGCTGTCGACATCCATTAATTCGACAGAACACACATGAGCATAGGGTTCGGAAGGTTCACTTCCTAACTTGTAAATGTTAATCTCAATTGACTTCTTTCCAAAGGATAGGGTCATAGAGCCGTTTCTACAATTGATTACTGCGTTGGAAGTTGCTAGGAAGGGTCGACCAAGTATCACCGGGATTTGATTTCGTAGGTTCGCTACAGGTTGTGTATCTATAACGATAAAGTCTACAGGGAATATAAATTCCCCGACTTTGATTAACACATCCTCTAGCTCACCCTTAAGTTGGGTGATAGATCGATCGACCATCTGAAGAGTGTAATGCGCCGGTTTTAACTCTCCGATCCCTAATTGCTCATAAACAGAATACGGAAGCAGGTTAATACTTGCGCCAAGGTCAAGTAGAGCACGGTTAATGTGTTTATCCCCAATATAAATAGAAATAGTAGGATAGCCAGGATCCTTACGTTTCTTAGGTAATTGTTGGGGAAAAGCCGTGTCTACAGTTTTTGACATGAACACCTTTTTTGTCACTTGAGTCTTCCTCTTCCTAGTGCACAAGTCCTTGAGAATTTTCGCATAAGCCGGGACTTGTTGTATAGCATCTAGGATAGGGATATTGATGTTAACCTGTTTAAACATTTCCATAATCTTCTTCATTTATGGGTTAGGACTGTTGCCCCTTAACCTGTTTGGATAAGATGCTTTATCAATAAGGGTGGGGTCCAACATTTGTGGAGAAGATTGTGGGGACGGATTCGATCCCAAAATTGGAGTGGGAATCGTCTTAGATAGATTGGGTGAAGTGTTCGAGCCTTGGGGAAATGGAGAATAGGCTCGGATGAAGGTGGGAGACTAGACGAATTAGGGGAAGAAGTAGAAGCCGGGGTATCATTGGTATCACTAACATCATCAAATTGCTCACCCACTCGGTTGTCCAGCACTCTCCCTGATCTCAACGTAGTAACGACATTCACATGATGTGAGTAGCCAGGATTTGGTACGGGTTGAGCTGGAAGTTTTCCCGTCTCTCTCGCACTCATTGCGGCGTTCAATTATGCAATTTGGTTTTCTATTGATTTAATACTCTCACCGTGGGAGGCGGTGTGTTTCTTTATGGCATTAATAGAAGAATTCATCTCAGCCGACATTTGAATGGTATGTTTCATAAACAAATCCAAAGTTTGTGCGAGAGAAGAGTTATCAGTACCGGCCAATTGCGGTGCAGAAGTGTTGGCTGGATTTTGAAAGTGTTGTGACTGAAAGGGGTGGTGACTTTGTGGTTGTGGTTGCTGTTGATGTGGAGGAGGTCTTTGATAATTGCTTTGGAACTGGTTTTGATTTTGGGGTTGGTTTTGGTTCCAAGCAAAGTTAGGATGATTCCTCCATCCTTGATTGTTCGTGGAAGAATAAGGATCGTTTCTATGTCGCTGCTGAAAAGCAGCATTAGTTTGCTCGTGACCTTGAAACGATGCATTCATAGGACATTCTTCCGTTAAGTGTGAAGGATCTAAACATCAACCGCACACAGTCTTGGGTAGCGTGACCTGATTTAGGGAGACTGATGAGAATTTGTTCTCAATAGCGTCGAGTTTCTTCTGCATCGCTGCCATTTCGGCTTTCACTGCGATGGAAACATCGAGCTGATGAATACCTCCCCTAGATGAAGGTGGTCTTACACTTTCCCACTGCAAAGTGTTTTCAGCGAGATCTTCCAGATATTTCCAAGCTTCGCCATCGTCTTTGGACATGAAATTGCATTGACACATTATTTCAAGCATCTGCTTTGTCGCTGGATTAATGCCCTCATATATAATTCGGCATAAATACCATCTATTGATTCCATGATGAGCACATTGGACAAGCAGATCCTTGAAACGTTCAAAGCACTTCCAAAATGGTTCATTGGGAAGCTGGGTAAACTGGTTGATCTCGCTCCTAACACGGGCAGTCTTATGGTTTGGGTAAAACTTCTTAAGAATTGCTATTAAGAATTCATCCCAATTAGTGATAGAGTGTGCGGCAGTATTATAAAGCCATTTTTCTGCCAAGTCGCACAGAGTGAATGGGAGAAGACGCAAGCGCATAGCATCCACAGTCAGTTGTGAAGTACCCTTCATTGTGCATACGTTTTCGAATTTAATGATGAAAACGTACGCGTCTTCAGATTCAAGCCCGTGAAATTTGGGCAACAGATTGATGTAGTGGGGTTTAATTTCAAAATTATCTCCGTTAGCTGGTGGAATAGATAGACAAGTGGGAAGTGGACCACGGATAGGATAGCATCTTTCTTGGAGAGAGATGCGCGGTGGATTCTGCGCACCTACGGGTGGTGGCAGCGTGGTGTTATAATCTGATGGAGTACCGTCCTTCTCGGTCGTGGTGGGTGGTGGGGGAAAAGAAGATGAAGAAGTACCGACTTCGGAGTCGATAAAAGAAACGCGGACAAGACGGGCACAAAAATCCCGTATCCAGCCGAGCTTGCACTAAGCGGGTTTAGCGCAAGTGGTAGCGTGTGTGTGCGTTAAAATTGGTCTGTTTTGAAAAAGGTGGGACTTAAGACAAATCACATAAAAATTGCACAAACAACCCTGAAACTAAGGTTACCTAGGTCCAGTCTCTAGACCGCTCCTAGACTTCCAAATGACAAGCCGTAGGATCAATCCTATACCACCTCTTTACTACTCTTGTAGCCAGGTAAGTGCCAGGTAAGTGGGAGGTTGTCTACTACGTAAGTAGTAGTCCTAATTAAGTAACCACTTGCCTTAGACACACTTGCCTAGATACCACAAAAGTAATGCGGATAAGCGATAGATTACCTACGACCTTCCTCTGTCCTTATTGAGCGCGACTGTCCTTAGAGTCTGGTCTAGATATTTTTTAAATTAATGTAGGGTTGATGCAGATGCTCGGTTTGTGATTTTTGGGGCTTAGGAAGGGTGATGAAATCCCTACCTAATCTGAATTTTGGTATTGCCCTTTAAAATCCATATTAAAATATGCAAAAACAAACCACAAAACAAAACTTTGCAAAAATATTTCTGAGCGGCGATATTTTGCAAAGAATCCTGCAGAAAAGAGATTTTATTGGATTTCAGAGGAGAGAGAAAGAGGTTAGAATCTTACCAGAGAAATGTGGAACCCTAACTCCTCAGTTGCGCCGCGGTTCCGCCGCCGAATGGGTCTTCTTGCCGCGGTTCCGCCGCCGACTTGAGGGATCAGGTGATGAGTTTTGCTACGTGGCCTCCTGTACTCCTCTGGATCTTGATGAATGTCTCTGTCTCTCGGTTTCCTCAATTTTGTGACTCCAGATCCCCTGGCAAAATTCACACAATAATCGTTAAATATAAAATTTGCAGTTTTGTTTTGATTATGATGTAGATCGAATAAGAATTCAACACAAATAGTAAGAATAAAAAAATTACGCACGTATCCCCGGCAACGGCGCCATTTGATTGGTTGTGAAAGAGTGTTTTTGTAGTTTACCGCAATCAATAATGGTGTCGCGTGTAGCTAGACCGAGATGAGAACGGGTCGTCCTCTGGGAAACGTTGAACCTTTTATTCTTACTTTAGATGTGTTGAAAAAGAGAGGAGGGATAAAGAATGGTGGAAATTTGGGTATAGGATCTAGATCTACGTTAAACACTGAAGCAAAATATAGATCTAGATTAACTACGGAGGTAAGTTTATATGAAAAGGGGGCTTGTAGGGTTCATTAGGATTTAGTAGTTATGGATGATTAATTAAAGATTACTCTTTTTATCCTTTGATAGATTTAAAACTAGAACGACGGTGATGCATGTAGATTAGGGTTTCTGGAGGGAAAAGGGTTCCCACTCTTAACCCCTACCTCGACACGGAACTCCGTTCATATCTAGCCTTTACCAATACATTCATTAATCTAATCTCTAATCGCGGTCGAGACTAACAATAAATTGGTAGCGCGCCCGATTAGGATGTTAATGATTCTTTTGATAAAGTTTATAAACTTTATAGGACGTAAAAAGAGTTTAAAGATCTTCATCATCCATTAACCTATCCTAATCCTACGAACCCTAACAAGCGGAGAATTACTCGCGCATGTTGGGAGAAGAAGAGATGGAGAGAAAATTCATAATGAAACTACTAGAAATAGAATAAGAAAAAGAACTACCTTTATTAATCAACAAAACTCATTTACACTTTTTTCCCTTAGAAAATGATTACAAATACTAGTTTGCTTCTCGATCTCTTCTAAGGAGGTAGATGAACCGTTGATGATCAGTCTCGATGCGTGAGCCTTCTTGGACTTCGTTATCGTGTCGACTTGATGATTTTTACAAGAAGCTCTCGGTCCTTATTTATACTCCAAAAGCCAGAACCCTAGCTTCCAAATTTGGAAGTCAACAGTCAAGATTCTAACAACCAAATCCCAGCTCATAACTTGTCTGTCATGCGGCGGATCCGCGGCCAACAGGGGGGTTTGGCCGCGGATCCGTGGCCTTCTGGTGCGCTCGTTGGATTTGGTCTTTTGGGCTTTCATCTGTGTGACACGTGGAGATCTTTTGAATCTTAAGAAACTGAAAATCTTCTCGTAGTTGCTGCCAGACTTGATTTTTTAGTTTGCTTTCTTAATTAGGCAGGTTTGCTTTAACAATTTTGATTCCCTTGATTTTAGCCCTGAAAATTCTGCACAACAACTCAACAAATAATATTAGTAGAGTTTGTTTTATTGAGATATTAATTTTACCATTTAAGATTTGGTCAATGGTATTTTTGCATACATTTTCCTATCAAATGTTAATTAGAATATATCAACACATGAAAAATACTATTTTTACAGATAAACCCTCACATGTATCATATATTATAATAAACACCTTATCTAGTATAGAAATAGTAGGAAAAATGTAATAACAAATGTGCAGTTTTATCAACTGAACATGCACCGGACGAAATTAAGCAATACCTGCAGAATCCGCCGGTACTGACCGCTCCTGTCATGGGAAAACCTCTCATTCTGTATACAACCACCCTTGAGGGTTCTCTAGGAGCATTATGGGCACAAGAGAACAACTAAGGGAAGGAGAGAGCCCTCTACTATTTGAGTCGAGTTCTCCTGGGGGCAGAAAACAACTACTCTCCCATAGAAAAACACTGCCCGACGTTAATCTTCGCGATAACAAAGCTCAGACACTATGCTCTGGCGCATGAATTCCATCTCATATCAAAGGTGGATCCTCTCAAATATTTGATGTCGAAAGCCATTCTAACGGGACGACTCGCTAAATGGGCCCTCCTCTTGATGGAGTTCTCGATAACGTATCGTCCTCTCATGGCAGTGAAAGGACAGGCCATCGCCGACTTCCTCGCTGAGCTCCCAATACCTGCCGATTCACCCCTAAATTGTGAATTGCCAGATAAGCACGCGTTTGAAACGATCGACAGGAACAGAGGAGAGAGTGATACCCGATGGGAACTCTACTTCGACGGGGTATCGTCCATGAAGATGAGAAAGCACAGCTCCCTCATAATCAAATCCGGGGTAGGCCTTATCTTCGTGACTCCACAAGGAGGGATAATGCGCTTTGCATTCTCCCTAACAGAGCCGAGAACAAACAATGAAGCTGAGTATGAAGCTTTGATAGCAGGTCTCGAGATTGCTGTCGACATGGGAATTGAAAACCTCCTCATATACGGAGACTCCCAGCTGGTCGTTAGTCAAGTAATTGCCGATTATCAAACGTGCAAACCAGATTTGGTAAAGTATGGTGAGAGAGTGCAACAATTGCTGACTCAGATCCCTTCCTACGCCCTGGAAGGCATGCCACGAGTGGAGAATAGCAAGGCGGATGTGTTAACCAAACTCGCTAAAGAACTGGCTGACGAAAATCTCGATGATGTGAGGATCGTTGTGCAAAGCCGTCGGGTTCTTGAACCGGCAGAAATTTCTCCGGAGTCGTCCAAAGAAAAGGAAGCGACCAAGCAAAAGGCCCTACAAATAAAAGACCAGGAAAAGACTAAGGATTGGAGAGAAGTGTTTATAGACTACTTCAAATCCCGTCGAACACCTGGAGATGCATCCTTGAGACATCAGCTCATGGAATGAGCTCTGTCTTTTGCCTTCGTCAATGATACGCTGTATAAGAGATCGTTCGACTCTCTATGTCTAAGATGCCTGGGACCGGAAGAGGCAAGAAGAGTCATCCAAGAAACTCATGACGGACTCTGCGGTTCTCATTAAGACGGGCCGAAGATGAAGCTGAAGATCAAAAGGATGGGCTACTATTTGCCCACGATGATCCAAGACTTTCTCGAATACGCGAAGCAGTGCCATTCGTGCCAAATTCACGGAGACTTCATCCACCAGCATCCAAATCCGCTACATTTAATGGTGGCTAGCTGGTCGTTCGAAATATGGGGAACTGACATAATCGGGCCCATCGAGCCAGCATCGTCTAGGGGACATCGGTTCATATTAGCAACAACCGATTACTTCTCTAAGTGGGAAGAAGCAGTGCCGTTAAGAGAAGTGAAAACGGAGAATATCCTCCATTTCTTCAAGACACATGTCATCTATCGGTTTGTCACTCCGCGACGGATTATCTCCGATAACGGGCCGGCCTATAGGAGCCAAAAAATCAGCCGCTTCGCAAAGCAACATAATATAGACTGGAGATACTATTCGGTCGATAATCCCCGAGCTAACGGTCTGGCTGAGGCTTTCAACAAGACCTTGACGAAGATCGTGAAAAAGACAGTGTCCAAAAATAAAAAGGACTGGCACGAAAGACTGCATGAAGCTCTCTGGGAGTATCGAACTACGTTCAAAACGGCCACAAACACAACGCCGTATGCATTGGTATTCGGCGCTAAAGCAGTACTTCCCTTGGAGATAGAGTTACCCTCTCTGCGTGTGGCAGTTCATTACGAGCTAACGGACGAAGAGAATGCTCATCTTCGGCTCGAGGAGCTCGATGCCCTTGACGAAACCCGACTCATGGCGCAGCAAAACTTGGAAGCTTACAAAACAATGATGACGCGCTCGTACGAGAGATTGACTAGGCCGAGAACATTCCTCCAAGGCGAACTCATGCTAGTAGTCAAGAGACCTATGATCCCCAATCGTGCCAAACGGGGGAAATTCGAGCCGAACTATGAAGGCCCGTATATCTTAGACAAAATCTACCAGGGTGGGGCTTACTTGCTCATGGATATGCATGGCGAAAGACCATTCAGGCCAATAAACGGCCGTTTCTTGAAGAAATACTACGCCTGACCGAAATATCCCTAAACTAACAATGGACCGAGATGTCCTAAAACTAACAACGGATCGAAATGTCCTAAAACTAACTACTGACCGAGACGTCTATAAACTACTACGGACCGCAGCATCCTAAGGCTGACGCAAAAAAATAATAAAAAAATGATAAAAAGAAAAAAAAGAAAAAAACGGTACGTCCATAAGCGAGATGGGCACGGATGAAAACCCGAAAGGGCTCCGTGAGTAAAAACACCAGGACTACCGGCGAGTTTGTGAAAACCCGAAAGGGCGCAATCTCGTTAAAAGTATTATGTCCTTTGATGTGATCAAGGAGGAGAATACTTGAGCACGGAAATCCTGAACTATTCTAAAGAAGAATGAGATTCTCTCTCAGCATTACTCCTCCGTATACACCATAGCACGATGGTATATCGGGGAGGAGCAGATACACCCTATTTGATATGGTGTGCTCTATGATGAGTAATACTGAGTTACCTTTTTCCTTTTGGGGGTTATGCACTTGAGAAGCTGCATACCTATTGAATTAGGTTCGAATCAGATCACAGCCTACCACTCCATATGAGATATGGTATCGGAAGAGCCCATGTCTTAAGCTAGTTAAGATTTGGGGTTGTCCGGCCTATGTCTAAAAGCAAAATCCGAACAAGCTCGTGGCAACGTCTGTTATGTAGAACTGGAAATGTTTCAGCTATACAAACTGCAGCTGATGATTTGACAGAACCAAAGGATTCAGTAGATCCCAACGAACCTCAGCCTCTCCGCCGATCTAGTAGGGTTCCTCACCCACCTGAGAGATACTTCAGTTTCTCTATGACAGTGGGAGCGAGGAATGCATCATAAGATGATGACCCAACTAGTTTCGAGCTGGCCATCAGGAGTGTGACTCTGTAAGAATGGCTGGATGCTTAGCGATCTGAGATGGAATCCTTATACACCAACAAAGTATGGACTTTAGTTGCTATATCTGAAGGGTTAAATCCCCATCAGGAGCAAGTATATCTTGAGAAGATTACTTGGTGTACATGGAAAGGTTGAGACTTTCAAAGCTAGACTTGTTAAAGGTTTTCGTCATCGACCAGGTGTGGATAATGATGAAACCTTTTTCCAGTGGCTATGCTTAAGTCCATCCAGATCCTACTTGTCACGGCTACATACCATGACTACGATATCTGGTGGTTGGGTGTCATGACTGCTTTTCTAAATGATGTTTTGGAAGAGAGCGTCTATAAGTACACAGCCAGAGGGCCTCGTAGACAGTGGGAGCAGCGGAAACGTGTGCAAGATGCTTTATAGGATAAAGCAGGCATCGCGGAGTTGGAACATCTGTTTTGATGTGTTAGTCAAAGAGTTTAACATCATCAAAATGGTAGATGAACCTTGTATATAAAAAAAGGTAGTAGGGAGTATGGTGGCGATCCTCGTAGAGTACGTGGATGACATACTCTTGATAGGGAAGGAGTTTCCTATGTTACGCTCGATCAATCTCCGCTTATCACAATGATTCTCCACATATGATCAAAGTGATACCTACTAAATCCTGGGTTTTGGATCTATGAGATAGATCTAAATGGATATTAGGATACTCACTAGTTGTAGTGAGATGGTATCAATTGATCCTGGGGAGAATCACTGGAAGTGTTCCAGGGTGATAAAGACGACTGAATGTCAGTCACAGGCATTGTCTTTACCCTCAGTAAAGGGACGGTATGTTGGAAGAGTTCCAAGCTAGATACCGTGACATACTAGACGATAAAGGCAGGATACATCGCTACTTAAGATGCTACCAAAGAGGCTGTTTGGGTGTATATTGGTTCATGAGATGAACTTCGTTCCTGCCATTGTGAGACAATGGAGATGTGGCTTATGCCAAGGAACGTCCGTCCCATCAGTGATCCAGACATATTCTAAGGCAGTATCACCTGATCATGGAGATAGTTGATCTCCAGGGTGATCGAGGTTAGGAGAGTGGACTCAGAGGATAACACGGCGGATCCACTCACGAAGGCCTATTCCCAGAGAGAGACTTTTATGGGATGGTTGAGTATGAGATACTGCAACCACTGCTACAGATGGCCCTAATGCAAGTGGGAGATTGTTAGTTATATGTATGCCCTAGAGGCCATTACTGTACATATGATGTATATTGTAGTGGATGCTGGGACATATATAGGGAGGACTTTCTTGCTCGACATGATAGTATGCTATCTGGTTACACTTTACCTTAACGTGTATACTGATTGTCTCTTTGTTACGTGTTGGTAAAGCCCTTAGGATCTGTACTTGACTACCTGGACTATGATGCGGATCATACTAGTGGGGACATGGTAGTCCATAAGTACATCCTTCAAGGTCCCTAGTCGTGGGTGTATCGAGACGGGGCATCGATATACCAGAGTAGACTAGCGTATCCTTCTCGACCCATACAGATGGGCGATGGATGATCCCATATCCATTGGTGTTTGACATCAGAGATGATATACGGGTGCTCAGTGGAGACCGGGTACACTGGACGGACTCGCCGAGAACTCCCAGATGGTATTATACCTTACGTCAGATGGCAGTTCTCTGGTGACACTGGTACAGAGTAGTCTGTTGACCCGAGATCGTCATAGAGTCTTGTGTGGTTCCCACTGTGCTTTGATTTCCACCTTACCACGTCCAAGAGGGCGTGCAAAACGGTGGTTTTTGGGTACAGTCTCGAGTCACATGGAGGCAATGAGCGATAGGAGGGGATTCGTCTCTCCCGGTATAGGGAGTTGATGTTGCGCTGTGTTCGATTGGCTATAACCGGAAATCCCTGGCCAGGGTTGCTGAGATTTACTGGTAAGTGTTACCAGTAGTTTCTCGAATTGTTATAGACCTCATATCGACACGACTTATCGAGCTATTGGGGTTTGACGTTTACCACCCCTAGGCGAGATATGCGACATATCAGACGACGAGACCGGACTGTACGGTAAGTGTTACTGGTTGGATTCACAGGAGTGTGAGCGGGCTTGCTCGTCGATCTTCTGATCGCTCAATACCCGGGTGGCCGTTACGTTTAGCAGACCGCTTGCGGCTTGTGGGTGTTTGATATGATCATCACCTGCTGCCGGCGTATTGACGAGTCTTTAGAGTCCTACACAGAGGTTTCCTGGCTCAAGCGAAACGAAATAGGAGCGCATATGAGATATGTGCGGGACCGAGAATAATGCAGTATGTGATACCGTATTTCATTCTCGCGATAAATGTATCGATTGGTTGTATGCGATATAACCTAGTTATCGAATCAAGTATTGATTCGATAAGCCGATACATAGGATACTAGTCGGTTATATGCGATATGACCGGATCGTTAAATCAAGTGTTGATTTAATGATTTAATGTATAATTATATATTTGATATATTACTTTGCATTAACTAGTATTAGTTCACTTTAAATGGATTTTCTCACTTGAAGTTCACAAGTTGTATATGTGATATACTTTTGTGCACTTGATTGTATCATGTTTGATGATACATGCTTACTTGAGTTTGTGTAAAGATTAAACCATGGTTATTTAAATGGTTAGGGTTTTGTTTTTCATTTTCTTATTCATTCATTCATTTATTTATTTATTCTTTTTGGAAAATGAAAAGCATGAAGAGAAAATGGTGGCTAACTTTGTTGTATAATGAAGCTTCATGAAGCTTTGACTATGTGACCATTTTGTCTCATGCTTAACCCTAACCATTCCCACTAACCATGATTTATTCTCTACACTTGACCATGGTAGATATATGATAAGTATTCTTATTATTTTCTTTTAACAAAAATACTTATGATAATATCTTCATCTTCTTCTTCTTCTTCTTGAAGAAGAAACCTTCCTCCATCAATGGCAACTCTTGAAAATGAGTGAGAAATCCAATTCTAAAGTGAACCCACTTCCTATTTCTTCATCCTCTATCTCTTGCCAAGTAGTAGAGTGTGTTTTCTTCACAAGTTTCATGACTTTGTGAAGTGGGAGCTTGATCTAGTGATGCCTCGACGTAGATCATCTTCGGCACGAAGCCGACGAACTTGCCCGCCCATTTCTCCGATGAAGCCGACGCTTGAGCCCGGGATTTCATTTGGACAGCGGAGAGGACTTCATTACGGAGCCGTGGAGGTGGAGGACCGCATCTACAAAGGTTGTATTTCCGTTCACTTAGTTAATTTGTTAACTAGTTGCTTGATTCGCCTAATCTTTAGTCAACGATCCGTATTAGGGTTTGTAGGCACCCGTAAAATTTAAAATTGGCATGGTTGATGCCTTGTGAGACCTCATTAGTGTGCCTAGGAACCCTACAGAACGACCCTTGTAAGTCCTCTCGACTTATAAGGAGAAAACACTCTTGTAAGATCCTTACGACTTATAAGAGAATATACACTTAAGAATCATCATGAATTTTAAAGAGAAAACGCACTTACGAGATCCTCACGACTCGTAGGGAGAAACACCTTTATGAGACCCTTACGGCTCATGAAGTTAAAAGCCTTAGTTGACAAGATCCTAACCCTGATTGCTAAGCTACCTTTGTTCGAACCGACAAAGGAAAATGATGATTCGCTCCTGACAATATCTCAGTTGTAGCAATGCTGATGCCTAAATTGGTATCAGATCCTAAGTTCCATGCTCGCGGCAAAAGTCAGCAAACCATAAATGCATATGAAATAGCCGAAATGATAGGGCAACTTGCAACAAGATCAACAAGTAAAATATATGGATACAAAATAGACGAAATGATTGGGCACCGCGAAAAATAGCCGAAATGAATGGGCAATCGCGACTTTCGCGATATAAAAAGCTGAAATGATAGAGCATCGCGGAAAGAAATAAAAAAATGTATATAAAATAAAACTTTTGCCCTACAGATGAGATCACATCGATCCCTGTATACGATCCTGGGGCACAAACAAAGAGGGAATCATATTATCCCACCAGGCTCTATCAGAAAGAGAGCCAAGTCTTGATGGCATTATCTACAGCCTAGAGATCATCAACGGCGTTCCTCCTCATTCCAGCAGGATACGGACGCGACATCCACCGAACGGAGCCATGGCAAAGTCCCTAGTTCCAGATTTCAACGGAGACATCTACAGCCTAGAGATCATCAACGGCGTTCCTCCTCATTCCAGCAGGATTCAGACGCGACAATCAAGCGGAGCCATGGCAAAGTCCCTGGTTCCAAATCTCGATGGTTTACAGACAACCTAGAGACCACCTCGACATTTGTCTCGTTACAGCAGACGCAACGACGACAATCAATCGGAGCCATGGCAAAGTCCCTAGTTCCAAATCTCGAAGGTTCATAGACAGCCTAGAGACTACCTCGGAGCCACGGCAAAAGTCCTTTGTTCTAAGTCTCGACGGCCACATCTAAATCCTGGAGATCATCAACGGCGTTCCTCCTCATTCCAGCAGGATTCAGACGCGACAATCAAGTGGAGCCATGGCAAAGTCCCTAGTTCCAAATCTTTACGGTTCACAGACAACCTAGAGACCACCTCGACATTCGTCTCGTTACAGCAGGCGCAACGTCAGCAAAGCGGAGCCGCGACAAAGTTTCCAGTTCCATCACTCGGCGGTGCACAGACAACCGAAAGTCAACTCTTGACCCCGTACGGCTAAAGTCAGTCCTGACCCCGTACGGCTAAAGTCAGTGCTTACCCCGTACGGCTAAAGTCAGTCCTGACCCCGTACGGCTAAAGTCAACCCCTGACCCCGTACGGCTAAAATCAATCCTGACCCCGTATGGCTAAATTCAACCCCTGACCCCGTATGGCCAAAGTCAAACCTGACCCCATATGGCCAAAGTCAACCCATGACCCTGTATGGCTAAAGTCAACCCAGATCCCGTACGGCCAAAGTCAATCCTGACCCCGTATGGCTAAAGTCAACCCCTGACTCCCGTATGGCCAAAGTCAATCCTGACCCCATATGGCCAAAGTCAACCCCTGACCCGTAGAACTCGGCTAAAGTCAATCCTGACTCCGTGGAAAACGGCCAAAGTCAACCCTCGACTTCCCCGCCGAAGCAATGCTTTGACCCGGGAGCAAGTCAATTCATCAAACACTTATGAGTCCTCTCGACTTGTAAGGAAGAAAATTCTCTTGTGAGCTCCTTACGACTCTTAAGAGAAAACACACTTAGGAATCCTCACGATTCCTAAGGAGAAAATACACCTACGAGATCCTCTCGACTCGTAGGGAGAAAAATCTTTATGAGACCCTCACGGCTCATGAAGTTGGAAAGCCTTAGGAGGCAGATCTGAACCTGACTCCTAAGCCATCACTGTCCTGCAAAGAGATCAAAATAGATTATCTACAAAATGCATTTGCTAAAAGGGACACACCACCATGAACAAGATATATCTTTTATTCATGAATCAAAAAGAATACAAAGTACAATCTATAAAAGAATCAAAAATTACTCTCATTCAGGAGTATGTACAAAAGAAGAATAAAAAGAAACATATACAATTTTTCAAGCCAGCGGACGATTTAATAGATTCGTCAGTTCATCTTTCTTCCGCTGGGTCTCGGCTTCAAAATTTGTTATTGCTACAAGACGGGCCTCCGCCTGAGACTGTTGGGCCTGGTACGAGGCGAGCCGACTTTCAAGCTCCTATTCGGTAACTTTGTGGGCTTCAATCATCTCGCGATTAAAAATGACGGCTTTATCAATAGCTACCACCTCCCTGATAGCTTCTTAAAGCACCCACCAGAGGTCATATGCATGAGTGGTCTTAACCGTAAGTTCAGCTTGAAGTTCCCCCAACGCATTTGAAGCCAGCCCCCTCTCCAAAAATCTTCGATTGAACCTCTTCACACATGACTGCAGATTTGCGGCACACCGTTCAATCAGCCCCTGCAAGCTCGCTTTTGCAGCCATAACTTATGAGGAAAGGCGTGTACATTCGAGACCATGTAAACGAAGTCTCCACTCGACGACAATACTTGATCCAAAAC
Organism: Agapanthus africanus; assembly: GCA_030015575.1. NCBI lineage: Eukaryota > Viridiplantae > Streptophyta > Magnoliopsida > Asparagales > Amaryllidaceae > Agapanthus > Agapanthus africanus. Next base: position 205,535,227 of record CM057341.1, on the reverse strand, counting down.
ACGCATAAACCACGTGCTGTGAGAGGCAACAAGGAAAGTCTTCGGTATGTACCATGTCAAGCATGCACCCGCAACTATATACCTGTTTAAATGGAAATGGTACCCAAAGTGCTGATTTGCAGGCAACATAACGATAGTGTTCGCACTTAAAGAAAATTCCCATGGCTAAAATATAAAGCTTATTTACACAAGCGGGATTCACGTATGAGTATACGACAAACATGAAAATTCAACAGAAAGCATTCGACAGTTAATAATAAGAGAAATATATTGATCGAAATATACTACTCTAGGGGGGAAAAGATCACCGAACACGGGATCGGAAATACAAGGGTTAACAAAACAAAATAAGAACTCCATTTCCCTCTCTGCCCTCTCCACCACGTCGAAGCGGCGGTCTTCGCGAGGGGTTGATCCCCACCGGTTAGCGCTATGTTCATCAGCAAAAGCAGACATGATAACCCGCCAGGCTCTTATCTGACCCAAAAGATGAATCGAGCAATCTTTCAGAGCCTGGGTAATCAAGCATGCCTCATAGAAACACTCGATCTTGTCTTCGGCTGCATCAAGGATCACCAAGGCCATTTCTGCTGGGTGAGGAGGGATATCGGCGAGTACGGCGAGAAAGATCGTCCGGAGCCAAATGGAGCCCATAGGAAGAGGAGACCCCCTACGAGTCAGAAGCTCGTATATCACCGCGTCACATTGAGTGTCGGTGAGAAAAGGATCTGCAAGCCGCGCAGTAAAACGAGGAATCATCTCCTCGATGGGCACCTCCCATGGTTGTCGATGAGCGTGGGGGCGGTTGCAAGCCATAAACTTTGGACCGATTCTCAAAGTAATCACCCTAGGGTCTAAATGTTCTCTTCAGAAGAAGGAAGACGTGGCTTCAGGTTATAAAGAGATGCATTCAATGCTATGCACATAAAATGTTGTGCATGGTGGAACTATTCCCAAGGCCTAGAAAAAGGAAAACGCATCGGAAATGAAGGAGGTGAGTCATTGGAATCAGTGTAAGGAGATGAAACGACATCATCAACAAAGCATCACGTGCATAGCACGTGAGCATCGGCATTGATCCCTATTGGAAGTCAAAGCAGCGTCGTACATGTAGAACACGTGAACAGGCACTAATACAGGATTGGAATCCCTCAACAATATCCCTTACGCAAAACACGCGAACATTGACAACAAGTTTAACTCGGGAATTGCAATGACAGAGAACTGAGCTCAGAGGAAGAGAATTAAATTCTCAAAGAAATTGAACAAGGAAGAAGATGAAGGAATGGAGATGTTGTTGAAGAGACCTCTGCATTTATAAGACATGATAGGAAACGGTTCATCTTCCACGTTCCCTAGGCAAATCCAACGGCCACAAAGATTACAGCGTTGCACTCACGTGCAAACACGTGAGAACAACGCTGTGGGGGCATTTGTTCCCTCATGGGAACTGAATAAAATCAAATAAAGCAGCAGGGATACCCCAAATGGGGCATCACGTGATCACACGTGATGGGGCATCACATGCTCACACGTGATGGGGCATCGCGTGCAAACACATGACCTTTTATGGGCAGATTCTATCTGTGTCTGAATTGCCTAAATTGATAATGTCACATGCCCACACGTGATGGGCTCTTGAACCCACTGAATTAATAGAATTAAATTCTAACTTAAAGCAGTAAGGAAAACCCCCAAAAGGGGGGGGGGTCACGTGCCCACACATGACCAGGTCTCACGTGCAAACACGTGACCTTTTATACGCAAAGCCTAGAGGCGCTGAATGAAATAAACAATTGGAGATACTTAACCAATGGGGTCACGTGCCAGCACGTGATGGGTTCCTGAGCCCTTTGAACTAGCAGAATTGAATTCTAATTAGATGGGTCACGTGCCAATACGTGATGGGTTCCTGGGCCCTCTAAAACAATAGAATTAAATTCTAATTAGATACTTTATCAAGTGGGGTCACGTGCCAACACGTGATGGGTTCTTGGGCCCTCTAAAACAATAGAATTAAATTCTAATTAGATGCTTTATCAAGTGGGGTCACGTACCAACACGTGATAAAATCCTAAACCATCTGAACTAATAGAATTAAATTCTAATTAAAAGGAATCAAAAACCCTAATTGGAAAAATATTTCCCTAGATCTTTCCAAAACAAAAAGATTGCACTCAGTAAAAGGGAGCACCGTTGGATTAAAAATCCAATGGTGATTAAAAATCACCAATTTATAGAAAGATTCTATACAAGGAAATATTTTCCTAAAAAATTACCAGGAACAACAAATAAAATATCTTTTGGATTAAAAATCCAATGGTGAATAAAATTCACCAAATGATCTAAAAGATTATCGTGGTTACAAAATCAATCAAAATCTTTCAATGAAAAATTGACTAAATAAACTGATTCTTTTCTTTCTCCTATAAATAGGAACCAAGAAGAAAAGAAAAAAGGAGGATACAACAACAGAGAGAGAGAGAAGAGAATTTAATTCTCCAAAAAAGAAGAAGATCTCTTCAGAAAAGAAAGAAAACCCTAGGTAAGAGAGGGAAAGAGATCATTCTATAAGCTCCCACAAAACAAAAAATTCTCAAACTAAGAGTTTAACTCTTCTGAATAAGAACTTAGTTCTTCCTTTGATTGAAAATCTGTAGAAGCAGATCTCCCCATAAGTTGAGAATTTAATTCTCATCGGGGAGATTCTGCCATGCAGATCTAAAACCTAAGGGAGGACCTAAGTTCAGAGAATTTTATTCTCCCACAAAGCATATAGGAATTTAATTCCTCCAACAAAGATAGGGTTTAACCCTTAATATAAAAACTTAGTTCTTCTTCATGGTAATTGATCTGCAGAAGCAGATCTCCCCATAAGTTGAGAATTTAATTCTCATGGGTGAGATTCTGCCATGCAGATCCAAAATTTAGAGGGAGAATTGAGTTTAAAGAATTTAATTCTTTTAAACATATAGGATTTTAATTCCTCTAAATAAAATTAGGGTTTAACCCTATAAGAGAATTTAATTCTTAAACAAGGTATTTATCTCTCCATGCACGTAAAAAGATCAAGTACCCAACATGATCACGTGCTAGCACGTGACCCTCCCCCTCAATGGTCAAAGGAGAACGAAAAAGATTAGGTCACGTGCTCCCACGTGACCCTTGAACAGACTTCTTAAAATAAAAAGGGCAGAATAGATTTTGGGTGCCTCACGTGTCTCCATGTGACCCTTGACAAACGCCTCTTTAAAAAAAGAGAGAATGGGGTAAAACTGAGAAATTAATACCCAATGCATGGGCACCATCACGTGTCCACACGTGATGGTCATGAAGATTAAGTGTTTAACACTTACTTGCATATCCCGAGAATAAAATAAAGGAAGTTTGGCCCAATACTCAAGCGCCTCATGTGACCCCACGTGAGCGCTTCTTTTTTTAGTGTTTAATACTATTTTTGTGTGCTTCATCCCTATTGCTTAACACTATTTCGAGAGCATCATGTGGGAGCACGTGATAGCCGAGCGTACTTTAGTGTTTAACACTATATTCGAGCCAACCTTAGCCCAAATTAGCTAAGTCTTCCAGAGGCAGGATCCCCTTTTTTGACTGAACCTCAAATACACTCTTGTCTTCCAAAATTGATCATCTCATATGGCATTCAGAGCAATTCCCAAAGCCTTTCAATCCATATTGGTTCATGGGTACATCTCTTCATACCTATGATATATGTCGTTGTAATTCCTCAGCGTCTTCAGAAAGATGGAGGGTCCCAATAACCGATAACTTTTGGTGCATCCCCAAACAGTTGAACCAAAACCAAACAGATTACGACGTCTTTAAACTGGACTAAGATGTCCTTAAACTCATGGAATATGATGTCCTTAAACTTTATGGACTGTGAGGTCCTTAAACTCATAGACTATGATGTCTTTAAACTTTACAGACTATGACGTCTTTAAACTGGACCGAGATGTTCTTAAACTAACATCGGACCGAGATGTCCTTAAACTAACAATGGACCGTAATGTCTTTAAACTAATTATGGACCGTAATGTCCCTAAACTAAAACAATAGAGCCCAAATTCTCTTTTTTTGGATCTAAATGATCCTGTTAGGTAGATCTTAGTCTAAAATGAGACTAACGTATTCTGAAAAACCATTCAAGTTGATCTTAATCTCAAACGAGATTAACGATCCTTAAATCAATCCAACTACAGATCCCTCAACCAACATTGGTTCAAGGGTACATCTCATCACACCTCTGATACATGTCATTGTAACTCTTCAACGTCTTCAGAGAGGTGGCGGGTCCCGACAATCAATAAACCCAATGGACCGCAATGTCCCTAAACTAAAACAATAGAGTCCAAATGCTCTTTTGTTGGATCTAAATGATCCTGTTAAGTAGATCTTATTCTAAAATTAGACTAATGTATCCTTAACAAACGTTTAGGTTGATCTTAATCTCAATGAGATTAACGATCCTTAAACCCAATCCAAACCCAAATCTAAGAAAATTCGGATTTGGACTAATCCACGCCCTACGGGCGACAACATAAATTAGTCTCTGTATACAATCCACGGGTAACCAAAAAAGAAAACAAACACACACGACACGAAGTAACCATCTGGAGAAGGAGAAAGTCGTTACCGCGACGCGGTAGCGTAATTAACTGCAGGGGCTTGCGCCTGCAGGGAAAAGCGTCCCTATAATCAAAAACCCCTCAAACGAGGGGGAATCTGACGAAGTCTGCTATATCGGTCGCATCCATCTAAACCTCCGATGCACGGTGCCATAAATCAACTTGGCATCTTCGGAGAGGTGGACGAATAACACCAAATAGCATCTGCCCCCAAATTCAGGCAAGACGAACCTACGCGGTTCCGTCTCGCGTCTTTCGGCAGAGAACAGTAACTATCCCATCACAATCCACAATGGGTATTTGATGTGAATATTTACAACAAGTCTAGCCTTACCAAGTTAATGCCTTTCCACCTGTACAGATCCCGAAAGATCTACTTGCTCCTAATGGGTTTTACCCCTTTAGGAGCACCCAGCAAAGTCCAAAATCCAATATTTGCTGAAGTACATGGAGTCCAACTTGGATATAAAGCAATTTTTCATCTGTAATTTACCACTTCCTATGACCTGCAGATAACTAGTAGAGCCATCATAACCATGTGTTAGTGTTTATGCCCTAGAAGGCCATTACTGTATCATACTAGCTTGTATATTACTTAATGGAAGCTTGGGATATTCACATGTATATAACAGTCTTGCTAAACATGGTAGTATGCTACTTGGTTTTTCTATCTTAATATGTGAGTGTACGTATTGATAGAGCTCTTAGGATCTTGCTTGTCTACCAGCGTTATGATGGCAGTCACACTAGTGGGGGCTGGGTAGTCTACAAGCACATCCTTATTCAGGTCCCTGGTCGTTGGATTATCGAGACAGAGCATCGATACTCCGGAGTAGACTGGTGTGTACGCTTCTCATCCCAGTTGGGGAGATGGTCTGTCCCACAGCCGTCAGTACGTCGTACTGGAGATAGTATACAGGTGCTCGTTAGGTTACGGGTACACCGGACAGGACTCATAGGGAACTGTTGGTTGGTTTGATACCAGTCGTCAGTGAACAGTTCCCAGGTGACATGAGTACAGCGTAGTCCGCAGACTTGACACTGCTACTTCGCCTCGAGTGTGTCCCACTGTTCTTAGATTGCTACCCTACCACGGCTCAAAGGAGTCGTGCAAACAGGTAGCAGTTGGGTGCAGTCCCGAGCACTTGGAGGCAGTGGCGGTTAGACAGGATTCGTCCCTCCCGGTATTGGGAGTAGATATCGTGCTGTGTCAGAGAGCCATTACGCAAAGTCCCTGGCCAGGGCAAGCGAGATTTGCTGGTAGGTTCCAGTAGTTTCTCAGGGTGTAATGGGCTTCCCTCCGACACGACTTATACCGCTATTAGGGGACTGACGCTTGCCGCCCCCCTAGGCCCGATATGCGATAGTCTTGGACGAACGGACTGGACTGTATGGAGATTGTCACATCAGACTCAGTAGGAGTTCGGATGGGTTTTCTCATCGGCCTTCTTATCGACAACTACCTGGGGACCGTTACGTACAGCTAGTGCCGCTTGCGGTCTGTGGTTAAACCCACTGCCAGCGTAGTAGTCGAGTCTCTAGAGTCCCACACAGAGAGTTTCCTACTCCAGGCGAAACGATATAGAGGTTGCATGGTTTTGCGACAAAGGGTTCGGACGCATACGTGCGTTTACGCGCGTACGACTTTCGGACAGTTTTTACCAGTCGGCTTTGGTTTAAGCCAGTTACTGGTATCCGGTTATTGGATTTTTACAGTCTAAAGTTTTTCCGTATTTTTGCGGATTGGAGGGGCGTTCTCGTAATTGTACGAGAAGCTTCTAGAAGATGTGACTAAGGAGGTTACTTTGGATGAGGTTGTGAGTCATGGTGGTGATTCATTCATTTCATTAATGCACATTTATTGCTTAATGACTCATGCTAATGAATCACCACTAGATATTTTATGAAGCATGCTTATTCATTTCTTTTATTCATTATTCTTAAATAAGAATGCTTCATAATATATTATGATACACTCTCTCTCTTCTCTCATTATCTTATCTCATATTCTCTCTCCTCAAGCTCTCATCTTCAAGATACTAATCCTTAATCCTCATGTGTTGAGATCAAAGGTTTAGTTAGACTTAAGCATCCATTACCTTCACTCTATATCATCCTTTCATCTTTGATTAGCAATCAAAGTTGATTAGTTACCTTAAGTTAGAGGTGTAGCTTGGTGTCTTGCTCTCGGGTGGATCGTCTACTACCTAGAGAAGGTCGAGGAGAACAAAGGAGGACACAAAGACGAAGGACCGTTTTCATTAGGTATAATCCCTTAACACTATAGTTTAGTATAGCTATGTGTTCGGTTATTATTTGTTTAGCTTCGATTCAAGCGGTTAGTCGATGTTCGTTCTTTAAACTTGATCGTTTTTGAAAATTCCGCCTCCCCATAAGTACTGGGGTGTACTACATCGACTTACACCATGATGTTAACCTCCTTATCACCGTCTTCGAGAAAACCAAAGTATCTCTTGGGTGGCTAAGGCCACCTACTAAAATCTGCGGAATGGTTAATGGTTTGTCAGGTCCAATTGAATTCTTAGGTTCAACTAAATTTTCGGTAACCGTTTGTGGTTCTGAAATCACTTTCAGTTCTACCATACTCACACACTAGTTTGTTTTACAAAAAGATTCCTTTTTATAAAAAGGTGGCGAGTCAAGAACAGTGTAACTATTGATCTTGAAAATGGTAGAAACCAAAACCCTTTACCGAAGCGTGCCTTGAGTTTGTTCGAATTCTGCTTTTAAACAGGAACTGGATAACTCCATGTCTTAATAACCTCAAGATATGTAACCAATCTATGTCCATATAGAATCAAAGGCACTAATTTAGATGGAATCGGATTCAAATATCATGCAGCCGTTTCCCGTGCATATCACCTAAATAGAAAAAGGCCAATACAATATTACTCATCAAGGAGCGAACCCGTGGATGAGCAACCTGAGAGAGAATCAAGTTCTCATTATTACTATAACGGAATACCTAGCATAAGTATCTACATCTTCGTTCACTTCGAAAAATCCTGATACTTCCAACGTATGGTTCTCTATTTTATTCTTATACCTATAAACTTCTCAAAATCTTTAGACCTTGCATTACAACGAATGCTTGTCTAAAACCAAAGAACTCATAGGTAAACGTGAATGCAGTAAGAGTACCAAGCCCTTGTCCCGAAGGACACTGGACAACATACATTTTCATGTATAAGTCCCAAGAGTATACTAACTCAAATTCCGTGTGTTGTAGGTTGAAAACTTTATTTTGGTCAAGAATGTCTTACACCGTTATTCAATACACCTTACCTTATCCCCAACTGATAAAGGCAAATGTTTGGAACACAATTTTCAAAATTTATATCTTACTTATAAAATAAAGATACAAATATATCATTTTAAAAATTGATACATAATAACGGTTATTCGAAACTAAATATTTTCCGTTAGAAAAACCCAGGCGATTTAATCCAATATCACCAATTGCAACGAATTCTGATATTCAGGATCAAATCGTCCATTTTCCAATATTCTACTCCTACTCAGCATCTGTAACGCTGTACCGATGTGAGTTCCAAATACAGTAAATACATACCCCAGAGTCAGAATGAATTGGAAAAACAGTTCTCATTTACAAGTACATAGAAAATCTGAAACATAAATATTTAAGGGGGTGGCTGGGTATTCCTAATAATGCCTTTATCCATTATCCAAATTCATGACAGTAATCGCAATTTCCATTGCCCTCACTTCAATCCTTTTTTACGTCTCTACATCTTACCTTCTGTACATCGCAGTTAAACTAATTGGTTTTCTTCCTTTCCTACTTTTCGGCACCTGCCTAAAATTTGGAAGAAGACTATCCAATAAGCGTAATAGGTGTACTCACCTAATATAAGGAGCTCACGCAACCTGAGAGAAGGTAAAAGGAAAAGACAACCGAATAATACAATCTAAATTCTCTAGAACCAGTGGCCATTCTCGACTGAAATAATTTCTTCGAGTTCGTATGTAACTATACGATGGCCATTTCCAAGCAATATGGATCATCGTAGTGATATAGAGTGTTCTGGAGAAATCCAAAAGGAAAGTAGGAGTAGCAGGGATATTTGCGACTTTGTCGTGAATCATGACAATCTAAAGCAAACGTGTTTAAGAAGATTCGGTTAACTTGGTTAATGAGTTTTAGGTAAGTCATGGGTCGTTGTACCAGAGAGAGAAAAGAAACACTCAGCATGCACTCTATAAAGATTAGATTGGTTATCACTTTATCTAATCAGGATGGCTCCCACTGTATCCTCGAATTCTCCTACAAACCCTAAAAGGAGAACTAGTCGGGATCATATACACCTTACAAGTTCGGTAACCGTTCAGCCAGACCAGTGTTGGTACTCTGAGAGAGGTCCCCCGTGCTTTCGTACGGATCCAATTAATAACCTCATTTCCGTAGAGGCGTAACCTCGTTAACACTTTCTAGATATCTAATACACTACTACAAATAAGGGTTGCCCCTACGGATATATGCGTAGGGGCGAAAAAATGCCCCGTAGGTGCAAAGGCCGCAGGTGCAAGTTGAGGCCCCGAACTTGCCCCTACGGTCAAATTCTTGCCCCTACGGGTTTATATGTAGGTCCTGTTGCCCCTACGGAGTAATCCGTAGGGTATAAGATTTTATATTTTTTATGGTTTTTTTGAATATATTATATGTACCTACGGATTGAACCGTAGGTCCTTGTGCTACCTCCTACGGATATATCCGTAGGTACTATGCCGTAGGGGCAAAATATCAGGTTTCCTGATATTTTGCCCCTACAGATAACTCCGTAGGGGAGAGACAGTGGCCCCTACGGATATATCCGTAGGGGCACTCCCAACACCCTGCACTGAGATCAGGGGGGAAAAATATCAGGTTTCCTGATATTTTGCCCCTACGGATAACTCCGTAGGGGCAACATATATACCTACGGATTAATCCGTAGGTACATATTGTCTGTATTTTTTTTTTTTAAAAATGGGCTGCTAGATTTTTTCCCGCCCTGTGCACAATACTATATACATCAATTAAATCATATATTGCAGTATTCATAATCACATCTCACGCATATATATAATATACAAAAGAAACCCAAAAACTGAATATGATATAAATACAAACCAATATCAATATCGTTTCAAAATGTAGTACAATGTGTATGATATAAATAAATACATGTTTCAAAAAATAAGAACCGAAAAGCTACCCTAGTTCGGTCCAGCTCTACCTCTGAATAACGTTAGAATAACGCGCGCTTGCTCCTCGGTCAATAAACTCTGCAATTCGTCGCGAGCGGGAGTCTGAGCGGCATGTGGAGCTGGCGATGTGGTCTGCGCAGCCGCCGTCGAGGTAGTCGCTTGTGGAGCCGCGGCTGCGGGAGTCTGAGTGGGCGGTGGAGCTACAGGAGCTGTCTGCGAAACCGCAGCCGATGTAGTGGCTTGCGGAGCCGCAGCCGAAGGAGATGCATGTGGAGGCTCGGCCGATGTACCCTGTCGTGTCTGGACCTAACGTGTGTAATAAGAGTGTAAGAACCGTGTATTATTCGAATTCGTATCATTATTAAGTTATTTCAAAACCCCGTTTGGATATCTTGTTTGTTGTTTATTTTAATTACATCTGTATGTATGATTAATCAAACTTAAGTCTAAAACCAAATAAGCTCAAGCTATGTACTAATTATGGATATGTTGATATCTATATAATATGACATGATATTTTACTATAAAGCAGTATACATACCATCATCTCCTTCAACTCCTGAACGGTGGCCCTCAAGCTCTCCAGTTCCTGATGGACACGTCAGTCACCGGAGACGGAGGAAGTAACCGCCGGGGTGGAGTCCAACCTCATATGGGCCCTGCTAGGGCCCAGTCCCCGGCCTCTCTCCCAACCTCCGTGGTGCCCTCCGTGTGCGGCATCCAGAACTGGGGTCAGCAGCCTCGGATCGCTCTGTCCGGTAAAATCGATCCCCGAGGCCTGGGCCTGCTCAACCACCCGCTCCTACACCCACATTAAGCAGTAAAGTATAAGTATAAGATTTAAACTTGAACCTTCCAAAACTAAAATTTCAAATTTGGGTAGAAAAAATATGAACACTTACGCAGTACTCCTGAGTAGCGACGTCGGGATATCGAAGCTCGCCCGTGGCGGGATCTGTCGAGGTGCCGTGGACGGCAAGATATGCGGACAACACGCTCGGTGTACCACCTGACGCCACGGTCCGAGATGTCTGCAATATTAGAAAGTAACTCTTAATATTAGAAATATTAGAAAATAACTCTTAATATTGCAGAATATCACAAAGGTCGGTCTATTATAATTTACCGATAACTCCATGGCTCGAGTAATGTTCCTCGAGCCACCTGTGTAAGTGGGGCGACCCCTCTTCGCCGACTTCCTGTTCTCTGTATTCTGAGCGGCCTGTTTCTGCACAACGCATTAACATTTAGTTTTCTAATTAAGAAACACAAAGAAATAAATTATATCATAAATAATGAATTACATTTAAAATACATACCTGTTTGCGTTGGGAGTCGAAATAAGCGCACAATAGAGGCCATGTCTCTACGTCGACTCTCGCAAACGCCGGAGTAGATAGAAGGGCCGCTCTCTCTGCCTCGGGGGTCGCCATCCACAGGGAGTAGCAGTCGGCCTTCAGCTCATTCCTGTTGTATCGGATCTTGGCCTGCATGTTCTTCATCAGGCCATTGTACAGAGCATGAAGGTCGAGCACCCTCCCCGGGTGATCAGGGTCGGCTACAGGCTGAAAATCGTAATCCAACTGAAAATACAAAAAAAACATTGTTATTAGATTGCAACTGTTAATAATAAATATATTGGATGGATCAAATGAAAATATATATTAATACATACCCGAGCCTGATCAAAGAAGAGGGGCGAATGAGCGCTGGTGCTGCTCGCCCCACTCAACGTGAAGTGGATAGTTCTTCACGAGCCGGCTCTCGTCCCCCAAATTCCGGCCGAACCTCTCGGCATGAGGACCGGTATAGCGATAGTCAAGGGTAAAAAAAAAGGGGAATGCTGCCTCACCCCTAGCTCTGTCAGGCCTCAGCCTATGGGACTGATTCGGGCCTCGAGTCCCCCTCTGGGGATGGGGAGGCCCTGCGTCTGCACGAAATATCAAGACAATCAATAATAAGACAAAGTTGTATTAAGAAATCAAGGTTAAACGAAAATTCTAGTGTGATATATACCTCCGGTGACTATCGCACGAGCCTCGGCCCGGGCAGCAGCACGAGCGGGACGAAAGTTCCTCCGGTAAGGAACAACCGGGGTCCCGGATGCGGACGCATCCCCTCCAACTAGAAAATAAACATCGACGCTAAATTTCCATCAAGTTCATATTTATTCTATAGAGCATATGTAAAATGAGTAAATATTTTAAATTTATTCATACTAACCTGCAGACGATGCGGAGGGTATGGAAGCGGCAGGAGTGGCCCCTGCGGAAGGTGTGGACGCACCACCTATAATTAGACAATTAAAAATAGATTATATAAGTAATTGCAGAAAGAATGTGTAGATCAATAATAAAACGTTCTAAATCAATATGCATGCACTATAGGATATATAAACATACCCGCAGGTGCGGTGGTGTCACCACCTACAGCTAGACAATAATAAAAATTGCTAAGTAAGAGCAAAAGGAATGTGTGTATTTACGATATAGCATTCTAAATCAATATACATATACTATATGATATATAAACATACCTGGAGGAGCGGGGGTGGCCTCTGTCCCAGATATGGACGCATCACCAACAACTAGACAATCAAACATTGACAATATAAGTAATTTTGACATAAACAGGCATGAATATCTGTAATATTACATTCAAAATGGATATGCGTGCAGTATACCTGGAGATGTGGCAAAATCCACACGGAAGGAGGCATCCGAAGGGGTCTCCGATCTGGGTGCAAGACCGGCCCTCTGAAGCTCCCTACGGAGCTCTCCGGGCGGCATAACCGCTCTGCCTCTGCCTCTGCCGCGGCTGGAGCTCCTGCCGCCCCTCGCTGCTCCCGACATCGTCATCAAATCTAGATAAACGGTTCGTGGACGCATTAGAAAATCATTAAAAGTATTGACTATATATGTATAGAGCGTAAAATGTGAAGTAATAATATAGCATTACTGATAACCTTTTTCGTTTCGTGGGCGCATCATACATATCTACTTGGATTTCATCGTCGATGTCATTTCTAACCCACGTAACTTCATAATCGGTCGAAGACAACCCGTCCTTCGAAACAGACGGTCGGAGCACTTTAAGCCTTCTCTCTTCTTCGTCCTCATCGCTGTCCTCGTATTCTGGGACATCGTAGACATTTCTGGGTTTCCATCGGCATACAACACTCCACCCCGGATGCTTTAAACACTGTGAATAGTATACTTGGAACGCTTGGTTCGAAAAGATAAACGGATCGTCCTGACCGTAAAATCGAAGTGTGTTCACACTGGTCAATCCATATTCATCTTTCCAAGTCCCAAGACTGCTTCTCCACCTGTCCGTATCGGTTCGCGGATCGTACCAAGTACACTGGAATATATAAAAGGGTTCTGATCGTCCGGGATAGTGGATGCCGAGTATACAATTTAAGTACCTATAGTAAATCACACCGTCCGATCCTACCGTCGCAATCCCACTATTCTGAGTGGTTCTAGATATTTCTATGTCCTTAACTTCGAATTTGTATCCAAGGACACCAAATCCTTTGTAATATGCAACCTCCATATTAGGAAATTGAGCTAAACATCTTGAATCACTCTCAAATAATGCAGACAAGTTCGGATCGTGGATCTAACAAAACAAATTTTACGATAAATACATAACGATACAAGTTTAGATTAAAACTGATAGCAATAAAATATAATTCGAATAACTTACATGCTCTGTCACCCAATCACAAAAATTATCCTGATGGTATTTTTCCAAACGTTCTTCGTTCCAATCAGGATGCCCCTCACGTACCTCGTTAAAATGAGTTTTGTTTTCGACAAATAATTGTGACATTAATATTATGTCATTTCATACACACACAAACACAGATATAACAATTAATCCAAAAGAACTTACTCTCTAATTTGTTCAAGACATGCGCAATTAAGCAAGATAAACCGGTATATCTTGTTGATAAACATAGTGTCTACCCTCTTATACTCGGCTTTACCATATGTCCCGTCTTGAATTCTTCGTGGTCGGTTAAGCCTTGTCTCAATGTTCTCGTCCAGATAGCGGGAACAAAATGTGGTTGCTTCATCAAGAAGATAACCTTGCATGATAGAACCCTTTGGTCGATTTTTATTGCGTATATACTTCTTAAGAGTGTAAAGGTACCTAATGAGAATATGTTGAATAAATAAATACGGACATACAGGACAACAATAAATTTATAAATTGCGCGAAACGAAAAATTACACGTACCTCTCGACGGGATACATCTATCGATATTGTACCGGTCCGGCTAACTTCGCCTCAGTTGCAAGATGAACCGTCAAGTGTATTATGATATCGAAGAATGACGGTGGGAAAATACGCTCAAACTTGCAAAGTATCAACGCAATAGAATTTTCTAGTTTATCCAGCGTCGCAACCTCCAGTGTTTTAGCACACAACTCCCTGAAAAAACAACATATGTCGTTGATTACTAGACCAACCGAGTCGGGGAGAGAAGTCCTGAGGGCTAATGGAAGAAGGTGCTCCAAGATAACATGGTGATCATGACTTTTCATCCCATCGATCTTGCCCTTCACAATTTTTATTTTCTTGCTGAATGATCCTGAGAAATCTGTAGGGACTTTCAAATCATGCAACACCTGCAGGAATCTTTTCTTCTCCGGTTGTGACATATGATAAGCGGCATTGGGAAGTACAAACTTGCCCGGTTTACCCGCTACCGGTTTAGGGTGCAGTTCACTTCTTATTCCCCACTCTTGTAGATCCATCCGAGCATTCATGTTGTCTTTCGATTTCCCGTCTTTACACAGAAGCAAGTTAAGTATGTGCTCTGATACTCCCTTCTCTATATGCATGACGTCCAGACAATGACGCACTGAATTTGTAGACCAGTACGGAAGCTCGAAGAAAATACTAAACTTGTTCCAATATTGTGGTTTGACCTGTTTCGTCGGATCCATCCCAAAGGTCACGTTATTGTAACCATCCCATTTAGCAGTCACGTCCTCTCCGGACAATGGGGATGGAGGCCCAAGAAGCTCCTGATGACCATCAAAGTGAACCGTGTCTAACCTATAGGGGTTGTCTGGAGGCAGAAAACGTCGATGGCCACAATAACAAACCTTCCTGCTAAAATTCAAAATTTTTGATGTTGTGTGTTCATGGCAATGAGGACATGCTTTGTGACCATGTACGGACCAACCTGATAGCATTCCATACGTAGGAAAGTCATTAATTGTCCACATTAAAGCCGCACGCAGTATGAAGGTTGTATTTGTGTTTGAATCATATGTCTCTACACCATCAATGAACAAAGTTTTCGTCTCCTCGATCAGAGGTCGGAGATAGACGTCGATATTGTTTCCCGGTGAGTTTGGTCCATCGATAAGAAGAGGAATCATAAAGTATGATTGGTCCATAGCCAACCAAGGCGACAGATTATAAATTATCATTACAACGGGCCATGTACTGTGACTTCTAGCCATATAGTTGAATGGGCAGAAGCCATCGGTAGCCAGTCCGAGCCGGACATTGCGAGGATCGCTACTGAATATTGCGTGCCTCCTATCGAAATCCTTCCATGCCGGTGAATCTCTTGGATGGCTCATTTTTCCATTTTCGCTTGGAGGAGGACGGTGATGCCAAATCTTTGCCTCGGCTGTTTTCTTGCACCTGAATAGCCTCTGTAGCCTCTGTGTTATGGGAAAGTATCGTGCTATCTTCACAGGTATATCAGGCTTTTTATCAGAATCTTTCGGCTTATACCTGGCCTCTCCGCATGTTGGACACTCTTTCAAATCTGAATTCTCTTTCCGGTACAACACGCAATTTTTAGGACATGCTTGAATCTTCTCGCACTTTAGACCCAAATCAGACATCATCTTCTGGGCTTCGTACCAGCTTTCGGGCATATTATTTCCCGGAGGCATAGAATCTTTCAAGAACGAAAGAAGCATTGTGAATGACTTGTTGCTCCATCCATTTAGGCACTTAATCTGGAAAAGTTGGACGAACCATGAGAGGGTAGAATACTTCGCATTCTCATAAATTGGTTTCCTAGCATCATTCATGAAATTTTCATATTTATCCGCACGCGGTCCTTGACCGGAAGGAATGTCATCTTCGGTACGAATAGATTCACCTAGGGCAGCCTCTACCATATCCTCCATTTCTTCTGATGGAAATAAATTTCCGTCTCCTGCCGTATTACCGAATTCTTCTTCTTCTCCTGCCGCATTATCGTGTTCTCCTTCTTCTTCTACCGCAGTACTGCATTCTTCTCCATCCCCGTGATATTTCCAAGTTGAATAAAGTCTAGTAAACCCATGTTTTACAATATGAAGCTCTGCCAATTCTACCTTCTGCCAGTACTTATTGCCACATCTATCGCACGGACAGAGAATCTTCTCTATTATGATCTTATTATGTGCGCGTGCAAATTCAAGGAAAGCAGCAACTCCTGCGACAAACTTAGGTTGCATACGTTGTTTCCAATCCACATACATCCAGTCCTTAACTCTGACGTACTCATGGGCCATGTTAGACTGAATAACATATAAATTGTAAGTTATGCTGACTATATTGAGAAATATAAGAACGGGATAGTTACTGACAAAGGAGAAAATCCGTGTATATGCTTTGTGTGTGCGTTTGTCGTTGAAAAGAATAAATTATCGCACGTATGTTAACCGATAGACGGGGACTAAGTGGCGCTTTTAGTTTCATATATGAGTATTGATGTGAATATGAAGGTTTCATATTATCATATATTGGTTTTAACCCGAACATCTCGTATCGCTCTCTAGTTATGCTGTTGTATGTGTGTGTTCCGGCTGTCGGGGGTAGGCTTCTATCCCATTAAGAATGTATAGAGCGAACGCCCATCACTTGTGCTTTCAACCGTTTCGAGTAAATTTCGGCAGCACCTCCCCGCTGTTCTCCGAGTACACTGTAATAGAATAGATAATCATTTCAAAGCTGTGAAAAAACGTTGAAATGAACATCTAATCTATCTTTGTACACGGAGAACCAGCGGAAAGGTACCGACGAAATATCTCGAAACGGATGAAAACACAAGTGAATGAAGGCGTTTGCTTTATACATTCTTAACTTGTCCACACGGGACAAATCTATGGGTTACCATACGATTGAATTTTCTCGTCGCGTAGACTATACGACGGTTGTTAGTATCGAGCTATACTGTCCGATATTTAACAACCTTCGTATAGTTCTAGGTCACGACGAGCATCGCACGTATGTTAACCGATAGACGGGGACTAAGTGGCGCTTTTAGTTTCATATATGAGTATCGATGGGAATATGAAGGTTTCATATTATCATCGAGCATCATATATTGGTTTTAACCCGAACATCTCGAATCGCTCTCTAATTATGCGTTTGTTGTGTATTCTTGTTGTATGTGTGTGTTCCGGCTGTCGGGGGTAGACTTCTATCCCATTAAGAATGTATAGAGCGAACGCCCATCACTTGTGCTTTCAACCGTTTCGAGTAAATTTCGGCAGCACCTCCCCGCTGTTCTCCGAGTACACTGTAATAGAATAGATAATCATTTCAAAGCTGTGAAAAAACGTTGAAATGAACATCTAATCTATCTTTGTACACGGAGAACCAGCGGAAAGGTACCGACGAAATATCTCGAAACGGATGAAAACACAAGTGAATGAAGGCGTTTGCTTTATACATTCTTAACTTGTCCACACAGGACAAATCTATGGGTTACCATACGATTGAATTTTCTCGTCGCGTAGACTATACGACGGTTGTTAGTATCGAGCTATACTGTCCGATATTTAACAATCTTCGTATAGTTCTATGTCACGACGAGCATCGCACGTATGTTAACCGATAGACGAGGACTAAGTGGCGCTTTTAGTTTCATATATGAGTATCGATGGGAATATGAAGGTTTCATATTATCATCGAGTATCATATATTGGTTTCATATTATTTATAGTTTACTTTATTTTATTTAATATTTATAATTAAATATATTGATAAATAATATTTGCAACAGAGAATCAAATTACCGAAATGCCCCATTTCATCTCCAAAGCTATTTATTTCCGCCAAAACCCCTCCAAATTCCCAAAAGAACCTTATCTATCTATATCAAAAAATTGAAGCAGCAAGCAGTGCCATTTCCTTCTCTTCTCCCAAAACCCAGCTCGCCTTCAATCTCTCCAACTCATCCTAACCCCAACCCAGCCCTAGCCGAACCCCAACCCAACACCAAACCCTAACCCGGCCTAACCCTAACCCCAACCCAGCCCCAGCCGAACCCCAACCCCAACACCAAACCCCAACCGAACCCTAACCCTAACCCTAAACCCAACACCAGTCGTCGAACCCCAACCGCCGATCGAACCCGTACCATAACCCTAATCCTAACCCTAACCACAACCGATACCTAATCCTAACCCTCATCGATCGCTACCCTAACATCATTATAATAATGTTTAACTAATTACCTGTAGGCGACGACGGAGAAGCAATCGGCGACGACGAGGGCGGTGGCGACAACGAGAACGGAGCACGGTGGTGACCACGAGATCACTGCGCAGGCGTGGCGACGACGATTCAGCTTGGATTCGGCGACGACGAGATCACTGCAGCGCGGCGGCGACGACGATCTCGATTTGGGAAAATTTGGTTTCGCACGAGAATAAGAAAAAGAAATAATCAGCGTAGGGATCGATCTCTTAAATCCCTATTTATATGCCCCTACGGATATACCCGTAGGTGCTTGGTTTGCGGCTCCGTAGGGGCAAACCACACTTTAAGATTTAATAAATTTTAAATAAATATTGAAGGACCGTAGGGGCAACCGTTTTGCCCTACGGAGTAATCCGTAGGGCCAAACTTTAACTGCCCCTACGGATGTTATTATCCGTAGGGGCAACCCCTTATTTTACTAGTGATAGGTCAGCTAATTGTGAAGTGAAAATCTCCCGATGAGTAACACCTACTCACAGGGTATCGGGACCTAACTATCATTGTATGATAACTTTGACGGAAAGAGACCAAAATTACCACACTCCATAAGGTATGCGCAAACTTGGCAAGTTTCCCTTATATTTGAAACTCCCGATATAGTTTTTGCCCCAAGAGGTTATGACCTTGAATTTGGCCAACAAATCATAACATACAAGTCAAGTTCTACCCGTCATTATCCAGATTAATTTAAACCCACCCGTACATACCCTTGACTTTGGCCAATAAGGTGGTACGAATGTCCTAAACCAATGTATCTATCCATGCTACGGATAAACAACACACAACTGCCATTCACGATGCCTTGACTTTAGCCAAAAAACACCGCATGAATACTATGTGCTACTTATCCGAAATGACAGAGGGCTACAGCCGACTTTTGGAAAAAAAACCTTTAACTTAAGGAACTTGATATCGTTGTAAGAACTCGAGTGGTTTTGAAATGGAGTGGTTTAGGCTCCACATTTTAAAACTAGTAACATAAACTTTTGCTCAAGAGTGAACTCCTCGTGAAGGGATCAAGGTTCTTTCTCATAGAATGAGGCGCAGGATATTCCTAACCGAATACCTCAATACAAAGCAAAAGAATATGATAGTTTTTTTTGAAGAAAACCGAGTAGTTTCTAAAAATTGGTTCCGACAACAACAAATAGGTTTGTTTTCCTTGCATTAAAGATAGTGCAGTCCCATCAAATATAGTTTCTAAGGTACACCAGAAACAACCAAAATAGCATGCTTTTATATGCCATCCGCATTCGCCGTGGGGTCCCGGGTCTTCACCGTAAGGTTACTTAACTTACGGCAGGATGGGGATAGGGCTACCACGAATACAAAACATATAGAACCATCTACTAATATATATATGAGATTAATGGAGGAAAGAAGCCATAGGAGGGGATTTCCTCCTATGGCATGGAAAAATACAACCTCCACCATTTTTTCCGACGATCGGCACCCATCATCATCATCGTTATCATCTAAGATGTGCGTACACCAAATTTTATGTGATTCCATAACTTTTTCATCGTTAATTTAGTGGGTTCAAAATTAACGGTTTACTAACAATAGAACTTTTTACATTGCTAAATCAACGGTGAAAAAGTTGTAGAATCACATGGAATTTGGTGTACCCACATCTTAGATGATAACAATGAAGATGATGGGGGCCGATCGTCGAAAAAATTGATGGAGGTTGTATTTTTTCCACGCCATAGGAGGAAATTTCCTCCTATGGCCTCTTTTCTCCATTATTCTCTCTCTCTCTCTCTATATATATATATATTGTAAGTCCATGTCACGCACCCCACTAACTTGCGGGGAGGCGGAATATATGAAAAACGATTGTCAAAGCTTCGTAACACGGACTTGAGCGCATGAATCGTAATCTAAACCATTGCTAACGTTATACTAGAGGTTTAACTACTCGGTACCGGAGTTATACCTCACGTTACATGTCCTTCGGGTCTTCATCGCTGTCCTCCAATCCTCGTAGGCTCCTTGGAACATCGGCAACTTCACGGCCTCCTCGAATCAAAGACGATCCACCCGAAAGCTTCTACGCCAAGCTTAATCTCAAACTTGAGATAACTAGGTTGCTTAAAGTGCTAATCTAAGCTACCTAGAGGATATAGAGTGAGGTTATGGATGTTTTAGTCTATCTAACCCTTGATCTCAACACATGAGAGGTTAGGGTTAGGGTTTCAAGAGAGAGTGAGCTTGAGGAGAGAGAAGGTGAGAATGATTATATGAACAAAAATCCTTCTCACTTGAATATATGATACATAATGAATTATCAAATAATATCAATTAATTGATTATTCACCATGTTTCATTTAATCAAGGAGAGTGATTCATCATGTGAGTCATTAGATCATTAATGAAGCATTAATGATATGATGAATCATATAAATGAGTCACACAAAGTAATCATGAAAAAGCCACCTCAACCCCTCATGTCACCACTCTTCTAGAACCTTCTCGACAAATTACGAGAACGCCCCTCCAATCCGTGAAAACACGGAAAAACTTTAGACTGTATAAATCCAATAACCTTATACTAGAATCTGGCTTAAACCAAAGCCGGCTAGTATAAACTGTCCGAAAAGTCGTACGTGCGAAAACACACGTACGCATCCGAACGCTTGTCGTAAAACCATACGACCTCTATATCGTTTCGCCTGGAGCAGGGAAACTCTCTGTGTGGGACGCTAAAGACTCGACACTATGCTGGCAGTGGGTTTAACCACAGACCGCAAGCGGCACTAGCTGTACGTAACGGTCCCCAGGTAGATGTCGATAAGAAGGCCGATGAGGAAAATCATCCGAACTCCCACTGAGCCTGATGTGACAATCTTCGTACAGTCCGGTCTGTTCGTCTAAGACTATCGCATATCAAGCCTAGGGGGCGGCAAGCGTCAGTCCCCTAATAGCTGTATAAGTCGTGTTGGAGCGAAGCCCATTACGCCCTGAGAAGCTACTGGAACCTACCAGTATATCTCGCTTGCCCTGGCCAGGGACTTTGCGTAATGGCTCTCTGACACAGTGCGATATCAACTCCCAATACCGGGAGAGACGAATCCTATCTAACCGCCACTGCCTCCAAGTGCTCGGGACTGCACCCAACTGCTACCTGTTTGCACGACTCCTTTGAGCCGTGGTAGGGTAGCAATCTAAGAACAGTGGGACACACTCGAGGCTAAGTAGCAGTGTCAAGTCTGCGGACTATGCTGTACTCATGTCACCTGGGAACTGATAACTGACGATGGGTATAATACCAACCAATCAGTTCCCTGGCGAGTCCTGTCCGGTGTACCCGTAACCTAACGAGCACCTGTATACTATCTCCAGTACGGCGTACTTATGGCTGTGGGACAAACCATTTCCCCAACTGGGATGAGAAGCGTATACACTTAGTCTACTCCGGAATATCGATGCCCTATCTCGACAATCCAACGACCAGGGACCTGTATAGGATGTTGCTTACAGACTACCCAGCCCCCACTAGTGTGACTGCCATCACGACGCTGGTAATCAAGCAAAGATCCTATGGGCTCTACTAATATGTATAAGTGATACGTTACAAGAAACATATGCACATATTAAAGTAGACACAAACCAAGTAGCATACTACCATTTTTAGCAAGAATATAACTGTGAATATCCCAAGCTTCCATTAAGTAATATACAATCTAGTATGATACAATAATGGCCCCTAGGGCATATACACTAACATATATATATATATATATATATATATATATGTATATCAACATCGCAGGAAGATAATAGTCATCATAGGCAGATAAAAAACAACATAGGCATGCGAACAACAATATGGAATAGCGGATAAACTTGGAGCCCCGCGTTTCATCTGAGCCACAATGAAACACAAAGTTCTCCGGTCGTGTGGATAACCTATACAAAGTCGATTCTAGACCCCTACGGGCATGGCAAGCCACCTGCCAATTCAAGAAACCGGGTAATATTCCCTCAATAAAATGAGTCGATCACCCGTCGCTTTCTAGAATCCGGTAACTTCTGCACCCCTCCACGGGTTGAATCCTATAACCCTAACAAGTGAGGCGAGCAACCCGTCAATTCTAGAGCTAGGCGGCCCGGTCTCAACTCCATGAGATGGCCACCTTACTGCACTCTAGAACCCGGCTACTCGAGCACTTCTCCTGGGTTAATCCTAATACAGAAATGAAATATATACAATGGTGACATAGACCGCATCCTGGTTGAGCCCTAATAAATGAATATACATAATACGGAAATGGCGGCCACATGTTGGAGCTCGTCCCGAACAAATGAATACAATAAAATAAATCAAAACTGTACAACCAAATTGCACGAGGGGTTATCCGATACGACGATCCGAATAAACCATAAACAAGATATATATCCACACCCATCTTATTGAACGTATAGAAATTAGACGATATTCAACAATAAATAATTGCATGCAAACGAAGTCATGACATTAGAATTCCAAAACACAGTTAGCGCACATCCCAAATATACCAAAGGATAGAAACCAAGTGCACTAAACTTCCGAAAAACCAAGTTTTAAGCTATTTCGGAAGTCCGAATCAAAACGAAACGCGCTTGAACCTTTACGGGGAGTTGAAGCACAAAATTAACGTTCAATTGGGAGGCCTGAGGGGGATACCCCACCCTCGAGACCACCACGAGGTGGCCAGGGGAGTGAGCCTAGCCCTTCGGTCCCACCTCAGGGTCACCCCAGGGTGCCCACGCTCCACCTCACGGCTTCTCGGTTCAAACCGTGAGCCCGCGGAGTGCGCAAATATCTCAAAACTCAAATTTTCGGGACTGTTTTTTTGACAGTTTTCGATGTCGGAAAAAATATGAATTCTAATATCGTAACAAGCTAGTTTAAGGTGTTTGGGGGCTCTGATTCCATTGTTGGTTCCTAGCGTCCTCGCCGCAGAGGCTGCGGCCGATGCTGAAGCGAAAGACAAAAATTATGTGGGAGCTACTAGAAACCATAGGCTACCGATCGATCCAAACACCGAAACTAAAATGCCAAGAATGCAAAGGTTCGGGATACTATCTTCAACGCGTGTCCACCCAATCTTGGAAGACCCCTCTAAGCTCCTTGTGTGCCGTCTGGACTGAGCTCGAATGGCGACCGCCCTTGCCGAAGATGATCTACCAGAGGGAACCGATCCAAGCTCTGGCTTTACCAAGTGAAGCAACCGACGGTCCAAGCTCGCTACGAATGGAGAGTGGTGATGTAGGAATATTTCGCTATCTTTTTTTCTCTATTTTCTAAGCTCTAGAGAGATCGCAAGAAGAAGGAGGAGGAGTTGAAGAAGTGTAGCCATCACAAAAAATGGCTAAGTGTTGTGTAGAGAAAAAACTCCAAGGTAGAAAAGAATGGCTCATTTTCTTTTGCAACCATAAAACAATAGTAAATCCAAATGTTTTTTACAATATTAAAACCATAACCATGCCTCTCTACCATGCTTCTTTACTCTTCATCCTCCACCTCATTTTTGATTTTCTTTTAAAGGAAAATCAATAAATGAAGTGTCCATCTTCTAGAACAAATTTCGTATAAAAATAGAATACAACCGAGTATACGTATCGAGATACATATACGCGTATTCGTATAAAAATACGAATAGCCAAGAGAGAGAAAATGAATAGTGAACAATAATACTAAAATAAATATATTAAAAATATATATATAAATTATTAAATCAAAACCTGATTTAATAATCCGGATTAATCCTAAGCCGCTAGTATTATCAACCGTCTGATTAAAGTCCGTGTAGCTTGTACATATATTTAATTGGACACCCTGTATGTACCAATATACGTCATTTACATCATATCGCCTGAACTGGGAAAACCCTCTGTATAGGACTCTAAAGACTCGATAATACGCTGGAAGTGATTTACTGGATAAATCCAAAAACCACAAGCATGTCAGTGGTACTAGCTGTACGTAATGGATATCCAGGTATCTACCGAAATGTAGGTCGACAATCAAGTCCGTCCATACCCTACTGAGCCTGAATGTGACAATCTCCGTACAGTCCGGTCTCTTTGTCTAAGAGTATCACATATCGGGTCTAGGGGGTAGAAATGTCAAACCCCTAATAACCCGATAAATCGTGTCGGAGTCAAGCTCATCACCAACCGAGAAACTACTGAATTCATATCAGTAAATCTCATCTACCGTGGCCATTAATTTAGGGTGATGGCTAACCGAACATAGCATGACATCGACTCTTAATACCAGGAGAGACGAATCCCTGACAATCGCTTACCGCCTCAATGTGGCTCGGGACTGTACCCAACTAAAACCTGTTTGCACGACTCCTCTTAAGCCGTGATAGGGTAGTAATTAAAGTACAGTAGGAACTCACATGAGACAAATGAAGATCTCAGGTCAAAAGTCTAACCTGTACTCATGCCACTCAAGAACTTCCATCTGACGATATATATTATACCATTTAGAAGTCCTCCGCTAGTCCGTCCAGTGTACTCATCTCCAATGAGCACATGTATACTATCTTAGGTGACAACGCCAATGCCTTGTGAGACCGGCCACCGCCCTTCATTGGGGTCTCGAAACGTATACACCAGTCTAGTCCAGAGTATCGATGCTCAGTCTCCATACTCCCACGACTAGGGACATTTAAGGATGAGCTTATGGACTACCCAGCTCTAACTTATATGATCGCCATTATAATGCTAGTAGTCAAGCAAGAATTCTATGGGCTTCATCATTATGTATCAGCGTATGTAATAACAAGTTAAACGTGTATACATCAATGATAAAGACAAACCAGATAGCATACTTAAAAGTGTTTCCTAGCACCACCGCAAGGTTTATACCGACATCAAGCATGCAATTTTAAAAATTTTAGGGTGCAAAGCTACACTAACCAAGGATCTAACTAGAGTATTAAGGTTAACATGATCATATAGCAAGCTTTATACTAAGTGAAAGAGTTTACAACCTTTGTAGACCAAGTCCTTCATATCTAAAGCTCCAGGTAGTAGTCCCTATGACTCTTCGTAGCTTTACTTGAAGAAAGATCAAGCTTGCTTCACGATCTTCATGTCGAAGATGATCCACCTTGAAGCTTCTCTAATTCATGCCGATGTGTGGCCTATAACCGTTCGAGAAACTACTGATAACACTTACCAGTAAATCTCATCAGCCCTGGCCAGGGACTTACTGTTATAGCCAATCGAGCATAGCGAAAAATCAACTCCCTATATCGGGAGAGACGAAACCCCTCCTATCGCTCACTTCCTTCATATGACTCGGGACTGTACCCAAAATCCACCTATTTGCACGACTCCTTTGAGCCGTGGTAGGGAGGAAATCAAAGCACAGTGGGAACCACACAAGACACTATGACGATCTCGGGTCTACAGACTAACCTGTACCAGTGTCACCAGAGAACTGCTATCTGACGATAGGTATAGTACCATCTAAGAGTTCTCGGTGAGTCATGTTCGGTGTACCCATTCTCTAATGAGAACATGTGTACAATCTTTGATGTCAAACACTAATGGTTATGGGATCAACCATCGCCCCCTATAGGGTTAAGAAACGTACACACTAGTCTACTCTGGAATATCGATGCCCTGTCTCGATACTCTCTCGACTGGGAACAATTAAAGGATGTGCTTGTAGACTATACAAGCCCCAGTAGTATGATCCGTATCATAGTCCTGGTAGTCAAGAAAATATCCTAACGGCTTTATCAACATGTATCAGAGAGATAGTATAATAATACAAGTGTACATGTTAAGATAAAGAGCAACCAGATAGTATACTATCATGTCGAGCAAGAAAGTCCTCTATACATATGTCCAAGCATCCACTATATCATAAAATAATGGCCTCTAAGGCATACATATTCCTAACAATCTCCCATTTGCACTAAGGCCAGTTGTTGTAGTATCTCATACCCAATATCCCAGAAAGTCTCTCAAACTGTGTCTGGGGGAGGGCCTTCATGAGTGGATCCACTGCGTTATCCTTCGTGTCAAGTCTCCTGACCTCGATATCCCAATGATCTACTATCTCCCGGATCAGGTGATACCGCCTAAGAATTTGTCTGGATCTCTGATGGGACTGGGGTTCCTTGGCCAAAACCACAGCTCCATTGTTATCATAATACACAGGTATTAGATGCTCAATGGATGGAACCACTCCAAGTTCAGCAATGAACTTCTTCATCTAGACAGCGTCGTTGACAGCAGTGTATTCAACCTCCATCGTCGAGTCTGCTATGGTATCTTGCTTGGAACTCTTCCAACATACCGCCCCTCCGTTGAGGGTGAAGACAAAACCCGAGACCGACTTACTGTCGTCCTTATCACTCTGGAAGCACGAATCGGTAAAGGACTCCACCTAGAGTCCTCCATTACCATACTCCAAGAACATTTCTTTAGTCCTTCTCAAGTACTTAAGAATGTTCTTCACAGCTGTCCAGTGCTTTCCCCAGGATCTGATTGATACCTACTCACTACACTTAGTGCGTAAGCTACATCCGGTCTGGTACATAACATCGCATACATGATAGACCCGACTGCCGAACTATAGGGTATCCCTTGCATGCGAGCCCTCTCCAAATCAGTCTTGGGAGACATCTCTTTGGAGAGAGTGATTCCTGAACAAGCGGGTAAATTACCACGTTTAGAATCTTCCATACTAAACCTTTTTAGTATGGTGTCAATGTACCTGGATTAGGACAATCCCAACATCCGTTTAGATCTATCCCTATAGATCTTTATCCCCAGAATGTAGGAGGCATCACCCATATCTTTCATGAAGAAATTTTTTGATAAAAGGAGCTTGACCAAGTGTAGCATAGGAACATCATTTCCTATCAAGAGTATGTCATCCACGTACAATACGAGGAAGACAACCTTACTCTCTACTATCTTTTTGTATATACATGGTTCATCTATGTTCTTGATGAAGTCAAACTCTTTGATCGCTTCATCAAAACAGATGTTCTAGCTCCTCGATGTATGCTTTAATCCGTAGACTGATTTAAGCAGCTTGCACACCTTTCCGCTGCTCCCACTGTCTACGAACCCCTCTGGCTGATGTACACGCTCTCTTCTAAATCACCATTTAGAAAAGCGGTCTTGACGTCCATCTGCCAGATTTTGTAGTCATGGTATGCAGCAATGGCAAGTAGGATCCTGATGGATTTAAGCATAGCCACTGGAGAAAATGTTTCATCATAATCGACATCTGGTCGTTGACGAAAGCCTTTTTCTACAAGTCTAGCTTTGAAGGTCTCAACCTTTCCATCTACACCAATTTTCTTCTTAAAGATCCACTTGCTCCCGATGGGTTTTACCCCTTCAGGAGCAACTTCCAAAGTCCATACTTTGTTTGTGTACATGGATTCCATCTCAGATCGCATAGCATCCAGCCATTTCACAGAGTCCCCACTTGTGATGGCCTGCTCGAAATTAGTTAGGTCATCATCATCCATGATGCAATCCTCGCTCCCACCGTCTATGAGAAAACCGTAGTATCTATCAGGTGGATGAGGAACCTTACTTGATCTGCGGAATGGCTGAGGTTTGTCGGAGACTATTGGATCCTCCGGTTCTATCAAATCATCAGTTGTAGTTTGTGTAGCTGGAACTTCTTCCAGCTGTACCTCTTTAACACTAATTTCTTTCACAAGAAATTCCTTTTCTAAAAAGGTGACATATTGAGAAACAAACACCTTTTTTTCCCTCAGTGCGGTAGAAGATATATCCATGTGAATTCTTTGGATATTCCACAAACTGGAAAAGAACTGATCGTGCTTCGAGTTTGTCCTGATTCTATTTTTTAACATAGGCTGGACAACCCCATATCTTAACTCGTTTAAGATATGGTCTCTTTCCACTCCATATCTCATATGGTGTTTTAGGCATAGATTTTGATGGAACTTGATTCAATAGGTATGCAGCTTTCTCAAGTGCATAACCCTAAAAGGAAATAGGTAACTTAGCAGTACTCATCATAGAGCACACCATATCTAATAGGGTGCGATTCCTCCGCTTCGATACTCTGTTGTGCTGTGGTGTATACGGAGGAGTAAGCTGAGAAAGAATCCTATTCTCTTTTAAATAATCTCGGAATTCCATGCTTAAGTATTCTCCTTCCCGATCAGATCGTAGGATTTTAATACTTTTACCCGTCTGGTTCTCTACTTCGTTCTTATATCCCTTGAATTTATCAGAAGATTCAGATTTGTGTTTCATTAAGAACACATGTCCGTATCTTGAGAGATCATCGATGAATGTAATGAAGTACGAGGAACCATTCATGGCATGCGTAGATATAGGACCACATACATCACTATGTATCAGTCCCAAGAGTTCATTAGCTCTTTCTTCGTGTCCAGTAAACGGAGTTTTGGTCATCTTCCCTTTGAAACACCGCAAGTTTCATAAGATGTAAATTCGAACTGATTCAAATATCCATCTTTATGTAACTTAGCTAGTCATGTCGTATTGATATGACCTAGTCTACAATGCCACAAGAAGGCTTCGTTCATTTCTGAACTTTTCATCTTGTGTGTGTTCTGTATGCTTAGAACTGTCGTTTGATTTAGAACGTATATACCATTACATAAAGTATCAAACCCAATCAACACTTGATTTAGAAAAATGTTCATAACATTATCCTTCAATACAAAGTTATATCCTTCTTTATGTAATAAAGAAACTGATATAATACTGCACATCATATTTGGCACGTAATAACAGTCGTTCAAAATTATTGTATTACCATTTGGTAATACTAGGTGATATTCACCAACTGCTTTGGCTGCAACAATTGCTCCATTCCCTACTTTGAGAGACATATCACCTTTTCCCAGTTCTCTATCTCTCCTTAGCCCATGTAGCAAATTACAAACATGGGATCCTGACTCGGTATCCAATACCTAGGACATAGAGCAAACTGAGAAACAGTTCTCGATAACAAACACACCCGAAGAAGATACATCATCATGCTCTTTCTTCGTTCGGGTTGCGTGGTAATCCTGATATTCCCCTATTCCTTGCTCAAACTTATGAAAATCATAAGAAAAAGCGGAACCAACGTTTCCCAGCTCAGTATAATAAGTGGGTTCGGTCAATACATCCATATTATTATTTTAATTATGGCGTGTCATGGTCGCTACCTGGATAGAGAGAAAAGGAAACGCTTTAGCGTGTGTTCTTTGCAAGATTAGATTGGTTATTATCTTATCTAATCAGGATAGTTCCCACTGTTTTTATCAAATCTTCCTTCAAAACCTAAAATTTAAGATTATCCGGGATTAATTACACTCTACAAGTTCGCCAATCGGTCAGCCAGGCAGGTATTGGTACTCCGAGAGAGTCTCCCCATGTTTTCGCATGGAACTAATTAAATAACCTCATTTCCGCAAGGGTATAACCCCGTTAACACGTTTCTTAGACACCTACTGGATTAGCTAATTGTAAAGTGGAAAACTCTCCCAGGAGTAACTCTTACTCACAGTGGCTATCGGGATCCAACTATCTCATAGAAGCTATGCAATCTCATTGCAAATTTCAATACTTGAAATTCCCAATATTTGTTTTTACCCCTAGCAACTTATGACCTTAACAAGGTCAACAAATCATAAACGCTAGTCAAATTCAACCCGTCATTTCGTCATTGAATTAAACCCACCCGTACGACCCTTAACAAAGTCAACAAAGCTGTACGACTACCCTAATCCAATCGCATCACTTGCTGCAGATAAGCACTAATCAGCTACCGCACACTACGACTTGACAAGGTCAACAAACGCAGTACGAATACTAAATAGTCCTTTTCTAAAATAACGGAGGGCTACGACTGGTTTTGTAGAAAACCTTTAACGTAATGAACTTGATATCGTTGTAGAATCTAGTGATTTGAAAAGGAGTGGTTTTTGTAGCATTTTCTAGTTTTGGTAAAGAGATCACTCCAGGTGAAGGGATCTCGACTCTTTCCTCATCGAATGAGGTGCTGGATATTCATAAAGGAATACCACTATGCAAAGCAAGAACTAGAGAAGCTATCAAAACAAAACCGAGTGGGATGCAGCATTTGCTAGTTTTGCTAAAGAGGTCACTCCCGGTAAAGTGTTCTCGGCTCTTTCCTCATCGAATGAGGTGCTGGATATTCATTAAGGAATACCACTATGCAAAGAAAGAACTAGAGCTACCATTTTGAAAATTTTGATTCTACAACATCTTTAGGTTTCTTTTCTTTCCATTAATCCCATTAATGAAGTCCCATCATTTATGTTTCCCTAAACATCACAGAAAAGAAACGAAAATAGAACGCACGCTTATGCCATCCGCATTCGCCACGGGGCCCCGTCATGCACCGTTAGGTTACTTAACTAACGAACTAACGGCAAAGCGGGGGCTGGGCTAGCACGGGATCAAAACATAAGCAACGTTTATTATATATATATATAACATTTGTCTCACGCAGTTATATGATCACATCACAGAACTCAAGTAGCAGAATTCAACATATGAAATATTGGATATATTAGGAGGTCCGTGTTTTAAATTTAGCCAATAATGAAAAACTCGGATTCCACGGTCGTGATGAATAGCCAAACCCACATCCCTAGACCCCTA
Organism: Agapanthus africanus; assembly: GCA_030015575.1. Classification (NCBI taxonomy): domain Eukaryota; kingdom Viridiplantae; phylum Streptophyta; class Magnoliopsida; order Asparagales; family Amaryllidaceae; genus Agapanthus; species Agapanthus africanus. Next base: position 205,504,187 of record CM057341.1, on the reverse strand, counting down.
TGAGAGCGGCAAGCAATCCTGCCAATTCCAGAGTTAGGAGACCCAGTCTCGACTCCTCGAGATGGTCTCCCACTGGACTCTAGAACCCGGTTACTTGTGATCCCCGCTATTGGTCTATCCTAATGCGGAAAAGCAAATAATATACATCAATGAAGACATCATCCTCAACATGGAAGTGTCCCAATAAAAGAATATTACATAAAATTTTACATGAATGAAAATAGAAAAACTTTCATCTCACGTAAAAACCCCCGTCTATTCAATTATGACGATCCAATATAACATATCACAACAACACATAATATCACATGGCATCAACGTAAGCAAATATGCGTATCCCGAATTCCGTTGACATATAGCAACGAGATCGGGGATACCCTACATATTACACTTACGGTCGCGGAAAATAAATGAAAAACTACAATAATTAGAATGTGCATTTTCCTTAGACATCATAAACCCGGAATATCTCATATTCCAAATTTCATGCCTAACCCTATAAACCCTGTATTTTAGTCTCAAATCGAAAACACTTTTCAATAACTTAGTCGGGTAATTCAACAAGATTCCCGACTACCTGATCGAATGCTTGTCAGGAACTTTAGTAGATGGCCGCACCCCCAATGCCGTCGACGAAGTGCACTTAGGCGGAACACCGTAGCCGCGAGCACCAAAGTGGATTCTATTGGTAACGGGGTTCTCCTAAAGTCACTTGGTCGGGGCTATGGGGCGTGGCTATCTAGTAATGTTATCCGGCGAGTATTCGCGTACTATACGAGATTGCGACGGAGTTTTGATCCGAATCAAAACTCCGCGGCAATCGATCAATGGAGACTAAAATGCTAGATTTATAATTAGCAAACTAGTTTTCACAAAACTAATTAAATGTGTATTCCAAATATTGTATCACATATCAAACTTAAACCCGTAAACGATGCTAAAACTGCGACTACAAAACACTCCGTTTTGCCCCAACAGAAAGATAACATCACATGCAACCTTGGCAAAATCAAACGGTGCCTGAAACCCTAATTCCATGAGACAAGAACACCAAATAAAAACCAAGTACAAACTCAAGTATAAAACCGGCCAGGCCGGTTATTAGATCATTTTGGTCGGCCATGTCTTGGAGTTTGGGCCTCGAATTTGTGTGGTGTTCTACATACATGAAGAAGAGCACTCTGCAACTATTTAAAAAAATTTTAGAGGCTCTGGAAAATTCGATAGAAACTAAGATTTCGATGCGACTGTTTCGGAGTTGTTTCGTTTTCGTAATTTTAATTACACCGTCTAATGCTCTAACTTAGCTATGATACCATGAAAGTGTTTTCTAGCACCACCACAAGGTTTATACCGATATCAAGCATGCAATTTTAAAATTTTTGGGGTGCTAAGCTACACTAACCTAGGATCTAACTAGAGTGTTAGGGATAATATGATCATATAGCAAGCTTTATACTAAGTGAAAGAGATTACAACCTTTGTAGACCAAGTCCTTCACTTTTAAAGCTCTGGGTAGTAGTCCCTACGACTCTTCAAAGCTCCACTTGAAGAAGGATCAAGCTTTCTTCATGATCTTCGTGTCGAAGATGATCCACCTTGAAGCTTCTCTAATTCAAGCTACCTCTTTACTAATATATTATTAGTGAATGAAACAACCTATACTTAATGGATAATTGAGTGTAGGTTGATGAAATAAGGTGTTTAAGCATACTGAGTAGTCTCACAAGTCCCAGGGTTCACAACTCATGTGAGGGTTAGGACTTGGAGGAAGAAGAAGAAGGAAAATGAAAGAGCAAGAGAAATGAACTAAGCATCATTGAGCAAGTGAAGAATGGCTCAATAAAAACCTCTCACTTATTGAAGCATCCATTATTTCATAATAGAAATAATGAACCATACTTCAATAGCGATCACAAACCATTAAACAAATAAAATGTGCCATGCTTCACCCATGCCCAAAATATCTTCTCATTTTCCACCTCTTTTTCTATTTTCTCAAAATAGAAAATCCAATATATATATATATATATATCACATATATACATATAAATGTATATTAAGATAATAATAACTTAAGTGGGCAATAATATTAGTTAACATATAATTATATCAAATATAAATATATATTTAATAATTAAATCAACAATTGATTTAATAATCCGGTTATATCATATATAACCGACTAATATCATTTATCTGTATATCAAATTATCAAATCAACACTTGATTCAATAATGCGGTTATATCACATATAACCTGACCGATAAAATTTATCGCCAGATTAGAATACGGTATCATATACTCGTATTTAATCAGGCTCTCGCACATATCAGCATATGTGCCCTATTTCGTTTCGCTTGAACTATGAAACCTCTCTGTGGGACTCTAAAGACTTGTCAATACGCCAGAAATAGGTGATGATCGCATCAGTCACCCACAAGCCGTCGGCGGTACTAGCTGGACGTAACAGCTACCCAGGTATTGAGCAAATAGAAGATCAACAAGCAAGCTTGTCTAAACTCCCGTGAAGCCTATAAGTAACACTTACCATACAGTCCGTTCTCTTCGTTTGATATGTCGCATATCGAGTCTAGGGGTGGAATCGTCAAACCCTAGTAACTTGATAAGTCATGCCGATGTATGGATCATAACGGTTCGAGAAACTACTGATAACACTTACTAGTAAATCTCATCAGCCCTGGACAAGGACTTACTGTTATAGCCAATCGAGCATAGTGCAACATCAACTCCCTATACCGGGAGAGACAAAACCCCTCCTATCCCTCACTGTCTCCATGTGACTCGGGACAGTACCCAAATCCACCTGTTTGCACAACTCCTTTGAGCCGTTGTAGGGAGGAAATAAAAGCACAGTGGGAACTACACAAGACACTATGACGATCTCGGGTCTACGGACTAACCTGTACCAGTGTCACCAGAGAACTGCTATCTGACGATAGGTATAGTACCATCTAGGAGTTCTCGGTGAGTCCTGTTCGGTGTACCCATTCTCTAATGAGCACCTGTGTAAAATCTTTGATGTCAAACACCAATGGTTATGGGATCAACCATCGTCCCATATAGGGTCAAGAAATGTACACACTAGTCTATTCTGGAATATCGATACCATGTCTCGATACTCCCTTGACTAGGAACAATAAAAGGATGTGCTTGTGGACTACACAAGTTCCAGTAGTATGATCCACATCATAGTCTTGGTAGTCAAGCAAACATCCTAAGGGATTTATCAACATGTATCAGAGAGACAGTATAATAATACAAGTGTACATGTTAAGATAAAGAGCAACCAGATAGCATACTATCATGTCGAGTAAGAAAGTCCTATATATATATATGTCCAAGCATCCACTATATCATACAATAATAGCCTCTAGGGCATACATATTCCTAACAATACTATCATCTCGAGTAAGATTGCTCTACCTGTATAGGTCATCTCTCAATTATCATAATCGCATGTCTGCAATTACAATAATTTCCTTGAGGGCTCTATATCAAACAATTGGTGGCTCAGAAACCTATTAAACAACCCGTTATATGCACTGCAAGACAACCCATAGTTGTTATCCTGAAATTAGAATTTCTATTGTAAATCCTTATTTTAATATAACCATAACTAGAGTTTTAGAAATCCAAATCGCGCGGAACTTAGTTGTTTGGATAAATATTTCAAAAGACCTAAAAGTTTCTAATGATTTTTGAAACCTGAAATCCGACGGAAATTAATCCAAACCGTGTTTTAAAAATTTGTGTCTGGAATGGATAGATTCTAATTTGTTTTGCATCACGATATGAATACGCGAATATCTCCCAAACCAGTAGTCGTAATTAGGCGAAACTTGAACCCACGTTTGTATAACACCTAGGGCTACGTTACTTGTTTACATTCTGAATTCAATTGATTTGAGTAATTATTAGTTTACAATATTTCGTTACAGTACTGTTTTCTGGTCATTACTTGAATATTGTACTTGTCTCATTTCATGCCATATGACTAACTCATTTATTGCACCAACATGAATCACATGTTTAGATATATTGCATGCATGATACAGACCTGACTGAACTGTGAATACACGCTTACTTGTTTATTTTACTTGAATCCTTGAATACCTGAATACTTGAACACGCGAACTTAACATGAGCTTGAAATTGATTGATTTGGGCATCGTGTTTGGAACAAGTGCCATATGGAACAAAGTGCCACACCCTAGCCATCCAAGAGCTACCTCTTGAATCTATGGTGACCACCTCTAGAATCCATGCAAAATTATAAAATGAAATATGGGTCGTGTATAGAACAAAATGCCACATGGGATAAAGTGCCACACGGAGCAAAGTTCACGCCATGAAGATGGTGGGGGCCACCTATTGAGTCCGTAGGGGCCACCTCTTGAGTCCTCATATGACATGGGATCCACCGGGAGACGTCTGTGGGTGTTCACCACCAAAAGACCGGACCGAGACGTTGGGACGTCTGGCATGAATTTGGGGGCATATGCTATTTGGATTTATCCGTCCACCTTTCCGAAAATACCAAGTTGATTTATGGCACCATATATCATAGGTTTAGACAGACGTGACCGTTGTAGCAGACTTTATCAGATTCCCCCTCATTTTATGAGGGGTTTTAAATTGTGGGGACGCTTTTCCCTGCAGGCACAAGCTCCTGCAGTTAATTACGTTGCCGCATTGCGATAACCACTTTCTCCTTGTCCGACATTTCACTTCATGTCGTGTGTGTTTTTGTTTGTTTAGATTGCCCGTGGATTGTATACAGCGACTAGTTTATGTCATCGCCCATAGGGCGCGGATCATTCCAAATCCGTATATTTTAGATTTGGTCTTAGGTTTATTTAAGGACCGTTAATCTGGTTTGAGATTAAGATCAACTTAAATGTGTGAGCATTTAGGCTCAATTTGTTCTTGTTAAGGATGCGTTAGTCTAATTCGAGACTAAGATCAACTTAGCAAACTTTTAAGGATCATTTTTATTTAAGATCCAACAAAAGAGCATTTGGGCTCAGCTGCAAGAAAATTTCAGAGACTTGGCCAATTTGGGCTAAGTCTATTTAGCCTTGTTTTTTATTTAAAAGTGCTAAGCACTTATTTAGGCTCTGTTTGTTCAGCCCTTTTCTTTTCATGTAAAAGTGCTAAGCGCTTATTTGAGCTCTGAAGCTCACATGTATATCATGTGAAGCATTCAGTCATGGGCGCTGCCCAATAAATGTTGAACACTTTTAATCATTTTGACTAAATGTGAACTGCTAAGCACTTTTTAAATGGCGTTCACATGAGGTGCACGTGCGGCGCTGGGCGCTGCCCTATCAGTGCTAAGCACTCAGCCGTTTTGGCTATATATGAAGCGCTCAACACTTTTTGTATGGAGCCCACGTGAGGAGCATGTGTTGTGCCGGGCGCTGCCTAATTTGTGCTAAGCACTTAGCTATCTTCGGCTGCATATGGAGTGCTGAGCACTTTTATTCAGCGCCCACGTGTATTTCCCGTGAGGCGCTAGCCTTCTGTTTTGGGCGCCCACGTATTTTTCACGTGAGGCGCTAGACGCTGTTAAAAGGGGGCGCCCACGTGAGAAGCATATGAGGCGCTAGTCTTCTTTCCTTTTTTAGAGATTAAATCTCTGCTAATGGCATTTTGACCATTAATGAGCATCAAGATCTTCGTTTTTTGAAGATCTGGGATCGGGTTTTTCTTTAAGAACTAAGTTCTTTTATAGGTTCTTTTTCCTTTTGTTTTTCTTTTGACCTAATTCTTTTCTGAATCTTTGATTCTCAAGAACAAGATCCTCCCGATGAGAATTAAATTCTCAACTTGTGAGAGACTTGTCTCGTGGATCTCTGATCCAGAGAAAGAACTAAGTTCTTTTAGAATGGTTAAACCCTTAAAATAGGTAAAAAGAGATATTTTGATCTCTGAATTTCTTTTACCTAGGTTTCTTTTGAAAGGGAAGTCTTCCTCTCTGAGGGTTGAATTCTCTATTGTTTTTGGAAACTTTCTATGGTTTTTTTTCTATATGAGACTTGAAGTCTCGGGTCCTTTATATAGTGGAGGCAAGTTTGTTACTTAATTCTGAGAAAATCTCTCATTGAGAGATTCCAATTGATTTAATTGGACTCAAAATTGAGTTAGGGAATTTTACCCACCATTGGATATTTGATCCAAGGACTTCTGTTTTTACAGAATATGATTTTTGTTTTTAACGAGATTGGGGAAATATTTTTCCCTGTACATAATTTATTCTGTAAAAATGGTGATTTTTAATCACTATTGGATTTTTGAATTCAATGGTTCTCTGTTTTACAGAGAGCAATCTTTCTTATTTAGAAAGATTGAGGGAATATATTCCAAAATAGAATTTTATTCTATAATTGGATCTTTGATCCAACAAAAAGTATCTTTCTTATTTTAGAAAGATTTGGGAAATGTTTTCTCCTAACAGAATTTAATTCTGTATTTTGATGATTTATCATCTCCGTTGCATTTTTGATCCAACGGCTCTGTTTAACGGAGAGTATTATAGAATTTAATTCTACCTGGACGGTGGTGCTCACGTGTCGTGCACGTGGGCGCCACTCAAGAATTTAATTCCTAAGATGGGTACTTATATACTTTGCACATTGGCGCCCGCGTGAGAATCACGTGCGTCTCCATCTAAGAGTTTAACTCTTATGTAATGAACTCTTCTGTGCTTTGCACATTGGCGCCCGCGTGAGGAGTACGTGAGGCGCCACCATAGGATTTAATCCTATAAGATTGGCTCTGGCGCTGGCGCCCTCGTGGAGAGCACGTGAGGCGCTGCCTCATTAAATTCAACAGAGGTTAGCTATTATATTAGGTTAAATATATTGGGGAAATAAATGCCCCCCACCGTTGCTCTCACGTGGCTGTTCACATCATAATATTGCAATTCATACACCCCATTTTTGTGCAATTTATAAGTAAACAGGTGCTTTTGACGATCGTTTGTTACATGATACAGGATACAGACTTTTGAAGCAAATACAGTGAAAAAGACAAAGATGATACAGGAAATGGACTTTTTGACCAACCAGCACACGGATCCTACTCAAGCCGAGACGAACGTCAAGTGAAACGGTCAAAAAGGATCCTTACAAGTTTCACTGAGAACCTGGAGAATACTAGAAAGCCCAACAGAGAAAAGAATAGTAAAAGAAGAGAGCCCAAGAGAAGAGCAACAAATCACAAAAATCTGGTGGGCCAAGCCCACTAGATGGCCGCGGATCCGCGGCCAAAGGCATGTCTTTGCCGCGGAACCGCGGCCATATGGTGCCCGTGTCGGCACCGACTTCTTGTGTCGGTGTGTCGTTTCATGTGTTGGGATTTTTAGGGGGTAAATCAGTAAATTCATGTCTACGAGAGTCTGTAACCCTAGCTTCACTAGTTACTTATAAATTGTAATCTAGATCTTAAAAATTGTATGCCTCTTGATAATCAATAAAAGTGAGATTTGTTGAAAAATTGGGAGCATCACTTTTTCTTGTAAGTTTTTAGTTTTATTTAATTCTTCCCTTAGTATAATCTTTTACTTGCCCTAGTTAGTTAATTCTTGCTCTAGTGTAATCCTCTTTAATCTGCACCAAGTAGTTAACCTTTAAAACATAAACATAAAAATGTCTCTTTGCAACAATTCCCTAATGAGCGAATAAAATCCTCGCTCGTTAGGGTTAGGAACAAGGGAGTAAGTGAGAGATGGATGTCTCTCACCTCTTTCAACGCCAACTTATTTTTTAAAAAAACGAAATCTTCATGCATTCATATACGATCCGCCCCCTACGGCACCCTACCTACAAGGTAACGGTGAACCTTAGTATAAAAGGCCGGACTTATATGACATCCATGAAGATCACATCAATTAATAGGAAAGGACGGACAAGGATCTAGAGGAAGAAACTTTGTTTCTTCCCGATCATCCTAATCCCCTTTGCTAATAATTGTTGTGATATTTCTAAAAAGCTTAAATCATGGTATTGAAAGAGGTGAAAACATAGATCTCAACACCCCTACCTTCGACCTAACCCTAACGAGTCCTTTCTTATCACATAAATTCATCTTAAACTCAATCGATAAAAAACCAACCACGATTTGAATCAACTCGTTATAACACAAAATTAGAAATTAACACATCCCTGCGGATCGACCCGTATTCACCGGCTAGCTGCGAAGCGATGCCGTTTCTGATTACGGTAAACTACAATTTTTGGATTAAATAAAATGGCGCCGTTGCCGGGGATGGCGTAATTTTCTCTTTTTTGTATGATTTCGGGTTGATATAAAATTTGAAAATTATAAAAATCTGAAAATACAAAAAACAAAAAAAATATTCTTTTCATTATTTTTATCTGTTTGAAGGGTTTCTCGTTTGAATCTTGCAGGAACGACAAGAACGTTTGGATCTGGAGTTTTACAGAAGGTGAAAACAGAAAAGAGAACATAAAAACAGAGAGGAGTTGATAGCCCAGAGAAGCACAAATTTTTACAGAGCCCGATCCCTTCATCAGACCGCGGAACCGCGGCCAAGGAGCACCCCAGACCGCTGAACCACGGCCATCTGTTGGACTCACTGCTTGAAATTTTTTTGGGTAAGTTATCTCTATTCTCTCCCCTTTGAAACCTCCATATTTCCACTGTAAACCTTTCTGCAGGGTTCTTTGCGTAAAGAGTCTTTCTCCCCCTTCTCGATAACAGATTTTCTGCAGGTTTCTTTGCGCCGCGCTAAAATTGATTGCAAGTGATTTTGATTGTTTTGCATAATTTAATTGGACTTAAGGGGCTATTTGACCAAACTCAGATTGGGTGGGGATTTCATCACCCTTCCCAGGACCCCAGAAAACACCTAAAGCATTTTGCATCGACCACCTTTAATTAAAAAAAGATTAGACTCAGACCTAAGGACAGCGAGCTCAATAGGAAAAGGACTAGGGTAGGCATCGGCCGTTTATCCTAACCGACATTGCGGTGTCTAGGCTAGTGGTTATTAATTAGGCCCACTGTAGTGGTGGTTCCTTCCCACTTACCTGGCCGTATTTGTCTGTGAAGAGGCGGTTTGAGGTCTATTTCTAGCCCTAGTTAGGAGCTGTCTAGTAGACCTAGGCAACCCTAGATCTAGGCCTGATTGTGCATGTGTGGTTGATACAGTTGTGTCACGAGTCCGTTTTCAAAAACCTCTTTGCAAAACTCACACACAAATAAAAAAAATAATAAAGAAAAATCTTTTCAAAACTTGCAACTTGCCGCTAAGAAAACTTGCACCTCATTTCTACCATCTCTCCTTCATTGACGTTATCTTACCCCCACATTCTGTTTTTCTTTTTTTTCTGACTGCACTATCCCTTTTAGTGTATGCCACTTTGGACTAGGGATACAGACGCCCGATTAGTCCGCGTTTCGTTGGTACCGACCAACGAACCCTTCGACACCGAAGTCGATAATCCGTCCACTTTCTTACCTTCACCTTTAATTTCTTCCACCGAAGGTATGTCGGGATTCAACCCCAATAATACCTTGCAGACGGGAATGATTCCACCTCCACCGGGTGCGAATAACCCGAACCAGCCGCCTGTTGAAGCGCCCGCACGAGTTGCGCTCCAGGACCTCTTCTACCCCATCCGCACTTCTTTACCCACTTGTCTTTCACCCCCACCGGTAAATGGGGACAATTTTGAGATTAAACCACATTTCATCAATATGCTGCCGAAATTTCACGGTTTGGAAACTGAAGACGCTTATATCTTTATTAATAAATTCCAAAATGTGTGCGCTATGATGAAAACAACCCAATTGAGTGATGACGCTATAAGGCTAAGGGTCATTCCTTTCACCTTATGTGACCTAGCCGAGAAATGGCTATATAGCACCGCATCACATTCCATAAGAAATTGGGATGAGTTTGTGAAGGCTTTTCTGAAAAAGTTCTATCCTCACCATAAAACTGCCAGAATTCGAAATGAAATAATTCAATTCTCACAACTGCCTTCCGAACCTTTCTGGAAGTGCTTCGAGAGATTCAAGGACCTATTAGTTCAATGCCCTCACCATGGTATAGAAAGTTGGCAACTTTGCCAAACATTATATGAGGGATTGAACTCAGCAACGAAGCAGTTGCTAGAAACAATCTGTCAAGGTCATTTTCTCTCTAAGTCTAATGATGAGGCGTGGCAGTTTCTCGAGGATCTTAGTGAGCAGACAATACAGTGGGAGAGCACAAAGACCACATCAGCTTCTAGTGGTCAATATAGGGGAGGCATACATCAAATAGAGTTGTCGATTGCTATGAAGGCCGAGATGGCCGCTCTTACGAAAAAGCTAGAAGCGATCGAGACCAAAATCTCGTCGTCTTCTCCTGCCCCTGCTATGCCCCCACGTACTGTCTGTGCTTGTTGTACGGATCCATCGCACCTGACTGAAGAATGTCCTTATAATGCATCTATACAAGGACAGGATCAAGTCAATGCTGCATTCCAGCAACGACAAAGGAACGATCCGTATTCTTCAACGTATAATCCGGGGTGGAGGAGTCACCCAAATTTCGCTTGGAACCAAAATCAACAATTCCAAGGAAATAATAATAATTTTCAAAGACCTCCTCCACCACAACAACAACAAGCACCCTCGCAAACTCAATATCAACCGCAACAATTTCAACAACCTTACCCTAATCAGGTGAACAACTTTGTGCCGAACAATGCGTACCAGCCAAACAATTATGTTCAACCTAATAATGATAAGGTTAGCTCGCTCGAAAGAAGTCTAGATGCGTTCCTTAAGCAATCTACACAGTCTACAGCAAGACTTGAGACTTCTATTCAAACTTTAGTGCAAAATAGTGCCTCCCATGATCAGAGTATCAAATCTATAGAGGCACAAATTGCACAACTCAACGCAGCTTTGAGCGAGCGCGAAAAAGGAAAACTCCCGTCTCAACCGTTGCCCAATCCCGGTCACGCACATGCTGCACACAATCAGCAAAATCATAACGTAAATGCGGTGACCACGTTGAGATCGGGAAAAGTGTTGCGGAACAATGTGGGCATTAACAATGACACCCCTGCCGGTGGGTCTTCTTCATCTTCTTCACCATCTTCTTCTTTAGAGCCTATTCTCCACCCTTCACATGGCTCTACCTCTTCTAGCTTGAACGGACCTAATTCTCACGACATGAACACATCTACACGAGGTACCGTTCCAACTCGACAATCTGATCCACAAAAATTGGACTCAACCACCTTTCAAAATGTTCCTTTTCCTAATCGGTTGAGATCAAATAAACCAACTCCTCAAATGGAAAAGATTGTCGAATTGTTCAAACAGGTTAGCATAAACATCCCTCTTTTGGATGCGATTCAGCAAGTTCCTTCATATGCCAAAATTTTAAAGGACTTGTGCACCAAAAAGAGGAAGTCGCAAGTGCCAAAGAAAGTTTTTGTGGCCAGTGCTATTAGTGATGCTCTTGTAAATTCCCTTCCCCCAAAACAAAAAGACCCCGGGTGTCCTACCATTTCGATAACAATTGGGGACAAGAATATCAATAGAGCACTCTTAGATCTTGGCGCGAGCGTCAATTTGCTACCCTATTCTGTGTACGAGCAATTGGGCGTTGGAGAGCTTAAGCCCACTCACTGTACTCTCCAAATGGCCGACCGGTCAATAACCCATCCTAGGGGAGAGCTGGAGGATGTGTTAATAAGAGTAGGGGATTTCATTTTCCCCGTTGACTTTATAGTGATGGATACACAACCTGTTGCAAACCCCCGGAACCAAATTCCGGTAATTCTAGGTCGATCATTTTTGGCTACTTCCAACGCAGTGATCAATTGTCGTAATGGTTCAATGAACCTATCTTTCGGCAATATGACAATTGAGCTAAATATTTTCAAGTTAGGAAGTCAGCCTGCTGAGCCCAATGCTAGCGTACTTGACGTTTGCTCGATCAATGAGATCGCGGAGGAGGACTGTGAGTTCGAGAATTTTTTATTCGACCACAGCACTGTTAACGCCACTAGTGCGTTCCTCCTAGAATCCGACTCAGCTTTCGCGGCGGATAACGATTTTGAATGTTTTACATTCGTCGACGACTTCGAAGACTCATCACCTGATTTGGAGTCTTTTGCTTTTGCGGATGAGTTAGTAGAACCATCCGACACTGTTGCGTACACTCGGTACGAACCTTTGATGGAATCATTCGAGTTTGGAACAATTACCCCTTTGCTACCATCTATTGTTTCACCTCCTAAACTCGAATTAAAGCTTTTGCCGACACACCTAAAATATGCATATCTAGGTGATAATGAGACCTTACCTGTCATTATATCAGCCTCTCTAGCTCTTGAGCAAGAGAAGGCTCTCTTGATGGTCTTACTTAATAATCGGCAAGCTTTCGGCTGGTCTATGGCGGACATTAAGGGGATTAGTCCCCTCATAGTCGAACATCATATACACTTAATGGATGATGCCAAGCCAGCACGAGATCCACAAAGGCGCCTCAACCCCATCATGAAAGAGGCGGTTAAGAAGGAAATTGTCAAATGTCTGGATAGCGGTATCATTTACCCTATCTCGGATAACCAATGGGTTAGCCCAATCCACGTCGTGCCCAAGAAATCGGGCATTACGGTCATTACAAACGAGGCAAATGAGTTGATTCCCACTCGCACCCAAACTGGGTGGCGAGTCTGCATAGACTATAGGAAACTCAATGCCGCAACAAGGAAGGACCACTTTCCCTTACCTTTCATTGACCAAATGCTCGAGCGATTGGCAGGGCACGAGTTCTACTGCTTTCTCGATGGCTACTCCGGTTACAATCAAGTCCCCATCGCCAAAGAGGATCAAGACAATACAACATTCACTTGTCCCTTTGGCACTTTTGCTTATCGTCGCATGCCCTTTGGGTTATGCAACGCACCCGCGACATTTCAGCGGTGTATGATGGGGATCTTTTCAGACATGGTCGAAAAGTTCTTGGAGATTTTTATGGACGATTTCTCCATCTTTGGCGACTCCTTCGACGAGTGTTTACGCCATCTTGACGCCGTTCTTACCCGCTGCAGGGATAAGAACCTAACATTTGTTTGGGAGAAGTGCCATTTCATGGTGCAAGAGGGCATTGTTCTAGGACATGTCATTTCGCAAAACGGCATCGAGGTAGACAGGGCTAAAATCGAAGTGATTTCTAACCTACCTCCCCCAAAGTGCGTCAAAGATATCAGAGCCTTCCTTGGCCACGCCGGTTTTTACAGACGGTTTATCAAGGACTTTAGCAAGATTGCTAGACCCTTGACTCTCTTACTGGCCAAGGACACGACCTTCGCTTTTGACTCCACATGCACTGAAGCATTCGAGTCGTTAAAACATTCACTTGTCACTGCACCCATCCTCTCATCTCCTGACTGGACGCACCCTTTTGAAATCATGTGTGACGCATCAGACTTTGCAATAGGTGCTGTTCTTGGACAGCACATTAATAAGATGCCGCACGTGATTTATTATGCCAGCCGAACACTAAATGAGGCCCAACTTAATTACACAACAACAGAGAAAGAATTTTTAGCTGTTGTGTTTGCACTTGAAAAATTTCGGCCTTATTTAATCGGCTCTCCAGTCATTGTTTATACTGATCACTCGGCTCTTCGCCACCTTTTTGCGAAGAAGGATGCTAAGTCAAGGCTAATACGTTGGATCCTTTTATTGCAAGAATTTGATCTTGTCATTAAGGACAAAAAGGGATGTGAAAACGTAGTAGCTGATCACCTATCACGACTCCCTTCTTCGCCCACGCTCGATCTTCCAATCTCTGACGTTTTTCCCGACGAGCAGCTCTTGACTGTTTCTTGCGAACCATGGTTCGCCGATATTGTAAATTATTTAGCCACCGGCCTGATTCCTAATGATTGGTCGAAACAGGATAAGCTTCGATTTTTGTCCCAAGTAAAGCATTTTTACTGGGATGAACCCTATCTTTTCAAATACTGTTCCGACCAAATCATTCGTCGGTGTGTGCCCGAGAGTGAGGTCAAGAGCGTGCTGTCTTTCTGCCATGATCAAGCATGTGGCGGGCACTTTGGCCCAAAGAAGACAGCCGAAAAAGTTTTGCAGTGTGGTTTCTATTGGCCACGACTCTTCAAGGATGCATTTGAATACTGCAAAACTTGCTCCCGGTGCCAACATTTGGGCCAGATTTCGCGGAGAAACGAAATGCCACTCCAACCCATTTTGGTGGTGGACATTTTTGATGTTTGGGGTATAGATTTTATGGGACCATTTCCTAACTCTTTTGGAAATGTGTATATTCTGTTGGCGGTTGACTACGTTTCTAAGTGGGCCGAGGCTGTGCCCAGTCGAACGAACGATAATAAAGTTGTCGTTCGATTCCTTAAAGAACACATATTTTCTCGATTCGGGCACCCTCGGGCGATTATAAGTGATAATGGTTCTCACTTCTGCAATAGGACTTTCGAGTCCTTGATGCGTAAATATTCTATCACCCACAAATTGTCAACGCCATATCACCCCCAAACATGTGGGCAAGCTGAGGTTTCAAATCGGCAGATAAAGCAAATTTTGGAGAAAACGGTTTCTAAAAACCGTAAGGATTGGTCGCTTAAATTGATAGATGCACTATGGGCTTTCCGTACTGCATATAAGACCGATCTGGGTATGTCTCCATACCGGCTTGTGTACGGGAAGGCTTGCCACCTCCCAGTGGAGATCGAGCACAAAGCTTTCTGGGCTATCAAAGAGCTAAATTTGTCTTTAGGAGATGCGGACAGCAACAGAAAGCTGCAACTGAATGAGTTGGAGGAGCTAAGGGATGAGGCATATGACAATGCCATAACTGCTAAAAACCGAGCCAAGGTGTTCCACGATAAACACCTTTTACGAAAAACTTTTGAACCTGGTCAACAGGTTCTACTTTATGACACTCGGTTACACTTGCATCCTGGTAAGCTCAGGTCCAGATGGAGAGGACCTTTTGTGGTCCGCACCGTTTATCCGCACGGTGCGGTAGATCTTGAGAACCCTGAAGACGGTACCTTATTTAAGGTAAATGGGCATCGACTAAAACCGTTCTTCACTGCGGATCCTTCGGAGGAGCTCCTGTTTTTGCAGGAGCCGATTTACACTGATTGATCTTCCTCCGCTTTCACCCCCAAACTTTGTTTCCCAATGACACTATTTCAAATAAGTTTGGGGGCGTGTATATCACTTGTATGTATATTTCCAAAATATAAAAAAAAAAAAAAATTTGGACCAAATTGCAAAATTGCAGATTAATAGCTGAATTTACACATAAAACCCTCTCTTTAGAGGGTGTTTTTTGCAAACTCACCTCCTTTCCCCCTATATAATGGACCCGAGCCCTCCTGCCTTCATACCCTAAAAACATTTTCTCCTCATAAAAACCCTAGGCGCCGCCCCTGCCCCCTGAAGAAATCTCGAGACGCGCCGCCACCAGAAGACCGCGGATCCGCCGTGCCTGCCGTCTCCCACCGCCCAACCGCCGCCGATCTGCCTCGTCACCCCCTGAAATTTTCAGGGGAGGTAAACCTGAACCCATACTCTCTGTTTCTGCATAGACTTTTCTCTGTAAACTTGTGATGGCCCATAAAATGCAGTACGAGAGAGACTTTTCCCCTGTGTTTGCACATGAGATCTATGGATCATACTTCCCACACGAAATTGCACAGAGGGGATGGAATTTCCTCCTATATAACCATGGATCTGCATTTGCTGTCCCTAGCTTAGTAACCCAATTTTCTGAGTCAATGGAAGAGAATAGCCTAGACAATTTAGGTTATATTAAATTGAATTGGGGAACTCAAGAAATTCGCATCGACAGGGGCATGATACACGAGGTTACACTCATACCTCGTGTCCCCGCACACGAACAACCCCTTCACTTTGAAGATTATATACCTTTAATGGGTAATGACTGTGCGCGAGAACCGCGCAAGGGGATCCAAGCACGGACCCTCTTCGCAAATGTTTTAACTGTGTGCCGGTGGGCACAAAACAATATTTTTGGGAGTTCTCACAATACAACCTTTTTCACCCCGTCCTTACATGTCGTTCATACTTTAATGACGAAAAACCCTAGATTCGACATGTGCACAGTTTTGCTATACTCCATAGGTTCGGGTAAACTAAGTAGTGTATATCCATGCCCCATACTTGTGACCCAACTCTGCCGTTATTTCCTCCCAACCGAGGAATTTGACTCTTATTTGACAGAAGGTACCGTAGTTCGACCACTTTTAGAGGGCGTCTCGTCCTCTTACTCTAGACTAACGGATATTTGGACACGGACCGACCCGGCAGAACATGTACCTGCACGCACCCCGAGCTCGAGCTCGACTTCGAGCGGGGAAGAGCTAACCCCCCAAGAGCATGCGCGATTGATGCGGAGGGCAGTGAGAGGGATTGATTCTTTGAGGGATGAGTTTCGGGCAACGGCACGAGAACACGACCGTCGGTTGACGGAGATTGAGAGGGGGATACAGACACTATTGGCTAGGGGGAGAGATCACGTTCACGCTCACGAGCGCGACGTGGGGCCGGGCAGTGAGGGCACTGCTTTGCTCAAGTTTGGGGGTATTAGAGGTGATGTATATAGTTATCCTTGCATAGCATATTGTATATATTTTTCCCTTTTTGCATATTTAATTTCTGCATTGCATTTTATAAAAAAAATCATAAAAATTTGAAAATTTTGAAAAAATAAAAAAAATTAGAAAACAGAAAAACCCATAAAAAATTGAAAAATTTCAAAAAGTATAAAAATTAATGTATTCAATTCTGGTTAATTGACTTGAGTTTGATAAATAGGTTAACTGGCTAGGAAAAACTAAATCTTAGACTTAGCAAATTAAAAACCCTAAAAATAACCTTCCTTAAAGTTTAACTGTGGAAAGCATATGTCTTTGTAGGTTATTTAGAAATAGGCAAATTTTGGGTTCAGTTCTTGGGCTAAGTCGAAACGAAGGAAAAGTATTAAAACTCTTATTAGAGTATAAGTTTGAAAAATAGTTCCTAACTTAAGTCTGGATTCTGAAAATGTATACCCTACAAATTGCACAAACACGCACCTTGAAACTTGGATTAGTAGAAGAGACCTTGAAATACTCATGTCTAACGTCCTTAGCACAATGAAAAAGAAAAAAAAGTGGATAAAGAAAAAATGGACACTGGTTTTTGTGATTACTTAAGGCTAAAAAAAAAAAAAAAATAGAAAAATATTTAGCGAAGGTGCTAAAAGCCTTGGGTGTTGCAAAACTAGGAAGTACGCCTTAAAGTGCTAACGCATCTGGTAATCGGTTGTTGGTACCTCAAGAAGTATTAACAGTCGCATGAAGGATGTGAAAGCAAAGTCTCACAAGTGCTTTGGACACTGGGCTGGAGTACGATTGCTTGATTTGAATTTCCAAGTATAGGGGTGATATTTACACACACGTGGGGATATGTGATTAGAGTTTAGATAAGAGAAAGGAATGAAGAATAGAACTTGTGTCTTTAATAGAGTTGATAGAAATTCCTAAGTGGAGATGGAACTCTAGAAGGACAACTTAAGAAATGCCGAAAGCTAGGTAATTCTACAGGATATGTGTAATCTTAAGTTAAATAATGAGCAAGCGTGAAGAATATGGGTGGATAATTTGCGGGTCAACGATAATAGATTTCCTTGTTAGAAAACCTAAATGGAGAACAAAAGTCGAGAAACCAAGTTGATAGGATTTTGTGGGTGTAATCCGCTGAAAACCCTCAGGAGACAACACTCCTCCTACTAGGGACACCTAGAGGTTTAACGGCTTGTTGCACGTGCTCAGTGCAATCGCGTTTCCCTGCGAAAATGTGGCTAGGATAGAATAAACTAATAAATTTGCTCGAGGACGAGCAAAAGGTAAGTTTGGGGGTATTTGTTCACATCATAATATTGCAATTCATACACCCCATTTTTGTGCAATTTATAAGTAAACAGGTGCTTTTGACGATCGTTTGTTACATGATACAGGATACAGACTTTTGAAGCAAATACAGTGAAAAAGACAAAGATGATACAGGAAATGGACTTTTTGACCAACCAGCACACGGATCCTACTCAAGCCGAGACGAACGTCAAGTGAAACGGTCAAAAAGGATCCTTACAAGTTTCACTGAGAACCTGGAGAATACTAGAAAGCCCAACAGAGAAAAGAATAGTAAAAGAAGAGAGCCCAAGAGAAGAGCAACAAATCACAAAAATCTGGTGGGCCAAGCCCACTAGATGGCCGCGGATCCGCGGCCAAAGGCATGTCTTTGCCGCGGAACCGCGGCCATATGGTGCCCGTGTCGGCACCGACTTCTTGTGTCGGTGTGTCGTTTCATGTGTTGGGATTTTTAGGGGGTAAATCAGTAAATTCATGTCTACGAGAGTCTGTAACCCTAGCTTCACTAGTTACTTATAAATTGTAATCTAGATCTTAAAAATTGTATGCCTCTTGATAATCAATAAAAGTGAGATTTGTTGAAGAATTGGGAGCATCACTTTTTCTTGTAAGTTTTTAGTTTTATTTAATTCTTGCCTTAGTATAATCTTTTACTTGCCCTAGTTAGTTAATTCTTGCTCTAGTGTAATCCTCTTTAATCTGCACCAAGTAGTTAACCTTTAAAACATAAACATAAAAATGTCTCTTTGCAACAATTCCCTAATGAGCGAATAAAATCCTCGCTCGTTAGGGTTAGGAACAAGGGAGTAAGTGAGAGATGGATGTCTCTCACCTCTTTCAACGCCAACTTATTTTTTAAAAAAACGAAATCTTCATGCATTCATATACGATCCGCCCCCTACGGCACCCTACCTACAAGGTAACGGTGAACCTTAGTATAAAAGGCCGGACTTATATGACATCCATGAAGATCACATCAATTAATAGGAAAGGACGGACAAGGATCTAGAGGAAGAAACTTTGTTTCTTCCCGATCATCCTAATCCCCTTTGCTAATAATTGTTGTGATATTTCTAAAAAGCTTAAATCATGGTATTGAAAGAGGTGAAAACATAGATCTCAACACCCCTACCTTCGACCTAACCCTAACGAGTCCTTTCTTATCACATAAATTCATCTTAAACTCAATCGATAAAAAACCAACCACGATTTGAATCAACTCGTTATAACACAAAATTAGAAATTAACACATCCCTGCGGATCGACCCGTATTCACCGGCTAGCTGCGAAGCGACGCCGTTTCTGATTACGGTAAACTACAATTTTTGGATTAAATCAGTGGCTTACACGTGGGTGCAACGGTGTCACCTTTTCCACCGTTCGATCTCCTGGGGAGTTAAACCATCCCTTCATGTCTTATAAATAGGGGCTTTGGACCTTGAGATGACTATCGTTCCATCATCTTCTTGAGTCTTCATCTTCCTTGAGAATTTAATTCTCTTTTCTGAGCTTAGATCTCTGTTCCAAGAACTTTCTCAGAGTTAAACTCTGTCAAAATTTGCTAAGAATTATGACCACGATTTAACTGTTAAAGAAACTCTTAAAAGAATCTCTTCTCGTTTTGGGTTTTTAACCCGTTAACAGAGCTTTGCTGTTCTCTTGGAAAAAAAAACTTTTATTTGGGTAGACCATGGGTCTTAGAGATCTTAGGGTTTTACCCTGTTAGTGAGTTTGATCTTTGACGGTCGTTTGGAATTTAATTCCATTTCTCATGGTGATTTCTTAGAAAATTTCTTTTGAAATTTCTTTTGGGAATTTTATTCCCTTTTCTTATTCTCTTTTGTAGGGTTCTTCTTGCAGATTTGAATCTGCTGTAGAACTCGTTTTTCGAGAATATTAGGAGCCTTAACTCCACAGTTCAATGAGATTTTCCATTAAATGAGAATCCTTTTGGATTCCTACAATGAGTGCCTGCCTCACCATTGATGGGGGCATTACCTTGATTTTGTGAGGGCCACTGTTTTTTTTCTAGATTGTAATGATTTTGGTATTTTGATTGCTAACCCTTTACTTGTTTTTCTTTTCAGATACTATGCTTCTCATTTGTATGATCTTGAAGAGATTATCTCTTATGAGGAAATTCTCATCTAAGGCCGCTGTCAGGGCCAAGAGTTTACTGACGCCCAGTGCGTAGAGGTGATGCGTCGCTTCGATGATTACAATGGTCGATTGCTCTCTCTCCGTTCTGCTCTTTTGAAGATTGTCGTTGGGTCGATTTGGAAAGCACTTCCTGAGCTTGATGAGGCTATGCCTCTCGAGGAACTTGATGATATTGAAGACAAGGTGCATTCAATATATCTGATGGGCCTGATTTCAAAGAAACGGAGAGATGATCTTGTTGCTACTTTGCATCGCGTCTTCCAACAAAAGGCGATAATATCCGCGTACCAGAGGATGGATGACATCAGCGGGGATCCCGACGCTTGCATTCGTGAGAAAATGTATAAGAACATGGTCAACGAAGCCAGAAGCACTTTACTCAATTTTGCCTCTAAGTTCATGAATCCGTGTCCGGAATTCAACATCTTGCCATTGTAAACATTTTGATGATGTCTTTTTTTTTATCACCCTTATCGCCAATGTATAAATTTCTTTGAAGTATGAATGACAAAGCTCTCCTTTTCTTTACGCCAATGCTCGTATGAGGTATTATTACATACATAAAAAAACGCCGGCGCCTACGTGTCACGCACGTGAGGCGCTATTGCAGCACTTAATCCCGAAAAGAACTAGCGCCAGTGCTCACATGTCATGCACGTGAGGCGTCGCTCTAATCCCATAAAGAATCAGTGCCGATGCTCATATGTCAGGAACGTCAGGCACCGCTGAGGAATTATTTCACCTTCTTGCTCTGATTCCCATGAGTCAACTCTTTCTTTTCCCATGCCCTTTTTGCACGGCCTTGGTAAGAGTTCCACCATGCACAACGTTTTTTGCCTAAATTTAAATGCTTCTCTCTATATTCTGGAGTGATGATCTTCTTCACAAGAAGAAAGCCATTTTTTTTACAGACCAAGAGTTATGGTTTGCAATCATCCCCATGCTCGTCGGTAACTATGGGAAGTACCTATCGAAGGAATTTTTCTCCGTTTCACTGCGCGATTAGTGGATCTCGTTCTCACTGATGACCAGCATAACACGGTGATGTACGAGCTTTTGGCTCGTAAGGGCTCTCGTCTTCCTATCGGCTCCATTTGGCTCCGGATGATCTTCATGTCCGTGCTTGTTGACATCCCCCTCATCCAGCGGAGATGAATTTGACAATGCTCGATGCAGCGGAGGACAAGATCGAGTGTTTTTATGAGACGTATTTGATTTCCCAGCCTCTGAAGGACCGTTCTGTTAAGTTTCTAAGTCAGATGCGGGCTCGGCGGGCCGTCATGTCCGCCTTCGATGATGGGCATATCGCTGACCGATGGGGAGCGACCTCTCGCGAAGATCGCCGCTTCGACATGGTAGAGAAGACGGGAAGGGAGTTAGAGAATTTTATTTATTTTTTTACTAATCCCTGTATCTCTGATCCCATATTTGGTGATGTTTTTTCTGTGGAATAAATAAATAACAATTTTGTTGACCACTGAATGTTTCAACCCCAGCACATATTCATGTGGGCATCTTGCCTCTGCACGTATACTTTGTATTTTAAACTTTAGAAGTTTCTGATGCATGCATCTAGACATAGGTGAGTACTGGACTGATGTGAACAAATTCTTCGCCCTGCCACCTTTCTCACGGTGGTATACCAGTGAGTGAAGTATAATATATGGCTGGTTTCGAGCTGGCATGTCATTTAGAATTTTGAAAGCGGATGGACACAAGCGTCGTCATACATGATTAATTCAGGTCTTGATCCTTAAGAAACGTAATTCTGAGCCCCGAGGTCTATGAGTTGCGCCTTTCTGTTTTCTGATGTCTTAATTTAGTGCCAATTAGTTTATTTACTCATTTTGGATTTTCTAGTTTATTCACTCATTTGGGAGTTTCTAGTTTATGTACTTATTTCGGAGTTTGTAGTTTATTCACTCGTTTCGGAGTTTCTAGTTTATGTACTTATTTCGGAGTTTGTAGTTTATTCACTCGTTTCGAAGTTTCTAGTTTATGTACTCATTTCGGAGTTTCTAGTTTACCTCCCTTGGGTTTACAGGCAAACTTGTCCTAACGTTATATGCAGATAACCCCCATTCTTTACGACAGAGGTCCATTAGGTTTGTGGTACTAGGGTTTTAGTACGTGGTACCGTCGCGTTGGCTGATGTATTCCTCAATATATAGTCTTCAAGCTGTTGTTCGAGTAGTCCCGCAACTGTCGTGTCTCTGATCCCTTCAGGGGTTGGACAAGACGTCTTCAAGTAAACTTCTTAGGCAGTTTGACCGTCGGAAAAGTAAGCGTTAGGAATTTTGCTATGTCGCTTTTTACTTGAGGTTAGGCTCAATTTGGAGCCCCAATGAGTCATATCCACTCCGCTCTGGTGTGGGAAGATCTCCGATAGTCTTTTAGGTTTTATATGAGTTGCCTTCAAGACCCGAAGCTGGGAATATGCCGTTGCTTCATTTTTTTTTGTTTTGACGATGTCGCACCGATTCTTTACTGAAGTAGGGTAGACATCTATAGGTCCTCCATACTGTATGTATCGTAGTTGAAGTCCGGAGATAGGAATATGCCATTGCTCCATTTTCATTTGATAGCTGCATTCGCATCCTGCTGAAATGAGGGGGGAACGTCGGGGTGGTCTCTAGGATGTATATGCGCCGTCGAGACTTGGAGTTAGGATTTTTCCGTTACTCTATTTTTGGTTTCGACCCTTGGGTCTTTTGTTGACATTACGTCTACATCCTGCTGAAATGAGAAGGAACGCCGGGATAGTCTCTAGATTGTATATGCACCGTCAAGACTTGGAATTAGGATTTTGCCATTACTACATTTTTGTTTCGACCCTTGGGTCTTTTGTTGACGTTGCGTCTACATCCAGCTGGAATGAGAAGGAACACCGAGTTGGAGCTAGGATTTTTCCATTACCCCGTTTTGATTTGGCTCCTTAGAGCTTTATTGATGTCACGTCAACACCCTATTGGAAGGAGAAGAACGTCGAGCTGATCTCTAGGTTGTAAATATTGTCGTCAAGATCTGGCTCTCCTTTTGACGGAGCCTGGTAGAAAAGTATGGTTCCCTTTTCATTTGTTTGTGCCCATGGATTGTATACAAGAGTCAATATGGACATACTTGCAGGGCAGAGGAAATTTTATTTTATTTTATTTTTTATTGCCGCGATGCTCTATCTTTTCAGCTTTTCATATCGCGAAAGTCGCGATTGCCCAATCATTTCGGCTTTTTATCCGCGGTGCTTAATCATATCGACCATTCTTTTATATATTTTTACTCGCTGCTTTATATTGCGAGTTGCCCAAACATTTCGGCTGTTTTTATATGCATATTTTTGCTACTCGCTGCTGTTTTTTATTGCGAGTTTGGAATCTGATACTAACCTTGGCATCAGCATCGCTATGACTGGAATATTTCCAGGAGCGAATCACCATTTGCCGTGAAAGTACATGGAGTTTGACACTTGTTTAGGCATCAACATCGCAGTGACTGGAATATTTCCAGGAGCGACTCATCATTTGCTTTTGCTGATTTGAACAAAGGTGGCTTAGCAAATAGGATTAGGATCCTGTCGACTAAGGCCTTTTGACTTTATGAGCCGTAAGAGTCTCATAAAGGTATTTCTCCTTACAAGTCTTGAGGATCTCGTAGGTGTATTTTCTCCTTATGAATCGTGAGGATTTATAAGTGATATTTTCTCTTGTAAGTCGTAAGGATCTTGCAAGAGTGTTTTCTCCTTATAAGTCGAGTGGACTTACAAGTATCGTTCACCATACGGGGACATTTCTCGTCGTTGGTGGAACTTGGTGAGGGAATATTTATTCGTGCCCGTGGATTGTATACATGGGTCAATATTGGACCGCCTGTAGGGAAACTCGGGGGATGTGGCGGTTTAAGAACAGGTTCAGATCCCTGTAGCTTAAGGCTTTTGAATCTTATGAGCGCGAGGGTCTCATAAGGGGAATTCTCCTTACGAGTCATGATGATCCTATAAGTATAATTTCTCCTTAGGAATCATGAGGACTCTTAAGTTTGTTGCTTCTTGGTGAGTCATAAGGATCTCAGGCAAGTATTTTCTCCTTACAAGGTCGAGAGGACCTTGCAGGTGCACATGAATTTTTTATTTTATGAGTTTGCGCCCTATTTGGGTTTTCACAAACTCGCTGGCAGTCCTGCTGTTTTTTACTCACGGTGTCTTTTCAGGTTTTCATCTGTGCCCATTTAGTTTGTGGACATACCTTTTTTTTTTAAAACAAGATTACGCCCTTTCGTGTTTTCACAAACTCCTAGGCAGTCCTGCTTTTTTTACTCATGGCGCCCTTTCAGGTTTTCATCCGTGCCCATTTCGCTTTTGGACATACCATTTTTTTAATGGCAAAACTCTCGAAAGTAGCTTCGTCGCAGGTGACCCACCTGTTTTCCGGTGGGTTTTAGGGGTGGCCTCATCGTTAGAGTAGCTATGTAGATAGTGAGACTTGAGTTGAAACCTTCACCGTTAGGACTTCGATTGCAATATAGATTTCAAGGGAGCATGCCACCGTATTTGGGGGCAATGTGCTGGTTTATGGACATTCTGGTCTATTAGCGCTATGTTTGAGGCGAAATTTTAGTTTAGGGACATCCCGGTCCATTATCGCCATGTTTGAGGTGAAATTTTAGTTTAGGGACATCCCGGTCCAATGTCGCCATATTTGAGGCGAGGTTCTAGTTTAGGGACATCTCGGTCCGTTGTTAGTTTAGGGACTTCTCGGTCCATTGTTGCTATATTTGAGGCGGATAATTAGTTAACGGACTTCTCGGTTCTATGTCGGCATATTTGAGGCGGATACTTAGTTTAAGGACATCTCGGTCCGATGTCGCCATGCTCGAGGCAAGGTTCTATTTTAGGGACATCTCGGTCCGTTATCGCCATGTTTGATGTGAATTTCTAGTTTAAGGAGACATGCATGGTTCAGTAGTCAAAGCAACTTCGTCATTTTCGTGTACCCATCGGACCTTCATCGCCATGTTTGAGGCGACGAAGCTTCTTTGCATACTATTCTCAGAGTTTTGACTCAGGAAGATAGCGAGCGGACACGAGTGTCGTCATCTATCATAGACCTAAGTCGTGACTCGTCAAGCGTAGTAGTTTTTGAGGAATCGGCCGTTTATTGGCCAGAAGGGTCTTTCGCCATGCATATCCATGAGCAGGTAGGCTCCACCTTGGTAGACTTTGTCTATGATGTATGGGTTTTCATAGTTCGGCTCGAATTTCCCCCGTTTTGCACGATTGGGGATCATTGGTCTTTTGACGACTAGCACGAGTTCGCCTTGGCGGAATGTTCTCGGCCTGGTCAATCTTTCGTATGACCGTGTAATCCTTGCCTTATAAGCCTCCAGATTTTACTGTGCTATAAGGCGAGTTTCGTCGAGAGTGTCGAGCTCCTCAAGCCGAAGATGAGCATTTTCTTCATCTGTCAGCTCATATCGAACCACTACTCATAGAGAAGGGAGTTCTATTTCCAGGGGAAGCACTGCTTCCGTGCCGAATACCAACGCGTATGGTGTTGTATTCGTGGCTGTTTTGAACATTGTTCGGTATGTTTAGAGAGCTTCATGCAGCCTTTCGTGCCAGTCTCTTTTGTTTCTGGACACCGTTTTCTTTATAATCTTCATCAAAGTCTTGTTGAAAGCTTCAGCTAGACCGTTGGCCCGAGGATTATATACCGAAGAATATCTCCAATCTATTTTATGCTGTTGTGTGAAGCAGATGATTTTATGGCTTCTATAAGCTGGCCCATTATCCGAGATAATTCGTTGCGGAGTGCCGAACTGATAGATGACATGTGTCCTGAAGAAATGAAGGGTATTCTCTGTCTACACCTCCCTTAGTGGTACTACTTCTGCCCACTTAGAGAAGTAGTCGGTCGTTGCCAATATAAACCGATGTCCTTTGGATGACGCCGGTTCAATGGGGCCAATTATATCGGTTCCCCACATTTCGAACGGCCAGCTAGCTACTGTTGGATGTATCAGATTTAGATGATGGTGGATGAAATCCCCGTAGATTTGGCACGAGTGGCTCTGCTTCGCTTATTCGAGGCAGTCCTGAATCATTGTGGGCTAATAGTAACCCATTCTTTTGATCTTCAGTTTCATCTTTGGCCCATCTTGGTGAGAACCGCAGAGTCCGTCGTGAATTTCTTGAATGACACTTTTCGCTTCTTTTGGTCCCAGACATCTTAGCCACAGACAGTCAAAAGATCCCTTATATAGAGTATCATTGACGAAGGCGAAGGACAGAGCTCGTTTCATGGGCTGATGTCTAGACGACGCATTTTTGGGCGTTCGTTAGGATTTGAAGTAGTCTATGAAGACTTCCCTCCAATCCTTGACCTTTTCTTCATCCTCTATTTGAAGGGCTGCTTGTTCAGTCGTTTCTTTTATTTCGGATGGCTCTACTAAGTCTTCCAAAGATATAACTGTTGGCGCGAGAACACGATGGCTTTGCACTATGATCCTTACGTCATCGAGGTCTTCATCGTCCAGTTCCTTAGCAAATTTGGCCAATGCATCCGCTTTGCTGTTTTCTGCACGTGGTATACTCTCCAGAACATAGGAGGGGATTTGTGTCATCGGTTGCTGCACTCTTTCGCCATACTTTATTAGTTATGGCTTGCACGTCTGATTGTCGCCATTTACTTGGCTAACGATCAGCTGGGAGTCTCCATATATGAGGAGGTCTTTGATTTCCATGTCGACAGTGATCTCAAGACCTGCTATCAAAGCTTCATATTCAACTTCGTTATTAGTCCTTGGCTCTGTTAAGGAGAGGGCGTAATGCAATATCCCTCCTTGCGGAGTCACGAAGATAAGGCCCACCCCGGCTTTGATTATAGGGGAGTTTTGCTTTCACCTCTTCATGGAAGACGCTCCATCGAAGTAGAGTTCCTATTAGGAATCATTTTCTTCTTTCTCTCCTTCGATTGTGTCGAACGCATGTTCATCCGGCAACTCACAATTTAAGGGGGAGTCGGCTGGTATCAGATGCTCCATGAGAAAGTTAGCAATGGCCTGGCCATTCATTACTTTGAGGGGTCGATACGTTATCGAGAATTCCATCAGGAGGAGAGCCTATTTGGCAAGCCTTCCTGTTAATATGGCCATTGACATCAGATATTTGAGAGGATCCACCTTTGATATGAGATAGACCTCATGTGCCAAGGCGTAATTTTTGAGCTTCATTATCGCGAAGATCGGTGCTAGGAAATGCTTTTCGATGGGAGAGTAGTTATTTTTTGACCCTAGGATAACTCGACTCAAATAGTACAGAGCTCTTTCCTTTCATTGATCGTTTTCTTGTGTCCATAGCGCGCCTAAAAAACCTTCAAGGGCTATTGTATATAGGATAAGGGGTTTTCCCTTAATCGCAACAGTCAATACCGGTGGATTTTGCAGGTATTGCTTGATTTTGTCTAGTGCATTTTGGCACTTTTGATCCCAGACGAACGGGGTCCCTTTCTTCATCAAATGACTGTAGGGACGGCATTTTCCAGAGAGGTTGGCTATGAACCGCAGGATATAAGCGAGTTTTCCTTGAAAAGACCGCAGTTTTTTTAGGGTTCTCGGTGTGGAAATTTCCATAATCGCCTTGATCTTTGAAGGGTCGATTTGGATACCCCGGTATCGTATGATGAATCCTAGGAATTTTCCTTAGGAGACTCCAAACGCACATTTTAGAGGATTCATCTTCAGATTATACTTCCGAACACGTCGGAACACTATTTTTAGATGTTCCTCGTGAGATTTGCTTTTAACCACAAGGTCGTCGATGTTGCATTCGACAATCTCATGGATGAGATCATCGAAGATCTTTGTCATAGCCCTCTGGTAGGTAGCGCCAGTGTTCTTCAAGTCGAAGGGCATCACCTTATAACAGAATATGCCTAGTGGGGTCCGAAAGGCGATATGCTTTTGGTCTTTCGAATGCATTTTTATTTGGTTATATCTAAAAGATCCATCCATGAAGGAGAAGACCTCATAGGTAGACATGTTATCGATCATCAGCTCGGTAACAGAAACTGGGAATTCATCCTTCGGGCAAGCTTTGTTGAGGTCCCGAAAGTCTACGGAGATGCGCACCGTCCCATTCTTCTTCATCGCTGGAACGATGTTAGCGATCAAGTCAGGGTATTGAACTTCTTGGATGAAGCCGAAGTCGATTAGTTTCTTGACTTCAGCGTTGATACTCATCTTATGGTCGAGACGCATTCTTCTTGGCGCCTGTTTGACTGGCTTTATGTCCGGTAATATGGCCAATTTATATACTGTCACCTTTGGATCTAGGCCCGGCATCTCGTAATAGTTCCATATGAAGCAGTATTTATATTGCATGAGCATGTCCTTCAATGTGCTACCTGTTTTTTAGACAGTAGCTCACTGACGAACGTTGGCTTCAGATCTTTTTCCAACCCTAAGTCAATTTTCCTTAGGTTATGCGCCGTAGTGTGTATCCCATCTTCCAGCTCCTTTGGGGCTTGTGGAAACTCTGAGATCACCTCGTCCACGTCTTCATTTGCGAAGCACATGGGGAGGTCATCCATAATCTCGTACCCTCCTTCTTTTGAGAGTGTTATCATATGGCAGGTATGAGTCCGCTTCCCATTTTGTGATTGAGCTGGTCCTATCCTTATGGTATAGGTCCTCTTCGGCTCATGCTTTTGCGGCGGGTTTACCCTCCATCTGTCGGACAAAGCGAACCTGCCTTGCTGATACCGGTCTTCTACCCAGTCTTTGAAGGTGAAGCAGTTTTCGAGGGGATGACCTATTGCTCGATGGTAGGAGAAATAATCCGAATGATGGAACTCGTTTATTTGTTCGGGATGTCGAGACTCCGGAAGTGTTATCTTTGGCGCTTCATGATAAGGTTGAATATTTTTCTTGTCTTGTCTTGGGAGAAAGAGTATTCCCGACCCATCTTCTTTATAAAGGACGGATACCAATCGACCTTTTCTTGATTGCAAGGCTTCGTGAATCCGCTTCGTTGTTTTCGAACATTGTTTGCTTTCTTTACCCTATTTTTACCTTTATTTCGGGATTTTCCGCCTTTACGAGGACATACAGCGGGCCGGGGATGAAGAACATTATAGTCTTCCTTCTCCGCGGATTGCTGATTGAGGCGCTGCTTCCTCGCCTTTTCATGAATGGCCATTTTGCGGCTGTGATCGTCTCGGCTCTTTCAACAAGCTTCTTTTATTAACTTGTCTATTTGTTCTTCGAGCGACGGACTTAAATTTTTTAGAGCGAGATTTCGCTCTGTTCCAACGTCACGACCATTCAGAAGAGCGTTTTCCCCCTTTGCTAGAGCTGTTTATGACACGACAGCTGTGGAACTGCTCCCGTTTCTTGGACCGAACGTATCCGAACCCCGTTGTCTCCATCATCCCATTGGGCATCTTTCGCTGAGTCCCGGGAATATTCCAAATCTTTTTGTAGAAACGGTCTTGTCGAACAGTTTGTTCAAGGGGTACACCTTGGCTTCTTAACAGCCTTTTCAAACCCTCCGCGTAGTATCATGGCAGACGGATTGGTTAAAGCCTGGCGAGTGCAAAATCGGCACCATGCCAGACTTGTTTTTCTACTTTGGTCTTCGTTGATTGGTAGAAGAGGATCGCCTTTTCACCTTTTCATCTGGGAAGGACATAGAAAGTCTGCAGTTCTTGTACGCTGTATGTACGGAGCGCATCAAGTTCCTTATAATGCCGAGGCAGAGCTATTGTGATTTGCAGACTCTGATCTACTTCGTCGAGGGTTTTCATTGACGGGAATAGGGGTAGATGGACCGGGTCTATTGTTTTCTTTCTGGGTTTGCCCTGAGTAGACTATTTCTTCATTTTCCTCGAAATCGCTCCCAATGATCGGGATAGTAGCGACGAACTTCTGTTTATCCTTCGGCTTATGACACCTCTCCATGTCTTCGAAGTCTGGTAGGAAGTATTTTGAGTCTTCATATTTCCGGACCTTGTTTACGGAGAACGGATTTAGCTCCCCTGCGATGGTGCATTCCAAACCATCTTTGAAATACTTCATACACTGATGTTGTGTATAAGGGATGACGTTGTACTCATGCAACCAGGGCCTGCCAAGCAAAGCGTTATAGAAAGTCTTGGCATCAATGATGTGAAATTTGATATCAGTGACAAGCAACCCGATAACGTCGGTATTACGGACCCAAGCGTCCGTGACGACTGTGAGTCAAACCCGGAGATGGTAATTTTGTCTCGGGCCAAGTGCTGAACGTTCATGCAAATTTCCTTCAGCACCCTTACATTGAGAAGGTGATGGAGGATCCATTGTCGACAAGGATTTTCCCTATCTTGATGTCGTGGCAGTACCCGGTGACGTATAACGGGCGATTATGTTCGCAAGTACCGAGAAGGAGATCTCCATCGCTGAATGTAATGTCTGCTGTGAGAATCTCTGCCAGCTCTTCCTTCATCTTCTCTTCTGTGTGGAAAGCTTGGAACTGATCGGGCTCTTGTAATGCCTAGATCAGAAACTCCCGTGCCTCTTTGGAAAAGAGTAGAGCATCCAATATGCTCAACTGTCAGGGTATTTTCCTCAGATGTGCTAGGACATTGTAATCCATCTTATTTTTCCTAGGCGGGTCCCTTGCTGCGAGCTATTTGACAATTCCATCGTCGAGAGCAATTTCCTCAGAGATTTTCTCTTTCCCTTTGTCTTTTTTGCTCGAACCTTTGTTTGTAGGTCCGAGGTTCTTTTCTGGAAGCGTGCGGTTACGCAGCTGAATATTCTTGCAGTTCTTCTCCTCCTCTTCTTATTCGGAGGTAGAGTCTTTGAAGAGAGGGCTGAAGGGTATTTCGTTCTCAGAATCGCTCCCGAAAGTAAGAACTTGGGGTTTTCCCCCTTCTGAACTGGTACCAACCATATGACAGTTGCCAGTCATTTTTTCACACGCATCTGTTGCACTCTTTTGCCGTCGACGAACTTCGCGCTTCATCCTCTTGATGTGTTTTGATGAGCAACATATCCTTGCCACCACTTCTTGAAGGTATTTCATTCTTCGGTAGGGTGGGTAACCCTCCGATGATATAGGCAGTAGTTTGGATGTGAATCCTCTCCGTCGAGGCATATGACCCGGGAGTATTTCCTATGAGAGGTGGCAGCTTCATTCCAATTGACAGGGCTTTGGCGAACTGCTTCTCTAGCTTGATCCTGCTCTTATTTTTCTCAGGTATGCCTTGGTTTGGTTGGAGTACTTTACGACTCCACCTTGCCGCAACTTCTTCATCCTGACGCTGACGTTTAGCCTTTTCATATAAGGTTGTTTCGCGTTCTCGGTTAGCTTTGCTTTTCAAAAGGCTTCATTTAACAACCTTTCGATCGAGTCTTCTGGCAGTTCTGGTGATTTTAGCGCCGATTCTGCCCCCAGTTCCTCTGCGTTGTTTTCTGACGCTGAGGGTTTTTTCATCATTTAACAACGAATGGGAGACCATGTGGCAACTTGCTACATGGTCTTCGATTTCTTTTGATGAGTCATTTCCCTCATCGTTGTCACTATCTTCGTTCTCAAGAATATGCTTGAGTAACTCTTCAAGCGTGACCGGTTTCCGTGCCTTCTGGTTGTACTCCTCCAGCGCGTCAATGTACTTTTGTAGGTCTATGCGCTTTTCATCGTACTCGGCAGGCTGCACAGGCTTCTTGGTCTTCTTCTTTTTCTTCGAAGACTTTGAAGGCTTGACTTTGGGATTTTGCCCTTTGTCAAAAAAAATTTGGTACGGGACGCGGTTTAAGCATCTCTTCGATGATTTCAGGTTCAAGTGGGCTTTTCCACCTGACTGCCAGACATGCCTGTAGATCTTTCATCATTCTTCTGGTTTTAGCTGAAAGAACGACTTCCTATGGAGTTTCTTCCACGAGCGAGCATGATGCCCCCGGCGATCCAACTTTTTTGGAGTGTGCTTCTGAGGTCACCCTCCAGTTCTCAGACAACGTGAACTTCCCCTGTTGATACTGGTCCTCGACCCAGTTCTTGAAGACGTAGCAATCCTCAACTGGGTGGCTCACCATTCTGTGATAGGCGCAATAGTTAGGGTTGTTGACGTCGCCGGGTTGCGGTGGACGCCGTGGGTCTGGTAATGTGATGAGTTTGTTACGCATTCCCAACTCAAATAGTCTCCTCGTCTTATCGCGGGGAAACGAGTAAGCGCGTCCTAGCTTTTCTTCCAGGGATAGGCGTCGACGTACGTTGTTTTGGCGAGCAGCGGGTTTTGGGCCACTCGGTTGTTGTTGAGCGTTGCCAACGAAGGCCGCTTTCTCTTTACCCTTGGCATTTTGAGGGTCCTTATTTGAAGAGGAAGGCTCAAGGCCCATCTGGTCCATTTGGGCCAGTTTATCGATTAGAGCCTGGAAGGTCGTTGGTTTGAAGAACGTCATGAACTGGGACACAGCCGTTTGAGAATCAAGGGTCTCAATGAATATGCCCACGGTAGGGGATTCTTCGATATGCTGCTCACATTTTGACAATAGGTTCTGCCACCGGATTGCATATTGAACCCAGGTTTCTCCTAGCTTTACCCTGGCATTGATTAATACCGTGATCGGGGTGCGCTCGCTTGCGCTGGAGAACCGCTGTGTGAACAGCAGTTCCATCTCTGTGAATGTTCTCACGGAGTCATTTAGGAGTTCTGAATACCATTCAAAGGCTGTCTCTGACAGGCTGCCAACAAACTGGTGAAGCAACAGTTTGTCGTCGCCTCCAGTGTTGCCGCACAGAGCTCTGAATTGCGCGATGTGCTGATGTGGGTTGCCTGTCCCCTTGTACACATGGAACTTGGGGATCGTATATCCCGGCAAGTATTTAATTTAGTCATACTAGCCTGGATACAGTCACCCAATTCTGACGATTTGGCCTGCGGCTCCATTAGCTTGATGAGCTCGTATTTGTTGAGCGATATAATCATCAAGTGCAGGCTTGGAGATTGTTTCCTCCTTGGCTGCCGATAAGGCCGGAAGAGGGTTTGATGTTTTCCCTCTGTCATCCTCGATGATTATCGGAGGATCCTCGGCTGGGGGTTCTGGCTAGATCATTATTCTAACCATATCCTAGAACAAGAGAGCCATCTGCTTTATGTTAGCAGTCTGCTCAGCAGCATCTTTGTCCTTTCTTTCAAACACCCTTCGCAGGAACTCTGTATTGGTCTCCTTCTCCTGGCGATGTTCGGCTGTTGTTTCCGGGCTTTCTTTCTGCCCGATAAGTGCTGCCATTTTGGTTAGCATCTCCTGGAGCTTTTTTTGTTGCTCCTGAGCTTTTATCAGCGACCGAGTTTGCGGTCGATACCCTACGGAAGCACGTCTTTCTTCTTTTCCGGAAGCCATGTAGACCATATGTACGATCATGCCCCCAGACTTTGGGGTTTGAGTCCATCGCCTTTGGAATTTGCTGAAGGAGGTGGGGGTTTCTCCGGCCTCATCCTTTTGTGGGAGGTCGAAGTTGAAAGAGCCATTGTAACAGGAGCCTGTTTAGAAGAAGTCCCTCGCTTATGATGGAGGGATGGTCTTTCCCTTGCCGAGCCTTCGATTTCTTTGGTCGACGAGAGTAGTTTTGATCAATCACGGAGTCCTGGACTTTTCGCCAGACCCTATGAATTTGGGAGGAGAGCCATTGATAGGGGCGCTCCGGCTTTTCCTGCACTGTGGCTTCTGCAGGCGGGGGCGATTCCTTTAGCACCGTCGTTGGAGAGTTGTTGAGTACCCTCTTGAGCAGATCAAAACTATTCCCGGTTGGAACAACAACGTCAACTTCCACCATTGGAGCTGGTGGAGTAAGTCCAGAGGGAGAATTGCCCCCAGCTTTTCTCACTCGGTGCCAGTGACGACGTAGAGCATGTCTTGTAGACGGGACCGCCTCAGATTTGGATGCAGCTTCTTCATTCCCCCGGCTTTGCTGATGGGCAGTTGTTGGTGTCAGCCAGTTGAAGACTGATGTCCTTGGCAGGGTTTGAGGATGGCCAACCAATCTTTCAAAGACCGACATTCTGGTAGGAGAAGCACCTTTGACGACTTTGCCCGTAGAAGGAGTTGGGAGGGCTGTCTGTTTTAGGGTAGCCCCTTCAGGTGTCACGAGCCTCTTTACGGGCCCGTTTGGGTTCTTGCCCAGCCTGTTGAAGACTAAGACGTCAGCTTTGGACGACCCGTTGAGAGGGGCCGTTGTGGTCGCTTTTCGATCGAAGACCGGCCTCTTGGGAGCTTCTTCCAGCGGCGCTGAGGCACCGACACCCACTGGTGGGAGCATGGTCCTGAAGAACAACCCAGTAATGGCTTGCGTTACTTGCCCCACTTACATTGAAAAGATGGAGGCCGCGTTGGGCCCGTAGGTCACTCTTCTAGTTGGGGTGGAGCGAGAGTTGCTGTTACAAGAGGTACAGTAGGAAGCCATCGATTTTCTTCTTCTGCACAGGAGCAAGACTCCAAATTTTAGTACCTCAAATCCAAGGGCAACCATTGCGAACAACGATTTCGCTCGGGAAACACGACACACGAAGTGTGGAGTGGAAAGAGGAAACGGTCCCACCGAACGTGCCAGAATCTATTCACCGCCGAAAGACCGGATCGAGACGTTGGGACGTCTGGCCTGAATTTTGGGGAAGATGCTATTTGGATTTATCCGTCCACCTCTCCGAAGATACCAAGTTGATTTATGGCACCATATATTGGAGGTTTGGACAGACATGACTGTTGTAGCAGACTTTATCAGAGTCCCTCTCATTTTATGAGGGTTTTTTGATTGTGGGGACGCTCTTCCCTGCAGGAGCAAGCCCCTAAAGTTAATTACGTTACCGCATTGCGATAACTACTTTCTCCTGCTCCGGCAGTTCACTTCGTGTCGTGTGTGTTTTTGTTTGTTTAGGTTGCCTGTGGATTGTATACGGAGACTAGTTTATGTCGTCACCCGTAGGGCGCGGATCAGTCCAAATCCGTATATTTTAGATTTGGGCTTAGGTTTATTTAAGGACCATTAATATGGTTTGAAATTAAGATCAACTTAAATGTGTGAGCATTTGGGCTCAATTTGTTCTTGCTAAGGATGCGTTAGTCTAATTTGAGACTAAGATCAACTTAGAAAAATTTCAATGATCATTTTTATTTAAGATCCAGCAAAAGAGCATTTAGGCTCAGCTGCAAGAAAATTTCAAAGACTTAGCCAATTTGGGCTAAGTCTACTTAGCCTTTTTTATTCAAAAGTGCCAAGCACTTATTTGGGCTCTGTTTGTTCAGGCATTTTCTTTTCATGTAAAAGTGCTAAGCACTTATTTGAGCTCTGACGCTCACATGTATGTCATTTGAAGCATTCAGTCATGGGCGCTGCCCAATAAATGTTGAACACTTTTAGTCATTTTGACTAAATGTGCAGTGCTAAGCACTTTTTATATGTCGTCCACATGAGGTGCACATGCGGCGCTGGGCGCTACCCAATCAGTGCTAAGCACTCATCCATTTTGGCTATATATGAAGTGCTCAGCACTTTTTGTATGGCGCCCACGTGAGGAGCACGTGCGGCGCCGGGCGTTTCCCAAGTAGTGCTAAGCACTAAGCTGTCTTCGGCTGCATATGGAGTGCCGAACACTTTTATACAACGCCCACGTTTTCTTCACATGAAGGCCGGCCTTCTGTTTTGGGCGCCCGCGTATTTTTCACGTGAGGCACTAGGCGCTGTAAAAGGGGGCGCCCATGTGAGGAGCACGTGAGGCGCTAGTCTTTTTTCTTTTTTCAGAGATTAAATCTCTGTTAATGGCATTTTGACCATTAATGATCACCAAGATCTTCGTTTTTTGAAGATCTGGAATCAGGTTTTTCTTTAAGAACTAAGTTCTTTTATAGGTTCTTTTTCCTTTTGTTTTTCTTTTGGACCTAATACTTTTCTGAATTTTTGATTCTCAAGAACAAGATCCTCCTGATGAGAATTAAATTCTCAACTTGAGGAAAACTTGTCTTGTGGATCTCTGATCCAGAGAAAGAACTAAGTTCTTTTAGAAGGGTTAAACTCTTAAAATAGGTAAAAAGAGATATTTTGATCTCTGAATTTTTTTTACCTAGGTTTTTTTTGAAAGGGAAGTCTTCCTCTCTGAGGGTTGAATTCTCTATTTTTGGAAGCTTTCTGTATTTTTCAGAAACTTATGGGTTTTTTATTCTATATGAGACTTGAAGTCTCGGGTCCTTTATTTACTGGAGGCAAGTTTGTTACTTAATTCTGAGAAAATCTCTCATCGAGAGATTCCAATTGATTTAATTGAACTCAAAATTGAGTTGGGGAATTTTACCCACCATTGGATGTTTGATCCAAGGATTTCTGTTTTTACAGAATATGATTTTTATTTTTAACGAGATTGGGGAAATATTTTTCCCTGTAAAGAATTAATTCTGTAAAAATGGTGATTTTTAATCACCATTGGATTTTTTAATCCAATGGTTCTCTGTTTTACAGAAAGCAATCTTTTTTATTTAGAAAGATTGAGGGAATATATTCCTGTTAGTGATATATGCCCTAGAGGCCATTATTGTATAGTACTAGTTTGTATATTATATTTTGGAAGCTTGGGATATACACGGATTTTATGACAGTCTTGCTCAAAACAGTAGTATGCTACTTAGTTTGTTTCTATCATAATATGCTAATATGTTTCTTTTAACGTATCGCTAATACATATTGCTAGAGACCTTAGGATCTTTGCTTGACTACCAGCGTTGTGATGGCAGTCACACTAGTGGGGGGTGGGTAGTCTATAAGCACATCCTTATAAAGGTCCCTAATCGTAGGATTATCGAGACAGGGCTTCGATACTCCAGAGTAGACTAGTATATACGTTTCTCATACCAACAGAGGAGATGGTCTGTCCTACAGCCATTCGTACGTCGTACTGGAGATAGTATGCAGGTGCTCATTGGGTTATGAGTTACACTGGACGGACTCATGGGGAACTGCTGGTTGGTACTGTACCTATCGTAAGGTAGCAGTTCCCAGGTTACATGAGTACAGCATAGTCCGTTGACTTGGCACTACTACTTCGCCTCGAGCGTGTTCCCACTGTTCTTAGAGTACTACCCTACCATGTCTCTATTGCGTCGTGCAAACAAGTAGTAGTTCGGTACAGTCCCGAAGCAGTTGGAGGTAGTGACAGCTAGATAGGATTCGTCTCTCCCGGTATTGGGGATTGATGTCGCGCTGTGTTCGGAAATCCATTACACAAAGTACCTGGCCAGGGCAAGCGAGATTTACAAGTAGGTACTCCAGTAGTTTCTCAGAGTGTTTTGGGCTACTCTCCGGCATGACTTATTGCGCTATTAGAGGTCTGACGGTTACCGCCCCTAGGCCCGATATGCTATACTCTTTAGGCGAACAGACCGGACTGTACAGAGATTGTCATAGATAGGCTCGGTAGGAGTTCGGATGAGTTTGCTCATCGGCCTTCTTATCGACAGATACCTGGGTAGCCGTTACGTTCAGCTAGTACCGCTGACG
This sequence comes from Agapanthus africanus, assembly GCA_030015575.1. Classification (NCBI taxonomy): domain Eukaryota; kingdom Viridiplantae; phylum Streptophyta; class Magnoliopsida; order Asparagales; family Amaryllidaceae; genus Agapanthus; species Agapanthus africanus. The sequence goes on along the minus strand of CM057341.1, from coordinate 205,466,528 downwards.
TGCTTGTGGTTAAACCCACTGCCAGAGTAGTGTCGTGGCTTAGGAGTCCCACACAGAGAGTTTCCCTGCTTCGGGAGAAACGATGTAGAGGTCGTATGGTTTTACGACAGGGTTCGAACATATACATGTACATGTGCATGTATCATGTTCGGACAGATAATACTAGTGGGCTTTCGTTTAAGCCGGATCCTAGTATTAGATTATCAGATTATTTTCGTCTTATTGTATTCGTATTTTTTCGTAATACGGATACGCGTATGTAAATACAGTGAGAGGTATTCTTGTAATTTGTTCAAGAATGCTTCTAGAAGATGCCACCTCATTACATGTATTACCATTTATGTTAAATGGATTAATTGGGTGGAGGTATGATGTGTTAAGTTATTATGAATGAAGCATGGCTACTTGGTGACTCATGATGGCTATTTGAGGCAAGGTGGCACTTAGATATCATATGTGAGGCTAGGTATCACTGGGAGATTATTGTGAGAGTTTATGGCATGCCTCATATCCATCATAATTAGCCATTATTCTTTTCATAACAACAAATACACTCTCTCTCCTCAAGCACTCTCATATTCTTCCTCAAACCCTAATTGTCTCATATTTTGAGAATCCTAGGGTTAGAGAGACTTATTAATCCTTAATCACTCTCTATATCCTCTAGGTCACATAGATTAGCACTCTAGGTTACCTAGTTACCTCATCTTAGAGGTAGAAGCTCAAGGTAGGAACTCTCGGGTGGATCTTCTTTGACTTGAGGAGGCCGACGAGGAGGCGCGATCCATACACACTCCAAGGAGATCATGAAGAGAAGGAGGACAGCAAGAACAAGAAGGACTAGTAACTTGAGGTATAACTTTCTTACATAGTAATTAAATCATTTAGTTAGCTTGCTAGTTACGGTTTAGTATCGATCTTGGTGTTTAGTTCCATATTAAAATTGTTTTTTGCAAATTCCGCCTCCCCGCGAACCCACGGGGTGCACGACATTGACTTACAGTGGTATCGGAGCCTACTAAACCATTAATAGCTAGTTAGCAAAGTGTAACAAATTCGATCGACAAAGAAATCCCAAAATCACTCTTGAAAACCATGTTTTCTATCGATTTTTAAAATTGGTCTTAAATTTTTTTCAGAGGCATTAAAAATATGTGCAGGGTTTTCTTGGAATACTATAGAAATTTGGGTTACTGAATCCCCGAGACTGCCGCGGAAATGCGGCCAAACTGTGCGTTTGGCTGCCGTTCTGCGGCCGAGTCAAGGGAGACTCGGTCCTATTTTCTACAGTGATTCTATTTTTTTGAATTGTGATTTTGGGAATATTTTGTTTCTGCCAAGTATAATTTGTGTACAGCATTGTTCATGGGATAGACTCAAATTTGGTTTATTGATCGAAATTCTAAGTTATTTGCTAATGGGGTTTTCTGTGTTTGATATATGTGTTGAACGTTTTCTAATCGCTATATGTCGATTAGTGGAGGTTGCATATATCTGTGATGTTGGTATGTGGAAATGAACTTTATTGGATCGTTGTGGATGAATAGCCAGGGATGTGAGATGAGTGTTTTATCTTTCATTCGATGTAAATTGTAAAGTGATGTAATATTATTTTGCGGGGCACATCCGGGTGAGGTTGTAGCCACCGTTGTATTATTTCTTTTACTGTTTCTGCTCCTAGGATAGACCCAAGGTGGGGTGCACAAACTACCGGGTTCTTTGAAGTGCCGAGTGGCCTATTCATTTTACTGAGGGAGGCCGCTTCACTTCGAGAATTTGGCGGGCAGTTTGCCGCACCAGTAGGTGTCTAGGGTGGGGTTTTTGCTACTCATCACGACCGTAGAATCCGTCTTTCGTTACAGGCTTAAACGAAACGTGGAATTCCTAGTATATCCAATATGTTCATCTGTGATATGGAATGCCTATTATTGGGTGAGACGAATGAATATTATATATGTTATATAATAGACGTTGGTTATGTTTTGCACCCGCGCTAGTCCAGCCCCCGCTCTGGCGTTATTTAAGTAACCAAATGGTGTTAGACGGGACCCGGTGGCGAATGCAGGTGGCATAAGCGTACGTTGTATTTTCGTTTCTTTTTGTAATGGTAGATTAATTGATGGGACTATATTGATTAATGCAAAGTAAACAAACCAAACCTGAATTGTTAGAACAATTTTCAAAACCACTCGGTTTTTTCAAAAAGCAAACTTTTAAAATGCGGAGCCTAAACCACTCATTTAAAAGCTATCAGGTTCCTTCGATTATATCAAGTTCACTACGTTCGCGGTTTCTCCAAAACCAGTCGTAGCCCTCTGTCAATTCGGATAAATATTCAGTAGTATTCAAGCTATGTATTTTGACCTTCGCCAAGGTATAGTGATTAGTAGCTGCTGGATATTCATCTGTTGCATAAATAGATGCGTTGGTTTGGGACAGTCGTACTACTATTTTGACCTTCGTCAAGGGTATGGACGGGTGGGTTCAAATTAACCTGGATAATGATGGGTAGAACTTGACATATGACTTATGATATGTTGGCCTTCGTCAAGGTCATAAGAGCATGGGGCAAAAATCCACATCGGGAGTTTCTAAAGAAACTGAAACTTTCTAGTGTTGCATACCATTTGGAGTGTGATAATTTTGGTAGGATTCCTTCAGGATTATCACACAATGATATTTGGATCCTGATCCTACTCTGAGTATCCGCTACTCCTCGGGAGTTATTTTCACTAAACGATCAATGTTGTAAATCAAGTAGGTGTCTAGAACGGTGTTAGCGGGGCTACACCTCCAGGGAAAGAGGTTATGTACTTAAGGAAATTCGTGAAAGCGTTGGAAAATCTCCCTCGAAGTATCAACACTAGCCTGGTGGAAATGTTAAGCAAGTATTGTAGGGTGAGATCAATCTTGACTAATTCTTCTTTTATGGTTTGAGGAAGGATTTGAGAAACAATGGGAGCCATCTTATTTAGATAAACTAAAAACCAATCTAAACTTGCAAGAGCATAATGTTAAAGTGTTTCTTTTCTCTCTCCTATTTGCAGCGACTAAGATGACCGACCATAAGTTAATTTTAATTAAAAATATATTGAGGGGGCCAAACTATAAAGATTGGCTCAGGAATGTCCAGATGGCCATAACATATGACAAACCGGGCTATCTCCTTACTACCAAAGCCCCCGCCGTCCCAGGTCCAGATTCCAGCGCCGCGAATAAAGAAATCCATAAGACCTGGGAAATTGACAGTGCGAAAGCCAAGTGCCTCGTGCTGGCCTCTATGGATAATGAACACCAGAGGCGGCACGAGAAGATGGACCTTGCTTCTATCTTCCTCCATACCAAGGAATTATATGGAGAGCAATCTTGTATCGCAAGATACGAGATCTCGAAGAAATTATTTCAAGCGAGGTTGGCTATCGGGTCATCTGTAGGGGACCACGTCCTTAAGATGATCAGCTTCATTGAGGAACTCGCAGACCTGGGGACCACGTTGGAGAACGACTTGTACACAGACTTGGTTATACAGTCCCACCCATCTACCTACGCCCAGTTTATCTTGAATTTCAATATTCAGGGTAAAGAAGTTTCACTTCCAGAACTCCTAAATATGTTGAGGAGCGCTGAGGGCACCCTGAAGAAATCAAGGGAGACACCCGCTCTGCTTGGTTGGGGATCTTTGTTTCCCCCAATCAGAGCAAAGCTCTGTTCAAATTTTGAAATTGAAAATGAAGCAGCGCTTCATAAAAGCACTAGCGCTAAATGCGCCAGCGCTAAGAGTCAAAGACTCTGATGCAGCGCTCATGTGCAAAGCATGAGAGCGCTAGCGCTAGCAACGCCTGCGCTAAGAGTCAAAGAATCTGATGCAACGCTCGCGTGCAAAGCACGAAAGCGCTAGTGCTAAGCGCGCTAGCACCAAGAGTCAGAGACTCTGATGCAGCGCTCACGTGCAAAGCACGAGAGCGCTAGCGCTAAGCGCGCTAGCACCAAGAGTCAAAGACTCTGATGCAGTGCTCACGTGCAAAGCACGAAAGCGCTAGCGCTGGAACTAAATGTTCCCATACTTGGGTCAAAGATCCAACAAAGATGACTAAAAATCATCAAATTTCCTCTAAAAATTATAGCACCGTTGGATCAAAGATCCAATGGTGATTAAAAATCACCAAGATACAGAACAAGCTCTGTATGGGAAAATATTTCCCAATCTTGTTAAAAACAAGAAGACTGTCTTCTGTAAAATAGAAGCCCTAGGATCAAAGATCCAACGGTAGGGAAATCCCCAAATCAATTATAGAAAAGATCTCTTCAACTGATTCAATAAATCAGCCTCCACTATTTAAAGGACCCAAGACTTCAAGTCTTGCAGGGAGAAACCCCCCCCCCCCCCACAAACTTTGAGAAATTTCAAAGAGAAGAGCAAGCTCTCGGAAGAAGAATTTCTTCAAGGTAAATAAAACAGAGAGATCAAAGCATCTCATCAAGAGAAGAAGAACCTAGTTCTTTTTCTAGATCATAGATCTATAAGACAGAGGTCTTTCACAAAAAGAGATCATAGTATCTCATCACAAAAGGGGGGGGGAGAAGAATTCAATTCACTTTAGATCACAGATCCATAAAGACAAAGTCTTTCACAAAAATAAGAGATTGTAACATCTCCAATAAAAATAAGAACCTTGTTCTTAAAGCCACGAGACAAAGTCTCTTATAAACGAGAGTTTAATTCTCAGATCGCAGAACTGATCAAAGCTGCCTAAAAAGAGCCTTAGCGCTCCAATTGAAAAGAAGCGCCTTAGCGCTCCTAGTCTGGCGCTCAGCGCCCAGCGCTCCAAGTGCTATTTTAAAAGAAGCACCCATCGCTTCAAGGTTGGCGCTCAGCACCAAGCGCACCACGTGCTCCTCACGTGGGTGCTATTTTATAAAGAGCGCTCCGCACTCATTGACTGGCGCTCAGCGCCAAACGCGCCACGTGCTCCTCACGTGTGCGCTATCTCATAGGAAGCGCCTTAGCGCTCTATGTCTGGCGCTCAGTGCCAAGCGCATAACGTGCTCCTCATATGGGAGCTGAGAGAATATAAACTGTTCTTTAAATAAAACCCCAGAGCCATAATGAGAGCTCAACACTCAATAAAAGACAAAAAGGTTGTCAGAACCCAAACCAATGCTTAGCATTGTTAAATGAAAAAGGACTAAGCATAATTAAATGTCCAACATCTTAACTGAGTGGGCCAAGCCCAAGTTGGCCACAGATCCCTAATTCAGATTAACTGAGCCCATATGTTCATAAATCGTTTTAACTGATCTTAGTCCCAAACTTGACTACAGATCTCCCAACCAACATTGGTTCAAGGGTACATCTCTTCATACCTCTGATATATGTCGTTGTAATTCTTCAGCGTCTTCAGAGAGATGGAGGGTCCCAATAACCAATAACTTTTAGTGCATCCCCAAACGGTTGAACCAAAACCACACAGACTATGACGTCTTTAAACTGGACTATGATGTCCTTAAACTTTATGGACTGTGAGGTCCTTAAACTCATAGACTATGATGTCTTTAAACTTTACAGACTATGACGTCTTTAAACTGCCACGGACTATGATTTCCTTAAACCCAATGGACAGCAATGTCCCTAAACTAAAACAATAGAGTCCAAATTCTCTTTTGTTGGATCTAAATGATCCTATTAAGTAGATCTTAGTCTAAAATTAGACTAACATATCATTAACAAACGTTTAAGTTGATCTTAATCTCAATGAGATTAATGATCCTTAAACCCAAACCAAACCCAAATCTAAGAAAATAAGGATTTGGACTAATCCATGCCCTACGGGCGATAACATAAACTAGTCTCCGTATACAATCCACGAGAAACCAAAAATAAAAAAACACACACGCACGAAGTGACCATCTGGAGAAGGAGAAAGTGGTTACCGCGATGCGGTAGCGTAATTAACTGCAGGGGCTTGCGCCTGCAGGGAAGAGCGTCCTCACAATCAAAACCCCCTCGTAAAAGAGGGGGAATCTGATGAAGTCTGCTACATCGGCCGCATCCGTCTAAACCTCCGATACACGGTGCCATAAATCAACTTGGAATCTTCGGAGAGGTGGACGGATAAAACCAAATAGCATCTGCCCCCAAATTCAGGCAAGACGTTTGTCTTCCCGGTTTTCGGCGGAGAACAGATTCTGGCACGCCCGGTGGGACCTTTTCCTCTTTCAATTCCACACTTCGTGTGTCGTGTTTCGCGAACGAAACGCGGTTTGCTATGGTTGCCCCTGGATTCGAGGTACTAAGATTTGGTGTCTTGCTTCGTGCAGAAAACGGAAGATCAATGGCTTCTACTTGCACAAACCGCAACAATTCCCACTCCGTCCTCGCTGGAGGAGTGACCTATGGGCCTCAAGCGGCCTCCCTTTTTACGATGCCAGTGGAACAGGTGACGCAAGCCACCACTAGGCTTTTCTTTGGGACCATGCTCCCTCCAATGAGCTTCAACGCCCCACTGCCGTTGCAAGAAGCTCCGAAGAAGTCGGTCTTTGATCGGCTTGCAACTACTGCAGCCCCTCTCAACGGGTCGCCCAAATCCAGCGCCTCGGTTTTCAACAGACTGGGCCAAAGCTCAGGTGAGCCCGTAAAGAAGCCTGCAATACCTGAAGGGGTTATCCCGACATGGATAGACATCCCTGCTCCAGTAAATGAAGTCGTCAAAGCGGCTTCTCCTGCTAAAGAATCAGTCTTTGCAAGACTGGCCGCTCCAACTCCCGTTCCAGGCGAAGTCACCAAGGCTGCTACCTCTGTTCGAAAGTCTGCCTTCGACAGGTTGGACATCCCCTCTCAGCGGACGTCGGTCTTCGACAGGCTAACGACGACAACAGCCCCTCATCAGAGCAGGGGGGCATGAAAAAGCTCATCCAACAGTACAGGTGGTCCCGTCCGCTCGACACGCTCGACGTCGCCACTGGCGCCGAGTGAGGAAAGATGGGGGAAATTCCCTATCTAGACATACCCCGCCGGATCCAACGGTGGAAGTCGACGCTGCTGTTCCAACTGGGAACAGCTTTGAACCACTCAGGAGGGTCCGCAAGAACTCTCCGACTGCCGTGCTGAAAAGATCTCCTCTACCTGTGGAGAATGGTACAAAGACAAAGCCAGAACATCCCCCTCAGCGGCTGACCTCAAAAATTCACAGGGTCTGGCGAAGGGTCCAAGACTCAGTAATCAACAAGGACTACTCCCGTTGATCCAAGAAAATAAAGATTCAGCAAGAGGGGGACCATCCCTCCGCCACGCCACGAAAGGTGTCGTCTGCACAGGTGCCTACATCAACAACTCCCTCAACTTCAACCATCCACAAAAGGAGAAGGCCGGAGAAGATCCCTGCGTCTGTGTCGAATCGCAACGACATTGAATCCAAACGCCCTAAGTCTAGGGGCATGGTAGTGCATACTATTTATATGGCTTCCGAAAAAGTGGAAAGCCGTGCTTCTACGGGTCATCGACCGCTCACACGATCAGTGACAAACGCTCAGGAGCAATAACAGCAAAGGCTCCAGGAGATGCTGACAACTATGGCTGCACTCATCGGGCCAAAACCAAGCCCGGAGACATCGTCAGAGCAGCGCCAAGAACAAGAAACTGATGCCGAATTCCTCCGAAGAATGCTCGAGAGGAAAGGCAAAGTGGCCGCGGAACAAGCGGCCAACATAAAACTAATGGCACTTTTATTCCAAGATATGGTCGGGATGATGATACAGCCGGATCCTCCAGCTGAAGACCCCCCGATTATCCTTGAAGACGACAGAGGGGAGACATCGAACCCTCTTCCGGCTCTATCAGCAGCCAAAGAGGAGACCATCTCCAACGCCACCCTGGATGACTGTATCGCTCAACAGATATGAGCTCATCAGGCGAGCGAAGTGGCCGGCCAAATTGTTAAGACTGGATGACCATATCCAGGTTGGTACAACCAAATAAAGCACCCGCCGGGGTATACGATCCCTAAATTCCATGTATATAAGGGGACGGGGAATCCACACCAGCACGTTGCTAAATTCAGGGCTCTGTGCGGCAACACCGGAGGTGACGATAAGCTACCGCTTCGCCAATTCGTTGGTAGCTTGTCGGAGACAGCATTCGAGTGGTTTTCCGAACCCCTGAATGACTCTGTCAAGACATTTGCAGAAATGGAGCTATTGTTTACACAGAGATTCGCAAGCACTAGCGAGCGCACCCCAATCACCGCTCTAATTAACGCTAGGGTGAAGCCAGGCAAAACAATGGTTCAGTACGCGATACGGTGGCGGAATCTATGGTCGAAGTGCAAACAGCACATAGAAGAGGCTCCTGCAGTAGGCATGTTCGTGGGTACCCTCGATCCGCAGGTGACCATATCCTAGTTCATGATGTTTTTCAAGCCGACTATCTTCCAGGCCTTGATTGATAAGCTAGCCCAAATGGATCAGATGTGTCATAGACCGTCTTCCTCGAAAATGGAGTCTCGAAATGAAAAGGGGAAAGGGAAAGCGACCTTCATCGCCAATGCTCAATAGCAGCCTAGTGGTCCAAAACCAGCTGATCGCCAAAGTGATAGACAGCGACTCTTCAACGAGAGGCTAAAACGCCCTTATTCGTTTCCTCGGGATAAAACGAGAAGACTGTTCGAGTTGGCGGTGCAAAACAGGATCATTACCCTACCAAATCGGAAATGCCCATTGCAGCCCGGTGATGTCAACAGTCCCAACTACTGCCCCTACCATCGAATAATGGGCCATCCAATCGAAGATTGCTTCGTCTTCAAAGGTTGGATTGAAGACCAATACCAACAGGGAAAATTCGCGCTGTCTGAGAATTGGAAGGTGAGCCCGCCCCAGCCACACGCTCCTAAAAAGGTGGACACGCCGGGGGCATCATGCTCTTTTATAGAAGAAGCTCCATGGGAGGTCGCTCTTTCAGCCAAAACGAAAAGAATGCTGAAAGATCTCCAAGCATGTCCGGCGATTAGGTGGAAGAACCCGCTGGAGCCATAGATTATTCAGGGGATGCTGAAGCCGTGCCCAACGCTGAAAGTTTGTGAAGGTGGACATAACATTCAGGCCAAGCCTCCAAAGTCTTTAAAGAAAAATAAGAAGGCCAAGAAGCCCGTTCAACCCGAAGACAGCCGTGCAGGTCTGCAGAAATACATCGATGCACTGGAAGAATATAACCAGAAGTCACGGACTCCAATCACGTTGGATGAATTCTTTAAGCATGTTCTCGAGAATGAACCAGATGATGCTGACGAAGGAGAAAATTCTTTAGAAGAGATCGAGGATTATGAGGCAAGCTGCCACATGATCTCTCACTCATCAATAAATAGCAAAAAAGCTCTTGATGCAGAGAAACTGGGGGCAGACCCCGAACCGAAACCCTTGGAACCGTCTGATGAAATGATCGACCTGCTGCTGAATGAAGCTCTTCAGAAAAGCAAATCTGACCGAGAACGTGAAATGGCCATATATGAAAGGGCCAAGCATCGGCGTCATGTTGAAGAAGCTCCGGTATTGAGAAGCCATAGAGCACCCCAACCAGATAGAAGCACTTCTGCCGCCAGCAAAAGCAAGTTTAAGACAAGGAAGCAGTTCGCTAAAGCCATGTCGATGGGGATGAAGTTGCCACCTTTCAAAGAAGACACTTCAGAAAATACGTCCCCCGACGAACTAGATGCACATCCAAAATACTGCTTGTACCATCGGAGGATCACACACCCTACCGAGGAATGCATAGTCTTTAAAAATTGGTGGCAGGGATACGTTGCTCATCGACAGTATTTCAAGCGAATGAAGCGCAAAACTCATCGAGAGCAGAAAAGCACGAAAGATGAGCGCAAAAGAACTGCCGGCGACTGTCACATGGTTGATTCCGGGGGATCGCATGTTCTCACCTTCGGAAGCGATTCTGATGAAGAAATAGCGCTCGGACCTCTCTTCAAGGAATCCATCTCCGAAACAGAAGAGATGAAGACCTGTGAGAACATTCAGCTACGAAATCGTACGCTGCCCGAAAAGAATCTCGGACCCACAAACAAAGGATCGAACAAAAAAGAAAAGGGGAAAGAAAAAGTCCCTGAGGATATCGCCCTCGATGATCGAGTCGTCGAAGAGCTCGCAGCCAAGGACCCGCCCAAGAAAAACAAGGTGGATTACAACGTTCTGGCAAACCTGAGAAAGATACCCTCACAACTGAGCATTCTTGATGCCCTTCTGCTATCTAAAGAGTCGAGAGATTCTCTGATCAAGGCACTACAAGAGCCCGAACAGTTTCAAGCTTTCCTTGCCGAAGAAAAGATGAAAGACGAGCTGGAAGAAGTGCACACCGCTGACGTCAGTTTCGGCGATGAAGACCTCCTCCTCAGGACGAGTGAGCACAACCGTCCCCTCTATGTCTCCGGATATTGCCAAGACATCAAGATAAGGAAGATCTTAATTGACAACGGGTCCTCTGTCAACCTTCTCAACGTGAGGGTGATAAAGGAAATCTGCATGAGCGTTCAACACCTCGCTCGGGATAAAATCACTATCTCCGGTTTCGACTCCCAGTCAGCACGGACGCTCGGGTCTGTAATACTGACAGTACGCTTCGGGTCGCTCTTCACTGACATCAAGTTCCACATCATAGATGCCAAGACTTGCTACAACGCTTTGCTCGGCAGGCCTTGGTTACACGAGTATAACATCATCCCTTCTACAAAGTATCAGTGTATGAAGTACTTCAAAGACGGGCTTGAATACATAGTGACGAGGGAACTGAACCCATTCTCCGTAAACGAAATCCGCAAATATGATGACGCCAAGTACTTCTTACCAGACTTCGAAGACACGGAAAGATGCCATAAACCGGAGAACAAGCAAAAAGCTATCACCACTATTCCAGTCTTAGGAAGCGATACCGAGGAAGAAGAAGAGATAGTCTATTATAACATTTCAGAAAATATAAAATATTATTTTTGGAATTTAATATTAAAATAATATTTTTTCCGAAAACAGCCCGATTTGCGAAATTAGGGTTTTCAAAAAAGGGTATAAATATATACCAATAATTGTGAAATTAATAGAAATTAAAATGATTTATTCATTTTAAAAAATATATTTAAAGCGTTTGGCATTTTTAAAATTTATTATATGCAATTTTGATTAAAAAAAAATCCGATTAGTGCACTGCTAATCGCGATTAAGCCAAATCCGCATTTCTACAGTTTTTCGTGGCCAGTGCACCATGTCATGTTATGTGGTGATTACATGTTGTGTTCTTGTGTTATTTTGGGTATTTTGTGACTTGGGTTTTTAATAAAAAGAAAAGGGTAAGAAGAGAAAGGGTAAAAGGGTAATATTGAGAGAGAGTCGGTGGAAATAAGAGAGGAGAGAGAGGGGTTGCCTCATTTTATCCTCCCCCATCATTTTCTTCTTCTTCTTCTTCCTCTCTTCCCTCCACCTTCACCCCATGATATCATCTCAAATCCTTGATCAAAACCTTAATTCCCTTTCACAAAAATTGATCCCCTCTACACCCTTTACACATTGGACCAAGAAAAGTGAGATTTCGACCACCTTGAGAAGCTAGGGTTTTTCTTGGGTTGCCCAAGTGAGGTAATTTCATCACCCTTAGTATAGTATTTCCTTCACTTTACCTTTCATGCAAGTTTAGAGGTGAAAGTGTGATGTTTAGTGAGCTTTGGGAAACCCTAGTAAAGGGTTTGAGTGTTTGTTTGAAAAATTGGTGATGTTGTGGCTGTTAACTAGACTTGGGGGCTGTTTATTGAACTGGACCAGAGCTTAGAAACCCCAAAACACGGATTTAGAAACCCCGACATCGGATAAATGTGTGAATTGTGAGGGTATTTTGGAATCTGGAGCAACCCGGGGACACTAGAAATGATTTTGCAATTACTAGGAGTCGTGCAGGCACCTAGGAAGATACCACCAAGATCTGAGCCCCAACCCCTGCACCAGGGCCACAGATTTATTCAATCTGGCCGCAAATTGCAGCCAGGGTAGGTTAGAATTGATCCGTATTTGTTCTGGGGTCCCTTTAGATGTAAATTAGACCCTCCATATATGCAGAATTGACCAATTTGGCTTAGGGTAAAATCTGGGACCATTTCCATGAGTTGATGCATGATTTTACGACTTCGTTTTGACTTGATTTTGATATTTGGTATTGTGTTTCCGTCATGTGGCGTTTGTACGTCAACGACCAGGGTTAATTGTCGTGTTTTGCACGCAAAGCTATAGGTTTTGACCTAGGAGCAAAACGTGTCCTGTTTTGGTTTTTCCGCCTTGATTTTTAATACGCATTGCGATTGTTTATTATTGTAGGTACCTTCGCGTGAATTCCTAGGTGACGGAGCGTGGCGTCATCGACTTCGGCAAGCAAGAATCAAGGTGAGTGGATCTATATCCACGGGGGGAAGTCGGGTGGATGGCGTATAGCACCCCCGCAAAGTTTTGATGGAAAACTGATTTATAGAATATGGTTAGGAAGCCTAGATTAGGAAACTAGGGTTAGAATGAGGTAGCTATGAAACCATATTAGAAACTAGAGGATAGTTAGAAGTGATATGTTACTATTATCATAGGATGACGTTTAGCGATATTGCCGTTTAGGGTACTGTAGGACTAGATAGTCGATGTAGATGCGTCATCCGAACCATACCTTTTTCTAAACCGAAGAATCGTATGTATCTTTTAAATATATACCTTGAGGGATGTTATGGATTTTCAAATGATATCTTTTTCTTAAAAACACTGTAACCCATATTTTCAAAACTACGATTCGCTTCTTTAAAAATCTGATTGTATGGTTCGGGTGTGTATGTTAGATTAGATACTTATACTTATAGTAGTGATAGAATGTTTATGTAAACCCGACATGATGATATCATGGTATACAGATGCGAGTCGATCGAAATGATTTATACCCTGCCGGTCCCCTGATATGAGATTATTGCGGATGTGACCTGGGACATAGGTATATAGTGATATAGATATATATACATATATAGAATGTTGTGAATCATGGATGATAGGCCGTACGTGATATTAGTTCGTACCCTCATTTGTCTTATAGGATGATAGGATCCCTATTGGTTTAATGCCGCCGTATGATGATTTTTCGTGCGTGATGAGTTTCACTTGATGTTGATCCATACCCTTGACTAGAGGATGCCGTACGATGGATTATACCGTACGTGATGCTGTGAGGCTAGACGCCGATTGATAGATTCACCGACTCGGACATATGATAGTTACGTATACCTTATAGCTTTTAGCTGATGATTTACCTTGTGCTGCATTCATGATATTAGCATTGCATTACTCATACCTGTGATAGTACACCCGCACCATTATCGATGATGCGTATGTTACACGTACACTGATTGTAGGCTCACACACTTCATCATCGATAATTGTCATGTCACTACACAGTAGGATTGCTGCAACATGACATGACTCTTTGCATAACATGCTTGCTTATATACATTGATATATTTATACTTGCGGATATACACATTTGTACATCCATATTGGTGCACACATATATTGGTACATCCATACTTGCGCATATACACATTGCATACCAATATTGGGGCATATACATATTGGTAACTCTATGTTGGAGATAGTGTCCTCAGAGTCAATTATTGGATCACAGGCACGTGATTGCAATGATTGAGGGAGGACCTATCCCGGTAGGACAGTCTTACTCGAGATGATAGTATGCTATCTGGTTTATCTTTATCATCGTGTACTGCTTTAGGTGACCTGACATGTCGCTATTACACGTTGATAGAGCCCCTAGGATTCTTGCTTGACTACCAGCAGTATGATGGCGATCATATACGTGGGAGCTGGTAGTCTATAAGCACATCCTTAAAAGGTCCCTAGTCGTAGGAGTTTCGAGACAGGGCATCGATACTCCATTAGTAGACTAGTGTATACAGTCGAGACCCCGACGAGGGGCGGTGGCCGGTCTCACAAGCCACTGGTGTCAGTTGGTTCACCTAAGATGTATACAGGTGCTCATTGGGTTATGAGTACACCGGACAGGACTCGCCGGGAACCTGCTGGTTGGTCTTATACCAGATGTCAGATAGCAGTTCCCTGGTGACATGTGTACAGGTTAGTTCATCGACCTGAGATCTTCATTTTTCTCGTGTGAGTTCCCACTGTGCTTTGATTACTACCCTACCACGGCTCAAAGGAGTCGTGCAAACAGGTTTTAGTTGGGTACAGTCCCGAGCCATATGGAGGCAGTGAGCAGATCTTCAGGGGTTCGTCTCTCCCGGTATTGGGGGTGAGGTCGTGCTGTGTCTAGGAGAGCCATTACGCAAAGCCCTCGGCCGAGGCAGGAGATTTACTGGTAGGTATTCCAGTAGTATCTCAGGGCGTTCTGGGCTACACTCCGACACGACTTGTACCGCTATTGGGGGTCTGACTTTTACCAACCCCCTAGGCCCGACATGCGATGCTCATAGAAGAACGGATCAGACTGTACGGATATTGTCACTGACAGGCTCAGTAGGGTGTCAGGATGAGTTCGCTCATCGACGTCCCTTTTGGTCAATAGCTGGTGGCCCGTCACGTATTGGCTTATACCTCTGACGTGCCAGTGGTTAAATCCACAGCCATAGTATTGACGAGTCTTTAGAGTCCACCACACTTTCAGTTACTCAAGCTTTCGGGCGAAACGCTGTAGAGGCCGTATGGAGATATGGCAGGGTCCGATCAGATACGTGCGGTATTGCACGGATCAGGATCGGACGGTTTGTACTAGTGGCCGTATGGTTATATGGCAGGGTTCGATCAGATACGTGCGGTATTGCACGGATCAGGATCGAACGGATTTTACTAGCCGGCTTTGGTTTAAGCCGGTCCTAGTTTAGTACAGTGTAGATTTTGTCTCATTGCATTTGTATCCGGTCGGAATACAGATGCGGGTGTGTATGCACAGTATCGGGGTTTTCCTGTAATTTATTACGGGACCAGCTTTCTGGAGTTTCCAGTATGCATTCCGTTCCGGCCGGTTTTCCTTTGTTCTTTCCCGGCCGGACTTTTCCGATGGAGGGGGTTATTTGCAAGTTTGCAAATAACATTTGTGGAGGGGGTATCTTGCATATTGGTGGCATCATGATAGTTTTTCATGATGAGATCCTTTTTCTTTCTTATCCTTTGCTTTTTGTTGATGAGAAAGGATTAAGATTGATTTGGAGTTGATGTGAGGTTTGCTTTTGATATGGTCACCATTCTCTTTCTCCTACACTCACCTCCCTTGTATAATTCCCTCCACCATTCTCACATGTATACGGCCGGCCACTTTTGAGAGGGGAGATGAGAGAGTTTTCTTTTGGTGTGGGTGTGGGAAAATTATCATTCATATCATTTTTTCCATTGCTACCAAAATTCCCAAGTTAATTTCTCAACCTCATTCCTCCATAGGCAACATAACCCCAAAGAGACAAAGCACTACACATTCTACAGCAAATCTTGGGCACGTCGACTTGCCAGCTTCGTGCCCGAGTTGCCTCGGTATTGAGGTGGGAGCCCGTAAAAGATGCAGGCGACGTGGTGCCCTTCCGGCGAGGAGGCGACGACATGGAGACAGGACTTTCCGCAGGAGATCGGGACGATGAAGAGAAGACCGGAGGACTCGGATCACTTGGTATACTTCTCTTCCCATCTCTTGTTTGCTAGTATAGGTTAATGGTTAATGATCCGGGTTTTATTGTCCGCGGTAGCGCCAGTTTCCAAGTAAGAAAAATTTTGATTCCGCATTATGGCCTCGGATAGACGGCCGGGGCGCTGCCGTGGCGCAACATGGTATCAGAGCCACGCCATTAACCTTGTCTAGCTTGCTCTAACTTGTTTACAAGTTCGATCGATCGGATTTTCCGAAAACCACATTTCCATGTCGCACATTCTGTCGATTTTTTCCTTGCTCTAAAAATTATTTGGTACATTGTAAAATTACGTGCAGGGTTTTTTTTTATGAATTCTGTGAAAATTTGGTACGCTGATGTTACTATAGCGCGGAGGTTTAGCGGCCAAAACCACGTTTTGTCCGCGGAACCGCCGCCGTTTTGTGGCCAAACCGTACCAATTTTCTACAGTGGTTTACTGACATGAAAATAGGGTTTCTGGTATATTCTTTTTGGGCCCAGATGTTTTTGAGTGCTACAGTTGTGCTTGGGGCCCACTTCGGAAAATTCAGTCGATCGAAAATTTTAAACATGTTAGTTCACAGTATTTACATTATATCTGCGACCGTGAATGTCACTCGATCGGTAAATCCAGTCTATCTGCTATAGCCCTTTTAGACGGATTTGCGAACGTGATATTCATGTTGATGTTCTGTGTTTATGCTGTGATGTTGCGGATCGGTCGTGGGGGATAGCTTGGATGCAATGTTAGTACAATTTTGTTTTATATGTACATTTCATATTGCAGGGCGAGCGTCCGACATGTGGACTGCCGTCACTGCCTGTTTGTATTATTCTTTTGGGGCACGACCTGGTTGCGGTTGATGTACCCGTTGTATGTATATTTTACTTTCTGTACTAGGATTACCCCGCGGAGGGGTGCACGGATAGCCGGGTTCTAGAGGGCAACGGGCCCGCATCTCATGGCATTGAGACGGAAGGGGCTTCACTCTAGGATTGGCGGGCTATTCGCCGCACTCGTAGGGGGTACAGGTTGACCCAGGAGGGGTGCCCAAGTTACCGGATTCCGTGAAGTGCTGGGTGGTCCATTCACGGTGCTGAAGGGGGCTGCCTCGCTTCAGGTTTTGGCTGGTGACTTGCCGCACCCGTAGGGGTCTAGGTTTTCATTGCACAGGCTATCCACACGACCAGGGGAACGTCGGGTTTCAGCAGCGGCTCTGTGAAACCCGGGGCTTCCAGATATCTGTATTGTTCTGTGATGCTGTATATTTCTATGATGTTGCATTTTATCACGCCTTAAGCGAAAATAATATATTAGTATATATATTAGTAGATGTTGTATATGTTTTACATCCGCGCTAGTCCAGTCCCCGCTCTGTCGTTAGTTAGCTAACCTAACGGGTGATGACGGGACCCAGTGGCGAATGCGGATGGCATATAAGTACATCAGTATATTTTCGTTCTTTGTGGTGTGATCAATTGATGGGACTGCGTTGATTCGGATCAATGCAAGATAAACAAACCTATTCTGATGTTGTTGGAACATTTTTTCAAAAAAAAGCTGTTATTGCAAGGACGTTCACTTTTGTTTTGCATCGTGGTATTCATTTGGAATATCCTGCTCCTCAGTCGACGAGGCAAGGGCCGAGATCCCTTCACCGGGAGTGACCCCTTGGACAAAAGTTTGCGTCAGGGCATTAACTTCACTATAGCCGATTACTTTTGCTTTGCATCGTGGTATTCAGTTGGAATATCCTGCACCTCATCCTACGGGGAAAGAGCCGAGATCCCTTCATAGGGAGTGACCTCTTTAGTAAAGGTTTTCGTCACTATATTTTTATAAAAGGCTATGCAGTTCCTTCAACGATATCAAGTTCATTACGTTAAAGGTTTTTCGCCAAAAACCAGCCGTAGCCCTCCGTCATTTCCTACAGGTATTATTTAGTATTCATGCTGCGTTTGTTGACCTAGTCAAGACGTAGTGTTCGGTAGCTAAGTGGTACTTGTTTGTTGCATAAGTGGGATTGGTTAAGACAGTTGTGCGGCCTTGTTGACCTAGTCAAGGGCACGTACGGGTGGGTTTAATTCAGTCCAGAATAATTACGGGTTGAACTTGACTGGCGGTTTATGGTTTGTTGACCTAGTCAAGGTCATAAACCGCTTGGGGTAAAAATCACATCGGGAGTTTCAAAAGAACTGAAACTTTCCAGGCATGTGCATACCTTCTGGAGTGTGGTGACTTGAGTGGATTCCGTCAAGTCATCATGCGATGATAGTTGGATCCCGATTCCCACTGATGAGTTGGTTTACTCCTCGGGTGACCCCGACTAATTCTTCTTTCAGGTTTGGGGAAGAATTTGAGGTAACAGTGGGAGGTTTCCAGATTAGATAAAGTGATAACCATTCTGATCTAGGTTAGAGTGCACGCTGAGTGTTTCTTTTCTCTCTCTCTTTGGCAGCGACCATTGACCCGACCCTAGACTATGACTCAGTGACCGAGTTGACCGAACCTTCTTAACACTGGCTTTTGGATTGTCAGAGTTGCAAACCTCATTGCCACTCCTACTTTTACCCTTTTCTCCAGGACACCCCGTATTACTACGAACGTCCACTTCCATTTGACAAAACCATCGTATGGTTATATACGAACTCGAAGGACTTCGAGGATGGTTTCTGGTTCTGGAGAAAACGAATAGGATTATTCAGTTGTCTTTTCTTTTTACCTTCTCTCAGGTTGCGAGTACTCCTTGGTTTAGGAGATAGTACACCTATTACGCAAATTGGATAGTCTTCTTCCAAACCTTAGGCTAGTGCCGACCGGTAGGGAATGAAGAAAACCAATTAGCATAACGATGGTGTGCAGAAGGTATTAAGTTAAGACAAAGCAAGGGATTAGTAAGAGGGCAAAGTAAATTGTGACTGCTATTCACGATCAAACTAAGTATTTCTTCGCCAATCCTAAATCACCTTTGTATTTCTCCAGGACACTCCGTATCACTACGAAGATCCACAGTTTATTGGATACTCCATCGTATGGTTATATACGAACTCGAAAGGAACTTGTTCCAGTTCGGGGATGGATTCTGGTCCAGGAGAAATAGGAATACGGTTTATTCGGTTGTCTTTTATCTTCACCTTCTCTCGTTTTGCGAGTGCTCCTAGGATTAGGACATTACACCCATTATGCTTATTGGATAGTCTTCTTCCAAACCATAGGCTGGTGCCGAACGGTAGGGAAGGAAGAAAACCATTTGGCCTAAAGGGGTGTACAGAAGGTAATGACTAAAGACATAGAAAGGGATTTAGAAAGATGGCAAAGAATTACAAGGTTACAGTTATGAATCTGGATAATGGAAGAGGCATTACGAGGAATACCAGGATACCCCATCGAGACATTTCAATGTTTCAGTTTCACTGTGTACTGTTAATAGAAAACTGATTTCCCGATTAGACACTTACTCCAGGGTATGTATTTACCAGGTTGGATTCTCACATCTGTATGGTTTTACAGATGATGAGTGAGAGTAAGTTATTGGGAATTGGGTGATCATCCTCATTATATCGGGATTCGTTGTAATCGGTGATATTTGAGGAAATCACCTGGGCTGTTTGCCGGTCGGCAAACATTTGGTTTTGAATATCCGCTGTTATGCACCAATTTCAAATCGATATATCTGTACGTCTATTTTCATAGAGTGAGATATACTTTTTGTAATTATGTCAGTGATATTTACCTATATCAGTGGATGGTTAAGTAAGGAGCATTAAACAGCGGTGTAATTCTTCTTAACCATAAGTACAGTTTTCAACCTACCACACGCAGTGAATGAGTTATCTGACTCAAGGGACTTATACAGGGTATTGTATGTTGTCCAGGGTCCATCAGGACTAAGGGGTTGGTCCTCGTACTATATTCAGTTTACTTATGACTTCTCTAGTTTTTAGAGAGGTGTTTCGTGGAAACACGGGTCTGAATTTTGAGAAGTTATAGGTATTTGAATAAAGTAGAGAACCAGGTATTGCAAGTATCGGGATTCTTCAAGGTGATCGAAGATGTAGATACTTGTATATGGTATTCAGTTGATAATAATGATTAAGAGAACTTGCTTCTCTTTCAGGTTACTCATAATTGGAAGTATTCCTAAGTTGAGTAACGCTGATCGGCCTCTTTTCCATTTTGTTGACATGCACTAGAGACAGCTGCATGATTTGAATCTGGTTAAATTAAATCAGTGTCTCTGTTTCTATATTGGATATAGAACAGTTCATATCTTGACATTGTTAAGGTACGGGGAGTTGTCCGGCTTATGCTTAAAACCAGACTCCGGATAACTCAAGGCACGTTTCTGTAATGGCTGTTTGTGGGTTGACCCAGGCTATGACGAGGGTTGACTTTCTACCATCTGGAAGATCAATAGTGATATTGTTCTTGACTCGCCACAGTTTTAATAAAAATGGATTTTTTCAGAAAACAGTAGTGGGAGTATGGTAGAACTGGAAGTGATTCCAGAACCGCAAACGATTACTGAAGATTTGATAAGAACCTAAAGATTCATTCTGGTTTGACATTCCATTGGCCACTCCGCAGATATGGTGGGTAACCTCAGGCACTCGAGAGGTACTTCGGTATGCTCAAGGACGGTGGCAGGGAGGTTCTTGTTTACCCAGACTTACCATTGCTGTTGTTCCAGACTGTGAGACCCGGCAGGAGGATGAGTATAGCGTCGTTCTAAACTAGCTTTAGAAGTGTACGTCTATATGACTCTGCCAGAGGGTTGTCGTAGTCAGTGGGAGCAGCGGAAGCATTGGTGGACATGTGGCTTATGTCTATTTATAGACTAAAGCAGACACAGCGGAGATAGATCATCTATTTCTGATGTGACAGTCATAGGTTTGACGTCATCAGAATAGGGGATGGATCAGTTGAGAAGGTAGTAGGGTGTGATGTCATGGTATTTGGATGACATACATAAAGTAGGAAGTGATATTCCTATACTACGATCGGTTATACTTTGGTCGTCACACAGTGGTTTCTCCACATAGGACTTGGATATTTTTATCATACATTCTGGTTACTAGATCTATGGTTTTAGATCTAGATTTGGGTGGTTTCCCAATCAGGGTACTTAGACAGCATTCTAAGAGTATTTAGAATGGACGACTCCTGGCACGGTTGTGTACCTGCAGGTGAAGGAGTCACCCTCTCTAAAGGTGTCTTACAGACTAAAGGGGAGAGGGATACACATGATTGACAGATCACTTGCTTAGGCAATTGAGTCAATCATGGGATATCAAGTACCACACCAGATGTTGTTCTTGCAGTAGATGCAATAAGTTGATATTAATCCAATCCTGGAGAAACAATCGGAAGCAGTTTTAGGATATAAGTGCGTGTCCTAGGGATGTGATAATGACAGCCTCTTTCAGGAGACGGTTATCATTCCAGGCTTCCAAGGTGACATGGATGGCAGAATGGCCGTCAGAGTTATAGTTTTCCCTCTGACGAGGGGCAGTATTTTGGACAGGTGGTCCAGGTGGATACTGAGGGAAGGCATGGCGCAGGATACTGATTAAGTTCAGTTATTGATACAGTCTAAGAAGTTTGGATTTGGAGTTCATTTATGAGCTAGGTCCCATCAGACATCCAGACATTCTAAGACAGGTATTGCTCATTTCGGGAGATGGCTTTCTCTGCGAACTTGAGATATAGAGAGACATAGAAAGAAACATCAAGACGGATCCACTCACTGAGGCTATTCCTCGAACGCAATAGTTTCGCAAACAAGTTTTGTGAGACTGACAAGTAGAGGAGTTGGGTGTTCGGTATCACACGGGCTGTGAGTATGCGACATCGCAATAATTAGCCTTGAGTGCAAGTGGGAGATTGTTGGAGATAGTGCCCTCAGAGTCAATTATTGGATCACAGGCACGTGATTGCAATGATTGAGGGAGGACCTATCCCGGTAGGACAGTCTTACTCGAGATGATAGTATGCTATCTGGTTTATCTTTATCATCGTGTACTGCTTTAAGTGACCTGACATGTCGCTATTACACGTTGATAGAGCCCCTAGGATTCTTGCTTGACTACCAGCAGTATGATGGCGATCATATATGTGGGAGCTGGTAGTCTATAAGCACATCCTTAAAAGGTCCCTAGTCGTAGGAGTTTCGAGACAGGGCATCGATACTCCATTAGTAGACTAGTGTATACAGTCGAGACCCCGACGAGGGGCGGTGGCCGGTCTCACAAGCCACTGGTGTCAGTTGGTTCACCTAAGATGTATACAGGTGCTCATTGGGTTATGAGTACACCGGACAGGACTCGCCGGGAACCTGCTGGTTGGTCTTATACCAGATGTCAGATAGCAGTTCCCTGGTGACATGTGTACAGGTTAGTTCATCGACCTGAGATCGTCATTTGTCTCGTGTGAGTTCCCACTGTGCTTTGATTACTACCCTACCACGGCTCAAAGGAGTCGTGCAAACAGGTTTTAGTTGGGTACAGTCCCGAGCCACATGGAGGCAGTGAGCGGATCTTCAGGGGATCGTCTCTCCTGGTATTGGGGGTGAGGTCGCGCTGTGTCTAGGAGAGCCATTACGCAAAGCCCTCGGCCGAGGCAGGAGATTTACTGGTAGGTATTCCAGTAGTATCTCAGGGCGTTCTGGGCTACACTCCGACACGACTTGTACCGCTTTTGGGGGTCTGACTTTTACCAACCCCCTAGGCCCGACATGCGATGCTCATAGACGAACGGACCGGACTGTACGGATATTGTCACTGACAGGCTCAGTAGGGTGTCAGGATGAGTTCGCTCATCGACGTCCCTTTTGGTCAATAGCTGGTGGCCCGTCACGTATTGGCTTATACCTCTGACGTGCCAGTGGTTAAATCCACAGCCATAGTATTGACGATTCTTTAGAGTCCACCACACTTTCAGTTACTCAAGCTTTCGGGCGAAACGCTGTAGAGGCCGTATGGAGATATGGCAGGGTCCGATCAGATACGTGCGGTATTGCACGGATCAGGATCGGACGGTTTGTACTAGTGGCCGTATGGTTATATGGCAGGGTTCGATCAGATACGTGCGGTATTGCACGGATCAGGATCGAACGGATTTTACTAGCTGGCTTTGGTTCAAGCCGGTCCTAGTTTAGTACAGTGTAGATTTTGTCTCATTGCATTTGTATCCGGTCGGAATACAGATGCGGGTGTGTATGGACAGTATCGGGGTTTTCCTGTAATTTATTACGGGACCAGTTTTCTGGAGTTGCCAGTATGCATTCCGTTCCGGCCGGTTTTCCTTTGTTCTTTCCCGGCCGGACTTTTCCGATGGAGGGGGTTATTTGCAAGTTTGCAAATAACATTTGTGGAGGGGGTATCTTGCATATTGGTGGCATCATGATAGTTTTTCATGATGAGATCCTTTTTCTTTCTTATCCTTTGCTTTTTGTTGATGAGAAAGGATTAAGATTGATTTGGAGTTGATGTGAGGTTTGCTTTTGATATGGTCACCATTCTCTTTCTCCTACACTCACCTCCCTTGTATAATTCCCTCCACCATTCTCACATGTATACGGCCGGCCACTTTTGAGAGGGGAGATGAGAGAGTTTTCTTTTGGTGTGGGTGTGGGAAAATTATCATTCATATCATTTTTTCCATTGCTACCAAAATTCCCAAGTTAATTTCTCAACCTCATTCCTCCATCAAGGCAACATAACCCCAAAGAGACAAAGCACTACACATTCTACAACAAATCTTGGGCATGTCGACTTGCCAGCTTCGTGCCCGAGTTGCCTCGGTATTGAGGTGGGAGCCCGTAAAAGATGCAGGCGACATGGTGCCCTTCCGGCGAGGAGGCGACGACATGGAGACCGGACTTTCCGCCGGAGATCGGGACGATGAAGAGAAGACCGGAGGACTCAGATCACTTGGTATACTTCTCTTCCCATCTCTTGTTTGCTAGTATAGGTTAATGGTTAATGATCCGGGTTTTATTGTCCGCGGTAGCGCCAGTTTCCAAGTAAGGAAAATTTTGATTCCGCATTATGGCCTCGGATAGACGGCCGGGGCGCTGCCATGGCGCAACACTCTATACTTGCGCATATACATATTGTACCTACATAGATAACTGGTTTTATTGGGAAATTGGGAACCGCAGGATATATTTTAAAACTGGAATCATTTTAAAAGAGCGGTTTTCCCTTAATATGTCATATCACTGTTCCATGTTGCATGATACACGGATATGCTCGCATTTCTCTTATATGTCGCATACATCATGCTCTATTATTTTACGCATTGAGATATGCTGTTTTCATGAGATTTCTGGATTTAAGAGCCGTGGACATTTCAAAAGAGATTATGTGTTATTTTAAAAACCCGGTTTCTCTTGATTTGATATTTCAGTGGGTCGACCATGTGTTTTCTCGGTTCTGAGAGCGACATGTGAAACCCGATTCGAGGAGGAGGATGAGGCAGATTGCGGGTACATGGTGGACCCGGTATGGTATCCCGGGGAAAGAAAGAGATGCTGTGTATACAGACGGTGAGCCTAGCAGAGGGACTACTACCTACCGGTGATAGTATTTGGGCTCGGCGGATATCCGGAGGATACCGACCGGAGTCGAGAGATGATATGGGCCGATCCGGACTGACGGAGCACGCGGGCCGATCCGGACCGATGGATCCCGATATATGAGGATTTACGTGCCGATGCTGGGCACGGTTTTCATGATGTTTTCGAGTGTCGATGCTAGGCACTCAAGTTCTATGATTTTGATGTGTCGGGAGGGACACCGTTGATATATATATATATATATATATATATATATATATATATATATATATATATCCTCATACTTTCATGCACACTCTTTCATGATATCTACGTGCATACAGTCATTGATTATATGGGTGGACGAGATCCACATGCATACATACATTGATTATATGGGTGGACGAGATCCACATGCATACATACATTGATTATATGGATGGAAGAGATCGGCATGCATACATGCATTGATCATTACTGTTGGATGTTATCCGCATGCATATAGATATTGACTACCTTGTGGCACATATATAGACCCGGTCACCTTAGATATCATAGTATTACCTTTATGATATAGTTGACCTAGGAGTCATTATTTATTCGATTTCTATCTGTTGATATTTTTCCACTCACGAGTTGGCAACTCACCCCCGTTGTGCCACAGTTCTTGCAGGTTGACCGCTTGGATCAGTAGCGGCTTCGCTGACACACAGTTGCATTCGGGTGTTTTGCATTGGTAGGTGGGACATTTGTATCGTACCCACTCTTGTATCTATATTTCATATTGTATCTAGTTAGCTCCATCAATCAAAATTAGTAAATTGTATAAGTAATGAGACGTAGTGAGATTGTGATTGCGAGACTTAGGGCGAGGGGGTTTTCGCTACTTGTGGTTTATATGTCTTGCTTTTTCTTTATCTTTCTGTGGTGAACTTCGCCGTTAGGCGTCGTATACGTATTTATATTGTCTTGCGTGGTTTTGATCCGCCGTTTGGCGAAGAGATAGCTCCCGCTTGGGGATGTCATTATCATTATTATGTATATGTGGTTTTGGATCAAAATATACAAAGGAGGTGCTGCCAAAATTTTTAAATTACGAAATATGTTTTCAAACTAGTAAATTTCACTTGCATCATTCATGTTCCTTTTCTATGCATTAAGAAAACTTGATTTCATTATAACTTTATTTCAAAACTTCACCTCCTTTATTTTTCTTAAAAGGTTTAGATTTCTGGGTTTCAGCTTACTTGAATTCCGTTACACCTTTAGACGTTGCGTGATTCAAGTGCTGGTCACGAGCTAATATTTCGGGTCGTGACATCTATTCGGGGCCGCTCCAATACAATAAGCCCGGACCGTCTACCCCTATGCTGATCTTCGGCAGCGACTCTGAAGATGAGGTCAATGTAGTATTTTCTGTTCTGCCATCAATACAAGTCTTTACTGGAGATGAACGGAGTTTGCAAATCACCGTGGTTCCGCAAAAGCATTATAAAGAGCTCGACGCACTTGATACCTATAGTGTGCAAGAACTGCAGATGTTCTACGTCCCTCCCAGGCGAAAAGATGAAAAGGCGATCCTCTTTTATCGATCCACGGAAACCAAAGTGGAGAAAGAAATCTGGCATGGTGCCGATTCTACGCTTGACAATGTTAGTGTTTATGCCCTAGAAGGCCATTACTGTATCATACTAGCTTGTATATTACTTAATGGAAGCTTGGGATATTCACATGTATATAACAGTCTTGCTAAACATGGTAGTATGCTACTTGGTTTTTCTATCTTAATATGTGAGTGTACGTATTGATAGAGCTCTTAGGATCTTGCTTGTCTACCAGCGTTGTGATGGCAGTCACACTAGTGGGGGCTGGATAGTCTACAAGCACATCCTTATTCAGGTCCCTGGTCGTTGGATTATCGAGACAGAGCATCGATACTCCGGAGTAGACTAGTGTGTACGCTTCTCATCCCAGTTGGGGAGATGGTCTGTCCCACAGCCGTCAGTACGTCGTACTGGAGATAGTATGCAGGTGCTCGTTAGGTTACGGGTACACCGGACAGGACTCACATGGAACTGTTGGTTGGTTTGATACCAGTCGTCAGTGAACAGTTCCCAGGTGACATGAGTACAGCGTAGTCCTCAGACTTGACACTGCTACTTCGCCTCGAGTGTGTCCCACTGTTCTTAGATTGCTGCCCTACCACGGATCAAAGGAGTCGTGCAAACAGGTAGCAGTTGGGTGCAGTCCCGAGCACTTGGAGGCAGTGGCGGTTAGAAAGGATTCGTCCCTCCCGGTATTGGCAGTAGATATCGTGCTGTATCAGAGAGCCATTACGCAAAGTCCCTGGCTAGGGCAAGCGAGATTTGCTGGTAGGTTCCAGTAGTTTCTCAGGGTGTAATGGGCTTCGCTCCGACACGACTTATACCGCTATTAGGGGACTGACGCTTGCCGCCCCCCTAGGCCCGATATGCGATAGTCTTGGACGAACGTACCGGACTGTATGGAGATTGTCACATCAGACTCAGTAGGAGTTCGGATGGGTTTTCTCATCGGCCTTCTTATCGACAACTACCTGGGGACCGTTACGTACAGCTAGTGCCGCTTGCGGTCTGTGGTTAAACCCACTGCCAGCGTAGTAGTCGAGTCTCTAGAGTCCCACACAGAGAGTTTCCTATTCCAGGAGAAACGATATAGAGGTCGTATGGTTTTACGACAAGGGTTCGGACACATACGTGCGTTTACGCGCGTACGACTTTCGGACAGTTTTTACCAGTCGGCTTTGGTTTAAGCCAGTTACTGGTATCCGGTTATTGGATTTTTACAGTCTAAAGTTTTTCCGTATTTTTGCGGATTGGAGGGGCGTTCTCGTAATTGTACGAGAAGCTTCTAGAAGATGGTGACTAAGGAGGGTTATGTGTCATTTGCATTAAATGAGTTTAGTGAGTCATGAGGGTGATTCATGCATATCATTAATGCATGATAAATGCTTAATGAGTCATGCTAATGAATCACCATTAGATATTTGTGAAGCATGCTTATTCATCACTTATTTTCTTTTGTTGATAAATGAGAATGCTTCATTTATATTATGATAACTTACTATTCTCATTTATTTTTATTATCATCTTTTCTCTCCTCAAGCTCTCATCTTCAAACCCTAATCCTTACACCTCATGAGTTGAGATCAAAGGATTAGTTAGACTAAACAATCCATAACCATCACTCTATCTCAATCTATCTTCTTTGATTAGAAATCCAAGAAGGTTAGTTGCCTCAAGTTTAGAGGCTAAGCTTGGAGTTTTGCTCTCGGGTGGATCGTCTACTACTTCGAGAAGGCCGAGGAGAACAAGGAGATCGTAAAGACGAAGGAGTTGGTTCATTAGTTATAATCCCTAAACACAGTAGTTTAGAAACACTTTGTGTTTGGTTATTTATAGTTTAGCTTCGATTCAAGCGGTTAGTCGATGTTCGTTCACTAAACAAGTTCGTTTTTGAAAATTCCGCCTCCCCACAAGTATTGGGGTGTAGTACATCGACTTACACTGGTATCAGAGCCTCGCTAAACAATAAATAACTTAATTGCAAATTTGTACGAATTTCGAACGGAAAAACGAAGCCGGAAAACCCTAAATCTGTCAAGTTTCTGTCGAATTCAAAACGATGTCCAAAAATTTTTCAGGTTCGTTCAGAAAGCTTAACAAGACATTATAAGAACACCCAAGAAAAATGGTGCCCTGAATCGTCTAACTTTCCGCGGATCCGCGGCCTCACCCTACTGAGTCGCCGTGGTTCCGCCGCCGAGTTGGCGAGTCAGGAACCCAATTTTCTTCTGTTGCTTCTCTGTGGTATTTGGGAGTTTCTGGAATTTTTTAATTTTGCTCAGGTTTCAATTTAACAGAGCAGTTTTTGGAGCAATATTAAAGATGTTTAATCGATCGAAATTGTACAGTATTTGCATATTGGATTATATCTGTGATTGTTTAATGTGTTCGTAAACCTCCCCTAACTGCTAGTATGTCAGTTGGCAGGGGGTTGCACATTTCTGAAATGGTTATATCTGTTTGTGCATATAAACTGTATTGGACTGTTGTGGTGTTTAGCCGGGGTTTAGCAATGGGTTATTGTTTAATTCATTTGTTGTAAATGTAATTTGTTGTAATATTATTTTTGCGGGGCACATCCAGGTTGCGGTTGTAGCCACCGTTGTATTATTTCATTTTACTGTTTTTGCTCCTAGGACTGACCCAAGGTGGGGTACACAAACTGCCGGGTGGGTAGTTTGCCGTACCCGTAGGGGTCGAGGGTGGGGTAACGGCTATTCATCACAACTGTGTAATCTGTCTTTTCTTGCAGGCTGAAAAGAATTACTGATTGCTTGCAAATCCAATATTGTTTATCTGTGTTCTGGAATGAATATCATTGCGTCAGACGAATGTAAAATATCTATATATAATGTAGCTATTTAGACGTCACTTATGTTTTACACCCGCGCTAGCCCAGCCCCCGCTCTGTCGTTAGTTAAGTAACCTAACGGGTGATGACGGGACCCCGTGGCGAATGCGGATGGCATAAGAGGACGTTGTATTTTCGTTGTTTTCTGCAATGATAGGTTAATGATGGGACGCATTATCTATAATGCAAAGAAAAATAAACCAAAGTTTTAATCGTTGGAACAATTTAAAAGAAACCACTCGGTTAATTTTAAAAACAGATATTTTTAAATGCGGAGCCTTAACCACTCCTTTTAAAAAGCTATCAGGTTCCTTCGGTTATATCAAGTTCACTACGTTCACGGTTTCGCCAAAACCATTCGTAGCCCTCCGTCATTTCATCTGGGTATTCAGTAGTATTCAAGCTATGTATTTTGACCAACGCCAAGGCATAGTGTTTGGTAGCTGCTGGATATTCATTTGTTGCATAGATAGATGAGTTAGTTTGGGACAATCGTATGATCATTTTGGCCAACGTCAAGGATATGTACAGATGGGTTCAAATTAACAAGATAATGATGGGTAGAACTTGACATGTGACTTATGATATTTTGACCAACGCCAAGGTCATAAGAGCATGGGGCAAAAATGTATATCGGGAATTTCTAAAGAAACTGAAATTTGCAAAGAGATGCATACCATTTTGAGTTTGATGAATGTTGGTAGCATTCCTACAACATTATCAGACGATGATATTTGGATCCCGATCCTACTGTGAGTATATGCTACTTATCAGGATATTCGTCACTTAACGATCAATGCTATAAACCTAGTAGGTGTCCAGAAAAGTGTCAGCGGGGTTACGCCCCCAGAGAAAAGAGGTTATTTAATTAAGGAACTTCGCGAAAGCGTTGGAAAACCTCCCTCGAAGTACCGACACCAGCCTGGCTGAACGGTTAAGCAAGTATTGTACGGTGAGAATAGTCTTGACTAATTCTTCTTTTATGGTTTGAGGAAGGATTCGAGAAACAGTGGGAGCCATCCAGTTTAGATAAACTAAAAACCACTCTAAACTTGCAAGAGCATCATGCTAAAGAGTTTTCTTCTCTCTCTCCTAATTGCAGCGACCCTGAAAATGACTGGACTTAAGTTACTTTTAGAGAAAAATATACTGACGGGGCCAAACTATAAAGATTGGCTGCGGAATGTCAAAATGGCTTTGACCTATGACAAACTGGGGTACGTCCTCACCGCTACGGCACTTGCTGTCCCTGGTCCCAAATCCAGCAATGCGGATAAGGAAATCCGCAAAACCTGGGATTCAGATTGCGCGAGAGCCAAGTGCATCGTGCTTGCCTCGATGAACAATGAACATCAGAGGAGGCACGAGGATATGTCCCTAGATGGCATATTTCTCCATACAAAGGAACTTTATGGAGAGCAATCTCGTATAGCAAGATACGAGACCTCTAAGAACTTGTTTCGAGCGAGGTTGGCTGTCGGGTCATCGGTAGGTGAACATGTCCTAAAGATGATCGGCTATATTGAAGAGCTCGCAGACCTTGGGACGACTTTGGATAATGAGCTCTATACAGACCTTATTCTCCAGTCCCTTCCTCCCACCTACGCCCGGTTTATCCTCAACTTCAACCTTCAAGGAAAAGAAGTTGAACTTGCGGAACTCCTGAACATGTTAAGGAGTGCAGAGGGCACCTTACAGAAGGCAAGGGAAACACCCGCTATGTTTGTTGGCGGTACATCTTCTTCCGGGTCCAAGGCTAGGGCCAAAGGAAGGAAGAAGAAGGCCGCACCCAAACCTAGAGGAGGTGTTAGTAAGGTGGGAGGGAAGGGAATGAAAAAGAAAGCAGTACCGATAGTTGGTCAGGATGAGTGCTTCCATTGTCACAGGAAAGGGCACTGGAAGAAGGATTGCAAGGCGTGGAACGCCAAGAACCAGGAACCGAAGCAAGCTGTGGCTTCGACTTCAGGTGTGTTTGTAATTGAGAATTGTCTGTCGATCAACTCTACTTCCTGGGTATTGGATACCGGATCAGGATCTCATATTTGCAATTCATTGCAGGCACTGAGAAACCGTAGAGTGCTGAAGGAAGGTGATATGATCCTCAGGGTTGCTAACGGAGCTAGCGTGGGAGCTGCGTCCGTCGGGGATTATCACCTAGGATTGACGAGTGGACACATTTTGGTTTTACATAACTGTTATTTTGTACCAAGCTTAACGTGTAATATCATATCAGTTTCCTTGTTATCAAATAAAGGTTATGATTTCACGTTTGTAAGAGATGTTGTCAACATCCACCTTAATCATGGTTTGATTGGGTCCGGTACATTAAATAACGGCATATATGTTTTAAACCAACTCCAAATTTTCAATGTCCAGAACACACTAAAAAGAAAGTCTCCAGATTTAAATAAAGCTTTCTTATGGTATTGTAGACTGGGCCACATCAATGAAAGAAGGTTGACTAAGTTGCATAGAGAAGGATATTTGGACTCGTTCGAATATCAATCTTATGACACTTGTCAATCTTGTCTCAAAGGAAAGATGACAAAGACTCCATTCACTGGACAAGGAGTAAGAGTGAGCGAGCTCTTAGGACTCATACACAGCGATGTATATGGTCCAATGTCTACACATGCGAGAGGTGGTTTTTCCTATTTCATTACTTTCACGGATGATTACTCAAGATACGGATTCATTTATCTGATGAAACATAAATCCGAGGCTTTTGAGAAATTCCAAGAGTATAAGAATGAAGTAGAAAACCAAACCGGCAAAAGTATAAAGACACTTAGATCTGATCGAGGTGGTGAATACTTGAGTGCCGAGTTCCTAGGTTACCTAAAAGAGAAAGGAATTCTCTCTCAGCTTACTCCTCCGTACACTCCACAGCATAACGGTATATCGGAGAGACGGAATCGAACCCTATTGGATATGGTACGATCCATGATGAGTAATGCTGAGTTACCGCGATCTTTCTGGGGTCATGCGCTAGAATCAGCGGCATATCTTTTGAACATGGTACCTACCAAGACTGTGCCTACCACTCCATATCAGATATGGAGCAGGAAGAAACCCTATCTTCAGTATCTGAAAATATGGGGATGTCCAGCTTTTGTTAAAAAGCAGCATGTGGACAAGCTCGAGGCACGATCAGTAAAGTATAAGTTTGTGGGATATCCAAAGAACTCCAAGGGGTATTTATTCTATTACGCAGAGGAACAAAAGGTGTTTGTTTCTCGTAATGCCCATTTTCTAGAATATCAGTTTTTAGAAAAGGAAATAAGTGGGAGCGAAATAGAACTGGAAGAAATTCCAGAACTGGAAGAAATTCCAGAACCACAAACTACTACTGAAAGTTTGGTAGAACCGGAAGTTCAAGAAGAACAGAACATTCCCGCACCCCTCCGCAGAAGTAGTAGGCCGTCTCATCCGCCTGAGAGATACTACGGTTTTCTCATAGATGGGGATAGAGAGGATTGCATCATAGATGATGATGAACCTACTGACTTCCGGCAGGCCATCCAGAGCGGCGACTCGGTACGATGGCTAGATGCAATGCGGACCGAAATGGAGTCCATGTACACCAACAAAGTATGGACTTTGGACTTTGCTCCAGATGGGGTAAAACCCATAGGATGCAAATGGATCTTCAAGAAAAAGATTGGTGTAGATGGGAAGGTGGAAACCTATAAGGCTAGACTTGTTGCAAAGGGTTTTCGTCAAAGACCTGGTTTGGACTATGACGAAACTTTTTCTCCAGTGGCTATGCTCAAATCCATTCGGGTCCTTCTTGCTATTGCTGCCTTCTATGATTATGAAATCTGGCAGATGGACGTAAAGACGGCTTTTCTGAATGGTAATTTAGAAGAGAGAGTCTATATGGATCAGCCAGAGGGTTTCAATCAGAGTGGGAGCAGCGGGAAAGTATGCAAGCTGCTTAAGTCTATTTATGGACTAAAGCAGGCATCGCGGAGTTGGAACATCTGTTTTGATGAGACAGTCAAAGAATATGACTTTATCAAAAATCCAGATGAACCGTGCATATATAGTAAAGTTGTAGCCAGAAGTGTCGTATTCCTCGTCTTGTACGTGGATGACATTCTATTGATAGGAAATGACATTCCTATGCTACAATCTGTCAAAGGATTCTTGTCACACAGGTTCTCCATGAAAGACCTGGGTGATGCCTCTTACATTCTGGGGATCCGGATCTATCGTGATAGATCCAAGAGGATGTTGGGACTTTCGCAGTCCAGGTATATCGACACTGTACCGAAAAGATTCAGTATGGAAGATTCTAAGCGCGGTAATCTACCGGCTTGTCACGGAATCACCCTCTCCAAAGAGATGTCTCCCAAGACTGATTTGGAAAGGGAACGCATGTCTATTATACCCTACGCTTCTGCGGTAGGCTCTATAATGTATGCGATGTTGTGTACCAGACCAGATGTATCTTACGCACTAAGCGTGGTAAGCCGGTATCAGTCAGACCCAGGGGAGAAACACTGGATAGCAGTAAAGAACATTCTCAAGTACCTGAGGAGGACTAAGGAGATGTTCTTGGTTTACGGCGGAAAAGACCTCAGGTTGGAGGCCTTTGCTGATTCCGGCTTCCAGAGTGATAAGGACGATTCCAAGTCCATGTCGGGTTATGTCTTTACCCTCAATGGAGGGGCGGTGTGCTGGAGGAGCTCCAAGCAGGACACCGTTGCTGACTTGACGATGGAAGCGGAGTATATAGCTGCTTGCGATGCCGCAAAAGAAGCAGTCTGGATGAAGAAGTTCCTAACAGAACTTCAGGTGGTTCCTACCATAGTTGATCCAATACCTCTGTATTGCGACAACAACGGAGCTATAGCTTTAGCGAAGGAACCAAGGTCCCATCAGAAGTCCAGACACATCTTGAGGCGGTATCACCTGATCAGGGAGATCATTGATCGTCAGGAGATCGAGGTTCGGAGAGTTGCTTCAGAAGAGAACATTGCTGATCCATTCACAAAGGCCCTTCCTCAGATTCAGTTCGAGAGGCTACTCGAGATCATTGGTCTACGATATGCCAGTACATGGCCCTAGTGCAAGTGGGAGATGGTTAGTGTTTATGCCCTACAAGGCCATTACTGTATCATACTAGCTTGTATATTACTTAATGGAAGCTTGGGATATTCACATGTATATAACAGTCTTGCTAAACATGGTAGTATGCTACTTGGTTTTTCTATCTTAATATGTGAGTGTACGTATTGATAGAGCTCTTAGGATCTTGCTTGTCTACCAGCGTTGTGATGGCAGTCACACTAGTGGGGGCTGGGTAGTCTACAAGCACATCCTTATTCAGGTCCCTGGTCGTTGGATTATCGAGACAGAGCATCGATACTCCGGAGTAGACTAGCGTGTACGCTTCTCATCCCAGTTGGGGAGATGGTCTGTCCCACAGCCGTCAGTACGTCGTACTAGAGATAGTATGCAGGTGCTCGTTAGGTTACGGGTACACCGGACAGGACTCACAGGGAACTGTTGGTTGGTTTGATACCAGTCGTCAGTGAACAGTTCCCAGGTGACATGAGTACAGCGTAGTCCGCAGACTTGACACTGCTACTTCGCCTCGAGTGTGTCCCACTGTTCTTAGATTGCTACCCTACCACGGATCAAAGGAGTCGTGCAAACAGGTAGCAGTTGGGTGCAGTCCCGAGCACTTGGAGGCAGTGGCGGTTAGAAAGGATTCGTCCCTCCCGGTATTGGGAGTAGATATCGTGCTGTGTCAGAGAGCCATTACGCAAAGTCCCTGGCCAGGGCAAGCGAGATTTGCTGGTAGGTTCCAATAGTTTCTCAGGGTGTAATGGGCTTCGCTCCGACACGACTTATACCGCTATTAGGGGACTGACGCTTGCCGCCCCTAGGCCCGATATGCGATAGTCTTGGACGAACGGACCGGACTGTATGGAGATTGTCACATCAGACTCAGTAGGAGTTCGGATGGGTTTTCTCATCGGCCTTCTTATCGACAACTACCTGGGGACCGTTACGTACAGCTAGTGCCGCTTGCGGTCTGTGGTTAAACCCACTGCCAGCGTAGTAGTCGAGTCTCTAGAGTCCCACACAGAGAGTTTCATATTACAGGCGAAACGATATAGAGGTCGTATGGTTTTACGACAAGGGTTCGGACACATACGTGCGTTTACGCGCGTACGACTTTCGGACAGTTTTTACCAGTCGGCTTTGGTTTAAGCCAGTTACTGGTATCCGGTTATTGGATTTTTACAGTCTAAAGTTTTTCCGTATTTTTGCGGATTGGAGGGGCGTTCTCGTAATTGTACGAGAAGCTTCTAGAAGATGGTGACTAAGGAGGGTTATGTGTCATTTGCATTAAATGAGTTTAGTGAGTCATGAGGGTGATTCATGCATATCATTAATGCATGATAAATGCTTAATGAGTCATGCTAATGAATCACCATTAGATATTTGTGAAGCATGCTTATTCATCACTTATTTTCTTTTGTTGATAAATGAGAATGCTTCATTTATATTATGATAACTTACTATTCTCATTTATTTTTATTATTATCTTCTCTCTCCTCAAGCTCTCATCTTCAAACCATAATCCTTACACCTCATGAGTTGAGATCAAAGGATTAGTTAGACTAAACAATCCATAACCATCACTCTATCTCAATCTATCTTCTTTGATTAGCAATCCAAGAAGGTTAGTTGCCTCAAGTTTAGAGGCTAAGCTTGGAGTTTTGCTCTCGGGTGGATCGTCTACTACTTCGAGAAGGCCGAGGAGAACAAGGAGATCGTAAAGACGAAGGAGTTGGTTCATTAGGTATAATCCCTAAACACAGTAGTTTAGAAACACTTTGTGTTTGGTTATTTATAGTTTAGCTTCGATTCAAGCGGTTAGTCGATGTTCGTTCACTAAACAAGTTCGTTTTTGAAAATTCCGCCTCCCCACAAGTATTGGGGTGTAGTACATCGACTTACAGACAAGCTCCAGCCCATTCGTCTGCTCAGATACTATACAGAAGGATTAAAAAGGCTGTTGAGGCGCCAAGGCGTACTCTTCAAACAGACTGTTCGACAAGCTCAGTTTTACAACAGGATCTGGAACGTCCCCGGAACTCAGCGAAAATTGCCCAACGAGAGAATGGAAACGATCGGGCTTGGATATGTTCAACCCAAGAAACGGGAGCGATTCCATGGCTGCTACGTTATACATGACTTTGATGAAGAAGGAGATGCTCTGTTAGAAGACGCTAACCCTGAACCAAAATGAGGTCCCGCCATGAAAGTGCCAAGTCCTTCGTTCGAAGAACAGATGGACAAGCTAATAAGGGAAGTGGGTTAAAAGGTCCGGGATGACTATAGCCGCGAAATGGCCATCTACGAGAAAGCCAGGACGCAACGGCACTTTCAGCAGACCACGGAGGATGACGATGTCCTTCACCGTCAGCCCGCCATGCATTCCCAAGATAAGAAAAAGGCCCGACGAGAACGCCAAAACAAGTTAAAGAACGGAGAAAACGTTCGACCACGGCGAAACGGGTCCAAGAAGCCTCGCGATCGACAAAAAGCCGGACGGAATCCATCGCTGTTGAAGAAGATGGATCGGGAATATTCCTTCCCTCAAGACAAGTCAAGGAAGATATTCGGCCTCGTCGTGAAACATCAGTTGATTACCCTTTCGGAGTCCAAGCACCCCGAACAAGCAAGTGA
Source organism: Agapanthus africanus (assembly GCA_030015575.1). Lineage (NCBI taxonomy): Eukaryota > Viridiplantae > Streptophyta > Magnoliopsida > Asparagales > Amaryllidaceae > Agapanthus > Agapanthus africanus. The sequence continues at coordinate 205,430,113 of CM057341.1, read as the reverse complement.
GGTTCATCACCCAGACTATTGCTCCTATCACCGAGCAATAGGACATCCTCTTGAAGACTGCTTCACCTTAAAAAACTGGGTCAAGGACTAGTATTAAATCGGCAGGTTCTCTATATCCGACAGTTGGAGGGTAACCCCACCACAAATACATGTGCCAAAAGCAACATAAGCGACGAGAGTAGAACCGGATCAACATCGGTCACGGAAACGATCGCGTACCTGTCACGTGATAACATTGTCAGAAGGAGGAGCGCCCGAGAACATGGATGAACTCTCCTGGTGCTTCGAAAACAAGGATGAAGATGAGTTGATCTCAGAATTTCCACCAGCTCCAAAAGAATTGGAAGATGGAATACACACTAATGCAGACAACCTGAGAAAATCGACTTGGGGACGGCAAATGACTCGCGGCCTACGTTCGTCAGTGAGCTGCTTTCTAAAGAGCAGGTGGTTATGCTAAAGGACGTGCTCATACAGTATAAAGACTGCTTCGCATGGAACTATTCCGAGATGCTGGGGCTAGATCCAGAGATAGCGGTGCATAAATTGGCGATATATCCGGATGTCAAGCCAGTTAAATAAGCGCCGAGAAGAATGCGACTCGAACTTGAAATGAGCATCAACGCCGAGGTCAAGAAGCTAATCGATTCTAGCTTCGTCCAAGAAGTGAAATACCCCGACTGGATTGCTAACATAGTCCCAGTGATGAAGAAGAACGGGACGGTGCGCATCTGCGTGGACTTTCGGGACCTTAACAAAGCCTGTCCGAAAGACGATTTTCCCGTACCAGTCACCGAGTTGATGATAGACAACACGTCCACTCACGAAGTCTTCTCCTTCATGGATGGCTCATCAGGGTACAATCAAATAAAGATGCATCTCGAAAACCAGAAGCATACCTCTTTACGGACTCCTCTAGGCATATTCTGCTACAAAGTGATGCCTTTTGGTCTGAAGAACGCCGACGCTACCAACCAGAGGGCCATGACGAAGATTTTCAATGACCTCATACATGAAATCGTCGAATGCAATATCGACGACCTCGTAGTGAAAAGTAAATCGTACGAGGAGCATTGGGAGCATCTGAAGATCGTGTTACAGCGCCTTCGGAAATACAACCTGAAGATGAACCCTCTGAAATGCGCGTTCGGTGTTTCCTCAGGCAAGTTCCTGGGCATCATTGTACGACACCGGGGCATTGAAATAGACCCATCAAAGATCAAGGCGATCATGAAGATGCCTCCGCCAAGAACTCTCAAGCAACTGCGGTCTCTCCAAGGAAAGCTCGCGTATATCCGGCGATTGATAGCTAACCTCTCCGGCAAATGCCGTCCTTACAGTCATCTAATGAAGAAGGGAACCCCGTTCGTCTGGGATCGCAAATGCCAAAGCGCACTGGATGAAATCAAGCAATACCTGCAGAATCCTCCGGTGCCGACCGCTCCGGTCTAGGGAAAACCCATTATCCTGTATACAACTGCCCTTGAAGGTTCCTTGGGCGCGTTATGGGCACAGGAGAATGACCAAGGAAAAGAGAGGGCTCTCTACTATTTGAGTCGAGTTCTCCTAGGGGAAGAAAACAACTACTCCCCCATCGAAAAACACCGCCTGGCATTAATCTTCGTGATAACGAAGCTCAGACACTATGCTCTGGCGCATGAGGTCCATCTCATATCAAAAGTGGATCCTCTCAAATATTTGATGTCAAGAGCCATACTAACGGGACAACTCGCTAAATGGGCCCTACTCTTAATGGAATTCTCGATAACATACCGACCTCTCATGGCAGTGAAAGGTCAGGCCATCGCCGACTTCCTCGTTGAGCATCCGATACCCACCGATTCACCCCTAAATTGCGAATTGCCAGACAAGCACGCGTTTGACCCGATCGACAGGGAGAGAGGAGAGAGTGATACCCGATGGGAACTCTACTTCGATGGGTCATCTTCCATGAAGAAGCGAAAGCACAGCTCCCCCATAATCAAATCTGGGGTATGACTCATCTTCGTGACTCCACAAGGAGGGATAATGCGCTTTGCCTTTTCCCTAACAGAGCCGAGGACAAAAAATGAAGCTGAATATGAAGCTTTGATAGCAGGTCTTGAGATCGCTGTTGACATGGGAATTGAAAACCTCCTTATATACGGAGACTCCCAGCTGGTCGTTAGCCATGTAAACGGCGACTATCAAACGTGCAAACCGGAGTTGGTGAAGTACGGCGAGAGAATACAATAATTGCTAACTCAAATCCCTGCCTACGCCCTGGAAAGCATACCGCGTGCGGAAAATAGCAAGGCGGATGCATTAGCCAAACTCTCTAAAGAACTGGCTGACGAAAACCTCGATGACGTGAGGATTGTTGTGCAAAGCCGTCGGGTTCTTGTACCAGCAGAAATATCTCCGGAATCGTCCGAAGAAAAGGGAGAGACCAAGCAAACGGCCCTACAAATAAAAGACCAGGGAAAGGCTAAGGATTGGAGAGAAGTCTTTATAGACTACTTCAAATCCCGTCAAACACCTGAAGATGCGTCCTCAAGGCATCAGCTCATGAAGCGAGCTCTATCGTTCGCCTTCGTCAATGATACGCTGTATAAGAGGTAGTTTGACTCTCTATGGCTGAGATGCCTGGGACCGGAAGAAGCAAGGAAAGTCGTCCAAGAAACTCATGACGGAATCTGCGGTTCCCATCAAGCCGGACTAAAGATGAAGCTGAAGATCAAAAGGATGTGCTACTATTGGCCCACGATGATCCAAGACTGTCTCGAATACGCGAAGCAGTGCCACTCGTGCCAAATTCACGGGGATTTCATCCACCATCATCCGAATCCGCTGCACCCAACGGTGGCTAGCTGGCCGTTCGAAATGTGGGGAACTGACATAATCAGGCCCATCGAACCAACATCGTCCAGAGGACATCGGTTCATATTGGCGACAACCGATTACTTCTCTAAGTGGGCAGAAGCCATACCGCTAAGAGAAGGAAGAAGGAGAATATTCCCTATTTCTTCAAGACACACGTCATCTATCGGTTCGGCACTCCGCGACGGATTATCTCCGATAATAGGCCAGCCTACAGAAGCCACAAGATCAGCCTCTTCGCACAGCAGCATAACATAGACTGGTGATACTCTTCGGTCTATAATCCCCGAGCTAACGGTTTGGCTATGGCTTTCAACAAGACCTTGACGAATATCATAAAGAAGACGGTGTCCAAAAACAAAAAGGACTGGCACGAGAGATTTCATGAAGCTCTCTGGGCGTATCGAACTACGTTCAAAATGGCCACAAATACAACGCCGTATGCATTGGTATTCGGCGCAGAAGCGGTACTCCCCTTGGAGATAGAGCTACCCTCTCTACGAGTGGCAGTTCATTACGAGCTAACAGATGAAGAGAACGCTCATCTTCGGCTGGAGGAGCTTGACGCCCTTGACGAAACCCGGCTCGTGGCGCAGCAAAACCTGGAGGCTTACAAAGCAAGGATGACGCGCTCGTACGAAAGATTGACTAGGCCGAGAACATTCCGCCAAGGCGAACTCGTGCTAGTGGTCAAAAGACTTATGATCCCCAATCGTGCCAAACGGGGGAAATTCGAGCCGAACTATGAATGCCCGTACATCATAGACAAAGTCTACAAAGGTGGGGCTTACCTGCTCATGGACATGCATGGCGAAAGAACCTTCAGGACAATAAACGGCCGGTTCCTGAAGAAATACTACGCCTGACGTGTTACGGCCCGGGTTAATGATAGATGACGACACCCATGTCCGCTCGCTATTTTCCCAAGCCCAAGCTCTGTAAGCGGTATCCAGCGAAGCCGTTGTCTCCAAAACGGACCGTAATGTCCTTAAACTAACAACGGACCGTAATGTCCTTAAACTAACGATGGACCGAAATGTCCTAAAACTAGCGACGGACCGAAACGTCTCTAAAACTACTATAAACCGCAGCATCCAAGGGCTGACGCAAAAAAAAAATGGTACGTCCACAACCGAAATTGGCACGGATGAAAACCCGAAAGGGCTCTGTGAGTAAAAACAGCAGGGCTACCAGCGAGTTTGCGAAAACCCGAAAGGGCGCAATCTCGTTAAAGGACACTTGCAAGGTCCTCTCGATATTGTAAGGAGAAAATACCTGCATGAGATCCTTATGACTCACAAGGGAGCAACACACTTAGGGATCCCCACGATTCCTAAGAAGAAGTTACACTTACGAGATCCTTACGACTCGTAAGGAGAATTCCCCTATGAGACCCTCACGGCTCATAGGATTCAAAAGCCTTAAGCTATAGGGATCTGAACCTGTTCTTAAGCCGTCATACACCCCAATAATGCCCTATAAGCATTTCAATATTGAACCTTGTATAAAATCCACGAGCACGAATAAACAATTCCCTAACAGAGTCCCGCCAGCGACTAGGGATATCCTCACATGGTGAACAACCCTTGTAAGTCCTCTCGACTTATAAGGAGAAAACACTCTTGTAAGATCCTTACGACTTATAAGAGAACTGTTAGTGTATATGCCCTAGAGGCCATTACTGTATCATACTAGTATGTATATTACTTGATGGAAGCTTGGGATATTCACAGTTGTACAGATAATCTTGCTCGATATAGTAGTATGCTACTTGGTTTGTCTCTGCTTTAATGTGTACATGTGTGTTTCTTTATTATATCACCTATACGCATTAGTAGAGCCCTTAGGATCTTTGCTTGATTACCGGCGTTGTGATGGCGATCACACTCGTGGGGGCTGGGTATTCTACAAGCACATCCTTATACACGTCCCTAGTCGTGGGATTATCGAGATAGGGCATCGATACTCCGGAGTAGACTAGCGTATGCGCTTCTCATCCCAGCACGGGAGACGGTCTATCCCACAGCCGTCAGTACGCCGTACTTGAGATAGTATGCGGGTGCTCGTTAGGTTACGAGTACACTGGACAGGACTCGTCGGGAACTGATGGTTGGTATTATACCTATCGTCAGTTATCAGTTCCCAGGTGACATGAATACAGCTTAGTCCGCTGACTTGACACTGTCACTTCGCCTCGAGTGTGTTCCCACTATTCTTTGATTACTACCCTACCACGGCTCTACTGAGTCGTGCAAACAGGTAGTAGTTGGGTGCAGTCCCGAAGCACTTGGAGGCAGTGACGGTTAGACAGGATTCGTCTCTCCCGGTATTGGGGGTTGACATCGCGCTGTGTTTAGGAGAGCCATTACACGAGTAGTCCCTGGCCAGGGCAAGCGAGATATACTGGTAGGTTTCCAGTGTTATCTCAGGGTGTACTGGGCTTCACTCCGACACGACTTGTACAGCTATTAGGGGACTGACGTTTACCGCCCCCCTAGGCCCGCCATGCGATGTATCAGACGAACAGACCGGACTGTACGGAGATTGTCACATACAGGCTCAGTAGGAGTTCGGATGGGTTTACCTCATCGACCTTCTTATCGACATCTACCTGGGGACCATTACATACAGCTAGTGCCGCTTGCGGTCTGTGGTTAAACCCACTGCCAGCGTAGTGTCGAGTCTTTAGAGTCCCACACAGAGAGTTTCCCTGCACTGATCGAAACGTGTAGTGGCCGTATGGTTTTACGGCAGGGCTGCGATCACTTACGTACACTTGTGTGTGCGTGTGGTGTTCGGGCAGGCAGTACTAGTGGGCTTTGGTTTAAGCCGGATCCTAGTATTGCATGGATGGATTTGTCTTCTGTGCATCCGCATTCTACGGAATGCGGATGCAGGTGTGTATGCACAGTTTTCCGGAGCGATGAAGGAGAAGGTGCCTTATCAGGGTTTTGGCAGTTGGTTCGGCCAAAACCGTTATGTGGCAGGCTCATTAGAGTTTTGACAGTTGATTCGGTCAAAACCATTTTGAGGCGGACTCATTAGGGTTTTGACAGTTCGTTTGGTCAAACCCATTATGAGCCGCGAACATCATTTACTAATCCTTTTAGTGATAATTTTATGATGGCTAATTGCATTGACCATTTGACCCCGTTGACCCCTCTTGACTTTGTTGACCGGTTGACCATGTTGACCATTGACTTTCAAGAGGGATCTACACTCTTCTTTTCTTTTTCTTTTTCTATTTTGATTATGATAATGGTCATTTCAATGGTGCCATCAAACTTTATCTTGATAGGATTGGTAATGATGTTTTAGTGCATTATTGCAACCATGGTTAATTTCTTTAGTACACAATTTTCCTTCTCATTCTCTCTCTTGCCTTTTCAAGTGAGAAGAAAAAGAAATGAACCATGGTTGCTAGATCCTCCTTCTTCTTCCTCCTCTTGATTCATCTTTTGATCTCATGTGTTGAGAGATAAAGATCCCACAAAGACAAAACCATCCCTTTATCACTTCTACACAACCTAGGGCTTCTAGATTAGCAATCTCTTTGCCCTAGTTACCTCGGCTCGAGGTGGAGCTCGGTGTACATCTCTCGGGTGGATCGTCTTCGACTCAAGGAGGCCGCGGAGGTGACCAAAGTCCGGATCAACCATCGGAGCAAACAAAGAGAAGAACAACAAGAAGAGAAGGAGTTCAAGTTGAGGTATAACCCCTAACCGAGTAGATAAATCTCTAGTTAGGTTGCTAGTGTGTTGTTTAGTAAAGATCCGGCTTTTACGGTCCATGTTACCAAGTCCAAAAAAATTTTTGTTTTGCCGTTTCCGCAACCCCGAAAGTATCGGGAGAGGTAACGTGGACCTAACAAGAACATACACTTAAGAATCCTCATGATTTTTAAGGAGAAAACGCACTTACGAGATCTTCACGACTTGTAAGGAGAAACATCTTTATGAGACCCTTATGGCTCATAAAGTCAAAAGCCTTAGTCGACAGGATCTTAACCCGGTCTACCAAGCCACCTTTGTTCGAACCGACAAAGGCAAATGATGATTCGCTCCTGGCAATATCCCAGTTGTAGCGATACTGATGCCTAAATCGGTATCAAAATTCCAAGTTTAAACTCGCTATAAAAATCAGCGAGCCAAAAATGCATATGAAATAGCCAAAATGATGGGGCAACTTGCAAAAAAATCAGCAAGAAAAATACATGCATACAAAATAGCCGAAATGATTGGGCGACTAGCAATAAAAAGCGGCGAGTAAAAAAAAAAGAAAAGAAAAATAGCCGAAATGATTGGGCAATCGCGACTTTCGCGATACAAAAAGATGAAATGATAGAGCATCGCGGAAAGAGAACAAAATACGTATAAAATGAAACATTTGCCCTACAGGTGAGTCTGTACTGACCCCTGTATACAATCTATGGGCATAAACGAAAGGGAACCACATTTTCCCACCAGACTCTGCCAAAGGGACAATCAGATCTCGACGGCAACATCTACAACGACGTTTCCTCTCACTCCAACCAAATGCAGACGTGACGTCAATAACCGACCTCAGGGTCACAACGAAGCGGGGACATGGCAAAGTCCCTAGTTCTAAATCTCGACGGCCACATCTACAGCCTAGAGAACAACAACGGCGTTCCTCCTCATTCCAGCAGAATTCGGATGCGACATCATCAATCGGAGCTACGACAAAGTCCCCGGTTCCAAGACTTTGCGGTTCACAGACAACCGCAAGTCAACCCCGACACCGTAACGGCGAAAGTCAACCCCGACACCGTAACGGCGAAAGTCAACCCTCGACCTCCCCGTCGAAGCAACGCTTCGACTCGGGAACAAGTCAACTCATCAACTACTTACGAGTCCTCTCGACTTGTAAGAAAGAAAATTCTCTTGTGAGATCCTTACGACTCTCAAGAGAAAATACACTCAGGAGTCCTCACGACTCCTAAGGAGAAAATACACCTACGAGATCCTCACGACTCGTAGGGAGAAAAATCTTTATGGGACCATCATGGCTCATAAAATTGAAAAGTCTTAGGCGGCAGATCTGAACCTTTTTCCTAAGCCGTCACTACCCTATAAAAAGTTCAAGATGAACTATTATCTCTCATCTACATGCCAAATTTGTTAAAATCACATAACAATAACACAACAAAGAAAAGAAGGCGGTAATACAAGATAGAAAAGAAATGCGTCCTTTATTCATGAATTCAATTAGATACAAGTTACATCATATGAAAATGAATGGAATAAAAAAATGAATGAAATGAATACATGTTATTCATAAGTTACAAATGTACAATCGATACAAAGATGATTATTGAGAAGGAAGCGATTTTAACAAAATGAATGGACAGGTTGAAACCTATAAGGCTATACTTGTTGCAAAAGGATTTCTTCATAGACCAGGTTTGGACTATGATAAAACCTTTTCTCCAGTGGCTATGCTCAAATCCATTCGGATCCTTCTTGCCATTGCTGCCTTCCACGATTATGAGATTTTGCAAATGGACGTAAAGACCGCTTTTCTAAATGGATATTTGGAAGAGTGCGTCTATATGGATTAGCCAGAGGGTTCATTTAGAGTGGGAGCAGCGGGAAAATGTGCAAGTTGCTTAAGTCCATTTATGAAATAAAGCAGGCATCGCGGAGTTGGAACATCTGTTTGGATGAGACGGTCAAAGAATTTGACTTTATGAAAAATCCAGATGAACCATGCATCTATAGTAAGATTGTAGCGAGAACTATAGTATTCATTGTCTTTTACATGGATTACATTCTCTTGATAGGAAATGGCATTCATATTCTACAATCTGTCAAAGGATTCTTGTCACAAATGTTCTCCATGAAAGACCCGGGTGATGCCTCTTACATTCTGGGGATCCAGATCTATCGTGATAGATCTAAGAGGATGTTGGGACTTTCACAGTCCAGGTATATCGACACTATATTGAAAAGATTCAGTATGGAAGATTCAAAGCGCGGTAATCTACCGGCTTGTCACGGATCACCCTCTCTAAAGAGATATCTCCCAAGACTGATTTGGAAAGGGATCGCATATCTATTATACCCTACGCTTCTGCGGTAGGCTCTATAATGTATGCGATGTTGTGTACCAAACCAGATGTTGCTTACACACTAAACGTGGCAAGACGGTATCAGTCAAACCCTGGGGAGAAGCACTAGATAGCAGTAAAGAACATTCTCAAATACCTGAGAAGGTCTAAGGAGATGTTCTTGGTGTACGACAGAAAAGACCTCCAGATCGAGGCTTTTGCTGACTCTAGCTTCCAGAGTGACAAGGATGACTCCAAGTCCATGTCGGGTTATGTCTTTACCCTCAATGGAGAGGCGGTCCGTTGGAAGAGCTCCAAACAGGACACCGTTACTGACTCGACGATGGAAGCGAAGTATATCGCCGCTTGTGGCGCCGCAAAAGAAGTGGTCTAAATGAGGAAGTTCTTAATAGAACTTCAGGTGGTTCCATCTATTGTTGATCCAATACCTCTGTATTGTGACAACAACGGGGTTATAGCTTTAGCAAAGGAATCCAGGTCCCATCAGAAGTCCAGACATATCTTGATGTTGTATCACCTAATCAGGGAGATCATAGATCGCCGGGAGATCGAGGTGCGGAGAGTTAATACGGAAAATAATACTGCAGATCCACTCACAAAGGCCATCCCTCAGACGCAGTTCGAGCGACTATTCGAGATGATAGGTCTGCGATATGCCAACACATGGACTTAGTGCAAGTGGGAGATTGTTGGTGATATATGGCCTAGAGGCCATTATTGTACAATACTAGTTTGTATATTTTATTTTGGAAGCTTGGGATATACACGGATTTTATGATGGTTTTGCTCAAAATAGTAGTATGCTACTTTGTTTGTTTCTATCATAATATGTGAATATGTTTCTTTTAACGTCGCTAATACATATTGGTAGAGCCCTTAGGATCTTTGCTTGAATACCATCGTTGTAATGGCAGTCACACTAGTGGGGGCTGGATAGTCTATAAGCACATCCTTATAAAGGTCCTTAATCATAGGATTATCGAGACAGGGCATCGATACTCCAGAGTAGACTAGTGTATACGCTTCTCATCCCAGCAGGGGAGATGGTCTGTCCCACAGCCATTCGCACGTCGTACTGGAGATAGTATGCAGATGCTCATTGGGTTATGAGTTACACTGGACGGACTCATGGGGAACTGCTGGTTAGTATTATACCTATCGTTAGGTAGCAGTTCCCAGGTGACATGAGTACAGCATAGTCCGTTAACTTGACACTACTACTTCGCCTCGAGTGTGTTCTCACTGTTCTTAGATTACTACCCTACCACGGCTCTATTGAGTCGTGCAAACAGGTAGTAGTTCGGTACAGTCCTGAAGCACTTGAAGGTAGTGGCGGTTAGATATGATTCGTCTCTCCCGGTATTGGGGTTTGATGTCACGCTGTGTTCGGAAAGCCATTACACAAAGTCCCTGGCCAGGGCAAGAGAGATTTACAGCTAGGTACTCCAGTAGTTTCTCAGGGTGTTTTGGGCTACTCTCCGGCATGACTTATTGCTCTATTAGGGGTCTGACGGTTACCTCCCCTAGGCCCGATATGCAATACTCTTAGACGAACAGACCGGACTGTACGGAGATTGTCACAGATAGGCTCGGTAGGAGTTCGAATGAGTTTGCTCATCGGCCTTCTTATCGACAGATACCTGGGTAGCCGTTATGTTCAGCTAGTACCGCTGACATGCTTGTAGTTAAACCCACTGCCAGAGTAGTGTCAAGTTTTCAGAGTCCCACACAGAGGGTTTCCCTGCTTCGGGAGAAACGATGTAGAGGTCGTATGGTTTTACGACAGGGTTCGAACATGTGCACGTATCATGTTCGGACAGATAATACTAGTGGGCTTTGGTTTAAGTCGGATCCTAGTATTAGATTATCGAATTATTTTCGTCTCATTTTATTCGTATTTTTTCGTAATACGGGTACGGGTATGTAAATACGGTGAGGGGTATTCTTGTAATTTGTTCAAGAATGTTTCTAGAAGATGCCACCTCATTACTTGTATTACCATTTATGTTAAATGGATTAATGGGGTGGAGGTATGATGTGTTAAGTTATTATAAATGAAGCATGGCTACTTAGTGACTCATGATGACTATTTGAGGCAAGGTGGCACTTAGATATCATGTGTGAGGCTAGGTGTCACTTGGAGATTATTGTGAGAGATTAAGGCATGCCTCATATCCATCACAATTAGCCATTATTCTTTTCATAACAACAAATACACTCTCTCTCCTCAAGCACTCTCATCTTCTTCCTCAAACCCTATTGTCTCATATGTTGAGAATCCTAGGGTTAGTGAGACTTATTAATCCTTAATTACTCTCTATATCATCTAGGTCACTTAGATTAGCACTCTAGGTTACCTAGTTACCTCATCTTAGAGGTAGAATCTCAAAGTAGGAACTCTCGGGTGGATCTTCTTCGACTTGAGGAGGCCGACGAGGAAGCGCGATCCATACACACTCCAAGGAGCTCACGAAGAGAAGGAGGACAACAAGAACAAGAAGGACTAGTAACTTGTGGTATAACTTTCTTATATAGTAATTAAACCATTTAGTTAGCTTATTAGTTACGGTTTAGTATCGATCTTGGTGTTTAGTTGGTGTTGCGTTGCATATTAAAATCGTTTTTTCCAAATTCCGCCTTCCCGCAAACCCGCGGGGTGCGCGACATCGACTTATAATTCCAAAATAGAATTTTATTCTGTAATTGGATCTTTGATCCAACCGAAAGTATCTTTCTTATTTTAGAATGTTTTGGGAAATGTTTTCTCCCAACAGAATTTAATTCTGTATTTTGATGATTTATAATCTCCGTTGGATCTTTTGATCCAACGGCTCTGTTTAACGGAGAGTATTGTAAAATTTAATTCAACCTGGGCGCTGGTGCTCACGTGTCGTGCACGTGGGCGCCACTCAAGAATTTAATTCCTAAGATGGGTACTTATATGCTTTGCACATTGACGCCCGTGTGAGAATCACGTGCGGCACCATCTAAGAGTTTAACTCTTGTGTAACGAACTCTTATGTGCTTTGCACATTGGCGCCCGCATGAGGAGCACATGAGGCACCACCATAGGATTTAATCCTATAAAATTGGCTCTGGCGCTCTCGTGAAGAGCACGTGAGGCGCTGCCTCATTAAATTCAACAGAGCTTTGCCCTTTTATTAGGTTAAATATATTGGGAAAATAGTGGGTACCATTCAAACATGACAAGAATAATGACATTGATCCCTGGCAATAAAATTATGTGTTTCAGATAAGCTATTTTATAGTATAGAATTTAGATCATATTTTTAAGAATTTCATACCGCATTACTTGCATTGTATCATTGCCTTAGTAAATTTTGAAATTCAATCTCTGAATAACTGCTGATCGGCCATGTTATTCATGCTTACACATGCTATTGTATTGTCATGTTTAAATTACTTTGTTATGTTTAATCACTTTATCATGTTATCCATTACACCACCATGTATAATGCATAGCTGCTTACATGCTTTACAGTTAAATTACTTTGTATTATAACACTATTTAATTTGGGGATTTACAGAGCGCAAGTTCGCTGACGGACATTACTTGTTTTCGATCTTTCCTTGGGAATGTTCATCAGGTAGCTTAGTGAAGAGGAGATTGAGTCGACGGGAGAGGAATACTCTCAGCTGTCGTCGCAGGCGGACTACTAGCTTTCCTTTCAACTTTTACATTTCAGTCTGCCTCTTTGTTAAAGCTTCGGTATGTTATTGTATCTTGTTTTCCGACATCTTGTCAACTGTTTGAACTTTGTGGGATTTAAATGTAATAATTGGTAGTTGGATTTTTATTATCTTGTTTTATTCTTGTTATATTTATACTGCTTATAAAATGCTTAACATATTTATTGAGAAAAAGACCATTCTCGGAATAAAAACGTTGTGGACCTCGTTACGTGCCTGCTTCTGCCTTTTGGGAACCGGGGAATGACAACACGTGTTTAATCGAACCACTGCACGTATCAATACGCACGTCTACATCATTTCTCCTGAGCGTGGTAACTTTCTGTGTGGGACTCTAAAGACTTGATAATATGCTGGCAGTAGGTTATTGGATCAAATCCGATTGAATTTGAAACAGTTTCAGATCAATCCCCTAACGGGTTAGCTCATAAGCTCGTCAGCGGCACTAGCTATACGTAATGGTTACCAGGTATTTGTGAAAAGGCAGGTTGACAAGAAAACTAATTTGAACCCAACAAAGCCTATTAGTGACAATTACCGCACAGTCCGGTCTCTTCGTCAAAGAGTGTCACATACCAGGTCATGGGGTGGAACTATTAGACCCCCAATAACCCAATAAGTCATGCTAAAATGAAACTCATAACCACCCGAGATTCAGCTGATAACCCTTATTAGTTTATCTCAACCGTCCTGGCCAGGAATTTATGGTTTTAGTCTATCATGCACAGTGTGGCATCAACTACCTATACCGGGAGAGACGAATCCCCTCTTGATCGCTCACTGCCTCCATGTGCTTCAGAACTATACCCAACTAAAACCTGTATGCACGGCTCTTTAAAACCGTGGTTGGGTAGAAGTTAAAGTATAGTTGGAACACACACAAGACACTATGGAAATCCCAGGTAAAAAGACTACCATGTACCATTGTCACTAGAGAACTGCTATATGACAATATGTATAATACCATTTAGGAGTTCTCGACGAGTCTGTTCAGCGTACTGATACTCTAATGAGTACATGTATACAATATTCGGTGTTAAACACCAATGGCTGTAGGAGCAACCATCGCCCCAGTCGAGGTCAAGAAACGTATACACTAATCCACTCTGGAGTACTAATACCCTATTTCGATATTCCTATGACTGGGAACATTTTAAGGATGTGCTTATGGACTACCCAAACCCCACTAGTATGATCTCATCATAATCCTGGTAGTTAAGAAAAGATCTTAAGGGCTTTATCAACATGTATTAGCGATACGTAATAGCAAGTAAAACATATACAGATGAAAGTTAAAGCAAACAAGATAGCATAGTATCATCTCGAGCAAGAAAATTCTATACACATAGGTCCAAGTACAATTACAATAATTACCTCTAGGGCACCTATCCAACACAACAAGCAGAATATTAAAAAAATAGAAAAAATTAAATTTATTAGATTTAAAATATGCATGATTTCTGTCTCGCCCCGCTTCCCAAAATACACAAATTCGGGAACGTAACTATAACATTTTGGAAAATTATAAATATTAATTTATAATTTAAAATATGAGAATAATGAGTTTACATAAATGATATCGCATATGAATTTTGGTATCGGATTTATATCCGCAAAAATATAATTATTTTGGTAAAAATGGAGAAAAAGGTGTGATATCATAAAAATGATATTTTAATTGTTTTAACATGACATGAGATGTTATAATAAGATAATGGTATTTTAGTATTGTACAAAGTGTTTTTATTTTTTTTAAAATCAATAAATTAGATTTACTAACATGAAGGGATTTATTTAAAGGAAAAAGGGATTTTATTTTTGTTTTTGTTAAAAGGGCTGGTTATATGTTATGCTATGAGTAAACCCTCACATACAACACACCCTCACACTCACCCTCCTCACTCCACCTCCTCCTTCTCCTTTGGCACCTCATGCTTGCTTTGCATAAGACCATGACACCTCCCACCTTATCCTTATTTAACCCTTAAAATTTCCTTGAGATCTTCAAATTGAAACCTTAGGTTCCTTCAAGCTCCCAACACTAAAATTCCAAGTGTTCACCAAAACAAAAGAGAAAAACCTTGGACCCTTCATCAAACTTGTGCACATCATCAAGCTAGAGCCACTCAACCCCTAGGAGCTTCCACATGCACTTCAAGAGTTGGATTTCTTTGTGCAACCTCTCCATAGGTATATCTCACTTTATTTGCAAGTTCTATTCTGTTTAAATATCTGTTTTTAGTGAGCAATATCATAAACTAGAACTTTTGTGATATTTGTTATGCTAAAATTGAATCTAGAACTACAAGGTAAACCCACTTGAAAAACTAACAATACTAGAATATGCTGAGACCAATAGGTGATGGACCGTAAAGCCCGAGCCTTTATTTCCCTAGTTCACCCGGCGGTTCCTCCCAATTTCCCATCGCCGCCGGCCGTTTTGTGTACAAGTGTTTTGGGTTTTGGTCAATAGCTTAGGTTGGTGATAATTTAAGCTACTGTATTGTTTGTTTTGTCCCATATTTCACATAGGGAATCTGGGAGTGATCTAGTGTTGTTTTATCTATGTTTCCGACATTTTGATACGTCTTTTCATATTTCTGTACCATGAATGAAATATTGACGTTCGTACGTTAATTTCAGGGGTATTTGGTCGTTTCTGGAGTAAGTAAGCTATAGGTTCTAACCTATGGGTGCTTAGCTCATTGTTTTGGTTTCGATATGATATTTACGTTGATATTTTATAACTACGATTATAGGCACGATCGCGGAGGTTTCCGAGACGGCGAGGACGGACATAGCAACGTGGACTTCGATTAGCTCAACAAGAGTGAGTAGATTTATATCTATAGGGGGAACTCGGGTGGATGGCGTATAGCACCTCCGCAACCATTTAACTAGGATAGTTATGCTATCTAGTTAGTTGTTAATGATATGTTAGATAACTTAGCTAATGGTATTGATGTTATTTCATATCTAATAGGTTATTCGTGTGCATATATTTTAATATATGGTTATGGTAACATACATACGTGACGATAGATCCGTACGATAAGGATATGGTATTGGATGGGTATAGTATGAGGGATCATACCGTACTTGTGATAATGTGGACAGTGTGCCAAATACGGCCAAGTGTCATTTGGATTCGTGGAGTCATGCGTAATCCCGACTAGGGACGTTATGTTTGAGTGAGCTATACTCTTTTAAAAGCCAATGATTCGTTTTCCATTTTAAATGATAAATGATAAGGATGTGATGCTATTTTCCGAAATGAATATCTATTTTAACTTAATGCAGCTTCCTTATTTCAAAATAACGTTTCGTTCCATTTTCAAAGATAACGGTATAGCTCATAGTAATTAGTTACGTTAATAATTACGCGATACGCTTATCGATTGTATACGTTATCTGTTATATGAACAAACTGATAAAACACTGCACAATTACCAATGAGTACTATGTTGCACGAGCACAGACGTATATGTTACACTACACCTCATTGGTACTGCCATGACACTGTAAGACCGCTATACCACGCGATGTGTATGTAAATACCGATACAAGGCATTATGAATTCCCTATATCCAGAAAATTGATTGTAATTATATGCTACGGATATTGGTATAATTACTTTCTGCTTTAAACAATTATAGAACACTTGCACAAATACTAATGATTGCCATGCTGCACGAGCACAGACGCGTATGCTACACTACACATCATCAGTATTGCCATACCACAGTAGAACTGTTACGTTTGTTTACATGCCTGACTATACTTACGTACGGTGCTATTATTACCCGGTGTTTAATTGCGAATACCAGTACCATGGGTATTCGTATTCGATTCTTATGAGTTTTTCTGATGTTTTTACTTTCGATGATATATATCAATGGTAGGGGACGCTGCTATATATATAATATCATCAGAGGGATATGTGCAATTATTCTTCTTCTTTATTTGATATTTCTAGATACGTTGAGTTGGCGTCCACCATGAGTTTTGTGTTTTCTGATTCGATTTTATTCCAAACTGAGTGGGGGGCTATATGGTTACGGACGTGTTACTTATCTGGACTGAGTGTGGGAGATATACAGTCGGATACATGGTGGACACGGGTTGAGACCGAGCGGCAGGAAAGCCGCGATAGAGGCGGGGAGCCTAGCGAGGACACTCGATACCGGAGATAGATATGAGCATGGAGAATATCTAGGGATACTGACCGGGGCTAGGAATATCGATGGGCGACCGATCTGTTGAGACGGTGTCGACGATATCTGGATTTGCGTGTCGGTGATGGAAACGAGAGATTTGATGATTGTGTGTGTCGGTGATGGACACGGGAGATATGAGGATTTAGGGTGTCGATACTGGACACACATATATTGATGTGTTGTGATCATTCGAGATATACCGTTATAGTTTATGCTTTATAGTAGCCGACCATGACTGATCCGGGGAACAGTACCTGAATACCTTGAACCGGTTGATACATATAAAAAGGGTTTCTAAAACGAGCTATAGTCTCATTATTTTGACATGTCTAGAATGACACAGAGATCTTTAAAACTATAAACCTCTTAAAACTCTTTACTAAACAGCAAGACATATATCCTAAATAAGATACCTATTATACTTCATACTAGTATGTTTGCTTTTATGCCGTGACATAGGTATTCTGCGGCTATTTTAAGAAGAGATTTTACATATATATTTTCGTCTACCTTACAGGTTTATACCTGGATACAGGTCATATATATATGAGATGTTACAGTTACGTGATCGATAGTGATGCATTTATTGTACTTATGCATTATATATATATATATATATATATATATATATATATTAATACAGGCTATAATAGTTCTATACTTATGACCTAGGATATCGTTGTGCATTTCGATTTCTACCGTGTGATATAATTTTATTTACTGAGTTGGCAACTCACCCCCGTTGTGCCCCAGTTTCTTACAGGAGATACCGCTCGGATCATCAGGCAAGAAAAAAAATGGATTGTACTAATCTATCAATACGTTGAGATATGGGGTCAAAATTCTCAAGATTCGTAAGAAAACATGGGCCGACCAGATTTGGTAAACCAGTCACAGGAAATGAAGGTGATACGGTGTCTTGCAAGGTGGGAACGATGGAAAGGATGGAGGGAAGTGATTGAGGAATGTATGGGTTCAACGTTCAGGAGAATGTGCACAATCAATGGAAGGGACATGATGAATTGGAAAATCCGACTCATCTAGTAAAACTGCTTCATCCTCAATGATATCCTCAAAATTCAGCTCATCCATGCATTCATCATCAATTTCCAGACGCATATGGGGTTCGGGAAAAACAGTTAATGGTTCGGGATGATGTCCATATGTAAGTGAAAGGACATGATGAATTGGTGAGAAAAACTCATCCAAAACTGCGGGTTCATCATGCAATATATTCCCAGCGTCAAAATCCTCAATCAAGTAAAAGTTAAATTTCTCAGACACCTCATCAAAGCATGGATTTCAATCAATTGTGGTTCTAGAGTGGAGGTGTAGAGATTAACGCGATTGGCATAGGTTTCATTTGAAATGGACCCTTCAAAATCGGGTAAATCAAACACTACAAAGTTGCACAACTTATCAAACGTTCTATCCTCAATTGGTTGTTCAATTGGGACACTCAATAGACTTTCGAAACTGGAGTTGTGGAAATCAATTGGGAATGGGTAAGCTTGATTTGAAAGGGTGTACTGCTCACTCTCACCACGAAAATCCTTAAGCTGTCCTATTGCCTCATCATACATAGGAAACTGTGGAGCTAGTTGGAAACTACCTACCCGTTCATAAGATTGTATGAGGGCGGTCATGGACGCATTCACTTCCTCCATTTGGCATGAAGCTACCCGAAATTCTTCTAATGATTGTTCTGGACTAGACATGGGTTGAGAAGGGGTTTCGATGAAAGATCCAAATTCGTTTGGATATCCGAAACTCCCAAATTGATGTTCATAAGTGATGTCTAGAGAAGGTGTAGAAGTCGGGTTGGATTGATAGGAATCGAATGGATGTGTGGAATAGGGAGGATTAGGATCAAAATATAGATAGGAAGATGGTTGGAATTGTTGTCCTAAAGAGTTCGGTGTTGTGAAAGGCATGAAAGATCGGCTACGGGATTGTGCATTATGTTCAGCAATGGACATTGGTTTAAGAGTCGCCACGTCACCCTCAGAAGGGATATCAACATGAGAAGGGGTGAATGTTTGAAATGGTTGATATGACGTAGATTGTGGTGTCCATATGGTGTTTCTAGAAGCGTCTATCCGATCTCTCAAAGAAATTTTAGGAATGAATGGATCGTTCGAAGTTCGTCCAAAGCAAGAACCGTATGAAGAAATGTCTGGTTGTGGGTACAAAGTTCGGCAAGAGTTGATCATTTTGGGGTACCCATGTTATGAAAAGAGTGGAAGGTGGAAAGTGGGTGAATTTTTATAATTTTTTTGTTTTTAGAGTTTTTGAAATTGTTTGTTTGGTTTTTGAAAGAATACGGAATTATGGGAATAAACTTTACACAATCACAATCACAATCACAATATGTTCAAACAGCACCTAGAGCTAGGGTCTTCAAATTCCAACTAGACCGCTCCTAGATTTCCAAGCGACAAGTTACAGGATAACCCTCGAATCGCCTCTTCACTGCCAATTATGGCCAAGTAAGCACAAGTGAGGTAAAGAGGGTTCCGCTCACGAATCACCGTGAGATGGGCCTTTTAAAATTACCTCCTCACATGTCTAGCCTAGGCACCACAAAGTCAAATTTAGATAAACAACCGATTCCCCGCAACCTTCACTTGTCCTAAATTAGCGCGACAAGTCCTTATTGGTTTGGTCTAGATATTTTTTATTAACTCAAGATAATGCGTATGCTTTTTATGATTTGTGGGGTCTTAGGAAGGGTTAGGAAATCCCCACCCAATCTTAATTGGTGTTCAAGCCCCTTAATGTCCGTTTTATTATATGCAAAGCGTATAAACAAACAAAATCTGAAACAACAAAAAATTATTTGGCGGCGGTGCAAATTTTTGCAAAGTAATCTGCAGAAAAATACAGTTCAGCGGAGTTTACAGAGAGTTTTGGAGAAGAGAAAGGGGTGGAAAAAATTTTGGACACAGAAGCCTAGGATTGACCGCGGAACCGCCGCTAATACCTCGCTTTGACCGCGGTTCCGCCGTTAAATTGATCAGTTGGCGCTTGAATTTTTGTCCTTGCAATCCCCTTAATCTTTATACCAGAATGACAAGCACTGTTTCTTTATTTAATTACTGTACTTGCTCCAGATAGCCTGCACACTTGCACACAAAAATATCAAAAATAACAAAATGGTTTATTATATTTATTTTTTATATATATATACAAAAAATATTAACCCGAATAACAAGAAAGAAGTACGTTACCGTCTCCCCGGCAACGGCGCCATATGATTGATAGCAGAAAAACCGCGATATGTGTTATGATATGCATTCTACTATGTTCTCTACTTTCCGCAATCAAGACGGTTTCGCATGCAGCTATCCAGTTGAGCACGAGTCGATCCACTGGGAGATAGTTGTATGTCCGTTCTTATCTTAGACGAGTCAATTCAAGGATGTATATGTGTATGTTCAAATCTATCCTAAGTGTTCGTAATTATGTTCAAGTAAGCTCGTTAGGGTTAAGGTTGATTAGTAGAGTTAGGATAAGTCTTGTGCTTTTCTTTTGCCATTCTTAAAATGAAGTTGGGATAATAGAAAGTATTGGAGATTAGTAGGACATAGGAATGTGATTTGCGTGTTTAAACAAGCTTTTCAACGTTAAATCCATTCCTAGTGCCCCTTATCAGTCCGCTACGTGCTGTTATTTCCAACCCTAGGCCAAACACCCACAACCATATATCCAATTAAGTCACAACTACATGTCACGTTGTTGTATGCCCAAAAGGACTTCTCGACTTAGGTTGTGGCTATATATCACGTATAGCGCGCCTAAGTGCGGGGGTTGCGTTTGTTTGGTCTAGATTCGTTTTAGGATGTTTGGCGAAGAAGCACAAGGGATTTTTCCGTCCCTCATACTAATCTTCCTTAGCCCCTAACAAGTGTGGAAATTATTCACACATTTAAATAAAAATAAAAAGAAAACAAGAAGGAAGAAAAGAAAGAAAAGAAAAATATGGTTTAACAAAATGGTAGCAAGCTAACTATTTGGGCCCTCATCTTAGCAAGAGACTCTGTTGAGTATCGTAGCTTGAAAATACGGATAAAAAGAGAAGAGAAAACAATACATGAAAAGAAAAGAAAACCACCAACTACTTAACAACAATAAATAAATTTACACTAAGAATTAAAATTACAAGAAAAGAAATAAAAATACAAGATAAGAAAAATAACCATCATCTTCATTAACATCCACTCAAGAGCTCTCATTACACTTTAATGGAGGAAAGATGATGAAGAAGAAGAAACAACAAGCTAAACTACACTAAAATCTAACTAAAAAGAAGCATCCTCACTTGGGCACAAAACTGGGCTATTTATAGGCAGAGTGATGAAACCCTAGGGCTAAATTCCGAGCCCCTACAAAGTTACAAAACTACCCACAAAATCCTATCTGACGCCAAGTTAACTCGGCCACGGAACCGTCGCATAATTGCCACTTTGGCCGCAGTTCCGCGGCTCTTTGGGGGAGTTAGGTTGTCGTTTTCTCTGGGGTTGCTTGTGTTGCTATTTTCTCGTGTTTTATAGGTCCCAATTTGCAAAATGGTTCCATAATTTCTTCAGATTTCCAATAGTCCAAAATGGCTTCACTTTTAATTCATCTGACCTTTATCTCCCTCTAGCTCCGCGCACCCATTGAATCTTGTGTTGCCCCTCTCGTGCTCTGTGCTTGTCCGAGACACGAATGACCACTGTTATTTATCTTGTCTCTTGAACTGGTAAGCGGCACTGGACAGATACAGATGACCAGAACCCGGATTTTATCTGTCTGTGACGGATGTTCTGGATTTTGGCATAACTGTAGAGATTTTGTATGATTTGCGTTATTTTGGACTAGAAACCTGTAACCTGTAAATATGTAGTAAACACAGATTAAAATCACCTTCCTATAAACAAACGAGCAGAAGAATGGGCAGTATTAAATGCAATATTCTGGTATGAACAAATACCCCAAAACTGCACTTTTGCTCGTCCCGAGCAAAACCATTTATTCATAAAAAGTCCTAAGCTCACTTTCGTAGGCATCACGGTTGCACTTAGCCCGTGCAACAAGTCGTTAAACCTCTAGGTGTCCCTAGTAGGAGGAGTGTTGTCTCCTGAGGGTTTTCAGCGGATACTACCCACAAAATCCCGTCAAGCTAGTTTCTTAAGTTAATGTCGACTCTACTCCTACGGTTTAGAATCTAAGTTAGAAATTCTATCATTTTAAGTTAGAAATATTCAACCTTTATTTTTCACAGCTCCTATTTATTCAACCTCAGATCCTATACGTTTTTACAGTTTAGAAAGATCTCGGTTTCACTTGAGTTTTCCTTCTAAAGCGCAATCTCCAATCCGGATTTTTTATCTTCTTTATGGAAAACATAAGACTTATTCTTCATCCCTATCTTTCCTCCAAACATCAATCGTATACCCCCACGTGTGTGTAAATTTTCACCCTACACTCAAGAATTCAATTCAAGCTATAGTACCCTTACCTTAATATCTAATACTACTTCTTTTCGTTAATGATGGACAGATTTGCTCGCACACCTTTCATGCGACTATTAATGCTTCTTGAGGCACTAACATCCGATTACTGAATGTGTGAGCTTAAAGCGTAAATAGCAGTTTCCAGGTCTTGTATTTTTATTTTTTTATTTTTTTCTTTTTATTTTTCTTTTGCTTTCAAGACCAGAAATATTTTTCAATAATGCTCTTTTGGTGGTTAGCTTTAAATACCATTTTTTTTCTTTTATACTAGGTTTTCAGGCAAGAGTATTTCTAGGTATCCTCTACTATTCCAAGTTTCAAAGTGCGTGTATGTGTTGTTTGTAGGGTATATACTTTCTAAATTTGGACTCAAGAATAGGAACTATTTTTCAGACTTATCCTTCAATAAAGCTTTCAATACTTTTCCTCCATCTCGACTTAACTTAAGAACTGAACTCAAGATTACCTACTTCTAAAAAAAACTGCAAGGACGTATATTAACCAAGGATAAATAGAAAGAGGGTTATTTTTAGGGTTTTCAATTGTTAAGCCTAAGATTTAGTTATTTCTAACGTATCAACTAAATTTTCGGAATAAAAATCTAAGTTACCCTACTAGCTAACTTGACGACAAAGTTTTTATATTTTTGGAAATTTTTTCGATTTTTGGGTTTTTAATAAGTATGTAAATGCAAAATATACACATGAATGCGAAAGTAGAAAGCTTACCGAGCAAACCCCCAAACTTAAACTTGACAGTGCCCTCACTGTCAGGCTACAACAAGAGGGTCAAAATTGTCGGTCAAAATTGTCGGCGCTCCCATGTTTTTGTTATATAAAAGAAAAAGCAAAAAAAATATATATACACAAAAAGTCTCCCTAAACATAAGTGAAACAGTGTTTCCACTGTTTAAGCGTTAAAGTTCAGAATTAGGGGGAAGAGAACAGTATCAATCTATACAAGGCCTTACACAGGCCAAAAGTTAACATCAACCATTCAAAAAATTTATCGTGATAAAGCCCGGGCTGGTGAAAGAATGCGGAGAGGAAAGAAATGGAGAATACATGAGACCGTGTGGGGATGGAAGCGGCGTACGGTCTCGGTAGAGGAGAAGAATGGTGGAAGGAAAAAAGAAATGGAATACGAACTTGAGGGTGGAAATGGATTGAATAAATTAGTACAGTCTGTAATGATTGGAGTGAAAAAATGGATTGTACTAATCAATCAATACGTTGAGAAATTGGGTCAAACTTCTCAAGATTCGTAAGAAAACATGGGCCGACCAGATTTGGTACACTAGTCACAGGAAATGAAGGTGATACGGTGTCTTGCAAGGTGGGAACTATGGAAAAGATAGAGGGAAGTGATTGAGGAATGGTATCGGTTAAACGTTCAGGAGAATGTGCACAGTCAATGGAAGGGACATGATGAATTGGAAAATCCGACTCATCTAGTAAAACTGCTTCATCTTCAATGCTATCCTCAAAATTCAGCTCATCCATGCATTCATCATCAATTTCCAGACGCATATGGGGTTCGGGAAAAACAGTTAATGGTTCGGGATGATGTCCACATTGAAGTGAAAGGAAATGATGAATTGGTGAGAAAAACTCATTCAAAACTGCGGGTTCATCATCCAATATATTCTCAGCGTCGATATCCTCAATCAAATGAAAGTTAAATTTCTCAGACATCTCATCAAAAGCATGGATTTCAATCAATTGTGGTTTTAGAGTGGAGGTATAGAGATTAACGAGATTGGCATTGGTTTCACTTGAAATGGACCCTTCATAATCGGGTAAATCAAACACTACAAAGTCGCACAACTTATTAAACATTCTATCATCAATTGGTTGTTTATTTAGGACACTCGATAGACTTTCGGAACTGGAGTTGTGAAAATCAATTGGGAATGGGTAGGCTTGATTTGGAAGGGTGTACTGCTCACTCTCACCACGCAAATCCTCAAGCTGTCATATTGCCTCATCATACATAGGAAACTGTGGAGCTAGTTGGAAACTAGCTGCCGGTTTATAAGATTGTATGAGGGCGGCCATGGATGCATTCACTTCCTCCATTTGGCATGAAGCTGCCCGAAATTCTTCTAATGATTGTTCCATACTAGAAATAGGTTAAGAAGGGGTTTCGATGAAAGATTCAAATTCGTTTGGATATGCGAAACTCCCAAATTGATATTCAGAAGTGATGTCTAAAGAAGGTGTAGAAGTCGGGTAGGATTGATAGGAATCGAATGGATGTGTGGAATAGGGAGGATTAGGATCGACATCTGGATAGGAAGATGGTTGGAATTGTTGTCCTAAAGAGTTCGGAGTGGTGAAAGGCATGAAAGATCGGCTAAGGGATTGTTCAATATGTTCAGCAATGGACATTGATTTAAGAGTCGCCATGCCACCCTCAGAAAGGATATCAACATGAGAAGGGGTGAAATTTTGAAATGGTTGATATGACTTGGATTGTGGTGTCCATGTGGTATTTCTAGAAGCGTTTATCCGATCTCTCAAAGAAATTTTGGGCATGGGTGGATCGTTCGAAGTTCGGCCAATGAAAGAACTGTATGAAGAAATGTTTGGTTGTGGGTACCAAACTTCAGCAAGAGTTGGTCGTTTTGGGGTACCCATGTTATGAAAAGAGTGGAAGGTGGAAAGTGGGTGAATTTTTATAAATTTTTGTTTTTTTTTGTTTTTTGGAGTTTTTGAAATTGTTTGTTTGGTTTTTGAAAGAATACAGAATTATGAGACTAAACTTTACACTAGCACAATCACAATCACAATATGCACAAACAACACCTAGAGCTAGGTCTTCAAAGTCCAACTAGACCGCTCCTAGACTTTCGAGTGACAAGTTGCAGGATAACCCTCGAATCGCCTCTTCACTGCCAATTGTGGCCAGGTAAGCACAAATGAAGTAAGGAGGGTTCCGCTCACGAATCATCATGAGACGGGCCTTTTAAAATTACCTCCTCACATGTCTAGCCTAGGCACCACAAAATCAAGTTTATATAAACGACCGATTCCCCGCAACCTTCACTTTTCCTAAATGAGCGCGACAAGTCCTTGTAGGTTTGGTCTAGATATTTTTTATTAAATCAAGGTAATGCGTATGCTTTTTATGATTTGTGGGGTCTTAGGAAGGGTGATGAAATCCCCACCCAATCATATTTGGTGTTCAAGCCCCTTAATGTCCGTATTATTACATGCAAAGCGTATAAACTAAAAAAATCTAAAGCAACAAAAATTTATTTGGCGGCGGCGCAAATTTTTGCAAAGAAACCTGCAGAAAAATACAGTTCAGTGGAGTTTACAGAGAATTTTGAAGAAGAGGAAGGGGTGGAAAAAAATTTGGGCACAGAAGCCTATGATTTACCACGGAACCGCCGCTAAAACCTCACTTTGACCGCGGTTCCACGGTCAAATTGATGAGTTGGCGCTTGAATTTTTGTCCCTGCACTCCCTTTAATCTTTATACCAGAATGACAGGCTCTGTTTCTTTATTTAATTATTGTACTTACTCCAGATAGCCTGCACACTTGCACACAAAAATATCAAAAATAACAAAATGGTTTTTATTATATTTATTTTTTTATATATATACAAAAAAATATTAACCCGAATAAAAAGAAAGAAATACGTTACCGTCTCCCCGGCAATGGCGCCATTTGATTGATAGCAGAAAAACTGCGATATGTGTTATGATATGCGTTATTCTCTGTTCTCTACTTATCGCAATCAAGACGGTTTCGCTTGCAGCTATCCGGTTGAGCACAGGTCGATTCACAGGGAAATGGTTGTATGTCCGTTCTTATCTTAGACGAGTCAATTCAAGGATGTATATGTGTATATTCAAATCTATCCTAAGTGTTCGTATTTATGTTCAAATAAGCTTGTTAGGGTTAAGGTTGGTTACTAGAGTTAGGATTAGTCTTATGCTTTTCTTTTTCCATTCTTAAAATGAAGTTGGGATAATAGAATGTAGCAGGGATTAGGAGGACATAGGAATGAGATTTGCGAGTTTAAGCAAGCTTTCCAATGCTAAATCCATTCTTAGTGACCCTTGTCTGTCCACTACGTGCCCTTATTTCCAACCCTAGGCCAAACACTCGCAACCATGTATCCAATTAAGTCACAACTACATGTCACGTTGTTGTGCGCCAAAAGGACTTCTCGACTTAGGTCGCGGCTATATGTCACATATAGCGCGCCTAAGTGAGGGGGTTGCGTTTGTTTGGTCTAGGTTTGTTTTAGGATGTTTGGCGAAGAGAAGTACAAGGGATTTTTCCGTCCCTCATACTAACATTCCTTATCCCCTAACAAGTATGGAAATTATTCACATATTTAAATAAAAAGAAAAAGAAAACAAGAAAGAAGAAAAGAAAGAAAGGAAAAATACGGTTTTATAAAATGGTAGCAAGCTAACTACTTGGGCCCTCACCTTAGCAAGGGACTCCATTGAGTAACATGGCTTGAAAATACGGATAAAAAGTGAAGGGAAAACAATACAAGAAAAGAAAAGAAAACCACCAACTACTTAACAACAATAAATAAATTTACACTAAGAATTAAAATTACAAGACAAGAAATAAAAATACAAGATAAGAAAAATAACCCTCATCTTCATTAACATCCACTCAAGAGCTCTCACTACACTTTAATGGAGGAAAAATGATGAAGAAGAAGAAACAACAAGTTAAACTACACTAAAATCTAACTAAAAAGAAGCATCCTCACTTGGACACAAAACTGGGCTATTTATAGGCAGAGAGATGAAACCCTAGGGCCAAATTCTGAGCCCCTACAAAGTTACAAAACTACCCCCAAAATCCTATCTGACGCCGAGTTAACTCGTCCGCAGAACCGCCGCATAATTGCCACTTTGGCCACGGTTCCGTGGCTCTTTGGGGGAATTAGGTTGTCGTTTTCTCTGGGGTTGCTTGTCTTGTTGTTTTCTTTGTGTTTTATAGGTCCCAATTTGCAAAATGGTTCCATAATTTCTTCAGATTTCCAATAGTCCAAAATGGCTTCACTTTTAATTCATTTGACCTTTATCTCTCTCGAGCTCCGCGCACCCATTGAATCTTGTGCTGCCCCTCTCGTACTTTGTGCTTGTCCGAGACACGAATGACCAATGTTATTTGTCTTGTCTATTGAACTGGTAAGCGGCACTGGACGGATACGGATGACCGGAACCCGGATTTTATCTGTCTGTGACAGATGTTCTGGATTTTGGCATAACTGTGGAGATTTTGTATGATTTGCTGTAAATATGTAGCAAACACGGATTAAAAGCACCTGCCTATAAACAAACGAGCAGAAGAATGGGCATCATTAAATGCAATATTCTGGTATGAACAGCTGCTGTTAGAGACACGGTCAAGGCAGAATTGTCTGGTACGAGTACTGACTAAAGTGATATTCCGGTGACATAGGAACATGTTGTTTATCTTTATATGATCGGAATTCATATTTTGAAGCGGGTTTCTTCGGGATCCACACCAGAGGGTCGGGTCATTGCTGGAGACCTGCTGGACTTGGAGGCATGATGTTTACCCTACTCCGAAGATCGTTATGTCACCTACTGTTCATACGGTTGTACCAACCGTTGTTGAGATTATCAAGGTGTTGCTTCCAGAATTCATGAAGTTAAAAGTCGTCGATGTTTACGAGTATAGATGGGCCAGAGGATTCATAGTCATTCATGGGTATGAAGGCTAGGATATTTAATTCATTATGGCGCTCCAATATGAGATCGGTGAAGTTGACTAGCTTCTTTTGATGGGTCTTGCTCTGATCTGATATGAGTCGCTCGAGAGAGATCGTGTAGTGAGTTTTCCTTCGAAGAATTGGGAAGAGTTCTCAAAGGTGGGCTTACCCAGATTCTTCTACAGAGTGTCAGAGGTGCCGGATTCGTATTTTTGAGTTTTGTGTAAGGCTCCGGGCTTGATCATAACCGAGTATGACTTGCAATTCCTGTAACAATTATGATACGCTCCTTATTTGACCGATACTGAAAAGTAATGGAATATGAGATTGGTACGAAGTCTCAATGCACGGTTGTTCTTCCCCGTCGATACTGGAGATTCGATGCGTATGCAGAGGTGTGTACGCCCATACTTTCAGAGGATAATCATGATGAGATTGCAATTGTTCCGAAACGGTAGTGGATTTATTAAGGTGTGCTAGTTCCGGGTAGATTGGATAGATGAGATCGCTAGAAGACATGACGGGTTCTTTCCAGGATTCTATAATAATTGAGATTTGACCAAGGGTCGGTTGCTTGGCGCGCACGCAGAGGTTAGAGATCGCCGTCGTCGGCATGTGGCATTGCGAGAGACTTGACTACTTAGAAAGGAAGTGTCTTGAGAGGTATCAGTATAAGACTATTTGCATCACTGCTCCTCACCAGACGATTGTATAAAGAGGCTGTGGCGTTGGTGATCCGCAGAAAGAACAAGAATTCAGAGACAGAGAACGCTAGACCGTGGGCAGGAGATAAGTGGTAATCCATGCTCTGCCAGTTCCGGGTGTATAGATACCTTTCGACATTGAAGAAGGTGTATTTTGATGTCATTTTTTTATTTGCGTTTTAATGATCCGAATATTGCGTTTTCGATTGAAGGAAGAACAACTCGACGTCCATTATTTTGACTTATGTGTTTTGAGGATTTGAGGGTCACATAAATTTTTTGTGCACACCAGGTGCACTTGTTTGAGATTTCCGTGCACAGTGACTGCATTCGATTGGAGTGTTGTGCACACCAGATGCACTAGACTGATATTTTCGTGCATGTCAGTAGCACTTGATTGAGATTTTTATATACTCTAGGCATACTAGATATGATTTTGTGCACACCAGTTGCACGTTTTGTCGATTTTGTGCACCCCGATGCACTTGATGTCGATTTTGTGCACCCCAATGCACTTGATGTCGATTTTGTGCACCCCGATGTACTTGATGTCGATTTTGTGCACCTCGATGCACTTTATGTTGATTTTTTGCACCCCGATGCACTTGAGATTTATTTTGTGCACCCCGATGCACTTGATATCGATTTTGTGCACACTAGATACACTTGATATTGGCTCCATACACATTTGATGTAGTGGATATTGTTTTCGTGCAAACATGTTGCACTTGGCGCAATTTTTGTTTTCATGCACACCCGTGGCATGTGGATTGAATTTTTTTGTGCAACCCGTTAGGGTTGATTTCATTTTCGTGCATTGCACTTGATAAGAGATATTATAGATTTGATTTCTATATTTTCGCTTGGTCGTGCGCTACAGATATTGCACTGCGACTATGGCAATGATCGTGTACTTGATATACACCATTGGTATTCGTATTTGGAATTTTCCATCATAACTGGAGTAATTCTCATTGCAACCGCTAGAGTTACAGTTATGTGAGTTTTATGTCTTTTGGGTTTTCATGCGCACGGTTGTGTTATTTTACATCTTACCTCGTGTGGGACTTCGGAGTTCCGTTAATTGGAACGGGCTATATGTTTTAAAGTTTGGGATCAATTTGATTTGAATTAATTTGATTTGACTGAGAAAAATGTTTTAAGATGGGGGTTGAATTTAAATTCGGGGACCGAATTTCTTTCAGGAGGGGATATTGTAACATTTTGGAAAATTATAAATATTAATTTATAATTTAAAATATGAGAATAATGAGTTTACAAAAATGATATCGCATATGAATTTTGGTATCAGATTTATATCCGCAAAAATGTAATTATTTTGGTAAAAATGGAGAAAAATGTGTGATATCATAAAAATAATATTTTAATTGTTTTAACATAACATGAGATATTATAATAAGATAATGGTATTTTAGTATTGTACTAAGTGTTTTTATTTCTTTTAAAATCAATAAATTAGATTTAGTAACATGAAGGGATTTATTTAAAGGAAAAAGGGTTTCTGTTTTTGTATTTGTTAAAATGGATGGTTATATGTTATGCTATGAGTAAATACTCACATACAACACACCCTCACACTCACCTTCCTCACTCCACCTCCGCGTTCTCCCTTGGCACCTCATGCTTGTTTTGCATAAGACCATGACACCTTCCACCTTATCCTTATTCAACCCTTAGAATTTCCTTGAGCTCTTCAAACTGAAACCATAGGTTCCTTCAAGCTCCCAACACTAAAATTCTAAGTGTTCACCAAAACAAAAGAGAAAAACCTTGGTCCCTTCTTCAAACTTGTGCACATCATCAAGCTAGAGCCACTACAACCCCTAGAAGCTTCCATATGCACTTCTTGAGTTGGATTTCTTTGTGCAACCTCTCCATAGGTATCTCTCACCTTATTTGCAAGTTCTATTCTGTTTAAATATCTGTTTTTAGTGACCAATATCATAAACTAAAACTTTTGTGATATTTATGATACTAAAATTGAATCTGGAACTACTAAGTAAACCCACTAGAAAAACTAACAATATTACGATATGCTGAGACCAATAAGAGATGGACCCTAAAGCCCGAGCCCCTATTTCCCTAGTTCACCCGACGGTTCCTCCCAATTTCCCGTCGCCGCCGGCCGTTCTTTTTACAAGTGTTTTGTGTTTTGGTTAGTAGCTTAGGTTAGTGATAATTTAAGCTACGGTATTGTTTGTTTTGTCCCATATTTCACATAGGGAATCTGGGAGTGTTCTCATATCGTTTTATCTAAGTTTCTGACATTTTGTTACGGCTTTTCGTATTTCTGTACCGCGACTGAAATGCTGACGTTCATACTTTAATTTCAGGGGTATTTGGTCATTTCTGGAGTAAGTAAGCTATAGGTTTTTGTTAGTTATATGTATGCCCTAGAGGCCATTATTGTACATGTGATGTATATTATAGTGGATGCTTGGACATATATATATATAAGACTTTCTTGCTCGACAGGATAGTATGCTATCTGGTTACTCTATGTCTTAATAAGTTGACTGGTATTCTTTACTGTCTTGCTCTCACATGTTGATAAAAACCTTACGATATGTATTTGACTACCAGGATTATGATGAGATCATACTAGTGGGGCCAGGGTGGTCCACAAGTACATCCTTTAATCTGTTCCTAGTCGTGGGAATATCGAGACCAGGGCATCGATATTTCAGATTAGACTAGTGTGTACGTTTCTTGTCCCTCAGAGGGCGATGGTTGATCCCACAACCATTGGTGTGTGACATCAAAGATTGTACACAGGTGCTCATTGGAGAATGGGTACACCGAACAGGACTCGCCGAGGACTCCTATGTGCTAGTATACCTATCGTCAGATAGCAGTCCTCTGGTGACACTGGTACAGGTTAGTCTGTAGACCCGAGATCGTCATAGAGTCTTATGTGGCTCCCACTGTGCTTTGATTTCCTCCCTACCACGGCTCAAAGGAGTCGTACAAATAGGTGGATTTTGGGTACAGTCCCGAGTCACATGGAAGCAATGAGCGATAGGAGGGGTTTCGTCTCTCCCGATATTGGGGGTTGATGTTGCGCTATGCTCAATTGGCTATAACTGGAAGTCCCTGGCCAGGGCTTCTGCTGAGATTTACTGATAAGAGTTATCAGTAGTTTATCAAACCATTATAGGCCAGACATCGGCATGACTTATCACGTTACTGGGGACTGACGTTTACCATCCCTAGACATGATATGCGACATATCAGACGAAGAGACCGGACTGTGAGGTGGTGTTATTGATAGGCTTCATGGAGAGTATGGACGAGCTTGCTTGTTAATCTTCATATCGCTCAATACCCGGGTAGCTATTACATTCAGCTAGTACCGCTGACGGCTTGTGGGTGACTGATGTGATCATCACCTACTGCTGGCGTATTGATGAGTCTTTAGAGTCCCACACAGAAGTTTCCTGGTTCGAGTGAAACGAAGTAGGACACATAAGTGATATGTGTGTGGGTCTGATTAAATACGTGTTTGTGATACTGTATTGTAATCTGGCAGTTATCTGTTATTGGCTCGATTATATGTGATATAACCAGATTGTCGAGTCAAGTGTTGATTTGATAAAATGATATACAGATGAATGATAATAGTCGGTCATATGTGATATTACCAGATTATTAAATCAAGTGTTGATTTAATAATGTGATATATATTATATGTGATATAATTATATCTTAACTAATATCACTAGCTCACTAATTATTCTTCATTATATATATATTAATATATATGATATATATATATATATATATATATAATGAAGAATGACATAATTTCTATTTTTGAGAAAAATATAAAAGAGGTGGAAAATGAGAGCATGGTTGCAAACATGGGCTTTATTCATAGTTTATTCATCTTGACTCACTATTCAAGCATGGTTACAATTTTATATTGCAAAATTCCATGCTTGAATGAGTGTGGGTCAAGAATTGCAATTCATTCTAGTCTCTTTTTCAACACTTAGCCATTTTTCTTGAGTTTCTCCCATCGTTGCTCTCTAGCTTCATCTTCCTCCTCAAATGTCATGGTTCAAGCTTCAACCCTCTCATGAGATGTGAATCATGAAGCTTGAACACAATCTTGTGAGCTTTTAACATCCCCTACTTCACCATCCCACACCAAACTAGCAATTTGGTGTGGTGTGTTTGCTACACTAAAGGAGTTTAGTGTAGAGTTAGTTTGGGCTAGAGGAACTTCGGGTAGATCGTCTTTAGCACGAAGATCACGAAGGAGGGTCGTTCAACTCGAAGAGGAGCCTTGTGGAGCCACGTGGACTTCAACCCTGAGTTTTAGAAGAGAAGGACTCAAACTAAAAAGGTTGTATGCTATTTTATTCTATTGGTTTTATCACATCACAAAGGCATACCCTAATAATCAAGCAAAGATCTTGTTAGTCTAACTTAGCACCTAATAAAATTTAAAATTTGGCATGCTTGATGCCTCTAGAACCTCATGGTGGTGTTAAGGTAGACTTTCTTGGTATCATAACCAAGCTAGAACATTAGGGTAACTTGTAGCAACGTTAGAAATCCGTCGTTTTTGTCGCGCAAAAACTGCCGATAAAAACATTTTTGAAATTGGTGTTTTGAGTTGTTTGCACACCCCGCGGGCTCACGGTTTGAACCGAGAAGACGCGGGGTGGAGCGTGCGCACCCCGGAGACAACCCGGAGGGAACCGAACGGCTGGGACCACTCCCCAAGACCACCACAAGGTGGTCTTGGCGGTGGGGACCCGAAACTGCCCCACCATAGGCAGTTTCGGGTCTGCCTCACCCCCTGGCCACCTCATGGTAGGATCGGCGGTGGGGTACCCCTCTAGGCCCCCCATTCGATACTTAATCTTGGGTCTTCGTCCCCGCGAAGATTCGGGTGGGTTTCAAGTTCGTTTCAACTCCCGGATTGGCTTAAAACGATCAGTTTCGGAACATTAGCTCACTGGATTTTTCGTATTTTGTAAAAATTGGTTAAGTTTGCTAATTGCGTGCGGAATTCTAATGCCGCGGTTACTTTACAAGTTTTGTGATGTGTGTGATACAATTATTAGAATCCGGATTAATTAGTTTTGTGAAAACTAGTTAGTATATTATAAACCTAGCCGTTTAGTCTCAATTGATCGATTGCCACGAAGTTTTGATTCAGATCAAAACTCTGTCGCAATTGCGTATTTATGCGATCACTAAGTCGGGAATATTGTTAAATTATCCGACAACCAATTGAAAAGAGTTTTCAATTTGAGACTAAAATGCAAGTTTTATAAGTTAGGCATGAAATCCGGAATATGAGATATTCCGGGTTTATGATGTCTAAGAATATTCCGGATTCTAATTATTGTAGTTTTCTGTTTTCTTTTTCTGCGACCGTAAGTGTAATATGTTAGGTATCCCAATCTTGTTGCTATATGTCAACAAGTTTTAGGGATACGCATATTTGCTTACATTGATGATATGTGATATCATGTGTTACTGTTGATATGATTATTTGGATCGTCATGAAAGAATAGCCGGGGGTTTTATGTGAGATGAGAGATTTTATTTTCATTCATGTAAAATCTGTATGTAATATTCTTTTATTGGGGCATTTCCGGGTTTAGGATGATGTCACCATTGTTGTATATTATTTACTTTTCCGCATTAGGATAGACCCAAGGCAGGGAGCACAAGTAACCGGGTTCTAGAGTCGAGTGGGACACCATCTCAAAGAGTTGAGACCGGGTCTCCTAACTCTAAAATTGGCAGGGTTACTTGCCGCACTCGTAGGGGTCTAGAGATGTAGGTTTGGCTATTCATCACGACTGTGGAATCCGTGTTTTACAATATTGGCTAAATTTAAAACATGGACATCCTAGTATATCCAATATTTCATATGTTGCTTCTGCTGCTTATTGCTGTGATGTTGATCATAACTGCATGAGACGAATGTAATATTATATATATGATATATAATAAATGTTGCTTCTGTTTTGCACCCGCGCTAGTCCAGCCCCCGCTCTGCCGGTAGTTAAGTAACCTAACGGTGCATGACGGGACCCGTGGCGAATGCGGATGGCATAAGCGTACGTTCTCTTTTCGTTTCATTTTTCTGTGATGTTTAGGAAACATTAATTGATGGAACTTCATTAATGAGATTAATGAAAAGAAAGAAACCAAAAGATGTTGTAGAATCAAATTTTCAAAAGGGGTAGCTCTAGTTTTTACTTTGCATAGTGGTATTCCTTGATGAATATCCGTCACCTCATTCGATGAGGAAAGAGCCGAGATCCCTTCGCCGGGAGTAACCTCTTTGGCGAAACTAGCAAATGCTACAACCCATTCGGTTTTGTCTTTTGACTGCTTCTCTATTTCTTGCATTGCAAAGTGGTATTCATGAATATCCAGCACCTCATTCGATAAGGAAAGAGCCGAGATCCCTTCACCGGGAGTGACCTCTTTAGCGAAGCTAGAAAATCCTCAAAAACACTCCATTATAAAATCACTAGATTCTACAATGATATAAAGTTCATTACGCTCATGGTTTTCTTAAAAACCTGCGTAGCCCTCCGTCATTTAAGATAAGTACTATTTAATATTCGTGCTGCGTTTGCTGACCTTCGTCAAGGCGTAGTGTGCGGTAGCTGATTAGTGCTTATCTGCAGCATGTGATGCGATTGGATCAGGGTGGTCGTACGGCCTTGTTGACCTCCGTCAAGGGTCATGCGGGTGGGTTTAATTCAATCAAGAAATAAACGGGTTGAACTTGACTAGCAGCCTATGGTTTGCTGACCTCCGTCAAGGTCATAGGAAGCTAGGGGTAAAAACCATTATCGGGAATTTCAAGTGTTGAAATTTGCAATGAGATTGCATACCTTCTATATGATAGTTGGATCCCGATACCCACTGCGAGTAAGAGTTACTCTTGGGAGAGTCTTGCACTTTACAATTAGCCGATCATTTAGGTGTCTAGAAAGGTGTTAACGGGGTTATGCCTATAGGGAAACGAGGTTTATTTTAATGATGTCCGTGCGAAAGCACGGGAAACCTCCCTCAAAGTACCGACACTGGTCTGGCCGAACGATTAGCGAACCTGTAGGGAGTAATTAATCCCGGCTAATCTTACCTTTTAGGGTTTGAAGGAAGATTTGATAAAAACAGTGGGAGCCATCCTGATTAGATAAGATAATAACTAATCTAATCTTGCAAAGAGCGCACACTAACGTGTTTCCTTCTCTCTTTCTCTCCAGGCAGCAACCAATGTCACGCCTTAATCAAGATAATAATATGGATGTATTGACCGAACCCCCCTTTTATACAGGGCAAGGGAACGTTGGTCCCGCTCTATCTTATGAGCAAGGGATAGGGGAATGTCAGGATTCCCGCGCCACCCATACGAAGAAACAACATGTTGATGCATCTTCTTCAGGTGTGTTCGTTACCGAGAACTGTTTCTCAGTTTGTTCTACGTCCTGGGTAGTGAATATCGGATCAGGATCCCACGTATGTAATTTGTTACATGGGCTAAAGAAAGGAAGAGAACTGGGAAAGGGTGATAAATCCCTAACAGTAGAGAATGGTGCAATTGTTGCGGCCAAGGCAGTTGGCGATTATCACCTTGTATTACCAACGGGTAATACATTGATTCTGAACGACTGTTACTACGTACCAAAGATGATGTGCAACATTATAGCAGTTTCTTTGCTAACTAAAGAAGGATATAATCTCACATTAGAGGATAATGTTATGAACATTTTCCAGAATCAAGTGTTGATTGGATTTGGTACATTATGTAACGGTATATACGTTCTTAGTCAAAGTACAGTTCTTAACATACAGAACACAAACAAGAAGAAACGTTCAGAAATGAACGAAGCCTTCTTGTGGCACTGTAGACTAGGTCATATCAATGCGACAAGAATGGCTAAGTTGCATAGAGATGGATATATGAATCCGTTCAAATTTTCATTTTATGAAATTTGCCAGTCACGTCTCAAAGGTAAGATGACCAAAACTCCATTTACTGGACACGAAGAAAGAGCTACTGAACTCTTAGGACTGATACATAGTGATGTATGCGGTCCTATGTCTACACATGCCAGGAATGGTTTTTCGTACTTCATTACATTCACCGATGATCTCTCAAGATTCGGACATGTGTTCTTGTTGAAACACAAGCCTGAAGCTTTTGAGAAATTCAAGGAATATAAGTGCGAAGTTGAAAAATAGACGGGCAAAAGTATTAAAATCCTACGATCTGATCGGGGAGGTGAATACTTAAGCGGGGAATTCCGAGACTATTTAAAAGGGAATGGGATTCTCTCTCAGCTTACTCCTCTGTATACACCACAGCACAACAGTATATCGGAGAGAAAAAATCACGCCCTATTAGATATGGTGCGCTCTATGATGAGTACTGCTGAGTTACCTATTTCCTTTTGGGGATATACGCTTGAGACAGCTGCATACCTATTGAATAGAGTTCTGACCAAATCTGTGCCTACCACTCCATATGAGATATGGAATGGGAAGAGACCATGTCTTAATTTCATTAAGATATGGGGTTGTCCGGCCTATGTCAAAAAGCAAAATCCGGACAAGCTCGAGGCAAGGTCAGTTCTATGCAAGTTTGTAGGATATCCCAAACATTCGCGAGGGCATATCTTCTACCAAAGTGAGGAACAAAAGGTGTTTGTTGCTCAACATACCACCTTTTTGGAAAAGGAATTTCTTGTAAAAGAAATTAGTGGTAATGTGGTAGAACTGGAAGAAGTTCCAGCAGAATAAACTACAGCTGACGATTTGGTGGAAACAGAGGTCCAATAGTACCCAACGAACCCCAGCCACTCCGCAGATCTAGTAGGGTTCTTCATCCACCTGAGAGATACTACGGTTTTCTCATAGACGGTGGAAGTGAGGATTGCGTCTTGGAAGATGATGACCCGACTAGTTTCGAGCACCATCACGAGTGGGGACTTTGTGAAATGGCTAGATGCTATGAGATCCGAGATGAAATCCATGTACACCAACCAAGTATGGACTTTGGAAGTTGCTCCTGAAGGGGTAAAACCCATTGGGAGCAAGTGGATCTTCAAAAAGAAGATAGGAGTAGATGGAAAAGTTGAGACTTTCAAAGCTAGACTTGTAGCAAAAGGTTTTCATCAACGACCCGGCGTCGACTATGATGAAATATTTTCTCCTGTCGCTATGCTTAAGTCCATCAGGATCCTACTTGCCATTGCTGCATACCATGATTACGAAATCTGGCAGATGGACGTCAAGACCGCTTTTCTAAATGGTGATTTAGAAGAGAGCATGTACATGACACAACCAGAGAGCTTCGTAGACAGTGGGAGCAGCGGAAAGGTGTGCAAGCTGCTTAAATCCATCTACGGATTAAAGCAGGCGTCGCAGAGTTGGAACATCTGATTTGATGAAGATATCAAAGAGTTTGACTTCATCAAAAATATAGATGAACCTTTTATATATAAAAAGGCTGTAGAGAGTAAGGTGGCCTTACTCGTATTATACGTGGATGACATACTCTTGATAGGAAACGATGTTCCTATGCTACACCCGGTCAAGCTCTTCTTATCACTGAAGTTCTCCATGAAAGATCTTGGTGGTGCCTCCTACATTCTGGGGATAAAGATCTATAGAGATAGATCAAAACGGATGTTGGGATTGTCCCAATCTCGGTACATAGACACCATACTAAAGAGGTTTAGTATGGAAGATTCCAAGCGTGGTAATGTACCCGCTTGTTCAGGAATCACTCTCTCCAAAGAGATGTCTCCCAAGACTAATTTAGAGAGGGCTCGCATGCAAGGGGTATCCTATGCTTCGGCAGTAGGCTCTATTATGTATGCGATATTATGTACCAGACCGGATGTAGTTCACTCACTAGGTGTAGTGAGCAGGTATCAATCAGATCCTGGGGAAAACTACTGGATAGCTGTGAAGAATATTCTTAAGTACTTGAGAATGACTAAAGAAATATTATTGGTGTATGATAACGGTGAACTCCAGGTGGAGTCCTTTACCGATTCGAGTTTCCAGAGTGATAAGGACGACAGTAAGTCGGTCTTGGGTTTTGTCTTTACCCTCAACGGAGGGGCGGTGTGTTGGAAGAATTCCAAGAAAGACACCGTAGCAGACTCGACGATGGAGGCTGAATACATCGCTGCCAACGATGCTGCCAAGAAGCTGTCTGGATGAAGAAGTTCATTGCTGTGCTTGGTGTGGTTCCATCCATTGAGCATCCAATACCTTTGTGTTGTGATAACAATGGAGCGGTGGCTTTGGCCAAGGAACCCAGGTCCCATCGGAGATCCAGACATATTCTGAGGCGGTATTACCTGATCAGGGAGATAGTAGATCGCCAGGAGATCGAGGTCAGGAGAGTTGACACGAAGGACAACGTAGCAGATCCACTCAAAAAGGCCCTCCCCCAGATATAATTTGAGAGACTTTTTGGGATGTTGGGTATGAGATACTACAACACATGGCCTTAGTGCAAGTAGGAGATTGTTAGTTATATGTATGCCCTAGAGGCCATTATTATAAATGTGATGTATATTATAGTGGATGCTTGGACATATATATAGAGTGGACTTTCTTGCTCGACATGATAGTATGCTATCTGGTTACTCTTTATCTTAACATGTTACTGGTATTCTTTACTGTTTTTCTCTCACATGTTGATAAAGCCCTTAGGATATCTACTTGACTACCAGGATTATGATGAGATCATACTAGTAGGGCCAGGGTGGTCCACAAGTACATCCTTTAATCAGTTCCTAGTCATGGGAATATCGAGACCAGGGCATCGATATTCCAGAGTAAACTAGTGTGTACGTTTCTTTTCCCTTAGAGGGCGATGGTTGATCCCACAACCATTGGTGTGTGACATCAAAGATTGTACACAGGTGCTCATTGGAGAATGGGTACACCGAACAGGAATCGTCGAGGACTCGTATGTGCCAGTATACCAATCGTCAGATAGCAGTCCTCTGGTGACACTGGTACAGGTTAGTCTGTTGACCCGAGATCGTCATAGAGTCTTGTGTGGCTCCCACTGTGCTTTGATTTCCTCCCTACCACGGCTCAAAGAAGTCGTGCAAACAGGTGGATTTTGGGTACAATACCGATTCATATGAAGCAATGAGAGATAGGAGGGGTTTCGTCTCTCCCGGTATTGGGGGTTGATATTGCTCTATGCTCGATTGGATATAACTGGAAGTCCCTGGCCAGGGCTGCTGCTGAGATTTACTTATAAGAGTTATCAGTAGTTTCTCAAACCGTTATAGGCTAGACATCGGCATGACTTATCACGTTACTAGGGACTGACGTTTACCACCCCTAGACATGATATGCGACATATCAGACGAAGAGACCGGACTGTACGGTAGTGTTACCGATAGTCTTCATGGAGAGTATGGACTAGCTTGCTTGTTGATCTTCATATTGCTCAATACCCCGGTAGCCGTTACGTCCAACTAGTATCGCTAACGGCTTATGGGTGACTGATGTGATCATCACCTACTGCTGGCGTATTGACGAGTCTTTAGAGTCCCACACAGAAGTTTCCTGGTTCGAACGAAACGAAGTAGGACATATATGTGATATGTGTGTGGGCCTGATTAAATACGTGTGTGTGATACTGTATTGTAATCTGGCAGTTATTTGTTATCGGTTCGGTTATATGTGATATAACCAGATTGTCGAGTCAAGTGTTAATTTGATAATGAGATATACAGATGAATGATATTAGTCGGTCATATCTGATATAACCGGATTATTAAATCAAGAGTTGATTTAATAATGTGATATATATTATATGTGATATAATTATATCTTAACTAATATCATTAGCTTACTAATTATTCTTCATTATATATATATATATATATATATATAATAATGAAGCATGACATGATTTCTATTTTTGAGAAAAATAGAAAAGAGGTGGAAAATGAGAGCATGGTTGCAAGCATGGGCTTTATTCATAGTTTATTCATCTTGACCCACTATTCAAGCATGGTTGCAATTTTATATTGCAAAATTCCATGCTTGAATGAGTGGGGGTCAAGAGTTGACATTCATTCTTGTCTCATTTGTAAGTCCACAGTAGCACCCCTGCCGTCTAACAGACGCCAAATGTGGAACAAAAACTTTTACAACTGGCGCTATCATGTACTATAACCCGGATCTGCCATTAAAGCTAAACTAACAAAATACAAAGTGGGTAGAAATGTTATACCAAACGATCCGAGTCCTTTGGTCTTCAACCATCATCCCACGCTTTGTTGCGGCTGCTCCGATCTCCTGAATCTCCAGTCTCCTCGTCCAGGTGGCACCACGTCGACGGATTTTTAAACGGGCTCCCGCCTCTGAACCGAGGCAACTCGATCATCAAGTTTGCTAAAAGAGATGACCAAGATTGATGTAGAGAATGAGTAGAACACTTTGTCTCGCTTCATCCAAAACCATGGACGAACGGTTAATGAAGTTGCCATTTGAATCGGGTAAATGAGAAATTGGCTATTCTAATTTTCATGAACCTAAACTTTCATAATCTTTTCAAAAAAATTGAATCCTTTTTTCTATCAAGAGGGGGCCGGCCACTTATCAAGGGGAGGAGGGTGAGTGTAGGAGCTAGGAGGTGAACACAAGAATAAATGAAGGAGTGAGTCATATTAACACATCATGAAACCATTAAATGCAAACATGAATCACTAACCTAGTCATTAACCTAGTCACTATTCAACATTAAATGAACATGAAATGCACTAATGAGTCATTAAGCCTAGTCACCATCTAGAAACATCTAGAACCTTCCACACCCATCAAGAAAAGATAAATCCGTATTTAACCGAATGATAAATACGGGTGATAGAAAACTGGAAACTGGCAACTTCCAAAAGTGATCCTGAAACGAATTTCAGGATAACCCCGTAACAGTATAAACATACCCGCATTTGTATTACGACCGAATACAAATGCAACTGAGACAAAGATATTATATCTACACACTATAATACTCGGATCCGGCTTAAACCAAAACCTACCAGTATTATCTGCCCGAAATATGACACGTTCGTAAACGCACGTGCATTTTCCGAACCCTGCCATAAAACCATATGGCCTCTACAACGTTTCGCCCGAACTTGGGAAACTGTCTGTGGGGGACTCTAATGACTCATCAACACACTGGCACTGGGTATAACCACTAGCACATCAGAGGTACGAACTGTACGTAATGGTTGCCTATGTATTGATTGGAAGGGAAGCTGACGAGCGAAATCATCCATAAACCCTACAGAGCCTAACAGTGAAAATATACATACAGTCCGGTCCGTTCTTCTAAGAGTATCGCATATCGAATTTAGGGGGGTGTATAAAGTCAGACCCCTAATAACGCGATAATTCGTGTCGGTATGAAGCCCATCACCACCTGAGAAACTACTGATCCAAATCGGTAATTCTCCACTACCTAGACTGAGGATTTCTAGTGATGGCCACCCGTGTACTGTGCGACATCAACCCCCAATACCGGGGGAGACGAATCCCCGACGATCCGCTCACTGCCTCCATGTGGCTCGGGACGCTACCCAAAAAATACCTGTTTGCACGTCTCCTTTGAGCGTGGTAGGGTAGAAATCAAAGCACAGTGGGAACTCACACGAGACAAATGACGATCTCAGGTCGACAAACTAACCTGTACACATGTCACCAGGGAACCGCTATCTGACGATATGTATAATACCAACTAGCATGTTCCCGGCGAGTCCTGTCCGGTGTACTCATAACCCAATGAGCACCTGTATACATCTTAGGTGAACCAACTGACACCAATGGCTTGTGAGACCGGTCACCGCCCCTCGTCGGGGTCTCGACTGTATACACTAGTCTACTCTGGAGTATCGATACCCTGTCTCGAAACTCCTACGACTAAGGACACTTTAAGGATGTGCTTACAGACCCCAGCTCCCACGTATATGATCGCCATCATACTGCTGGTAGTCAAGAAAGAATCCTATGGGCTCTATCATCATACAATAGTGAACTAAAGCATGTATACGATGATAAAGACAAGCCAGATAGCATACTATCATCTCGAGCAAGACTGTCATATCGGTATAGGTCCTGCCTCAATTATTGCAATCACGTACCTGCGATCCAATAATTGACTTTGAGAGCACTATATCCAACAATCTCCCACTTGCACTTAAGGCTGATTATTGCGATGTCGCATACTCACAGCCCGTGTGATACCGAACATCCAACTCCTCTACTAATCAGTTTCACAAAGCTAGTTTGTAAAACTCTTGTGTTCGAGAAATAGCCTCAGTGAGTGGATCCGCCCTGATGTTTCTTTCTATGTCTCTCTTAATCTCAAGTTCGCGGAGAAAGCCATCTCCCGAATCGAGTAATACTTGTCTTAGAATATGTCTGAATATCTGATGGGACCTAGTTCATAAATGAACTGCAAATCCAAACTTCTTTAGACTTTATTGATAACTGAACCTAATCAGTATCCAGCACCATGACTCCCACAGTATCCTCTTGGACCACCTGTCCATAATACTGTCCCTCGTCAGAGGGAAAACAATAACTCTGACAATCACTCTGTCATCCAGGTCACCTTGGAAGCCTGGAATGATAACCGTCTCCTCAAGGAGGCTGCCATTATCAAATCCATAGAACATCCATTCATGTTCTAAAACTGCTTCCTTATGTTTCTTCAGGATTGGATTAATATAAACTTATCGCAACTAGTGCAAAAACAACATCTGGTGTGGTACTTGACATCTCATAATTGACTCAATTGCCTAAGCAAGTGATCTGCCAATCATGCACATCCCTCTCCCCTTTAGTCTATAAGACACCTTTAGAGAGGGTGACTCCATCATCTGCAGGTACACCACCATGCTAGGAGTCATCTATTCTAAATACTATTAGAATACTGTCAAAGTACCCAAATTGGGAAACTACCTAATTTTAGATCT
Organism: Agapanthus africanus; assembly: GCA_030015575.1. Lineage (NCBI taxonomy): Eukaryota > Viridiplantae > Streptophyta > Magnoliopsida > Asparagales > Amaryllidaceae > Agapanthus > Agapanthus africanus. The sequence continues at coordinate 205,386,287 of CM057341.1, read as the reverse complement.
AAAACCATAGATCTAGTAACCAGAATGTCTGATATTATATCCATATCCTTTGTGGAGAAACAACTGTGTGACTACCACAGTACAGCCGATCGTAGTATAGGAATTTTACTTCCTACTCTGTGTATGTCATCCAAATACCAGGACATCACACCCTACTACCTTCTCAACAGATCCATCCCCTATTCTGATGAAGTCAAACCCATGACTGTCACATCAAAAATAGATGATCTAATCTCCGCTATATTTGCTCAAGCCTATAAATAGACATAAGCTACTTGCCTATTATGCTTCCGCTGCTCCCACTGACTACGACAACCCTCTGGCAGAATAATATATACGTGTACTTCTAAAGCTAGTTTAGAATGACGCTATACATATCCTCCTGCCGGGTCTCATAGTCTGGAACAACAGTAGTGTCAAGTTTGGGTAAACAAGAACCTCCCTGTCACCGTCCTTGAGGCTACCGGAGTACCTCTCAGGTGTCTGAGGTTACCCACCATGTCTGCGGAGTGGCTATTCGAATGTCAAAACCTGATTGAATATATATGTCCTATTAAATTTTCCGTAATCGTTTGCGGTTCTGGAATCACTTCCAGTTCTACCATACTCCCACTACTGTTTTCTGAAAAAATCCATTTTACTAAAACTGTGACGAGTCAAGAACAATATCACTATTGATCTTCCAGATGGTAGAAATGTCAACCCTCATCAAAGCCAGGGTCAACCCACAAACTGCCATTACAGAAAAGTGCCTTGAGTTATCCAGTGTCTGGTTTTAAGCATAAGCCAGACAACTCCCCGTATCTTAACATCGTTAAGATATGAACCATTCTATATACAATATAGAAATAGAGGCACTAATTTAATTGGAACCAGATTCAAATCATGCAACTGTCTCCAGTGCATATCAATTTAATGGAGAGAGGCTAATTAGTATTACTCAACTTAGGAATACATCTAATTATAAGTAACCCGAAAGAGAAACTAGTTTCTCAAAACCTTTACTATCAACTGAATACCAATCACAAGAATCTACATCTTCGATTTCTTTGAAGAATCCCGATACTTGCGATACCTGGTTCTCTACTTTATTCTTATACCTACAACTTCTCAAAACTTAGACATTGTATTTCTACGAAACACTTGTCTAAAAACTAGAGAAGTCATAAGTAAACAGAACATAGTACGAGGACCTACCCCTTTGTCCTGACGGACACTGGACAACATACAATACTCTGTATAAGTCCACTGAGTTAAATAACTCAAAACCTGTGCATCGTAGGTTGAAAACTGTACCCACGCGATTTTCTCAAATATCACCAATTACAACGAATTTCGATATAATGAGGATGATCACCTAATTTCCAATAACTTACTCCCACTCATCATCTGTAAAACCATACAGATGTGAGAATCATACCTGGTAAATACATACCCTGAAGTAAGTATCTAATCGGGAAATCAGTTTTCCATTAATAATGCACTTAAACATGAAAATGTTTCATAGGGGTATCTTGGTATTTTAGTAATGCCTCTTCCATAATCCAATTCATGACTTTAACCATATATCTCTTTTCCATCTTCCAAATCCCTTTATTTGTCTTTAGTCGTTACCTTCTGTACACCATCGTTAGGCTAAATGGTTTTCTTCCTACCCTACCGTTCGGCATCAGCCTATGGTTTGGAAGAAGACTATCCAGTAAGCATAATAGGTGTACTCTCCTGAACCAAGGAGTACTCCTAACTTGAGAGAAGGTGATGATAAAAGACAACTGAATAATACCTTATTCTATTAAAGGTGAAATAGGAGTGGCGATGAAGTACGTGGTTTGGTCGTGAATGATAACAGTCGCAATTTACTTTGCCCTCTTTCTAATCCCTTTATTTTGTCTTTACATATTACCTTCTGCACACCCTACTTAGGCTAATTGGTTTTCTTCATTCCCTACCTTTCGGCGCCTGCCTGTGGTTTGGAATAAGACTATCTAATAAGCGTAATAGGTGTACTCTCCTAAACTAAGGAGCCCTCGCAACCTGAGAGAAGGTGATAATAAAAGACAACTGAATAAACCAATTCTATTTTTCCTGAACCTGGATCCATCCTCGAAGAAGTCCCTCCGAGTTCGTATATAACCATACGATGGATCTATCCAATGGAAGTGGATGTCCGTAGTAATACGGGGTGTTCTGAGAAATACAAAGGTTAAAGGAAGAAGCGGCAATGACTTATGCAACTAAGACAATCAAAAAGCCAGTATTTTAAGAAGGTTCGGTCAACTTGGTCACTGAGTCATAGTCTAGGGTCGGTCATAGGTCGCTGCCAAAGAGAGAGAGAGAAAAGAAACACTCTGCGTGCACTCTAACCTAGATCAGAATGGTTATCACTTTATCTAATCAGGAAACCTCCCACTGTAATCTCAAATTCTCCTCCAAACCTTAAAGAAGAATTAGTCGGGATCACCCTAAGAGTAAACCAACTCATCAGTGAGAATCGGGATCCAACTATCATCGCATGATAACTTGATGGAAGCCACTTAAGTTATCACACTCCAGAAGGTATGTGCATGCCTGGCAAGTTTCCTGTATGTTTGAAACTCCCGATATGATTTTTCCCCATGCTCTTATGACCTTGGCGTTGGTCAAAATATCATAAGTCACATGCCAAGTTTTACCCGTCACTATCCATGTCAATTTGAACCCACCCGCACATGCCCTTGACGTTGGCCAAAATGGCAGAACGACTGTCCCAAACCAACTCATCTATCTATGCAACAGATGAATACCCAGCAGCTACCAAACACTATGCCTTGGTATTGGTCAAAATACATATCTTGAATACTACTGAATACCCAAAAGAAATGATGGAGGGCTACGACTGGTTTTTGTCTAAAAACCTTTAACGTAATGAACTTGATCTCGTTGAAGGAACCTGATAGCATTTTATAAAAATATAGTGGCGAAAACCTTTTGCTAAAGAGGTCTCTCCCGGTGAACGGATCTGGGCTCTTTCCTCGTGGAATGAGGTGCAGGATATTCCAACTGAATACCATGATGCAAAGCAACTTGTAATCGACTATAATGAAGTTATTACCCTGACACAAACTTCTGCCCAAGGGGTCTCTCCCGGTGAAGGGATATCAGCCCTTGCCTCGTCGAATGAGGTGCAGGATATTCCAACCGAATATCACTATGCAAAACAAAAGGAAACGTCTTTATAATAACACTTTTTAAAATTGGTTCCAACAACATCAAATATAGATTTGTTTTACTTTGCATTGATCAGAATCAATGCAGTCCCATCAATTAATCACACCAGAAAAGAACGAAAATATAATGTACGTATATGCCATCCGCATTCGCCACTGGGTCCTGTCATCACCCGTTAAGTTACTTAATTAATGACAGAGCGGGGACTGGACTAGCGTGGGTGTAAAACATATACAACATCAAATCGTATATATAGCAATATACAATAATCGCTCCAGGCGTGATAATATGCAACATTACAGAAAAGTAATAAGCATCACAGAACAATACAGATAATCCGGGATCCCCGGGTTTCACAGAGCCGCTACTGAAACCCGACATTCCCTTGGTCACTGTAAGTCCACGGTAGCGCCCCGGCCATCTAACAGACGCCAAATACGGAATAAAAACTTTTACAACTGGCGCTATCGCGTACTATAACCCGGATCTGCCATTAAAGCTAAACTAACAAACTACAAAGTGGGTAAAAATGTTATACCGAACGATCCGAGTCCTTCGGTCTTCAACCATCATCCCACGCTTTGTTGCGGCTGCTCCGATCTCCTGAATCTCCAGTCTCCTCGTCCAGGTGGCACCACGTCGACGGATCTTTAAACGAGCTCCCACCTCTGAACCGAGGCAACTCGATCATCAAGTTTGCTAAAAGAGATGACCAAGATTGATGTAGAGAATGAGTAGAACACTTTGCCTCGCTTCGTCCAAAGCCATGGACGAACGGTTAATGAAGTTGCCATTTGAATCGGGTAAATGAGAAATTGGCTATTCTAATTTTCATGAACCTAAACTTTCATAATCTTTTCAAAAAAATTGAATCCTTTTTTCTATCAAGAGGGGGCCGACCACTTATCAAGGGGAGGAGGGTGAGTGTAGGAGCTAGGAGGTGAACACAAGAATAAATGAAGGAGTGAGTCATATTAACACATCATGAAACCATTAAATGCAAACATGAATCACTAACCTAGTCATTAACCTAGTCACCATTCAACATTAAATGAACATGAAATGCACTAATGAGTCATGAAGCCTAGTCACCATCTAGAAACATCTAGAACCTTCCACACCCATCAAGAAAAGATAAATCCGTATTTAACCGAATGATAAATACGGGTGATAGAAAACTGGAAACTGGCAACTTCCAAAAGTGATCCTGAAATGAATTTCAGGATAACCCCGTAACAGTATAAACATACCCGCATTTGTATTACGACCGAATACAAATGCAACTGAGACAAAGATATTATATCTACACAGTATAATACTCGGATCCGGCTTAAACCAAAGCCTACCAGTATTATCTGCCCGAAATATGACACGTGTGTAAACGCACGTGCATTTTCCGAACCCTGCCATAAAACCATACTTCCTCTACAACGTTTCGCCCGAACTTGGAAAACTGTCTGTGGGGGACTCTAATGACTCATCAACACACTGGCACTGGGTATAACCACTAGCACGTCAGAGGTACGAGCTGTACGTAACGGTTGCCTATGTATTGATTGGAAGGGAAGCTGACGAGCGAACTCATCCATAAACCCTACAAAGCCTAACAGTGACAATATACATACAGTCCGGTCCGTTCGTCTAAGAGTATCGCATATCGAGTCTAGGGGAGTGGATAAAGTCAGACCCCTAATAACGCGATAATTCGTGTCGGTATGAAGCCCATCACCACCTGAGAAACTACTGATCCAAATCAGTAATTCTCCACTACCTCTGCAGAGGATTTCGAGTGATGTCCACCCGTGCACTGTGCGACATCAACCCCCAATACCGGGAGAGACGAATCCCCGACGATCCGCTCACTGCCTCCATGTGGCTCGGGACTGCACCCAAAAAATACCTATTTGCACGTCTCCTTTGAACGTGGTAGGGTAGAAATCAAAGCACAGTGGGAACTCACACGAGACAAATGACGATCTCAGGTCGACAAACTAACCTGTACACATGTCACCAGGGAACTGCTATCTGACGATATGTATAATACCAACTAGCATATTCCCGGCGAGTCCTGTCCGGTGTACTCATAACCCAATGAGCACCTGTATACATCTTAGGTGAACCAACTGACACCAATGGCTTGTGAGACCGGCCACCGCCCCTCGTCGGGGTCTCGACTGTATACACTAGTCTACTCTGGAGTATCGATGCCCTATCTCGAAACTCCTACGACTAGGGACACTTTAAGGATGTGCTTACAGACCCCAGCTCCCACGTATATGATCGCCATCATACTGCTGGTAGTCAAGCAAGAATCCTATGGGCTCTATCATCATGCAATAGTGAACTAAAGCATGTATACAATGATAAAGACAAACCAGATAGCATACTATCATCTCGAGCAAGACTGTCATATCGATATAGGTCCTGCCTCAATCATCGCAATCACGTACCTGCGATCCAATAATTGACTTTGAGAGCACTATATCCAACATCATTCTCAACACTTAGCCATTTTTCTTGAGTTGCTCCTATCGTTGCTCTCTAGCTTCATCTTCCTCCTCAAATGTCATGGTTCAAGCTTCAACCCTCACATGAGATGTGAATCATGAAGCTTGAACACAATCTTGTAGGCTTTTAACATCCCATAGTTCACCATCCCACACCAAACTAGCAATTTGGTGTGGTGTGTTTGCTACAAAAAAGGAGTTTAGTGTAGAGTTAGCTTGGGCTAGAGAGACTTCGGGTGGATAGTTTTTGGCACGAAGATCACGAAGGAGGGTCATTCAACTCAAAGAGGAGCCTTATGGAGTCGCGTGGACTTCAACCCAGAGTTTTAGAAGAGAAGGACTCAAACTACAAAGGTTGTATGCTCTTTTCTACTATTGGTTTTATCACATCACAAAGGCATACCCAAATAATCAAGAAAAGATCTTGTTAGTCTAACTTAGCACCTAATAAAATTTATAATTTGGCATGCTTGATACCTCTAGAACCTCATGGTGGTGTTAAGGTAGACTTTCAGTTCTAACCTATGGGTTCTTAGCTCATTGTTTTGGTTTCGATATGATATTTACGCCGATATTTTATAACGACGATTGTAGGTACGTGAAAGGTTCTTAGGCACCCTAATGAGGTTATAGAAGGCATCGAACATGCCATTTTCAAATTTTAACGGTGCCTACAAACCCTAACAAGATCGTTTGCTAGAAATCTAGGCGAAACAAAACTAGTTAACACTTAACTAAGGGAATACGGAAATACAACCTTTGTAGATCCGGTGCTCCAGCTCCATTGCTCCGCAACGAAGTCCTCTCCGCTGTCCAATAAGAATCTGGGCTCTAGCGTCGACTTCATCGGAGAATAAGGGAGCTAGGTCGTCGATGTCCATGCCGAAGATGATCTACGTCGAGGCATCGCTAAATCAAGCTCCGACTTCACCAAGTCAAGAAACTTGTGAAGAAAACACACTCTACTACTTGGCAAGAGGTAGAGGACGAAGAAATAGGAAGTGGGTGGACTTTAGTTTTGGATTTCTCACTCTTTTAATCACTTCACCATTGATGAAGTGAAGGTTTTCTTCATGAAGATGAAGAAGAAGAAGATATATTATGATAAGAATAATAGAATAGAATATGAATAATCATTTCTTATCATAATTAAACTATAGTAATGTGTAAAGAGTTGACCATAGTTAAATGAATGGTTAGGGTTTAATAGATGAAGACAAAAGGGTTAGATTGGTCAAAGCTTCATGAAGCTTCACTTAGCTTCATGAAAGAAACCCTTTTGTTTTCTTTTTCTCATTTATCTTTTAAATCCAAATGAAAAGATAAATGAATGAATAAAAGAAAACCCTAATTATTTATTTAACTTAGGTTTACTTCATTACACAAACCCTAGCATTCTTGCATCATCAAACATGATACAAACAAGTGCACAAAATCATATCGCATATGCAATGCGCACACCCGAGTGAGAAAATCCATTTAAAGTCAACCGATACTAGTTGATGCAAAGTAATATATCAAATATATAAATATGCATTAAATCATTAAATCAACACTTGATTCAATGATCCGGTCATGTCGCACACAACCGACTAGTATACAATGTATCGGCTTATCGAATCAACGCTTGAATCGATAACTAGGTTATATCGCATACAACCATTCGACACATTGATCGCGAGAATGAAATACGGTATCACATACACGCATTATTCTCGGTCACGCACATATCTCATATGCGCTCCTATTTCGTTTCGCTTGAGCCAGGAAACCTCTGTGTAGGACTCTAAAGACTCGTCAATACGCCGGCAGCAGATGATGATCATATCAAACACCCACAAGCCGCAAGCGGTCTGCTAAACGTAACGGCCACCCGGGTATTGAGCGATCTGAAGATCGACGAGCAAGCCCGCTCACACTCCAGTGAATCCAACCAGTAACACTACCGTACAGTCCGGTCCGATCGTCTGATATGTCGCATATCTTGCCTAGGGGTGGTAAACGTCAGACCCCAAAAGCTCGATAAGTCGTGTCGATATGAGGTCTATAACAATTCGAGAAACTACTGGTAACACTTACCAGTAAATCTCAGCAACCCTGGCCAGGGATTTCCTGTTATAGCCAATCGAACACAGCGCAACATCAACCCCCTATACCGGGAGAGACGAATCCCCTCCTATCGCTCATTGCCTCCATGTGACTCGGGACTGTACCCAAAAACCACCATTTTGCACGCCCTCTTGGACGTGGTAAGATGGAAATCAAAGCACAGTGGGAACCATACAAGACTCTATGACGATCTCGGGTCAACAGACTACTCTGTACCAGTGTCACCAGAGAACTGCCATCTGACGTGAGGTATAATACCATCTGGGAGTTCTCGGCGAGTCCGTCCAGTGTACCCAGTCTCTACTGAGCACCCGTATATCATCTCTGATGTCAAACACCGATGGATATGGGATCATCCATCGCCCATCTATATGGTTCGAGAAGGTACACGCTAGTCTACTCTGGTATATCGATGCCCCGTCTCGATACACCCACGACTAGGGACTTTGAAGGATGTACTTATGGACTACCATGTCCCCACTAGTATGATCCGCATCACAGTCCCGGTAGTCAAGTACACATCCTAAAGGCTTTACCAACATGTAACAGAGAGACAATCAGTGTACACGTTAAGGTAAAGGGTAACCAGATAGCATACTATCATGTCGAGCAAGAAAGTCCTCCCTATATATGTCCCAGCATCCACTACAATATACATCCTATGTACAGTAATGGCCTCTAGGGCATACATATAACTAACAATCTCCCACTTGCACTAGGGCCATCTGTAGCAGTGGTTGTAGTATCTCATACTCAACCATCCCATAAAAGTCTCTCTCTGGGAATAGGCCTTCGTGAGTGGATCCGCCGTGTTGTCCTCTGAGTCTACTCTCCTCACCTCGATCACCCTGGAGATCAACCATCTCCATGATCAAGTGATACTGCCTTAGAATAAGTCTGGATCACTGATGGGACCGGCGTTCCTTGGCATAAGCCACAACTCCATTGTCTCACAATGGTAGGAACGTAGTTCATCTCATGAACTAATATACACCCAAACATCCTCTTTGGTAGCATCTTAAGTAGCGATGTATCTAGCCTTTATCGTCTAGTATGTCGCGGTATCTAGCTTGGAACTCTTCCAACATACCGTCCCTTTAGTGAGGGTAAAGACAATGCCTGCGACTGACATTCAGTCGTCTTTATCACCCTGGAACACTTCCAGTGATTCTCCCCTGGATCGATTGATACCATCTCACTGCAACTAGTGAGAATCCTAACATCCATTTAGATCTATCTCATAGATCCAAAACTCAGGATTTAGGAGGTATCATTTTGATCCTATATGGAGAATCATAGTGACAAGCGGAGATTGATCGAGCGTAGCATAAGAAACTACTTTCTTATCAAGAGTATGTCATCCACGTACTCTACGAGGATCACCACCATACTCCCTACTACCTTTTTGTTTATACAAGGTTCATCTACCATTTTGATGATGTCAACTTCTTTGACTACTTCATCAAAATAGATGTTCCAACTCCGCGATGCCTGCTTTATCCTATAAAGCATGTTGCACACGTTTCCGCTGCTCCCACTGTCTACGAAGCCCTCTGGCTGTGTTCTTATAGACCTTCTCTTCTAAATCGTTATTTAGAAAAGGAGTCATGGCACCCAACCACCAGATATCGTAGTCATGGTATGTAGCCGTGGCAAGTAGGATCTGGATGGACTTAAGCATAGATACTGGAAAAGGTTTCATCATTATCCACGCCTGGTTGATGACGAAAACCTTTAACAAGTCTAGCTTTGAAAGTCTCAACCCTTCCAAGTACACCAAGTAATCTTCTCATGATATACTTGCTCCTGATGGGGATTTAACCCTTCAGATATAGCAACTAAAGTCCATACTTTGTTGGTGTATAAGGATTCCATCTCAGATCGCTAAGCATCCAGCCATTCTTACAGAGTCTTACTCCTGATGGCCAGCTCGAAGCTAGTTGGGTCATCATCTCATGATGCAATCCTCGCTCCCTCTGTCATAGAGAAACCGAAGTATCTCTCAGGTGGGTGAGGAACCCTACTAGATCGGCGGAGAGGCTGAGGTTCGTTGGAATCTACTGAATCCATTGGCTCTATCAAATCATCTGCTGCAGTTTGTATAGCTGGAACATTTCCAGTTCTACACAACAGACCTTGCCTCGAGCTTGTCCGGATTTTGCTTTTAGACATAGGCCGGACAACCCCAAATCTTAACTGACTTAAGAGATGGGCTCTTCCCTTTCCATATCATATATGAAGTGGTAGGCAACTGATTTGATTCGAACCTTATTCAATAGGTATGCAACTTCATAAGTGCATAACTCCCAAAAAGGAAACAGGTAACTCAGTAGTACTCATCATAGAGCACACCATATCAAATAGGGTGTATCTGCTCCGCCCCGATATACCATCGTGCTATGGTGTAAACGGAGGAGTAATGCTGAGAGAGAATCTCATTCTCCTTTAGAATAGTCCAGGAATTCCATGCACAAGTATTCTCCTCCTCGATCACATCAAAGGACATAATACTTATACCCGTATTTTGGTTCTCTACTTCTAACTTATATTCTGTGAATATCTCAAAAGGTTCGGACTTGTGTTTCAACAAGAACATATGTCTGAATCTAAAGAGATCATCAGAGAACGTAATGAAGTATAAAGAACCAATCCTGGTATGTGTAGACAGGAGACCTACATACATCATCATGTATCAGTCCCAAGAGTTCACTAACTCTTTCTCTGTTTCCAATAAACAGAGCTATGGTCATCTTATCTTTGTGACATGACTGGCGAGTTTCACAAGATGTAAATTCAAACTGATTTAAATATGCATCTATATGTAACTCTAGCTAGTCGGGTCACATTGATCTGACCTAGTCTACAATACCTCAAGAAGAATTCGTTCATTTCTGAACTCTTCCTCTTGTGTGTGTTCCATATACTAAAAAACTGTAGTTTGATTTAGAACGTCAATGCTTTTAGACAACGTGCCTGAACCGATCAACTTTTGATATAGGAAATGTTCAAAACATTATCCAACAATACGAAATTTTATCGTTTCTTTACTAATAAAGAGACAGATATGATTTTGTATATCAGGTTCGGTATCTAATAACATTCGTTCAGAATCAATGTATTACAATACAGGGTGACAGTGACCAACAGACTTGGCTGCAACACTTGCCCCGTTTTCTGCCTCATGAAACTTATCACCCGTTCTCAGTTTTTCTACCCTTTTGTAGCCCTATGTAACAGATTACATATCTGGGATCCTGATCCGGTATCATATACCCAGGATACGGAGGATACTGAGAAACAGTTCTTTGTAATGAACACACCCGAAGATGATGCATCGTATGCACTTTCTTCGTTTGGGCGGCACGGGAAATCTGGTATTCCCCAATTTCCTGCTCTGATTTATAACAATTATAAGTTGGAGCGGGACCAACGTTCCCCAGCTCAGTATAACAAGCGGGTTCGGTCAATAATCCGTATTATTATCTTGATTAAGGCGTGATATGGTCGCTACCAGGAGAGAGAGAGAAGAAAACACTCAGCGTGCGCTCTTTCAAGAATAGATTGGTTATAATTTTATCTAATCAGGATGGCTCCCACTGCTTTTTATCAAATCTTCCTTCAAACCCTAAAAGGAAAGATTAGCCGGGATTAATTACACACTACAAGTTCGCCAATCTTTCAGCCAGGCCAGTGTCGGTACTTTGAGGGAGGTCCCCCGTGTTTTCGCACGAACCTAATTAATGTAAACCTCGTTTTCCCAGAGGCGTAACCTCGTTAACACCTTTCTAGACACCTACTTGATCAGCTAATTGCAATCTGTAAAACTCTCCCAGGAGTAACTCTTACTCGCAGCGGGTATCGGGATCCAACTATCTCATAGAAGGTATGCAATCTCATTGCAAATTTCAACACTTGAAATTCCCGATTACATTTTGCCCCTAGCACCCTATGACCTTGACGGAGGCCAACAAACCATAGGCTACTTGTCAAGTTCAACCCGTCATTTCTTGATCGAATCAAACCCACACACACGACCCTTGACGGAGGCCAACAAGGTCGCACGACTACCCTAACTCAATCTGCATCATATGCATAAGCAGATAAATACTGGTTAGCTACCGCACACTGCGCCTTGACGGAGGCCAACAAACGCAGCACGAATACTAAACAGCAGTTATCTGAAATGACGGAGGGCTACGACAGGTTTTTATGAAAACCTATTGCGTAATGAACTTGATATCGTTGTAGGATCGAATGAATTTTGAAATGGAGTGTTTTTGAGGCTTTTCTAGTTTTGCTAAAGGAGTCACTCCCGGTGAAGGGATCGTCGGTCCTTTCCTCGTCGAATGAGGTGCGGGATATATCATATATATCACCGTGCAAAGCAAAAACTCTTAAAAGCAATCAAAAAACAAACCGAATGTGTAGCATCTGCCAGTTATTGCTAAAGGAGTCACTCCCGGTGAAGGGATCTCGGTCCTTTCCCTATCGAATAAGGTGCAGGATATATCACATATACCGATGTGCAAAGCAAGACCTGTAGCTACCTGTTTTATTTTGAAATTCGATTCTACAACATCTTAGGTTTCTTTTATTTCCTTAATCACATTAATGAAGTCCCATCATTTAAGTACCTAAACATCACAGATAAATAAGACGTACACTTATGCCATCCGCATTCGCCTCGATGTCCCCTCGTGCACCGTTAGGTTAGGTAACTAACGGCAGAGCAGGGCAGGGCTAGCACGGGTGTAAAACATAAGTAACGTCTATATAATATATCATATATACTATATACTGTATCTATCATAGAACATCACATGATCACATCACAGATATCGCAGCAGAAGAATCATATGTAATATTGGATATACTAGGACGTCCGTGTTTTCAATACGAGCCAGTATAAAACACGGATTCCACGGTCGTGATGAATAGCCAAACCCACACCCCTAGACCCCTACGAGAGCGGCAAGCAACCCTACCAATTCTGGAGTTAGGAGACCCGGCCTCGACTCCTCGAGTTGGTCTCCCACTGAACTTCAGAACCCGGTTACTTGTGCCCTCCTCCTTGGGTCTATCCTAGTGCGGAAAAGTAAATAATATACAAACGGTGACTACTTCCGCTACCTGGAAGCGCCCCAATAAAAGAATATTACATACAAGTTTTTACATGAATGAAAATGAAAAACACTCATCTCACATAAAAACCCCTGGCTATTCAAACACGACGATCCAATATAACATATCCAGCAACACATAACATCACATGTCATCAACGTAAGTAAACATGCGTATCCCAATTGTCGTTGACATATAGCAACGAAACCGGCGATATCACATATTACACTTACGGTCACAGAAAAGAAAGTGTAAAACTACAACAGTTGGAATCCGCAATCTGCATAGACATCGCATGCCTAATCAAATGAATACTTTAGACATCACATGCCTAACAATTATAAACCCCGCATTTTAGTCTCAAAATCGAAAACTCTTTTCAATACCAAGTCGGGCAATTCAACAAGATTCCCGACACCCTGATCGAATGCTCGTCGCAAACTTCAGTAGGCGGCCGCACCCCCGATACCGTCGACGAAGTGCACCAAGGCGGAACACCGCTACCGCGAGCACCCGAACGGATGCTTTCGGCGACGGGGTTCTCCTACAGTCACTTGGTCGGGGCTATGGAGAGAGGCTGTCTATTAAGTTTACCCGGCGAGTATCCGCGTACGCTATGTGATTGCGACGGAGTTTTGATCACATCAAAATTCCGTGGCAACCGATCAAGTGAGACTAAAGTGCTATGTTTATAACATTCATTTAGTTATCTCATAACTTATTGTGAATTCCAATTATTGTATCCCATTCCAGATAAACAGAAAATGTTAAACTTTTCGATCGAACAGTCAAACACCCAAGTTTTCCCGATACAGATCAACACATGAAATAAGTCTAACAACATTCAGTTCGTGCCTCAGTACCAACGGTCCAGCCGTAGAAGGGTCAAGCCAATGCCTCACATGTGGCACGCCGTACTGCCCCAAACCCGAAGGTTCAAAGGGCAGTTCAAGACGGTCACATAATCGAGTTAAGGTTTGTTGTCTTCTAGAGGGTCCATTGTGTTACTTGCACTACTTCGAACGTTGTTAAACTACGGAAAAATCCAACACTTGGAAATTTCCCAACAGGGGAAAAATTGGGTATTTATATCCGGTCGAACTTTTTAACATATTCTAAAATTTATCCGGAAAGCCACACAGACAAAATTTGATACCCCGATCGAAACACCGAATCACCAAAATAACCCCAGAAAATTCAACTCTTGAATAAATATTAAAAATTCCCAGAAAATCCAGCACTGTCTATTAGGAGTTACTGTGTAAGATTCGCTGAACAATTATTCCGTACGGCCGCAGAACCGCCGCACGAGCCTTGCTCGTGCCGCGGAACCGCGGCGGTTTGATGGAGTTACGAGCACGAATTTAACAGTAACTCTTCAATTCACCTGCTGAGTTTTCTGAATATTTTTAATGTTGAAAAACTCACTGTTTTCAAAAATGTACAGAGAGCAAGGAAATTTTGGACTTTCGGGTTCGATCGGACTTCAAAATCCGTCTGGACTTCGCCTAAGGCTCTAGCTAGGCTCTGATACCAGTGAAAGGTTCCTAGGCACCCTAATGAGGTTATACAAGGCATCGAACATGCCATTTTCAAATTTTAACGGTGCCTACAAACCCTAACAAGATCGTTTGCTAGAAATTTAGGCGAAACAAAACTAGTTAACACTTCACTAAGGGAATACGAAAATACAACCTTTGTAGATCCGGTGCTCCAGCTCCATTGCTCCGCAACGAAGTCCTCTCCGCTGTCCAATAAGAATCCGGGCTCTAGCGTCGACTTCATCGGAGAATAAGCGAGCTAGGTCGTCGATGTCCATGCCGAAGATGATCTACGTCGAGGCATCGCTAAATCAAGCTCCGACTTCACCAAGTCAAGAAACTTGTGAAGAAAACACACTCTACTACTTGGCAAGAGGTAGAGGATGAGGAAATAGGAAGTGGGTAGACTTTAGTTTTGGATTTCTCACTCTTTTAATCACTTCACCATTGATGAAGCGAAGGTTTTCTTCATGAAGATGAAGAAGAAGAAGATATATTATGATAAGAATAATAGAATAGAATATGAATAATCATTTCTTATCATAATTAAACTATAGTAATGTGTAGAGAGTTGACCATAGTTAAATGAATGGTTAGGGTTTAATAGATGAAGACAAAAGGGTTAGATTGGTCAAAGCTTCATGAAGCTTCACTTAGCTTCATGAAAGAAACCCTTTTGTTTTCTTTTTCTCATTTATCTTTTAAATCCAAATGAAAAGATAAATGAATGAATAAAAGAAAACCCTAATTATTTATTTAACTTAGGTTTACTTCATTACACAAACCCTAGCATTCTTGCATCATCAAACATGATACAAACAAGTGCACAAAATCATATCGCATATGCAATGCGCACACCCGAGTGAGAAAATCCATTTAAAGTCAACCGATACTAGTTGATGCAAAGTAATATATCAAATATATAAATATGCATTAAATCATTAAATCAACACTTGATTCAATGATCCGGTCATGTCGCACACAACCGACTAGTATACAATGTATCGGCTTATCGAATCAACGCTTGAATCGATAGCTAGGTTATATCGCATACAACCATTCGACACATTGATCGCGAGAATGAAATACGGTATCACATACACGCATTATTCTCGGTCCCGCACATATCTCATATGCACTCCTATTTCGTTTCGCTTGAGCCAGGAAACCTCTGTGTAGGACTCTAAAGACTCGTCAATACGCCGGCAGCAGATGATGATCATATCAAACACCCACAAGCCGCAAGCGGTCTGCTAAACGTAACGGCCACCCGGGTATTGAGCGATCTGAAGATCGACGAGCAAGCCCGCTCACACTCCAGTGAATCCAACCAGTAACACTACCGTACAGTCCGGTCCGATCGTGTGATATGTCGCATATCTTGCCTAGGGGTGGTAAACGTCAGACCCCAATAGCTCGATAAGTCGTGTCTATATGAGGTCTATAACAATTCGAGAAACTACTGGTAACACTTACCAGTAAATCTCAGCAACCCTGGCCAGGGATTTCCTGTTATAGCCAATCGAACACAGCGCAACATCAACCCCCTATACCGGGAGAGACGAATCCCCTCCTATCGCTCATTGCCTCCATGTGACTCGGGACTGTACCCAAAAACCACCGTTTTGCACGCCCTCTTGGATGTGGTAAGATGGAAATCAAAGCACAGTGGGAACCACACAAGACTCTATGACGATCTCGGGTCAACAGACTACTCTGTACCAGTGTCACCAGAGAACTGCCATCTGACGTGAGGTATAATACCATCTGGGAGTTCTCGGCGAGTCCGTCCAGTGTACCCAGTCTCTACTGAGCATCCGTATATCATCTCTGATGTCAAACACCGATGGATATGGGATCATCCATCGCCCATCTATATGGGTCGAGAAGGTACACGCTAGTCTACTCTGGTATATCGATGCCCCGTCTCGATACACCCACGACTAGGGACTTTGAAGGATGTACTTATGGACTACCATGTCCCCACTAGTATGATCCGCATCACAGTCCAGGTAGTCAAGTACACATCCTAAGGGCTTTACCAACATGTAACAGATAGACAATCAGTGTACACGTTAAGGTAAAGGGTAACCAGATAGCATACTATCATGTCGAGCAAGAAAGTCCTCCCTATATATGTCCCAGCATCCACTACAATATACATCCTATGTACAGTAATGGCCTCTAGGGCATACATATAACTAACAGTACGATCACGGAGGTTTCCGAGAAGGCGATGATGGACATAGCAACGTGGACTTCGACTAGCTCAACAAGAGTGAGTAGATTTATATCTACATGGGGAAGTCGGGTGATAGTTATGCTATTTAGTTAGTTGTTAATGATATGTTAGATAACTTAGCTAATGGTATTGATGTTATTTCGTATCTACTAGGTTATTCTTGTGCATATATTTTAATATATGGTTATGGTGACATACGTACGTGACGATAGATCCGTACGATATGGATATGGTATAGGATGGGTATAGTACCAGGGATCATATCATACTTGTGATAATGTGGACAGTGTGCCGAATACGGCCAAGTGTCATTTGGACTCGTGGAGTCATGCGTTATCCCGACTTGGGACGTTTTGTTTGTGTGAGCTATACTCTTTTAAAAACCAACGATTCGTTTTCCATTTTAAATGATTAATGATAAGGATGCGATATTATTTTCCAAAATAAATATTTATTTTAACGTAATGCAGCTTATTTATTTCAAAATAACGTTTCGTTCCATTTTCAAAGATAACGGTATAGATCATAGTAATTAGTTACGTTAATAATTACGCGATACGCTTATCGATTGTATACGTTATCTGTTATACGAACTCACTGATAAAGCACTGCACAATTACTAATGAGTACTATGTTGCACGAGCACATACGCATATATTATACTGCACCTCATTGGTACTGCCATGACACTGTAGGACCGCTATATCACGCGATGTGTATGTAAATGCCAATACGAGGCTTTATGAATTCTCTATATCCGGAAATTTTATTGTAATTATATGCTACGGATATGGGTAGAATTACTTTCCGCTTTAAACAATTATAGAACACTTGCACAAATACTGATGATTGACATGCTGCACGAGCACAGACGCGTATGCTACACTACACATCATTAGTATTGCCATTACACAGTAGAACTGTTACGTTTTATTTACATGCCTTACTATACTTACGTACGGTGCCTTTATTACCTGTTGTTTAATTGCGAATACCAGTACCATAAGTATTCGTATTCTATTCTTATGAGTTTTTCTGATGTTTTTACTTTCGATGATATATATCAGTGGTATAGGATGCTGCTATATATATAATATATCATCAGAGGGATATGTGTAATTATTCTTCTTCTTTACTTGATATTTCTGGATACGTTGATTTGGCGCCACCATGAGTTTTATGTTTTCTGATTCGATTTTATTCCGAACCGAGTGGGGGGGCTATACGGTTACGGACGTGTTACTTATCTGGACTGAGTGGGGGAGATATACAGTTGGATACATGGTGGACTCGGGTCGAGACCGAGGGGCAGGAAAGTCACGATAGAGGCGGGGATCCTAGCGAGGACACTCGATAGCGGAGATAGATATGAGAACGGCGGATATCCAGGGGATACTGATCGGGGCTAGGTATATCGAAGGGCGACCGATATGTTGAGACGGTGTCGACGATATCTGGATTTTCATGTCGGTGATGGACACGAGAGATTTGATGATTGTGCGTATCGGTGATGTACACGAGAGATATGGGGATTTAGGGCGTCGTTGCCGGACACACATATATTGATGTGTTGCGATCATTCGAGATATACCGTTATAGTTTATGCATTATAGTAGCCGACCATGACTGATCCGGGGGACAGTACCTGAATACCTTTTACCGGTTGATACATATAAAAAAGGTTTCTAAAACGAGCTATAGTCTCATTATTTTGACATGTCTAGAATGACACAGAGATCTTTAAAACTATAAACCTCTTAAAACTCTTTACTAAACGACAAGACGTATATCTTAAATAAGATACCTATTATACTTCATACTAGTACGTCTGCTTTTATACCGTGACATACGTATTCCGCGGCTATTTTAAGAAAAGGTTTTACATATATATTTTTGGCTACCTTATAGGTTTATACCTGGATACAGGTCATATATATATGATATATTACATTTACGTGATCGATAGTGATGCATTTATTGTACTTAATATATATATATATATATAGGCTACGATAGTTCTATACTTATGCCTAGGATATCGTTGTGCATTTCGATTTCTATCTTGTGATATGCTTTTATTCACTGAGTTGGCAACTCACCCCCGTTGTGCCCCAGTTTCTTATAGGAGATACCGCTCGGATCATCAGCGGATTGCGGCACACACTTCTTTTCGGTGATTGCTTTGGTAAGTGGGCTGCTGTTGTATCATACCCATACTTGCTGTTCCCGCCAAAAATTTCTGCGCAAAAGAGTCCAAGGTATCAAATGGCAGCGATATGCTTAAGAAAATGCGAACCAGTATTTTCCGAGCTGTATTTTGACAAACTCCGGAATGAGAAACGGCTAAATTCTGATGGTATTGAAAGCATCTTGAAAAGTCCTTCTATTTGATATATTATGGGCCTCATAATTCATCCGGAATCAAAAGTTATGAGCAAATGTCTATGCACATGTGATCTAAGGAAGAAGACGCAAACCAATATTTTCCGAGCTGTATTTTGACAAACTCCGGAACGAGAAATGGCTAAAATCTGATGATATTGAAAGCATCTTGAAAATACCTTCGATTTGATATATTATGGGCCTCATAATTCATCCGAGATCAAAAGTTATGAGCAAATGTGTTATGCACGTGTAATCTAAAGTAATGCTCTACTACATGGGGAATGCATTTTTTAGTTCCACATCGGGAAAAGGAGAGATGGCTTCTCTACCACTCCCATATAAATAAGAAGGGATACCTCTTAGAAAGGGTAGAGTTAAATCCTCAAAGGATCCAATACTCAAAGGAGCTTAGTTCTTCAAGATAGGAGCATGCTCCTCCATAACGCGCATATGCGCAAGCGCCATGTGCGCTACGTGCAACGCACGTGTTCCCGCCATGCGGCACCACATGCAACGCACGTGCGCACCACATGAGAACATTTAATAATATTAAAAGGAGCATGTTCTCCATATATAGATGCCCTGCTTCTCCTCATAATGCGCATGTGCGCTACGTGCAACGCACGTGTGCTCGCCACGCGCTCACCACGTGCAACGCACGTGCGCACCACATGAGAACATTTAATAATATTAAAAGGAGCATGTTATCCATATATATAAGCCCTTCTTCTCCTCATAATGCGCATGTGCGCCACGTGCAACGCACGTGTGCCCGCCACACGCGCACCCCGTGCAACGCACGTGGGCACCACATGAGAACATTTAATAATATTAAAGGGAGCCTGTTCTCCATATAAAGAAGCCATGCTTCTCCTCATAATGCGCATGTGCGCCACGTGCAACGCACGTGTGCCCGCCACGCGCGCACCACATGCAACGCACGTGCGCACCACATGAGAATATTCAATTAAAAGGAGACTCGTTCTCCATAGGAGCTTGCCCCCCCCATAATGCGCATATGCGCAAGATCCATGTGCGCTACGTGCAAATATGAGCGCCCAACATGTGCGACGCACGTGCGTCCAACACGTACGACGCACGTGCGCGAACGCAAAGAAGCATTTTTCAGCAGCGAGAAGCTTAAGCTCCAGCCTGTTCTTCCCCCCTAATGAGTGAGACATGGTTCAAAGGGTACATCCCTCCACACCTTCGATATATGGCACTGTAATCTCTCAGTGTCGTCGGAGAGGTGGTGGGTCCCAACGACCAATGATCCTTCTTTCTAAAATAAAAAAAAGAGAAGAAGAGAGAACATTGAGAGAGAAAAAGGTAAAGAATTCAGAGAACTCCTAAAAAGAAAGTTTGAGAAGAAATCAGAAAGAAAAGAAGGTAAACCTTTGAAAAGAAGAATTTCTTCTGAAAAGATCAATGATCTTAGAACAAAATCAAGATCTTAAAATAAAAAGAAAAGATCAAATAATAAGAATAAAATAAGAAGCAATATACTTCTTTATTAGATCATTTGATCTACACAAAGGCACTGCCTTTTGATGAACCACTGGTTCTGGAATCTTAAAAAGATTATTTTCTTGAATCCAAAATTGGATCAAGATATTAAAACAGTGCCTTGCACTTGTAAATCTGTACTGTTGCGCTCTTGGGTTGGCCCAAGCCACCAGAGAGCGCCACGTGTCGGCTCCAGAACAACTTGCGCTATGCGCTTTTAAAATAGAGCATTGCTCTCTGAAATTGGTGCAACTCACCAGAGCGCGCCACGTGTCAGCAGCGCAGCAGCGCCCTGCGCTAACTGCGCTTGCGCTCACCAGAGCGTGACACGTGTCACCTCCACATGCGCTTGCGCTCATTAATTAGCGCAAAGCGCCAGACTAATGCGCTGCATTATTTACAGAAGGGCCAAGCCCAATTAAAAAAAATGCAATGCATTATTTTAAAGAAGGGCAGAGTCCAAACAGATGCTCTGCATCATTTATAAAGGGACAGAACCCAAATCAAAAAGGCCTAGCAGGCCAGAATAAATGCAGTGCATTATTAAAAAAGGGGCAAAGCCCTAGCACCGGCCTAATAGGCCAAAGATAAATAAAAACGTTGAACATCCTCAACTGGACTTAGCCCAATCATGGCCGTAAGTCCTCAAATTAAATTGACTGAGCAAGACTGCTCTCCTAAATCAATTTACATCCGGTTCAAGGGTACATCTCCGAACTCCTCTGACACCTATCGTTGTAATCCTTCAACGACGTCAGAGAGGTGACGGGTCCCGACAACCACACATCGATACGGACTGCGGGGTTCTTAAACTCGTGGACCGAAACGTCCTTAAACTAATATTCTGGGAATGTTGGACCGAAACGTCCTTAAACTAATATTCGTCCCATGACGGGTCCCGACGGCCATATATTAAATGGACCACCATGTCCCTAAACTGGAAATGGATCTAGACGATCCCGTTAAGTAGATCTTAGTCTGGAAATTAGATTAACGTATCCTTAACAAACGTTTAAGTTAATCTTAGCCTCAAATATGGATAACGTATCCTTAAACCAAAACCCAAATCTAAGAAAGTACGGATTTGGACTAATCCACGTCCTACGGGCGACGAAATAAATAGTCTCCATATACAATCCACGGGCAACCACAAACAAAACAAACACCCACGACAAGAAGTAAAATTCTGGAGAAGGAGAAAGTTGTTACCGCAATTCGGTAGCTTAATTAACTGCAGGGGCTTGCGCCTGCAGGGAAGAGCGTCCCCACAATCAAGAGCCCCTCAAGCGAGGGGGAATCTGATGAAGTCTGCTACATCGGCCGCATCCGTCTAAACCTCCGATACACGGTGCCTTAAATCAACTTGGCATCTTCGGAGAGATGGATGGATAAAACCAAATAGCATCTGCCCCGAATCTCAGGCAAGACGTCCCTGTCTTGGCCGCCGTTCGGAGGGGAACAGATTCTGGCACGTCCGGTGAGACCTTTTCCTCTTTCCACTCCACACTTCCTGTGTCGTGTTTTTCCCGTGATCAGATAATCGCGGTGTGTATGTTTGTGGTTGCCCTTAGGGGAGTGGATACTGAAGTCGGCGCTTCGTCTTTATGAAGAATGGCATTTGTTCCGACCTTAGCAATACAGGCTCTGTCATATCTGGTGGAGTCAAGTACGAGCCACTTGCAGGCTCAGATCTCTGCAATCCGGCACTTCAAGAAATCAACGGGCTTCTCTTTGGGTCGATGCTCCCACCTCCCACCCTCGGTGCCTCAACGCCGATGGAGGAAGCCCAGAGGATGTCTGTCGTTCACAGGCGGGCCCCCCAAGCAGCAGCTTTGCCGACAGAATCGGTCCTCAAACAACTGGCACATGCCAAAGACCAAGGTCGACGCAGGGGGCAGAATATTCAAGCTCTTCAAGAAATCAATGGCTTCAAACTGCACTAACTGCAACAGCAACTCTCGCTCTGTCCCATCTGGAGGAGTAACCTACGGGCTCCAAGCGGCCACCCTTTTCACTGTGCCAGTGGAGCAGGTAACTCAAGCCACCACTGAGCTATTCTTCGGGACCATGCTCCCGCCAACGAGCTTCAGCGCTCCTGTACCATCGCAAGAAGCTCCCGAGAAGTCTTTTTTCAGCGCTCATGTGCTTATTTACGCCTTACTTTGCATTATACTATATATAAGCACTCACAAAAAATTGTGATAATAAAAGAGTAGAAAGTGAAAAATTATATTTAAAAGATAGGAATAGTTTAAGAAAAACAAGAAAGTTAGATGTTCTCTTAAATGAAACTAGTAATAAGTAGTTATGAGCTGTTGTCCCAAGGGTTAGTAAGATGAAGGAAATTACTAATCTGAGGATAAAAATAAGCCTGAAAAATAGTTCCTATTCTGGAAGCCAAAGATTTGAACGTTGATACCCTATTATACGCACTTACACACGTCTTGAAACTCGGGATAGTAGAGGATACCTTGAAATGTTCTTGTCTAAAAGCCAAAGTATGAAGGAAATAAAAAAAATTGAATAAAATATAAAAAGGGTGAAGAAAAATGAACACTGGTTTTGTTATCGCCAAGGCAGCAATAAAAAAAATATAGCGAGGGTGCTTCATCACCTAGTGCCTTAGACCAACTGGTCCGGGAGTCACTGCTAAGCCTTAGGTGGTGCAAGACGAGGAAATACACCTAATTAGCAAGCACATGAGTAATCGATCGGTTAGTACCTCAAGAAGTATTAACGGTCGCATGAAGAATGTGTGAGCAAATTCCATCTAAATATCTATTAAAAAGTACTGAGGTAGATGGACAAGAGTATGATTGCTTGAATTGAATTCTCTGAGTGTAGGGATGTCCAGTTCACACACGTAGGGGTATATGATCAATGTTTGGAAGAAAGGTAGGAATGAAAACTAAAGGTGATGCTTTATTGAGGGATGATGTGATTTCTAACATCTTTTCATGACTATTAAGACAGTACTCATAGCAACTGAAAAGCTGGTAGAGTTGAAAACTCTTATTTTCAAGTTCTTTCTTTTATAGTTCTTATCTTTATATAACTTTCACCATCTCTCTTTTATTATACGATTTTTTGGGTATAATCCGCTGAAAACCCTCAGGAGACAACACCCCTCCTACTAGGGATATACCACTGGCGCCGAGTAAAGAAGAACGGGGGCAACTCTCCTTCTTGACTGACTCCGCCGACTCCAACGGCGGAAATTGATGCTGCTGTTCCAACTGGAAACAGCTTTGAACCACTTAGGAAGGTCCACAAGAACTCTCCAACTGCTACACTGAAAAGATCTCCTCCACCTGCGGAGAGAGTTCCGGAAACGAAGCGGGAGCAGCTCCCTCAACGGCTGTCCTCCAAAATATACAAGGTCTGGCGAAGGGTTTAAGACTCCGTAATTGACCCAGATCACTCTCGTCAACAGAAAAAGGCGAGGGTGTAAGAAGAAAAAGACCGTCCTATTAAGCAGCAAAGGACAACAACCGCCAGGGAGCCCACTGCAACGGCCCCCTCAACTTCGACGGCCCACAAAAGAAGAAGGCCGGAGAAAATCCCCGCGCCCGCGGCAAATGCTAAAGGTGGTGAACCTAAACGCCCTATGTCTGGGGGCATAATAGTTCATACAGTATATATGGCGTCGGGAAAGGAGGACAGCCGTGCATCTACAGGTCATCGACCGCTTACACGGTCAGTGACCAAAGCTCAGGAGCAACAACAAAAGCTCCAGGAGATGATGAACGCGATGGCCGCACTCACTGGGCCAAAAGAAAGCCCTGAAGCATCCTCGGACGAACGCCAGGAACAGGAAACTGACGCTGAGTTCCTTCGCCGGATATTGGAGAAGAAGGATAAAGAGGCTGCGGAACAAGCAGCCAGCATAAAGAAAATGGCCCTCTTGTTCCAGGACATGGTGGGTATGATGATTCAACAAGATCCTCCTGCTGAAGATCCCCCGATCTTCCTTGAAGACGATAGGGGAGAAACGTCAAATCCTCCACCGGCTCTGTCAACAGCCAAGGAGGAGGCAATCTCCAAAGCTGACCTGGACGAATATATAGCTCAACAGATCCGGGTTCATCAGGCGACTGAAGCAGCCGGTCAGGTCGTAAAAACGGGGCGACCGTATCCGAGCTGGTAAGACCAGATCAAGTACCCGCCGGGTTATACAATACCAAAATTCCATGTCAATAAGGGGACTGGCAATCCCCACCAGCATGTTGCCCAGTTCAGGGCGCTTTGCGGCAACACCGGCGGTGATGATAAATTGTTGCTTCGCCAGTTCGTCGGTAGCTTGTCAGATATAGCGTTCGAGTGGTATTCTGAACTCCCGAACGACTCTATCAAGACCTTTGCGGAGATGGAACTGTTGTTTACACAACGTTTCGCGAGTGCCAGCGAGCGTACCCCGATAACGGCATTGATTAATGCCAGGGTGAAGCCGGGCGAGACATGGGTCCAATATGCTATACGGTGGCGGGACTTATGGTCAAAATGCGAACAGCGCATAGAAGAAGCTCCTGCAGTGGGTATGTTTGTGGGAACCCTCGATCCGCAAGCAACCATCTCGCAATTTATGATGTTCTTCAAGCCGACCACCTTCCAGGCTCTGATCGAAAAGCTAGCGCAAATGGATCAGATGGACCATAGACCTCCTCTTCCAAAGACAAACTCCCGAAATGAAAAGGGGAAGGGGAAAACGATCGTTGTCTCTAATGCTCAACAACAGCAGAGCAACTCGAAGCCGGTCGTTCGTCAAAATAATATGCGTCCGCACGTACCCCTTGAAGAGAGGCTAGGACGTCCTTACTCGTTTCCCCGAGATAAAACGAGAAGATTATTCGAGCTGGCGTTGTGCAACCGACTCATAAATCTGCCGGATCCAAAACGTCCGTCGCAACCAAATGATATCAATGAGCCCAACTACTGTCCCTATCACCGAGTACTGGGTCATCCGATCGAAGATTCCTACTTCTTCAAAAATTGGCTTGAAGACCAGTACTAACAGGGCAAGTTCGCATTGTCCGACAGATAGAAGGTGAATCCGCCGCAACCCCACACCTCTAAGAGGATAAATATGCCGGGGGAAACATGCTCTCTCGTTGAAGAAGCTCCTTGGGAGGTCGTACTGTCAGCCAAGACAAAGAGGATGCTAAAAGATCTTCAAACATGCCCAGCGATTAGGTGGAAGAACCCGTTGGAACCTCAGATCATTGAAGGGATGCTGAAACCGCGTCCAATTTCAAAGGCCGATGGTAGTGGCCCAAGCATTCACAACCAGCCGTTGAAATCTTCAAAGAAGAAGAAAAAGAAATCCATGAAGCCCGTGAAGCCTAGCGATAAGCGCACGGACTTACAAAAACAAATTGACGCGCTGGAGGAATACAACCAGAAGGCACGGACTCCCATTACACTCCAAGAGTTCCTCAACCACGTCTTTCAAGAGAAAGATGAGGGAGAAAGTTCGTCGGATGAATCCGAAGAATACGTGGCGAGCTGTCATGTGATTTCCCATTCGTTCACAGACAATGAGGAAACTCCTTGCACTGAAAAGCTGGGGGCAGATCCTGAACCAAAAATTTTGGGGCCATCGGATGAAGTAATCGACGCATTCCTCAATGAAGCTCTCTTAAAAAGTAAAGCTGATCGGGAACGCGAGATGGCTATATTTGAAAGGGCCAAGCACCAGCGACTTGACGAAAAGATCGAGACACTCCCGCTGGAGCAAAATACATCCACCGCGGATAAAAGCAAATTCAAGACGAGGAAAAGGTTTGCTAAGGCTATATCAATGGGCATGAAGTTACCATCCTCTGAAGGAAGCATTGCCGGTGAAGTGGTCCTACTGCCTGTATCATCGGAGGATTTCGCACCCCACTGAAGAGTGCAAAGCGTTCGATAGATGGTGGCAAGGATATGTTGCTCATCAACAGCATTTTAAGCGGGAGAAGCGCAAAACTCGTCGGGAGCGGAAAAATACGACCGAAGGGCTTAACAGAACTACCGGCGATTGTCGCATGGTTAACGCCGGGGGATCACAAGTGCTCACGTTCGGGAGCGATTCCGATGAGGATCTGGCTCTTAGACCCCTCTTCAAAGAGTCCACCTCGGGAAAAGGAGAAGAGCAGAAGGTCTGTGAAAATATCCGGCTGCGTAATCGGACGCTACCCGAAAAGAATCTCGGACCTTCAAACAAAAAAGATAAAGGAAAAGAAAAGGTCTCCGAGGATATTGCTTTAGATGACCAGGTCATGGAAGAGCTAGCCGCCAAGGACCCGCCGAAGAAAAATAAGGTGGATTACAACGTTCTAGCGCATTTGAGGAAGCTACCCTCACAACTCAGCATTCTTGACGCCCTTTTATTATCAAAAGAGACGAGAGATTCATTAATTAAAGCACTACAGGAACCGGAGCAATTCCAAGCTTTCCTAGCTAAAGAAAAGATGGAGGATGAACTGGAGGAAGTGCACACGGCCGATGTCACTTTTGGCAATGAAGACCTTCTCCTTGGGACGTGCGAACACAATCGCCCCCTTTATGTCTCAGGATACTGCCACGATATAAAGATAGGCAAAATCCTGATCGACAATGGGTCCTCCGTTAATCTCCTAAATGTGCGGGTGTTAAAAGAAATCTGCATGAGCGTCCAGCACCTTGCTCGGGACAAGATCACCATCTCCGGGTTCGACTCCCAATCATCAAGAACTCTTGGGTCTGTGATACTGACGCTGCGCTTTGGGTTACTCGTCACGGACATTAAGTTCCACGTCATAGACGCCAAGACGTGCTACAATGCTCTGCTCGGCCGACCATGGTTACACAAGTACAACATCATCCCTTCTACACAACATCAGTGTATGAAGTATTTTAAGGATGGTCTCGAGTATACCGTGACGGGAGAACTGAACCCGTTCTCTGTGAACGAAGTCCGCAAATATGAAGATGCCAAATACTTCTTACCGGATTTCGAAGACACGGTGAGGTGTCACAGGCCGGAGAATAAGGCTAACTCCACCATCCCTGTCTTCGGCAGTGATACTGAAGAAGAGGAGGAGATAGTTTATTCGGGTCCACCCCGACACAACAAGCCGGGACCATCTTCTCTTACGTTGATCTTTGGTAGCGACTCAGAAGACGAGGTCCATGCTGTATTCTCTGCTTGACCTTCAATACAAACGTCCGCTGACGAAGAGCAAAGTCTGCAAGTCGCCATGGTTCCACTTAAACACCGTAAAGAACTGGATGCACTTGATATCTACAGTGTAGAGGAGTTGTGGACGTTCTATATCCCTCCCAGGCGAGAAGGCGAGAAGGCAATTCTGTTCTACCGCTCTGAAGAAACCAAAGTGGAGAAAGAAATCTAGCACGGCGCGGATCCTACGCTTGACAGACTTCATCCCATTCGTCTCCCCAGATATTATACAGAAGGCTTGAAGAAGTTGCTGAAGCGCCAGGGGATATCATTTAAACAGACCGCTCGAAAAGCCAAATTCTATGACAGGGTCTGGAACGTTCCCGGGACTCGGCACAAGCTTCCTAATGGGAGAATGGAAACGATCGGGCTTGGATACATCCGGTCAAAGAAACGAGAGCTACTCCACGGTTGCTACGCCGTGCATGACTTCGATGAGGAAGCGGATGCTCAATGGGAAGATGCTAATCTTGAACCAGTAAAAGTTCCTGATGCAAAAGTGCCCAGTCCGTCGTTCGAAGAACAAATGGACAAGCTTATAAGGGAAGCTGGTCAAAAAGTCCGAGACGACCATAACCGCGAAATGGCCATCTATGAGAAAGCCAAAACGCAACGCCTCCTCCAACAGGCCATGAAAGATGAAAGTGCCACTCCCTGTCAACCTGTTGTAAGAAAGGCTCGACGCAGAGGCAAAAACAAGCCGAGAGGCGAAAAAGGCGCTCAAAAGCAACATAGCGGGGCTAAAAGGCCACGCAAGCGGGAATCGAGGGGTTCTGACCTATCCCTCATAAGAAAAATAGGTCGAGCGTACTCTTTTCCTCGCGACAAGACGAAGAAAATACTCGACCTCGCTCTAAAACATCAGATGCTGACGTTGCCGGAGTCCAAACACCCCGAACAAGCAAGCGAAGTCTCTCATCCGGACTATTACCCTTATCACCGAGTGATAGGGCACCCTCTCGAAGACTGCTTCACCTTCAAGAATTGGGTCGAAGATCAGTATCAGCTTGACAAGTTCGCTCTGTCTGACAACTGGAGGGTAGCACCGCCACAGAAGCACGAACCCAAGGCTACGAATGAAGAACCAGTTCCACATTGGGATTGGAAGCGAATTCGTTCTTGTCACATGATAAAAATATCAAAAGAAGAGCCCGAGAACATGGATGACCTTCCCTGGTGCTTCGAAAACAGCAACGATGAGGTAATCTAGGAATTTCCACCAGCGCCAAAAGAGCTGGAAGATGGTATCCATACCACTGCAAATAACCTCAAGAAAATTGGGTTGGGAACGGCGAACGACCCGCGACCGACATTCATTAGAGAGCTGTTGTCTGAAGAGAGGGTGGCTTCATTAAAAGACCTGCTTATGCAGCATAAGGATTGCTTCTCATGGAACTATTCCGAAATGCCGGGACTAGATCCAGAAATTGCGGTGCACAAATTGGTAATATACCCGGACATCAAGCCGGTCAAGCAGGCACCAAGAAGAATGCGGCTCGAGCTTGAGATGAGCATCAACGCCGAGGTCAAGAAGCTGATCGACTCCAGCTTTATTCAGGAGGTTCAGTATCCTGAATGGATCGCCAACATCGTCCCCGTGATGAAGAAAAATTGGACAGTGCGCATATGCGTGGACTTCCGGGATCTCAATAAAGCATGCCCGAAAGATGATTTCCCAGTGCCAGTCACCGAACTGATGATAGACAATACATCCACTCATGAGGTCTTCTCCTTCATGGACGGCTCATCAGGATATAATCAGATCAAGATGCATCCCGAAGACCAGAAGCACACCGCCTTCAGGACCCCTTTGGGTATATTCTGCTACAAGGTGATGCCCTTCGGATTAAAGAACGCCGTTGCTACTTATCAGAGAGCCATGTCGCAGATCTTTGATGACCTTATACACGAAATCGTCGAATGCTATATCGACGATCTCGTGGTTAAAAGCAAATCATACGAGGAACATCTCGAGCATTTGAAGACCGTATTTCAACGCCTTCGACAATATAACTTGAAGATGAACCCTCTCAAGTGTGCATTCGGAGTTTACTCGGGCAAATTCCTGGTATTCATCGTCCGACACCGAGGTATTGAGATAGATCCGTTAAAGATCAAGGTGATCATGGAAATACCTCCGCCAAGGACTCTCAAACAGCTGCGGTCTCTCCAAGGGAAGCTCGCGTATATACGGCGATTTATAGACAACCTTTCAGGCAAGTGCCGTCCTTACAGCCACCTGATGAAGAAGGGAACACCGTTCGTCTGGGACCAAAAATACCAAAGCGCGCTAGACGAGATCAAGTAATACCTGCAGAACCCGCCAGTATTGGCTGCTCCGGTCAAGGGAAAGCCCCTCATTCTTTATACAACCGCCCTCGAAGGCTCCTTAGGCGCATTATGGGCACAAGAGAACGATCAAGGGAAAGAAAGATCACTCTACTACTTAAGTCGAGTCCTATTGGAGGCAGAAAGCAACTATTCCCCTATTGAAAAACACTGCCTGGCGTTGATCTTCGCGATTACAAAGCTCAGGCACTATGCGTTGGCGCATGAGGTCCGTCTCATTTTGAAGGTGGACCCCCTTAAATATTTAATGTCGAAGGCCATATTGACGGGGCAACTCGCTAAATGGGCCCTGCTCTTGATGGAGTTCTCGATAACGTATCAACCTCTCAAGGCAGTGAAAGGCCAGGCCATCACCAACTTCCTCGCTGAGCATCCGATACCCGCCGATTCTCCTCTGAATTGCGATCTTCCAGACGAACATGCATTCGATGCGATCAACGGTGGTGATACCCGAAGGGAGCTTTATTTCGATGGATCATCTTCCATGAAGAAGCGCAAACAAAGTACCCCTATAATCAAATCGTGGATAGGACTCATCTTTGTAACTCCACAAGGAGGGATAATGCGCTTTGTTTTCTCCCTAACAGAGCCAAGGACAAACAATGAAGCCGAATACGAAGCTTTGATAGCAGGCCTCGAGGTCGCCATCGATATGGGAATTGAAAACCTCCTCATATACGGAGACTCCCAGTTGGTCGTTAGTCAAGTAAACGGCGACTACCAGACGTACAAACCAGAATTGGTGAAGTACGGTGAAAAGGTACAACAATTGTTGACCCAAATCCCTTCCTACACTTTGGAGAACATACCACGCGCGGAAAACAGCAAAGCGGACGCGTTGGCCAAGCTCGCTAAAGAATTGGCTGATGAGAACCTCGATGACGTCAGAATTGTGGTACAGAGCCGTCGGGTGCTCGCCCCAGCAGAAATATCTCCGGAATCATCCGAAGAAGAGGAAGCGGCTGAGCAGATGACCCTGCAAATAAAAGATCAGGAAAATGCCGAGGATTGGAGGGAAGTCTTTATAGACTACTTCAAATACCGTCGAACGCCCGAAGATGCGTCCTTAAGACATCAGCTTATGAAACGAGCTCTGTCTTTCGCCCTCGTCAATGCTACTCTGTACAAGAGGTCGTTCGATTCTTTGTGGTTGGGATGTCTGGGACCTGACGAAGCGAAAAGAGTCATTCAGGAAGTTCACGGCGGACTCTGCGGTTCTCACCAAGCGGGCCCGAAGATGAAGTTGAAGATCAAACGGATGGGTTACTATTGGCCCACGATGATTCAGGACTGCCTCGAATACGCGAAGCAATGCCACTCATGCCAAATCCATGGGGAGTTCATCCACCAGCATCCAAATCCGCTACACCCGACAGTGGCTAGCTGGCCATTCGAAATGTGGGGAACTGACATAGTCGGCCCCATCGAACCAACATCGTCCAGGGGACATCGCTTCATCCTGGCGACGACTGACTACTTCTCCAAATGGGCAGAGGAAGTACCGCTGAGGGAAGTGAAGACGGAGAATATCCTCCACTTTTTCAAGACGCACGTCATTGATCGGTTTGGGACTCCGCGGCAGATCATCTCCGATAACGGGCCAGCTTACAGAAGCCACAAGATCAGTCGCTTCGCGCAACAACACAACATAGACTGGAGATATTCCTCGGTTTATAATCCGCGAGCTAATGGTCTAGCGGAGGCCTTCAATAAGACCTTGACAAAGATCATAAAGAAAACGGTGTCCCGAAATAAGAAGGACTGGCATAAAAGACTGCAAGAAGCTCTTTGGGCGTATCGAACTACGTTCAAGACAGCCACGAACACAACGCTATATGCGTTGGTATTCGGTACAGAAGCAGTACTCCCCCTCGAGATAGAGTTACCCTCTCTACGAGTGGCGGTCCACTACTAGCTGATGGACGAAGAAAATGCTCACCTTCGGCTTAAGGAGCTTAATGCCCTTGATGAAACCCGGCTCATAGCGCAACAAAATCTGGAGGCTTATAAAGCAAAGATGACGCGCTCATATGAAAGATTGACCCAACCAAGGACATTCCGCCAAGGCGAACTCGTGCTAGTGGTCAAAAGACCTATGATCCCCAATTGAGCCAAGCGGGGAAAATTCGAGCCGAATTATGAAGGCCCCTACATCATAGACAAGGTCTACCAAGGTGGAGCCTATCTACTCATGGATATGCACGGTGAAAGGCCTTTCAGGCCAATAAATGGTTGCTTCCTAAAGAAATACTACGCTTAGCGAGTTACTGCCTAGGTCAATGATAGATGACGACGACTATGTCCGCTCGCTATCTTCCTAAGCTCAAACTTTATAAGCAGTAGCCAGCCTTCTCCTGGACGGACCGAAACGTCCTTAAACTAATGAAGGACCGAAACGTCTTTAAACTATTACCGCAGCATCTTCAGGCTGACGAGATGAGTAAAAAAATAATATAAAAAATATATAATAAACGGTATGTCATAAGCAAAACGGGCACGGATGAAAACCCAAAAAGGCTCCGTGAGTAAAAACAGCAGGGCTACCGGCGAGTGTTCGTGAAAACCCGAAAGGGCGTGACCTTGTAAAAAAAATATAAATATAATAATATAAAAAGAAGAAAAAGGTATGTCTATAAACAAAAAGGGAACGGATGAAAACCCGAAAGGGCTCCATGAGTAAAAACAGCAGGACTACCGATGAGTGTTTGTGAAAACCCGAAAGGGCGCAACATCGTTAAAAGGACACTTACAGGGTCCTCTCGACCTTGTAAGGAGAAACCACCCGCGTGAGATCCTTATGACTCACAAGGGAGCAACACACTTAGGGATCCCCACGATTCCTAAGGAGAAAATACACTTGCGAGATCCTCACGACTCGTAAGGAGAACTCTCTTATGGGACCCTCACGGCTCATAAGATTTGACAGTCTTAAATTACAGAGACCTAAACCTGTGCTTAAGCAACCCCCACAACCTTCGATATTGCCCTACAAGTGGCTCAATACTGACCCTTGTATACAATCCACGGGCGCGAATAAGCATTTCCCTAACTAAGTCCCATCCGTGACTGGGGATATGTTCGCATGGTGAACAACCCTTGTAGGTCCTCTCGATTTACAAGGAGAAAATCCTCATGTAGGATCCTTACGACTTACAGAGGAACATACACTTAGGAATCCTCACGATTCCTAAGGAGAAAATACACCTACAAGATCCTCACGACTTGTAGGGAGAAATACCTTTGTGAGACCCTTACGGCTCATGAAGTTAAAAGCCTTAGTCGACAGGACATTAACCATGTTCGCTAAGCCACCTTTGTTCGACATCGACAGAGGCAAATGATGATTCGCTCCTGGCAACATCCCAGTTGTAGCGGTGCTGATGCCGAAATCGGTGTCTAATTTCAGGTTTACGGCGAAAAGCCGGTAGGCCGCACATGCATACGAAATAGCCGAAATGATGGGGCAGCTTGCAATAAAAAGGAGCAAGTAAAGAAAACGTATGCATACAAAATAGCCGAAATGATTGGGCAACTCGCAATAAAAAGCAGCGAGTAAAATAAAATAAATAGCCGAAATGATTGGGCACCGCGAAAAATAGCCGAAATGATTGGGCAATCGCGACTTTCGCGACGTAAAAAGCTGAAATGATAGAGCATCGCAGAAAGAAATTAAAAAAATGAAAGAATGAAACTTTTGCCCTGCAGGTAAGTCCATAGTGACCCCTGTATACAATCCATGGGCATAAACAAAAAAAAAGGAAAGGGGACTACATTTCCCCACCAGGCTGCGTCAAAGGGAAGTCAGATCTCGACGACCACATCTACAGCCTGGAGACCAACAGCGGCGTTCCTCCTCATTCCAGTAGGACACGGACGTGACATCACCAATCGGAGCCACGACAAAGTCCCCAGTTCTAAGACTCTACGGTTCACCGACAACCTAGAGTCAGTCAATGACCTCCGTCTCGGAAACAAGTCAGCAAATGACCTCCGTCTTGGAAACAAGTCAGCCAATCACCTCCGTCGCGGAAACAAGTCAGCAAATGACCTCCATTGCGGAAACAAGTCAGTCAATGACCTCCGTCTCGGAAACAAGTCAGCAAATGACCTCCGTCTTGGAAACAAGTCAGTCAATGACCTCCGTCGCGGAAACAAGTTAGCCAATGACCTCCGTCTCGGAAACAAGTCAGTCAAAGACCTCCGTCTCGGAAACAAGTCAGCAAACGACCTCCGTCTCGGAAACAAGTCAGCCAAGGACCTCCGTCTCGGAAACAAGTCAGCCAAGGACCTCCGTCTCGGAAACAAGTCAGCCAAGGACCTCTGTCTCGGAAACAAGTCATCCAATGACCTCCGTCGCGGAAGCAAGTCAGCCAATGACCTCCGTCGCGGAAACAAGTCAGCCAACGACCTCCGTCTCGGAAAAAAGTCAGCCAACGACCTCCGTCGCGGAAACAAGTCAACCAACGACCTCCGTCGCAGAAACAAGTCAACCAACGACCTCCGTCTCGGAAACAAGTCAACCAACGACCTCCATCTCGGAAACAAGTCAGTCAAGGACCTCCATCTCGGAAACAAGTCAGCCAACGACCTCCGTCTCGGAAACAAGTCAGCCAACGACCTCCCTCTCGGAAACAAGTCAGCCAACGACCTCCGTCGCGGAAACAAGTCAGCCAACGACCTCCGTCTCGGAAACAAGTCAGCCAACGACCTCCGTCTCGGAAAAAAGTCAGCCAAGGACCTCCATCTCGGAAACAAGTCAGCCAATGACCTCCGTCTCGGAAACAAGTCAGCCAACGACCTCCGCCTCGGAAACAAGTCAGCCAACAACCTCCGTCTCGGAAACAAGTCAGCCAACAACCTCCGTCT
Source organism: Agapanthus africanus (assembly GCA_030015575.1). Classification (NCBI taxonomy): domain Eukaryota; kingdom Viridiplantae; phylum Streptophyta; class Magnoliopsida; order Asparagales; family Amaryllidaceae; genus Agapanthus; species Agapanthus africanus. The sequence goes on along the minus strand of CM057341.1, from coordinate 205,351,256 downwards.
CGAAAACAAGTCAGCCAATGACCTCCGTCGCGGAAACAAATCAGCCAATGACCTCCTCGTCGGAACAACGCTCCGATCCGGAAACAAGTCAGCCAACGACTTCCCCGTCGGAGCAATATTTCGACTCGGAAACAAGTCAACTCACCAACCACTTACGAGTCCTCTCGACTTGTAAGGGAGAAAATTCTCTTATAAGATCCTTACGACTTATAAGAGAAAACGCACTTAGGAATCCTCACGATTACTAAGGAGAAAATACACCTACGAGATCCACTCGATCCGTAGGGAGAAAAGTCTTTATGAGATCCTCACGGATCATAAAGTTGAAAAGTCTTAGGTGGCAGATCCTACCCCTGTCTTCTAAGCCATTACTGCCCTACAAAGAGATTAAGATGGACCATCTATGAGCCACACTTGCTAAAGCTACATGCCACTGAAATGGAGAAGTTACTCATGGGCATATAAACTACTTCGCACCAGAGTAAAACATAAAGAAATAGAAGGGTGCGGCTCATGGAATTGAGAGTTTGGAACTATATCTTTTAAGAGTCGAGATTTGAGTCAATGATAAATGAAGACACTTGTGTCCGCTCGTTATCTTCTCAGATCAAGATTCTGAAAGTTATATACCAACCCGAAACTAGTCATACGCTATGCATTACTCTGCACTACTTCACCCACATATATACTTACATGGGCATAGTAGTGGGGGGCATTTGTTCCCGCCAAAAATTTCTGTGAAAAAGAGTCCAAGGTATCAAATGGCAGCGATACGCTTAAGAAAATGCGAACCAGTATTTTCCGAGCTGTATTTTGACAAACTACGGAATGAGAAACAACTAAATTATGATGGTATTGAAAGCGACTTGAAAAGACCTTCGATTTTATATATTATGGGCCTCATAATTCATCCGGGATCAAAAGTTATGAGCAAATGTCTATGCACATATGATCTAAGGAAGAAGATGCGAACCAGTATTTTCCGAGCTGTATTTTGACAAACTCCGGAACGAGAAATGGCTAAAATCTGATGATATTGAAAGCATCTTGAAAAGACCTTCGATTTGATATATTATGGGCCTCATAATTCATCCGAGATCAAAATTTATGAGCAAATGTGGTATGCACGTGTAATCTAAAGTAATGCTCTACTATATGGGGAATGCATTTTTTAGTCCCACACCGGGAAAAGGAGAGATGGCTTCTCTACCACTCCCATATAAATAAGAGGGGATACCTCTTAGAAAGGGTAGAGTTAAATCCTCAAAGGATTCAATACTCAAAGGAGCTTAGTTCTCCAAGATATGAGCATGCTCCTCCATAATGCGCATATGCGCAAGCGCCATATGCGCTACGTGCAACGCACGTGTGCCCGCATGCGGCACCACGTGCAACGCACGTGCGCACCACATTAGAACATTTAATAATATTAAAAGGAGCATGTTCTCCATATATAGAAGCCATGCTTCTCCTCATAATGCGCATGTGCGCTACGCGCAACGCACGTGTGCTCGCCACGCGCGCACCACGTGCAACGCACGTGCGCACCACATGAGAACATTTAATAATATTAAAAGGAGCATGTTCTCCATATATATAAGCCCTGCTTCTCCTCATAATGCGCATGTGCTCGCCACGCGCGCAACACGTGCAACGCACGTGCGCACCACATGAGAACATTTAATAATATTAAAAGGAGCATGTTATCCATATATAGAAGCCCTGCTTCTCCCATGTGCGCCACGTTCAACGCGCGTGTGCCCGCCACACGCGCACCACTTGCAACGCACGTGCGCACCACATGAGAATATTCAATTAAAAGGAGACTCGTTCTCCATAGGAGCTTGCTCCCCCCATATTGCGCATATGCGCAAGATCCATGTGCGCTACGTGCAAATATGAGCGCCAACACGTGTGACACACGTGCGCACAACACGTGCGACGCACGTGCGCGAACACAAAGAAGCCTTTTTCAGCAGCGAGAAGCTTAAGCTCCAGCCTGTTCTTCCCCTCTAATGAGTGAGACATGGTTCAAAGGGTACATCCCTCCACACCTTCGATATATGGCACTGTAATCTCTCAGTGTCGTCGGAGAGGTGGTGGATCCCAACGACCAATGATCCTTCTTTCTAAAATAAAAAAAAAAGAAGAAGAGAGAACATTGACAGAGAAACAGGGAAAGAATTCAGAGAACTTTTAAAAAGAAAGTTTGAGAAGAAATCAGAAAGAAAAGAAGGTAAACCTTTGAAAAGAAGAATTTCTTCCGAAAAGATCAATGATCTAAGAACAAGATCAAGATCTTAAAATAAAAAGAAAAGATCAAATAATAAGAATAAAATAAGAAGTAATATACTTCTTTATTAGATCATTTGATCTACACAAAGGCATTGCCTTTTGATGAACCACTGGTTCTGGAATCTTAAAAAGATTATTTTCTTGAATCCAAAATTGGATCAAGATATTAAAACAGTACCTTGCACTTGTAAATCTGTACTGTTGCGCTCTTGGGTTGGCGCAAGCCACCAGAGAGCGCCACGTGTCAGCTCCAGAACAACTTGCGCTATGCGCTTTTAAAATAGAGCATTGCTCTCTGAAATTGGTGCAACTCACCAGAGCACGCCACGTGTCAGCAGCGCAGCGCACTGGCGCGGCGCACTGCGCTAACTGCGCTTGCGCTCACCAGAGCATGACACGTGTCACCTCCACATGCGCTTGCGCTCATTAATTAGCGCAAAGCGCCAGACTAATGCGCTGCATTATTTACAGAAGGGCCAAGCCCAATTAAAAAAGGCCTAACAGGCCAAATTAAATGCAATGCATTATTTTAAAGAAGGGCAGAGTCCAAACAGATGCTCTGCATCATTTATAAAGGGACAGAATCCAAATCAAAAAGGCCTAGCAGGCCAGAATAAATGCAGTGCATTATTAAAAAAGGGGCAAAGCCCTAGCACAGGCCTAATAGGCCAAAGATAAATAAAAACGTTGAACATCCTCAACTGGACTTAGCCCAATCATGGCCGTAAGTCCTCAAATTAAATTGACTGAGCAAGACGGCTCTCCTAAATCAATTTACATCCGGTTCAAGGGTACATCTCCGAACTCCTCTGACACCTATCGTTGTAATCCTTCAACGACGTCAAGAGGTGACGAGTCCCGACAACCACACATCGATACGGATTGAGGGGTCCTTATACTCGTGGACCGAAACGTCCTTAAACTAATATTCTGGGAATGTTGAACCGAAACGTCCTTAAACTAATATTCGTCCCATGACGGGTCCCGACGGCCATTTATTAAATGGACCACCATGTCCCTAAACTGGAAATGGATCTAGACGATCCCGTTAAGTAGATCTTAGTCTGGAAATTAGAGTAACGTATCCTTAACAAACATTTAAGTTGATCTTAGCCTCAAATATGGCTAACGTATTGTTCAGTTGATAAAACTGCACATTTGTATTACATTTTTCCTACCATTTTCATATTAAAAAAGGACTTTATTATAATATATTATACATATGAGGGTTTATGTGTAAAAACACTATTTTCCATGTGTTAATATATTTTAATTAGCATTTGGTAGAAAAATGTATGCAAATAAATTCATTGACCTAATCCTAGTAGAACTAAGTCTACTAAATATTATTTGAGTTGTTGTGCAAAAGATTTCCAAGTGTGCAGAATTTTTCAAAGACTAGAATCAAGCAAATCAAGTTGTTGAAGAAGACTTGCCTAATTAAGAAGCAAAACTTGGAGACCAAGTCTGGCAGCAACCACGAGAAGATTTCAAAGATACAAAGGTTCCATAGACGTACACATGTCACATAGAGACAGCGCATGAAAAATGATCAACTGCGGAGATGATAAGGCCGCGGATCCGCGGCATTAACCCCTTTATGCCGCGGATCCGCCGCGGTTAAGAAGCATTGGGAGTTGAGGATTTTTAAGGAAAATCTTTTCTGCTTAAATCATATTTTAGAAGCTTGTATTCTGGCTTTGGCACTATAAAAAGGCACCGAGAGCCTCTTGGAAAATTGATCAAGTTGACGCGATCACGAAGTCCAAGACGGCTCACGCATCCAGGCTGATCATCAACTGTTCGTCTACCTCCTTGGAAAAGATCGAGAAGCAAGCTAGTCTTTGTAATCATTTTCTAAGGATCAAAGTGTAATGAATATTGTTGATTAATAAAGGTAGATCTTTTTCTTATTCTATTTCTTCGTAGTTTAATTATGCATTTTCTCTCCATCTCTTTTTCTCCCAACATGCGCGAGTAATTCTCCGCTTGTTAGGGTTCGTAGGATTAGGGTAGGCTAATGGATGATGAACATCCCTAAACCCTTTTTAAGTCCTATAAAGTTTATGAACTTTATCAAAAGAATCATTAATATCCTAATCGGGCGCGCTAACAATTCTTTGTTAGTTCCGACCGCGATTAGAGATTAGATTAATGATTGTTTTGGTAAAGGCTAGATATGAACGGAGTTCCATGTCGAGATAGGGATTAAGAGTGGGATTCCTTTTCCCTCCAGAAACCCTAATCTACACGCATCACCGTCGTTCTAGTTTTAAATCTATTAAAGGATAAAAGGGCAACTTTTAATTAATCGTCCATGACTACTAAATCCTAACGAACTCTACAATCCTCCTTATTATATTAACTACATCCCTAAAATAATCTAGATCTATATTTTTGCATTCTTGCTTAACGTAGATCTAGAAACCATTCTTCAAAATTCTTTATCCCTCCTCTCTTTCTCAACACATCTAAAGTAAGAGTAAAAAGTTCAACGTTTCCCTGAGGACGACCCGTACTCAACTCGGTCTAGCTACACGCGACACCGTTCTGATTGCGGTTAACTACAAACACACTCTTTCGAAACAATCAAATGGCGCCGCTGCTGGGGATACGTTCGTAATTTTTTATTTTTACTATTTGTGTTGGATTCTTAAACGAGTCATATCATTATTAACACAAAACTGCAAATTGCATATTTAACGATTTGTGCGTGAATTTTTGCAAAGAGATCTGGAGTCACAGAATTAAGGAAACAGAGACATTTTTAGAGATCCAGAGGAGTACAGAAGGATATACAAAAAATTTCTTCAAGCAATCCCTCTGCCACGCGGCGGAACCGCGGCAAAGGTACCCTTGGTGCGGCGGAAACGCCGTACAACAGAGGAATTAGGGCTTAAGTCTTCTCTGGTATTTTTCTCAACTCCTTCTCTCTCCTCTCAAATCCAATAAAATCTATCTTCTGCAGGATTCTTTGCAAAATCGCGCTGCTCAAAAATCTTTTTGCAAAAGTTTTGTGATTGGTTTTGTTTTGCATCTTTTAATACGGACTCTAAGGGGAAAAGACCAAATCAAGATTAGGTGGAGATTTCATCACCCTTCCTAAGCCCCACAAATCACAAACCGAGTATCTGCATCAACCCTACAATAATTTAAAAAATATCTAGACCAGACTCTAAGGACTGTCGCGCTCATTAAGGACAGAGGAAGGTCGTGGGTAATCTATCGTTTATCCGCATTACTTTTGTAGTGCCTAGGCAAGTGTGTCAAAGGCTAGTGGTTTTTAATTAGGCCCACTACTGTGGTTCCTTCCCACTTACCTGGCACTTATCTGGCTACAAGGGTAGTACGGAGGCGGTAGAGGATTGATCCTGCGGCTTATCCTTTGGAAGTCTAGGAGCGGTCTAGAGACTGGACCTAGGTGACCTTAGTTCTAGGGTTTCTTCTGCATCTTAGGGAGATTTATCTTGTGTCCCACTTTTTCAAAACAAGCAAATTTTAAATCACACACACGCTGCCACTTTCACTAAACCCGCTTAGTGCAAGCTCGGCTGGACACGGGATCCTAGTGCCCGTCTTGTCCGCGTTCCTGCTATCGACGCCGAAGTCGGTACTTCTTCATCTTCTTTTCCCCCACCACACACCACGACCGAGATGGACGACACTCCATCAAATTATAACACCACGCTGCCATCGCCCGAAGGTGCGCAGAATCCACCGCGCATTTCTCTCCAAGAGAGATGCTATCCTATCGGTGGTCCTTTTCCTACTTGTCTATCTCTTCCACCACCTAACGGGGATAATTTCGAAATTAAACCCCACTACATCAATCTGCTGCCCAAATTTCACGGGCTTGAGTCGGAAGACGCGTACGTTTTCATCACCAAATTCGAAAACGTATGCGCAATGATGGGTACTTCACAATTGACTTTAGATGCTATGCGCTTACGTCTTCTCACATTCACACTGTGGGACTTGGCAGAAAAATAGCTTTACAATACTGCCGCACACTCTATCACTAATTGGGATGAATTTATCATAGCATTTCTTAAGAAGTTTTACCCAAACCATAAGACTGCCCATATTAGGAGCGAGATCAACCAGTTCACCCAGCTTCCCAATGAACCATTTTGGAAGTGCTTTGAACGTTTCAAAGATCTGCTTGTCCAATGCCCCCATCACGGAATACAAAGATGGGATTTATGTCGGATTATATATGAGGGCATTAATTCAGCGACAAAGCAGATGCTTGAAACAATGTGTCAATGCAATTTCATGTCTAAAGATGACGGTGAAGCTTGGAAGTATCTGAAAGACCTCGCTGAACACACTTTGCAGTGGGAAAGCGTAAGACCACCTTCAACTAAGGGAGGTATTCACCAGCTCGATGTTTCTATCGCAGTGAAAGCCGAAATGGCAGCGATACAGAAGAAACTCGACGCTATTGAGAACAAATTCTCATCATTCTCCCTAAATCAGGTCACGCTTCCTAAGACCGTCTGTGGTTGCTGTTCGGATCCTTCACACTTAACGGAAGAATGTCCTATGAATACTTCATTTCAAGCTAATGCTGCTTTTCAGCAGCGACCTAGAAACGACTCTTATTCTTCCACGTACAATCAAGGATGGAGGAATCATCCTAACTTTGCTTGGAATCAAAACCAACAAAGCAATTATCAAAGACCTCCTCCACAGCAACCACAACCACAGAATCAGCCCCCCTTTCAGTCACAGAATTTCCAAAATCCGGCCAACATTTCTACACCACAAGTGGCCGGTACTGACAACTCACTTGCACAAACTTTGGATATGTTCATGAAACAATCCATGCAAATTTCAGCTGAGATGAGGTCTTCTATTGATACCATAACGAAAAACTCCGCCTCCCATGGTGAGAGTATTAAATCATTAGAAAACCAAATCGCATAGTTAAACGCCGCAATGAGTGCGAGAGAGAAAGGGAAACTCCCATCTCAACCCATACCTAATCCTGGCCACTCACAAAGTTATAATGTGACTGCTGTTACCACGTTGAGATCGGGAAAAGTGTTGAATAACCGAGTGGGTGAGCAATGTGATGATAGTGACACCAATGATACCCCATCTTCTTCTTCTTCCCCTAATTCGTCTAGTCTCCCACCTTCACCCGAGCCTATTCTCCGTTTTCCCCAAGGCTCGAACCCTTCGCCCATTTCGCCAAATCTATCTAAGTCGATTCCCACTCCAGTTTTGGGATCGAATCCATCCCCACAGTCTTCTCCACAAACGTTGGACCCAAAACTTATTGATCAAGCACCTTATCCAAACAGGTTAAGGGGCAACAGACCAAGTCCACAAATGGAGAAGATTGTGGAAAATTTTAAGCAAGTTAACATAAACATTCCTCTCCTAGATTCTATTCAACAAGTTCCGTCATATGCTAAAATCTTAAAGGACTTGTGCACTAGGAAGAAAAAAGTTCAAGTACCTAAAAAAATTTTCCTTGCGAGTAATGTGAGCACAGCTTTTACACAACAACTACCCAAGAAACGAAAGGACCCCGGAAGTCCTACAATTTCAATTTCTATTGGGGGTAAAAATATCAATCGTGCTCTACTTGATTTAGGTGCTAGTGTTAACTTGCTTCCGTATTCTGTTTATGAGCAATTAGGGATCGGAGAGTTAAAACCTGCGCATTGCACTCTTCAGATTGACGATTGATCTATCACCTAACCTAAGGGTGAGCAAGAGGATGTGTTAATTAAAGTCGGGAAATTCATATTTCCTGTGGACTTTATCGTTATTGATACACAACCTGTGGCAAACCCACGCAATCAAATCCCGGTGATACTCGGTCGACCCTTTTTGGCCACTTCCAACGCAGTAATCAATTGTAGAAACGGCTCTATGACCCTATCCTTTGGAAAGAAGTCAATTGAGCTTAACATTTACAAGTTGGGAAGTGAACCCTCCGAACCCTATGCTCATGTGTGTTCTGTCGAATTAATGGATGTCGACAGCAGCGAATATGATCAACCTCATAATTCTGACTCATTTCATATGTTGTTTCTTGACACGGACTCTTCCACCGAGTTGTCCGGGTCAACATCTAACGCTGATGAGGAACTTTTTATAGAGTCTGACGATCACCCCATTTTTTCTGATGACATTATTCTTCGGGGTATCAATGAAAGCTTTGAGAAAATTTTCGTTGATGAACTCGCATTCTTACAAGACACGGGTGTTGAGATGAATCAACTCCAAGATGAAGAAATTGGACCTCCACCCCTTCTTTTGGACAATTATGATAATGCGAGTAATCCATCATTACTATCACTGTGTCGTCTCTCCAAATTGAGACGCAATTCTTTTCCATTACACCTCTTATCACCTCCCCACTTCTTCTTGTCGAAAAGTGACATGTTCTTCCACCAACCTTGGTGCTTCATCGATAAAATTTTTGAATGGTTGGTGTTGACCTTCGGTCTTTGCAAAGCCTGGCATTGACCAATAACCTCGATCCCCTCGTGTGATTTTAAAAGATTAAAATTGTTTAACTCAAGTTTGGGGGGGGGGGTATATTTTGGCTCTTGAAAGAAAATGATTTTTACAAAATTGTGAGCCAAGAACTAAGTTTGGGGGAGGAGTTCACTTGCATTATTTCTTGTCCCCTTTTTACTCCCAAATCTACAGGTTTTTGAGCTTAACGGATGACATCAGTGAGGACACTGCTGTAAACAGATTTGGGGGAGGTTTGTGCTTATTTACGCATCAATTTGCATCATACTTTGCATAAGCACAACATTTTCAAAAATTTCAAAAAATTTCTTTTATAACAAAAGAGTCGAAAGTGAAAAATTACATCCAAAAGATAGGAATAGTTTAAGAAAACCAAGAAAATTAGAAGTTTTCTTAAACGAACTAGTAATAAGTAGTTATGAGCTGTTGTCCCAAGGGTTAGTAAGATGAAGGAAGTAACTAATCTGAGGATAAAAATAATTCTGAAAAATGTAAGTCGATGTACAACACCCCACGACTTGCGGGGAGGCGGAAATATGAAAAACGATCTTGTTCTTTGCTTAAACATCGACTAACCGCATGAATCGAAGCTAAACGATAACTAATATCAAACATAGAAGTTAACAACTACTATGTAAAGGGATTATACCTAAAGAACCGTGTCGTTCGTCTTTACGAACTCCACCTCCTCCTCAGCCTTCTCCAAGTAGTAGAAGATCCACCACGAGAGCTAAACTCCAAGCTTTGCCTCTAAACTTGAGGCAACTAGGTATCTTTAAGTGCTAATCAAAGTACCTAGATGAAATAGAGTATGGTTATGGATTAAGTAGTCTAACTAATCCTTGTACTCAACACATGAGAGGGGAGGATTAGGGTTTGAAGAGAGAGAGCTTGAGGAGAGAGAAGGTGAGAATAATAATGAAATGAGAAAATGAGTTATCATAATATTATCAAGCATTTTTATTTTATCAAGAAAAGAAAAGATAATGATTTACAACCATGCTTGATAAGTATCTAATGGTGATTCATCTCCATGAGTCATTAAGCAATTATGAAGCATTAATGACATGGATGAATCATCCATATGACTCACTAATCTCATTTAATGTATATGCCACCTTAACCTCCTTAGTCACCATCTTCTAGAAGCTTCTCGCGCAATTACGAGAACGCCCCTCCTATCCGTGAAAACACGGAAAAACTTTAGACTGTATAAATCCAATAACCGGATACTAGTAACTGGCTTAAACCAAAGCCGACTAGTAAAAACTGTCCGAAAGTCGTACGTGCGTAAACACACGTATGCGTCCGAACCCTTGTCGTAAAACTATACGACCTCTATATCGTTTCGCCTGGAGTAGGGAAACTCTCTGCGTGGGACTCTAGAGACTCGACTACTACGCTGGCAGTGGGTTTAACCACAGACCGCAAGCGGCACTAGCTGTACGTAACGGTCCCAAGGTAGATGTCGATAAGAAGGCCGATGAGGAAAACCCATCCGAACTCCTACTGAGTCTGATGTGACAATCTCCGTACAGTCCGGTCTGTTCGTCTAAGATTATCGCATATCGGGCCTAGGGGGGCGGCAAGCGTCAGTCCCCTAATAGTGGTATAAGTCGTGTCGGAGCGAAGCCCATTACACCCTGAGAAACTACTGGAACCTACCAGCAAATATCGCTTGCCCTGGCCAGGGACTTTGCGTAATGGCTCTCTAACACAGCGCGATATCAACCCCCAATACCGGGAGAGGCGAATCATGTCTAACCGCCACTGCCTCCAAGTGCTCGGGACTGCACCCAACTGCTACCTGTTTGCACGACTCCTTTGAGCCGTGGTAGGGTAGCAATCTAAGAACAGTGGGACACACTCGAGGCAAAGTAGCAGTGTCAAGTCTACGGACTATGCTGTACTCATGTCACCTGGGAACTGTTCACTGACGACTGGTATAAAACCAACCAACAGTTCCCTGTGAGTCCTGTCCGGTGTACCCGTAACCTAACGAGCACCTGCATACTATCTCCAGTACGACGTACTGACGGCTTTGGGACAGACCATCTCCCCAACTGGGATGAGAAGCGTACACACTAGTCTACTCCGGAGTATCGATGCCCTGTCTCGATAATCCAATGACTAGGGACCTGAATAAGGATGTGCTTGTAGACTACCCAGCCCCACTAGTGTGACTGCCATCACAACGCTGGTAGTCAAGCAAGATCCTAAGAGCTCTATCAATACGTATACTCACATATTAAGATAGAAAAACCAAGTAGCATACTACCATGTTTAGCAAGACTGTTATATACATGTGAATATCCCAACTTTCCATTAAGTAATATACACACTAGTATGATACAATAATGGCCCCTAGGGCATATACACTAACAATCTCCCACTTGCACTAGGGCCATGTACTGGTATATCGAAGACCGATGATCTCGAGTAGCCTCTCGAACTGAATCTGAGGTAGGGCCTTCGTGAATGGATCAGCAATGTTCTCTTCAGAAGCAACTCTCCGAACCTCGATCTCCTGACGATCAATGATCTCCCTGATCAGGTGATACCGCCTTAAGATGTGTCTGGACTTCTGATGGGACCTTGGTTCCCTTGCTAAAGCTATAGCTCCGTTGTTGTCGCAATACAGAGGTATTGGATCAACTATGGTAGGAACCACCTGAAGTTCTGTTAGGAACTTCTTCATCCAGACTGCTTCTTTTGCGGCATCGCAAGCAGCTATATACTCCGCTTCCATCGTTGAGTCAGCAACGGTGTCCTGCTTGGAGCTCTTCCAGCATACCGCCCCTCCATTGAGGGTAAAGACATAACCCGACATGGACATGGAATCGTCCTTATCACTCTGGAAGCCGGAATCAGCAAAGGCCTCCAACCTGAGGTCTTTTCTGCCGTAAACCAAGAACATCTCCTTAGTCCTTCTCAGGTACTTGAGAATGTTCTTTACTGCTATCCAGTGCTTCTCCCCAGGGTCTGACTGATACCGGCTTACCACGCTCAGTGCGTAAGCTACATCTGGTCTGGTGCACAACATCGCATACATTATAGAGCCTACCGCAGAAGCGTAGGGTATAATAGACATGCGTTCCCTTTCCAAATCAGTCTTGGGAGACATCTCTTTGGAGAGGGTGATTCCGTGACAAGCCGGTAGATTACCGCGCTTAGAATCTTCCATACTGAATCTTTTCAGTACAGTGTCGATATACCTGGACTGCGAAAGTCCCAACATCCTCTTGGATCTATCACGATAGATCCGGATCCCCAGAATGTAAGAGGCATCACCCAGGTCTTTCATGGAGAACCTGTGTGACTAGAATCCTTTGACAGATTGTAGCACAGGAATGTCATTTCCTATCAATAGAATGTCATCCACGTACAAGACGAGGAATACGACACTTCTGGCTACAACTTTACTATATATGCACGGTTCATCTGGATTTTTGATAAAGTCATATTCTTTGACTGTCTCATCAAAACAGATGTTCCAACTCCGCGATGCCTGCTTTAGTCCATAAATGGACTTAAGCAGCTTGCATACTTTCCCGCTGCTCCCACTCTGATTGAAACCCTCTGGCTGATCCATATAGACGCACTCTTCTAAATTTCCATTCAGAAAAGCCGTCTTTACGTCCATCTGCAAGATTTCATAATCATGGAAGGCAGCAATAGCAAGAAGGACCCGAATGGATTTGAGCATAGCCACTGGAGAAAAAGTTTCGTCATAGTCAAAACCAGATCTTTGACGAAAACCCTTTGCAACAAGTCTAGACTTATAGGTTTCCACCTGTCCATCTACACCAATCTTTTTCTTGAAGATCCATTTGCATCCTATGGGTTTTACCCCATCTGGAGCAAAGTCCAAAGTCCATACTTTGTTGGTGTACATGGACTCCATTTCGGTCCGCATTGCATCCAGCCATCGTACCGAGTCGCCGCTCTGGATGGCCTGCTGGAAGTCAGTAGGTTCATCATCATCTATGATGCAATCCTCTCTATCCCCATCTATGAGAAAACCGTAGTATCTCTCAGGCGGATGAGACGGCCTACTACTCCTGCGGAGGGGTGCGGGAATGTCTTGTTCTTCTTGAACTTCCGGTTCTACCAAACTTTCAGTAGCAGTTTGTGGTTCTGGAATTTCTTCCAGTTCTATTTCGCTCCCACTTATTTCCTTTTCTAAAAACTGATATTCTAGAAAATGAGCATTACGAGAAACAAACACCTTTTGTTCCTCTGCGTAATAGAATAGATACCCCTTGGAGTTCTTTGGATATCCCACAAACTTACATTTTACTGATCGTGCCTCGAGCTTGTCCACATGCTGCTTTTTAACAAAAGCTGGACATCCCCATATTTTCAGATACTGAAGATAGGGTTTCTTCCCACTCCACATCTGATATGGCGTGGTAGGCACAGTCTTGGTAGGAACCATGTTCAAAAGATATGCCGCTGATTCTAGCGCATAACCCCAGAAAGATCGCGGTAACTCAGCATTACTCATCATGGATCGTACCATATCCAATAGGGTTCGATTCTGTCTCTCCGATACACCGTTATGCTGTGGAGTGTATGGAGGAGTAAGCTGAGAGAGAATTCCTTTCTCTTTTAGGTAACCTAGGAACTCGGCACTCAAGTATTCACCACCTCGATCAGATCTTAGTGTCTTGATACTTTTGTCGGTTTGGTTTTCTACTTCATTCTTATACTCTTGGAATTTCTCAAAAGCCTCGAATTTATGTTTCATCAGATAAATGAATCCGTATCTTGAGTAATCATCCGTGAAAGTAATGAAATAGGAAAAACCACCTCTTGCATGTGTAGACATTGGACCACATACATCGCTGAGTATGAGTCCTAAGAGCTCGCTCGCTCTTACTCCTTGTCCAGTAAATGGAGTCTTTGTCATCTTTCCTTTGAGACAAGATTGACAAGTGTCATAAGTTTGATATTCGAACGAGTCCAAATATCCTTCTCTATGCAACTTAGTCAACCTTCTCTCATTGATGAGACCCAGTCTACAATGCCATAAGAAAGCTTTATTTAAATCTGGAGACTTTCTTTTTAGTGTGTTCTGGACATTGAAAATTTGGAGTTGGTTTAAAACATATATACCGTTATTTAGTGTACTGGACCCAATCAAACCATGATTAAGGTGGATGTTAACAACATCTCTTACAAACGTGAAATCATAACCTTTATTTGATAACAAGGAAACTGATATGATATTACACGTTAAGCTTGGTACAAAAAAACAATTATGTAAAACCAAAATGTGTCCACTCGTCAATCCTAGGTGATAATCCCCGACGGACGCAGCTCCCACGCTAGCTCCGTTAGCAACCTTTAGGGTCATATCACCTTCCTTCAGCACTCTACGGTTTCTCAGTGCCTACAATGAATTGCAAATATGAGATCCTGATCCGATATCCAATACCCAGGAAGTAGAGTTGATCGACAGACAATTCTCAATTACAAACACACCTGAAGTCGAAGCCACAGCTTGCTTCGTTTCCTGGTTCTTGGCGTTCCACGCCTTGCAATCCTTCTTCCAGTGCCCTTTCCTGTGATAATGGAAGCACTCATCCTGGCCCACTACCGGTACCGCAAACTTTTTCTTTCCCTTCCCTCCCACCTTACTTACACCTCCTCTAGGTCTGGGGGCGGCCTTCTTCTTCCTTCCTTTGGCCCTAGCCTTGGACCCGGAAGAAGATGCTCCGCTAACAAACATAGCGGGTGTTTCCCTTGCTTTCTGCAAGGTGCCCTCTGCACTCCTTAACATGTTCAGGAGTTCCGGAAGTTCAACTTCTTTTCTTTGAATGTTGAAGTTCAGGATAAACTGGGCGTAGGTGGAAGGAAGGGACTGGAGAATAAGGTCTGTATAGAGCTCATTATCCAAAGTCGTCCCAAGGTCTGCGAGCTCTTCTATATAGCCGATCATCTTTAGGACATGTTCTCCTACCGATGACCCGACAGCCAACCTCGCTCGAAACAAGTTCTTTGAGGTCTCGTATCTTGCTATACGAGATTGCTCTCCATAAAGTTCCTTTGTATGGAGAAATATGGCGTCTAGTTCCATATCCTCGTGCCTCCTCTGATGTTCATTGTTCATCGAGGCAAGCACGATGCACTTGGCTTTCGCGCAATCGAAATCCCAGGTTTTGCGGATTTCCTTATCCGCATTACTGGATTTGGGACCAGGGACAGCAGGTGCCGTAGCGATGAGGACGTACCCCAATTTGTCATAGGTCAAAGCCATTTTGACATTCCGCAGCCAATCTTTATAGTTTGGCCCTGTCAGTATATTTTTCTCTAAAAGTAACTTAAGTCCAGTCATTTTCAGGGTCACTGCAATTAGGAGAGAGAGAAGAAAACTCTTTAGCATGATGCTCTTGCAAGTTTAGAGTGGTTTTTAGTTTATCTAAACTGGATGGCTCCCACTGTTTCTCGAATCCTTCCTCAAACCATAAAAGAAGAATTAGCCAGGACTATTCTCACTGTACAATTCTTGCTTAACCGTTCAGCCAGGTTAGTGTCGATACTTCGAGGGAGGTTTTCCAACGCTTTCGCGAAGTTCCTTAATTAAAGAACCTCTTTTCTCTGGGGGCGTAACCCCGCTGATACTTTTCTTGACACCTACTTGGTTTATAGCATTGATCGTTAAGTGATGAATATCCTGATAAGTAGCTTATACTCATAGTAGGATCGGGATCCAAATATCATCGTATGATAATGTTGAAGGAATCCTACCAACATTCATCAAACTCCAAATGGTATGCATCTCTTTGCAAATTTCAGTTTCTTTAGAAATTCCCGATATATATTTTTGCCCCATGCTCTTATGACCTTGGCGTTGGTCAAAATATCATAAGTCACATGTCAAGTTCTACCCATCATTATCTTGTTAATTTGAACCCATCCGTACATATCCTTGATGTTGGCCAAAATGATCATACGACTGTCCCAAACTAACTCATCTATCTATGCAACAAATGAATATCCAGCAGCTACCAAACACTATGCCTTGGCGTTGGTCAAAATACATTGCTTGAATACTACTGAATACCCAGATGAAATGACGGAGGGCTACGAATGGTTTTGGCGAAACCGTGAACGTAGTGAACTTGATATAACCGAAGGAACCTGATAGCTTTTAAAAGGAGTGGTTAAAGCTCCGCATTTAAAAATATCTGTTTTTAAAATTAACCGAATGGTTTCTTTTAAATTGTTCCAACGATTAAACTTTTTAGTTTATTTTTCTTTGCATTATAAATAATGCGTCCCATCATTAACCTATCATTGCAGAAAACAACGAAAATACAACGTCCTCTTATGCCATCCGCATTCGCCATGGGGTCCCGTCATTACCCGTTAGGTTACTTAACTAACGACAGAGCAGGGGCTGGGCTGGGCTAGCGCGGGTGTAAAACATAAGTGACGTCTAAATAGCTATCATATATAGATATTGTACATTCGTCAGACGCAATAATAGGCATTCCAGATCACAGATGAACTTAATTGGATTTGCAAGCAATCCGTGTTTGTTTTGAGCCTGCAACAAAAGACGGATTACACAGTTGTGATGAATAGCCATTACCCCACCCAAGACCCCAACGGGTACGGCAAACTGCCCACCCGGCAGTTTGTGCACCCCAATTTGGGTCTGTCCTAAGACAGTAAAATGAAATAATACAACGGTGGCTACAACCGCAACCTGGATGTGCCCCGCAAAATAATATTACAACAAATTACATTTACATCAAATGAATTAAATAATAACCCATCACATAACCCCGGCTAAACATCACAACAGTCCAACACAGTTCATATCCACAAATAGTAAAAACCATTACAGAAATGTGCAACCCCCTGCCAACCGACATACTAGCAGTTAGGGGAGGTTTACGAACACATTATACAAACACAGATATAATCCAACAAGCAAATACCGTATAATTTCGATCGATTAAACACATTTAATTTTGCTCCAATACTTCTCTGTAAATCTGAAACCTGAGCAAAAATTAAAAACTTCCAGAAAATTCCAAACATCACAGAGAACCAACACAGGAAATTTGGGCTGGTGAATCGGCAACTCGGCGGCGGAATCGCGGCGGATCATAGGGATTCGCCGCGGTTCCGCGGCGCTTTAGCCGATTCATGAGCCCAGTTTTCTTGGGTGTTCTAATACTATCATTTAGGGCTTTCTGAAGGTCCCTGAAAAATTTTTGGACCTCATTTCAAAATCGACAGCAACTCATGATATCGGGGTTTTCCGGTTTTGTTTTTTCCGTTCGAAATTCATACAATTTTGCAAGTGAGTTAATTATTGTTTAGCGAGGCTCTGATACCACTGTAAGTCGATGTATAACACCCCACGATTTGCGGGGAGGCGGAAATATGAAAAACGATCTTGTTCTTTGCTTAAACATCGACTAACCGCATGAATCGAAACTAAACGATAACTAACATCAAACATAGAAGTTAACAACTACTATGTAAAGGGATTATACCTAAAGAACCGTGTCGTTCGTCTTTACGAACTCCACCTCCTCCTCGGCCTTCTCCAAGTAGTAGAAGATCCACCACGAGAGCTAAACTCCAAGCTTTGCCTCTAAACTTGAGGCAACTAGGTATCTTTAAGTGCTAATCAAAGTACCTAGATGAAATAGAGTATGGTTATTGATTAAGTAGTCTAACTAATCCTTGTACTCAACACATGAGAGGGGAGGATTAGGGTTTGAAGAGAGAGAGCTTGAGGAGAGAGAAGGTGAGAATAATAATGAAATGAGAAAATGAGTTATCATAATATATATCAAGCATTTTTATTTTATCAAGAAAAGAAAAGATAATGATTTACAACCATGCTTGATAAATATCTAATGGTGATTCATCTTCATGAGTCATTAAGCATTTATGAAGCATTAATGACATGGATGAATCATCCATATGACTCACTAATCTCATTTAATGTATATGCCACCTTAACCTCCTTAGTCACCATCTTCTAGAAGCTTCTCGCTCAATTACGAGAACGCCCCTCCTATCCGTGAAAACACGAAAAAACTTTAGACTGTATAAATCCAATAACCGGATACTAGTAACTGGCTTAAACCAAAGCCGACTAGTAAAAACTGTCCGAAAGTCGTACGTGCGTAAACACACGTATGCGTCCGAACCCTTGTCGTAAAACTATACGACCTCTATATCGTTTCGCCTGGAGTAGGGAAACTCTTTGCGTGGGACTCTAGAGACTCGACTACTATGCTGGCAGTGGGTTTAACCACAGACCGCAAGCGGCACTAGCTGTACGTAACGGTCCCCAGGTAGATGTCGATAAGAAGGCCGATGAGGAAAACCCATCCGAACTCCTACTGAGTCTGATGTGACAATCTCTGTACAGTCCGGTCTATTCGTCTAAGACTATCGCATATCGGGCCTAGGGGGGCGGCAAGCGTCAGTCCCCTAATAGCGGTATAAGTCATGTCGGAGCGAAGCCCATTACACCCTGAGAAACTACTGGAACCTACCAGCAAATCTCGCTTGCCCTGGCCAGGGACTTTGCGCAATGGCTCTCTGACACAGCGCGATATCAACCCCCAATACCGAGAGAGACGAATCCTGTCTAACCGCCACTGCCTCCAAGTGCTCGGGACTGCACCCAACTGCTACCTGTTTGCACGACTCCTTTGAGCCGTGGTAGGGTAGCAATCTAAGAACAGTGGGACACACTCGAGGCAAAGTAGCAGTGTCAAGTCTGCGGACTATGCTGTACTCATGTCACCTGGGAACTGTTCACTGACGACTGGTATAAAACCAACCAACAGTTTCCTGTGAGTCCTGTCCGGTGTACCCGTAACCTAACGAGCACCTGCATACTATCTCCAGTACGACGTACTGACGGATTTGGGACAGACCATCTCCCCAACTGGGATTAGAAGCGTACACACTAGTCTACTCCGGAGTATCGATGCCCTGTCTCGATAATCCAACGACTAGGGACCTGAATAAGGATGTGCTTGTAGACTATTCAGCCCCACTAGTGTGACTGCCATCACAACGCTGGTAGTCAAGCAAGATCCTAAGAGCTCTATCAATACGTATACTCACATATTAAGATAGAAAAACCAAGTAGCATACTACCATGTTTAGCAAGACTGTTATATACATGTGAATATCCTAAGCTTCCATTAAGTAATATACACACTAGTATGATATAATAATGGCCCCTAGGGCATATACACTAACAAAAAATAGTCCCTATTCTGAAAGCCAAACATTTAAATGTTGATACCCTACTATATGCACTTACACACGTCTTGAAATTCGGGATAGTAGAGGATACCTTGAAATACTCTTGTCTAACAGCCAAAATATGAAGGAAATGAAAAAATGAAGAAAATATAAAAATGGTGAAAAGAAAAAATGAACACTGGTTTTGTTATCGCCAAGGCAGCAATAAAAAAATATAGCGAGGGTGCCTCTTCACCTAGTGCCCTAAGGCTAACTGGTCTGGGGGTCACTGCTAAGCCTTAGCAGGTGCAAGACGAGGAAAATATTATCACCTAATCAGCAAGCACATGAGTAATCGGTCGGTTAGTACCTCAAGAAGTATTAACGGTCGCATGAAAAGGTGTGAGCAAACCTAAGTATTCATCAAATTAAAAAGTACTAAGGTAGATGGACAAGAGTATGATAGCTTGAATTGAATTCTCCGAGTGTAGGGATGTTCTATACACACACGTAGGGGTATATGATCTATGTTTGGAAGAAAGATAGGAATGAAGAATAAAGACGATGTTTTATTGAGGGATAATGTGATTTCTAACATTTTTTCATGACTATTAAGATAGGGCTCATGACAACCGAAAAGCTAGTGTAGTTGGAAACAATAAGATTGGGCTCATGACCTGGGTCCTTATACTCGTGGACCGAAACGTCCTTAAACTAATATTCTGGGAATGTTGGACCGAAACGTCCTTAAACTAATATTCGTCCCATGACGGGTCCCGACGGCCATTTATTAAATGGACCACCATGTCCCTAAACTGGAAATGGATCTAGACGATCCCGTTAAGTAGATCTTAGTCTGGAAATTAGAGTAACGTATCCTTAACAAACATTTAAGTTGATCTTAGCCTCAAATATGGCTAACGTATTGTTCAGTTGATAAAACTGCACATTTGTATTACATTTTTCCTACCATTTTCATATTAAAAAAGGACTTTATTATAATATATTATACATATGAGGGTTTATGTGTAAAAACACTATTTTCCATGTGTTAATATATTTTAATTAGCATTTGGTAGAAAAATGTATGCAAATAAATTCATTGACCTAATCCTAGTAGAACTAAGTCTACTAAATATTATTTGAGTTGTTGTGCAAAAGATTTCCAAGTGTGCAGAATTTTTCAAAGACTAGAATCAAGCAAATCAAGTTGTTGAAGAAGACTTGCCTAATTAAGAAGCAAAACTTGGAGACCAAGTCTGGCAGCAACCACGAGAAGATTTCAAAGATACAAAGGTTCCATAGACGTACACATGTCACATAGAGACAGCGCATGAAAAATGATCAACTGCGGAGATGATAAGGCCGCCGATCCGCGGCATTAACCCCTTTATGCCGCGGATCCGCCGCGGTTAAGAAGCATTGGGAGTTGAGGATTTTTAGGGAAAATCTTTTCTGCTTAAATCATATTTTAGAAGCTTGTATTCTGGCTTTGGCACTATAAAAAGGCACCGAGAGCCTCTTGGAAAATTGATCAAGTCGACGCGATCACGAAGTCCAAGACGGCTCACGCATCCAGGCTGATCATCAACTGTTCGTCTACCTCCTTGGAAGATATCGAGGTGCAAGCTAGTCTTTGTAATCATTTTCTATGGATCAAAGTGTAATGAATATTGTTGATTAATAAAGGTAGATCTTTTTCTTTTTCTATTTCTTCGTAGTTTAATTATGCATTTTCTCTCCATCTCTTTTTCTCCCAACATGCGCGAGTAATTCTCCGCTTGTTAGGGTTCGTAGGATTAGGGTAGGCTAATGGATGATGAACATCCCTAAACCCTTTTTAGGTCCTATAAAGTTTATGAACTTTATCAAAAGAATCATTAACATCCTAATCGGGCATGCTAACAATTCTTTGTTAGTTCCAACCGCGATTAGAGATTAGATTAATGATTGTTTTGGTAAAAGCTAGATATGAAAGGAGTTCCGTGTCGAGATAGGGGTTAAGAGTGGGATTCCTTTTCCCTCCAGCAACCCTAATCTACATGCATCACCGTCGTTCTAGTTTTAAATCTATTAAAGGATAAAAGGGAAACTTTTAATTAATCGTCCATGACTACTAAATCCTAACGAACCCTACAAGCCCCCTTATTATATTAACTACATCCCTAAAATAATCTAGATCTATATTTTTGCATTCTTGCTTAATGTAGATCTAGAAACCATTCTTCAAAATTCTTTATCCCTCCTCTCTTTCTCAACACATCTAAAGTAAGAATAAAAAGTTCAACGTTTCCCTGAGGACGACCCGTACTCACCTCGGTCTAGCTACACGCGACACCGTTCTGATTGCGGTTAACTATAAACACACTCTTTCGAAACAATCACGTATCCTTAAACCAAAACCCAAAACCCAAATCTAAGAAAGTACGGATTTGGACTAATCCACGTCCTACGGGCGACGAAATAAATAGTCTCCGTATACAATCCACGGGCAACCACAAACAAAACAAACACCCACGACACGAAGTGAAATTCTGGAGAAGGAGAAAATTGTTACCGCGATGCGGTAGCGCAATTAACTGCAGGGGCTTGCGCCTGCAGGGAAGAGCGTCCCCACAATCAATAACCCCTCAAGCGAGGGGGAATCTGACGAAGTCTGCTATATTGGTCGCATCAGTCTAAACCTCCGATACACGGTGTCATAAATCAACTTGGCATCTTCGGAGAGATGGACGGATAAAACCAAATAGCATCTGCCCCGAATCTCAGGAAAGACGTCCCTGACTTGGCCGCCGTTCGGAGGGGAACACTTGCATTTATATATTCTTTTGTATCTAGTTAAAACTCCATCGATTTAGAACTTGTATATTGTGGACTTAGAAGCGAGACTTAGAGTTGTGTATTTGTGGGCGGCGCACTCGTTGGAGTCGACTTTTTGTACTTGTTGATCTTGTTTCGCTTTTCTTTTCTTCGCCATTGGGCGTCGTATATTATCTGTGTGGTTGCTCCGCCGTTTGGGCGTGGAAGCTAGCTCCCGTTGGGATGCTTTTTATATTATTATGCTTGTGTTGGGTTTTATTCAAAATTTACAAAGGAGGTGCTGCCGCTTTTTAAAACGTCATAGATGCTTTTCAAACATACATGTTTAGACTTAAATGTTCATTTTAAACTGATTCCATCTAATGAATGTTTTAAACTTCACCTCCAATATTTTCGTAAAAAGGTTTAGATTCCGAGTTTTTGGCTGACTTGGATCGCGTCGACGTCTTTAGATGTCACGTGATATAAGTGTCGGTAACGTGCCACTTTCGGGTCATGACAAAGTTGGTATCAGATCGTTTTGGTTTAACCTTTGTTCGAGTTTAGATTTGACTATGGGGAGTCTAAGAATACACTTTCGTTACCTAGGCTTGACCTTACGGAACTTAGACTTGACTTTGGGGGTCTTAGACCCGAACTTTTGTTACGTAGGATGACCTTGGTTGATGAAGTAGGTACTAATTAGAGTGACGTACCGTACATATATTCCGCGGCATATTTACGATATGATGCGGTAGCGCAACCACAAACATGTATGGATAAGGAAAGTTGCCTTAGGATATATATCTTGAGATCTTTCTTCTATTCGTTCAGTTGATCTTTCCTTATCCATACATGTTGGTTTTTCCGGTCACCATGTCTACGCAAGCCGAGAGGGATGCGGTCAGAGACACGGCCAGGGCAGACTTGTCTGGGACGAGGACTGACCAGGGTGATATTCCGGTGACATAAGAACATGTTGTTTATCCTTATATGATCGGATTTCAAATTTTGAAGCGAGTTTCTTCGGGATCCACACTAGAGGATCAGGTCATTGCTGGAGACCATCCGGACTTAGAGGCATGATGTTTACCCTACTCCGAAGATCGTTGTGTCACCTACTGTTCAGACAGTTTTACCAACCGTTGCTGAGATTATCGAGGTGTTGCTTCCAGAATTCATAAAGTTAAAAGTCGTCGATGTTTACGAGTCTAGATGGGCCAGAGGATTCGTAGTCATTCATGGGTATGATGGCTAGGATATTTAATTCATTGTGGCGCTCCAATACGAGATCGGTGAAGTTGACTAGCTTCTTTTGATGGGTCTTGCTTAAACCTGATATGAGTCGCTCGAGAGAGACAGTGTAGTGAGTTTTCCTCCGACGAATTGGGATGAGTTTTCGAAGGTGGGCTTACCCAGATTCTTCCACAGAGAGTCAAAGATGCCGGATTCATATTTTCGAGTTTTTTGTAAGGCTCCGGGCTTGATCATAACCGAGTATTACTTGCAATTCACGTAACAATCGTGACACACTCCTTATTTAACCGATACTGAAGAGTAATGGAATATGAGATTGGTGTGAAGTCTCAATGCGCGGTTGTTCTTTCCCGTTGATACTGGAGATTCGATGTGTATGTAGAGGCGTGTACGACCATACTTTTAGAGGAAAATCTTGATGAGATTGCAGTTGTTCTGAAACGGAAGTGGATTCATTAAGGTGTGATAGTTTCGAACAGATTGGATAGATGAGATCGGCAGAAGACATGATGGGTTCTTTCTAGGATTCTATAATAATTGAGATTTGACTCGGGGTCCGTTGCTTGGCACGCACGCAAAGATTAGAGATCGTCGTCGTCGGCATATGGAGACTGGACTACATGGAAAGGAAGTGTCTTGAGAGGTATCAGTATATGACTGTTTGCGTCTCTGCTCCTCACCAGAAGATTGTATTAAGAGGCCGTGGCGTTGGTGATCCGCAGAAAGAACAAGAATTCAGAGACAGAACGCTAGACCGTAGGCAGGAGGCAAGTGGTAATCCTTGCTCTGCCAGTTCCGGGTGTATAGATACCTTTCGACATTGAAGAAGGTGTACTTCGATGTCATTTGTTTTTTATTTGCGTTTTAATGATCCGAATAATATAACTATCTATCTCTAAACATGTCCAATAGCCACAAAATCGATAACAAGAAACAATAACAATAACAAGATAGCAGTGATATATGTCATAAATCGGTATACAAGAATGTTAGGGATAACGTGATCATATCATGTACAAGATCAAGATAATATTATTAACAAGGGTAGCATATTTAATCTGATTAATAACAATAAAAGTGGTGTTGATTAACCATACACAAGAAAGTCCCCTTCAGAAATTCAGCGTCATCCTGATTTGTAAAATACCTTAAAAATAAAAAATGTTCTCCAAAAGGGGCGTGTCATATTCAAAAATAAAGCTAATTAATAAGGTTTTCATTTTATGATTTAAAACATCTCAGGTTGTTTCTATAAAAAGTTATGAACGTTCGAAATTGAAAGTTTGCTGCTGGAATTTTTCTGGACAGCAGTTCAAAGGTACATTCATTTGTAGTTTACGTTATTTAAATAATTTATTTTGTAAGTAAATATTTTACGGGGTTATAGTGTTCTGAGTTATCTTCGTAATGAACTAAAGAACATATTCTAATGATTTTGCTATGATTTATAATGAATTTTATAAGGTAAGATATACAGTTAATTCCAAATTTGTCATATCCGCTTGGCGATGACGTTTCATGTGTAAACTATAATATTTTCAAACAAAATTTTGCAACAGCGATTATTATATCTAATATAAACTAACGATCATAATATGAGTTTCAACAAGGGTTTCATTATTATGTACACTATTTCCTGAAAAGACTTGGGATTAGTTTCAGGTTACAACAGTTGGCAAAACGGGTTATATATGTATGTGTGTTTGTGTGTGTGTGTGTGTGTGTGTGTTAGTTATTTATATTCCCTAGAGGCCATTGTTGTACATATGATGTATATTATAGTGGATGCTTGGACATATATAGAGAGGACTTTCTTGCTCGACATGATATTATGCTATCTGGATGCTCTTTGTCTTAACATGTTGACTTGTATTGTGTTACTGTCTTGCTCTCACATGTTGATAAAGCCCTTAGGATGTGTACTTGACTACCAGGACTATGATGGAGATCATACTAGTGGGGCCAAGGGTAGTCCACGAGTGCATCCTATAATTGTTCCTAGTCGAGGGTGTATCGAGACAGGGCGTCGATATTCCAGAGTAGACTAGCATATACGCATCTTGACCCATATGATGGGCGATGGATGATCCCACATCCATTGGTGTTCGATATCAAAGATGGTATACGGGTGCTCAGTGGAGACTGGGTACACTGAACGGACTCGCCGAGAACTCCTAGTTGGTATTATACCCATCGTCAGATAGCAGTTCTCTGGTGACACTGGTACAGGTTAGTCTGTAGACCCGAGATCGTCATAGAGTCTTGTGTGATTCCCACTGTGCTTTGATTTACACCTTACCACGTTCAAGAGAACGTGCAAAACGGTGGCTTTTGGGTACAGTCCCGAATCACATGGAGGCAATGAGCGATAGGAGGGGTTTCATCCATCCCGGTATTGGGGGTTGATGTTGCGCTGTGCTCGATTGGCTATAACTGGAAGTCCCTGGCCAGGAATGATATGGAGATCTACCGGTAAGTGTTATCAGTAGTTTCTCGACCCGTTTTGAGCCACACATCGGCATGACTTATCGGTTACTGGGGTCTGACTATTACCACCCCTAGACTGGATATGCGACATATCAGACGAAGAGACCGGACTGTACGGTAGTGTTACTGACAGGATTTACAGGAGTTAGAGCGGGCTTGCTTGTTGATCTTCCGATCGCTCAATACCCGGGTGGCCATTACGTTTAGCTGACCGCTGACGGCTTGTGGGTGACTGATATGATCACCACCCACTGCCGGTTTATTGACAAGTCTTTAGAGTCCTACAAAGAGGTTTCCTGGCTCAGGCGAAACGGAGTAGGAGCACATATGTGATATGTGCGGGACCGAGAATAATACGAGTATGTGATACCGTATTCTATTCTCACGATATGTGATATCGGCCGGTTATATGTGATATAGTCGGGTCTTCGGATCAAGTATTGATTCGATTAAATGATACATTTTATATTAGTCGGTTATATGTGATATAGCCGGATTATTAAATCAAGTGTTGATTTAATGATTTAAATTACATTAACTAATATATGCTCACTTAAGTATTTCTATTTCTTACTTTTGATACATTTAATATATATGTCATATATGTTAATTGTATTGTTTTCTTTTGTTACATAAATAATATATATGTGATATATATTATTATGACATGCTAGGTTATATATGCAACATGGGTGTATGAGACTTACACCATACATGAGATAATGTCTAGGTTTTTATTTATTTAAGTAATTCAAAAATGAATGGATTTTGTCATGGTTGCTAGCAATGGATAACCATTGATTTAGTCCACCATTTTTGTTTTAGTTTAGATATTTATAAACCTAACCATTATCTCTTACCATGCTTTATTCTCTACAAGGGTTAGCCATGACATATACTCACCATGGTTGCATTTCTAACCTCAAACTCTCTCTCATTTTCATTTGCTTCATCTTCTTCAAGCTCAAATGAGAGCTCTCTAGTTTTTGAGCAAGTGAGGAAAAATAGTGAGAAAAAGAATTCTAAAGTGAGCAAAATTCCTACTTCATCATCCTCTTCTATAATAGCCATATAGTTTAGGGTGTTAGCTTCACTAGTTCTATATTAGTGAAGAGATAGCTTGGGTTTGTGTCTCCTCGAAGTAGATCATCTTCGGCTTTGAAGACTTCGAGTAAGTTTGCATCTTTCACCTTGTGGAGCCTCTCAAGAGTCCAAGAGTTCTTTGATCGCAGCGAAGGGACCACTGATTGGAGCATTTGAAGTGAAGGACCGGTATACAAAGGTTGTATTCCGCAATCACTTAGTTGTAAAGTTGTTTACATATCGTATTGTCTAAATTTTTAGTTAAGATTCTAGGGTTAGGGTTAACTAGCATGGCAAAATTTTGAAAATGGCATGGACGATGCCCCCGAAACCTCGCTGTTGTGGTAAGTAATCCTACAGTGGTATCAAAGCCAAGCTAGAGATTTAGATGATGTTTGTTATATTACGAAACCGAAGCAACTCCGAAACTTGAAACACCTTGACCCAGTTTCTGTCGATTTTTATTCGGTCTCTAAAATTTTTTTAAACAACTGTAGAATGTTATATGAGATGTAACATGAACACAGAAGAAAAACGAACACATTTGGCCGGATTTTGGCCAAGCACATAGCCCTAAAAACCGAGCAGGCCGGCCAAACAGTGTTTTCAGGGGTTCGTTTTTGTTCTGTGGCTTGGTCTCTGGGCTTTGGTGTTTTAGGAGTTGCTAGTTTTTTCTAAAATTGCATGAGATGTTATTTTTCTACAAAGGAAATTCGGAGTGTTTCGTAGTCGTAATTCTAACATGTTTTCGGGTTTTTTAGACGGTGTTAAAAAGTTCGAACGGATATCAAATACCCACTTTAACCCTCGCTGAAATTTTTTTCAAGAGTTGGATTTTTTTCGAGTTTAAGAACATTCAAAGATCATGCAAGTAACGCGATGGACCCTCTAGAAGAACGAAACCCTAACTCGATTCTGTGACCGTAAGAACTGCCGCCAAACCCTAGGGTTTGCGGTAGTTCCGCGGCGCCATAGGTGAGGCAAGGGTTGACCCTTCTACGGTTGGTCCATAGGTATTGTGGCATGTGATGGATACTTGTAAATTACACTCAAGTGTCGAGCGTTTTGGGAAATTTTGGGTGTTTGTTGATTCGATCGGAATGTTTAACATCGTCTAACTATTTGTGGAATGTGTTACAATATGTGGAATTCATATATTTAGGCATGAAATCCGAAGTATGTGATATTTCAGGTTTATGATGTCTAAGGTGATTGCGGATTCCAAATGTTGTAGTTTGACATTTTCTTTTCTGCGACCGTAAGTGTAATATGTGGTGTATCGCCGGTTTCATTGCTATATGTCAACAACAATTGGGATACGTATCTTTACTTACGTTGATGACATGTGATGTTATGTGTTGATGTGATATGTTATATTGGATCGTCGTGATTTGAATAGCCGAGGGTTTTATATGAGATGAGAGTTTTTATTTTCATTCATGTAAAATTCATTGTATGTAATATTCTTTTATTGGGGTACTTCCGGGTTGAGGATGTTGTCACCATTGTTGTATATTATTTACTTTTCCGCATTAGGATAGACCCAAGAAGGGGAGCACAAGTAACCGGGTTCTAGAGTCCAATAGGAGACCATCTCGAGGAGTCGAGTCCGGGTCTCCTAACTCTAGAATTGGTAGGGTTGCTTGCCGCTCTCATAGGGGTCTAGGGATGTGGGTTTGGCTATTCATCGCGACCGTGGAATCCGTATTTTCTATTGTTGGCTAAATACAAAATAATGACCTCCTAGAATATCCAATATTTCATATGTAATCTTCTGCTGTTGATATTCTGTGATGTGATCACTTTATATGCTGAGACGAATGCTTTATTATTATATATATAATATATAATAAACGTTGCTTATGTTTTGCACCCGCGCTAGTCCCCGACCAGCTATGTCGTTAGTTAAGTAACGTAACGGTGCATAACGTGACACTGTGGCGAATGCGGATGGTATAAGCGTACGTTGTATTTTCGTTTCTTCTGTGATGCTTAGGAAGAATAAATGATGAGACTTCGTTAATGAGATTAATGAAAGAAAAGAAACCTAAAAGATGTTGTAGAATCAAATTTTTAAAAAGGGTAGCTCTAGTTTTTTTATTTGCATAGTGGTATTTGTGAAATATCCTGCACCTTATTCAATAAGGAAAGAGCCGAGATCCCTTCACCGGGAGTGACCTCTTTAGTGAAACTAGCAGATGCCACAACTCACTCGGTTTAGTTTTTGATTGCTTCTATAGTTCTTGCTTTGCATAGTGGTATTTGTGAAATATCCCGCACCTTATTCGATAAGGAAAGAGCCGAGATCCCTTCACCGGGAGTGACCTTTTTAGTGAAACTAGTAAAAGCCTAAAAAACACTCCTTTTCAAAATCACTTATTTCTACAACGATATCAAGTTCATTACGCAAATGGTTTTCTTAAAAACCTGCGTAGCCCTCCGTCATTTCAGATAAGTGCTATTTTAGTATTCGTGCTACGGTAGTTTGGCTTGCGTCAAGGCGTGGTTTACGGCAGCTGATTAGTACTTATCTGCAGCATGAGATGCGATTGGATTAGGGTATTCGTACGGCGTAGTTTGGCCTGCGTCAAGGGTCGTACTGGTGGGTTTAATTCAATCAGGAAATGTACGGGTAGAACTTGACTAGCGGACTATGAGTTGTTTGGCCTGCGTCAAGGTCATTGGACTCCAGGGATAAAAGTATTATCGGGAATTTCAAGTGTTTAAATTTGCAATGAGATTGCATACCTTTTATAAGATAGTTAGATCCCGATACCCACTGCGAGTAAGAGTTACTCCTGGGAGAGTTTTACGCATGACAATTAGCCGATCAAGTAGGTGTCTAGAAAGGTGTTAACGGGGTTATGCCTCTGGGAAAACGAGGTTTATTTTAATTAGGTCCGTGCGAAAGCACGGGGAACCTCCCTCAAAGTACCAACACTGGCCTGGCTGAAAGATTGGCGAACTTGTAAAGGTGTAATTAATCCCGGCTAGTCTTACCTTTTAGGGTTTGAAGAAAGATTTGATAAAAACAATAGGAGCCATCCTGATTAGATAAGATAATAACCAATCTAATCTTGCAAGAGCATACGCTAAGTGTTTTCTTCTCTCTCTCTCCAGGTAGCGACCATGTCAGGCCTTAATCAAGATAATAATATGGATGTATTGAGCGAACCTTCTTGTTATACTAAGCTGGGGAACGTTAGTTCCGTTCTTTCTTATAATTGTTATAAGACTGAGTAGGAAATAGGAGAATATCCGAATTTCCACGCCGCCCAAACGAAGAATAAGAATGTTGATGCATCTTCTTCGGGTGTGTTAGTTATCGAGAACTGTTTCTCAGTTCACTCTACGTCCTGGGCATTAGATATCGGATCAGGATCCCACATATGCAATATGTTGCATGGGGTAAGGAAAGGTAGAGAGCTGGGAATGGGTGATCATTCCTTAAGAGTAGGAAATGGTGCAAATGGTGCAGTCAAAGCAGTTGACGAATATCACCTTGTATTACCAAGTGGTAATACATTGATTCTGAACGAATGCTATTACATACCGAACCTGATATGCAATCTTATATCAGTTTCTTTATTAGGTAAAGAAGCATATAATTTTGTAATACAGGATGATGTTATGAACATCTTCCTGAATCAAAAGTTGATTGGATCAGGCTCGTTAAATAATGGCATATACATTCTAAATCAAACCACGGTTCTTAATGTACAAAACACACACAAGAGGAAAAGTTCAGAAATGAACGAATCCTTCTTGTGGCATTGTAGACTAGGTCATATCAATACGAAAAGACTAGCTAAGTTATATAAGGATGGATATTTGAATCCGTTCAAATTTTCATCTTATGACACTTGCCAGTCATGTCTCAAAGGCAAGATGAACAAAACTCCGTTTAGTGGACACGGAGAAAGAGTTACGGAACTCTTGGGACTGATACATAGTGATGTATGCGGTCCCATGTCTACACATGCCAGAAATGGTTCCTCGTACTTCATTACATTCACTGAAGATCTCTCAAGATACGGACATGTGTTCCTGTTGAAACAGAAGTTTGAAGCTTTTAAGAAATTCAAAGAATATAAGCACGAAGTCGAGAACCAAACGGGTAAAAGTATTAAGATCCTTCGATCTGATCGAGGAAGAGAATACTTGAGCAATGAGTTCCTGGACTATTTAAAAGATAATGGGATTCTCTCTCAGCTTACTCCTCCGTATACACCACAGCACAACGGCGTATCGGAACGGAGGAATTGCACCCTATTGGATATGGTGCGCTCTATGATGAGCACCGCTGAGTTACCTATTTCCTTTTGGGGTTATGCACTGGAGACAGCTGCAGACCTATTGAATATGGTTCCCACCAAATCTATGTCAACCACTCCATATGAGATATGGAAAGGAAAGAGACCATATCTTAATTATGTTAAGATATGGGGTTGTCCGGCCTATGTAAAAACACAAAATCTGAACAAGCTCGAGGTAAGGTCAGTTCTGTGCAAGTTTATTGGATATCCCAAATATTCGCGAGGGTATATCTTCTACCATTCCGAGGAACAAAAAGTGTTTGTTTCTCGACATGCCACCTTTTTAGAAAAGGGTTTTCTTATGAAAGAAATTAGTGGCAAGGAGGTAGAACTGGAAGAAGTTCCAGCTACACAAACTGCAACAGAAGATTTGGTGGAACCAGAGAATTCGATAGTTCCCAACGAACCCCAGCCTCTCCGCCGATCTAGTAGGGTTCGTCATCCACCTGAGAGATACTACGGTTTTCTCATTGATGGTGGGAGCGAGGATTGCATCATGGAAGATGATGACCCAACTAGCTTCGAGCAGGCCATCACGAGTGGGGACTCTGTGAAATGGCTGGATGCAATGCGATCTGAGATGGAATACATGTACACCAACAAAGTATGGACTTTGGAAGTTGCTCCTGAAGGGGTAAAACCCATTGGGAGCAAATGGATATTTAAGAAGAAACTTGGTGTAGATGGAAAAGTTGAGACTTGTTGCAAAAGGTTTTCGTCAATGACCAGGTGTGGATTATGATGAAACCTTTTCTCTAGTGGCTATGCTTAAGTCCATCCGAATCCTACTTGCCATTGCTGCATACCATGACTACGAAATCTGGTAAATGGATGTTAAGACCGCCTTCTAAATGGTGATTTAGAAGAGAGCGTGTACATGACTCAGCTAGAGGGCTTCATAAATAGTGGGAGAAGCGGAAAGGTGTGCAAGCTGCTTAAATCCATCTACGGGTTAAAATAGGCATCACGGAGTTGGAACATCTGTTTTGATGTGGTATTCAAAGAGTTTGACTTCATCAAAAACGTAAATGAACCTTGTATATACAAGAAGGTGGCAGAGAGTAAGGTTGTCTTCCTCGTATTGTACGTGGATGAATACTCTTGATAGGAAATGATGTTCCTATGCTGCACTCGGTCAAGCTCTTCTTATTACAAAGATTCTCAATGAAAGATCTAGGTGATGCCTATTACATCTTGGGAATTAAGATCTTTAAAGATAGATCTAAACGAATACTGGGATTGTCCCAATCCAGGTACATTGACACCGTACTAAAGAGATTTAGTATGGAAGAATCAAAGCGTGGGAATTTACCTACGATCTCTGGACTCACTCTCTCCAAAGAGATGTCTCCCAAGACTGATTTGGAAAGAGCACGCATGCAAGGGATACCCTATGCTTCGGCAGTAGGCTCTATCATGTACGCGATGCTATGTACCAGACCCGATGTAGCATACTCACTAAGTTTAGTGAGTAGGTATCAAGAAGATCCAGGAGTGAGTCACTGGACAGCTGTGAAGAACATTCTCAAGTACTTGAGAAGGACTAAAGAGATGTTCTTAGTGTATAGTAATGATCAACTCCAAGTGGAGTCCTTTACCGATTAGAGCTTCCAGAGTGATAAGGAAGACTCTAAGTCGCACTCGGGATTTGTCGTTACCCTCAATGGAGGAGCGGTTTGTTGGAAGAGTTCCAAACAGGAAACCGTGGCAGACTCGACGATGGAGGCTGAATACATCGCTGCCAACGATGCTGCCAAAAAGGCTGCTGGATGAAGAAGTTCATAACTGAACATGGTGTGGTTCCGTCCATTGAGCATCCAATACCTTTGTATTGCGAGAACAATGGAGTAGTGGCATTGGCCAAGGAACCCAGGTCCCATCAGTGATCCAGGCATATTCTGAGGCAGTATCACCTGATCCGGGAGATAGTTGATCGCCGGGAGATCGAGGTCAGGAGAGTTGACACGAAAGAAAACACGGCGGATCCACTTACAAAGGCCATACCCCAGATAAAATTTGAGAGACTCTTTGGGATGTTGGGTATGAGATACTACAACAACTGGCCTTAGTGCAAGTGGGAGGATTGTTAGTTATGTATATGCCCTAGAAGCCATTGTTGTATATATGATGTATATTATAGTGGATGCTTGGACATATATAGAGAGGACTTTCTTGCTCGACATGATAGTATGCTATCTGGTTGCTCTTTGTCTTAACATGTTGACTTGTATTGTGATACTGTCTTGATCTCACATGTTGATAAAGCCCTTAGGATGTGTACTTGACTACAAGAACTATGATGGAGATCATACTAGTGGGGACAAGGGTAGTCCACGAGTGCATCCTATAATTGTTCCTAGTCGAGGGTGTATCGAGACAGGTCATCGATATTCCAGAGTAGACTAGCATATACGCATCTTGACCCATATGATGGGCGATGGATGATCCCACATCCATTGGTGTTTGACATCAAAGATGGTATACGGGTGCACAGTGGAGACTGGGTACACTGAACGAACTCGCCAAGAACTCCTAGTTGGTATTATACCTATCGTCAAATAGCAGTTCTCTGGTGACACTGGTACAGGTTAGTCTGTAGACCCGAGATCGTTATAGAGTCATGTGTGATTCCCACTGTGCTTTGATTTCCACCTTACCACGTTCAAGAGAACGTACAAAACGGTGGCTTTTGGGTACAGTCCCGAATCACATGGAGGCAATGAGCGATAGGAGGGGTTTCGTCTCTCCCGGTATTGGGGGTTGATGTTGCATTGTGCTCGATTGGCTATAACTGGAAGTCCCTGGCCAGGGCTGATATGGAGATCTACTGGTAAGTGTTATCAGTAGTTTCTTGACCCGTTATGAGCCTCACATCAGCATGACTTATCGGTTACTGGGGTCTGACGATTACCTCCCCTAGACTGGATATGCGAAATATCAGACGAAGAGACCGGACTGTACGGTAGTGTTACTGATAGGCTTTACAGGAGTTAGAGCGGGCTTGCTTGTTGATCTTCTGATCGCTCAATACCCGGGTGGCCGTTACGTTTAGCTGACCGCTGACGGCTTGTGGGTGACTGATATGATCACCACCCACTGCGGCGTATTGACGGGTCTTTAGAGTCCTACACAGAGCTTTCCTGGCTCAGGCGAAATGGAGTAGGAGTACATATGTGATATGTGCGGGACCGAGAATAATATGAGTATGTGATACCGTATTCTATTCTCGCGATATGTGATATCGGCCGGTTATATATGATATAGCCGGGTCATCGGATCAAGTGTTGATTCGATGAAATGATACATTTTATATTAGTCGATTATATGTGATATAGCAGGATTATTAAATCAAGTGTTGATTTAATGATTTAATGTATAATTATATATTTAATATATTAAATTACATTAACTAATATATGCTCACTTAAGTATTTCTATTTCTCACTTTTGATACATTTAATATATATGTGATATATATTAATTGTATTGTTTTCTTTTGTTACATAAATAATATATATGTGATATATATTATTTTGACATGCTAGGTTATATATGCAACATGGGTGTATTAGACTTACAACATACATGAGATAATATCTAGGTTTTTATTTATTTAAGTAATTCAAAAATGAATGGATTTTTTCATGGTTGCTAGCAATGAATAACAATTGACTTAGTCCACCATTTTTGTTTTACTTTAGATATTTATAAACCTAACCATTATCTTTTACCATGGTTTATTCTCTACAAGGGTTAGCCATGACATATACTCACCATGGTTTCATTTCTAACCTCACACTCTCTCTCATTTTCATTTGCTTCATCTTCTTCAAGCTCAAATGAGAGCTCTCTAGCTTTTGAGCAAGCGAGGGAAAATAGTGAGAAAAAGAATTCTAAAGTGCGCAAAATTCCTACTTCATCATACTCTTCTATACTAGCCATACAGTTTAGGGTGTTAGCTTCACTAGTTCTATATTAGTGAAGAGATAGCTTGGGTTTGTGTCTCCTCGAAGTAGAACATCTTCGGCTTTGAAGACTTCGAGCAAATTTGCATCTTTGTAACGCCTTAGATTTCGGTTAGTGTTCGTGTAGACGTTAAAGCGTGTTTACTGTAAAAAGTTTACCAATTTGGGTTTCTCACATTTAATAACATTTAATTAATAATTTATTATTATTTGTTATGAGCATGCAAGCACGTGTGCACGTAAATGTGAGGATTTTCTTGTGCTTATCTTGTTTTTAGCAACCTTGACACTTAACCTAATCCTAGTTAATCCAATCCTTAATCCTTTTTCTTAATCCTTAACCCTAATTTCTCTTGATCTTTTGTGAGAGAGAGAGAGAGATATTTGTTTGAGTGATGAGGTGTATGTGAAAGCTTTAATGGTGCATTAATTGCATTGGTTGCACTCACCTCTCACCTCACCCTATACTCACCTCCCTCTCTCTTTTCCTTACACTCTCTCATTCATTCTCACTTAATTCTTCATCTCTTTCTATTTCAACTGAACACTTAGCTTCTCTTCACCATTTCTACACAAATCCATCACTAAACATCACAAACTTCATCAAAATCACATCTTTGAATCACTTTTTCCTCTTGGATGTTTAGGAGCATGCAAAGCTTGGATTTTTGAGTTCTTTTGAGTAGGTAATGTTCTTTTGCTGTTGTTTATGTGTTTTTAGTGTAGCTTAGCTTGTTAGTTTCAGTTTAGATTGGTTAAAGTTTAGTTTGGTGCATAATATCGTATTTTTAGTGTCGGTTTGTGACATATGGGATCTGCTGTGACCCGGAGAGTGTACTAGAAAACAAAACAAAGTAGTTGTGTTGTACCAGTGAACCTAAGACCCCACCTTAGACACGAGACCCACCCCACCGGCCAGGGCCGACGACTAGAAGCCCAATTCTGGCGACGTCAGGGTTTCTGGGGAGTTGGGGTTTGGGTTTTTGAGGGTAGGTCTATGCTGTGGTTTTGGTGTTTTTGGTCTTGTTTGATTGTTTAGTTTTCTCTGTACGCAAAATCTGGGATCGTTTTCCTATAATCTAGTGTTTTGTGTCCGCGCGATACGTTATACGACACGGATTGTGCATTTTGTGTGGTTTTGCTCTTAAGTTGTTTTCGTCGTGTCGCTACGTACGTTAGCCACAATACGAACACTTGAGAGTATGTTTTGTGTTGTTGCGTCGGTCTAATGTAGTTTGTACGTGTTTTGGGTCTTTTATTAATATACACTTGTTTTATCGTCTTAATGTTGTAGGTTCGCAGGCGGGGACTTCGGACACTGCTACAAAGGGAAAACAGGTGGTTGGCTTCATTTAGACAGAAGCGTTGGTGAGTAGATTTAACATCTACAGGGGAATCGTCCGCATGGCATTATGCGTCTGGGCTAGAGATGTTACTTTTGTCGCATATTCTATGTCATATTTAGAATTGCGCATTCACCCTACTGCTTAGTTAGTGTTGTGCTTGGACTAGTATCGTTAGGACACTGCACCATTATTGACGGCTTATGTTGCACGAGCACTGATTGTATGCTACACACACCGTCAATAATTGTCATGTCACGCACAACCCACTTATAGATATAATATCGTTTGGTTAGGGACATTGAGACATTGATTCATATTTCTTATCGCATATGACATATAGCATACCTGTATATCTACATGCTTACACATATGCCTTCTTATATTTACATGCTAGTTACCTGTATACTTATAGAGTATTGTACCATTAGCGATAGGTACATACACCCTTTATGCCATAGCTACAGGTATACCTTGCACACCTAATTCACTTATACCCAGGGGGTATATTACATCATTTACTTATAGGTAGATACATATACCTTGTTATACCTTTATGTTTACACATATATCTGGATATGGCTACATGTTTACCTTTACTTGATGTTATTGTAGAATTGGAGAAATTAGGAACCGCATGATTTTTATATTAACTTGTTGCAGTTAATTAGCGGATTTTCCTTTATATGCTTCCATTACAGTTTTATGTTGCATATATTATATTCATGGATTTTCGCATTGAGATATAGATTTTTCATGATGTTTTCTGGATTTGGGGACCGTGGGAGTTTCATGAAATTATGCATTCTTTGAAAAACCCGGTTTCCCTTGATATGATATTTCAGCATCTACCATGAGATTTATCGATTCTGATATATATACCCCATGCGAGGAGGCGTCGTGGGCCGTATGAGGGTACATGGTGGGGCCCGGAGGTACCCCGGGGCAAGAAGATTGATGGACCTTGCCGATTGATCCTGGCAGGGGAGCCATACACTCCGGTGACATTACCAATGACTCGGCGGTTATCATGAGGATACCTACGGGAGTCATGTGCGTATGGATACGTCGAGAGGCGAGGGGCAGAGCTAGGCACTTGAGCTTTTGGGATAGCGTATGATACGTACCTATCAGGATGCCAGTCATGGAGACAGCACCTGATAGATCAGCCTTTCTGTGTCGATGCTTGACACTTGTTTCATGATATTTTACTCCTAAGTATATATATATTAGTGGAGTGGGATGCTAATATATATGTATACATATTCATTTATATACATCATCATATTTATTCATGCAAATATACCTAGGATATAAGAGACTCATTGACATTGGATTTAAGACATTTGGGAATTTACTTGACGTTGGATTTAGGATATATGAGATTCATTTGATATTACATTCAGGATATATATGAGATTTACTGATTTTGTACATTCAGGATATATGAGATTTACTTGATGTTGTACATTCAGGATTTGTGAGATTTATTTGATATGAGAGCCAATTTAGTGGCTGATTCAAGGAATTGGGATTTGGATTGTCTTGTTGGATTGTGATCCTACCACGATGTCAGGATTCCGTGGAAATGACATATTTCATTCCATACTCCACATTTATTGTTTATGCACTTCTTCATGCATTAGTCTACCTGTTAGAGTACCTTCCATGACTGTTGCATTTACATACTTTTACTTTATATGCATTGCTTCATGTACTAGTAGTACCTGATAGAGTACCTTTCATGACTGTTGCATATATATATTGTCATATCATCGCTTCATGTATTAGTAGTACCGATATAGTACTTTACATGATTGTGCATACAGATCGTCATATTATTGTTCATGTATTGTAGCACCTGCTACTGTACCTTTCATGATTATTGCATTCATATGACCTTTATTGCTATTAATTGCTTATGTTAGATTCACGCTGTACGTGCATATTTGCGATTACCTGCATATGTTATTTACTATTCACGAGTTGGTAACTCACCCCCGTTGCGCCACAGTTATTTTGCAGGTTGTTCCCCAGAGTAGTCGAGGCAGGCTATTCATCTATCCGATCATCTTTTGCTGCGGATACCGTATCGGCTCACAGCGTGCAGTTTTGCCCAGGTGGGTTTTGTGGTTATCCGATGTTGTATTGTATATTCGTTGTATCCATGTACTCTCCATCTACCAGTATTATGTATGACTTAGAGATTTGATGTGAGGACGATATTGTATATATTTTTGTGACTTGGTTGTCTTTTATACAGTTTCCTTTTTATCGTCTTTTATTTCTTCGCTACGGCGTCGTATATCTGTTGTGGTGGTTGTTTTCCGCCTTTGGGCATGTTTTTGCTCCCGTTTTGGGATGCTTTACTTATCTTCATGTTGTACCCATTTTGGGGGCTGGTTTTTACAAAGGAGGCTGCTAAAATTTTAAAGGAAGAAAAGTTGGACTTTTAAAGAATTTGGGTTGCGATTTCAAGGGTTTTAAAAATGTTACTATTTCTTATTTCTTTTGATGGTTTAGATTGCTGGGTTTTGGCTTTCTTTTACTGTGTTACGTCTGTAGACGTTGTGTAGTATTAGGGCCGTCACATGCCAATTTCGGGTCGTGACAATCTTTCACCTTGTGGAGCCTCTCAAGAGTCCGGGAGTTCTTTGATCACAACGAAGGGACCACTACTTGGAGCATTTGAAGTGAAGGACCGGTCTACAAAGGTTGTATTCCGCAATCACTTAGTTGTAAAGTTGTTTACATATCGTATTGTCTAAATCTTTAGTTAAGATTCTAGGGTTAGAGTTAACTAGCATGGAAAAATTTTGAAAATGGCATGGACGATACCCCCAGAAATCTTGCTATTGTGCTAAGTAACCCTACAATATATATATATATATATATATATATATATATATATATATATTAAACTGTAGACAATGTTAGTTAACAATCTACAACAATCAATACTATCAAAATAATATTATTAATTAAGCACGATTATTCTGTTAAAGTATATATTAATTTTAACCGTTATAGATAAATAATATTACGGTGGCTTTAATTATCGCCGTAGCTTGCATGTACGAACAAGTATTAGATACTTTCCTCGGAGAAGACAAAGATGAGGAAGATGGTTGTGATTTGATGGTGATCGGTCTCGTCTAGAGTTGGGGTCAGTCGTTGCGGCGGTTGAGGGTGATGGGTTTGGAGGAGATGAAAATATGGGTGAAGAGGGTCGACTTAGGTTTATATTAGAGGAGAGAGGAAGATGAGAGAGAGAGAGAGAGAGAGTGATTAGAGCGAGAAAATAGGATTTGTTTTTGAAAGAGAGAGAGAGATGGAAGATGGTTGTGATTTGATGGTGATCGGTCTCGTCTAGAGTTGGGTTCGGTCGTTGCTGCAGTTAAGGATGATGGGTTTGGAGAAGATGAAAACATGGGTGAAGAGGGTCGGCTTAGGTTTATATTAGAGAAGAGAGGAAGATGAGATAGAGAGAGAGTGATTGGAGCGAGAAAATAGGATTTGTTTTTGAAAAAGAGATAGATAGATAATGTGTTATATATATATATATATATATATATATATATATATATATATATATATATATATATATATATATATATATATATATGCAAATCTCAAATAACCCCCCCCCCCCAAACTTAAACTTCTCACAACACACCCCCAGAATAATTGTTTAAGGATCACCTAAAAATTCTCAAAAGATTAACAATATCTAAGCATATACTTTATTTAAAACTACCACAATAAAATGTATCTCTTTTAAAATTATCAAACTAAAATATATCTTTTGTTAAAAGAACATACTAATATATATAATATTTAAATATACTATATGAACAGTAAAATAAGATATTATTAAACTAGCAAACAAATTTAAAACTAATTATCATATATTTAACTACTTAGATAAGCATAATATTTTTTGTTACAAAACTAATATCTGATAATATAATGTATGGATATTAAAAAATATGTTAATAGATTAGCAAACAAAATATTAGATACTAATTATCCTTTATTTAACAAACTAGATAACCATAAATACATTCGATTAATATAATACATTTTTCTTATCTCATGACATTTTAACATATATTATATAAATAAGATATATCCGATTAGAAATAAAACTTAAATACTAATAAAATGCCATAGGTTAACATGCATGCGGGTCGGGTACCAATATTATATCAATTCGAACTAGGGATCAAGGTAAGGTAAAACAATACAATTATCATAATAACCATCCAAATATCAAGCATAACCCAATAACAATAATAATAAAAATGCCAAACATATTTATTTAATATAATTAAATAATGTACAATCGTGCTAGGGTGTTACATTATACCCAATTACAAAAAGAATTTCTTCCTCAAAATTCACGAAATAAGAAAAATACAAGAACAAGAAAAACGCAGATTCAAGGAAACAAATGTGGGAAATCATGTACGTAATGTAACGTGAAAACATGTGCCGTGAATAAGAATACCGCAAGGAAATCGTGTAAGAAGTAACAATGCATATAAATAAGGTGGTGTCAAACCGAAATATCAATAATCAAGTCAGTATAGAGGCAAACTGAAGGTCAATTTGGAGGTCAAGTCATATTGGGTATCAATCTAGGAGTCAAATTAGGTAAAACAAGCTGTGTATTGATGGAATTGACTGATGGACATACTCGTATCCCCAGGGTATTTCATGACTAGCTGGAAGCATTATGAGCAGGGTACTCGTGCTTAGGACGGTAACAATATCAAGAATCAAGTCAATAGCGTGAATATCCTCGAGAGGTGTCCCGTGACTACGATGGAGGTTTGTCTAGCATGAATGTCACCCGAGTGTACAGGTATTTTCACCCTCCAATCCTAATAAACAACAAGTCAAAACTTGTAATATAAATATCATAATCCAAGATGCTAACTAATCCATTCATAAGCCATGTCAATGTAAAGTCACGATAATCCAACTAATCCATATCAACGATAATCAAATAAAAAGAGATGTCATGTAACATATCATATCATGAATAACTCAGTATCGACCATGGAATCGGATCTAGTGTCAAAGTCTCAAGATAATCAGGTAACGGAGAATCAAAACTCAAGGTAACTCAAATGTCAGGATTTCCAAATACGTCAAATGAATGTTAGGAGAGATATGCATGCACCAATGTATACTAAACTAATCATGGTACGTTATGTTAATTAAACCATGCTAATGAAGTGAAACGAACGAAATGGGTACAATAACAAGGAGAATTAACTTGCGCCAAGTCATATGTATTAGGCAAGCAAGTTCCACACAACCTCCTAATCTCCTGCATAAAACACTCTGCTAGTGCCTCCGTCCACTGACCAACTCGAAACGATAAACAGTAAGCAGCACTAGTCAGACGATCAACCAACACCCACACAACTATACTTCCCTTTGGACTTCGCGTTAGAGCTACAACGAAATTCACGATAATATGCTCCCACTTCCACTGAGGAATCGGAAGTGGTTGCAACAACCCAACAGTCCATTGATGTTCTGCTTTCACATGTTAACACACCAAGCATCCATATACGAAGCGAGTGATCTCTCTTTTTATGCCTTCTCACCATAATTATTATCGCATATTTCCTGTACATCTTCATACCTCCTAGATGTACCGAATACACCAAACCAAGTGCCTCTTCATAACCCTTTCACGGATCTCCTTTTTGCACACACAAGCGACTCCCATACCTCAAAAGACCCAGCTCGCTGAATTAGCAAATCTGTTCTAAAACTTATGGGTTATAGGTCTACCCTGCTTCCGTTGCGCCACTCTGATAGTCGAGGAAGGTCTTCAAACTCCTTCAATCGCGCATCTTATGCCTGAGTGTCATTGATGTGGTTTACCCAAAATGACTGTACTTGAATATTAGTCTCCATGTCAAGCCAATCTCGACTGTTGCCACCTTCTTCGGATCCAATGCTAAGCCTTCTTATGATTTGATGTGGCCCAAGAACTTCACTTCATCCAGCCAAAACTAAGCTTGAATAAGTGCGAATTCGGAGTCCAATCTCTCTTTCGCCAATGTCTAAAGTATAATCCTCAAATGCTCGTCGCTACTGGATGAGGTAGAGAATAACGCGGTCATCTGTCACCATCAGACTCCAACGGTCAGATAAGAAAAAATACAAAAATTAATAGATTCGACGTTTAAGATAGGACATATATTTGTAAGTAAAACTGTAACACCCTAGTATATCTATACGATATTTTATTTGGGCATTTTCCTAATCTTGGGACAACTTCTCGTTTATTACTTTTTTGGGTGCGGATAGTGCATTTGGTATCTGTGGTTAGTATCTGACCCGACCCGCATGCTTGAAACCCGGTATGGTTTAAGATTATGTCAGATAATTACTAGTACAGAGGATCCGTGCACAGCTAGGTTCTATATGCATATATAATATATTTGGTATCTGCATATCTTTAAATAATACAAATTATAGCCGGATAATACATTTTAATATCTAGCATGGCTTGTAATCATACCCCATATCATATGTTTGCATCCAAGTATCATTTCCTGTCCAGATTGTTGAAACAGACTCGTTTGGGTCGCTACGTGATTTTACGTATATTCGTTCTTGGGGGTATGCATTTTTACAAACCGGACATCGCTTTATAGTTTTGGCTTGTACGTATATTATCAATATTTTAAAACTAGATCTTTAGAAGA
Organism: Agapanthus africanus; assembly: GCA_030015575.1. Taxonomy (NCBI): domain Eukaryota; kingdom Viridiplantae; phylum Streptophyta; class Magnoliopsida; order Asparagales; family Amaryllidaceae; genus Agapanthus; species Agapanthus africanus. Next base: position 205,308,243 of record CM057341.1, on the reverse strand, counting down.
GACCCGGGTATTGTTCGGAGTATTTTGGTATTAGCTATATAATCCTAGAATATATATATTATAATATTCTTAACCAAACCAAACTAACAATTCTCATATTATATATATATATATAACTAAGTAGATTTATCCTTTCTCTCTCTCAGGATCCCTCTCTCTCCCTCTTCACGCACTCTCTCTCCGTATCTCTGTGCCTTTCTCTTTCTCTCTCTTATATATAAAAATACATATATATTAATTAACTTATTAATTACCCACACCTCTCTCGTTTCTCTCCTTCTTCTGCCCTCGCGACGAGAGGAACTTGAGAAGCCTGAACCTAGACCTCACTTCACGTCGCCGACGGTCTCCCCTCACCATCTCACCACCCTCATCATCACCTTCATTACAAGCTCCTCTCCCCTCTCCTTTCCCTGAGAACCCACAACCCACGGACCCTGCAACCCCGAGAACCCACGAACCTGAGCAACCCAAGAACCCTCATCGCCAGCGACTTGCCGTCGCCATCACCCCTCGACCTCGTCAACCTCAAATCGACCTCCTAAACACCACCTATGTTCCTCCTTCTCCCCGAGAACCCTCTATCCCCGACCAAAACTCCTGCAATCCCACAACCCACGACCCAACCCAGCAACCTCACCTCGCCGAAGACCCACAACCTCGTCGTCTTCTCCTCACCCCTCTCTTGACTCCTCGACACCACAGGCCACTACCACCATCAACCCTGACGACCTTAACTGCAACTTGGAAAACCCACTGCCTTCGCCGTCGATGGCTGCCCAGCGTCGCCGTCATCACCTCCTCGTGTCCTCTGTCCTCTATCCCCAGCCCAGAGCTCAATACCAGAGCCTAACACCCTATTCTCCTTCTTTTCTTCACTTCTTTCTTTCTTTCTTTTCTTTCTTTCTTATTCCAGCCGTCTCGCCGGAGTCGCGCACGTCGCTAACGATCCGGACGACCCAGTCATCATCATCGTCCAGCGTAGTCACGTCTTTGATTAGCCAGGTCCAGTCCTGTATGCGATGGTTGCATCACGACGTTTATTCGATATCAAACGTGATGTACGTACCCCGTCGTGAGATTCGATCAGGCAAGTTTATCTTGCAACATGCTATGTTATATTATATCTATTAATATATGAATAAAAATAATACATGTGTTGTATTATGCAGCAAGTAGTATAAATTTACCGTTTTTCGATATCCGTTCGTATCTATACTGACAATAACGTATCTAATTGCATGCCGGAATATCTTAATATCATTATACTATTATATTAGTACAACGTGCTTTCTAATGTGCATCATACGTAGTCATGGTCGTATAAAAGGTTATCACAGATAGATACATGTGCATCCGTGCATTAACCGTGTTCCAACATTCGTTACAGTTTCATATTTTGGTATCTATTTGATACATATGCATCACATGATATGTTCACGATACACTACCTGACTCATTACTTGGATCTAGTTACTAATACCAACAATCCTGACTTGTTGTCCTGATGGACGTAACTTATTGTCTGCATAGACAAAACCTATACATGCTTGATCCTGTGTTGGCATTAGATCTATATTGGCAATACCTGACTTCAACACAAATCTGGGGGTAAAGGGGAAATCAAGAATGTAACCGAAACGTAACTCAAAAGTCTATTATTACATGTTTGTCGTTTTTCTGGGCGTTTCGGAATAATCCTGTTTGCCGTTTTTCTGGGCGTTACGGAATAATTACATGTTTGTTGTTTTTCCGGGCGTTACGGAATAATTACATGTTTGTTGTTTTTCCGGGTGTTACGGAATAATCCTGTTTGCCGTTTTTCCAGGCGTTAAGGAATAAATCCTGTTACCGTGGTCCCGTGGAGAATGAACGGGGCATAGACTGTTGGGTTACGATGAGGATTACATTAATTGATTTCAAAGACTTTAGAATAGATAACCTAGAAGCACAGTTTTAGGTTACACATCACACTTCACATACACACACATACCTCACTGTTTCATATCCGTGCTATTCATTTATATTCATGTTTACCTATATCTTCACATCCTGGTTATTATTGTTATTTTGGTATTATGACGCACTGACGTCTAGGTTTTGCATGGCTCAGTTCCTCTATCTTTATCGCAGGCTGAACAGGAGTACTTTAACCGTCATGCCGAGCAGTGAGGAATTAAACATGTGTGGTTTATAGATGTTTAGTTTAGTTTATTTTCCGCAGTTTTATTTCTTGATGTGAGCCCATATTGGGACATGTTTTCAAATGTTTTTTTATTGCATTTAATTCATTTCCACTTATGCATTTTCTTGACTATGTTTACTGTGGTAAATGGACATGTACTAGCTGGTTATTATATTTTACTGTTCTTGATATCCTATAGACAGCCGTAATGTGACTGTGGAGGGGTGTTTCCTAGCTACAGGTAGCATGGTTGGCTCTATCACGTGACATAGTCTGCGCATTCTGGGAAGCGGGGCGTGACAGGATTTGTTTGGTATCAGAGCCCTAGGATTTAGGGTTAGTCGGGTTTCGTTCTTTTGTAGTTGGATATCGAACCCAATACACTAACCAGGAAACCCAGAATTTTAGAAACATGTCCTGTCACATTATTGTCTTGTCCTTCAAATTCTTGAATCTTATCTTCTCCTTAACTCTTTTGTCTTGAAAATATGGAAATGATATTGCATATCAGCTTGGGATCCTTTTGGTTCCTTATTGTTTCCCCCATCTTATTCCATCGATTCTGATAATAGGATTTGGGCGACTTGAATGGAGTTATGTAGTTGTAATTATGAACCGTGGCATGGTTACAATGCGGTACTCTATTTAGGTAACCAGGAGTCCTATTTCGATTCATTTTCTTGACTTATGGTCGTTGTATTACCTTATTTTCTCTTGGCATCATTGCTTACAAGTTTATGTCTTATCGCGAGCTTGAATCCAGCAATCATGATATATCTTTCCTTTCGTCCCGTAAGAACCAATCTGTTTGTGTTTCAAAGAATAAGGAAAAACACAGGAGAATTTTTGATGATTGCAGTAGTTCGAGATTGACCACAGCGGGAGATGGTACAGACCGCTTCAAGGACGATCAGATGTAAGATATTTGATTGAAGAAGTTTTGACAGACCCGCCTCAAATCATCAGAGTAGCACAGTTGAAGAGTGGTGAGCTAATAATCTAAAAGTCTTAGAACAAACTTGCAAATTCATGATGAAGGGAACCGTTTACTGAAGGGTGAAGTTTGTAAACAAGTTGCAGATGAAGCGCTGATAGCAGATCGGGATTTCATTGATGTGTTCAAGGACATCTCGATTTTACCGTCTAAATGAGATGCGGGGTTTGCGATTGATCTTATTCCTGGAGCAGCACCAATTTCAAAGGCGTATTATCCGATGGCGCCAGTGGAACAAGAAGAAGTAAAGAAACAAGTTACCGAATTGCTAGAGAAGGGTTGGATTCACAGCAATAATTCACTCTGGAGAGCTCCAGTTCTTCTAGTCAAGAAGAAGGATGGCACACGAAGAATGTGCATCGATTATCGAGAATTAAATCGGGTGACTATTAAAAGCAAGTACCCGATCCCTCGCATCGGCAAATTATTCGATCAACTCAGTGGCGCGAGAGTATTCTTGAAGCTGGATTTGCAATCCGGATATCATCAAGTTTGGGTGAAATCAGAAGACATTTGCAAAACAGCGTTCCGAACTCGATATGGGCATTACGAGTACTTAGTGATGCCATTCGGAGTCACGAACGCACCGGCGATATTTATGGACTTGATGAACCAAATCTTTTCACCATATTTAGACCAGTTCATAGTGGTGTTTATTGATGACATTGGTCTACTCGAGGAGCCAAGAAGAGCATGCTGAATACTTGAAGATCGCACTGCAAACGTTGAGGCAAGAAAGATTATATGCTAAGATGAGCAAGTGCGAGTTTTGGCTCGAAGAAGTGAAGTTCTTGGGTCATTTTATATGCGAAGATGGAATTTCCGTTGACCCTGAAAATATTGCGGCAGTTTATGATTGGCCGATTCCAAAGAATGTAGCTGAGATCAGAAGTTTTCTTGGGCTTGCCAGATATTATAGAAGGTTCGTGGAGAATTTCGCTCGAACTGAACCATTGATAAAGCTAACACGAAAGGAGCTACCATTCGTTTGGACGAAGAAGTGTGCGTCGGCTTTTGAAGTATTGAAGCAAAAATTAACCACCACTCCTATTTTGACAGTGCCAGACAGTTCCGGAGGGTTGGTTATTCACAGCGACTCATCTGGGAAAGGCTTAGGATGTGTTCTAATACAGAATGGGAAGGTTATAGCCTACGCGTCGAGACAATTGAAGACTCATAAGAAGAACTACCCAACTCATGATTTGGAGCTAGCAGCAGTGATTTTTGCTTTGAAGATTTGGAGACACTTCTTATTGGGCGAAAGGGTAGAAGTATTTACCGATCACAAAAGTCTAAAGTATGTGTTCACACAGAAAGAGCTCAACATGAGGCACCGTAGATGGCTGGAGCTGATGGTTGATTATGATCTGGATCTAAAATACCATCCGGGGAAAATTAATGTAGTGCCGGATGCTCTAAATCGGTTGCCAGAAAAACGGCTGTTGACTGCACAGAAAGAGATTATAGCTGATTTTCATAGATTCGAGTTAGAGATTGTACTACCACATTCTTCGGGACCGTTGATACAGTTGCAAGTATAGTCATCCTTGATCGATAATATTAAGGCAGCGCAGTTGCATGATCCAAGATTGCAGAAGTTTCGAGAACAAGTTGAAGCGGGACTTCGAGCGGACTTGTTAATTCATGAAGATGGTTCGTTACGATATGGTAGTCGTCTATATGTGCCGAAAGGAAATATTCATGAAGAAGTTTTGAAGGAGGCTCACAGTTCCGCATATTCTGTACATCCGGGAGGCACGAAGATGTACAGAGATTTGCAACAACATTTCTGGTGGGAAGGCATGAAAAGGGAGATTGCTCGTTATGTATCGAAGTGCTTGGTGTGTCAGCAAGTCAAGGCTGAATATCAAAGGGTAACTGGTTTTTTGCAACCGCTTATGATTCCTCAATGGAAGTGGGAACATATAACCATGGATTTCGTGACAGCTTTACCGCGATGTCCAAAGGGCAATAACGCAGTTTGGGTGATTGTTGATCGATTGACCGAGACCGCTCATTTCATACCGTTTCGAGTTGGTCAGTCGACGGAAGCTTTGTCAGAGCGGTACATGCAGGAGATTGCGAGATTGCATGGAGTACCGGTAAGCATTGTTTCCGATCGTGATACTCGATTTTTATCGCACTTTTGGAGGAGTCGACAGGAAGGTTTGGGGACTCGATTGAAGTTTAGTATAGCATATCATCCTCAGATAGATGGCCAGTCTGAACGAACGATCTAAACTCTTGAAGATATGTTGAGAGCGAGCATGTTAGACTTCAAGGGTTCATGGGAGGATCATTTGCACTTGGTGGAGTTTTCTTATAATAACTTTTTTCAGGCGACTATACAGATGGCTCCATTCGAAACACTGTACGGCCATATGTGTCGCTCACCCTTCTGTTGGGATAATGTTGGAGAAAGAAGATTATTGGGACCGGATCTTATTGTGCAAGCAGTGGAGAAAGTCAACGTGATCCGAAAGCATATGAAGGCAGCACAAGATCGACAGAAAAGTTGGGCCAATACAGAACGAAGACCTCTAGAGTTTGCAGTTGGTGATCTTGTATTCTTGAAGATATCGCCGACCAGAGGAGTGATTCGATTTGGTAGTCGAGGCAAGCTTAATTCTCGATTCGTGGGGCCTTTCGATATTATCGAGCGCGTTGAAGAAGTAGCTTATCGATTGGCTTTACCACCATCCTCGACGAGTGTTCATGACGTGTTTCATGTATCTCCACTCCGCAAGTATGTTCGAGATGAGACGCACGTCCTAGATCACTTGGAACTGACAGTAAGGGAGGAATTAACATACCAAGAACGATCGATGGCAATTGTGGATCGACGAGAAAAAGTCCTCAAGAACAAGGTTATCCCTCTCGTACTTGTTTCATGAAGGAATCGTTCGCATGGAGAATCTACTTCGGAACGTGAAGACGAGATCCGACAAAAGTTTCCACACCTCTTTTCGTAGATTCATGTTTTCTTGTCTTTTCTTGTTCCGGGAATTTCGAGAACGAAATTCTTTTGTAGTTGGGTATAATGTAACACCCTAGTACATTTATACGATATTTTATTTGGGCATTTTCCTAATCTTGCGACAAATTCTCGTTTATTACTGTTTTGGGTGCGGATAGTTCATTTGGTATCTGTGGTTAGTATCCAACCCGACCCGCATGCTTGAAACCCAGTATGGTTTAAGATTACGTCAGATAATTACTAGTACAGAGGATCCGTGCACAGCTAGGTTCTATATACATGTATAATATATTTGATATCCGCATATCTTTAAATAATACAAATTATAGCTGAATAATACATTTTAATATCTAGCATGGCCTGTAATTTTACCCCATATCATATGTTTGCATCCATGAATCGTGTTCCTATCCAGATTGTTGAAACAGACTCGTTTGGATCGCTACGTGATTTTACATATATCCATTCTTGGGGATATGCATTTTTACAAACTGGACATCGCTTTATAGTTTTGGCTTGTACGTATATTATCCATATTTTAAAACTAGATATTTAGAAAAGATCCGGGTATTGTTCGGAGTATTTTGGTATTAGCTATATAATCTTAGAATATATATTATAATATTCTTAACCAAACTAAACTAACAGTTCTCATATTATATACATATATTTATATAACTAATTATATTTATCCTTTCTCTCTCTCTCTCTCTCAGGATCCCTCTCTTTCTCCCCCTCTTCACGCACTCTCTCTCCATATCCCTTTTCCTTTCTCTTTATCTTTCTTATATATAAAAATACATATATATTAATTAACCTATTAATTACCCACACCTCTCTCGTTTCTCTCCTTCTTCTGCCCTCGCGACGAGAGGAACTCTAGAAGCCTAACCCTAGCCCTCACCTCACGTCGCCGACGGTCTCCCATCACCATCTCACCACCATCATCATCACCTTCATCACAACCTCCTCTCCCCTCTCCTTTCCCCGAGAACCCACAACCCACAAACCCTACAGCCCCGAGAACCCATGAACCCAAGAACCCTCGTCGCCGGCGACTCGCCATCGCCATCACCCCTCGACCTCATCAACCTCACCTCGACCTCCTCAACACCGCCTATGTTCCTCCTTCTCCCTGAGAACCCTCTATCCCCGACCATGACTCCTGCAAACCCGCAACCCACGACCCAACCCAGCAACCTTACCTCGCTGGAGACCCACGATCTCGGTGTCGTCTCCTCACCCCTCTCTTGACACCACGACACCACAGGCCACCACCACCATCAACCCCGACGACCTCAACTGCAACTTGGAAACCCCACTGCCTTCACCGTTGATGGCTGCCCAGCGTCGCCGTCATCACCTCCTCGTGTCCTCTGTCCTCTGTCCCTAGCCCAGAGCTCAATACCAGAGCCTAACACCCCATTTTCCTTCTTCTCTTCTCTTCTTTCTTTCTTTCTTTCTTTCTTTTCTTTCTTACTTATTCCGGCCGTCTTGCCGGAGTCGTGCACGTCGCCGATGATCTGGACGACCCATTCATCGTCGTCATCCAGCGTAGTCACGTCTTTGATTAGCCAGGTCCAGTCCTGTACGTGCGTGGTTTCATCGCGACATTTATCCGGCGTCGAACGTGACGTACGTACCCCGTCGTGAGATTCGATCAGGCAAGTTTATCTAGCAACATACTATGTTATATTATATCTATTAATATATGAATAAAAACAATACATGTTTTATATTATGCAGCAAGTAGTATAGATTTACCGCTTTTCGATATCTGTTTGTATCCGTACTGACAATAACGTATCTAATTGCGTGCTGGAATATCTTGATATCATTATACTATTATATTAGTACAACGTGCTTTCTAATGTGCATCATACATAGTCATGGACATATAAAAGGTTATCACAGATAGATACATCTACATCCGTACATTAACCGTGTTCCGATATTCGTTACAGTTTCACATTTTGATATCTATTTGATACATATGCATCACATGACATGTTCACGACACACTACTTGACTCATTACTTGGATCTAGTTACTAATGCCAACAATCTTGACTTGTTGTCCTAATGGACGTAATTTGTTGTCTGCATAGACAAAACCTGTACCTGCTTGATCCTGTGTTGGCATTAGATCTATATTGGCAATACCTGACTTGAACACAAACCTAGGGGTAAAGGGAAAATCAAGAATGTAACCGAAACGTAACTCAAAAGGCTATTATTAGATGTTTTTCCGAGAGTTTCGGAATAATCCTGTTTTCCGTTTTTCTGGGCGTTATGGAATAATTACAAGTTTTCCGTTTTTCCGGGAGTTAAGGAATAATACTGTTTGCCGTTTTTCTTGACGTTACGGAATAAATCCTGTTATCGTAGTCCCGTGGGGAATGAACGGGGTATAGACTGTTGAGTTACGATGAGAATTACATTAATTGATTTCAAAGACTTTAGAATAGATAACTGTTTACCGCCGAAAACAGAAACGATCTGGGATTGATCATATTGCCCGAATTTAGGGGCAGATGCTATTTGGATTTATCCATCCACCTCTCCGAAGATACCAATTTGATTTATGGCACCGTATATCGGAGGTTTTGACAGATGCGACCGTTGTAGCAGACTATATCAGATTTTCCCTCATTTTATGAGGGGGTTTTTATTGTGGGGACGCTCTTCCCTGCAGGCGCAAGCCCCTGCAGTTAATTACATTACCGCATTGCGATAACCACTTTCTCCTTCTCCGGTAATTCCCTTCGTGTCATTTGTGTTTTGTTTTATTTTGGTTGCCCGTGGATTGTATACGGAGACTATTTTATGTCGTCGCCCGTAGGGTGCGGATCAGTCCAAATCCATATATTTTATATTTGGGATTTTAGCTTATTTAAGGACCGTTAATTTGGTTTGAGATTAAGATTGACTTAAATCTATAAGTGAGCATTTGGGCTTAGTTTGTTTTCGCTAAGGATATGTTAGTCTTGTTTGAGACTAAGATCAACTTAACAACATTTTAGGATCATTTTTACTTGAGATCCATCAAAAGGCCATTTGGGCTTAGCTGCAAGAAAACTTCAGAGACTCGGCCAATTTGAGCTTAGTCTACTTAGTCATTTTTTATCCAAAATTTGGGCTCTATTTGTTCAGCTCTTTTTTTATGTGAAAGTGCTAAGCACTTATTTGAGCTCTGATACTCACATATATGTCATGTGAAGCATTCAGTCATAGGCGCTACCCAAATTTAGTTATTTTGACTAATTGTGAAGTGCTAAGAACTTCTTATGGCATCCACGTGAGTTGCATGTACGGCGCTGGGCGCTACCCAATTAGTGCTAAACACTCAGCCGTTTTGCCTACATATGAAGTGCTAAGCACTTTTTATACGGCGCCCACGTGAGGAGCACGTGCGGCGCTGGGCGATGCCCAAGCATTGCTAAGCACTTAGTTTTCTTTGGCTGTATATGGATGTTTCCCCCAATCACAGGAAAGCTCTGTTCAAATTTTGAAATTTGAAATGAAGCAGCGCTTCATAAAAGCACTGGCGCTAAATGCGCCAGCGCTAAGAGTCAAAGACTCTGATGCAGCGCTCACGTGCAAAGTACGAGAGCGCTCGCGCTAGCAGCGCCAGCGCTAAGAGTCAAAGACTCTGATGCAGCGCTCACGTGCAAAGCACGAGAGCACTAGCGCTAAGCGCGCTAGCACCAAGAGTCAAAGACTCTGATGCAGTGCTCATGTACAAAGCACGAGAGCGCTAGCGGTAAGCGCGCTAGCACCAAGAGTCAAAGACTCTGATGCAGCGCTCACGTGCAAAGCACGAGAGCGCTAGCGCTGGAACTAAAAGATCCCCACCCTTGGATCAAATATCTAACAAAGATGACTAAAAATTATCAAGTTACCTCTGAAAATTAGAGCACCGTTGGATCAAAGATCTAATGGTAATTAAAAATCACCAAGATACAGAATAAGTTCTGCATGGGAAAATATTTTCCCAATCTTGTTAAAAACAAGAAGATTGCTTTCTGTAAAACAGAAGCGCTTAGATCAAAGATCCAACGGTGGGAAACATCCCCAAATCAATCAGAGGAAATATTTCCTCAACTGATTCAACAAATCAGCCTCCACTATATAAAGGACCCAAGACTTCAAGTCTTGCACAGAGGAACCCCCCCCCCCAAACTTTAAGAAATTTCAAAGAGAAGAGCAAGCTATCGGAAGAAGAATTTCTTCGAAATAAATAGAACAGAGAGATCAAAGCATCTCATCAAAAGAAGAAGAACCTAGTTCTTTTTCTAAATCATAGATCTATAAGACAGAGGTATTTCACAAAAGAGATCATAGCATCTCATCATAAAAAAGGGGGGAGAAGATTTCAATTCTCTTCATATCATATATCCATAAAGACAAAGTCTTTCACAAAAAAAAAAAGAGATTGTAACATCTCCTATAAAAATAAAAACTTTGTTCTTAGAACAACGGGACAAAATCTCTTATAAACGAGAATTTAATTGTCAGAGCGCAAAACAGATTAGAACTGCCTAAAAGAGCCTTAGCGCTCAAATTAAAAAGAAGCGCCTCAGCGCTCTAAGACTGGCGCAGCGCCACAGCGCTCCTAGCGCTCCAAATTAAAGAAGCGCCTCAGCGCTCCAATTCTAGCGCTCGGCACTAAGTGTGCCATGTGCTCCTCACGTGTGCACTATTTCACAAGAAGCGCTCTGCACTCATTGACTGGCGCTCAGCGCCAAGCGCGCCACGTGCTCCTCACGTGGGCGCTATCTCACAGGAAGCGCCTTAGCGCTTTAAGTCTGGCGCTCAGCGCCAGGCGTACCACGTGCTCCTCACGTGGGCGCTAAGAGAACATAAACTATTCTTTAAATAAAGCCCCAGAGCCATAATGAGTGCTCAACACTCAATATAAGACAAAAAGGTTGTCAGAACCCAAACCAATGATCAGCACTGTTAAATAAAAAGGATCGAGCCTAATTAAATGTTCAACATTTTAACTGAGTGGGCCGAGCCCAAGTTAGCCACAGATCCCTAATTTAGATTAATTGAGCTCATATGCTCATAAATCTTTTTAACTAATCTTAGTCCCAAACTTGACTACATGTCTCCCAACCAACATTGGTTCAAGGGTACATCTCTTCATACCTCTGATATATGTCGTTGTAATTCTTCAACGTCTTCAGAGAGATGGAGGGTCCCAATAACCAATAACTTTTTGTGCATCCCCAAACGGTTGAACCAAAACCACATAGACTATGACGTCTTTAAACTGGACTATGATGTCCTTAAACTTTACGGACTGTGGGGTCCTTAAACTCACGGACTATGATGTCCTAAAACTTTATGGACTGTGAGGTCCTTAAACTCATAGACTATGATGTCTTTAAACTTTACAGACTATGACGTCTTTAAACTGCCACGGACTATGATGTCCTTAAACCCAATGGACCGCAATGTCCCTAAACTAAAACAATAGAGTCCAAATGCTCTTTTGTTGGATCTAAATGATCCTGTTAAGTAGATCTTAGTCTAATATTAGACTAACGTATCCTTAACAAACGTTTAAGTTGATCTTAATCTCAATGAGATTAACGATCCTTAAACCCAAACCAAACCCAAATCTAAGAAAATACGGATTTGGACTAATCCACGCCCTACGGACGACAACATAAATTAGTCTCCGTATACAATCCACGGGCAACCAAAAATAAAACAAACACACACGACACGAAGTGACCATCTGGAGAAGGAGAAAGTGGTTACCGCGATGCGGTAGCATAATTAACTGTAGAGGCTTGCGCCTGCAAGGAAAAGCGTCCCCATAATCAAAAACCCCTCATAAACGAGGGGAATCTGACGAAGTCTGCTACATCGGCCACATCCATCTAAACTTCCGATACACGGTGCCATAAATCAACTTGGCATCTTTGGAGAGGTGGACGGATAAAACCAAATAGCATCTTCCCCCAAATTCAGGCAAGACTTTTGTCTTCCCAGTTTTCGGCGGAGAACAGATTCTGGCACGCCCGGTGGGACCTTTTCCTCTTTCCACTCCACACTTCGTGTGTCGTGTTTCGCGAACGAATCGCGGTTTGCTATGGTTCCCCTGGATTCGAGGTATTAAGATTTGATGTCTTGCTCCGTGCAGAAAACAAAGATCAATGGCTTTAAACTGCACCAACTGCAACAACTCCCACTCCACCCTTGCTAGGGGAGTGACCTATGGCCCTCAAGAGGCCTCCGTTCTCACGATGTCGGTGGACCAGGTGACGCAAGACACTACTGGGCTGTTCTTTGGGACCATGCTCCCACCAATAAGCTTCAACGCCCTACTTCTGTCGCAACAAGCTCCGAAGAAGTCGGTCTTTGATAGTCTTACAGCTACCGCGGCCCCTCTCAACGAGTCGCCCAAATCCAACGCCATATTCTTTAACAGACTGGGCCAAAACTCCAATGGGCCCGTAAAGAAGCCTGCGATACCTGAGGGGGTTATCCCGAAACGGATAGCCATCCATGTTCCAACAAATGAAGTCATCAGAGAGACTTCTCCAGCTAAGGGATCGGTCTTCGCTAGACTGTCCGCTCCAACTCCTGCTTCAGGCGAAGTCACCAAGGCTGCTTCCCCTGCTCAAAAGACAGTCTTCGACAGGTTGGCCATCCCCACCCAACGGACATCAGTCTTCAAGAGGCTGACACCGGCAGCAACCCTCCACCAGAGCAGGGGGCATGATGAAGCCACCCCCATAGCTGAACCAATACCGAATGCAAGGCATGCTCGACATCGCCACTGGCGCCGAGTGAGGAAAGCTGGGTGCAGTTCCCTTTCTGGACTGACTCCTCCAGCTCCAATGGTGGAAGTCGATGCTGCTGTTCCAACTGGGAACAGCTTCGAACCACTCAGGAGGGTGCGCAAGAACTCTCTGACCGCCGTGCTAAAAAGATCTCCTCCGCCTGTGAAGAACGTTACAAAGGCGAAGCTGGAGCAGCCTCCTCAGCGGCTGTCCTCTAAAATTCACAAGGTCTGGCGACAGGTCCAAGACTCGGTGATCAACCAAGACTACTCCCGCCGACCGAAGAAGATGAAAGTTCCGCAAGAGAAGGACTACCCTATCGTACCACAGAAGGTGTCGTCTACTTAGGTGCCCTCTGTAACGGCCCCCTCAACTTCGACCGCTCACAAAAGGAGAAGGCCGGAGAAAATCCCCGTGTCTGCGATGAATCCCAAGGGCACTGAACCTAAACGCCCTAAGTATGGGGGCATGGTGGTGCATATTGTTTATATGGCTTCCGGAAAAGAGGAAAGCCGTGCTTCTTCGGATCACCGACCGCTCACCCGATCAGTAACAAAGGCTCAAAAGCAACAACAGCAAAAGCTCCAGGAGATGCTGACAACTATGGCTGCACTCACTGGGCCAAAAGCAAGCCCGGAGACATCGTCGGAGCAGCGCCAAGAACAGGAAAACGATGCCGAAATCCTCCGAAGAATGCTCGAGGGGAAAGAAAAAGAGGCCGCGGAACAAGCGGCCAACATAAAACAAATGGCGCTTTTATTCCAAGATATGGTAGGGATGATGATACAGACGGATCCTCAAGCTGAAGACCCCCCCGATTATCCTTGAAGACGACAGAGGGGAGACATCGAACCCTCTTCCGGCTCTATTAGCAGCCAAAGAGGAGACTATCTCCAAAGCCGCCCTGGATGACTATATCGCTCAACAGATACGAGCTCATTAGGCGAGCAAAGCGGCCGGCCAAATTGTTAAGACTGGATGACCCTATCCGAGTTGGTAGGACCAAATAAAGTACCCGCCGGGGTATACGATCCCTAAATTCCATGTATATAAGGGGACGGGGAATCCACACCAGCACGTTGCTCAATTCAGGGTTCTGTACGGCAACACCAGAGGTGACGATAAACTACTGCTTAGCCAATTCGTTGGCAGCTTATCGGAGACAGCATTCGAGTGGTATTCCGAACTCCCGAATGACTCTGTCAAGACATTTGCAGAAATGGAGCTACTGTTTACACAGAGATTCGCAAGCGCTAGCGAGCGCACCCCGATCACCGCACTAATTAACGCCAGGGTGAAGCCAGGTGAAACAAGGGTTCAGTACGCGATACGGTGGTGGAATCTATGGTCGAAGTGTGAACAGCGCATAGAAGAGACTCCTGCAGTAGGCACGTTTGTGGGTACCCTCGATCCGCAGGCGACCATATCCCAGTTCATGATATTTTTCAAGCCGACTACCTTCCAGGCCTTGATTGATAAGCTAGCCCAAATTGATCAGATGGGTCATAGACCGTCTTCCTCAAAAATGGAGTCTCGAAATGAAATGGGAAAGGGAAAGCGACCTTCGTCGCCAATGCTCAACAGTAGCCTAGTGGTCCAAAACCAGCTGATCGTCAAAGTGATAGACAACGACTCTTCTATGAGAGGTTAAAACGCCCTTATTCGTTTCCTCGGGATAAAACGAGAAGACTGTTCGAGTTCGCGGTGCACAACAGGCTCATCACCCTACCGGATCCGAAATGCCCATTGCAGCCCGGTGACGTCAACAGTCCCAACTACTGCCCTTACCATCGAATAATGGGTCATCCAATCGAAGATTGCTTTATCTTCAAAGGTTGGATTGAAGACCAATACCAACAGGGCAAATTCACGTTGTCTGAGAATTGAAAGGTGAGCCCGCCCCAGCCACACGCTCCTAAAAAGGTGGACACGCCGCGGGAATCATGCTCTTTTATAGAAGAAGCTCCATGGGAGGTCGCTCTTTCAGCCAAAACGAAAAGAATGCTGAAAGATCTCCAAGCATGTCCGGCGATTAGGTGGAAGAACCCTCTGGAGCCCAAAATTATTCAGGGGATGCTGAAGCCGCGCCCAACGCTGAAAGTTGGTGAAGGTGGACAAAACATTCAGGCCAAGCCTCCAAAGTCTTTAAAGAAAAAGAAGAAGGCCAAGAAGCCCGTTCAACCCGAAGACAGTCGTACAGGTCTGCAGAAATACATCGATGCACTGGAAGAATATAACCAGAAGTCACGGACTCCAATCACGTTGGATTAATTCTTTAAGCATGTTCTCAGGAATGAACCCGATGACACTGATGAAGGAGACAATTCTTTATAAGAGCCCGAGGATTATGTGGCAAGCTACCATATGATCTATCACTCATCAATAAATAGCAAAGAAGCTCTTGATGCAGAGAAACTGGGGGTAGATCCCGAATCGAAACCCTTGGAACCGTCTGATGAAATGATCGACATGTTGCTGAACGAGGCCTGTCAGAAGAGCAAATCTGACCGAGAGCGTGAAACGGACATATATGAAAGGGCCAAGCGTCGGCGTCACGTTGAAGAAGCTCCGGTATTGAGAAGCCATAGAGTACCCCAACTGGATAGAAGCACTTCTGCCTCCAGCAAAAGCAGGTTTAAGACAAGGAAGCAGTTCGCTAAAGCCCTGTTGATGGGAATGAAACTGCCACCTCTCAAAGAAGTCACCTCAGAAAATACGTTCCCCGACGAACTAGATGCACATCCAAACTATTGCTTATACCATCGGAGGATCACACACCCTACCGAGGAATGCATGGCCTTCAAGAATTGGTGGCAGGGATACGTTGCTCATCGGCAGCATTTCAAGCGGATGAAGCGCAAAATGCGTCGAGAGCAGAAGAGCACGACAGATGAGCGCAAAAGAACTGCCGGCAACTGTCACATGGTTGATTCTGAAGGATTGCAAGTTCTCACCTTCGGGAGCGATTCTGATGAAGAAATAGCCCACATCCCTCTCTTCAGGGAATCCATCTCCGAAACAAAAGAGATAAAGACCTGCGAGAATATTCAGCTGCGTAATCGCACGTTACCCGAGAAGAATTTCGGACCCGCAAACAAGGGATCGAGTAAAAAAGATAAAGGGAAGGAAAAAGTCCCTGAAGATATCGCCCTCGATGATCAAGTCGTCAAAGAGCTCGTAGCCAAGGACCCGCCCAAGAAAAACAAGGTGGATTACAACGTTCTGACACACTTGGGGAAGATACCCTCACAACTGAGCATTCTCGATGCCCTTCTTCTATCTAAAGAGGCAAGAGATTCTCTGATCAAGGCACTACAAGAGCCCGAACAGTTTCAAGCTTTCCTTGCCGAAGAAAAGGTGAAAAACGAGCTGGAAGAAGTGCACACTGCTGACGTCACTTTCGGCGATGAAGACCTCCTCCTCGGGACGAGCGAGCACAACCGTCCCCTCTATGTCTCCGGGTATTGCCATGACATCAAGATAGGGAAGATCTTAATTGACAATGGGTCCTCTGTCAACCTTCTCAACGTGAGGGTGCTAAAGGAAATTTGCATGAGCGTGCAGCACCTAACTCGAGATAAAATCACCATCTCCAGGTTCGACTCCCAGTCATCATGGGCGCTTGGGTCTGTGATACTGACGCTACGCTTTGGGCTGCTTGTCATTGACATCAAGTTTCATGTCATTGACGCCAAGACTTGCTACAACGCTTTGCTCGGCAGGCCTTGGCTATACGAGTACAATATCATCCATTCTACACAGCATCAGTGTATGAAGTATTTCAAAGACGGTCTCGAGTACACTGTAACGGGGGAGCTAAATCCATTCTCCGTGAATGAAGTCCGCAAATATAAAGACGCCAAGTTTTGCCTTCCAGACTTCGAAGACACGGAGAGATGCCATAAACCCGAGAATAAGCAGAAATCTATCACCACTATTCCGGTCTTCGGGAGTGATACCGAGGAGGAGGAAGAGATGGTCTATTCAGCGCCGCCCCAATGCAACAAGCCGGGACCGTCCACACCTATGTTGATCTTCGGCAGCGACTCTGAAGATGAGATCAATGCGGTATTTTCTGTTCGTCCACCAATGCGAGCCTTCGTTGGCGATGAACGGAGTTTACAAATCGCCATGGTTCCGCAAAAGCACTACAAAGAACTCGACGCACTTGAGACATATAGCGTGCAAGAGTTGCAGACGTTCTACGTCCCTCCCAGACGAAAAGATGAAAAGGTGATCCTCTTTTATCGATCCGCGGAAACCAAAGTAGAGAAAGAAATCTGGCATGGTTTCGATTTGGCACTTGACAGGCTTCAGCCCATCCGTCTGCCCAGATATTACACAGAAGGATTAAAAAGGCTGTTGAGGCATCAAGGCGTACCTTTCAAATAAACCTCTCGATAAGCTCAGTTCTACAACAGGATCTGGAACATCCCCGGAACTCAGGGAAAGTTACCCAATGGGAGAATTGAAACGATCGGGCTTAGATATGTTCAACCCAAGAAATGGGAGCGATTCCATGGCTGCTACGTTATACATGACTTTGATGAAGAATGATATGCTCTGTTAGAAGACGCTAACCCTGAACCAAAACGAGGTCCCGCCATGAAAGTGCCAAGTCCGCCGTTCGAAGAACAGATGGACAAGCTAATACGGGAAGCGGGTCAAAGGGTCCGGGATAACCACAACCGTGAAATGGCCATTTACGAAAAAGCCAAGACGCAGCGCCTCTTTCAGCAGACCACGAAGGATGACGATGTCCTTCACCGTCAACCCGCCATGCATTCCCAAGATAAGAAAAAGGCCCGACGCGAACGCAAAAACAAGTTAAAGAACGGAGAAAACGTTAGACCATGGAGAAACGGGTCCAAGAAGCCGCACGATCGAGAATCGAGCAGCCGGGATCCGTCTCTTATAAAGAAGATGGGTCGAGCATATTCTTTTCCCCAAGACAAGATAAGGAAGATATTCGATCTTGTCATGAAACATCAAATGATTACGCTCCCGGAGTCCAAACGCCTTGAGCAAGCAGACGAGGTCTCTTACCCGGATTATTGCTCCTATCACCGAGCGATAGGACATCCTCTCGAAGATTGCTTCATATTCAAGAACTGGGTAGAAGAATAGTATCAGCAAGGTAGGTTCGCTCTATCCAGCAGTTGGAGGGTAACCCCACCACAGAAGCATGTACCGAAAGCCACGTATATAGAGAGAGTAGAACCGGATCAACATTGGTCATGGAAGCGATCTCGCACCTGTCACGTGATAACGATATCGGAAGAAGGAGAGCGCGAGAATATGGATGACCTATCCTGGTGCTTCGAAAATGAGGATGAAGAGGAATTGATCTCGGAATATCTACCAGCACCAAAGGAGTTGGAAGACGGAATACATACTACTGTGGACAACCTAAGGAAAATCGACTTGGGGACGGCAAATGACCCGCGGCCAACGTTCGTCAGTGAGCTGCTGTCCGAAGAATAGGTAGCTACGCTAAAAGACGTCCTCATGCGGTATAAAGATTGCTTCGCATGGAACTATTCCAAGATGCTGGGATTAGATCCAGAAATAGCCGTCCATAAATTGGCGATTTCTCCGGACGTTAAGCCAGTCAAACAAGCGCCGAGAAGAATGCGGCTTGAACTTGAAATGAGCATCAACGCCGAGGTCAAGAAGCTAATCGATTCTGGCTTGATCCAAGAGGTTCAGTACCCTGACTGGATCGCAAACATTGTCCCAGTGATGAAGAAAAATAGGACGGTACGCATCTGCGTAGACTTTTGAGACCTCAACAAAGCCTGTCCAAAGGATGACTTTCCTGTACCGGTCACCAAGCTGATGATAGACAACACGTCCATTCATGAAGTCTTCTCCTTCATGGACGGCTCGTCAGGGTACAATCAAATAAAGATGCATCCTGAGGACCAGAAGCATACCGCTTTCCGGTCTCTTCTAGGCATATTCTGCTATAAAGTGATGCCTTTCGGTCTGAAGAACGCCGGTGCCACCTATCAGAGGTCCATGACGAAGATCTTTGATGACCTTATACACGAGATTGTCGAATGTTATATCGACGGCCTCGTGGTGAAAAGAAAATCGCATGAGGAGCATTGGGAACATCTGAAGATAGTGTTCCAACGACTTCAGAAATACATCTTGAAGATGAACCCTCTCAAATGCGCGTTCGGAGTTTTCTCAGGCAAGTTTCTGGGATTCATTGTACGACACCGGGGCATCGAAATAGACCCATCAAAGATCAAGGCGATCATGGAAATGCCTCCGCCAAGAACTCTCAAGCAACTGTGATCTCTCCAAGGGAATCTTACGTATATTCGGCGTTTCATAGCAAATCTTTCCAGCAAATCCCACCCCTACAGCCATTTAATGAAGAAGGGGACCCCTTTCGTCTGGGATCGCAAATGCCAAAGCGCACTCGATGAACTTAAGCAATACCCGCAGAATCCGCCGGTACTAACCGCTCCGGTCAAGGGAAAGCCTCTCATCCTGTACACAACAGCCCTTGAAGGTTCTTTAGGCGCGCTATGGGCATAAGAAAACGACCAAGAGAAGGAGAGGGCCCTCTACTATTTGATTCGAGTTCTCCTGGGGGCAGAAAACTACTACTCCCCCATCAAAAAACACTGCCTAGCACTAATCATCGCAATAACGAAGCTCAGACACTATGCTTTGGCGCATGAGGTCCACCTCATATCAAAAGTGATCATCTCAAATATTTGATGTCAAGAGCCATACAAACAGGACGGATCTCTAAATGGGCCCTCCTCTTGATGGAGTTTTCGATAACATATCGCCCCCTCAAGGCAATGAAAGGCCAGGCCATCGCCGACTTTCTCGTTGAGCATCCGATACCTGCCGATTCACACCTAAATTGCAAATTGCCAGACGAGCACACGTTTGACACGATCGATGGGGAGAGAAGAGAGAGTGACACTCGATGGGAACTCTACTTCGATGGGGCATCTTCCATGAAGAAGCGAAAGCACAGCTCCCCCATAATCAAATCTGGGGTAGGCCTCATCTTCGTGACTCCATGAGGAGGGATAATGCGCTTTGCCTTCTCCTTAACAGAGCCAAGGACGAACAATGAAGCCGAATATGAAGCTTTGATAGCAGGTCTTGAGATCACTGTCGACATAGGAATCGAAAACCTCCTCATATACGGAGACTCCCAGCTGGTCGTTAGCCAAGTAAACGGCGACTATCAAACGTACAAACCAGAGTTGGTGAAGTACGGCGAGAGAGTACAACAATTGCTGACTCAAATCCCTGCCTACGCCCTGTAAAGCATACCGCGTGCGGAAAATAGCAAGGCGGATGCGTTAGCCAAACTCGGTAAAGAACTGGCTGACGAAAACCTCGATGACGTGAGGATCGTTGTGCAAAGCCGTCGAGTTCTTGCACCGGCAAAAATATCTCCGGAGTCGTCCGAAGAAAAGGGAGCGGCCAAGCAAATGGCCCTACAAATAAAAGACCAGGAAAAGGCCAGAGATTGTAGAGAAGTCTTTATAGACTACTTCAAATCCCGTCGAACACCTGAAGAAGCGTCCTCAAGACATCAGCTCATGAAACGAGCTCTGTCTTTCGCCTTCGTCAATGAAACGCCGTATAAGAGATCATTCGACTCTCTATGGCTAAGATGCCTGGGGCCAGAAGAAGCAAAGAGAGTCGTCCGAGAAGCTCACGACGGACTCTGCGGTTCTCATCAAGCCGGACCAAAGATGAAGCTGAAGATCAAAAGGATGGGCTACTATTGGCCCACGATGATCCAAAACTGTCTCGAATACGCGAAGCAGTGCCACTCATGGAAAATTCACGGGGACTTCATCCACCAGCATCCAAATCCGCTACACCCAACGATGGCGAGCTGGTCGTTCGAAATGTGGGGAACTGACATAATCGGGCCCATCGAACCAACATCGTCGAGAGGACATCAGTTCATATTGGCGACAACCGATTACTTCTCTAAGTGGGCAGAAGCCATACCGCTAAGAGAAGTGAAGACGGAGAATATTCTCCATTTCTTCAAGATACACGTCATCTATCAGTTCGGCACTCCGCGACGGATTATCTCCGATAACGGGCCAGCCTACAGAAGCCACAAGATCAGCCGCTTCGCACAGCAGCATAACATAGACCGAAGATACTCTTCGTTCTATAATCCCAGAGCTAACGGTTTGGCTGAGGCTTTCAATAAAACCTTGACGAAGATCATAAAAAAGACGGTGTCGAAAAATAAGAAAGACTGACACGAGAGATTGCATGAAGCTCTCTGGGCGTATCGAACTACGTTCAAAACGGCCATGAATACAATACTGTATGCATTGGTATTCGGCGCAGAAGCGGTACTCCCCTTGGAGATAGAGCTACCCTCTCTACGAGTGGCGGTTCATTACGAGCTAACAGATGAAGAGAACGCTCATCTTCGGCTGGAGGAGCTCGACGCCCTTGAAGAAACCCGGCTCATGGCACAGCAAAACCAGGAGGCTTACAAAGTAAGGATGACGCACTCGTACGAAAGATTGACTAGGCCGAGAACATTCCGCCAGGGAGAACTCGTGCTAGTCGTAAAAAGACCTATGATCCCTAATCGTGCCAAACGGGGGAAATTCGAGCCAAACTATGAGGGCCCGTATATCATAGACAAGGTCTACCAAGGTGGGGCTTACTTGCTCATAAATATGCACGGCGAAAGACCCTTTAGGCCAATAAACGGTCGGTTCATGAAAAAATACTACGCCTGACCGAAACGTCTGTAAACTACTAAAAAATGGTACATCCATAAGCAAAATGGGCACGGATGAAAACCCGAAAGGGCTCCGTGAATAAAAACAGCAAGGCTACCGGCGAGTTTGTGAAAACCCGAAAGGGCGCAATCTCGTTAAAAGATACTTGCAAGGTCCTCTCGACCCTGCAAGGAGAAAATACCTGCGTGAGATCCTTACGACTCACAAGGGAACAACACACTTAGGGATCCCCACGATTCCTGAGGAGAATTACACTTATGAGATCCTCACGACTCGTAAGGAGAATTCCCCTATGAGACCCTCACGGCTTATAGGATTCAAAAGCCTTAAGCTACAGGGATCTAAACCTGTTCTTAAGTCTTCATACACCACAATATTGATCCTTGTATACAATCCACGGGCATAAATAAACGTCTCCTGCACCAAGTTCCGCCAATGGTGTGAAATCCCCCTGTTTGGTGAACAGGCACATGTAAATCCTCTCGACTTATAAGAAGAAAATGATCTTATGAGATCCTTACGACTTATAAGAGAGAATACCACTTAGAAGTCCTCACGACTTCTAAGGAGAACATACACCTATGAGATCCTCACGACTCGTAGGGAGAAACGCCTTTATGAGACCCTTACGGCCCATGAAGTCAAAAGCCTTAGTTGACAGGATCCTAACCCTGTTTGCTAAGCCACCTTTGTTCGAACCGACAAAGGAAAATGATGATTCGCTCTTGGCAATATCCCAGTTGTAGCGATGTTGATGCCTAAATCGGTATCAAAATTCCAAGTTTAAACTCGCGATAAAAATCAGCGAGCCAAAAATGCATATGAAATAGCTAAAATGATGGGGCAACTTGCAACAAAATCAGCAAGTAAAATATATGCATACAAAATAGCCGAAATTATTGGGCGACTCGCAATAAAAAGCGGCAAGTAAAAAAAAGAAAAATAGCCGAAATGATTGGGCACCGGGAAAAATAGCCGAAATGATTGGGCAATCGCGACTTTCGCGATACAAAAAGCTGAAATGATAGAGCATCGCGGAAAGAAAACAAAAAAAATACGTATGAAATGAAAGTTTTGCCCTACAGGTGAGTCCATACTGACCCCTGTATACAATCCATGGGCATAAACGAAGGGAACCACATTTCCCCACCAGACTTAGTCAAAGGGAGAGTCAGATCTCGACGGCAACATCTACAGCCTAAAAATCAACAACGAAGTTTCCTCTCACTCTAACCGAATGCAGACGTGATTTCAACAATCGACCTCAAAGTCGCAACGAAGCGGAGCCATGGCAAAATCCCTAGTTCTAAATCTCGACGGCAACATCTACAGCCTGGAGATCAACAATGGCGTTCCTCCTCATTCCAGCAGGATACGGACGCGACATCCACCAAACGGAGCCATGGCAAAGTCCCTAGTTCCAGATCTCGACGGCGACATCTACAGCCTAGAGATCGTCAACGGCGTTCCCCCTCATTCCAGCAGGATACGGACGCGACACTACCAATCCGAGCCACGGCAAAGTCCCTAGTTCCAAGACTCTGTGGTTCACAGACAACCGACCGTAACGGCGAAAGTCAACCTCGACACCGTAACGGCGAAAGTCAACCCCGACACCGTAATGATGAAAGTCAACCCTCGACCTCCCCGTCGAAGCAACGCTTCGACTCGGGAACAAGTCAACCCATCAACCACTTACGAGTCCTCTCGACTTGTAAGGAAGAAAATTCTCTTGTGAGATCCTTATGACTCTCAAGAGAAAACGCACTTAGGAGTCCTCACGACTCCTAAGAGAAAATACACCTACGAGATCCTCACGACTCGTAGGGAGAAAACCTTTATGAGACCCTCATGGCTCATAAAATTGAAAAGTCTTAGGCGGCAGATCTGAACCTGTTTCCAAAGCCATCACTACCCTACAAAGAGTTCAAGATGAACTATTATCTATCATCTACAGGCCAAATTTGCTAAAATCACATGACAACAACACAACAAAGAAAAGAAGGCGGTAATACAAGATAGAAAAGAAATGTGTCCTTTATTCATGAATTCAATTGGATACAAGTTACATCATATGAAAATGAATGGAATAAAAAAAATGAATGAAATGAATACATGTTATTCATAAGTTACAAATGTACAATCGATACAAAGACGACTATTGAGAAGGAGGCGATTTTAACAAATCAGCAAGCCGCTCGCACACTCCTCTCAGCTCCTTTTCATGATCAGCTGCCGCAGCCAGCTCCGCTTCGACTTGGGCCCATTGCTGCAGACAGGATGAAAGTTTCTCATCAATTTCCTGCTGAACAGCCTCCTGACTCTGCACAACCTGCTCATTAAAGTCAAGCTTCTTCCTCAGCACCAGCCCGTCAGAAATACATCGTTGATGGTTTTCAAAGATGGAGTTCAGATGTGCAGTGTTCGCTGCGACCTCGGCACGCAGTTGGACAGACTTGGCGGAAGTCACCTCGCATTCCTTTCGCTTAAGGGCCGCCTCTTGTTCGAAATAGCGAAGGAAATGAACGCTCTGCTCAACCCATGCAGCCCGCTGGGAGTTCGAAGCCAACACCTCCGGAGCAGGACGCATGAGCTCAATCTCATACAGACAGGCCTCAATCTTCCTGCAGTGATTAACCCAAGACTCGACGACGCCCTCGCTGTGGAAGTTCGCGAGCATCGCCAACATGAGATTAACCTCAGCAGAAAAATCCGCAGCAGATGCGAAAGCCTCAGCGTCAAGATCCTCGATGAACTCACTTAACATTCGCAGGCTGTTCGCAGCACCCCTGGAAGATGTGCGTTTAACAAAGGGCCCTGCCCGCATTGGAATTCAAAACTCGAAGGGAGATGGGGTCGGTGTGATCGCTGCAAAACAAATCATAATCAGATGTCGGCTCAAGAGATAAAGAAAATGCACGAGTAATAGGGTCTACTATGCCGGCTACAACAGGTGGTAAAGCTGGGAGTACCGGAGGCGCGACTGTTCTCTCGTCCCCTCCTCCAATCTGTAAGGCTGCATCAATACAAAGAAGAATTAGCAACGACATGTTTTCCCATAAAAGAAAGGAAAGGATGTCGGTTAAAAGCTATACTCACTGACACCGGCAGGAAGACTGACTCCCGACTGGAAGGAGAAATGTAGATTCAGCACCTGATACAGAAGGTCAAAGAGGACTCCTGCAAGGTTGTAATAATACAATGTCAGTACAAAGAGTATATTACCCCCAATGAAACCGATAAGCTGCAAACAAATACCTTCCAGCACTCCAGACAACATGGGAGAAGGCGACGGAACAATAGCTGTCACGGCGGCAACCAGAGGCGCTTCAGATGGCGCAATCTCCGCATTTACTGCACCTATACTCAACGAACAAAATGTCATCAGATAGGGATGAACGAGATCGAAAGATGAAAAGAGAGAAGTGACCCAAGATCTACCTGATAGGTCGCCAACCGAAACCGCGACGAAAGCATCACTAGGCACAGCAGCTTATTCGCTCTCCTCCTTTGGAATAGTTTTTGCTCCCGTGGCCTCGTCCCCTGATTCGACAAGGGCCGTGGTAACACTCGCTATGCCCGCTGATAGCAGCGAACCACGAGGAGAAAGAGTGGCGATTGGGGCAGTCCCAGACTCTCGAAAGAGTATAGCCATTTCGGGCTCTGTGGTCGTCGTCTTCTCCCCCGCCACCTCATCGCCCATGCCTGGCCCTGCAAGATATGGTATATCAGGATTTGCAGATCGAATAAAAATGAAAAGACCGGGAATTAAAATACTTAGCGATGGATTCTAAGTTGACTCCCGAGCCACGCGCACAACATGTCTATGAACGGTAGACAGGGCATCCGGAGCACCCTTTGAAGAAATAGCGACAGATGGGGTGGTGCTTGAGCCTGCACCTATAGCAAAAGAGGCATCACGTTCCATCACCACGCGCTTTCTACGCTTCTTGTCAGCCTTGGCAGTGAGAAGTGACCTCCTCAAGACCTCCTTCAATAAGACGTCATCGTCTGAACCAAGTTCTTCCTCTGGAGCCTCTACGGCGTCCTTCATCGGCTGTTTAAGTGAAGCCTCTTGCGATATTGACGGGTGAGCTGGGTCCACTATAGCCGGCCCTGGAAGCGTCGCCGCGCCACCATGCGGGATTGGCACTGCACTCGGGATAACTTGAGTCGAGGTAGTCCCTGCAATAAGATGAAAAAGAAGGGTCAAACTACCTATGAAGAAAAAGGGAATGAAGGCACAATGAACCGAAATATACCGAGGCCCAAGGAAGCGCTAAGCCTCTCTTCCTCTTCAAAATTCTTGAAGGAAGCTGCGAGAGCCTCTTCGTCGGAGATACCTGTTGAAGAAGAGAGAGTCAGTCAAAGCACAATAATTAAAATAGCCGCGGAAAGATATGACCGAAGTATACCTGATTGTGCGAGGATGATCAGTCCTGCTTCGTTGCGAGCTAGTTGCTCGGAAACTGCGATGGCAGCCTCCAGATCGGTATCATCCGGCGCCATAAATAAACCCTCGTTAGTCTCGTACTCACTTAGGCCCTCGCTGTAAGGAGCATGAGGCTCCTGGCCGAATACAACGTCTGCAGAAAGTATCGACTTCTTTTTCTTCTGCGAGCGAGTGCCGCCAGCTGGCAATAAGAGCTTGCGCTTAGCAGGTAACTTCGGGCGAAGAGTCCCAATCTCTGTACCCACACCAGACTCAGGAGATGCCACAGCTAACGCTTCTACAAGCACGCAGGGTAGGTGCATATCAGGTGTAACGCGCGGGACCACCACTGCAGCAGCTTCTCTTAGGGGAGGAAGAACGATGGTCCGTCGCTTCCAAGGAACGGCTGGATTACAAGCGGGGGCGGTGCCCTTACGATCAAGTAATAATCTATTTTCTTCCCTAATAACGGCGACCATCGAATGCTGATACCACGCCACGTATGCGTTTAAGATTCGCGGAACACAACTCGGCTCACTGATATAGAAATTGGAGCCGGTGTTCAACCGCATAAAATGGTGTAATGCGTTGCGAATACCTTCTTCTATGGCAACTGGCTCAGCTAGGAAGGCCTCGAGCAGGACGCCCTGATTATAGCTTGATTGCTGGGCGAAACGGTGCGGGTTGTACCTCATGAACAACGCCGAATCATTTTGCCAAACCACGAGAAAGCCCGGCTTGATTAAATATAAATGAAGAATCTCCCGAGCTTTCAAGGTAGAGGCCCTGTCTTTAAAAGTGTCCCGCAGTGGCTGCACCATTTTTGCGGATTCTTTGCCGATGGTTAAAACCTTATCGGCAAAGGTCATGCCATCTCCAGCCGTACGCGGACGAAGGAGCAAACCCCTAGCCTCCCGCTGTGACGGATTTAAAACTGACGCGTCAACTAAGCGCATAATCCGAGGGAAGTTATAACTGTCATAGAAACGAGTTCGTTTATGGGCACCAAAAGTACCAAGTACGTGCAGCTCGATCCATGACGTAAAATAATGCAGCGAGAAAGTGGCGGGCTGTACCCCCGGCTGAGTGGTGTCCGCCGCTAAGCTGAGACCATGGTACAGGTGTGCCAACCCAGCAATCCCGATAGCCACTTGCATTCCTGCAACCATACGATGGGCTGGGTAAAAGACTGATGGCCTCATATAACGAGGGTGCATTGGAAGCACGAACCAGTTTAGCAATAAGCCAATGAACCCCAACACGAACGTCTCTTCATCGACGTCCGGAGCAGCAAGCTCCGCGAAGGGAACGACAAGAGCAACTGGAATAAAGAAACTTTTTAAATCCGCCTCTGCCGTCGGTTGGTTATCCAAACCAAAACCAAACGGATCGTCAAGCTTGGCGAACAGCGCAGCTTGCTTCAGTAAGGCTTCCGGACGAAGAAAGTGAGTGATGAAGTCTGCGTAACTGACTCCATACCCTCTGGACTCCAGAAATAGAATTTCGTAGATATTCAACACCTTGATCAGGCTCGGGAATTGGTGTTGAATGGCGTTCTCTGGGGTAAGACCCATTACCACTGATTTGGTGGCAAAAATGTACTCGTCCGGAAGAAGCAGCTCCTCGTAGTGTTCTCCCCTAACGTGTAAACCAGAGATTTCCGCAAACTCCTCTAAAGAGATTGAGACTTCTCGATCCGACAGAAGGAAGGTGTGGGTTGGAATATTCCATTGCTCCAGAAAAGCCTTGACCCACCATGCAGGGGGTGTGGAATATTGGAAGAGGGAAGCGTAGATCGCGGGATACAACCCGTGCTTCAGCAGTTGCGACTTCTTGGCCGAAAAAATATAGCGGTCCCACTGCTAATACCCAGCTGGATGGCGAGGAGTTAGGCCTATCATGTACGGCTGTCCCCAAGGGCGCGACTCGCCCCGACATATACGCCGCCCTAGAATATCCAAAGCCGTCGGCGGCTGTACAGTTATCGCGGCCATAGAGGGTTGAAGGCAACCCTTTGAGGTCCAGTTGACCTCCTCCACGGCATAGTTCACCGGAGGTGCGTCAGCATAAGGGATCACCGAAATGGGCTCCGAAGGTGCTGCGCAAGAAAAGCTCCGCCGACCCCTGATAATTTGATTGTACCATGTTCCCCATAAATGAAGATTCTTTTGCTCTGGGTCATGATCTTTGATCAGTGCAAAGACTTCCCTATCCACAGGCGCTTCAGGGAACCCGCTTTCCGAACGAACAAACGGGAAGGAAATGTCGAAAGACATAGTATCTGCACGAAAAAGAACAAAAGTTAGCCGTCAATGCTACAGTTTAAGTTCTGGCACTTAGTACTTTAAATTTGTGCCACACTGCAATGCAGTGGAAAGGGACTAAGGGGGACCCATACAATCTAGATGATGGCTCATCATTAATAAAACAGTCTCGTCATTTGATGAGACGGTCATTAAATGAGGAAATCCTAAAAGGATTCTCATTTAATGAGGGCCCCTTGGGCCAAGGAGTAAATCTTCCTAATTGCAGCACTCTACAACAGATATGACATCTGTCATAATTAATGATGAAGGGAATAAAATTCCCCCCAAAAATTCTAAAGAGCAATGCTCTGCGAAGAAGATGGAATAATCCATCAAAAACCCTAAAAGCAAAGCTTTACTGAGTTAAAAAAACTCTGAGATCTTTAAGATCTGCAAGATGAACTCTAAGAGTTCTTCTTTAATGGAATAAGAGACCCTAAAAAAGATCTCTTTAGATCTTGGATTTCAAGATAGCAAAGCTCTGTTAAGAAAACCCTAAAAATTTCTTTAGATCTATGATCTGAAAAGAGCAAGGCTCTGTTAATGGGTGAAATCTTAGATTATGAAGTAATCCCTTCAAAGATTTAATCTTTACCTAAAATTTTCGACAGGGTTCTGTCTTTTAAGAGAGTTCTTAAGACAAAAAGCTATACTCTGAAGGAGAATTAATTCTCAAGAGAAAATAAGAAGATGAACAGAGGTCATCTCAAGGGCCAAAGGCCCTATTTATAGGCACTGAGAGCCGTTTCAACTTCTAAGTTGATCCAATGGCGGAGATGCTGCCACCGCTGCACTCACGTGTAAGCCACGTGAGCGTAACGGTGGAGGGCATTTGTTTCCCCCAATCAGAGTAAAGCTCTGTTCAAATTTTGAAATTTGAAATGAAGCAGCGCTTCATAAAAGCACTCGCGCTAAATGCGCCAGCGCTAAGAGTCAAAGACTCTGATGTAGCGCTCACGTGCAAAGCACGAGAGCGCTAGCGCTAAGCGCGCTAGCACCAAGAGTCAAAAACTCTAATGCAGCGCTCACGTGCAAAGCACGAGAGCGCTATCACTGGAACTAAATGTTCCCCACCCTTGGATCAAAGATCCAACAAAGATGACTAAAAATCATCAAGTTACCTCTGAAAATTAGAGCACCGTTGGATCAAAGATCCAATGGTGATTAAAAATCACCAAGATACAGAATAAATTCTGTATGGGAAAATATTTTCCCAATTTTGTTAAAAAAAAGAAGATTTCCTTCTGTAAAACAGAAGCCCTTGGATCAAAGATCCAACGGTGGGAAACATCCCCAAATCAATCACAGAAAAGATTTCCTCAACTGATTCAACAAATCAGCCTCCACTATATAAAGGACCCAAGACTTCAAGTCTTGCACAAAGGAACCCCCTACAAACTTTGAGAAATTCAAAGAGAAGAGCAAGCTCTCGGAAGAAGAATTTCTTCAAGGTAAATAGAACGGAGAGATCAAAGCATCTCATCAAAAGAAGAAGAACCTAGTTCTTTTTCTAGATCATAGATCTATAAGACAGAGGTCTTTCACAAAAGAGATCATAGCATCTCATCATAAAAAAGGGGGAGAAGAATTCAATTCTCTTCAGATCACAGATCCATAAAGATAAAGTCTTTCACAAAAAAATAAGAGATTGTAACATTTCCTATAAAAATAAGAACTTTGTTCTTAGAACCACGGGACAAAGTCTCTTATAAACGAGAACTTAATTCTCAGAGCGCAGAACTGATCAGAACTGCCTAAAAAGAGCCTTAGCGCTCAAATTAAAAAGAAGCGCCTCAGCGCTCCAAGACTAGCGCACAGCACCACAGCGCTCCTAGCACTCCAAATTAAAGAAGTGCCTCAGCGCTCCGAGTCTAGTGCTCAACGCCAAGCGTGACACGTGCTCCTCACGTGTGCGCTATTTCATAAGAAGCGCTCTGCACTCATTGACTAGCGCTCAGCGCCAAGCGCGCCACGTGCTCCTCACGTGGGCGCTATCTCACAGGAAGCGCCTTAGTGCTTTAAGTCTGGCGCTCAGCGCCAGGCGCGCCACGTGCTCCTCACGTGGGCGCTGAGAGAACATAAATTTTTCTTTATATAAAGCCCCAGAGCCATAATAAGTGCTCAGCACCCAATAAAAGACAAAAAGGTTGTCAGAACCCAAACCAATGCTCAGCATTATTAAATAAAAAAGACTGACCGTAATTAAATGTTCAACATTTTAACTGAGTGGGCCAAGCCCAAGTTGGCCACAGATCCCAAATTTAGATTAATTGAGCCCATATGTGTTGGATATAGTGCCCTCAAAGTCAATCATTAGATCGCAGGCACGTGATTGTAATGATTGCGGAGGACCTATACCGGTTGGACAGCCTTACTCGAGATGATAGTATGCTATCTGGTTTACTTTTATCAGTCGTATACAGGTTCAGGTGACTGATCACTGTTATACGTTGATAGAGCCCTTAGGATCTTGCTTCACTACCAACAGTATGATGGCGATCATATACGTGAGAGTTGGGTAGTCTATAAGCATATCCTTAATTATGGTCCCTAGTCGTGGAAGTTTCGAGACAGGGCATCGATACTCCGGAGTAGACTATTGTATACAGTCGAGACCCCGACGAGGGGCGGTGGCCGGTCTCACAAGCCACTGGTGTCAGCTGGATCACCTAAGATGTATACAGGTGCTCATTGGGTTATGAGTACACCGGACAGGACTCGCCAGGAATCTGCTAGTTGGTATTATACCTATCGTCAGACAGCAGTTCCCTGGTGACATATGTACAGGTTAGTTCATCGACCTGAGGTCGTCATTTGTCTCGTGTGAGTTCCCATTGTGCTTTGATTTCTACCCTACCACGGCTCAAAGGAGTCGTGCAAATAGGTATTTTTTTGGTACAGTCCCGAGCCACATGGAGGCAAGTGAGCGGATCGGCAGGGGATTCGTCTCTCCCGGTATTGGGGGTGAGATCGCGCTGTGTCTAGGAGAGCCATTACACAAAGCCCACGGCTGTGGCAGGAGATTTACTGGTAGGTACTCCAGTAGTATCTCAGGGTGTTTTTGGGCTACACTCCGACACGACTTATACTGCTATTGGGGGTCTGACGTTACCAGCCCCCTAGGCCGATATGCGATACTCATAGACGAACGGACCGGACTGTATATACATTGTCACTGTTAGGCTCAGTAGGGTTTCCGGATGAGTTCGCTCATCGGCCTCCCTTGAGGTCAGTACATGGGCAGCTGTTACGCACAGCTAGTGCCGCTGACGGCTTGTGGTTAAACCTACTGCCAGGGAACTGACGAGTCATTAGAGTCCCCCACAGACAGTTTCCCAAGTTCGGGCGAAACGTTGTAGAGGCCGTATGGTTTATGGCAGGGTTCGGAAAATGCACGTGCGTTTACGCACGTGTCATATCTCGGGCAGATAATACTGGTGGGCTTTTGTTTAAGCCGGATCCGAGTATTATACTATGTAGATATAATATTTTTGTCTCAGTTGCATTTGTATTCGGTCGTAATACAAATGCAGGTATGTTTATACTGTTACGGGGTTGTCCTGAAATTCGTTTCAGGATCGCTTTTGGAAGTTGCCAGTTTCCAGTTTCCAGTTTCCTGTTTCCGTATTTGACATTCTGTTAAATGCGGATTTATCTTTCCGTTACTCGGGTGAGTCATGAGGGTGAGTCATGCTTCTAGAAGCTTCTAGATTGGTGACTAGGTTCATGAATCTTTGGTTACATTAATTAGGTGGTGACTAGGTTTAAATGAGTCATTGTTTCCATTAATGCATTTTGTAAAGCTTAGGATATTTCTCCTTGATCTTTTGCTTATGGTTACCCTCCCTTGCTCCTACCCTCACCTCCCTCCTCCTATATAGTGGCCGGCCATTCTCTTGGTGGGGAGATGGTTGTTGATTGGAAAAAAGTTTATGTATTTGGTTCATGAAAATTAGTAAGCCAATTTCTCATTTACCCGATTCAAATGGAAACTTCATTAACCGTTCGTCCATGGCTTTGGACGTAACGAGACAAAGTGTTCTACTCATTCTCTACATCAATCTTGGTCATCTCTTTTAGCAAACTTGATGACCGAGTTGCCTCGGGGCAGAGGCGGGAGCCCGTTTAAAGATCCGTTGACGTGGTGCCACCTGGACGAGGAGATCGGAGATCGACGAGATCGGAGCAGCCGCAACCAAGCGTGGGATGATGGTTAAAGAACAAAGGACTCGGATCGTTCGGTATAACCTTCTACCCTCTTTGTAGTTTGTTAGTTTAGCAATAATGGCAGATCCGGGTTATAGTATACGATAGCGCCAGTTAAAAAGTTTTTGTTCCGCATTTGGCGTCTATTAGACGGACGGGGCGCTACCGTAGACTTACAATGGTATCAGAGTCTCTCCATTAAGCTTTACTAACTTGTGCTAACGCGTTTAAAATATCGATCGAATGGAATTTCAAAAATCGCAATTTTCTGTGAAAATTTTCTGTCGAATATTTAAACAGGTCTAAAAATTATTTTGAGCATCTCAGAAAATCGTGCAGGCTTTTCTAAGAATACTGGTGAAATTTGGTCAACTGTTGACTCCAAAGCGCCGAGGAACCGCCGCACAAACCCTATTTTGGCCGCGGTTCCTCGGCCGTTTTAGAGCTACAGTGAACCATTTTTCTACAGTAGGTTCTACATTGAAAATTGTGGTTTCTGGAATATTTCTTTTGGGCCCATATTTTGTTACTGTACAGCAGATGTACGAGGGGCCCACTTCGGTAAGTTTTGTCGATCGAAATTTTAAACTTGTTAGTTTGCAGTACTTACATTATATCTCCGACCGGGAATGTCATTTGAGTGGTAAATTGCGTCTAATTGCTATAGTTCTTTTAGACGGATTTGCAAACGTGACATTCGCGTTGATGTTCTGTGTTGTGCTGTGATGTTGCGGATTTGTCGTGGTGGATAGCAGTGTGCAATGGTAGTGCAGTTTGGATTTATTTGTACATTTGATATTGCGGGGCGAGCGTCCAATATGTGGACTGCCGTCACTGCCTGTTTGTATAATATTCTTTTGGGGCACGATCGGGCTGAGGTCGATGTACCCGTTGTACATATTTTTCATTTCTGTACTAGGTTTTACCCCGTGATGGAGTGCACGGATAACCGGGTTCTGGAGGGCAACAGGTCCGCATCTCATGGCTTTGAGAGGCAGAGGGGCTTCACTCTAGAATTGGCAGACTATTCGCCGCGCTCGTAGGGGGTACAGGTTGACCCAAGGAGGGGTGCTCAAGTTACCGGATTCCGTGAAGTGCAGGGTGGTCCATTCACTTTGCTGTAGGGGGCTGCCTCGCTTCAGGTTTTGGCGGGTAACTTGCCGCACCCGTAGGGGTCTAGGTTTCATTGCACAGGCTATCCACACGACCAGGGGAACGTCGGGTTTCAGCAGCGGCTCTGTGAAACCCGGGGATCCCAGATTATCTGTATTGTTCTATGATGCTTATTACTTTTCTGTAATGTTGAATATTATCATGCCTGGAGCGATTATTGTATATTGGTATATATACTATTAGATGTTGTATATGTTTTGCACCCGCGCTAGTCCAGTCCCCGCTCTGTCGTTAGTTAAGTAACCTAACGGATGATGACGGGACCCAGTGACGAATGCGGATGGCATATACGTACATTTTATTTTCGTTCTTTTCTGGTGTGATTAATTGATGGGACCGCGTTGATTCTGATCAATGCAAAGGAAAACAAAGCTATTTGGCAGTTGTTGGAACAATTTCAAAAAGTGTTAATAAAAAGACGTTTCCTTTTGTTTTGCATAGCGGTATTCGGTTGGAATATCCTGCACCTCATTCGATGAGGCAAGGGCCGATATCCCTTCACCGGGAATGACCCCTTGGGCAGAAGTTTGCGTCAGGGTAATAACTTCACTATAGTCGATTACAAGTTGCTTTGCATCGCGGTATTCGGTTGGAATATCCCGCACCTCATTCCACGAGGAAAGAGCCGAGATCCCTTCACCGGGAGTGACCTCTTTAGCAAAGGTTTTCGCCACTATATTTTTTATAAAAAGCTATCAGGTTCCTTCAGCGATATCAAGTTCGTTACGTTAAAGGTTTTTCGGCAAAAACCAGCCGTAGCCCTCCGTCATTTCTTTTGGGTATTCAGTAGTATTCAAGCTATGCATTTTAGCCAAAGTTAAGGCATAGTGTTTGGTAGCTGCTGGGTATTCATTTGTTGCATAGATAGATGAGTTGGTTTGGGACAGTCGTTCTGCCGATTGTCCAAAGTCAGGGGCATGTGCGGGTGGGTTCAAATTGACAAGATAGTGACGGGTAGAACTTGGCATGTGACTTATGACATTTTGACCAAAGCCAAGGTCATAAGAGCATGGGGCAAAAATCAGGAGTTTCTAAAGAAACTGAAACTTGCCAAGTATGCGCATACCTTCTGGAGTGTGAGTAATGTGAGTGGATTCCATCACGTTATCATGCGATGAGAGTTGGATCCCGATTCCCACTGATGAGTTGGTTTACTCTTCGGGTGATCCCGATTGATTCTTCTTTTTGGTTTGCAGGAGAATTTGACAGTACAGTGGGAGGTTTCCTGATTAGATAAAGTGATAACCATTCTGATCTAGGTTAGAGTGCATGCAGAGTGTTTCTTTTCTCTCTCTCTCTGGCAGCGACCATTGACCGACCCTAGACTTTGACTCAGTGACCAAGTTGACCGAACCTTCTTAAAATACTGGCTTTTGGATTGTCCGAGTTGCATAAGTCATTGCCGCTCCTTCTTTTACCCTTTGCATTTCTCAGAACACCCCGTATTACTACGGACATCCACTTCCATTGGATAGATCCATCATATGGTTATATACGAACTCGGAGGGACTTCTTCGAGGATGGATCCAGGTTCAGGAGAAATAGAATTGGTTTATTCAGTTGTCTTTTATTATCACCTTCTCTCAGGTTGCGAGAGCTCCTGGTTTTAGGAGAGTACACCTATTACGCTTATTGGATAGTCTTCTTCCAAACCATAGGCAGGTGCCAAAAGGTAGGGAATGAAGAAAACCAATTAGCCTAAATAGGGTGTACAGAAGGTAATATGTAAATACAAAATAAAGGGATTAGAAATAGGGCAAAGTAAATTGCGACTGCTATCATTCACGACCAAACTACGTACTTCATCGCCACTCCTATTTCACCTTTGCCTTTTTTCCCAGTTCGGGAGAGATAGAATAAGGTATTATTCAGTTGTCCTTTATCATCACCTTCTCTCAAGTTGCGAGTACTCCTTGGTTTAGGAGGGTACACCTATTATGCTTACTGGATAGTCTTCTTTCAAACCATAGGCTGGTGCCGAACGGTAGGGAAGGAAGAAAACCATTTAGCCTAACGATGGTGTACAGAAGGTAATGACTAAAGACAAATTAAGGGATTTGGAGAGATGGCAATAAAATATACGGTTGAAGTCATGAATTGGATTATGGAAGAGGCATTGCTAGGAATACCAGGATACCCCTACGACACATTTATGTTTCAGTGCATTGTTAAAGAAAAACTGTTTTCCCGATTAGATACTTTCTCCAGGGTATGTATTTACCAGGTATGATTCTCACATTTGTATGGTTTTACAGATGATGAGTGGGAGTAAGTTATTGGGAATTAGGTGAGCATCCTCATTATATCGGAATTCGTTGTAATTGTTGATATTTAAGGAAGTCGCGTGAGTTTTTGCCGGAAGGCATGTATTTGGTTTTGAGTATCTGTTGTTGTGCACCAATTTCAAAATGATATATCTATACGTTTATTTTTATAAAGTGAGATATAACCTTTTGATATTATGTCCGTGATATTTACCTATATCAGTTGACGATTGGGTAAGGAGCATTGAACAACGGAGTAGTTCTTAACCATAAGTACAGTTTTCAACCTACGATTCACAAGTTTTGAGTTGTTCAACTCAGCGGACTTATACAGAGTATTTTATGTTATCCAAGTGTCCATCGGGACAAAGGGGTAGGTTCTCGTGCTATGTTCTGCTTACTTGTGACTTCTTTAGTTTTTAGACAAGTGTTTCGTAGAAATACAATGTCTATGTTTTGAGAAGTTGTGGGTATAAGAATAAAGTAGAGAACCGCATATCGCAAGTATCGGGATTCTTCAAAGAGATC
Organism: Agapanthus africanus; assembly: GCA_030015575.1. Taxonomy (NCBI): domain Eukaryota; kingdom Viridiplantae; phylum Streptophyta; class Magnoliopsida; order Asparagales; family Amaryllidaceae; genus Agapanthus; species Agapanthus africanus. The sequence goes on along the minus strand of CM057341.1, from coordinate 205,271,614 downwards.
GAAGATGCAGATTCTTGTGATTAGTATTCAAGTAATAGTTTCGAGAAACTAGTTTCTCTTTCAGGTTGCTCATAATTGGATGGATTCCTAAGTTGAGTAATGCTGATTAGCCTCTTTCCATTAAGTTGATATGCACTGGAGATAGTTGCATGATTTGAATCTGGTTCCAATTAAATAAGTGCCAAAGTTTCTATATTTGATATAGAATGGTTCATATCTTAACGATGTTAAGGTACGGGGAGTTGTCCGGCTTATGCTTAAAACCAGATTCTGGATAACTCAAAGCACGTTTCTATAATGGCTGTTTGTGGGTTGACCCTGGCTATGACGAGGGTTGACTTTCTACCATTTGGAAGATCAATAGTGATATTGTTCTTGACTCGCCACAGTTTTAGTAAAATGGATTTTTTCAGAAAACAGAAGTGGGAGTATGGTAGAACTGGAAGTGATTCCAGAACCGCAAATGATTACGGAAAATTTAATAGGACCTAAAGATTCAATCAGGTTTGACATTCCATTAGCCACTCCGCACACATGGTGGGTAACCTCAGACACCCGAGAGGTACTCCGGTAGCCTCAAGAACGGTGACAGGGAGGTTCTTATCTACCAAGACTTGACACTACTGTTGTTCCAGGCTATGAGACCCGGCAGGAGGTTAAATATAGCGTCGTTCTAAACTAGTTTTGGAAGTGCACGTATATATTATTCTTCCAAAGGGTTATCGTAGTCAGTGAGAGCAGCGGAAGCATAGTGGGCAAGTAGCTTATGTCTATTTATAGACTTGAGTAGATATAGCGGAGATAGATCATCTATTTTTGATGTGACAGTCATGGGTTTGACTTCATCAGAATAGGGGATGGATCTGTTAAGAAGGTGTAGGAATAAGAAGTAAAATTCCTATACTACGATCGGTTGTACTTTGGTCGTCACACAGTTGTTTCTCCATAAGGGATATGGATATAATATCTGACATTCTGGTTTCTAGATCTATGGTTTTAGATATAGATTTGGGTAGTTTCCCAATGTAGGTACTTTGACAGTATTCTAATAGTTTTTAGAATAGATGACTCCTGGCATGGTGGTGTACCTGCAGGTGATGGAGTCACCCTCTCTAAAGGTGTCTTACAGACTAAAGGGGAGAGGGATGTGCATGATTGGCAGATCACTTGCTTAGGCAATTGAGTCAATCGTGAGATGTCAAGTACCACACCAGATATTGTTTTTGCACTAGATGCGATAAGTTTATATTAATCCATTCCTGAATAAACATAAGGAAGCAGTTTTAGAACATAAGTGCATGTTTTACGGATTTGATGACGGCAGCCTCCTTCGGAGATGGTTATCATTCCTGGCTTCAAAGGTGACATGGATGACAGAGTGATTGTCAGATTTATAGTTTTCCCTCTGACGAGGGACAGTATTATGGACAGGTGGTCCAAGAGGATACTGTGGGAGGCATGGTGCTGGATACTGATTAGGTTCAGTTATCGATACAGTCTAAGAAGTTTGGATTTGGAGTTCATTTATGAACTAGGTCCCATCAGATATCCAGACATATTCTAAGACAGGTATTACTCGATTCGGGAGATGGCTTTCTCCGCGAACTTGAGATTAAGAGAGACATAGAAAGAAACATCAAGGCGGATCCACTCACTGAAGCTATTTCTCAAACACAATAGTTTTACAAACGGGCTTTATGAAACTGATTAGTAGAGGAGTTGGATGTTCGGTTTCACACGGGCTGTGAGTATGCGACATCGCAATAATTAGCCTTAAGTGCAAGTGGGAGATTGTTGGATATAGTGCCCTCAAAGTCAATAATTGGATCGCAGGCACGTGATTGCAATGATTGCGGAGGACCTATACCGGTAGGAAAGTCTTACTCGAGATGATAGTATGCTATCCGGTTTACCTTTATCAGTCGTATACAGGTTTAGGTGACTGATCACTATTACACGTTGATAGAGCCCTTAGGATCTTGCTTCACTGCCAACAGTATGATAGCGATCATATACGTGAGAGTTGGGTAGTCTATAAGCATATCCTTAATTGTGGTCCCTAGTCGTGGGAGTTTCGAGACATGGCATCGATACTCCGGAGTAGACTAGTGTATACAGTCGAGACCCCGACGAGGGGCGGTGGCCGGTCTCACAAGCCAATGGTGTCAGTTGGATCACCTAAGATGTATACAGGTGCTCATTGGGTTATAAGTACACCGGACAGGACTCGCCGGGAATCTGCTAGTTGGTATTATACCTATCGTCAGATAGCACTTCCCTGGCGACATGTGTACAGGTTAGTTCATCGACCTGAGGTCGTCATTTGTCTCGTGTGAGTTCCCACTATGCTTTGATTTCTACCCTACCACGGCTCAAAGGAGTCGTGCAAACAGGTATTTTTTGGGTACAGTCACGAGCCACATGGAGGCAAGTGAGCGGATTGGCAGGGGATTCGTCTCTCCCGGTATTGGGGGTGAGATCGCGCTGTGTCTAGGAGAGCCATTACAGAAAGCCCACGGCCGTGGCAGGAGATTTACTGGTAGGTACTCCAGTAGTATCTAAGGGTGTTTTTGGGCAACACTCCGACACGACTTATACTGCTATTGGGGGTCTGACGTTACCAGCCCCCTAGGCCGATATGCGATACTCATAGACGAACGGACCAGACTGTATATACATTGTCACTGTTAGGCTCAGTAGGGTTTCCGGATGAGTTCGCTCATCGGCCTCCCTTGAGGTCAGTACATGGGCAGCCGTTACGCACAGCTAGTGCCGCTGACGGCTTGTGGTTAAACCCACTGCCAGGGTACTGACGAGTCATTAGAGTTCCCCACAGACGGTTTCCCAAGTTCAGGAGAAACGTTGTAGAGGCCGTATGGTTTTATGGCAGGGTTCGGAAAATGCACGTGCGTTTACGCACGTGTCATATCTCGGGCAGATAATACTGGTGGGCTTTTGTTTAAGCCGCATCTGAGTATTATACTGTGTAGATATAATATCTTTTTCTCAGTTGCATTTGTATTCGGTCGTAATACAAATGCGGGTATGTTTATACTGTTACGGGGTTGTCCTGAAATTCGTTTCAGGATCGCTTTTGGAAGTTGCCAGTTTCCAGTTTCCTGTTTCCTGTTTCCGTATTTGACATTCGGTTAAATGCGGATTTATCTTTCCGTCACTCGGGTGAGTCATGAGGGTGAGTCATGCTTCTAGAAGCTTCTAGATTGGTGACTAGGTTCATGAATCTTTGGTTACATTAATTAGGTGGTGACTAGGTTTAAATGAGTCATTGTTTCCATTAATGCATTTTGTAAAGCTTAGGATATTTCTCCTTGATCTTTTGCTTATGGTTACCCTCCCTTGCTCCTACCCTCACCTCCCTCCTCCTATATAGTGGCCGGCCATTCTCTTGGTGGGGAGATGGTTGTTGATTGGAAAAAAGTTTATGTATTTGGTTCATGAAAATTAGTAAGCCAATTTCTCATTTACCGGATTCAAATGGCAACTTCATTAACCGTTCGTCCATGACTTTGGACGTAATGAGACAAAGTGTTCTACTCATTCTCTACATCAATCTTGGTCATCTCTTTTAACAAACTTGATGACCGAGTTGCCTCGGGTCAGAGGCGGGAGCCCGTTTAAAGATCCGTTGACGTGGTGCCACCTGGACGAGAAGATCGGAGATCGACGAGATCGGAGCAGCCGCAACCAAGCGTGGGATGATGGTTAAAGAACGAAGGACTCGGATCGTTCGGTATAACCTTTCTACCCTCTTTGTAGTTTGTTGGTTTAGCAATAATGGCAGATCCGGGTTATAGTATACGATAGCGCCAGTTAAAAAGTTTTTGTTCCGCATTTGGCGTCTGTTAGACGGCCGGGGCGCTACCGTATACTTATAATATGCTCATAAATCTTTTTAACTGATCTTAGTCCCAAACTTGACTACAGCTCTCCCAACCAACATTGGTTCAAGGATACATCTCTTCATATCTCTGATATATGTCGTTGTAATTCTTCAACATCTTCAGAGAGATGGAGGGTCCTAATAACCAATAACTTTTGGTGCATCCCCAAACGGTTGAACCAAAACCACACAGACTATGACGTCTTTAAACTGGACTATGATGTTCTTAAACTTTACGGACTGTGGGATCCTTAAACTCACGGACTATGATGTCCTTAAACTTTATGGACTGTGAGGTCCTTAAACTCATAGACTATGATGTCTTTAAAATTTACAGACTATGACGGCTTTAAACTGCCACGGACTATGATGTTCTTTAACCCAATGGACTGCAATATCCCTAAACTAAAACAATAGAGTCCAAATGCTCTTTTGTTGGATCTAAATGATCCTATTAAGTAGATCTTAGTCTAAAATTAGATTAACGTATCCTTAACAAACGTTTAAGTTGATCTTAATCTCAATGAGATTAACAATCTTTAAACCCAAACCAAACCCAAATATAAGAAAATACGGATTTGGACTAATCCACGCCCTACGGGCGACAAAATAAATTAGTCTCCGTATACAATCCTCGGGCAACCAAAAATAAAACAAACACACACGACACGAAGTGACCATCTGGAGAAGGAGAAAGTGGTTACCGCGATGCGGTAGCGTAATTAACTGCAAGGGCTTGCGCCTGCAGGGAAGAGCGTCCCCACAATCAAAAACCCTCGTAAAGGACGGGGAATCTGATGAAGTTTGCTACATCGGCCGCATCCGTCTAAACCTCATATACACGGTGCTATAAATCACTTGGCATATTCGGAGAGGTGGACGGATAAAACCAAATAGCACCTGCCCCCAAATTCAGGCAAGACATTTGTCTTCCTGGTTTTCAGCGGAGAACAATGGAGTGCTGAGAACTTTATTCTGCGCCCACGTGTGTTTCACATGAGGCGCTGGCCTTCTGTTTTCTGCTTCCGCGTGTTTTTCACGTGAGGCGCTAGGCACTGTTAAAAGGGGTGCCTACGTGGGAAGCACGTAAGGCGCTAGTCTTCCTTTTTTTTAAGGAGATCTAATCTCTGTCGATGTTTTCGATGAGGTTAAACCTTTGTCAATGGTATTTTGACCATTAACGCTAGCCAAGATCATTATTTTTTTCCTGAGGATCTCGGATTGAGTTTTTAAAGAACTAAGTTCTTAATTTGAAAGAGCTGAGTTCCTGGAGTATGATGGACTTCATCCTTCTTTTCTTTAAATTTGTTCTCCTCTGAATCTTTGATTCTCAAGAATAAGATCTTCCCGATGAGAAATAAATTCTCAACTTATGGAAGACTTGTCTTGTGGATCTCGGATCCAGAGAAAGAACTACGTTCTTTTTTAAAAGGGTTAAACCCTTAGATGTGATATGATAGGCAAAGGAGATATTTTGATCTCTTTTCTTTACCTAGGGTTTTGAGAAGGAAGATCTTCTTCTTTGAAAATTGAATTCTCTATTCTTTTTGAGAGCTCACTGTATTTTTGCAGAAACTTATAGGGTTTTTTTCCATCTCCCTCTCTGTGTATGTCTATCTCTGTCTCTATGTGCCTCTGTGTGTGTGAGGCTTGAAGTCTCGGGTCTTTTATATAGTGAAGGCAAATTGTTAATTAGTTTTGAGAAAATCTCTCATTAAGAGATTCCAATTGATTTAATTAGTCTCAAAGTTGATTTGAGGAATTTTACCCACCGTTGGATTTTTTATCCAAGGACTTCTGTTTTTACAGAATATGATATTCTTGTTCTTAACAAGATTGGGAAAATATTTTCCCATATACAAAATTCATTCTGTCAAGTGATGATTTTTAATCACCATTGGATTTTTAATCCAAGAGTTCTTTGTTTTACAGAGAGCAGTCTTTTTTTTGTTTAGAAAGATTGAGGGAATATATTCCTAAAATATTCTGTTATTTGATCATTGATCCAACCAAGAGTATCTTTCTTATTTAGAAAGATTTTGGAGATATTTTCTCCTAATATAATTTGATTCTATATTTTGATGATTTATCATCTCCGTCGGATTTTTGATCCAACGGCTCTGTTTAACAGAGAGTATCCCAACTTTTTGTTAGGGAAACGTAGAATTTAATTCTACTTGGGCACCGGCACTCATGTGTTGTGCACGTGGGCGCCACTTAAGAATTTAGTTCATATGATGGGTATTCCTGTGCTTTTCACATTGGCGCCCGCGTGATGAGCACGTGCTGCGCCATATAAGAATTTAATTCTTACTCAGAAAGTGCTTCTGTGCTTTGCACATTGGCGCCGGCGTGAGGAGCACGTGCGGAGCCGTATAAGAAATTAATTCTTATCCAGAAGCTTTTCTATGCTTTTCACATCGGCGTTGGCGCCCTCGTGAGAAGCACGTGGGGCGCTGCCCCATTAAATTTCAACAGAGTTTTGCTCTTTTAATATGTTTAAATATTAGGGAAACAAATGCCCCCCCCACCGTTGCTCTCACGTGGGTGCAACGGTGTCACCTTTTCCACCGTTGGATCTTCTAGGGAGTTGAACCGTCCCTTCACATCTTATAAATAGGGTCTTTTGCCCTTGAGATAACTGTCGTTTCGTCATCTTCCTTCTTCTTCCTTGAGAATTTAATTCTCTTCTCAGAGCTTAGATCTCTGCCCAAAGAAACTTTTAGAGTTTAACTCTGTTTAAGAAACTTGGTAAGGATTATGACCAATTTTTTAACTCTTAAAAGAGACTCCTTTTTGTTTGGATTTTTAACCAATTAACAGAGCTTGGCTCTTTTTCTTGAAATGATCTCTTAGAGATCTAAAAAAACTTTATTTAGGTAGACCGTGGGTCTTAGAGATCTTAGGGTTTTACCCTATTATTAACTCTGATCTTTAAGGGTTCTCTGGAATTTAATTCCCGTGTATTTCCTATGAGGATTTCTGGGATTTAATCCCATCATCAGAGGAATTCAATTCCAGTTTGTTCTACAGAGCTTAGCTCTGAGAAAATTTCTTTTGAAATTTTTTGGGAATTTTATTTCCTTTTCTTATTTTTTTCTCAGGGTTTTGTTGTAGATTCTTCTCACAGATTCACATTTATTGTAGAACATGTTCTTCGAGGACATTGGGAGTCTTGAACGAGTCTTGAACTTCAATGTTCAATAAGATTTTTCATTAAATGTGAATCCTTTTGGATTCTTACAATGAGTGCCTTCCTCATCATTGATGGGGCACTACCTTGATTTTGTGGGGACCATTGTCCCTTTTTCTTTGGACTGTGGTGACTTTAATATGCCAGAATGTAGTACAAATTTGGATGTACTGAAAATGCTAAGGCCTTTAATTTTAATTGATTATATTGTGTCGATAACTAAACCTCTTTTTTTTTAGATACTATGGCTTCTGATCCCTCCTTCCCCTATGTTCGCTTGGAGAGCGCTTTCGCCGATACGCCTACAGATTGGGAAGTCTTTACGCTAATTCGGGACTATGACCCAGCCCAGAAGTCTCTTCATTTATGGGGGTCATGGTACAGTTACATTATCCGTGGTCGGTGCAGTTTTACTTGTGCAGCGCCGTCAGAACCGATCCCATCGATTTGTTACGCGAACCCTCCGCAGGTCGCTTACACAGTGGAAGAGGTCAAATGGAAATCGGAAGGTCATTTCCAACCTTTCAATGGCGTCGATACCAGTGCAGCCGCCGATAGCCCTAAACATTCTGGGGCGTCGCATATGCCAAGGAGAAGTGCATCCTTGGGGCCCGGTCTATACGATAGGAGTGACTCCCCGTCATCCGGCTAGTTATCTGCTGTGGGCCCTTTAGCGGCCAAGAAATCACTGCTGCTGAAGACCAGGCTATCTCCAGCAATCTACGCGTCCCTCTTTTACTACCACACTCCTCATGTGTGGTGGGTTAAATCCTTTCTGGAGAAATGGAATATCCCGACCCACACATTTCTCTTATCGGATTGGGAGGTGCCAATCTCACTGGAGGAATTCGCGGAGATATCTAGGTTACCCTTCAGAAGAGAGCATTATGAGGATATACTTCCTCCTGACAAGTACGTCTTTTCTACTGAATTGGTGGTTATGGGTCTTACCCCAGAGAATGCCGTTCAACACAATTTTTCAAGCTTGATCAAAGTGTTGAACATATATGAGAGCTTATTCTTAGAGTCCGGGGGGCATGGAGTTAGCTTTACGGACTTTGTTGCCGGCTTTTTTCGTCTGGAGGCTCTATCGAAGCAAGCTGCGAAGTTTGCCAAACTCGATGATTCGTTCGGATTTGGTTTGGAAAAACTGCCGACTGCGGAGGCAGATTTAAAGAAATTCTTAATTCTGGATACTCCATTCATCCCCTTCGCAGAGATTGCCGCTCCGAACATTGATGAGGAGACATTCTTCATAGGTTTTATCGGCTTGTGGCTGAGTTGGTTTGCGCTTCCAATGCACCCTCGCTACATGAGACCATCTTCCTTTTATCCAGCTCATCGCATTACCGCATGGACGCGCATGGCTATCGGGGTCACAGGACTAACTCACCTATATCACGGTCTGAGCATAGCGGCCGACACCACTCAGCCGGGTTTGAAGCCCGTAAATCTCCCATTTCACTAATTTACCTCATGGATTGAGATGCACGTGCTGGGTGCTTTTGGTGTGCATAAACGGCCCAGATTTTATAAAGGATAAAAATTTCCTCGGGTCATGCAATTGGTTGATACTTCTTCTCCAGACCCAACCCAGTGAGAGGCTCGGCGATTGCTTCTTCGCCCGCGCATGGTTGGGGATAGCATGACCTTCGTCAACGGGGTCCTGACCATCGGCAAGGAATCTTCCAAGGTAATCCAGCCGCTCCACGATGTCTCTAAGGATGGAGCTTCTACGTTGAGGGCCCAGAGGATCGTTCATTTATATTCTATCAGACCGGGTTTCCTCATGTTCAGATAGGATGCCTCGGTGTTATTTATGAGATACAACCTGCATCGTTTCTTCCAGCAATCCAGTTACAACCAAGGCGTTCCTCTTGAAGCATTCCTCATCGACCTGGTTGCTACAGAAGAGAGCGTTCACAACGCGGCGCATCACTTCATGCGGCTAAACACGGGGTCTCATTTCTTGATTAGTGAGCCAAGCCATATCTCGAAGGCCTCGAATTCTTTTATCACTTGGTACCAGCATGCCACGGGTGTCATCATCAAAGAAGAAAGGCGGATGCTTCTCGATCATAAGGATTCCATCCCGGCCAGTAATTTCGCGGTCCTGCTGAAGCGACGAGTAGTTGTCCTTCCTTCTTTAAGAGAGGGTGCCACAGATGTAATTCCACGAGCCTTTCCGGATAAGCCACGACCGGATGTAAGTGCTCTCGTGACTGTGGTGGCTATGGCGTCCCTTGAGTCGGGTATCAGCTCAGAAGTCAGAACTCGCCATCCAAAGAAGCCTGTTAAGCGCAAACTTTTGTCGTCGAGTGTTAGGGCCGGCTCGCAGAAGAAGAAGAAATCTTTATTCTCAACTGACGTTGTATTCGGTCAGGAGCCGCATGCTCCATATAGCGAAGGCTTAGCCGAATACGGTACCAACGTTGGTCTGTTCGAAGCCTCTGTCGACGAGAATGCCGTTACTGATCTTCAAGCCGCTATCGAGGCTTCTGAAAGATTAGCCAGCGAGCAGGCAGCGTTTGCTACTCTTGCAGCGTCTGGTATGTTCCATTTACATTCTTCCGTACACACCTTTTTTCTGTGAATTTATTACGCTTTATTAATGCTCTTTTTCTTAACAGGAATCTCCACTGAAGAGGCTCTCTTGGCGTCCCTCAAGACATTTGAGGAAGAGGAGAGACTTCGCGCCTCCATGGGTCTCGATATGTTTTGCGACACATTTACATATCTAATTCATTTCGTTCATACCCTGACTCCCTTCCTCTTTCTGTTAGAGGAACCACTGCCACTCATGTTGTTCCGAGTACCATGCCGTCTCTAGGTGGTGGTGCAGAGGAGCCTTCAGAGCCATCGGCTATGGTTGAGGTCACCCCAGGGCCACCACGGGAGGCGTCTATGAAGTAGACGATGATGGATGTTGCAGCAGATCCGGAGGCCGAGCCTAATTTGGACAAAGATTTCCCCTGCCGGAGGTCCTGAGGAGATCCATTCATACAGCCAAGGCTGAGAGGCAGCGCAAAAAGCACGCAGCAAGGGAGCGTCAGGCTAATTTAGCCACAAGCGCGGGTTTGAGTGATGCCCGGCCTTCTGACGTTCCCATGGAGGGCATTCCTCCTGTCTTATCCACCGCTCATAGGAAGGTTGCGCGTGCGGCTCGCGAAGAGGCCGAGCGGTTGCTTCAAGGTAAAACAGCGCATGATCCCTTATTGAAACCTAGTATGGCTAGTTTAATTTTCCAGGTTTCTTCTTACAGTAATTTTTCTAGAATTATAATATATTTTCCCTTAAATGATGTGACAGGGCCGAGTTTGGGTATCAACGTGGTGGTTGAAGCGCCCGCGTTTGAAGAGTCTAAGGCGTCAGGCCTTCCTGTCGAATCAGGGGCTGCTCCAACTGCCGTTTCCTCCCCCTGTGGATCCCTGGCAACGGCAGGTGATGCGAGCATGACGACGGCCGTTATTGATTCGGGGGATGAAGGTGTCGACGTTGAATCCATCTCTCCGGTGGTGGTGGAAACCGAGGAAGCCGTCATGGTTAGCGGCGCTCCAGAAACCACTAGGGTCTCTGCCCCGTCAGGTATTCCTTATGTTATTTCTTTTGGGCTAATCAATCTTGCTAAACATCTTTGTTGATATTTCTTTTATTCCGAATACAGATGCGGTAGACCTCGGCGTTGTGCTGATTGAAGAATCACTATCAGCCGTTACCACGACTGTCCCTATTCCACCTCTCTCTTTTGTCCCCCCCCCCCCCCCGAGTTCTTTCGGGTTTAATGACGGAAGGTAGTGATTTTTCAATTCTTTGTTTCAGTATAGATACTATTTCTTGGATTAACTTCTTTACCTTATACTGTTACAATGTTGCAAGGGTGTTTTTTGACTGCCTATGCCAAATGCTAGGCTCGCACTTCGCCTTACAATCAGAATTCGTTCCTGCTTCGAACGTCGGTTAGTATATTCCTCATCTCTCATTTCATCTTTTCATGAGTGATCTTTCTATCACTAAGCTTTCTCGTACTGGCGACAGTCTTACGACTCGAAGGAGAGAACGAAGGGATACCAGAGCCTCCCAAGCTTCCTGATTTGCCACTTTCGACTACTGGTATGTTAAATCTCATTCATCATCGTCCTTTTTAGTTCTTAGGTCGAAATCGGACCCTTCTTTGCGCGTGCTTTATTCTACAGCAGCTACACCGGCTTTGGCTCCTCTTGAGTCTCACATATCTATGCCCACGGGGCCGTTCGCTAAGCGTCAGTCCTCCAGGGGTGCGGCAAATAGCAGACGGATGCTAAGCGAGTTTATCGAAGACCTCAAAGATGAAGCTCTCACTTCTTCTGCGGACTTTGCGGACGAGGTCAACCCTATGGTGGCGACGCTTGAGACTTTCCACAACGAAGACTTCGTCGGCATTTGGTTTGACTATTGTAAACAAATTGAGGCTTGTCTCCACGAGATCGAGCACAAGCGTCTCACTCCTGAAGCATTAAACTCGAAGGCTCAACTGATTACGTGGATCGAGCAAAGTGCCTCTTCCCTTCAATACTTCGAGCAGAAGTTGGCCCTGAGGCAAAAGGAACATGAGACAGCTTCTGGAGAATCCAGCCAATTGCGCGTCCAGGTCGAAGCGAACGCCGCGCAGCTGCAAATTATTTTTGGGAATCTCCAGCAATGCGTTTCTAAGGGAATGGCGTTGAGGCAGCACCTCGACTCCATCGAGCTGGGAATGCGAGATTGCGAAGTGGCTAAGCAAGAAATCGCCGAGAAGCTTTCATCATGCTTGCAACAACGGGCCCAAGTTGAAGCGATGCTGGCTGCAATAGTAGCACGTGAGAAGGAGCTATGGGAAGAGAGTGAGTGGTTTGCGAATTTATTGAAAGCTCCGCCTTCTTAATGGCTAAAATTGTATTCCCCCCTTTTCTATTTAAATTGTATTTTTCAAACACTTTGATTCATGAATAAAGAATATATACATCTTTTTGCATGCGCCTCTCTGTGTTTGATGTCTCAATTTAGCGCCAATTAGTTTATTCACTCGTCTCGGAGTCTCTAGTTTATTCACTCGTTTCAGTGTCTCTAGTTTATGTACTCATTTCGGAGTTTATAGTTTATTCACTCATTTCGGAGTATCTTTAGTTTACCACCATTGGGTTTACAGGAAAACTTGTCCTAACATTGTATGAAGATAACCCATGTTCATTTTTATGACATAGGTCTGTTAGGTTTGTGGTATTAAGGTTTTAGTCCGTGGTACCGTCGCTTTGACTGATGTATTCCTCAATATGCATTCTTTAAGCCGCTGTTCAAGTAGCCCCGCGACTGTCGTGTCTCTGATCCCATCGGGGGATGGATAAGACATCTTCAAGTAATCTCCTTATGTCATATTACCGTTGGAAGAGTAAGCGTTAGGAATTTTCCATGATGCTTTTTACTTGAGGTTAGGCTCAATTTGGAGCCCCGATGAGTCATAACCGCACCCTTCTGGGGTGGGATGATCTCCAATGGTCTTTTAGGCTTTATATGAGTTGCTGTCAATGCCCGAAGCTGGGAATATGTTGTCGCTTCATTTTTTTTTGACGATGCCGTGCCTATTCTTTGTTGAAGTAGGGTAGACATCTATAGGATCTCTATACTGCATGTATTGCAATTGAAGTCCGGAGCTAGGAATATGCCATTGCTCCAATTTCATTTGATAGTCGCGTCTGCATCCTGCTGAAATGAGAAGAGAGTCGAGATAGTCTCTAAGTTGTATATGAACCGTCAAGACATGGAGCTAGGATTTTGCCGTTACTCTATTTTTTGTTTTGACCCTTGGGTCTTTTATTGACGTTGCATCTGCATCCTGCTAGTATAGGAAGCACGTCGAGCTGGAGTTAGGATTTTGCCATCACTCCTTTTTTATTCGACTCTTTGGAGCCTTTGTTGACGTCGTGTCTGCATCGAGAAGGAACGTCGAGCTGATCTCTGGACTGTAGATGTTGCCATCGAGATCTGGCGCTCCCTTTAGCAGAGCCTGGTGGGAAAATATGGTTCCATTTCTTTCATTTATTCCCATGGATTGTATACAGGAGTCGTTGTGGACCTACCTACAAGGCAGAAAAGATACATTTTCATTTTTTTTATTATATATTTTTTTATTTTTCCGCGATGCTCTATCATTTCAGCTTTTTATATCGCGAAAGTCGCGATTGGCCAATCATTTCGGCTATTTTTCGCGATGCACAATCATTTCGGCTATTTCATTTTTTTATTTTTACTCGCTATTTCTTATTGCGAGTTGTCCAATCATTTCGGCTATTTCATATGCACATTTTTTGCTCGTTGATTTTTGTTGCGAGTTGCCCCATCATTTCGACTATTTCATATGCATATTTTTTGCTCGCTGATTTTTGTTGCGAACTGGGGACTTAGTCCTGATACTTATCTTGGCATCAGCATCGCTGCAACTGGAATATTGCCAAGAGCGAATCATCATTTTCCTTTACGAGAACTTGAAATTTGATACCTATTTAGGCATCAGCATCGCTACAACTGGGATATTGTTAGGAGCGAATCATCATCTGCCTTTGTGAATTTCGACAAAGGTGGCTTAACAAATAGGGTTAGGATCCTGCCGACTAAGGCTTTTGACTTTATGAGCTGTAAGGGTCTCACAAAGGTACTTCTCTCTACGAGTCGAGAGTATCTCGTAAGTGTATTTTCTCCTTGAGAATCATGGGAATTCCTAAGTGATATTTTCTCTTGTAAGTCATAAATATCTTCCAAGAGTGTTTTCTCCTTATAAGTCGAGAGGACTTATAAGTGTCGTTCACCATATGGGGACATTTCTCGCCATTGGTAGAACTTGGTAAGGGAATATTTATTCGTGCCCGTGGATTGTATACAAGGGTCAATATTGGACCACCTGTAGGGCAACTTGGGGGATATGACGGCTTATGAACAGGTTTAGATCCCTGTAGCTTAAGGCTTTTGAATCCTATAAGTCATGTGGGTTGCATAGGGGGAATTCTCCTTACGAGTCATGAGGATCTAGTAATTTTTTTTTACGAGATTGCACCTTTCCGGGTTTTCACAAGCTCGCCGGTAGTCTTGCTGTTTTTACTCACGGCGCCCTTTCGGGTTTTCATCCATGACGATTTCGCTTATAGACATACCGTTTTTTTTAAGGATGGAATACATGAGAGTAGTTTCGCCGCAGGTGCCCATCAATTTGTCGGTGGGACTTAGGTGTGGCTTCAATGCTGGAATAGCTGTGCAGTCAGTGGGACTTGAGTTGCAATCTTTCCTTCTAAGACTTTGATTGCAATATAGCTCTCAAGGGAATGTATCACCGTATTTAGGGCGATTCGCTAGTTTAGGGACGTTCTGGTCCATTATCGCCATGTTTGAGGCGAAATTTTAGTTTAGGGAATTTTCAGTCCATTTTCGTTGTTTTTGAGTTTAAGGACTTCTCGGTCCATTATCGCCATGTTTGAGGCGGATAATTAGTTTAAGGACTTCTCAGTCCTTTCAGTATCCCTTCGATAATTTCGGGTTCAAGTAGGTTTTTCCACCTAATTGCCGGACATGCCTGTAGATCCTTCAGCATTCTTTTGGTTTTTGCTGAAAGAACGACCTCCCATGGAGTTTCTTCCACGAGTGAGCAAGATACCCCCGGCGCATCCACCTTTTTGGAAGTGTGCTTCTGCGGTGGGTTTACCCTCCAGTTCTCAGACAGTGTGAATTTCCCCTGTTGATACTGGTTCTTGACCCAGTTCTTGAAGATGTAGCAATCCTCAATTGGGTGGCTCACCATTCTGTGATGGGAGCAGTAGTTGGGGTTATTGATGTCGTAGGGTTGCTGTGGACGCCGTGGGTCTGGCAATGTGATGAGTTTGTTGCGCACTGCCAACTCGAACAGTCTCCTTACCTTGTCGCGACCAAAACCATAATGCGATGTCTGGTTAAAGAAAATGCATACCCCCAAGAACGGATACACGTAAATGCACGTAGCGATCCAAACGAGTCTGTTTCATTAAACAGGACATAAACACGATGTCAGGATGCAACCATAGGGTATGGGGTATGATGCAGGCCATGCTAGGTATTTAAAATATTATATTTGGTTATATTTGTATTATTTAAAATATATGTAGATTCCAAATATATGATACAGTTATATAGAGCATATATGTGTGTACGGATCCTCTGTACTAGCAAGGATAAAACGTAATCTAGAACCAAGACGGGTTTCAAGCATGCGGGTCGGGTCAGATACAACCACATATACCAAATACGCTATTCGCACCTAAAATAAATAATAATCAAGAAATAGCCACAAGATTAGGAAAACCCAAATAAATTATGGTATAAATGAACTAGGGTGTTACATTATACCCAACAACAAAAGAATTTCATCCTCGAAATTCCCGGAACAAGAAAAGACAAGAAAAAATGAATCTAAGAGAATAAGTGTGGAAACTTCTGTCGAATCTCGTCTTCTCGTTCCCAAGTTGATTCTCCGTGCGAACGGTTCCCCCATGAAACAAGTACTAGAGGGATAACCTTGTTCTTGAGGACCTTTTCTCTTCGATCTACAATCGCCATCGGTCGTTCTTTGTATGTCAAGTCCTCCCTTACTGTCGGCTCTGAATAATCTAGTACGTGCATCTCATCTCGAACATACTTGCGGTGTTGAGATACATGAAACATGTCGTGAACACTCGCCAAGGATGGTGGTAAAGCCAATCGATAAGCTACTTCTCCCACACGCTCGATAATATTGAAAGGCCCCACAAATCGAGGACTAAGCATACCTCGACTACCAAATTGAATCACTCCTCTGGTCGGTGATATCTTCAGGAATACAAGATCACCAACTGCGAATTCCAGAGGTCTTCATCCTGTATCGGCCCAACTTTTCTACCGATCTTGCGCTGCTTTCATATGATTTCGAATCGTATTAACTTTCTTCACGGTTTGCACGATAAGATCCGATCCCAATAATCTTCATTCTCCAACATCGTCCCAACAGACGGGCGTGCGACACTTGCGATCATATAATGCTTCGAATGGAGCCATCTGAATAGTCGCCTGAAAACTGTTATTATAAGAGAACTCTACCAAGTGTAGATGATCCTCCTATGAACCCTTGAAGTCTAACATGCATGCTCTCAACATATTTTCAAGAGTTTGGATCGTTCTTTCTGACTGACCATCTGTCTGGGGATGATAGGCTATGCTGAACTTCAATCGAGTCCCCAAACTTTCCTGTAAACTCCTCCAAAAATGCGATAGGAATCGGGTATCATGATCAGAAACGATGCTCACAGGTACTCCATGCAATCTCACAATCTCCTGCATGTACCAATCTGCTAACGCTTCCGTCGACTGACCAACTCTAAACGGTATGAAATGAGTTACCTTGGTCAATCGATCAACAATCACCCAAACTGCATTGTTGCCCTTTGGACTCCGCGGTAATGCTGTCACGAAATCCATGGTTATATGTTCCTACTTCTACTGAGGAATCGGAAGTGGTTGCAATAAACCAGCTACCCTTTGATGTTTATCCTTGACTTTCTGACACACCAAGCACTTCACTACATAGCGAGAAATCTCTCTTTTCATGCCTTCCCACCAGAAATGCTAGCGTAGATCTCGGTACATCTCCGTGCCTTCTGGATGTACGGAATATGCAAAACTATGCGCCTCCTTCATAACTTCTTCACGAATATCTCCTTTCGGCACATATAAACGGCTCCCATATCGTAACAAACTATCGTCATGAATCAACAAGTCCGTTCGAAGTCCCTCTTCTACCTGTGCTCGAAACTCTGCAACCTTGAATCATGCGATTGCGCTGCTTTAATATTATCGATCAAGGACTATTGTACTTGCAGGTGCATCAACTGTCCCGAAGAATACGGTAACACGATCTCCAACTCGAATCTCTAGCAGTCATCTATAAGCTATTTCTGTGCAGTCAACATCCGTATTGCTGGCAACCAACTTAGCGCATCCGGTACTATATTAACTTTCCCTGGATGGTATTTGAGATCAAGATCATAGTCAGCCATCAGCTCTAACCATCTACGCTGCCTCATATTGAGCTCCTTCTACTTGAACACATAGTTTAGGCTTTTGCGATCGGTGAATACTTCTACCCTTTCGCCCAATAAGTAGTGTCTCCAGATCTTCAAAGCAAAAATCACTGCTTCTAGCTCCAAATCATGAGTTGAGTAATTCTTCTCATGAGTCTTCAACTGTCTCGACGTGTAGGATATAACCTTCCCATTCTACATAAGAACACATCCCAAGCCTTTTCCAAATGCGTCGCTGTGAATAACCAACCCTCCGGAACTGTCTGACACTGTCAAAATAGAAGCGGTGGTCAATCTTTGCTTCAATGCTTCAAAAGCCGACGCACACTTATCCGTCCATATGAACGGTACCTCTTTTCGTGTTAGCTTGGTCAATGGTTCAGCTAATCGAGCGAAATTCTCCATGAATCTTCTATAATATCTGGCAAGCCCAAGAAAGCTTCTGATCTACGCTACGTTCTTCGGAAACTTCCAATCATGAACTGCTGCAATCTTTTCAGGATCAACAGCAATTCCATCTCCGGATACAACAAGCCCCAAAAACTTCACTTCTTTGAGCCAAAACTCGCACTTGCTCATCTTCGCATATAATCTTTCTTGCCTCAACGTTTGCAGTGTGATCTTCAAGTGTTCTGCATGCTCTTCTTAGCTCCTTGAATAGACCAGAATATCATCGATAAACACTAGTATAAACTGGTCTAAATACGGTGAAAAGATTCGGTTCATCAAGTCCATGAATATCGCCGGTGCGTTCGTGACTCCGAATGGTATCACTAAGTACTCGTAATGCCCATATCGAGTTCGGAACGCTGTATTGCAAATATCTTCTGATTTTACTCGAACTTGATGATATCCAGATCGTAAATCCAGCTTCGAGAATACCCTCGCGCCACTGAGTTGATCGAATAATTCGCCGATGCGAGGGATTGGGTACTTGTTCTTAATAGTCACCAGATTTAATTCTCGATAATCGATGCACATTCTTCGCGTGCCATCTTTCTTCTTGACTAGAAGAACTGGAGCTTCCCAGGGTGAATTGCTGCTGCAAATCCAACCCTTCTCTAGTAATTCGGCCACCTGTTTCTTGACTTCTTCTAACTCCATTGGTGTCATCGGATAATACGCCTTTGAGATTGGCGCTGCTCCAGGAACAAGATCAATCGCAAACTCCACATCTCGTTTTGGCAGTAAACCCGAGATGTCTTCAAACACGTCCATAAACTCTCAGACTACTGCTTGCACTTCCTCCTTATCTGCTTCCATCGACGAAAGAACGGTGCTTGTCGGCCTAGCCCTAAATTTGACTGGCCCGACAAATCTGCTACCTCCTGCAAATATAAACTCCGGATGTCCGGGAATCTGGAAAATCACTTTCTTTTCCATGAAATCGATGTGAGCGTGGAAAGTGCCAAGAAAATCCATTCCCAAGATGACAACATAGCTGCCAGTATCAATCACCAAGAAGTCTGTGAATAACTCTCGTCTACAAATAACCACCGAACAAACCTTGCACTCGCTACTAGATATAATCTTCCCATTCCCGGTGTGTATGTCCCAGCAACTAGACATGGCCGTGTATGGAATCAAGTGTGCAGTAAGAAACTCGGACGACATAAAACAATAAGATGCACATGAATCGAATAATGATAATGCGGGGAAATCATGAACGAGTAGGATACCTGAAACGACTTCATCTGAAGCCTTGGCCTCCTCGGCTGCCAAAGTAAAGGCTCATGCATGATTAGGCCCCTGAGTAATTTGCTTCTGCTGTGGCTTCTGAGTATCGTCCCTCAATCGTAGCTTTGACGGGCAAGCATTGAAGGTATAGTTAGCTGATTCGCAAACAAGACAGAGTCCAAGCTTCCTTCGACAGTCCCTCTGCAGGTGTCCGGGTAGACGGCAGAAGTCACAAATCAAGCTCCTTTTCTGATCGGATACGACGGGCTTCTTCATAGGTAAAATGCCTCGTCTTTTCACCGGAATGCCTCTACGTATAGGATCTCGGTTTGGCATAAATGCCAGCTTCCGTACTACGATGGCTTGTTGTTGCGTACTCTTCGCTTTCACCAATAGGCTCTGCTGCTCCCTGGCTGCCCTGAGAACCTATGACAAAGTGGTCAATCCCAGAGATATAATGTGTCTCTGGATTTCCACGTCCAAGCTGCGCTTAAACCTTCATGCCCTATCTGCATCGTTGGCAACCAAAGTTCCTGCGAATCGACTGAGCCGCGTCCACTCAGCCGCATGTGCATCAACGGATCCGTCGTTCTGCTTCAGGTTAATAAACCTTTCTTCCATTTCTTCTCGAGCAGTTTGTGGAAAGAACTTCTCCAATAAACTCTGCGAAAACATTTCCCAACTGATCGGCTTGGGCAGACGGGTCTCCTCCACGAGCCACCACTCGCGGGCATAATCCACCAGTTGGATGCGTACAACATCCACTTTCTTGTCATCTGGAATCTGCGCGGCGACGAGCAGATTCTCCGTATCAACTAGCCACTGCTCCGCTAGCAACGGCTCCTCCAATCCTGTGAATATAGACAGACCAAGCCTTCTGAAATCCGCCACGGTACCCTCATGTTGTGCTGGCCTGGGTGCTACTGTGTCTACGGACTGCTGGACTATCCGCAGACCCTCCTGGAAAGCCTTGGCTTGCCATTGATTCAGCTCGGTTTGCCGCTTCTGGTTTTTCAACATTCCACGTATTACTCCAAGCAGTGCGGCGTCATCAACACGCCTCTGGTACGATCGCAAATCTCTATCCTCCATTCTGAAGCCAAGACACTGAAGAGGATTAGTACGATAAACAGGATTCAATAACAAGATAGTTATAGATTCAAGAATGGCAAGATAGTAATATGGCAGGACATATTCCTAATTACGGGTTTTCTGGTTAGTGCATTGGGTTTAATACCCAACTACAAAAGAACCAAACCTGATAAATCCTAAATCCTATGTCTCTGATACCAAACAAACCCTGTCACACCCCGCTTCCCAGAGTGTGCTAACTACGGCACGTGACAGAGACAACCATACTACCTGTAGCTAGGAAACATCCCTCCACAGTCACATTACGGCTGTTTATAGGATATCAAGAATAGTAAAAATATAAAAATCTATCTAGTACATGTCCATTTGCCAAAATAAAAGAGTCAAGAAAGTATATAAGCGGAAACGATAACAATATCCAATAAACAACATCTGGAAGTACGTCCCAATATGGGCTCACATTAAGAAATAAAAGCTGCGGGAAAAAACTAGACTAAACATCACTAAACACAATTCTCACTGCTCGGCTTGACGGCTAAAATACTCATGTTCAGCCTGCAATAGAGATAGAGAAACTGGGTCATACAAAATCCAGACGTCAGTGCGTCATAATATCAAACAATAATAATAACCAGGATGTAACCAGATATACATGCATGAATATAAATCAACAACATGAATATAAACAGTGAGGTGTGTGTATTTCTGTGAAGTGCGATGAGTAATATAAACTGTGCTACTGGGTTATCTACTCTAAAGTTTTTGAAATCAATTTAATGGAATCGTCGATATAACTCAATAGTATCCTGTGCTTGCCCGGGACCACGGTCAAGATTCTCGGGTTGAATCCGAGACGTGCCGCTAGGCAGTAAACAGGTAACACGTACAGATGAATGATGTCAGCAGCAGCATCCCAGGGCTGGCCTAACCCGTAAAGACTGATCAGTATAAATATCAAACTGTCGAGTTACAAGTCAGGTTTCATTATTGATTTCCCCTTACCCCCAAGGTTATATGTTCAAGTAAGGTATTGATAATATGGAACTAATGCCAATACAGGATCAAGCAGGTACAGGTTTTGTCTATGTAGACAACAGGTTACATCCGTCAGGACAATAAGTCCTAATTGTTGGAATTAGTAACAAGATCAGGTAACAAGTCAAGTAGTGTGTCAGGGCATGTCATGTAGTGCATATGTATCAAATGGACACCAAATGTAAAACTGTAAATGATATCAAGATCACGATAAATAGTGCTGATGTCAGGATGCATATGTTTCTATCTGTAATAACCTATATATATCCATGACTATGTAAGATGAAACTAAACAACATGTTGCACTAACATAAATGTAATATGATATAATGAGGTTCCAGTATGCAACTAGATATGCAATTCTCAGTACGGATACGTACGGGTATCGTAAAACGATAAAACTATAACATTGGATGCACAATTAAAAATACATGTATTATTTTTATTCATATAGACATCGAAATAGTAACATAGCATGTTTCAAGATAAGCTTTCCTGATCGGATCTCACGTCGGGGTATGTACATCACGTTCGACGTCGGGAAACGTCGCGATGCGAACCACGTGCATACGGGACTAGACTTCGCTACCCAAAGACGTGACCACGCTGGATGATGACGACGACTGGGTCGCCCGGGTCGTCGGCAACATGCGCGACTCCGGCGATGGCCGGAAAAACTAAGAATCAAGAAAAGAAACAAAAAGAATGAAGAGAAGAGAAGGAATGGGGTGTGGTTTTGGCTTTGGCTCAGAGGACAGAGCAACGGCGACAATGGGTTGGCGTCGACGGAGAACTTCATGGCTATGGGCAGTGGGGAAAGTTGCTGTCGGGGTCGGGGTTTTCTCAGGGATGTAGGGTTGATGGTGGTGGTAGTGGTGTTGGGAGTTGAAGTGGGAGGTGAGGAGACGGAGGTGGTGGCGACGGCGAGTTTCCTGCGATCGGCGGTGAGGGCTAGGATGTGGGCTAGGGCTCGGTTTGTGTTCTCGGGTGTTTCTTGGGTTGCTCGAGGGTTTCGGTCGTTGGGTTCTTAGGGATGGAGAAGAGGTTGAGGGTGACGAGGAGAGGAGGAGATGGTGATGAGGGCGGTAGCGATGGCGAGTCGCCGGTGATGGGTTCCGTGGGTTTTCTTAGGTTGCAGGAGTCGGGTCATAGGTGTGCAGGGTGTATGAGTGCAGGGACTGCTCGGGAATGGAGGAGGTGGCAGTGATGGTGGTGATGAAGAGGTCGAGAAGATGGTGAGGTCGGGGTCAGAGAGAGGTGAGGGCTGCAGGCGTGGGTAGGGTTCTTTGTGGGTTCTCGGGTGAAGTCGAGGTCAGGGTGAAGGAGGAAGTGGAGGTGGTGGTTGCGATGATGGAAAGAGGGTGATGAGATGGTGAGGGGATGAAGGCAAGGGCGGCGGCGGCGAGGGTGAGGCTGGGGTTAAGGTCTCTTCATCGCGGGAGACAGGTTGGAAAAGGGAAGAGGAGGAAGAGAAATGGATGTGAAAAAGTTAGGGTTAAATTTGTGTGTGTGTGTGTGTATGAGGTTAATGGAGGAAAGGTGCCATAGGAGGGGATTTCCTCCTATGGCATCAGAAAAATGCACCCTCCGTGATTTTTTTCGACGATCGGCATACATCACATCCATCTTTATCATCTAAGATGTGGATACACCAAATTTCATGTGATTATACTATTTTTTCACCGTTGATTTAGTTGGTGAAAAATTAATGGTTTACCGACAATAGAACTTTTTACATTGCTAATTCAACGGTGAACAAGTAGTGGAATCACATGAAATTTGGTGTATGCACATCTTAGATGATGATGATGATGATGATGATGATGATGGATGTCGATCGTCGGAAAAAATGGTGGGGGTTGTATTTTTTCGACGCCATGGGAGAAAATCCCTTCTTATGGCCTCTTTTCTCCATTATTCTCTCTCTCTCTCTCTCTCTCTCTATATATATATATATATATATATATATATATATAGAGAGAGAGAGAGAGAGATGAATTGGAGAGAAAGAGAGGCGGGTGAGGAAATATAATATTAGTTAAAAAATATTTAATATATATTCATATATAATATATATGCTGAAGTTTTAGTTTAGGTTTTTAAAATTATATTATAATATATATATTATAGGTTTTATATCTAATATCGAAATACTCTGAAAAATACCCAGGTCCTGTCAAAAATCTAGTTTGAAAATACGAATAATATACGTATCGACCAAAACCATAATGCGATGTCCGGTTAAAGAAAATACATACCCCCAAGAACGGATACACGTAAATGCATGTAGCGATCCAAACGAGTCCGTTTCATTAAACGGGATATAAACACGATGCCAGGATGAAACCATAGGGTATGGGATATGATACAGGCCATGCTAGGTATTTAAAATATTATATTTGGTTATATTTGTATTATTTAAAATATATGCAGATGCCAAATATATGATACAGGTATATAGAGCATATATGTGTGCACGGATCCTCTGTACTAGTAAGGATAAGACGTAATCTAGAACCAAGACGAGTTTCAAGCATGCGGGTCGAGTCGAATACAACCACAAATACCAAATACGCTATTCGCACCCAAAACAAATAATAATCAAGAAATAGCCACAAGATTAGGAAAACCCAAATAAATTATGGTATAAATGAACTAGGGTGTTACAATTCCAACCATATCCTGAAACAAGAGCACCATATGCTTTATGTTAGCAGCCTGCTCAGCAGCTTCCTTGTCCTTTCTTTCAAGCACCCTTCGCAGGAACTCTGTATCGGTCTCCTACTCCTGACGCTATTCGGTTGTTGTGTCCGGACTTTCGTTCTGCCCGGTAAGTGATGCCATTTTGGTCAGCATTTCCTGGAGCTTTTGTTGTTGCTCCTGAGCTTTTGTCAGCGATCGAGTTTGCGGTCGATGACCTATGGAAGCACGGCTTTCTTATTTCCTGGAAGGCATATGGACCGTATGTACGATCATACCTCTAGACTTAGGGCGTTTGGGTACATCGCCTTTGGAATTTGCCGCGGACGGTAGGATTTTCTCCAGCCTCATCCTTTTGTGGGAGGTCGAAGTTGAAGGAGCCATTGTAGTAGGCACCTGTGTAGAAGAAGTCCCTCGCTGTATGACGGAGGGATGGTCTTTTTCTTGCCGAGCCTTCGATTTCTTCGGTCGACGAGAGTAGTTTTGATCAATCACAGAGTCATGGACTTTTCGCCAGACCCTGTGAATTTGCGAGGAGAGCCATTGATGGGGTTGCTCCGTCTTCACCTGCACTGTGGCTTCTGCAGGCAGGGGCGATATTTTTAGCACCGCCGTTGGAGAGTTCTTGCGCACCCTCCTGAGCAGATCAAAACTGTTCCCGTTTGAAACGGCAGTGTCAACTTCTACCATTGGAGCTGGTGGGGTAAGTCTAGAGGAGGAGTTGCCCCCAGCTTTTCTCACTCGGCGCCAGTGGCGACGTCGAGCGTTCCTTCAAGAAGGGACCGCCTCAGTTTTGGAAGCAGATTTTTTGTGCCCCTGAGTTTGCTGAGGGGCTGCTGTTGGTGTCAGCCTGTTGAAGACTAACGTCCTGATTCAAGTTTGGGGAGGGCCGGCCAATCTTTCAAAGATCGACTTTCTGATGGGGGAAGCGCTTTTGACGGCTTCGCCCATAGCAAGAGTTGGGAGGGCTATCCATTTAGGGGCAGCCCCTTCAGGTATCACGAGCCTCTTTGCGGGCCCGTACGAGCTTTTGCTCAAGCTGTTGAAGACTGAGACACCAGATTTGGACGGCCCGTTGAGAAGAGCCATTGTGGTCGCCAGTCGATCAAAGACCGACCTCTTGGGAGTTTCGTCTTGCGGCGCTGAGGCACCAAAACTCACTGGTGGGAGCATGGTCCCAAAGAACAATCCAGTAGTGGCTTATGTTACTTGTCCCACCAGTATTGAAAAGATAGAGGCCGTGTTGGGCCCGTATGTCACTCCTCCAGTTGGGGTGGAGTGAGAGTTACTGCTGCATGAAGTGCAGTTGAGAACCATTGATTTTCTCTGCACAGGAACAAGACACTGAATTTTAGTACCACGAATCCAAGGGCAACCATGGAGAACCACGATTTTTTTCGCGAAACACAATACATGAAGTGTGGAGTGGAAATAGGAAAAGGTCTCACCGGGCGTGCCAGAATCTGTTTACCGCCGAAAACAGAGACGAACTGAGATTGATCGTCTTGCCTTAATTTGGGGGCAGATGCTATTTGGATTTATCCATCCACCTCTCCGAAGATACCAAGTTAATTTATGGAATCGTATATCGGAGGTTTGGACAGATACGACCGTTGTAGCAGACTATATCAGATTCCCTATCATTTTATGAGGGGAGTTTTTATTGTGGGGACGCTCTTCCCTAGCCCCTGCAATTAATTACGTTACCGCATTGCGATAACCACTTTCTCCTTCTCCAGCAGTTCCCTTCGTGTCGTGTGTGTTTTCTTTTATTTTGGCTGCCCGTAGATTGTATACGGAGACTATTTTATGTTGTCGCACGTAGGGCGCGGATCAGTCCAAATCCGTATATTTTAGATTTAGGTTCTTGGTTTATTTAAGGACCGTTAATCTGGTTTGAGATTAAGATCAACTTAAATTTATAAGTGAGCATTTGGGCTCAGATTGTTTTCGCTAAGGATACGTTAGTCTTGTTTGAGACTAAGATCAACTTAATAACATTTTGGGATTATTTTTACTTGAGATCCAGCAAAAGAACATTTGGGCTCAGCTGCAAGAAAACTTCAGAGACTCAGCCAATTTGGGCTTAGTCTACTTAGTCTTATTTTATCCAAAAGTGCTAAGCACTTATTTGGGCTCTGTTTGTTCAGCCCTTTCTTTTTATGTGAAAATGCTAAGCACTTATTTGAGCTCTGATACTCACATATATGTCATGTGAAGTATTCGGTCATGGACGCTGTCCAACTTTAGTTATTTTGACTAAATATGAAGTGCTAAGCACTTCTTATAGCGTCCACGTGCGGTGATGGGCGCTGCCCAATTAGTGCTAAGCACTCAGCCGTTTTGGCTATATATGAAGTGCTAAGCACTTTTATATGGTGCCCACGTGAAGAGCACGTGCGGTGATGGGCGCTGCCCAATCAGTGCTAAGCACTTAGCTGTCTTCGGCTGTATATGGAGTGCTGAGCGCTTTATTCAGCGCCCACGTGTATTTCACGTGAGGCACTGGCCTTCTATTTTGGGTGTCCGTGCGTTTTTCATATGAGGCGCTAGGCGCTGTTAAAAGGGGCGCCCATATGGGAAACACGTGAGGCGCTAATCTTCTTTTTTTTAAGGAAATTTAATCTCTGTCGATGTTTTCGGTGAGGTTAAACTTCTGTCAATGGTATTTTGACCATTAACGCTCGCCAAGATCATTATTTTTTTCTGAGGATCTCGGGTTGAGTTTTTAAAGAACTAAGTTCTTGATTTGAAGGAACTGAGTTCCTGGAGAATTTTTTCTTTAAATTTGTTCTCCCCTGAATCTTTGATTCTCAAGAACAAGATCTTCCCGGTAAGAATTAAATTATCAACTTATGGAAGACTTGTCTTTTGGATCTCGGATCCAGAGAAAGAACTAAGTTTTTTTTTAAAAGGGTTAAACCCTTAGATGTGATATGATAGGCAAAGGAGATATTTTGATCTCTTTTCTTTACCTAGGGTTTTGAGAAGGAAGATCTTCTTCTTTGAGAATTAAATTCTCTGTTCTTTTTAAGAGCTCACTGTATTTTTGCAGAAGCTTATAGGGTTTTTTTCTATCTCCCTCTCTCCGTATGTCTCTCTCTGTCTGTATTTGCCTCTGTGTGTGTAAAACTTAAAGTCTCGGGTCCTTTATGTAGTGAAGGCATATTGTTAATTAGTTTTGAGAAAATCTCTCATTAAAAGATTCCAATTAATTTAATTGAGCTCAAAATTGATTTGGGGAATTTTACCCACCGTTGGATCTTTGATCCAAGGACTTCTGTTTTTACAGAATATGTTGTTTTTGTTCTTAACAAGATTGGGAAAATATTTTTCCATATACAGAATTCATTCTGTCAAGTGGTGATTTTTAATCACCATTGGATTTTTAATCCAAGAGTTCTCTGTTTTACAAAGAGCAATATTTTTTTGTTTAGAAAGATTGAGGGAATATATTCCCAAAACATTCTATTATTGGATCATTGATCCAACCGAGGGTATCTTTCTTATTAAGAAATATTTGGGAGATATTTTCTCCTAATAGAATGTAATTCTATATTTTGATTATTTATCATCTCTGTCGGATGTTTGATCCAACGGCTCTGTTTAACAGAGAGTATCCCAACTTTTTGTTAAGGATACATAGAATTTAATTCTACTTGGGCGTCGGCACTCACGTGTTGTGCACGTGGGCGCCACTTAAGAATTTAGTTCTTATGATGGGTATTCCTGTGCTTTGCACATTGGCGCCCGCGTGATGAGCACGTGCGGCGCCATATAAGAATTTAATTCTTACTCAGAAAGTGCTTCTGTGCTTTGTACATTGGCGCCGGCATGAAGAGCACGTGCGGCGCCGTGTAAGAATTTAATTCTTACCCAGAAGCTTTTCTGTGCTTTGCACATTGGCGCTAGCGCCCTCGTGAGAAGCATGCGGGGCGCTGCCCCATTAAATTTCAATAAATTTTTGCTCTTTTAATATGTTTAAATATTGGAGAAACAATAACCTAGAAGCACAGTTTTAGATTACACATCACACCTCACATACACACACATACCTCACCGTTTCATATCCGTGCTATTCATTTATATTCATGTTTACCTATATCGTTACATCCTGGTTATTATTGTTGTTTTGGTATTATGACGCACTGACGTCTGAGTTTTGCATGGCCCAATTCCTCTATCTTTATCACAGGCTGAACAGGAGTACTTTAGCTGTCAAGCCAAGCAGTGAGGAATTAAACATGTATGGTTTAGAGATGTTTAGTTTAGTTTATTTTCCGCAGTTTTATTTCTTGATGTGAGCCCATATTGGGACAAGTTTTCAGATGTTTTTTATTGGATTTAATTCGTTTCTGCTTATGCATTTTCTTGACTCTGTTTACTATGGCAAATGGACATGTACTAGCTAGTTATTATATTTTACTGTTCTTGATATCCTATAGACAGTCGTAATCTGACTGTGGAGGGATGTTTCCTCGCCACAGATAGCATGGTTGGTTCTGTCACGTGTCATAGTCTGGGCATTCTGGGAAGCGGGGCATGACAAAAAGAACCATGGATAAGCAAAGTAGTACACATAATTAAGTCAAAGAAATTAATCAAGAGTAGAACTCCAAATTACCCAAGAAGAGTACCGTATTGTAACCATATCGCGGTACATAATTACAATCACGTAACTCCATATAAGTCACCCAAATTGTAACAACCCTAAACTTTCTGTACAATTTTTTTCAAAAAAATACAGAAAGAGGTATTTTTTGCCTGAGCACAAGTTATAAGTTTGTTTTCCTTTAGAACAGCAAGAAGGAGCTTGTACCTCATTAGTAAGACCTTGCACTGCTGAACCAAAACACCAAAGTTCAAATCCCATCAGCCACATTATTTTTATTTTAAATTCTTTTAATATTTTAGAAGCCCAAGAGTCTACACGTGCACTATACGTAATATGGTAAGTTACAGAATAAACAAACGAGTCCACGAGTCAAGACGAAGCGTCGAGGACATGTGGCGTCGAGGGGAGCCCCGACTCGGCCGACTCAGGCCGGCGGGAAGCGCGAATCGGCCGGCGCCGCCGGCTGACTCAGTTCGAAACCCTAATTTTTCCTATAAATACCACCTCAAATCACCCCCCTCACTCTCAAATCTCTGCCCAAACTCTCAAGAAAATTCTCAAGACTTTTTGTGTGCAAGTGGAGTTAGCAAAGGACGAAGCTCCGACCAACTTCCGACGACTATCCGAGGAGTTTCCTGTCACGAAACGACGCACCGGTGGTTCCCCAATCTTCCTCTTCCTCTTCTCTTGACCCTAAACCCGTAAGTCCCCCTTCTCTCTCTCTCTTTCTATTCTCAAATTCTTAATCCTTAAAACGTGTCGGAAGCGGAGTTATCCGGCTTCCGATTCTCTTTTCTTTCAAAAATACAACATTTTCTTAATAACAAACCTACAACTTTTGCTATCTGGTTTAATACTCATTAACTAAGACAATGAAATAAGTTTGACATTAAAATAATAATCGTAGCAAGTTTTATTCCACTTTTACAGTAAAATACATTTATGTTTCATATCGACATATTTATACCTTTTAACCATGCTAGTTTTAGAAAACTCACGAGGTAATGACCTACCTCCTCAAAATACTCATATGTAATATAGCACGATGGAATTTGGGAACATAGTTTTGGGGAAAATACGATTTTACTTATAACTACCTCAGACTTATAAAAAAACATTTTTCTACAAGATGTGTATTTTTAACAAATCTTTGCAATGTGCCGCTACAACCCATTTCGAGGAACCCGTTCAGGATGGTGCGGATTATCGCACATCCTCGAGCTTAGTAGTGCGAGATGCAGACCTCCGCAAGGAGCATACGGTCTCGAAAGATTTAAAATACAATTTTCCTTAGAAAAATGTGATTTCTATTATAAATAAAACTTATATTTTTAATTAATAAATATATATGTAATTAATATCAAAATATCTATTTTTAATATTTATAATATTTCACATTTCCAAAATTCAAGAAAAACATTCCATTTACAAGAAAATACCAAACAATTCCAATATTACAAATAAATACCATATATTATGAAATTAGGTTTTATTCACTAGAAATGTCACAATGATAAAATATACATCAATGAAAACTCTAAAAATGATAATAAAATACTTGAGGTGTATTTTGAAATTTATACAAAATTATTTTTACATAAAACACCCTCAAGTTATACTAAATTACAATAAAGACCCTAGTAAACATAGGTTAAAGAGGGACCAGTCTCTTGAGCCTCAGGGAGCCGGAGATATGGGTGCTTGCATATTTAAGGTAGACAACTTAACAAACGGTGTTATCAACACGGTAATCGTCTTTGAAAAAGACACAAATCCCGCTGTCCATGTGCAGCGGTTACCGATAACACCAAAACCTAATTCAGGATTCAATTTCTTTTCTAATTGTCTGACTCAGACTGAGTCTCAATATAATCAACCTGATTTGAATATGATTCAAGTACCAAACTTCAATACAACATGGATCTATGAATCTGATCAGTCGAAAATATTGTATATTTTAGCCGGCAATTTCCTTAACATTTGCATACATTTAGAAGTGTTCGGCATTCATATTCTACATATTAGCAAATCTGTCACAAAATATGAGATTGCATGTATTAGACTTTCAAACCGACACTTTAAGGGAAATTAACCGCATTTTATGGCATCGCATCATTTCTGTATTTGCGCAACACTTGTCTTGAGTATGTGCAGGAAATACGGAAGAAAAGCAAAAGAGCTGATCAAAAATACGCCAACTAAATCATTTCAGACCTGGTAGCAATTCAGATGGAGAAATACAAATAAATACATCAGAAGAAGGCCCAAAACTCAGTCCCAGCAACCAACAGAAAGCCCAAGCTCTAAATCCCCAAAGCAGCCGCAGAAGCGCGGCGGGAACTGGCTTGCGCCGCGGATCCGCCGCGCTTCTGCCACGTCATCATCTCATTTTCAGTCCACAATTCTCAGCTCTGGTCCCACAGTCCTCTCTGATACTTCAAATTCCAGAACTCTCTCGAATCTACTGCCAGATCAGCAAAGAACATTAAGGAAGGATAATCCTAATTAAGCTCCTAATTAATCCTCTTCTAGAAGCTCCTCCTAACTAATCACATCTAGAAGCTTCTCCCCTAACTAACTTTTGGAGGGAAATTTGAATTTCTTCAACAAACTTTAGGAGGGAAACTTAGAATTTGAAATCCTAGATCTAGGGTTAGTTATCTATAAATAGAGCCTAGATCTAAGGGTGGAGGTTGTTCTTTAATCTTCATTAGTTAAATAATCATTCTACACCATTTTCTTCCACAAGTCTAGTGACAAGGCTTGTGCGAAACCCTAACCCTAATTCCACTCCAAATCCAAGATCTTGAGTACCAAATCAAGCAAGAAGCCTTCAACCTTTTAGGAGCCGAGCCGATCTTCAATCGGGCAAGTGATCCAAGCCGATCCGCGATCCACGGAGACGAGCGAAGCCAAATCGACGATCAAGTTCTTCCTCTTGTAGTTCTTGAGCGAATGTAACTAAATTGTTGATATAAATAAAAGGTGAAATTCGTTAATCTTGCTTTCTTTTAATTCTTGCATCATGATTAGATCTCAATTTGTAATTGTTGTTCTTGTTGTGATGTGTGAGTAAAACTCCGCTCGTAAAGGAGTCGAGACGATTGTAGAATGATGATGTAACAAATCTTTTAACGATTTTTAAGTCCTACGAGTTTTGTAAACCCTAGCAAGTTCAAGAATCGATGACCTAGTTTCGTAGCGATGCTTTCTTGATTGTGATCGCTCGAAATTAGGGAACTACGATCGTTTCTTGAATTTACTAGAGGCTAGAATGTGAATGATATCGACGAAAGAACAAGGGATAAGATGAAACCCTAGTTTCACAAGAAATCCCTAATTCTCGATCGATCATCATCGATCTAGTATCAATTCATCGAAGGATAAGAATACGTAATTGTAAGATTACATCACATCTATAGATCCGATCGATTCCTACGAGCCTCATTTCGATTCTTGAGATTTGGTTTGGAAAAATCAACAAACTATCAATTCTTGATTCTATCTTTTAATGCTTTCTTAGATCTAGTTTTTTCTCATTCTTGAACTTCAACTATAAATCTTGAATTGTTTTGTTTTCTTTCTTTAAAGATTCAACTCATCTAATTCAAAAGACGAACGATTACACTTTCCCTGTGGACGATCCGCACTCACATACTAACTACATCCGACACCGTAGTTGATTGCGGTCAAATAATTTTTGGTTGTGATTTCTTTACAATTTCATAATACACATCGAGAATTCTTTTCAATCAAATGGCGCCGTTGCCGGGGATAGTGCGCTAATAGTTCGTATTTTGAAATTTGAGTTGAACAATTTATTCCATTATAATTTTTAGATCAAAATTCGTGCAAACACTAATACGTGTGTTGTGATTTGTTGCGAGAAAATCTGGAATCATTGGAGCTGGAGAAAAAAATTTCTGAATTTTCCAGAGAGCTGTTTAGGTGAACAGAAGCCTGTGCACAAATTTTTGTGCACTGATCCCAAAGTACCGCGGAGGAAGCGCGGCAATAGGCCTCATTCGCGGCGGATCCGCCGCTCTTCTAGCTCCTCTCTGCACCAAACTTTCAGGTATACTCCTCTGCTTTCTTATCTTCTCCTTTATCTGCTCCAACTAATATTTTGTGCAGGATTCTTTGCAAATAAATCGCAGCGCCGCAAAAGCAATAAAAATTTGTGCGTGTTTTTTTATTCTTGTGGTTGTTGCATATTAATACGGAATTTAAGAGGCACGACCAAATCCAAATTAGGTGGGGATTTCATTACCCTTCCTAGGCCCCGAAAACCGCAAAACTTGCATCCGCATTGTCCCACATTAACTAAAAAATATCTAGAGATGACTCTAAGGACCGTCGCGCTCAATTAGGACAAGAGAAGGCCGTGGGTAATTCATTGCTTATCCGAGTTTTCTTGTGGTGCCTAAGGCGAGTGTGTCTAAGGCTAGTGGTTTTTAATTAGGCCCACTACTTACGTAGTGGAGTACCTTCCCACTTACCTGGCACTTATCCGGCCACAGAGAGACAAAGAGGCAGTGGAGGATTTATCCTGCGACTTGTCTTTTGGCAGTTAGGAGCGGTCTAGAGTTTGACCTAGGTGACCACTAGATTCTAGGGTTTGTGTGTTGCATTTGTTGTGTCGCATCATTTTTCAAAAATCCGTATCATTTTTCAAAACAAACACCAACACTTCATTTCCTCTAATTATACCAACGCTGCCACTTGTGCTACAACCATTTAGCACAATGTTAGGCTGGACACGGGATTCCATTTCCCGTCTTGTCCGCGTTTCTTTTATCGACCCCAGAGTCGGTAATTCTTCGTCTTCTCCCCCACCACCCACCACACCCACATCGATGGATCCACCTCCATCGAACTTCTTTTCCACTACTCTGCCGCCGTCCGTTGGTGCGCAGAATCCACCTCGCATCTCTCTCCAAGAGAGATGCTATCCTACACGAGGCCCACTTTCTACCTGTCTTTCCACACCACCAGCCAACGGGGAAAATTTTCAAATAAAACCCCAATACATCAACCTTCTACCAAAATTTCACAGTCTCGAGTCTGAAGACGCATACGTGTTTATCACGAAATTTGAAAATGTATGCGCAATGATGGGTACTTCACAGTTGTCTGTGGATGCTTTACGTCTTCGTCTTCTCCCATTTACTTTGTGCGATTTAGCCGAGAAGTGGCTATATAACACTACCGCACATTCCATTTCAAATTGGGACGAATTTGTCAAAGCATTCCTTAAGAAATTCTACCCACATCAAAAGACAGCTCGAGTCCGTAGCGAAATCTATCAATTCACCCAGCTTCCAAATGAAACATTTTCAAAATGTCTTGACCGCTTCAAGGATCTGTTAGTCCAATGTCCACATCACGGCATCCCGAGATGGGAACTGTGCCGAATCATTTATGAGGGCATTACTCCTTACACAAGACAGTCCCTTGAATCCATGTGTCAAGGCAACTTTATGACCAAAGATGATTGGGAAGCCTGGAAATTTCTAGAAGATTTCGCTGAAAATCTTTACAGTGGGAGGGTGTGAGTCAATCGTCTAGGGATGGCAATGATATTTCCATAGGAGTTAGAGCTGACATTTCAGCTATACAAAAGAAACTCGAGAATATGGAAAAATTCTTAGCTGCCCTAAGTCAAATATCACTCTCCAAAACTGTATGTGGTTGTTGTTCTGATCCGTCTCACTTGACGGAAGAATGTCCGTTTCAAGGTCCTGAGCATACAAATGCATCATTTCAAAGACCTAGAAACGATCCATCTTCCTCCACATATGATCAGGGTTGGAGGAATAACCCTAACTTTGCTTGGAACCAATCACAATTTCAAAACACGGTTCCAATTCAAAACAATTTCCAAAGGGTCCCTTCACCACAACAGCAGCCACCGCTTCAATTGAGTCAGCACCCCTTCCAAGCACAAAATTTTCAAAATCCGATCAACACTTTTGCACCACATGAAAATTTTTTGCAATTGACCAGTACAGATAATACCTCTGCACTAGCACAAACCTTGGATACTTTCATGAAACAATCCATCCAAGGGACGGCAAGTTTGCAATCTTCCGTTGAGAATGTGATGAAGATCATTATCTCTCAAAATGAGAACATCAAATCGATGGAAGAACAAATTGCACAACTAAAAGCCGAAATGAGTGCACGAGAGAAAGGGAAACTTCCAGCTCAACCTTTACCCAATCCTGGCTATTCACATCCTGTGGATGCAATTACGTTGAGATCTGGAAGAGTGCTTGACCATCACGTTGGGGAAGAGTTTGATGATACTGATAAATCAATCAATAACACCCCGGCTGAGACCTTTCCTCACACACACACTTCTGACCCCAGTTCTTCTACCCCACCGTCTTCTTCCGAGCCTATTCTTCATTTCCCAAAAGGGTCGCCACTACAGCCCACCTCTTTTACCCCTCCACGGACGATCCCCACTTCTATTCTGGGATCGGTTCCACACACACTTTCTTCTCCTATGATGGACCCAGCGCTTATTGCTAAAGCACCTTATCCTAATCGGTTAAGGGCTAACACACCGAGTCCACATATGGAGAAGATTATGAACATTTTTAAGCAAGTAAACACCAACATCCCTCTCCTAGATGACATCCAACAAGTTCCTTCTTATGCGAAAACTCTTAAGAACTTGTGCACTAGGAAGAGGAAGAATCCAGTGCCTAAGAAGATATTCATGGAAAAAACAATAGACACGGCTTTCCCCCAACAATTACCGAGGAAACGTAAGGATCCTGGATATCCTACTATTTCCGTTTCTATTGGGGAAAAACACATCAACTGTGCTCTACTTGACCTTGGCGCTAGTGTTAACTTACTTCCTTACTCGGTATATGAGCAACTAGGTATCGGAGTGTTAAATCCTTCGAGCATAACTCTCCAGATGGCTGACCGATCAATCACCAAACCTAGGGGTGAACTGGAGTTGTGTTAATAAAAATCGGGGAATTTGTATTTCCTGTGGATTTTATTGTACTTGATACACAGCCTGTAGCGAACCCACGGAATCAAATTCCGGTGATTTTAGGTCGCCCCTTTTTGGCCACTTCCAATGCTATTATCAACTGTCGTAATGGTTCTATGACCCTATCTTTCGGGAATAGGTCAATTGAACTGAACATTTACAAGTTGGGAAGTGTACCCTCCGAACCTATTGCTCAAGTATGTTCTGTCGACTTAATGGATGTCGACAGCAGCGAATTTGATGATCCTCCTGATATTGATCTAGACTCTTTTCATACGTTATTGTTTGACCCAACTATGTATCATACACATACGGACTCTTCCACCGAGATGTCCGGGTCAACAATTAACACGGATTATGAACTGTTCTTAGAGTCTGAAGATCACCCCGCACTTTGTGATGACATTATTCACCGGGGTATAGAGGGAACTTTTGAGGAAATCTTCGCTGATGAACTCGCATTTTTGAATGACACGGGTGTTGAGATGAATCATCTCCCAATCAATGAAATTGAACCTCCACCCCTTTTTCTGAACTGTAATAAAAATGCGAGTAATCCATCACAATCACTGTATCGTCTCTCCAAAATGAGATGCACACACATTCTATTCCACCACTTAACCTTTCCCCACTTCTTCTTCCACCAACCCGAGCACTGCATTGATAAAATTTTTGAATGGTTGGTGTTAACATTTGGTCTTTGCAAAGCTTGGCATCGACCACTAATTTTTGACCCCCACTTGTGATTTTCAAAACTTAACATTACATAACTCAAGTTTGGGGGGGTATGTTTTTCTGGCTCCTAAAAAGAAAATTTTTACAAAATGATGAGCTAAAAATAAATTTCGGGGAGGTTCTTCACTTAAATATTCTGCCCCCACTAATAAAATTCCTCCCAAGCTTACAGGTTTTTCGAGATTTAGCAGATGGCAACAGTGAGGACACTGTTGAAAACAAGTTTGGGGGAGGTTTGTGCTTATTTTCGCATCATTTGCATATCATTTGCATAATCACAAAACATTTTTTTTGAAAAAACCATAAAAATTTAAAAAATTTCAAAACTATAAAAATATTTTTGTACATAAATAAGATAATGAAAGTTTAGATAGTGAAAAATTACATCCATGAGATTAGAAAAATTTAAGAAAACTAAGAAAATTAGAAGTTTTCTTATACGAACTAGTAATAAGTAGTTATGAGCCGTTGTCCCAAGGGTTAGTAAGATGAAAAACGTCACTAATCTGAGGATAAAAATAAGTCTGAAAAATAGTTTCTATTCTGGAAGCCAAACATTTTTGAACGTTTCTACCCTGCTATTCGCACTTACACACATCTTAAAGCCTGGGATAGTAGAGGATACCTTGAAATGCTCTTGTCTTAAAGCCAAAAGTATGAAAAAAAATGGTGAAAAAAATAGACACTGGTTTTGTTATCACCAAGGGAATTAAAAAAAATATATAGCAAAAGGGTGCTTCTTCACCTAGTGCCCTAAGGTCAACTGGTCTGGGAGTCACTGCTATGCCTGAGGTGGTGCAAGACTAGGAAAATACACCAAGCATGCAAGCACATTAGTAATCGGTCGGTTAGTACCTCAAGAAGTATTAACGGTCGCATGAAAGTGTGTGAGCAATCTCGTTTATCAAAAAAGTACTGAGGTTGATGGGCAAGAGTATGATAGCTTGAATTGAATTCTCCGGGTGTAGGGATGTCTTTACACACACGCAGGGTGATATGATCGATGTTTGGAATAAAGATAGGAATGAAGAATAAGACGATGTTTTATTGAGGGAGGACGTGATTTCTGACATCTTTTCATGACCATTAAGATAGGGCTCATGACAACCGAAAAGCTAGCTTAGTTGGAAACCCTAATTTTCAAGGCTTTTCTTTTACAATTCTTGTCTTTAAATGTAATATTCATGATCTTTCTTTTATTATTGGATTTTGTGGGTGCAATCCGCTGAAAACCCTCAGGAGACAACACTCCTCCTACTAGGGACACCTAGAGGTTTAAAGGCTTGTTGCACGTGCTCAGTGCAATCGTGTTGCCTACGAAAGTGTGCTAGTTAGTTTTTCTCTTTCTTTATTTTCTCCTTCTCTTTTTAATAAAACATTCGCTCGAGACAATCGAAATTAAGTTTGGGGGTATTTGATCAGTCGAAAATATTGTATTTTTTAGCCGGCAATTTCCTTAACATTTGCATACATTTAGAAGTGTTCGGCATTCATATTCTACATATTAGCAAATCTGTCACAAAATATGAGATTGCATGTATTAGACTTTCAAACCGACACTTTAAGGGAAATTAACCGCATTTCATGGCATCGCATCATTTCTGTATTTGCGCAACACTTGTCTTGAGTATGTGCAGGAAATATTGAAGAAAAGCAAAAGAGCTGACCAAAAATACGCCAACTAAATCATTTCAGACCTGGTAGCAATTCAGATGGAGAAATACAAATAAATACATCAGAAGAAGGCCCAAAACTCAGTCCCAGCAACCAACAGAAAGCCCAAGCTCTAAATCCCCAAAGCAGCCACGGAAGCGCGGCGGGAACTGGCTTGCGCCGCGGATCCGCCACGCTTCTGCCACGTCATCGTCTCATTTTCAGTCCACAATTCTCAGTTCTGGTCCCACAGTCCTCTCTGATACTTCAAATTCCAGAACTCTCTCGAATCTACTGCCAGATCAGCAAAGAACATTAAGGAAGGCTAATCCTAATTAAGCTCCTAATTAATCCTCTTCTAGAAACTCCTCCTAACTAATCACATCTAGAAGCTTCTTCCCTAACTAACTTTTGGAGGGAAATTTGAATTTCTTCAACAAACTTTAGGAGGGAAACTTAGAATTTGAAATCCTAGATCTAGGGTTAGTTATCTATAAATAGAGCCTAGATCTAAGGGTGGAGGTTGTTCTTTAATCTTCATTAGTTAAATAATCATTCTACACCATTTTCTTCCACAAGTCTAGTGACAAGGCTTGTGCGAAACCCTAACCCTAATTCCACTCCAAATCCAAGATCTTGAGTACCAAATCAAGCAAGAAGCCTTCAACCTTTTAGGAGCCGAGCCGATCTTCAATCGGGCAAGTGATCCAAGCCGATCCGCGATCCACGGAGACGAGCGAAGCCAAATCGACGATCAAGTTCTTCCTCTTGTAGTTCTTGAGCGAATGTAACTAAATTGTTGATATAAATAAAAGGTGAAATTCGTTAATCTTGCTTTCTTTTAATTCTTGCATCATGATTAGATCTCAATTTGTAATTGTTGTTCTTGTTGTGATGTGTGAGTAAAACTCCGCTCGTAAAGGAGTCGAGACGATTGTAAAATGATGATGTAACAAATCTTTTAACGATTTTTAAGTCCTACGAGTTTTGTAAACCCTAGCAAGTTCAAGAATCGATGACCTAGTTTCGTAGCGATGCTTTCTTGATTGTGATCGCTCGAAATTAGGGAACTACGATCGTTTCTTGAATTTACTAGAGGCTAGAATGTGAATGATATCGACGAAAGAACAAGGGATAAGATGAAACCCTAGTTTCACAAGAAATCCCTAATTCTCGATCGATCATCATCGATCTAGTATCAATTCATCGAAGGATAAGAATACGTAATTGTAAGATTACATCACATCTATAGATCCGATCGATTCCTACGAGCCTCATTTCGATTCTTGAGATTTGGTTTGGAAAAATCAACAAACTATCAATTCTTGATTCTATCTTTTAATGCTTTCTTAGATCTAGTTTTTTCTCATTCTTGAACTTCAACTATAAATCTTGAATTGTTTTGTTTTCTTTCTTTAAAGATTCAACTCATCTAATTCAAAAGACGAACGATTACACTTTCCCTGTGGACGATCCGCACTCACATACTAACTACATCCGACACCGTAGTTGATTGCGGTCAAATAATTTTTGGTTGTGATTTCTTTACAATTTCATAATACACATCGAGAATTCTTTTCAATCAGAATCCGTCTTTTCAATCTATATCAATCTACATTGAGTAAACCGAACCATGGATATATTACATCTACATGATCATCCATTATATTCATTCCATTACTGATATTATGGTTTTGGTAAGTCATCCATCTATATATAATATACAATTCAAACAATACATCAATACAATCAAGACATCGCGGGGTTTATAAGGGGTAGATTGGTATGGAAGGTGTTAGAAGTGGCACGAGACAGCAACCATAAAGACACCTAACCTGAATTCAATTGCCGTTGTACCATGGCTGAACGGTTCCTTGTACTCTGTATACCGTAGTCTCTGGTCTAGTGAGACTCCTCTCGTATACATTGGCCTCTTCTGTACCAAGCTACAAACAACAGCGTTAACACTAAATATAACATTATAACAATATACTTTCTATTTTGTCTATTCCATTCTTGTCTATTTACGGGACTTACCGAGCGATTTGTTCACTGACGACATTCTCTTTTTTCTTCTTTGGAATGTGGTCAGGTGATTCGGACTCACTGGAAATCGAGCCTACCAGCGAGGATTTGGACCAGCTAGCCTTTGACCTGGAGCTCTAGTTACTTATACATTTCATTTCAGTACTTTCCATATCTGTTATGCCATTGTTTAGGCATTTCTTTTTATTCCATGTATTTACTTTTCAGATGTATTGTAAAAAAATGTTAATAAATAAAGTTGTTGTTCAATATATATCTATTGCCATTTTCTCTTGTGCATTTTACTTATATTGCTTAGATACGCATAGCGTATTTACTTCAGAATAAATACATAGCGGCCTCGTCGCGTCCTCTGCCCGTACACTGGGAAGCGGGGCGTGACAGGTTTTGTTGGTGGCCTATGCAGGTCAGAGCTGTATGGAATCCTACCATACAGTTCAGTTCTGCGTGGACAACCTAAGCAATATAACACAAGAACCAGCAACTGAAAATATTCTTTACAATTCACATTCCTTGAATCTTATCATTTCATATACTTTGAATCTGTCCTAACCCAAATTTTTCTTTCAAGGTTATAGATTTCCCAATCAACACCAGCACCAATTTCAACAACACTCCCCACCACTACCACTCACACCTGCCGTCGCTGCTCCGATCAACGAGCAGACGGTTCTGCTTGAGGCAATCCGAAGCCTCCTGGAAAGACTGCAGCAGCAGACTGCTGTATTATTGAACCGACCAAAAGCGGAAGCAGCCGGTATAAAGCGCTCTGCCACCCAGATGGCAGGAGGAGCCTATCCTATACAACCTTCAAAACCCAAGAGAC
Source organism: Agapanthus africanus (assembly GCA_030015575.1). Lineage (NCBI taxonomy): Eukaryota > Viridiplantae > Streptophyta > Magnoliopsida > Asparagales > Amaryllidaceae > Agapanthus > Agapanthus africanus. Next base: position 205,231,038 of record CM057341.1, on the reverse strand, counting down.
AAAAAGAAACAATTAACCAGTCAAGTCCAGATTTTTGTTTCTACTGCAAGAAAGATGGACACTTGTGGAAGGACTGTAGGCGCGCAAAAGGCATGTGCCTAGTTTGTGGCGCATCCAATCACGGAATTGGGAACTATCCTTATAGACGCAATCCAACTCACACACCCACCAACTACCCGCAGCAGCCAGCTATCCAGGCTTCTGCACCTAGTCTTGCACTCACAGCTCCACCACCTGCACAGCCTACTCGCCAATTCCATCAGGCTCTGAGGAACATGCCTCGAAGGTAAAGAAACATGTCCCAAGGACAGAGGAATATGCCGCCAGCTAGGAGGAATGTACCACGGCGTCAGGCTTTCCTTTTAGCGGCCGAAGAAGCAGAGGTCGTAGACCAAGGTAACCCTGGTAATTTTCTCAACTCTTTTCAAACCTTTCGCATTCTTTCATTTCTTCACACATTTTTCATACACTTCCAATAGTTATACCACCAAAATTTCCTTGAATCCGTTACACTTTCTTTTTACAAATTTCGAGGACGAAATTTTTATAAGGAGGGTAGAATGTAACAACCCTAAAGTTTCTGTACAATTTTTTTCAAAAAAATACATAAAGGGGTACTTTTGCCTGAGCACAAGTTATAAGTTTGTTTTGCTTTAGAACAGCAAGAAGGAGCTTGTAGCTCATTGGTAAGACCTTGCACTGCTGAACCAAAGTATCAGAGTTCAAATCCCATTAGCCACACATTATTTTTATTTTAAATTCTTTTAATCTTTTAGAAGCCCAAGAGTCTATACGTGCACTACACGTAATAGGGTAAGTTACAGAATAAACAAACGGGTTCACGAGTCAAGACGAAGCGTCGGGGACACGTGGCGTCGAGGGGAGCCCCGACTCGGCCGACTCGGGCCGGCGGGAAGCGCGAATCGGCCAGCGCCGCCGGCCGACTCAGCTCGAAACCTTAATTTTTTCTATAAATACCGCACCTCAAATCACCCCCCTCACTCTCAAATCTCTACCCAAACACTCAAGAAAATTCTCAAGACTTTTTGTGTGCAAGTGGAGTTAGCAAAGGGCGAAGCTCCGACAAACTTCCGACGACGATCCGAGGAGTTTCTGGTGACGAAACGACGCACCAGTGCTTCCCCAATCTTCCTCTTCCTCTTCCTCTTCTCTTGACCCTAAACCCATAAGTCCCCCTTCTCTATCTCTTTTGCTATTCTCAAATTCTTAATCCTTAAAACGTGTCGGAAGCAGAGTTATCCGGCTTCCGATTCTCTTGTCTTTCAAAAATACAACATTTTCTTAATAACAAACCTACAACTTTTGCTATCTGATTTAATACTCATTAACTAAGACAATGGAACAAGTTTGGCATTAAAATAATAATCGGAGTAAGTTTTATTCCACTTTTACAGTAAAATACCTTTATATTTCATATCGACATATTTATACCTTTTAACCATGCTAGCTTTAGAAAACTCACGAGGTAATGACCTAACTCCTCACAACACTCATATGTAATATAGCACGATGGAATTTGCGAATATAGTTTTGGGGAAAATACGATTTTACTTATAACTACCTCCGACTTATAAAAAAACATTTTTTCTACAAGATGTGTATTTTTAACAAATCTTTGCAATGTACAGCTACAACCCGTTCAGGATGGTGCGGATTATCGCACATCCTCGGGCTTAGTAGTGCGAGATGCAGACCTCCGCAAGGAGCATACGGTCTCGAATGATTTAAAATACAATTTTCTTTAGAAAAATGTGATTTCTATTATAAATAAAAATTATATTTTTAATAAATAAATATATGTGTAATTAATATCAAAATATCTATTTTTAATATTTATAATATTTCACATTTCCAAAATTCAAAAAAAACATTCCATTTATAAGAAAATACCAAACAATTCCAATATTACAAATAAATACCATATATTATGAAATTAAGTTTTATTCACTAGAAATGTCACAATGATAAAATATACATCAATGAAAACTCTAAAGACGATAATAAAATACTTGAGGTGTATTTTGAAATTTATACAAAATTATTTTTACATAAAACCCCCTCAAGTTATACTAAATTACAATAAGGACCCTGGTAAACATAGGTTTAAGCGGGACTAGTCTCTTGAACCTCAGGGAGCCGGAGATATGGGTACTTGCCTATTTAAGGTAGACAACTTAACAAACGGTGTTATCAACACGATAATCGTCTTTGAAAAAGACACAAATCCTGCCGTCCATGTGCACCGGTTACCGATAACACTAAAACCTAATTCAGGATTCAATTTCTTTTCTAATTGTCTGACTCAAACTGAATCTCAATATAATCAACCTGATTTGAATATGATTCAAGTACCAAACATCAATACAACATGGATCTATGAATCCGTCTTTTCAATCTATATCAATCTACATTAACTGAACCGAACCATGGATATATTACATCTACATGATCATCCATTATATTCGTTCCATTACTGATATCATGGTTTCGGCAAGTCATCCATCTATATACAATATACAATTCAAACAATACATCAATACATTCAAGACATCGCGGGGTTTATAAGGGGTAGATTGGTACTGAAGGTGTTAGAAGTGGCATGAGACAGCAAACATAAAGACACCTAACCTGAATTCAATTTCCGTTGTACTGTGGCTGAACGGTTCCTTGTACTCCGTATACCGTAGTCTATGGTCTAGTGAGACTCCTCTCGTATACATTGGTATCTTCTGTACCAAGCTACAAACAACAGCATTAACACTAAATATAATATTATAACAATATACTATCTATTCTTTCTATTCCATTCTTGTCTATTTACGGGACTTACCGAACGATTTGTTCGCTGACGATATTCTATTCTTCTTCTTTAGAATGTCGTCAGGTGATTCGGACTCACTGGAGATCGAGCCCACCAGCGAGGATTTGGACCAGCTAGCCTTCGACCCGGAGCTCTAATTACTTGTATATTTCATTTCAGTACTTTCCATTTCTGTTATGCCACTGTTTAGGCATTTCTTTTCATTCCATGTATTTACTTTTCAGATGTATTGTAAAAAGAATGTTAATAAATAAAGTTGTGGTTCAATATATATCTATTGTCATTGTCTCTTGTGCATTTTACTTATATTTCTTAGATACACTTAGCGTATTTACTTCAGAGTAAATACGTAGTGGCCTCGTCGCGTCCTCTGCCCGTACACTGGGAAGCGGGGCGTGACACAAATCCTACTATCAGAGTCAATGGAATAAAATTAAAGTAAACAATAAGGAATAAAGGAGATTACAAGATTAGATCAACTGAAAATAAAAGATTCATAGTTCGTGTAGAACTATAATAGTTCGAGAAAGTGAGAAGGAATTCAAGAAAATAGGATTCAAGAAGAACTCATGATATAAGTAAACCTTATGTACTGAAGGTCTGGTTGGTGCACGTACTATCTTCCGGACTGAAACATCCTGCTGAGATGTACCCTTCACTCTCTTCGATAACCTCTGTTGTTCTCTAACTGCCGTGAGAACATGTGTGAAGGTACCTAGTCTTAATTAAGTAATATGTCGCTTGATCTCCACATCAAGACTGTGTAGAAAACGCCTTTCCTTATCAACCTCATTGTCTACCAAAGACCCTGCAAATAGACTGAGTCGGATCCACTCAGCCGCATGAGTATCCACATTTCCTTCATTATGCTCTAGGCCAATAAATTTCTCTTTCATTTCCTCCTTAGCAAACTGCAGAAAGAATTTCTCCACGAAATTACGTGTAACAAAAACTGTCCAGCTGATCGGTTTCGCCAAACGATTCTCCTCAACAAGACACCACTTTCTACCATAGTCAACCATCTGGATGCACACCACAACCACTTTCTTTTCATCCGGAATCTGAGAAACAATCAATAAGTTCTCCATATCAATGAGCCACTACTCTGCCTGAAGAAGTTCTTCCAATCATGTAAAAGTTGTTGGACCGAGCCTCCTGAAATCAGCAATCATACTCTCAAGCTGAACCTGCCTGGGAACTACCACCTTCTCAACTGCGGTGGTTGTATTCTATTGGGCCGTCCTTAAGCCCTCGTGGAAAGTCTTATCCTGTCGCTGGTCCAGTTCTATCTAACACTGCTGATTCTCCAGTATGTTTCGTATGACCCTAAGTAGTGCGGCGCTGTCAGCAGGTGGAGCGGGTTGAACAAAACACTCGGAGTCAAGAACGAATGACGAGGATTAACAATGGAAACAAGATTCAATTGAAGTAAGGAGTTCTACTGAAACAAGATTCAACAATTATAAGGATTCAAAATGACAAGGCAATAGTGTGGCAGGACATGTTCCTATAGTTCCAGGTCTTAAGGTCAATGTATTGGGTATCATACCCAACTACAAAAGAGCCAAACCCAGCTAACCTAAAGCTATGCTCTGATACCAATAAAACCTTGTCACGCCCTGCTTCCCAAAATACACAAATTCGGGAACGTAACAAATCCAACCATGCTACCTATGGTAAGGAAACATTCTCTCATACTCACATTACGGATGTCAATCAGTAATCAAGAACAATAATATAACTATCTATCTCCAAACATGTCCAATAGCTACAATAACGATAACAGGACACGGTAACAATAACATGATAGCAGTGATATATGTTATAAATCGGTATACAAGAATGTTAGGGATAACGTAATCATATTATGTATAAGATCAAGATAATAGCCTTAATAAGAATATCATATTCAATCCGATTAATAACAATAAAAGTGGTGTTGATTAACCATGCACAAGAAAGTTCCGTTCAGAAATTCAGTGTCGTCCTGATTTATAAAATAACTTTAAAATAACAAACGTTCTTCAAAAGGGACGTGTCATATACCAAAACAAAGCTAATTAGTAAGATTTTCATTTTTATAATTTTAAACATATCAGGTTGTTTCTATAAAAAATTATGAACGTTCGAAATTGAAAGTTTGTTGCTGTAATTTCCCTGGACAGCAGTTCAGAGGTACTTTCATTTGCATTTAACGTTATATAAACAATTTATTTTGTAAGTAAATCTTTTACAGAGTTATAGTATTCTGAGTCATCTTCGTAATGAACTAAAGAATATGTGTTAATGATTTTTCTATGATTTATAATGAATTTTATAAGGTAAGGTGTACAGTAAATTCCAAATTTGTCGTATCCGCTTGGCGATGACGTTTCATGTGTAAACTATAATATTTTCAAACTATATTTTGTAACAACGATTATTATATCTAATATAAACTAATGATCATAATATGAGTTTCAACAAGGGTTTCATTATTATGTACATTATTTCCCGAAAAAACTTGGGCTTAGTTTCAGATTGCAACAGTTAGCAAAACGGGCTATATATATTTATATATTCAAATATTAAAGTTTAAACAATATTAGTTAACAATCTGCAATAATCAATATCTATTAAAATAACATTATTAATTAAGCATGATTATTCTCTTAAAGCATATACCAATTTTAAACGTTATAGATAAATAATATTATGACGACCGTAATTGTCGTCATAGCTAACATGCACGAACAAGTATTGGATACTTGACTCGGAGATGATGAAGACGAGGAAGATGGCTGTGATTTGATGGTGATCGTTATCGTTTGGAGTTAGAGTCGGTCGAGGGTGATGGATTTGAAGGAAATGAAAATATGGGTAAAGGGGGTCGGTTTAGATTTATATTAGAGAAGAGAGGAAGATGAGAGAGAGAGAGAGAGAGAGATTGGAGATAAAAAAATAGGATTTGTTTTTGAAATATATATATATATATATATATATATATATATATATATATATATATATATATATGTATGAAAATCTCATATAAACTCCCCCCTCCCCAAACTTAAACTTCTCTTAACGCACTCCCACAATATTTGTTTAAGGATCACCTAAAAATTCTCAAAGGATTAAAAATATCTAAGCATATCTTTTATTTAAAACTACCACAATAAAATATATTTCTTTTAAAATTATCAAACCAAAATATATCTTTTATTAAAAGAACGTACTAATATATCTAATATTTAAATATACTATATGCACATTAAAATAAGGTATTATTACACTAGCAAACAAATTTAAAACTAATTATCATATATTTAACTACTTAAATAACCATAATATTTTTTTATTACAAAACTAATATTTGATAATATATTGTATAGATATTAAAACATATGTTAATAGATTAGCAAACAAATATTATATACTGGTTATCCTTTATTTAACAAACTAGATAATCATAAATATATTCTATTAATATAATACCATTTTCTTATCTCATGATATTTTAACATATATTATATGAATAAGATATATACAATTAGCAATAAAACTTAAATACTAACAAAATGTCATATGTTAACATGCATGTAGATCGGGTGCCAATATTACATCAATTCAAATTAGGGATCAAGGTAAGGTAAAACAATACGATTATCATAATAACCATCCAAATATCAATCATAACCAAATAAAAATAATAATATAAATACCCAAAATATTTATTTTATTTAATTAAATAATGAATGATCATGCTAGGGTGTTACAATTTCATTGCTTATTCCAAAAATAATATAGAAAATTTTGATATTTTTTTAAAATTCGCTATTTTCATGAGAACATGTAAAAATTTAAATTTTTCAAAAGAAACATAAAATTTAATATTTTTGAAAATTTTATGATTTTTGTGTATTATGCATGCATAATATTGAAAAAACAGAAGAAAATAAAAAATAATTAGATTTTTAAATTTTTGTTATTTTCTTATACTATAACATGCAAAATATGGAAAAATAGAAATTATTAATACTATTGAAAATTTCACGATTTTCATATTCTATAACAAAACAAATATTGAGAAATTGAAAATAAGATTTTTCGTAGATTTTTAAGATTTTTCGTAATAACAAGAAAAAATTGAAAAAACAATTAAAATAGAAAAAATTGAGATTTTTCAAAATTTCGTGATTTTTTTGTACTATGGCATGCAAAGTAACATAGAATTTTAGGATTTTTTAAAATTTCATGATTTTTGTGTGTTACTTGGGGTCCCATTCATTCAGACCAGATTTCTTTGCTCCGTTAGGTTTTTAGTAGTAATTGACAACCTTCTCTTGTTTTACTTTGAATAATTTTTTGTCTTCTTACTATCAGAAAATTTTCCAAAAGTATGACATGTAAAATATCAAAAAAACTGAAGAAAAACAGAATATTTTGTGATTTTTGAAATTACATGATTTTCATGATGAAAAAAATGGAAGAAGACATTTTTTTATCATGCAAAATATTGAAAAAACGAAGAAAATAGAAATTATGAAATTAATGAAAATTTTACACTTTTCCAACGAAGGGGAAATTATTTTTTTTAAAATTTTTATAAAAAATAGTAATATATTGTCCCTACGGTGTGCACCGTAGGAGCAAATTTATGCACCTACGTGTCTCACCGTAGGGACATCATTTTATGCATTTTATACAAAAAATGTTAATATGCTACAAACTTAACCCCAACGGTTTCCACCATAGGGACATAATATTTGTTTTTTTTCTAATACTTGATCCCTACGGTGGTCACCGTAAGGGTAGAGATTGTTCCTACGGTATAAACCGTAAGAATAGATTATCAATTTTTTCTGGTATTTTGTCTCTACGGTGAAAATCGTAGGGAAATATTGTGCTCCTACGATGTTAACCGTAAGGACAAACTTTTTTAAAAAAATAATAAAATACCGCCTTCTTTCTTTTGTCCTTCCTTCACACGATAATATATCACACGCTATATTATATATCCAAATACAAAAATATATATCAATAACATCCCGCACATAACATATAACGAAATACAGAAATGTAAAAATACAAAATAAACAAATACAATACAAAATCACTCTAAAATCATGATCATAATCATTATATACAACAACCGATATCCAAAATCTACAACATGTCGCAAATATAATATATACATCTTACAAAAATATTTTTAAAAAAATAATCACAGCTTGCTCAATCCAGGTGCTCCATCTCTAAGTATCTCGCGCATCTGGTGAAACCGATCCTCGCTGTAGCCCATGCGCCTCAAATGCTCCAAAAATGATGCTGGAGTAGTACCTGGAGCTGAAGCGGCTGGTGATGGAGCAGCTGGAGCAGGAGCAAAAGAACCTGGAGGAGTGGCCTGCGGAGCCGTAACCGAAGGAGTGGCCTGCGGAGCCGAAGGAGTGGCATGCGGAGCCGTCGAAGGTATACCGGAAACCAAACCAGGACGAATGGAAGAATGAAGCTGTAATGTTTTTTAGTTTGTGTAATAAAAGAATAAGGAACGGTGTACTAGATTTAGTCTATATGACTTGTTGTGAGATTTTAAGTCTAGAAATCAAGTCTTGTGAATTGAAATGATGTGTTATTGATCTATAGGATTCGTGTCGGATTCGTATCAATATCAGATTCTTGCGAATCATGCTCGTATCCGTATTCTAATCTGTGCTACGTAGATTAGAACCATCAAGATATACATATACACAAACAGAAATAATATACGTACCAACTCGTTCAATGTGTCCATATCCGACTTCGATGTGGCCATCTCCTACTCCAGGCATTACTCACGGAGGCAGGAGAAGTAACCGATGGAGTGGAGGACAATCTCAGATGGGCCTTGCTGTGACCAAGTCCGTGGCCTCTCTCGTAACCACCGTATTTCCCTCCTTGTACGACGTCTAAGATAAGGGTCAGCATGGGCAAATTGGTCTTTCTACTGAAATCAACCCCTGATAAGCTCGCCTGCTCCACCACCTGTGCCTATACCTAAGTATTCAAATGTAAGTAAACCATATAAATTTAAACTTATCAAAACAAAATTTCATTCGAATTAGAACAAACATTAACACGTATGCAATAATCCTCTGTAGCAACGTCAGGATATTTAAGCGTGCCCATGGTTGGATCTATCGATGTGGCGTGGGTACAAAGATACTCCTGCAACACGCTCGGTGCACCACCTTCCGCAACAATCTGAGCTCTCTGGAATTCACCAAAAACACACATATATAATATAACTTTTTATATTGCATTATATCAAAAGAAATATATTATAATTTATCGCTGCCTCCATGGCACGAGTTATGTTCTTCAAGCCACCCATGTAGGCAGCTCGACCCTTCTTCATTGACTTTCGATTCTCATTGTCTTGTTAGGTCTGCTTCTGCACAACACAATCAGATTTAGTTTCTATACCCTTTTTATCATTAGGGTCATCGGGATCGACTGCAAGAAAGTCGTAATCTACCTGCAAATACAAGAAATTAATGTGTTACTATCATAAGTGCCAAATGATAGTAAATTTATTTGATAAATTAAATAAAATTATATAATAATACCTGAACTTGTAGCCAGAACGCGTCAAAGGAGCGGTTGTACTGCGCGCCCCAATCAACATGAAGGGGATATTTTTTGGGGTGACAGCTCTCATCCCCTAAATATCAGCCGAATCTCTCGGCATGATCGCCAGTATAGCGGCCCTCGGAGGTAAAGAAAAGGGGGAAAGCTCTTCTGCCCCTTAGTGGGATCGGGCATCAGCTTGTGACCCTGATTCGGCCCTTGAGTCCCCCGGATGGGCCATAGCTGCTCTGCATCCACAAAATATATAGATATACATGCAATATCAAAACAAAACAATATTTAGAATGCAAGGATTAACTAAAATTGGAGTGCAATATATACCTCCAGTGACATCACCATGATCCTGCACCCGGGCAGCAGCACGAGCGGGACGATAGTTCCTCGGGTGAGAGACAACCGATGACCCGAACGTAGATGTATCCCCTCCAACCAGATAATAAACAAAGACTATATAAATAACTTCTGAATAAAATAAAACATAATCAATTTAACATATTATATAGTAAAAAATACTAATCTGCAGAGTGCTCAGAGGGTATGGATCATGTGGGAACATCCTGAATCCCGGATCGGTAATGATCATCTGCAACTGAAGAAAGATTTCAACCATGGGAAAAAACCGGAGAAAATCCGTTCCTCGATTCTGCTCGAATGAAGATTTTTCTTATTCTGTCCAGTTGATTAAGCGGATATTCCACTTATGATTTGCTTTCTTCGTTTGCCAATGCTGCTTCGGATGGATCCCCTCCGACTAGACAATAAAAATGACTATATAAGTAACTTCAACATGAATATGCATGTATATCTATAATATATCATTCAAAATAAATATGTGTGCAATATATAATATATAAATATACCTGCAGGTGTGGAAAAGTCCACACGGAAAGAGTCATCTAGACTCTGTCCGGAAGGGGGTACAATACCACCCCTCTGCTGTAAGAGATGCTCCCTGCACAGCTCCCCAGGCATAATCGCTCTCCCCCTTCCTTTAGAGACGTCTTTGGCGCTGCCCCTGGTGCCCCTGTCCCTCGCTGATAGTGACGTCGCCATCACCCCTAAATAGAAGTACAATCATTACATATGCATGCAATACATGTATGTAAGATAAATAATAACAATACATGTAGAGATCATATAAAATGTAACTCATAATATAATATTAATGATTACCTTTTTCGTTTCATAGACGCATTAGACGTCGTAGAAATATCTACTTTGATTTGATCATCAATATCATTCATAACCCACGTAACTTCACGCTCATCCGAAAATAACCTTTCTACGGAGACAGATGGTTAGAGTACTCTAAGTCTTCTCTTTTCTTCTTCATCATCACTGTCATCCATGCGATCCACGAATTCTAGGACATCATAAATATTCCTGGGCTTCCATCGGCATACAACACTCCATCCCGGATGCTTCAAGTATTTTGAGTGGTATACTTAAAATATTTGTTGCAAAAATATAAATGGATTGTCCTTAAAGAAAAATCAACATGTGTTTACACTAGTCAATCCATATTTATCTTTTCAAGTCCCGAGGTTATCTCTCCACCTTCCAGTTCCGGTTCATGTATCATACAAAATACACTGAAATATATAAAATGATTATGCTCGTCCGGGATATTGAATACCAAGTATGCAATATAAGTACCCATAGTAAATCACACCATCCGAGCCAACCATCGCAATCCCACTGTTCTGGGTGATTCGAGATTCTTCTATATTCTTAACTTCAAATTTGTATTTAAGGACACCGAATCCTTTGTAGTATGCAACTTTCATGCTAGGAAATTGACCTAAACATCTGTCTTTATCTAATTATACAAACATATTCGGATCTTGAATCTGACAAAATAAATTATGCGGCAATTAAATAAAGTATAAGTTTAGATTAAGACTGGTCATAAAAACATGAGATTCGAACATCTTACATGATGTGCAAAGCAGTCGCAAAAATTTTCCTGATGATATTTTTCCAATCAATTATCATTCCAATTGGGATGCCCATCGCGTACTTCATTCTTATGAATTCTGTTCTCAACTTTAGATTTTGACATCAACGTTATATTATTTCATATATAAATATATATATATATATATATATATATATATATATTAATGCAAAATAGACTAACACTCTAATTTCATCAAAACATACGCTATTGAGAAAGATAAACCGATGTACCTTGTTGATAAATATGGGTTTCATTATCTTGTAATCTACTTTACTATATGGTCCGTCCTGAATTTTTTGAGGTATGTTAAACTTCATCTCAATGTCTTCGTCTAGATAGCGGGATCAAAATGTGTTTATTTCATCTAGGAGATAACCTTCTATAATAGAACCCTCTGATCAATTTATATTGCGTATATATTTTTTTAGAGTCAGGTGGTACCAAAAAACTTATGTTAAATAAAGAAATACAAGTATATAAGATAAAAAAATATATCGATTGCGTCAACCGAAAAATCAAGGTACCTTGCGATGGGATATATCCATCAATATTGTACCGATCCGGCAAGTTTAGCCTTGGTTTCAAGAAGAACTGTCAAGTGTATTATGATATCGAAGAACGTTGACGGGAAAATCCGCTCATGCTTGCACAATATCAAGAGAATCGCATTTTCTAGCTTCTCCATCGTCACAATCTCGATATTTTTAGCGTACAATTCCCTAAAGATGCAGTAAAGATCATTGATTACTAGACCAACCAATTCAGGAAGGAAAGTCCGAAGGGATAATGGGAGAAGGTGCTCCATAATAATATGGTGATCATGCTTTTCAGCTCATCGATATTGCCTTTCACAATCTTTATCTTCTTATTACATGATCTTGAGAAATTTGTAGGAACTTTCAAATCATGAATACCTGCAGAAACATTTTCTTCTCTTCTTGTGATATATGATACACGGTATTAGGAAGTATAAACTTTCCATATTTACCCGCTATCGGTTTAGGATGCAAATCATATCTAATTTTCCAGTCCTGAAGATCCATCCAAGCCCGAAGATTGTCTTTCGATTTTACAGCTTTCAAAAAAAACAAATTAAGTACGTGCTCGGATACTCTCTTCTCAATGTGCATGATGTTCAGACAATGACACAGTAAATTTGTTGGCCAGTACGGTAGTTCGTTGAAAATGCTTAACTTGTTTCTATCAGGTGGAGTGTCATGTCTTCTTGGATCTATCCCGAAAGTCACGTTATTGTAACCATTCCACCGAGCAATTACGTCCTCTCCGAATAATAGGGCTGGAGGCCAGCAAAGTTTCTAATGACCATCAAAGTGAACATCATCAAACCTGTAGGGATGGTATGGTTGCAGGAAACACCGATGACCGCAAAAAGAAATCTTGTTGCTAAAATTCAATTGTCTCGATGTTGTATCGTGATGGCAGTAAGGGCATACTTTGTAACCATGTACGGACAAACCTGATAGCATTCCATATGCAGGAAAGTCATTAATTGTCCATATTAAAGCTGCGCGCATCATGAAAGTTGTATCTGTGTTTGCATCGTAAGTCTCCACACCATCAATGAATAAGGATTTTAACTCTTCAATCAAAGATCGGAGATAGACGTCAAAATTGTTTACTGGTGATTTTGGTCCGTTAATAAGAAGAGGTATCATAAAATAGGACAGATCCATAACCAACCACGGCGATAGATTATAAATCATCATTACAACGAGCCATGTGCAGTGATTAACAACCTTATAGTTGAATGGGCAGAAGCCATCACTAGCCATTCGGAGCCTGATATTATGAGGATTATTGCTGAATATTGGGTGCCTCCTATCAAAATCCTTCCATGCCGACGAATCTCTTGGATGACTCATTCTTCCATTTTCACTTGGAAGAGTACGGTGATACCAAATCATTGCCCCCACTATCTTCTTACATCTGAATAGCTTCCGCAGTCTCTTTATTATGGGAAAGTGTCTTGCTACGTTGACAAGTATATCTGGTTTCTTATCAGATATTTTCGGCTTATATCTGTCCTCTCCGTAGGTGGGACACTCTTTCAAATTTGAATTCTCTTTTCGGTACAGTACATAATATTTGGAACATGCATGAATCTTCTCACAGTTCAAACCCAAATTAGATATCATCTTCTGGGCTTCGTACCAGCTCTCAGGCATATTATTTCCTGGGGGCATAGAATTTTTCAGGAACTTGAGAAGTATCGTGAATAACCTATTGCTCCATCTATTTAAACACTTAATCTCAAAAAGATGAATGAACCAGGATAGTGTGGAATACTTTGCATTCTCATAAACTGGTCTACTAGCATCATTCATGTACTTCTCATACTTATCCGCATGTTGTCCCTGACAGGAAGGAAGGTCTTCTTCAGTAGGATCACTATCACCGAGAGCGGGATTTACCATATCTTCAATTTCCTCTTCTAGAAAGAAGTTATGTTCTTCTTCTTCTTCAGCCGCATTACCGTCTTCTTCTTCTTCCCTGTGATATAACCAAGTTGTATAAAATCTAGTAAAACCATATTTAACGATGTGAAGCTCTACCTCCCCTATCTTCCGGTACATCTTATTCCCACAACTGTTGCACAGACAAAGAATATTCCCCGACATGACCTTATGATGTTTGCGTGCAAATTCGATGAAACCAGCAAATCCTACGATGAACTCAGGGTTCTTGCGTTGTTGCCTATCCACGTAGATCCACTCCTTAACTTTGATGTACTCATGGGTCATGGCCATGTTAGACTGTGTGTGTATCGTTAACAGATCCTAAAAGCACATGTGTGTGCGCGTGTATGTATAAGATTATCGCTCTCAAGTATGAGTTGTTCATGTGATTTAATCCACATTATATGTTACTATATTGTTATACATATTCGTCCTTCTTCATTGATAATAAACTAAATAAAGTATACAATTTAAAGAGATTTTAGTTCTTAACAACATCACATGATTTGAGATATTACAATGGTTGTCAGGGTAAGGCTTCTATCCCATTAAGAATGTATAAAGCAGACACCTATTCGCTTGTGCTTACACCCGTTTCGAAAAAATTTCAGTATCACCTCCTCGCTGTTCTCCGAGTACAATGCAATAGAATAGATAATCATTTCAATACTGTGAAACAACAATGAAATGAATATCTAATCTATCTTTGTACACGGAGAACAAGTAGAAAGGTACCGATGAAATAACTCGAAATGAATGGAAACACAAGTGAATGCAGGTGTTTGCTTTATACATTCCTAATTTTTCCATACTGGACAAATCTATACGTTATTATACTATTGAATCTTCTCGTCATATAAACTACACGGCGGTTGTTAGCACCGAACGATATCGTCTGATTTTTAACAACCTTTGTATAGTCTAATGTCATGACGAACACCGAATATATGTTAACCGATAGACATGGTCTACAGCACGTAATTTAGTTTGATAAATTATCTAAGTTTCAATTTATGATTTCGCACAGGTGCAGGGTTGTTAGTGTGTATGTACATTATGTATGTGTGTGTTGTGTGTGCGTGTTGTATGTGTGTGTTTTGCATGTGTGTGTTGTGTGGTGTGTGTAGGTAAAAGACATAGATAAAAGATGTTTTTGAACATTTCGGCAGCACCTCCTTCGTATTTATAAAATTTCTTAAATTGAGATACAATGAGATACATGGCACGAAGGCCGGTAATATGGCATGAAGGCTTGGCATGAAGGCGGGAATATAAACAATTTTCACAACAATAACTAAATTGCTCTAAAATACCCTTACCTATTGTTTTTCACTAAAATACCCTAACCCCGAACCCTAACCCTAACCCTAACCCTAACCAAAAATTCAAAATTACACAAAAATACCCTTAAATATTGCTATTTTCACTAAACTATCTAATTTTTTTTTCAAAATTACACTAAACTCCTCTTAACTATTACTCTTTTTACACTAAAATACCCCAACCTCAATCCCAATCCCAACCCCATTCTTAACCCTAACCCTAACCCTCACACAAATAAATAATGCTTAATTTCTCACATCCATTAATCTTACCCAATCAAATCCAACGAAAAAAACGCAATTCATTCCACATTGCATCACAATCCAAACTTTACCCATATCTTAAAACACAAAATTAATCCACCATTCCCCTCAATTTTCATCTGGGCACTAAAAAAACTCAACTTTTTAACAAAACTCAATCAGATCTCCAATACCTAGAAAGGAAAATTATAAATTTAAGCAAGACATCAAGAAAAAAGAACTTACAGTGCTCCTTTGGTGCTCAGCAGCGATGGAAAACCCAAAGACGGTCTCGTCGGGGAGAAGGAGGTGACAGCTGCGACTTAGTGTTAGAGAGAGGAGGCGATGGCGGCTGCGAGAGAGTGTGTGAGTGAGTGAGTGAGAGTGAGAGAGTTACAGTGAGAGAGAGATAGAGCTTACACTTGGAGGGGCGACGGGAAGGCCTGCGCTCAAAGGAGGAGGTTGCGACGGCGACAACGGCTTCGAGGAGGAGGAGGAGGAGGAAGAGGAAGGGGTCGGCGGATTCTAGGGAGGACAGGGAGGAGGAGGAAGATGATGGATTTTGGGAGGAAGTGGAGGTCGGAGGAGGCCGAACATCGGAGGAGGAGGTTGGAGGAGGAGGACGAAGAGGAGCTTCGGAAAAGGAGGAGGGATTTGGGAAAAGAAGATAGGGTTTTTTTTTTCTGTTTTATTTTTTTTTTTTAAAACCCCGTCGACATTGCCCCTACGGTTTCCACAGTAGGGGTTTCTTTGCCGGCACCGTAGGGGCAACTTAAATTTTGCATAAAATTTAATTTTTTTCGTAGAAATGCCCCTACGGTGTGCACCGTAGGGGCAACCTAATGTAGCCCTTATGGTTTTTCTAAACCGTCGGGGCTTGTTGGATATAAGTGCCCTCAAGACAGTTATTGTAATTGAAGGAGGTCCTATACGGAGAACAATCTTACTCGAGATAATAATATGCTATCTGGTTTGTCTTTATCTGTCATGTGTATATGTTTTACTCATTATCACGTATCGATAATACAAGAGATAGAACCCTTAGGATTTTTCTTGACTACCAGAATTAATGATAGGGATCATAATAGTGGGATCTGGGTTAGTCTATAAACACATCCTTAAATGTCCTTTGTTGTAGGAGTATCGAGACTGGACATCGGTACTCAGTTTAGACTAGTGTGTACGTTTCCTGATACGGTTAGAAGGCAATAGCTGATCCCACAGATATTGGTGTTTGACACTGAGAATTGTATACAAGTGCTCATAGGAATATGAATTACACTGGACAGACTCACCGAGAACTCCTAGATAGTATTATACCAATGTCAGGCAACGGTTCTCTGGTGATGATAGTACATGATAGTCCCTCAATCTGAGATCGCCACAGGGGCTTGTGTGTGTTCTCAATATACTTTGATTATTGCCCTACCATGGCTCAAAGGAGTCGTGCAAATAAGTTTTAGTTGGGTATAGTCCCGAAGCACATGGAGACAGTGAGCGGTCGAGAGGATTCGTCTCTCTCGGTATAGCGAGTCGATATCACGCAGTGCAAGACATGACTATAACCATAAGTCTGTGGCCACATCAAGTGAGATAAACTGATAAGTGTTATCAGTTGTATCTCTGTTGATTATGAGTTCGATGTCAGCACGACTTATTGAGTTATTGGGGGTCTGACAGTTCCACTCTTAGACCCGGTATGCGATACTCATTGACGAAGAAACCAGACTATATGGTATTCATCACTTATAGACTTTGTCAGGTCTGGATGAGTTTTCTCGTCGACCTGTTTTTATCTTGATCATATCTGGGTAGTCGTTACGTACAGCTAGTACCGCTGACAACCTTGTGGGTTAACCCGTGAGGCAATTGAAGCTAAAATTGTTTCAGATGCAATCGGATACGATCCTGTATAACCTACTGCCAGCGTATTGACGGGTCTTTAGAGTCCCGCAATGAAAGTGTCTGCCCAGGAGAAACGATGATACGGCGTGCGAGGATTCGATTAAATACGTATACGTGATACGCATAATTTAATCGGACGGTTGCTATACTAGTCGGTTTATTTATAAACCGGAATATTAAATAAGTATTGGCTTAATAATCGTATATGAGATATGCTTTCTATATGTGTATATAATACACACTCTCTCTTGCTCTTTCATTAGTATATGATACTGATAGATTTGTTTATGTATAGAATACATATATTCTTCTCTTTATGATTATATGTGTGTGTGTGTACGGATACATATACACTCTCTCATTTATATGTATTTGATACATATAAGACATGCTATATATTTGATACATTGTGTATTTGTATTTTGATACAAATATATTCTCTTTGTTGTTGAAAAATTAACAAAGATTGCATGTGGGGCCCACTCTCTCTCTCTCTCTTCGAATGACATAGGAGAGAGAAGGGAAGAGAGAAGAGTTTATTGAAACTCTTTATTTATTTATATATATATATATATATAGAGAGAGAGAGAGAGAGAGAGAGAATTGATGAGATGAAGAAAAGAATAGAAGTGAAGGGAAATGAAGAGAAAAGAAATGAAAAAAGTTTCATATTTATTTCTCTCTTCTTCTCTATCTTTTTCTTCTTCTTCTCTTGATAATTTTTTTCTTGGGTGAGCATGGCTTCTTCTTCCTCCTCCTCTTCCTGGTTTTTCTAAATTGAGCTAGAGAAAGGAAAAGAGAAAAAGAAAGACACTTTCATTACCGCATCATCCTCCTCATTTACCTAGCAAGTTTAATGTGTTGGTTTCTTCACTTTAGAAGTGAAGATGGAGTTTTGGGTTTGGGATTTTCACACGGATCATCTATGGTGAGGCGGTCGGCATCCAAGCACATCCGAGAACTCACTAGTTTAGCAAGGGTCTTCTGATAGATGATCGGATACGCTACAAAAGTTGTAGCTCCCCAAAACCCTCTCTAGTATATTTGCATGCTCTTTCTTTTTTTGCTAGTTAATGTGTTTGGAAGATTACTTATTGTTTGCGGGTGTTTGTGCTCGTAGGAATTTTAGTTATCCGTATTATTCGCTTCCGCATACCCTACTAGTGAGCACGACCATCCCTATAGGGCATGTCATCTTTCTACTAGTGTTGATTTGTTTCATTTGTCAATGAAATAAACGAATTCTATTTATTAATTCGACATGAAAACCATATTTATCTCGTTTTATCATCTAATAAAATATTGTGGCACTAGTACAAAGATGGTTTGTCTCTACGGATAGAAAAATCTGTAGGGGTAATTTTAGATTGCCCCTACGGTTCCCACCATAGGGACAAACAGAGCCCCTACGGTAGTAACCGTAGCGACATTTTACATAAAAATTAACTTTTATTATTTCCCCAACAGTGCTGCAAGAGAAACCCTTACGGTGGAAATTGTATGGAGGAAAGCAGGGGTTTTAAAGAAATAAAATAGAAAATCCTCTCCTCCTTTTCCCCACGCCCGATTATCCACAAAAATTTCCCCCCCAAAAAAATTCCCTCGCCCTCGATCCTCCTCTTCCTCCTCCTTCGTCGTCGTCCTCGAACTCTCCTCCTCCTCTTCACCGTCATCGAACCCTCCCCCTCCTCCATAGGGGCATTCATCTACGGTTTTCTCCGTAGGGGCATTTATCTGCCTCTGAGGAAGTTGTCCCTATCTGTCAAATTTTTTCGCCTACGCTGCCTACCGTAGGGGCAGCGGTTGGCTCCTACGGTTTCAACCGTGGAGCAAGCCTTATTCATAGTAGTGTGGCATAGAGATGTGCTTAATTAGAAGAGTCTGAAGATCAAATACGGAGAAAGGAGGGTTGTATGTAAGTTGTAAATTTCATCTTAGGTGAGATGCACAGAAATGGAATAAGGGTACAACGGGGAGGTCGAGTGATGTATGTTATGTATAGTTATATCTTCGACTAATGGATATATTATATTCATATTGAGCATTATGGATATAGACTAGGTGTAAAAAAAATTGTTGTTGTTCTTCTACTTTCTGTGTCAATTGTGCTAGCTTGTATGCTTGGATTCTCAGGGGAGCTAGAATAACACAACCTTAAAAAAGGTGCATGCAACCACACGAAAACTGTGTTTATTTCTCAATGTGTCATGCATTAATTGGAGTATTGAACCGGCATGAAACGAATTTAGAATCATGCAATTGCATACTCTTATTTTTTTTATTTTTTTTTATTTGAAGAGAAAGCAATTGTATCCTATTATACAGTCAACATTGATTAATACAAATCATTCTAACAAGTAGCATCTAGATAGAGTCTATTGTATATATTGCAATATATATAACATTCTAGAAAATTTTCTTTTACATAGAATCAACTCTATAATCTTTATTTATTTTTATTTTTTTGTCCAACATGAAGTTTGACACGGCCTCCTCGTTTCATTAGACAATTTCTTTTATGAAACTAGTACATTGTAAAATAAAGAAAAAGAGAAAATGCGAGAATACTACGACAAAGGCCATCATGGCGCCCCAACAAACTCCTACATCTCCGACACACAACATGCTTAAATCTAGTCTAATCATAGTGGTCACATAGGCTAATCAAAACTTTATATATATATATATATATATATATATATATATATATATATATATATATATATAACTCTCTTGCTTTCCATTGTTGTAGATAGAGAAGTATATATTTATATATACTTTTCATTTTCCTATTCTTTCTTTTTCTTTTTTTCTTTGACTGTAGAATTGAGTACACTGATCGATGTATAATGAATCATAGATTTATATCTATCATGGAGATGAAACAAAGGAAGAAGAGCATGAAAGATTTAAAGATGCAACTGCAAGGAAGAAACTTATGGGCAATAAATAAATTGCAAAAATAAAATAAAATTGCAGAGCAAACAGAAGGTATCAGAGAGCTGGCAGCAGCTTAACCTATGTGAACCCACTTCTTCATCATAAGATGCAATATTAAAGCCGAACTGAAAAGTTGACACACAAGCTGCTAGCCCATCATCATATAATATTAATTATGAAGTAGCAGTACTACAGTTTCTCCTCTCACACCAAAACCCAAGTCAACGTTTTCAAAAGAAATCTTGATAGATTTTAAAGCTCGTCTGAACTTCATATGTATATATATATATATATACATATGTATATATATATATACATATGTATATATAATGAGGTTAACGGAGGCAAGGTGCCATAGGAGTGAATTTCCTCCCGTGGCGTCGGAAAAATGCATCATCCATGATTTTTTTCGACGATCGGCATATATCACCTCCATCTTTATCATCTAAGATGTGGATACACCAAATTTCATGTGATCATACAATTTTTTCATCTTTGATTTAGTTGATGCAAAATTAATGGTTTACCGACAATAGAACTTTTTACGTTGCTAATTCAACGGTGAAAAAATGGTGAAATCACATAAAATTTGGTGTATACACATCTTAAATGATAACGATGATAATGATGGATGCCGATCGTCGGAAAAAATGGTGAAGGTTGTATTTTTTCGACGCCATAGAAGGAAATTCCCTCATATGGTCTCTTTCCTCAATTATTCTCTCTCTTTATATATATATATATATATATATATATATATATATATATATATATATATATATGAGAATAATGGAGGAAAGATGCAATAGGAGGGAATTTCCTCCTATGGCGTCGAAAAAATACAACCTCTATTGTGCTTTCTGACGATCGAACCCATTATCTTCATCGTTATCATCTAAGATATGGGTAAACCAAATTTCATGCTATTCTACAACCTTTTCACCGTTTAATTAGTGGGTTCAAAATTAACGGTTTACCGACAATAGAACTTTTTACATTGTTAAATCAACGGTGAAAAAGTTGTAGAATCACATAAAATTTGGTGTACCCACATCTTAGATTTTAACGATGAAGATGATAGATTCCGATCGTCAGAATACACGATGGAGCGTATATTTTTTCGACGCCAGAGGAATTAAATTTACTCCTATGGCCTCTTTCCTCCATTATTCTCTCTCTCTGTACACACACACTAAGAAATAACCCACATGCAGCAAAAAGTAATCAGTTTTTTTGTTGAGAACTGAACCGACATATTCATCATACCTAGCTATTTTTGTAGCTCCCACAACACTTGCATGAAGAAAGTAGAGAAATAGAAATATTTATAGAGATAATATAGGCATAAATACACATGACCCAAATCTAGCTATGACTTCAAAAATAAAATTAGGGTGCTTCATGAGTCCCTATTTTTGTTGGTCCACAATATAACTTGCATATTAGACATGCATGAAAAAAGTTAAAATAGAAAGAAAATACAATATATAGCATGATCCAAATCTAGTAGCTCACACTAAATTAGGGTTTCGTCATGCATATTCCATTGTTGTAGCTCCCACGACTTTTATATGCCTTTGAAGAAAGTTAAGAGTACAAAATAGAGACAAATAAATATATAATACCACACACATAACATGAGCTAAATCTAGTTATGTCTAAACACTAATAGTTTTTGTTCCAAATAATAGACCGTAACCTGATTCAAGCTGGATTTAGCACTAGATCATTTTGCAACCTCTTTCTCAACGCTAAAGCTAGTAGTAGTTGACACCAAAATCATGGATCATCTCTTCTCCTTGTTCTTCTTCTTCTTCTTGAAATGAGCAATATGGGAAAGGAGCTAAAGTTGGTGTTAGAGGTGGCAAGTCAAAGCTCAACATCTCTTGAGTGGGAGCCATAGAACTGATACTATTGTAGATACTAGCATTATCAATGATAATACTACTATCATAAGATGCAAAGTTGAGTGTGGCTTCTTCATTAACCGGCATCATCATAGCTGCTTGATGAAGCCAGATTTGAGTTTTAAGAAACTTCACATAATTGATGGCCTCCTCTAACATTGAAACAGTGTCCATCTTGTTCCCACCAGGGACCAAGCTCTTGAGGACCTTGAAACGGTCGCTGATCCGATGCCGCCTTTGTCGAGCCGCGACGCTTTGCGGGTCAGTCGAGAGCTTGACGCCCGACCCGCTCTTTGAGTTTCTCCTCTCTTTAGGGTTTTGGGTCATGAGAGATGTCGACGATGAAGAGTTTTCTCCACTTGAATAGTTAATTACCCAAGATGGGGGTTGTAATATTTGTTGTTGTTGTTGGAAGTTGTAGCTTTCCATTATTTTGAGTTGGTTTTGATTGCTCTCTCAGGGTTGTTTATGTTAATTTGAGTATTGAGTTTGGAGTAATGAGTTTGAAGGGGTTATATAGATGTGTGGTTGGAGAGAGAGAGAGAGAGAGAGAGAGAGATGCAACTTAATGGGAGAGAGGTCAAGTGAGTCAGCTGATATCTAGGGATAAGGTCATATGCATAGGAAATCCTAGGTAGGGTTTTGGTTGGATGTATGCATAGGAAACCCTAGGGTTTTGGTGAGGAGATAGAAATTAGGGTTTGAGAAGGGGGAGTACAAGTCCTTTGTCTGCATTCCTTCTGCAATAATATAGATATAATGCCTCGTTGGTTGAGTTTTCATTCATATGTACGGTGCATCATTTCCCTCATTCTTACTTGTTAGTCAATGTTAAGATGCAGTAAAATAGGTGATCATTGATATGTCTTCTCTGTTCTCGGAGTCTCTTGTGACACAGCATGAGATTATTATAAATTTTCTATATATTAATTAAACCTAATGTTATACAAAAAGAAAATATGATCCAAATCACACCAACATTTGATTTGAAACTTTTATATATATATATATATATATATATATATATATATATATGAGAATAATGGAGGAAAGATGCCATAGGAGCGTCGAAAAATGGATCCTCCCTCAATTTTTCCGACGATCGGCACCCACCATCTTCATCGTTATCATCTAAGATATGGGTACACCAAATTTCATGTGATTCTACAGCTTTTTCAACGTTGATTTAGTGGGTTCAAAATTAACGGTTTACCGACAATAGAACTTTTTACATTTCTAAATCAACGGTGAAAAAGCTGTAGAATCACATGAAATTTGGTGTACCCACATCTTAGATGATAACGATGAAGATGGTGAGTGCCGATCGTCGGAAAAAATGAGAGGGGGTGTCTTTTTTCGTAGATGATAACGATGAAGATGGTGAGTGCCGGTCGTCGGAAAAAATGAGAGGGTGTGTATTTTCGACGCCATAGGAGGAAACTCCCTCCTATGACCTCTTTCCTCCATTATTCTCATATATATATATATATATATATATATATATATATATATAGAGAGAGAGAGAGAGAGAGAGAGAGAGAGGAGAGAGAGAGTATGTATATATATATATATATATATATATATATAGAGAGAGAGAGAGAGAGAGAGAGAGAGAGAGAATAATGGAGGAAAGATGCCATAGGAGGGAATTTCCTCCTATGGCGTCAAAAAAATACAACATCCATCGGTTTTTCCGACGATCGGAACCTATCATCTTCATCGTTATCATCTAAGATATGGGTACACCAAATTTCATGTGATTTTACAACTTTTTCACCGTTGAATTAATAGGTTCAAAATCAACGGTTTACCGACAATGGAACTTTTTATTGCTAAATCCAACGGTGAAAAAGTTGTAGAATCACATAAAATTTGGTGTACCCACATCTTAGATGATAACGATGAAGATGATGGGTTCCGATCGTCGGAAAAACCAATGGAGGTTGTATTTTTTCGACGCCATAGGAGGAAATTCCCTCCTATGGCCTCTCTCTCTCTATATATATATATATAGAGAGAGAGAGTAAAGAGAGAGAGAATAATGGAGGAAAGAATAGGAGGGAATTTCCTCTTATGACGTCGAAAAAATACAACCTCCGCCATTTTTTCCGACGATCGGCACCCATCATCATCATCGTTATCATCTAAGATGTGCATACACCAAATTTCATGTAATTCCACAACTTTTTCACTGTTGAATTAGCAATGTAAAAAGTTCTATTGTCGGTAAACCATTAATTTTGCACCAACTAAATCAACGGTGAAAAATGGTATAATCACATGAAATTTGGTGTTTCCACATCTTAGATGATAAAAATGGAGATGATGTATGCCGATCGTCGAGAAAAATCATGGAGGATGCATTTTTCCGACGCCATAGAAGAAAATTCCCTTCTATAGCACCTTTAACCCCAATCTCTCTCTCTCTCTCTCTATATATATATATAGAGAGAGAGAGAGAGAGAGACACACACACACACACTCTGTTCAAATTAATTTATTTTTGGTCTCATATGTTCAATCCTCTCATCTCAAGACATATTCTGTGTATCTTCACTGTTGGAAAACACACCTATTTCGTTAGGTGTTTATTTTGTCGGGTATTATCTGACGAAATAACCTCCAGTAAAACAAATATATACAGAAATACTTTAAAAATTCTGTTTGGTTATTCCGTCAGTTAATACACGATAGAATAACCGAATTAAATATAAACCTTCGGGTTTGAGAATGGATTCCCTTTTCCAAACCAAAAAAAACTCTCTCAAAATCCCTCTTCCGAGCTCCGACCTCCTTCTCCTCCCATCGCCGGCGACGATCGACGATCAGCCCCCTCCTCCTCCTCATCTTCCTCCAAGTGCAGTCCTCCTCCTCGTCCCCCTTCCAAGCCACCGACCCCCTCCTCCTCCTCCTCCAAGCCGTCGCCGTCGTCGCAACCTCCTCCATGTCTCCCCTCCAAGCGTATGATCTCTCTCTCTCTCTCTCTCTCTCTCTCTCTCTTTCACACACACACACTCTTTCGCAGCCGCCTCTGCCTCCTCTCTCGCAGCCGCCAACCGCTACCGCCTGCTTCCCGATGATCCTGTCTCCGTCTCTTCTGAAGGTCAAGTAAGCAATGGAAAATTAGAATTTCTTTAATTAAATTTTATTTTAATTAAATTCTTTGGATGATGATGAATTGGTTATTTGTTTGCTTATGTGGTGAGGGTGGGTGTGATTATTTCTTTGGTTGATAATGAATTGGTTGATTGTGATTAGAATATTAATGATGGATATGGTTATTTGCTTGGTTAATGTTGTGATGAGAATTGTTGCTGAAGGGGTAGATTGTGGTGATAATTATTGATGTTATTGCATTGTTATTGATTTATAGAGAGAATATTGGTATTTAGTTTTAGTTTTTAAAAAGAGAAAAAAGGTTTGGGAAGGAGGAGGAAGGTGATGCAAAAGGAGGTGAAGGAGTTGGGATGGAAAGAGAAGAGAGAGGAAGGTTTTAGAAATTTGAGACTTTTTTCTTCTGAAATATAAGAAATTGAAAGTTATGTCAGGAGCAGAATACTTAACATATTTATGTATCTGTTCATTTCTAACAAATGACCTATGAAAGCCATTTCTCTTTTATTGCAAGTTATGATGGGAACATGAATAGATTTAAGTATTTTTTTAGGTTATTTGTATGATTTTGTTTTTGGTTGTGACAGTGCTGGAATCGAATAATTTGATAGGTTTATAAATAAAAAGATGAATTTGAATCCCAAGTTTGATGTGAAACCAAAATAACAACATGAAAAACAAAAGCATAAGTTGGAACGAAAAAATTTAAAAAAACATATGAATTGAACCTTGAACTTATGAATAACAAAAGAATACAAAGTAGAAAATGGGCTACTCCTACTAAATACTTCAATAACCGACGGTATTGAAACGATAACTATCAAAACTAATCTAATTAAGTGCATGATACTTGATGATAACAAAAAATAAACCAATACATATCGTCATCGAGTATCTCACATTGATAAAATATCACGCCTTAAACCCCGTCTATCAGTTATTTGCGTACGTTTATCTTCTTGACATAAAACTACACATGGATTGTCAACCTTAAATTTTAATCGTTCTTCGTTGACAGCCATCTCATAGTTTATATGACGAGAAGATTAGAGAGGTCGAGATATGAAGTGAAAGGGAAGGGGAAGTTGGTTTTTTATGGTGACTATTATAGAAAACTAAGAACGAGATGGTTATTGACAAAGAAGAGAATGAGAACGGCAAGTTTTTATCCTCGATATCCAATATAGAGTCGTTAATATCGTTGGTCACGATAAATCACTCAAATGTATCCCGAGGGCGACCCGCAAAATAGAAGATCAAGAACACGAGAATCCATTTTCCTCACCCGGCATAGATGTGATACGAGCTAGTGTTTAATCACATCAGGCACACCATCAGAAGACTCAATCTCTTCAGCATTCTTGCAAAGAAATTTCATGCTTAAATCATGCAATGAAGGAACTCTCTTTTCCAAAGCCTTAAACTTTCTATCATTTGAAGGAATCCACTGAATTTTCATCTCAATATCATCATCATATTTATTGGAAAAAGAATCCAACTCCCGAGCAATGAGTATTTACTTTCGGTCCCTAATAATCTTCATAGCCGCTGAGAATAGCCCCAGCCAATATTACTTATGATCCTCGTTCTATAGTAAATCCTCTTCTTTCTCTTCATCCTCAGACCTCTTTTCTTCTTCTTTAAAAAGAGCATATTCGAAGGACAATTTTATAGCTAAGTTCATCTCTGCTTCTTTTCGATACACCGTTGTCATCCTCGTTGTCACCTTCCTTCAACTTCTGCGCTTTATTGATTCTTCCCCAACTTCTTATGACAGAACTTGGGTATTTTCAAACATAATTTTGTTAATCGATGATTTATTTTCTTCAATGACAAATTTTCCTTTCCCATTCTCTTCTTTGTCAATAACCATCTCGTTCTTAATTTTCTCAATGCAGTTACCATAAAAAACAACTTCCCTTTTCCCTTTTCCCTTTCGCTTCATAGCTCGACCTCTCTACTCTTTTCGTCGCATAAACTACAAGATGGTTGTCAACGAAGAACGATTAACGTTCGAGATTGACAACCCACATATAGTTTTATGTCACAAAGATAACCGTATGCATACAAATGATAGACGTGTTCTAAGACGTGATATTTTATCAATGTGAGATACTCGATGACGATATATATCGGTTTATCTTTTATTATCATCGAGTATCATGCACTTAATTAAATTAGTTTTGATGGTTATCGTTTTAATCATGAAGAGACACTTCCTCTGATGAGGCGAAATGGGCGGTGAAGCCCGTGACTTGGACAGATGAGTATTGGGCCGCCATAATTCAACACATCGCTTCAGATGAATTTAGGGTACATATATTTCTTAAACTGTAAAAGTATTAGACATTAATCCGGTATTAGTATGAGATGTTATATCATATCTATATAGTAGACGAGGAGCGAGCGGGGATCAGTAGTGCAGAGTCATAACACTGATCATTGGTTGGGCGGAGGGATGAATTCCTCCCAGTATGGAGTTGCTTATGTAAGAAAAAATCAAATATTCTGAATTTTTCTATTTCCTGAACTTGATCTAAATCGAATTTTTGTCTAAATGGCAGGCGAAACAGACGGAAGAAATGCACAACCATGTGGACATTTATGGGATGGGGTTTGTGCGTCACTCCAGTTTCCCTAGCTCACAGAAGGTGACTGAGCATTACGTAAGTATGTTCCTATACGGGTATTTTGTACTTATTTAAATTACTTAATTTCGTTTTTCATAATTGACTTAATTTGGTTCATACTGTAATTTCGTGTAGCAAGAGATGAGTAGAGAGATTGATGAGTGGATGGCAGCGTTTGTCGGGGAGTATGACCGAGATCCCACTCCTGTTGAGCTTCATAGGATTAACGAGGATGTCATTCAGCGACACAACCTGGATCGGCATGGGAGAGTTCATCTGGGCAGTCAAGGCATTTCGCCTACGGTATATCATTCCTATCAGGGTCCGGGATTACATTCTCCTCAGATACGCGGAGGGATATTTGTTCAGGAGCCCGTGCCCCCATCTGCATCTCCTTTTCCACCTCGGTATTCCATTGAGAAGTCATGTCTCCTCATACTCCTGCGAATTCTCGAGCACCCTGTCTTCTCATCTCCTTCTGCATCTGAACTCTCGTCGGCTTCAGGTTCACGAATGAGGATGTCCCAAGAAGAAGTCTATGAATCTCTTGAGACGAGAATAGAGATCATCCGGAGCTTGATGCGTCAAGGGAAGTAAATACCAGATGTAAATTTGATAATTCTTGATTTCAATACATATTTCATATAATTATCGACAATACTGTATACTAATACTTGTCTATTGATAACACTATAGTACCTGCCCGATTTCGAGGGCTTTCCAGACGACGGCGGCGCCCAGTGAGCTCGAGATGGAGTGGAAAAGCACAAAACGCGTGCGCATCGACGAATCACTCCATTTCGTACGTTTTTCGTTTGAAGAAGCTGTAAAATACGATTACAAGAATGAATTTGTAATTGAATTGAATTTAATATTGAATTGATTTGAGTTATGGTTGTTTGTATATTAGTAATTGAATTGAGTTGTATTTGTTTGTATATCAGTAATTCAATTGAATTTGTATCAAATGCTCGAAAACCATCCAAAACATGCTCTATTCCCCCCCCCCTCTATATGTAACTTATTTCGTAGAGTTATTTCCGACGGAATAAGTTATTTCATCGGAAATAGCCCGGCGAAATAAGTTGCATACAGGAAAACTTTCCCAGTTTTTTCGAATCTATTCCGTCGGATATATTACAATGGAATTAGGCACCCGACGAAATAACCTTTTTTTTTGTCGTAATTTATTCCGTCGGACATCAGTCGACGGAATAAGTGTATTTCGTCGGGTGCACGTTTAATTCATTGGGCATCACCGAAGAAATAATTAAAGGGGTATTTTTTCTTGAGGTGCTTTTGCACCTTTTCAAATATCTCCGAAGTTGAAATTGCTCTTAAGATAGTAAAATAGTGAAAATTAATGCTCCAGTATTGATTCAATATTTGGTTACTGAATAACGAAGGTATGACACGTATTATAATAACTATTAAATTTTAAGTAGGAGTGTCAAGTTTTTAATGTGAGAGTAAATGGGCTCTCAATACAGTGAATTTACATCAAAACTTAAGCCAATTTATATCCGATACCAATGTAAAGCTTTTCATTTGTCCAACGGGGACTATTTTTCAAACACTCTCCCACGCGTCAAACCATGACTTTAGGTTTTGTACTTTTTGATTTTTTGACTTTGGATGTTGGATTTTTTGAATGACTCACTGCTGCTGATATGGCTTGTCCCTGCTGTTGGAACCGTAGAGACAAACCATTATCCCTACGGTGGGATCCGCATGAGTAGAAATATGATCCGTAGGGATAGATAAATGCCCCTACGGTTAAGAATTTGCCCCTGCGGTTTCCAACGTAAAGAAAATTATTATTATTTTTAAAAAAATAATATCTTGTCCCACCGTGAGAACCGTAGGCGCAAAATATCAATTATTTTTTATCTTATAAGAATAATATCTTACCCCTATGGTGGGAACTGTAGAGGAAAAGTATCAGTTTTTTTTATTTTAAAAAAAATAATATCTTGCCCTCACGGTTGGAACCGTAGGGGCAAATTTATGCCTCTACGGTGGGAACCCTACGGTGGGAACATTTAAAAAAAATTAAAAAAAATACTGTTTCTGCTTTTTGTCCGCTCTGTACACAATAATATATCACTTACTATATTATGTACCCAAATACAAAAATATATATCAATAACATTCCACACATAATATATAAAGAAATACAGAATTGTAATAAATAACAAACATTATCTAAATATTTATACCATTAGTCACATTAGTTTATATACAAAGATATAACAAATACAAATATACATTCTTCAATGGTATAGTTTGAAGTTTATTTTTTTTGGTTAACTCTCAATATTTACTCATCCACACGTCGTCGTCATTCTCCTCCTTTCGGTTGACGAACACAATGTTGACCTCTGCAAGAATACCAAGCAGATCTACTCTAATTGTTTTATTGAGTGGGCCCACTCTGGATGAGACTGGTTTCGCTTTGGATGATGACGCTCGCTTTGGGCGATGACGCTTTTGTCCGCTCTCCAAATTTGCAGTCTCAGAAAGAGTACATCCACTTGACATTAAACATGGCTTAAAAGCCCATGAAGACAGCAAAAAGGGGTCCTCGCCATGCTAAAATAGAAGCCCCTTGCAATGCAAAGAGAAGGGTCCCCGCCGCACACAATAAGGCCACACCATTACGCCAAGGGGCTTCGCTACCGTGCGCCAAGGGTCTGCGCCGTGCGCCAAGGGTCTCTATCGCTATGTTCTAAGACGTCCCGCCATACTCCTAAGGGGTCCCCGCCGCTATGCCTAAAAGATCTTCCGCCGCTCCTCTATAAGGTCTCCGACGGCGGCGAGAAATACTCCCCATGTCCTCAATCATGGCCCATGTTCATGGCCACAATACTAACTGCTCTAGAGGTTATAAAAGCTTTCCACATGCTCTTAAGAAAGGGTTAATCACTTCTAATCACAAAAATCACCGAGTGTGACTGTAGAACCACCGAAGAACATCAAGAAACTCCTAAAAGCCCAAGTCTTGAAGAGAAAGAAGAGAAGAAGAGTTCAAATGAACATAAGTATAGAGCATCAGATCTCCTTTTCTCTCCAATTTCTTGTGCTTCAATGATGCGTGGTTCAATCACTTTAAAACAAAAAGATCCATGGCATGCTTGATAAAGAGTTATCCCCAAGATGTAAAGTTGACGACTCTATTTGGAAATGCTCGATGAACTTGAAATTCTATAATAAGCCATATGACGGCTTTAAAGCTAACCTATGAGATGCTTGTAAAAGTTATCCCTCTTCAGATACTCTTCGGAGTTATCCCCATATATACGGATACTCGTTTGAGTTATCCACCATGAGATTCTCCTCGTAATGGGCTCTGTAGGTGTATACATGGGCAAAAAATGAACAAATGCACATATATATGTACTGGACATAAAATGCATAATGAAAACTTGACAAAACAACATATGGCGGGCATTCCCCATCAAAAATACAATGGTGATGACCCCTTATAAGTCCCCGTGCCAACACAATCCATGGCGGCGCCCTCCATAGGCCTCCACAAACCCTGTGCAAACTATGGAGGCAATCCCCCAGAGGGCCTCTGCGCTCAAAAATAACGGCGGCAATCCCCTAGAAGCTTCTGTATCCTTCAAAACTTAAGTGGTGGCACCTCTAGCGAGTCCCACATCTATCAAACTATTGGCGGAAACCCCTTATAAGACCCTGCGCCAACCAAACTGATGGAGGCGGTCTCGGAAGCTCCAAAATAATAGCGGTAACCTTCCCCAAAGGTCCCTGCATCCCACAAAGCTATGGCGGTGACCCCCAAGCGGGTCCCATAACCATCAAATCAACGTCAGAGACCCCCAGTGGCCCCTACTTTCTCTAAAATCAGTGGTGGTGACCCCCTAGCGGGCCTCACTCATACCAAATCCCATGAAGGTGACCCCCAGAGTTCCCCTTAACCTTATACCAAAATCAATGGCAGTGACCCTTCAGTGGGCTCCACACCTATCAAAACCAACGATGGTAACCCCCAGAGGTCCACGAATCCTATAAAACTGTGACGATGACCCCGTAGAGGTCTCACGTTTGCTACCAAACCCATGTCTAACATATATCATGTGAAAACCAAATCCCCAGCACATCGGAGAAGACGTTAAACTAATATGATGGTCCGGGGTGACCTTAAACTAATATTTATGTTCGATATGACATTAAAATAATACCCATATCCGGGATGACTTTAAACTAATGCATATACCAACCCCTGCCCTATGGAAAGTTAATAATAATGACTTATCATACATTATCCACGGGTGACCATGGACCACTACGTCTCTAAACTGGAATTTACCCTGCAGCGGGTCACATCAGATCAACCTGCTGTATACAATCCACGGGCAACCATCTTGGCATAGAAACCAACTATACGTTACAAAGAAGTCAACCACTATATCCCCACAAAAATCCCACAATACCTGGTCCGAGACGACCTTAAACTAATATTTACGTCTGAGATGACTTTAAACTAAAATTATGGTCTGAGAAGACTTTAAACTTATATTAACGTCCGAGATGACTTAAAAATTGAAGGGTTCCCTAGTGCTCGCGATTAATGCAAAAGCGAATTGCAAATAAAAATTTCAAACAAGCATGAGGAAATCAAACCTAGCGATCGATTCCAAACATTAAACTAGAAAACCAAGCATACTATACTAGGAGTTTAGGGAGATAGCTACATTTGTAGTGTGTCTGTCCAATTGCGGAAGACCCCTACACCGCTCCATGGACTTTCGCTAGGCTCTGAAGTTATCAGGAAAAAACTTGCAAGACGATTGACCTTGCCGAAGATGATCCATCCGAAGGAGTCCAAACCCAAGCTCGAGTTTCACATCAAAATGGAGCAACTCACATACAAAGCTTGCTACAAATGGAGTGTAAGTGATGTAGTTGTGTTAATCTCTTGATTTCTCTCTCTTTATCTTTTCTTTTTCTCTTTGAAGCTAACCAAAAGAGAAGAGGTAGAGAGAAGATGATTGTGTCAAAACTTCTCTTTTCCTTTGCTCTTATCGACTTAAGAAAAGGGTGGGTGTTTTTGTGACTCATCAAGATGAGTCATAAGCCTACACTAGCCAAACACTTCTCACACCTTCTTAAAGAGAATAGAAAAGAATATGTGTATAAATACACACACACAAATACACACACACGTATACGTAACAAATACATATACCCGTATTCGTATCAAAATATAAGTACCGTATTCGTATCAAAATACAAATATCTGTATTCGTATTGAGGAGCAAATACCCGTATTCGTATTGCGGTACAAACACCCGTATTCGTATTGCGGTACAAATACCCGTATTCGTATCAAAATACAAATAACAAAAAGAGAGAGATAATACCAGCTCTCAATGATCTGGCTATCTTTCAAACCTGCTAGTATTACCAAAACGTCCGATTAAAATACATGTATCAGTGGCACATATTTAATCGAACCCATGTACGAATCAAAATATGCACATTATATCGTTTCTCCTGAACCAGATAATCTTTTGTGTGGGATTATAAAGACTCTACAACACGTGAGCAGTAGTTACTGGATATAATCCATAACCGCAAGCACGTCAGAGACACTAGCTGTATGTAACGGCTATTCAGGTATTGAACGAAAAGAAGGTCGATAAGCAAGTTCATCCATACCCATACCGAGCCTGTAAGTGGCACTCTCCATACAGTCTGGTCTCTTCGTCTAACAATATCGCATACCATGTTTAGAGGGTGGATAATATCAGAACCCTAATAACCCGATAAGTCATACCGGTGTCAAGCTCATCACCTACTGAGAAACTACTGATCTCCTATCAGTAAATCTCATCCACCATGGTCAGGGATTTATGGTGATAGCTGTTTACCGCCGAAAATGAGACTGAGGCGTGGAGAGTGCGTCCAGCCTAAATATGGGGATAGATACTGTATGGAATATATCCATCCACTTCTCCAAAAATACCAAGTTGATTTATGGCACCGTATATCGGAGTTTTTGATGGATGCGACCGCGGTAGCTGAACTTTTCAGATTCCCCCTCAATGATGAGGGGTTTTGATTGTGAGGACGCTTTTTCTTGCAGGCGCAAGCCCCTGCAGTTAATTATGTTATCGCAAAGAGATAACAATTTTCTCCTACTCCATAGACATTACTTCGTGTCGTGTTATGTATATTGTTTATTTTGCGGTTGCCCTTAGATTTTATACGGAGATTAATTTATGTCATCGCCCGTAGGATGCGAATTAGTCCAAATGCATACATATTAGATTTGGGGTGAACTTAGGACGTATATCTCATGTAAATGAGGTCCATCAGTTCGGGGGATACTTGTGTTTGATCTAAGAATCATTAGTCGTATATGGGACTAAGATCAACTTAGAAGATTTGGCTAAGTATCGTTAGTTGTATTGGGACTAAGATCAACTTAGATAACATGATATAAGGAACTTTAGTCGTATATGGGACTAAGATCAAGTTAGATGACAGTGAGTCAACTGATCATCTGATCACATATGAAACATAAGCTTCCATACTTAGCATATTTTGGCTAAGTTCCAAGATTTGGCTTGTCATCGGTGCACTATCTATGGGTAGCCCGTGGATAGTATACGGTAGTCAATATGGAGGCAGTCCGCATGGCAGAACACCAGTTTAGGGACATAGCGGTCCATCTTTCAGCTTGCGCGCACGTGTATATCACGCGGTGAAGCGCATTATGGGAACATATACTTAGGGTGCGTCCAATTTAGGGTGCGATCCAACTTGAAAGCATTTATATTTTTTCCGAAGATATACATATACATATATGTATGTTTTCATAAATTGTTAGGATGGTGGGCACATCTATATGAAATGAGCCTCAATATGAAGTGCGCATCTATAAGGGGTGCGTATCAATATGAAGTGCACACTGTATGAGGTGTGCATCAAGGGTTATGACATTCCCTGCGTTGATTAAATTTCATATTTTTCATTAAGTTGGG
Source organism: Agapanthus africanus (assembly GCA_030015575.1). NCBI lineage: Eukaryota > Viridiplantae > Streptophyta > Magnoliopsida > Asparagales > Amaryllidaceae > Agapanthus > Agapanthus africanus. Next base: position 205,196,079 of record CM057341.1, on the reverse strand, counting down.
ACAAGAAAAGACTCGTTGGTTATTGGGACCCGCCACCTCTCTAAAGACGCTGAGGAATTACAACGCTGTATATCAGAGGGGTGGAAGGATATACCCTTCAACCAAATCCCATATATGAGGGAAGAGAACATGTTGGAGAATGGCTTCTAGGCGAACTTGTATTTTATCTATGGATTGTTAGTCTTATATTAGACTAAGATCAACTTAAATAACATGGGTTGAGAATTTCTAATCGTATATGTGACTAAGATCAACTTAGATATCATGGATTAAGGATCGTTAATCTTGTTTTCGATTAAGATCGACTTAAAGTTGTCTATTTGATCATAAGATCACATATGAGAAGTATAAACTTCCATACTTAGTTTATTTTAACTGAGTGTTCAAGTAACAGCTTGCTAGTCCAAGTGTGCATGTACATTTGAGGTGAACATGTACATGTAATTCTTTAAAGAGAGAGCGCCTGTGCATATCACGTGATTGTGCACTTGCTTGTGGTCGGGGCCTGCACACATGCATATCACATGATGTGCACTTTTTATCATTCATGGGGGTTGCGCATGTGCATATCATGTGGTTGTGCACTTGTTATCAGTCATGAGAATTGCGCATGTATATGCGTGCATGTATTGAAGGGTGATATGTTCCACTTACGCACACGTGAGTATCACGTGATGCGCAACCTTTCCAGAAGCATTATTTTATCTAAGTGCTTATGTGTGCACTTCTGTATGGGCAAACTTCTGTTTAAGTGCGACCTAAGATTAAATGCGCACCATTTTTCAGAAAGCTACGGTACGCATCTATATGGGAAAGTTGTTGATTTTCGAGAAAGCAAAGGCTTTCAATAAAGCAAAAGCTTCAAACTCATATCTTTCGTTCTTTTTGGATGCACGTGCATCGCACGTTCACATTTGCAGAGCACTATTGGTGTTTGTGTCCTTACGCAATTGCATAGCCCATTGAGAAAAGTTTAAGCTTTCAAGTGAAGCGTATGTTTCTATTTGGTAAGGCCTAGGCTTCAAAGGGAAGATGAAGGAGATATTTTTGGTTATTGGGACCCACCATCTCTCCGAAGATGCTGAGAAATTACAGCGCTGTACATCAAAGGTGTGGAGGGATGCACCTTTAAACCAGTCCCGTTCATCAGGGCAGAGAACATGTTGGAGCATTATTTTTGGAGATGCCAGAAAGGCTTGTTTGAGCTTAGCGCACGTGCGTCGCACGTGTTGTGCTTGATGCGGGCGCACATGCATCGCACGTTTTGCGCCTGATGCCGGCGCATGTGTGTCGCACATGTTGTGCATGGTATCGGCGCATGTGCGCTGCATGTGAGCGCATGGCACGTACGGTGCATGTGCGAGCATGGCACCGGCGCACGTGCGTGCACGTGGTGCGCACAGCATCTGCGTTTATTTATATGCGCACTAAGGGTGGCATGTATACCCAAGAAAGCAAACACTTTTAAAAGAAGCAAACGCTTATGTGATAACGATTCCTCACTCTTTTTTGAGAGGTCTTCCCCCTTATTTATAAGGGAGTGGTAGAGAAGAGAACTCTTTTTTTCCCGATATGGGACTAAAGATGTATCCCCCATGTGGTAGAGAAATACTTAAACCATACGCGTATAGCGCATTTCCTTATAACTTTTGATTCTGGAAGAGTTATGAGGCCCGTAATACATCAAATCGAAGATTTTTTCGAGACGCTTTCGAAGCCATCAGAATTTTTCTGCTTCTCAGTCGGGAGTTTGGTAAAATACAGACCAGAAAATACTGGTTTGCATTTTCTTAAGCGTATTGCTGTCATTTGATACTTTGGGCTCTTTTGTGCAGAAATTTTAGGCTGGAACAATAGCCAACCGAACACAGCACGATATCGAATCGCTATACCGGAAGAGACGAATCCTTTCCGATTGCTCACTGTCTCCATTTAGCTCGGAACTGTACCCAACTAAAAGCTGTTTGCATGACTCAGTAAAGCCGTGGTAGGGTAGTAATCTAAGTACAGTGGGAACTCACACGAGACAAATGACGATCTCAGGTCTACAGACTACCCGTACTCATTTCACCAGAGAACTGCTATCTGACGATATGTATAGTACCACATAGAAGTTCTCGACGAGTCCGTCCAGTGTACTCACCTCTAGTGAGCACATATATACAATTTTAGGTGTAACCCACCAATGGCTATGAGACCTGCCACAGCCCCTCATCGGGGTCTAGAAACGTATACACTAGTCTATCTGGAATATCGATGCCCAGTCTTGATACTCTTACGACTAGGGACATTTAAGGATGTGCTTGAGGACTACCCAGCTCTCACAAGTATGATCACAATCATAACTCTGGTAGTCAAAAAAAGATTACAGACTTTATCATTATGTATTAGCGACACGTAATAACGAGTAAAACGTATACAAATTAATGATAAAGACAAACCAGATAGCATACTGTCATCTCGAGTAAGACTGTTCTAACCGTATAGGTCCTCCTTCAATTACCATAATTGTTTGCCTACAATTACAATAATTGCCTTGAGGGTACTATATCCAACAATCTCCCACTTGCACTTAAGGTCAATTATTGCGGTATCGCTTACCCACAGCTCGTGTACTACCGAATACCCAACTTCTTTACTAACAGCTTGTGTGTTCGAGATAGATCCTCAGTGAGTAGATCCGCTATAATGTTTCTAATATTATTTCTCTATATCTCAACTTCGCGGAGATCAACTATTTCCCGAACTGAGCGATACCCTGCCTCAGAATTTGTTTAGATACATGATGAGACCAAATTCATAAATGAACAATATTATCTAATAAACTTCTTGGGCTGTATCCTCCGCTAAATTTAATCAGCATCCTGCACGATGTCTACCTCGATATTCCGCTTGGAACCCTATCCAACATACTGCCCTTCAGAAGAGGGTAAACTTATAACTCTGACAGCCATTCTATCATCCAAGTCATCTTGGAAGCTAGAACCGGTAACTGCCTCCTGTAGGAGGCTGTCGTTATCGTATACCAAGAACATCCTAATATGTTCTTCACTGCTTCACTTTGATACTCCAGGATTGGATTAATATCCGCTTACTACAGCAAGTCAAAAGTAACATCTGGTTTGGTACATGATATCGCATGATTGACCTAATTGCCAAAGCAATTGAAATGTCATTCAAGCAAGTCCCTCTCTTCATCAATATAGAAGATATCTCTTTAGAGACCGTGAATCCATCACTTGCAGATACACTGCCACGCTAGGAGTCGTCCATTCTAAACCCCTTTAGAATGGTGTCCAAGTACACTTATTGGGACCGTTCCCAAATCTAGATCTATCGACATAGGTATAATTACCATAATTCACTGATATATTATCCAGATACTATATCCTATATGGAGAAATATTTATGACAACCACAGTTTGACCGATTGTAGTATAGAAACATCACTTCCTATCAGGAGTTTGTCATCCAAATACCAGGACAATATTCCCTACATCTTTCTTACCAGATTTATCAGTTTTTTTTGATGAAGTCAAACACCTTGACTGTCACATCAAAATAGATAATCCATCTCCGCTATGGCTGCTTTAGTCTACAAATAGACATAAGCAACTTGCATACTTTCCACTGCTCCCACCGACTGCGATAGCCCTCTGGCAGAGTCATATACACATGCACTTCTAAATTCCCTGTCCCCGCCAAAAATTTGACGCAGGAAGCTTAACCTTCACCAAGGCAAGAAAAAAAGCCAAGGTAAAAGTGTCAAGCTGGGATGCGCATGCGCATCACGTGGTGCAAGCTGCATGTTAGACTGCACATGCGCACCACGTGGAAATCACGTGGTGCAAGCCGCCAAGCCCATACGCATGCACACCACGTGCAAAGCACGTGGTGCAAGCCGCATGTTAGGATCCACATGCGAACAATGTGTAAAGCACGTGGTGCAAGCCACCAAGCCCATGTGCATGCATATGCTTCGGTATAGCTTAAGATATATTTGGAAAAATAATTTTCCTTCGATATAGCTTAAACAGAAAGAATAAATCTGGTTAACCAGAAGATTTAAACCGCATAGCTTAACCTATTTAAAATATTCTATATCTTTCTTAAAACCGAAAAATAATTTTGTTAATGAGAGATAAATCTTTTATATTTTTCTAAAATAAGAAAAATATAAACTCTGTTAACAGAGAGCCTTTGGATATATAATCCAACGATGCTTAAGCTTTCAGACTGATCTTAAGATCAATTAAAGAAATCTCAAATGATATATTTTCTCTACGTGCCCAATAATTTCTATACCCTATATAAAGGACCCCAAGAAATCAATTCACAATACACAAGACCCCCCTGCCTTGCAACAGAGAATTGAATTCTCTACAGGAAGAAGATCATCTTCAACCTCTCAAAACCCTCGGTAAAAACAATGGTGAATCATTCTCCTTTTATCGATCTCCGTTATTAAAAGGGTTTATCTCTTTATTAGAACTTTGTTCTTTCTTTGGATCTAAGATTCATAAGGCAAATTTCTCATGAAAAGAGAATTAAATTCCCATAGAGAGATCTTGATCTTAAGCTCAAGATCCAGAAGAGAACATTGATGTTCTGTCCACCATTATAAAAAAAGAAAGAAAAGAGAAAGAAAGAAAAAGGAAGGAGTTTTTTTACCTCTAGGAACTTAGTTCCCTCAAAATATACCGAGAATTAAGATTCGACATTAATGAGATCTTAAAGATTTTTTAAAAAGATGATGACTTTGATGGATCAAGGAGAGATTATTTCTCTTAAAAGATTTAATCTTCTAGAAGAGAGTTTAGTCTCTGGAAAAATATATGCGACAACGCCTCATGTGATAGGCACGTGAGCGTCCATAAGCTCAGCGGCTTACGTGATAGGCACGTGAGCGCTCATTGCTTAAGCGCCCACATGATAGACACGTGAGCACCATAGCCTCGGCGCCCACGTGATAAACATGTGAATGTCAGAGCCTACATCGGCGCTGCACGTGGCATATAATTGAGTGCTTAGCACTGCTGGGTGATATAGAAACCAAATACTTAGTCCTAAAATTGGCTAAGTCCTTGAAGTTTTAAACTACTTTGATTTTAAACCAAACCGCGCCTATATGCTCATGATACATAAATTGAACTTAGTCCCAAATATGACTAATGGCCCTTAGTTGAATATCTAAGTTGATCTTAGTCCCCAAATAAGACTAACGATCCTTAGTTAAAAATTTTAAGTTGATCTTAATTTAAAACAAGATCAATGATCCTTAAATAAATAAAATATTCCCTTGAACTAATAAAATATTATTTTGAACTGATGGACCTCATTCATATGAGAAATACTACCTAGGTTCAAGCCCAAATCTAATATGTACGGATTTGGACTAATCTACGCCCTACGGACGGCGATGTAAATTAGTCTCCGTATACAATCCAAGGACAACCCAAAATAAACAAACCATAACATGACACGAAATGATATATCTGGAGTAGAGAAAGTTGTTATCGCCTGGCGGTAACGTAATTAACTGCAGGGGCTTATGCCTGCAGGAAAAAACATCTCCACAATAAAAAAAAACCCATCATCCGTGAGGGGAATGAGTTCAGCTACAACTGTCACATCCATCCAAATCTTCGATATACAATGTCATAATCTCTTGGTGTCTTCAGAGAGGTGGATGGATATATTCTAAATAGCATCTTCCCCTAAATTCAGGAAGAAGGTGCTCTAAGTGCCTCAGTCCGGTTTCCAGCTGTAAAAAGATTCTGGCACGCCCAATAAGACACTTTTTCTCTTTCCACTCCACATTTCGTATGTCATATTTTTCGCGAACAAAATCACGGTATATATGACCTTGGGTTATGGGATACTGAAGCTGACGTTTTGTTTCTATGTAGAGATCAATGGCTTTTACTTACACTAACTACAATTTAGGCGTTACCACATCCAGTGGAGTCAAGTATGGACCACTCGCAGCTTCAACTCTCTGCATTTCGGCTCCTCAAGAAATGAATGGGTTTCTTTTCGGGTCGATGCTCCCATCTCTTACCCTTACCGCCTCAACGCTGAAGGAAGAAACCCAAAAGAAGTCAGTCTTCCACAGGCTGGCTCCTTAAGCTTCAACTCTGCCGACGACATCAGTCTTCAAACGACTGGCACCTGCCGAAGCCCAAGATCAACACAGGGGGCAGAATAGTCAAGCTCTCAAATAAAACAGGGGGAAAGCCCAGTAAGCTACTGAGATTGAGGAAGCTCCAGTCGCAAGACATACTCGACGTCGTTATTGGTGTCAAATAAGACAAGATGGGGGAAGTTCTCTATCCGGGCTGACTCCGCCGGCTCTAACTCATGCTTGCTATGCCGCTGTTCCAACTGGGAACAGCTTCGAACCATTAAAGAAAGTGAAGCACAATTCTCCTACCGCGGTGCTGAAGAAGTCTCCACATCCAGCGGAGATACCAAATGAGGCAAAGACAGTGGGCTCATCCAAGCAGCTTTCCTCGATGATCCACAGAGTTTGGAAGGAAGTTCAAGGCTCTGTTATCGATGATAGTTACACTCGTCGGCCTAAGAAGCCCAAGGGTCAATGAGACGATGAAAAATCTCCTTCCAGATATAAAGGGATTCATCCCAAGGGGGTTCTTACTATGATGGTTCCTCCTAAAGCGGCTTTTCACAAAAGAGAGAGGCCAGATAAAGTCCAAGCGCTCGAGGCAAACTCCAAGGGCCAAGATTCCGAACGCCCAAACCTAGAGGCATGGTAGTTCATACAGTATATATGATGAACTCCAAAGATGAAAACTGAGCTTCAGTTAGTCATAGAACAATTACTCGGTCTTTGATGAAAGACCACCACCAACAAAAAAGTTGCAAGAGATACTTGCTCAAGCGGAAAAACTCATTAGTCTACCACCTAAGGCAAACCCTAAGGATGCACCTGTCACGACTCGGAATTGGAACGTGACCGGCACGAGAATTACGTGAAGTCTATAGGACCCCGCCGTAATTCAAGTAAGCCGAAGCCCAGAAATCTAAACCTTTTTTCGGAAAATAATGGAGGTGCAGTTTTGAATTATCGGCATAATGAATTCAAGCCTTCTTTTAAAAGTATAAGCAATATCATATAAAAATGCAACAGTTTACATACTATCTTTGAAAACATTTTCGTCTTTGAAATTTGGGCAGCACTTCCCTTTTATATTTTGATCCAAAACCATAAACAAGCAATAATATAGGCATCCCCAAGCGGGAGCCAGCTCTTCGCCAATTGGCGGAATTACAACCACGCAATAAAGCATATATATACGACGCCCTACGGCGAAGATCAAATACAGAAAGAGAATAAGTAAAACCAAGACATCATCCGGCTCAAATAAAAAACAATACACCCATCTCGCTCTAAATCTCAAGAGATATACAAGTCTGTGTCTAGGTCTACCAAATATACAAAGTATGGATTCTGGTTGATGGAGCTTTAAGTATTTACAACAGAAATAAATAGGTATAAGGGTGGTCACGATCCAAATGTGTATCCCACCTACCAATGCAAAACACCCTGAAGAAAGCTGTATGCCAGTGAGCCGCTACTGATCCGAGTGGTCGATCCTGCAAGAAAACTGTGGCATAACCGGGATGAGTTGCCAACTCGTGAGTAGAAAATATCAGCAGGTAGAAATCGAATGAATAACGATCCCTAAGTCATACTGTAACATGAAGGTAATACTATGGTATCTATAGTGACCGTATATACATGTGTGTCCAACAATGATATCGTGCCAGTATCAGTATATAGTGTCAAGTCATATGAATCATATGCATGTATGCATGTGTATATCCAACGTGTGTCCATCAACGACACATCAATCATCATGAAACCTGAGTGTCTAGCATCGACACTCTAAAATATCATAAAACCCGTGTCCAACATCGACACGTAAATCTTCATATCTCGGGCCCCGTCTCATCAGATCGGCCTTCATATCCATATGATCTCACGACTCCGGTCGGTTTCCTCCGGATATCTGCCGGGCCTAAACTATCACCGGTCGGTAGTGCTCCCCTGCTGGGCTCATCGTCTCTTTATACGATCTTCTTATCTCGGGGTACCGCACCGGGTCCATCATGTACCCATAGACGGTGCCTCCTCACTCCTCGAATCGGGTAAGTCATAGCTCAGAACCGAGAAAACTCATGGTGGACGCCACAAATCACATCATAAGAAACCACATTTTTAAAAAAATCATAAGACTTTTGAAATATATCTGAGGTTCTCAAATCCAGAGATCTCATGGAAACATCATCTCATATGCTTGTAACCATAAAGTGCAGTATATGCAAGCATAGAACAGTACTGTAAGTATCTTAAGTATTATCATGTAAGTATGTCATGTGATAATTACTGATCAATGATTGCACTTTACAGTTAAGAGCAATACAATGATGTAACAGTTCTACTGTGTAAGTGGCATGACAATTACCGATGGTGAGCGTGTGAGCCGGAAAATCTGTGTATGTGTAACATGCACATCATCGGTAATAGTGCATGTGTCCTAGCAGACGATGCCATATAAAGGTCAGTGCTCGAAACATAGTACATATGTCACGAGGAATAAAACAGCATAAACATGAACGGTGTAATCATCGTACATCATCTTCAAGTCAAAGGTGCAGATCAATCATCCCGTAAATCATAACGCATACGGTATAATACATCGTACGGTCAGAATAAGGATTTATCGTCCTATACATAATATCATCTCTTATTCTCATATATATATATACATTTATCTCATATCATATCTTGGCATGTGTATGTGTGTGTGTGTATCGCCTCACATCCTCATATCAACATATCAACTCATGTCCTCTTGTTTCATTATATCCTCTTTTCATCATGTCATCTCGTACTTAATCTTATGATTATATCCATAAGTTCATAAGCATAGGTTTCTTAAAATATGTTCCACATATCGGTTCTCCCATTACTATGGTTTCGGGGGTGCTATACGCCATCCACCTGACTTCCCCTGTAGATATAGATCTGTTAGTTGTATGTATGCCCTAGAGACCATGATTGTACATGAGATATATATTATAGTGGATGCTGGGACATATATAGGGAGGACTTTCTTGCTCGACATGATAGTACGCTATCTGGTTGCTTTTCATCTTAACATGTATACTTACTGTCTCTCTGATACATGTTGAAAGCCCTTAGGATGTGTACTTGACTTCCAGGATTATGATGCAGATCATACTAGTGGGGCCTGGGTGGTCCATAAGTTCATCCTTCAAAGTTCCTAGTCGTGGGAATATCAAGACGGGGCATCGATATTACAGAGTAGACTAGCGTATATCTTCTCGACCCATGTGATAGGCGATGGATGATCCTATATCCATTGGTTTTTGACATCAGAGATGGTATACGGGTGCTCAGTGGAGACTGGGTACACTGAACGGACTCGCCGAGAACTCCTAGATGGTATCATACCTCACGTCAGATAGCAGTTCTCTGGTGACACTGGTACATGTTAGTCCGTCGACCCGAGATTGTCATATAGTCTTGTGGGTCTCCCACTGTGCTTTGATTTCCACCCTACCACGACTCTACTGAGTCGTGCAAACAGGTGGTTTTTGGGTACAGTCCCGAGTCACATGGAGTCAATGAGCGATAGGAGGGGATTCGTCTCTCCCGGTATTGGGGGTTGGTGTTGCGCTATACTCGATTGGTCATAACTGAAATCCTTGGCCAGGGTAGATGTGATTTACTGGTAAGTGTTATCAGTAGTTTCACGCCCGTTATGGACTTTACATTGGCATGACTTATCAAGCTACCGGGGTCTGACGTTTACCACCCCTAGGCGAGATATGCGACATATCAGACGAACAGACCGGACTGTGCGGTAGTGTTACTGATTGGATTCGCAGGAGTGTGAGCAGGATTGCTTGTTAATCTTCTGATCGCTCAATACCCGAGTGGCCGTTACGTTAGCAGACCGCTTGCGGCTTGTGGGTGACTGATATGATCACCACCTATTGCCGGCGTATTGATGAGTCTTTAGAGTCCTACCCAGAGGTTTCCTGGCTCAAGCAAAACGGAGTAGGAGCACATATGTGATATGTTCGGGACCGAGATTAATACGCGTATGTGATACTACATTCTATTCTCGCGATTTGTATCATCGGTCGGTTATATGCGATATAGCCGGGTTATCGAATCAAGAGTTGATTCGATAAATTGATACACAAGATATTATTCGGTTATATAGGATATAACCGGATTATTAAATCAAGTGTTGATTTAATAATTTAATGTATAATTATATATTTGATATATTACTTTACATTAACTAGTATTGGCTCACTTAAGATTGTTTTCTCACTTGATGTGCACATAGTGTATATGCGATATATGTGTGTGTACATGATTGTATCATGCAAACTTGGGTGTGTGTATGACTTACACCATACTTAAGATAATGGTTAGGGTTTTTATTTATTTTGTAATTCAAAATTGGTGGCATTTCATCATGGCATGAAGCTTCATGAAGCTTAGTGATAACCATTGACCAAGTCCACTTGTTTTGTTTTACTAAAGATATTTATTAACTAAACCATTAGTTTAAACCATGGTTATGTCTCTACAATGGTTAGTATATGATACTAACTCACCCATGGTTGCATAACTCATTCATTCACCTTGGTTTATTTTCTTAAATTGCTTTCTTCATCTTCTTCCTCTTGCTTTCTAGCTCCATGGAAAATGGTGAAATCAAGTGAGAAACTAAAATCTAAAGTGAGCCCACTTCCTACTTCATCATTCTATACACTTTCTTGGGTATTATAGGGTGTTCTCTTCACAAAATTCTTGATCTAGTGAAGAGGTAGCTTGGGATTTGAGTCTTCTCGACGTAGATTATCTTCGGCCTCGAAGACTTCGAGCAAGGTTGTTCATTTATCCAAGGGAACCCATACTAGAGTTCGGGAGATCAACGATCGAAGCGAAGGGACTTCTACACGGAGCTTTATAACTGAAGGACCGGTCTACAAAGGTTTTATTCCTTATTCACTTACTGTAATTGTAGATTACATGTTTTATTGTCTTTTCACTCTAGCTTGATCCTAGCTTAGGATTGATTAGCACCTTAGAATTTTTAAATTTGGCATGGTTGTTGCTGTGAAAACCCAGTGGGGTGCTAAGGAATCCCAATAGTGGTATCAGATCCGGGCTAGAGTATTAGACGGTGTTTGTTAGATTACGAAACCGAAACAACTCCGAAACGTGAAACATCGAGACCTAGTTTCTGTCGATTTTTATATGACCCCTAAAATTTTTTTAAACAAGTGCAGAGTGTTGTATGGGATGCAACATGAACACCATGCAAATTTCAAGGCAGGAGCTCGGATTTTGGCCGAGATCATGCATATGGTGGCCGGCCAAATTTTTTTTGTTTTGTTTGAAATTTGCAGGGTGTTCCAGAGACTTGGTTTTGATGTTTCAGGTGTTGTTTGTTTTTGCTAATTTTGCATGAGACGTAATCTTACACTATAAGCAATTCGGAATGTTTCGTATTCGTAGTTTAACATTGTATTTGTGTTTTCACAAGTTATCTAGGCGAAGTTAAAAAGTTCGATCGAATGTCAAAAACCCATTTTTCCAATTTTAACGTATTCGGAAAAACATGCAAATAATTCTGTGGACCCTCTAGAAGAATGAAACCCTAACTCGACTTTTTGGATCGCGGAACTGCGGTTATACCCTAGGGTTTGTCGCAGTTCCGTGGCGACATGAGTGAGGATTGGGTTTTCCCTTCTACGGCTGGTCCATAGGTATTGTGGCATGTTCCGGCTATTATTAAAACTGTGCTCAAGTGTTGAGCTGTCGGGAAATTGTGGGACTTTGATGAATTGATCGAAAAGTTTAACATCGTCTGGATATCATGTGATGGGATACAATATTTGGAATCAACAATATTTGAATTTTATAAATCTAGAAATTTAGTCTCTTTTGATCGGTTGCCATGGGATTTTGATGTGATCAAAAGTCCGTCGCAATCACGTTGAGTATGCGGATACTCACCGGGTAACATTACTAGATAGCCACGCCCCATAACCCCGACCAAGTGACTGTAGGAGAACTCCGTTGCCAAAAGCATTCGTCCTGGTGCTCGCGGACGCGGCGTTCTGCCTAAGTGCACTTCGTCGTCGGTATCGGGGGGTGCGGCCTTCTACTAAAGTTTCCGACGGGCATTCGACCGGGATGTCGGGAATCTTGTTGAATTGCCCGACCTTTTATTGAAAAGTGTTTTCAATATCGAGACTAAAATGCGGAGTTTATAATTGTTACGCATGCGATGTCTAAGGAATTCATATTTTTAGGTATGAAATCCGCAATATGAGATATTACGGGTTTATGATGTCTAAGGTGGTTGCAGATTCCAACTGTTGTAGTTTTCACTTTCTTTTCTGTGACCGTAAGTGTTGATATGTGGGGTATCGCCGGTTTCGTTGCTATACGTCAACGACAATTGGGATACGCATATTTACTTACGTTGATAACATGTGATGTTATGTGTTGTTGTTATATGTTATATTGGATCGTCGTGTTTGAATAGTCGGGTTTTTTTTATGTGAGATGAGAGTTTTTCATTTTCATTCATGTAAAAACTTGTATGTAATATTCTTTTATTGGGGCACTTCCGGGTTGATGTATATTATTTACTTTTCCGCATTAGGATAGACCCAAGGAGGGGAGCACAAGTAACCGGGTTCTAGAGTCCAGTGGAAGACCATCTCGAGGCGTCGAGACCGGGTCTCCTAACTCTAGAATTGGTAGGGTTGCTTGCCACTCTCGTAGGGGTCTAGGGGTGTGGGTTTGGTTATTCATCACGACCGTGGAATCCGTGTTTTATAAAGGCTTAACATAAAATCCGGAAATCCTAGTATATCCAATATTTCATATGTTGTTTTCTGCTGCGATATCTGTGATGTGATCATTTGATATGTTGAGATAGATACTGTATATAGTATATATGATATATTATATAGACGTTCCTTATATTTTACACCCGCGCTAGCCCTGCCCCGCTCTGCCGTTAGTTACCTAACCTAACGGTGCATGACGGGACATCGAGGCGAATGCGGATGGCATAAGCGTACGTTGTATTTATCTGTGATGCTTAGGTAACTTAAATGATGGGACATTCATTAATGAGATTAATGAAAGAAAATAAACCTAATGATGTTGTGGAATCGAATTTTCAAAAAACAGGTAGCTCCAGTTGTTGCTTTGCATAGCGGTATTTCTTGCAGAATATCCAGCACCTTATTCGATAAGGAAAGAGCCGAGATCCCTTCACCGGGAGTGACCTCTTTAGCAATAACTGGAAGATTCTACAACCCTTGGTTTGTCTTTTGATTGCTTTTCTAGTTCTTGCTTTGCATAGTGGTATTGTGAATATCCTGCACCTCATTCCACGAGGAAAGAGCCGAGATCCCTTCACCGGGAGTGACCTCTTTAGCGAAACTAGCAAAAGCCTTAAAAACACTCCATTTTAAACCATTTGATTCTACAACGAGATCAAGTTCAAAGCGTTAAAGGTTTTCTTAAAAACCATTCGCAATCCTCCGTCATTTTAGGAAGTAGAGTACTTAGTATTCGTGCTGCGTATGTTGATCATAGTCAAGGCACAGTGTACGGTAGCTAAGTGATGTCTTCCTACACAGCATATGATGCGATTAGTTAGGACAGTCATGTGATTATGTTGATTATAGTCAAGGGTCATGTTGGTGGGTCTAATTAAGCATGAAATGACGGGTAGAACTTGACTAGTGCTTATGATATGTTGATCATAGTCAAGGTCATAAGTGCTAGGGGTAAAAACCATTATCGGGAGTTTCAAGTGTTGAAATTTGCAATGAGATTGCATATCTTCTATAAGATAGTTGGATCCTGATACCCACTGCAAGTAATTGTTACTCCTGGGAGAGTTTTGTACTTTACAATTAGCCGATCAAGTAGGTGTCTAGAAAGGTGTTAACGGGGTTATGCCCCTGGGAAAACGAGGTTTATTTTAAGTAGGTCCGTGCGAAAGCACGGGGAACCTCCTTCAAAGTACCGGCACTGGCCTGGCTGAAAGATTGACGAACTTGTAGGGTGTAATTAATCCCGTCTAGTCTTTCCTTTTATAGTTTGAAGGAAGATTTGATAAAAACAGTGGGAGCCATCCTGATTAGATAAAATATATAACCAATCTAATCTTACAAGAGCGCACGCAGAGTGTTTTCTTCTCTCTCTCCAGGTAGCGACCATGTCACGTCTTAATCAAGATAATAATATGGATGTATTGACCGAACCCGCTTGTTATACTGAGCTGGGGAACGTTGGTCCCGCTCCAACTTATAATTGTTATAAGACCGAGAAGGAAATAGGGGAACACCAGGATTCCCATGCCGCCCAAACGAAGAAAGTGCATGATTGATGCATCTTATTCGGGTGTGTTCGTTATAGAGAACTGTTTCTCAGTATCCTCTACGTCTTGGGTATATGATACCGGATCAGGATCCCGCATATGTAATCTGTTACATGGGCTACAGATAGGTAGAGAACTGAGAATAGGGTGATATGTCTCTAAGTGTAGAGATTGGTGCAATTGTTGCAGCCAGATCAGTTGGCAATTATCACCTTGTATTACCAAATACATTGATTCTGAACGAATGTTATTAGATACCGAACATGATATGCAACATTATATCAGTCTCTTTATTTACTAAAGAAGGATATAATTTTGTATTGTTGGATAATATTTTGAATATTTCCTATATCAAAGTGTTGATCGGTTCAGGCACGTTATCTAATGACATATACGTTCTAAATCAAACCACAATTCTTAACGTACAGAACACACATAAGAGGAAGAGTTCAGAAATGAACGAATCCTTCTTGAGGCATTGTAAACTAGGTCATATCAATGCGACCTGACTAGCTAAGTTACATTTAGATGCATATTTAAATTAGTTTGAATTTACATCTTGTGAAACTTGCCAGTCATGTCACAAAGATAAAATGACCATAGCTCCGTTTACTGGAAACAGAGAAAGAGATAGTAAACTCTTGGGACTAATTCATGATGATGTATGTGGTCCCCTGTCTACACATGCCAGGACTGGTTCTTTGTACTTCATTATGTTCACTAATGATCTCTCAGGATTCGGACATGTGTTCCTGTTGAAACACAAGCCTGAAGCCTTTGAGAAATTCTTTGAATATAAATCTGAAGTAGAGAACCAAAATGGGTATAAGTATTATGTCCTTTGATAAGATCAGGGAGCAGAATACTTGTGCATGGAATTCTTGGACTATTCTAAAGGAGAATGAGATTCTCTCTCAGCATCACTCCTCTGAATACACTATAACACAACGGTGTATCGGGGTGGGGCAATCGCACCCTATTTGATATGGTGCGCTCTATGATGAGTACTACTGAGTTGCCTGTTTCCTTTTGGGAGTTATGCACTTGAGAAGCTGCATACCTATTGAATTGGGTTCCAACCAAATCAGTGCCTACCACTCCATATATGATATGGTATGGGAAGAGCCCATCTCTTAAGCAAGTTAAGATTTGGGTTGTCCGGCCTATGTCTAAAAGCAAAATCCGGACAAGCTCGAGGCAAGGTCAGTTCTGTAGAACTGGAAGGAGTTCTAGCTATACAAACTACAGCTGATGATTTGGTAGAACCAAAGGATTCAATAGTTCCCGATGAACCTCAGCCTCTCCGCCGATCTGGTAGGGTTCCTCATCCGCCTGAGAGATACTTAGGTTTCTCGATGGCAGTGGGAGCGAGGATTGCATCATGGAGATGATGACCTAACTAGTATCGAGAAGGCCATCAAGAGTGGGGACTCTGTAAGAATAGCTGGATGCTAAGCGATCTGAGATGGAATCTATGTACACCAACAAAGTATGGACTTTGGTTGCTATATCTAAAGGGTTAAATTCCCATCAGGAGCAAGTATATCTTGAGAAGATTACTTGGTGTAGATGGAAAAGTTGAGACTTTCAAATCTAGACTTGTTGCAAAAGTTTCTCGCCATTAACCAGGTGTGGTTTTTGATGAAACCTTTTCTCCAGTACCTATGCTTAAGTCCATCCAGATCCTACTTTCCATTTTCTACATACCATGACTACGATATCTGGTGGTTGGGTGTCATGACTGCTTTTTCTAAATAATGATTTAAAAGAGAGTGTCTATAAGTACACAGCCAGAGGGCTTCATAGACAATGGGAGCAACGGAAATGTGTGCAAGTTGCTTTATGCGTTAAAGCAGGCATTACGGAGTTGGAACATCTGTTTTGATATGAAAGTCAAAGCGTTTGACTTCATCAAAATGGTAGATGAACCTTGTATATACAAAAAGGTAGTAGAGAGTAAGGTGGTTTTCCTCGTATTGTACATAGATGCCATACTCTTGATAGGAAAGGAGTTTCCTATGCTACACTCGGTCAATCTCCTCTTATCACATTGATTCTCCATATAGGATCTAGCTGATACCTCCTAAATCCTGGTTTATAGATCTATGAGATAGATCTAAGTGGATGTTAGGATTCTCACTAGGTGTAGTGAGATCGTATCAATCGATCCTGGGGAGAATCACTGGATAGCTTCCAGGGTGGTAAGGTCAACTGAATGTCAGTCACAGGCATTGTCTTTACCCTCAGTGGAGGAACGGTATGTTGGAAGAGTTCCAAGCTAGATACCGTGACAAACTAGACGATAGAGGCTGGATACATCGCTACCAAAGATGCTACCAAAGAGGTAGTCTGTGTGTATATTTGTTCATGAGATGAACTAGGTTCCTACCATTGTGTGACAATGGAGGTATGGCTTTGGCCTAGGAACCCCGATCCCATCAGTGACCCAGACATATTCTAAGGAAGTATCACCTGATCAAGGAGATGGCTGATCTCCTAGAGATCGAGGTTAGTAGATTAGACTCAGAGGTTAACACGGCGGATCCACTCACTGAGGCCTTTCCTACGAGAGACTTTTATAGGACATTGGGTATGCTATACTGCAACAACTGGCCTTAGTGCAAGTGGGAGATTGTTAGTTGTATGTATGCCCTAGAGGCCATTATTGTACATGAGATGTATATTATAGTGGATGCTAGGACATATATAGGGAGGACTTTCTTGCTCGACATGATAGTACGCTATCTGGTTGCTCTTTATCTTAATATGTATACTTACTGTCTCTCTGTTACATGTTGATAAAGCCCTTAGGATGTGTACTTGACTTCCAGGATCATGATGCAGATCATACTAGTGGGGCCTGGGTAGTCCATAAGTTCATCCTTCAAAGTTCCTAGTCGTGGGAATATCGAGACGGGGCATCGATATTCCAGAGTAGACTAGCGTATATCTTCTCGACACATGTGATGGGCGATGGATGATCCCATATCCATTGGTTTTTGACATCAGAGATGGTATACGGGTGCTCAGTGGAGATTGGGTACACTGAACGGACTCGCCGAGAACTCCTAGATGGTATTATACCTCACGTCAGATAGCAGTTCTCTGGTGACACTGGTACAGGTTAGTCTGTCGACCCGAGATCGTCATAGAGTCTTGTGTGTCTCCCACTGTGCTTTGATTTCCACCCTACCATGACTCTACTGAGTCGTGCAAACAGGTGGTTTTTGGGTACAGTCCCGAGTCACATGGAGGAAATGAGCGATAGGAGGGGATTCGTCTCTCCCGGTATTGGGGGTTGATGTTGCGTTATGCTCAATTGGTTATAACTGAAATCCCTGGCCAGGGTAGATGTGATTTAATGGTAAGTGTTATCAGTAGTTTCACGCCCGTTATGGACCTTACATCGGCATGACTTATCAAGCTATTGGGGTCTGACGTTTACCACCCCTAGGCGAGATATGCGACATATCAGACAAACAGACCGGACTGTGCGGTAGTGTTACTGATTGGATTCGTAGGAGTGTGAGCAGGCTTGCTTGTTGATCTTCTGATCGATCAATACCTGGGTGACCGTTACGTTTAGCAGACCGCTTGCGGCTTGTGGGTGACTGATATGATCACCTCCTACTGCCGACGTATTGACTAGTCTTTAGAGTCCTACACAGAGGTTTCCTGGCTCAAGCGAAACGGAGTAGGAGAATATATGTGATATGTGCGGGACCAAGATTAATACGCATATGTGATACCGTATTCTATTCTCGCGATTTGTATCATCGGTCGGTTATATGCGATATAGTCGGGTTATCAAATCAAGAGTTGATTCGATAAATTGATACAAAAGATATTAGTCGGTTATATATGATATAGCCGGATTATTAAGTCAAGTGTTGATTTAATAATTTAATGTATAATTATATATTTGATATATTACTTTACATTAACTAGTATTGTCTCACTTAAGATTGTTTTCTCACTTGATGTGCACATAGTGTATATGTGATATATGTGTGTGTACATGATTGTATCATACTTGATGATACATGCAAACTTGGGTGTGTGTATGACTTACACCATACTTAAGATAATGGTTAGGGTTTTTATTTATTTTGTAATTCAAAATTGGTGGCATTTTGTCATGGCATGAAGCTTTATGAAGCTTAGTGATAACCATTGACCAAGTCCACTTGTTTTGTTTTACTAAAGATATTTATTAACCAAACCATTAGCTTAAACCATGGTTATGTCTCTACAATGGTTAGTATATGATAATAACTTACCCATGGTTGCATAACTCATTCATTCACCTTGGTTTATTTTCTTGAGTTGCTTTCTTCATCTTCTTCCTCTTGCTTTCTAGCTCCATGGAAAATGGTGAAATCAAGTGAGAAACTAAAATCTAAAGTGAGCCCACTTCCTACTTCATCATCCTATACACTTGCTTTGGTATTATAGGGTGTTCTCTTCACAAAGTTCTTGACCTAGTGAAAAGGTAGCTTGGGTTTTGAGTCTCCTCGACGTAGATCATCTTCGGCCTCGAAGACTTCGAGCAAGGTTGTTCATTTCTCCAAGAGAACCCATACTAGAGTTCGGGAGATCAACGATCGCAGCGAAGGGACTTCTACACGGAGCTTTAGAAGTGAATGACCGATCTACAAAGGTTGTATTCCTCATTCACTTAGTGTAATTGTAGACTACATGTTTTATTGTCTTTTCACTCTAGCTTGATCCTAGTTTAGGATTGATTAGCACCTTAGAATTTTTAAATTTGGCATGGTTGTTGCTGTGAAAACCCAGTAGGGTGCTAAGGAATCCCAACAAGATCTACTCACCTGCTAATCTTTGCTTTAGCAGAAGTCGATGAACTTCTTGTTATCCTTCGTCGTCTCGGAAGTCCACGCGAAGGTACCTACAAATCAATGCATATCGTAATGATATCAAAACCAAATCCAAAACCGATACGGCACGCGAAGTGCTCATAGGTTAGAACCTATAGCCCACGCATGCAAGAACAACCAAATAACCCTCGGCGTTGACGTACAAACGTCTAACGACCGTGTCCAAACTTAAATACCAAAACCAAGTTTTCACGAATCGAAAACCCAAAATCAGCAACATGGAAAAACACTCCCAGATTCTAGCTCAGGTAAAATTAGGAGATTTTGTATATAGGGTAGGTCTACATATCAGATAAGTGAACCATGGACTAAGAACTAACTCAAAGAACCAAGACCAGGCCGCAATTTGCGGCTTGGGGAATAAATCTTCGGCCTGGGTTGGGAGATGGGGGCTCGGGTCTCTGGGGTAAATTCTTAGTAGCCTGCACACCTCTCTGTGTTGGCAACTTAGTTTATAGAGGTCTCGGGTCATAGCAGATTCCAAATAAACATCAAAATTTGTCAAAAACCGATATCGGGAAAATTCTAAATTCATGTTTTGGGGTTCTAGTCTCAAGTTTGTCCAGAATATCATCACTAAGGGTTTAGGGTCACTAACTAAACCTCAATTATATCTCTACAACTCAAATCATCCACTAAATCATCCTAGAAATTTCTAAGGTCACTAATCTAGCTTAATCGAACTCTAAACAAAAATAGGAAGTTAAGAAACTAGATAATATGAATGAAAGTGAAGGGTTTACCTCTTGGAGCAACTGAAGAAAAATCCAAGATGGTTCAAAGTGCTCAAAATCCAAACTTGAGCTCACCATAGGGTGTAGTATGAGGTTGTGCACAATATTTATGAAGGTGGAGTGAGGTTTTGATGAGGATTTTTTTTGGGGGTTGCGGTGAGGTGGAGGAAGAGGAATGAAGAAGATGAAGGATGAGGTGAAGAAAATGAAATGAAGTGAAGAAATAAAGAATGGGAGCCATGATCAAGGATTAACCCCTCCCTCTCTCTCGCCCATGCTTTCATATCACCCCTCCATGTCACATTGTCTCCTCTCATAAATATCTTTTCTTTTCTTTTTCTCTTTTTCTTTTCATTTTAAAACAAAATATCAACAAATACACATGAAGCCATGCATGAAAAATGAAATGTGTCATGGTGCACTACCCATGGTTATTAACAAAGATGGATTTGGCTTAATGCATGATTAGTAGTTCACTAATCAAGTTTAACATTAACTAGCATATAATTAATTGCATAATTATTTATAAAATGTCCAAATCCAATAAATGCCTTTATAATTAATAATTCATATTAATATCCAAATATTTTCCAAATATTGGTATATAATTATACCATTCTACGAAAACCCCAAATTCATACTCGAATAGTTTTCGTGAAATTTATTATTTTATTATTTAAATTCCGAAAATATTATTTTATATTTCTAAAATGTTACAGCACCCGAAGAAAGGAAGGACAGAGTCAGATACTGACTTCCCGAAGCGCGTTCTCAAGAAGAAAGATGAAGAAGCGGCATAGATGTTCGCCAAGTTGAACAAGATGGTCCTCTTAATCGAGAATACGACAGGTATGATGGCTCAATCCAAATCACCAACAGATGAACTGCCGGTGGTCATTATCAATGATAACGGAGATACTTACAATCCTATCCAAGCCCCTTCAGCGGCGAAAGAGGAGGTGATCACGAAAGCGAAGCTGGATGAATATATCGCCCAGTGAATTAAAGATCATCACGCCAGCGAAGTAGCAAGTATATGGTAAAGACTGGTCATCCATATCCAGCATGGTATGACCAACAGCAATACCATGCGGGATATGTAATCCCGAAGTTCAAAAGCTATAATGGAACTGGAAATCCCCAGCAACATATCGCGCAATTTAAAGCTATGTGCGATAATACCAGTGGCGAAGACCTATTGCTTCTTCGTCAATTCGTCAGCAGTCTGACGGGAACTTTCTTTGAATGGTACCAGGAGCTCTCAAATGGCTCCATTAAAACTGTCACCGAAATGGAGGTGCTCTTTACACACAGGTTTGTTAGTGCAAGTAAATGCACTACGGTCTTTGCGTTTGTTAATGAAAGGGTGAAATCCAATAAGACGATGGTCCAATACGTCATTCGATGGAGGAACCTCTGGTCTAAATACGAACAACGCATCGATGAAGGACCAGCAGTGGAAATGCTCATAGGTACCCTCGATCGGTAATCAAAGGTGTACACATTCTTGGCTTTTGCAAAGCCAACCACCTTTCAAGATCTCATCAATAATCTGGTTCAGCTGGAACAGATTGGCCATTCTTCTTCCTTTTCGGGGGAAGACTTATGAAATAACAGAAGAAAAGGAAAGGCGGCGTTTGTCACCAACGCTCAATAACAAATGAAGCACCCGGTCGCCAAAATAACGACCGCACGGGTCCCACCGTTGGAAAAAGATTGGGACGTGAATACTCAAGTTAATTCTTCCAAAGAAAAAGAAGAAGAAGACTAAGAAGCCTGTCCAGCCTGCCGAATATGTAGACAGTCGGAAAAATCTGCAAAAATGCATCCGACGCCCTAGAGAAATATAACCAGAAAGCACGATCGCCAATCACTCTCGAAGAGTTTCTTCAGCATCTCTTTGAAAATGGCGGTGCTGAGAAAGATGAAAACTTAGCAGAAGAAGAAAATGAGCATATGGGAAGCTGCTACATGGTCTCTCATTACTCCGTATATAACAAAGATGCTCCGTCAGCGTCAAAAAGCGACACGGATAAATAGGAGGTAGGTACCATGCAAAGTGCTATGTATTTCCCGTAATATGACCCGATCGACATGATGGTAAAAGAAGCAGTCCAAGAGGGTGAAGATATCCCAAGGCGTGAAATGACCATTTATGAAAAGGCCAGGCAGCAATGCCTAAGCAAGTAAGCAGTGGAAGGGACGAGTTATGTAACTCCCTAACTGAAACAAAAGAGATGGACCGCTATGTCCCTAAACTGGCACCTTGCCCTAGGTGTATCTACATATTGATCACCGTATACAATTCACGGGCACAAACAATATGACCCCCTACTTTGTTTCCCATAGACCGCTCTGTCCCTAAACTGGCATCCTGCCCTACGGTTAGTCTCCAAATTGAATATCGTATACTATCCACGGGCTACCCATTACGAAGTTGCCTCCTTAATTCCCATAGACTTTTTCACGACCGGAAATGGTACGTTACCAGCACTTGGATCACGTGAAGCCTATAGGACCCCACCGTAACCCAAATAAGCCGAAAGCTCAGAAATCTAAACCTTTTTAGGAAAATAATGGAGGTGGGGTTTTGAAATAAAAGTATAATGAAATCAAGCTCTTTCTTTAAAAGTATAAGTAATGTAATATGAAAATACAAGTGGGCTGTATACTATAGTTGAAAAAAAACATTTTCGTCATTTGAAATTTGGGCAGCACCTCCTTTGTAAATCTTGATCCAAAACCAATACATAACAACAATAATATAAGCATTCCCAAGCGGGAGCAAGCTCTTCGCCAATTGGCGGAAACAACCACGCAAATACGAATATACGACGCCTAAGACGAAGGTCAACACAGAAAAGAAAGAAAAGAAAATGGAAGCATCATCAAACCCAAAATGAAGAATAATATACACATCTCACTCTAAGTTTAAAAGAATATACAAATCTCTGGTTTCTAAGTCTACCAAATATACATAGTCTGGTTGATGGAGCTTTTAGCTAGATACAAATGAATAATAAATGCATACAAGGGTTGTTACGCTCTGAACTGTAACCCACCTACCAAATGTAAATCACCCAGAAAGGAGCAGTGTGCCAGCAAATCTCTACTGATACATGTGGTCAGTCCTGCAAGAAAATTGTGGCACAACGGGGGAGAGTTTCTAACTCGTGAGTAGAAAATATCAGCAGGTAGAAATCGAATGTATGACGATCTCCTAGGTCATACCGTAATATAATAATATAATAATACCGTGTGGTAATGAGGGTGATCATATATTCATAAGTATGATAAATATATAAGGTCGAGTGGTAACGAGGGTGATAGTGTATACATAAGTATGATAATAATAATATTATCATGCCTGTGTCATAATATGGTACCATGTCATCTGTGTCATATATATGTATATATGTGTATCATCCAACGTGTGTCCATCAACGACACATCAAATCATCAGTACGGATCTATAGTTGCGTACATCATCATCTTATATCATCATATCCAATCATATCGACTCGTATCATCATAACATATCATATCCTTATCTCGTTATGTAGTATCGTAATTATCCTCAAATTCAAATATATATATATATATATATATATATATATATATATATCTGTGTGTGTAAAAGCGTATATACATATGACTCAAGGCTAAGAAAAATTAGAACTAAGGATATACCTTCTTACAAGTATACTACTATTGCTTAATATCCTAGAATCCTATTAGCTAGGTATACATATCTAATATCCATATATATAACTATATATCTAATATCCTAGTACTACGGTCGCGGGGGTGCTATACGCCATCCACCCAATTTCCCCCGTAGACATACATCTTCTCACCTACTACGCCTTGCTCTAGTCGATCCCGACGGATGTCTTGCCCTCCTTCATCGTCCCGGAAGTCTACGCGCTTGTACCTACAAATCAAGTCCATAACCAAAATCTAATGAACCCGAATCGAATTCCATAGAAATTCATATCCAAAACTGATACGACAAGCGAAAGGCACATAGGTTAGAATCTATGGTCAACACGTTCTAAAACAATAAAACAACCCCCGACATTGACGTATGAACGTCAAACAACTGAGTCAAAACTCAAATATCACAAACCAAGTTTCAAAAGTCGGAAAACATCGACATAAAACAAGTGAAATGACTCCAGATTCCACATAAGGTGAAATTAAATTTTTTTGCATATAGGGTAGGTCTAGTTATCTAATGAGTGAGCTACAGACCAAGTTTCAGACCCTAACTCCAAAATAGGGTGGAAAATTGCGGCCAAATTAAATAAAACGGCGGCCTCAAAATGGGGGTTTAGGCTTCTAAGGTGGCTTCCTATGTGTCTGCACATCTCACTGCATCCGCTAATAAATTTTCAAAGTTTTAGAGTCATCCTAGATTCCATTTGAATATCAAAAGTCAATGAGAAACCGATGTCGGAAAATTCTAAGTTCGACTTTGAACATACCAAACTCAGTTTAGATCAGGAATTCTATCACTAAAGGGTAGTAAACACTATCTAAATCCTCTACTATATCACTACTAATTTAAACCATTAAAGATCACCTTAGAATTTTCTAAGTTCATAAAACATTAACTTTTTAACTCTAAACTAATATAGGAGGTTAGAAAACTTAATAACTTGAAGAAAGGTGAGTGTTTATCTTGAATGACAACTCAAGAAAATTTCTAGATGGTCAAAAGTGCTCAAAACAAGAACTTGATCATCCCATGGTGTGTAGGATGAGGTGAGGAATATTTTTTTTGAAGTGTTGTGATATTTTGATGAAGTTTTCATGGTGTTTTCAATGTGGCAGTGAGGTGGTGGAGGTGAAGGAGAAGAGGAAGAAGGAGGTGAAGAAAAGAATGAGAGATGAAAAAAAGAAGAAGGCAACAAAAGAATGGTTAGCATGGCTTTCTCTCTCCCTCTCACCCATACTTTCCCATACTCCCATGTCTCCTATTCTTTTCTTATCTTTTCTTTTCTTTTCTCATTTATATTTTCTTTTCTTTTAAAACAAATTCAAAAGAAGATAAAGATGAAGCCATGGTATAAGATATGAACAAATATTACAAAATGGAATGTTGCATATCATGATACATAAACATGATTTAATACATAATTAGTGAAATACTAGTCAAGTTTAATATCAATTTATATGAAAATAATTATATATTAATTCATAAAAATCCAAATCAATCAAATGCTTCCATAAATGATAATTCATTTTAAAATTCCAATTATTTTCCAAAGTATAGGTATATAATTATCTATTTTACTAAAACTCATTTCCATACTTATATAATATTCATACAATTTATTATTTTATTATTTAAATTTTAAAATAATATTTTATATTTTCTGAAATGTTACAGCTATGCAGCTCCACCAGCAATGAAGTCATCCCCAAGCCCTACCGGCAAGCGATATTGGGTCACCCGTAGCGAAGCTACATCCGAGAGTTATAAAAAAAGTACGTCAACAAGCAAAAAGAGCACGAATGAAAAGTTGAAAGAGCTCCATGAGTAAAAACAGCAAGACTATCCGCGAGATCATGAAAACCGGAAAGGGAGAAAATCCATAAAAAACGGTATGTCTACAAGCAAAAAGAGCACGGATGAAAACCTGAAAGGCCTCTGTGAGTAAAAACAGCAGGACTACCCGCGAGTTTATGAAAACCCGAAAGGGCGCAAATTCGTTTAACTCCTACAGAGTTCCACCAGAGCTGAGTGATATTCCCAAAACAATGAACGACACTTGTGAGTCCTCTCGAATTTCAGGGAGAAAACACTTTTGCGAGATCCTTATGACTCGTAAGGGAAACACACTTAGGAATCCTCATGATTCCTAAGGAGAAATACACCTATGAGATCCTCTCGACTCATAGGAAGAAAATAACTTTATGAGGCCCTCACAGCTCATAAAGATTGAAAAATCCTTAGATTACAAGGATCTATACATGTTTTCTAAGCCACCTTTATCCAAATGGGCAATGACAATTGATGAGTTGCTCCTGAAAATATTCTAATTGTAAGGATACTAATGCCAAAACAGGTTTCAAATCCCAAGTTTCCCCAGACAGATGATGAATTGCTCCTGGCATACGTGCTTCAGTGTTAGCAACGCTGATACAAACTTGAAGTCCAAACTCTCGACCCCTAAGTCGTTAAACTGGGAAATATAAAAAAATGATAAAATATATATAATAGCTGTGATTGGGCAACTTGTAATAAAAAGCAGCGAGCAAAAATAAAATGAAATAGCCGAAAAGATTGGGAACCATGAATAAATAGCCAAAATGATTTGGCAATCGCGACTTTCGCGATAAGAAAAGCTGAAATGATAGAGTATCGTGGATATAAAAAAGGAAAGAAATTTTTTTCGCCCTGCAAGTAGGTCAATACTGACCCTTGTATACAATCCATGGGCACAAATGAAAGAAAGTGAACCATATTTTCCACCATGCTTCGCCAAACGAAAAACCAAGTCTTGACGGCATACATAAAGCCTAAAGACTATTTGAACGCCCCTCTTACTCCAGCAGATTACAGACATGGTGTCGACAAAGCTTTAAGGAACTAAAGAAAAAGTGGAGTGATTGCAAATTTCTATCTCCAGATCTCTATGGAGATATATACTGCCTAGAGACCATATGGATGTTTACCCTACTTTAGTGAAGAATCGACGCAATATCATCAAAACAAAAGTAAAGTGATAACATATTCCTAACTTCATGTCTTGATGGCAAGATATACGATGCCTAAAGACCATTGGATGGTATCCTACCTTAGACGGATGCGGCTATGACTTCCTTAGGACTCGAAGAATGGAGTCTCACATCAAGGTAAAGCGCTATGGTGATGCTTAACACTGAATCGTCCGACGGCAATATGGATACCCGGCCTAGGAAGGTTACTTGAGACGTTATATCACGGCATCGGAAGGGTTGTGTGATACAGCACAGCAAGTACGCGGCTACTCGAACCAGCGACTCGAGTGGACGTGGATCGAGAAGAAATCGGCTGACGTAACGGTACGATGGAGTAAACCCAGTACCATAAACCTAACAGACTCTTGTTTTAACAGGGGTTATGTATGTTTAATGTTAGGATGATTTTATCAGTATGCTTAAGGGAAGGGTAAACTGAACGCTCCGGGACGAGTAAATAAATTAAGCCAAGCCACTTCAGCACAAACGATGAAGTGAAGAAGCCACTTACTGGATCATCTCGACTCGTAAGAAGAAAATACTCTTGTGCGATCCTTACGATTCTCAAGAGAAAATACCGCTAAGGAGTCCCCACGACTCCTAAGGAGAAAATGCACTTACGAGATCCTCTCGACTCATAGGGAGAAATAATTTAATGAGACCCTCACGACTCATAAAGTTGAAAAGACTTAAGCGATAGAGACTTAAATCTGTTTCCTAAGCCATCGCTGCCCTGCGACCTGTCACAAATTGAATACTGTATGCTATCCATTGGCTACCCACAATGAAGTTGCATAAAAATATCTTCTATTGGCTAACAAAGCTATCAATTTGGAGAAGAAGCCACTTACGTGTCCTCTTGAATCGTAAGGAGAAAATACTCTTGTAAGATCCTTACGACTTACGAGAGAAAATACACTTAGGGATCCCCATGATTCCTAAGGAGAAAGTACACCTATGAGATCCTCTTGACTCGCAAGGAGAAAACAACTTTTTGGGACCCTTACGGCTCATGAAGATTGAAAAAGTACCCCCAAACCTATGTTTTTCTCGTCCCGAGAAAAACAAAATCCTAACCTCACTTTCGCAGGAAACGCGATTGCACTGAGCATGTGCAACAAGCCGTTGAACCTTTAAGTATCTCTAGTAGGAGGTATTTTTTCTCCTGAGGATTTCAGCGGATTACACCCACATAATCCCGTCAAGCTAGTTTCGTGAGGTAACAGTTGATTCTAATCCTAAAGGTCAGTATCTAAGCTTGAAATTCTTTCATCCTAAGTCAGAAACGTCGAACCCTTATTTTTCACACCTCACTTCTTATTTAACTTAATATCTTATATGTCTTTACATGTTTCTACAAATAGCGTCGTTACATTTCAAAAAACTTCGAATTGAGTCGTCATGCCACAAACATAGACCAGACAAAACTTTAAAAGGATCAGGCGAATTTGTAAAGACTTAAGTTTTTCTTAAGTTTCATTCTCCAGCTAGTCTTAAATCAGAATTTCTATCATCTTTAACAGAAAGCTAAGTCTTATTATTCACTCCATCCTTTCACCTGTTTTTGTTCATACACACTTTTCGTGATCTTGCAAAAGGTCTTACTAAAAATCTATTATAATCGAAACCCTTTCCAGCCAAGATTATTCTCCCACAAAGAACCGTGAGAACTTTTAACTCAGAGAGAACACTTGCTTGACTTGTTTTATTTGGCGATTGGAGACTTAGTGAGTTTTGGGTCAATGACTCCAAATCCAGATGGTTTTAGGGCATTAATTATAGAGACACCTATAGAACTTAATTGCCCAAGACACCAAGGACACAAAACAAATGACCCATTTTTATGCGTTAAAATATTCAGAAAGCAGTGCGAACGGAGATATTGTCAGTTTTTCTTTACATAAAAAAATGTGTTTGTGTGGATAAGGTGTGTAATCACTTCATTCAAGTTCCAGATGGGTTATTTTTTCAGACTTAGCCTCCATTAAAGCTTTCAATAATATCCTTTCATATCCACTTCAATTTATGAACTACTCTTGATATTACTTATTTCAGATTAAATATGTTTGATCCTAAAGAAGTTTATCAATTTTTAAAATTTTTAAGATATCTTAAACTTGTCATCTAATTTTCAAAATTCACGACACGTGTAGTATGATGCAAAGACGTATATTGGCTGTTGTTAAACTCAAAGGAGGGCTATCTTTCATGATTTCAATTTCTAAAAATAAGATCTAATTGTTTCTATCTTATCAAACTAAACTGTCGGATTTCGAGTCTAAGTTTCCCCACTAGCTAATTTGATGACAAATTTTTTATGTTTTTGAAAAAATTTCAATTTTTTTGGATTTTTTAATATGTATGCAATGCAAAATTTACATATGATGCAACACGGCAAACAAATTGCTCACCCCCCTGAGATTTACGATATCCTCATCGTTTCCCCCATCTCCGGTTGCTAGACTTAAACATATAGGATGGGTTTTTATTCACCAAAAGGAAACCTAAGAGCTAAGAAGCTAAAAGGTATTTACAAAATGTTAACTAATTACAATAGTTAAAAAATAGGAGATTATGTTGGTTCAGAAATTAGTACCAGCCATTCAAAAAAAAAATCAATATAAGACCAGGGTTGGTTAAAGAAATAGTATAAAAAAATGAAAAAGAAAAAGTTAGTGGTATGGTTAGATGTTAGTGTCGGGCATGGATGCGTGAAAGTAGGGATTAGAAAACGTTGAAGATGAAGACGAAATTTTGAAGGAGTTAAAGAATTGTTGCCTGAATGAATTTTATTTTCAAGAAGCATGTGTTGAGTTTCGAGATCAAGTTCATTTAAAAACTGGAGCTTATCATTAAAAAGTTCAGCAAATGAGAGGTCCCTAGGATGCTCCCAAATTGATCGTGACTCAAACTCACCAAGAATATCAAGCCCATCCGCATATATCTCCTAAAAATTCGGCATGAAAGAATGTTTTTCAATTTTATCTTCCTCCCAATACTCTTCCACAATCCTATTCTCATCAATACAGCTCACATCTTCCAATTCAAGTTCTCCCTCAACAAACTGACTTATGGGTAGGTTGATAACATCCAAAAATGTGGGGAATTTCGTCAAAAATTATATCAATTGGCAACACTAAAGTTGTCAGTTCCTGATTGTGAATTATATCGAAACCGTACCTATCATTTTCATAAGTCTCCTCCTCTAAATTTTATCGCTATAATCAATCGGTGTAAGAATCTCATCTTCAAGCAGTTTATCAGTTAAATCAACCTCAAGATCATAAGTGATAGGAGGTTTATTTGGTACCTGAGGGCTACTATCGGACTGACTCGAAAGGTTTTCTTCCTTATCCTTATAACACTCGGTCAAATCAATTATATCATCATCATCTATGAAATTATCAAAATTTGTTTGATCATTTATCTTACTCAGTTGAATTCCTAGTTGACAGATATTGGTATTATTGATTTCAAATTGACTGTGTTCACTCCCTAAAATCTGTACAGCTAAATCTTTCACTTGTTCGTCGATTCTAGTCGATGATTGAGATTGAGCGTGAAACAATTGATCAGATTGCTGTATGAACATAGCTAGCGACTGAAATCACCACTTTTAAATCTTTCTCTAAAGCGGTCAATCTAGTATCCATCTCACTATCATACCCTATTGATGTGTCAATTGATTCAGGAAGGTAGGGTTGTGATGGTAGCGATGCTAAAGCAGTCATCTTGTCGACTTCTTTCTCTGAGTTTTCAATCAATTGTTCTATATTTGAAATGTGATTGGGTTCAAGAGTGTTAGGGGTGGACCAATATCAAAATTTTGGCATGGTTGGTCACCCTCTAAGAAAGGACAGTTATTGAAAATATGGGAGGAATCTTGACAGTTTGAACAAAAGAATTGGGTATCTGTATTAACAAAAGAATATGGATCGTGAAGAATCGAATTGAACTGTATGTCACCCATATCAACAAGCATTCACAAAATCATAAAAATAAAGAATATCACATCCCTAACAGTTTATGTTTTGCTAAGTCAACTAGACCTAGTTAAGAACCTGATTATCGAAGTAAAACTGCGTCGAGAGACGGGCTCAAGATATACTGATCACGAAGCCAGGTAAGTGCAAACATAAGGGGAGGTTGTCCAACGCTTTTGCGAAATTCCTTAATTAGAATAACTCTTTCTCTTTCGGCGGTTGCGCCTATCACACTTGCGTATCCTGTGAACAATATAATATTAAGCGGTGTTCTAAACACAATTAACTTTCTCTATTGAGCGTGAATCCTTAAATTCAGAGTTATAATTGATTTTAAAATTACTATGGGTATGAAAGAATGCTCGGTTTTGTGATTTGTGGGCCACGAAAAAAGGTGATGAAATCTTTTACCATATCTTATGGGGTTCTTTACCCTTAAGTCCGTATTAAAGTAAGTAAATGCGCAATCAATAAAAGAATTTAAGCAATTAAACAATCAAGCACATCTTTTTAATTTTAGGAGTAGACGATGCAATAAATACGAGTTAGTTCTCTTTTTGCTATTAGCGGCGAATTTTCAAAGAATCCTGCAGAAAATAGAATATTGGAATGCGTCGGATTTGAGAGGAGTTTAGAAAATACGTTTCGAAATGTTTGGGTTAAGAAACCCCCGTTGTTTCGATTTACGAGTACTTGAATGTTCGCTTGCATGGGCAAAAATATCCCGATCTTTAGCACTGTAATTCTTGAAAGTTCAAATCACTCTGCACATTCGCTGGGTCTGTCTAAAACTGAAATGTCGGAAATAACGTAAAATTTAGCGGAAAAGCGATATATATGGCCAATATGCTGTACACACACAATTGTGAAATTTAAAGTATCAAAATGGAGCAAAAATAGGAAAAAGAAGCAAACACCAAAAACTTGGAGCAATCAGAGCAATTGGGGCCTTAATTTGCAGCTAAATCGAATAAACGGGAGGCCAACTATTGGAGTTGGGATTCCAACTTTGTACTGTGTGCTCCTTTTCCTTTTAGTGTCCTATTTTTATACTTTAAATCTTCCAATTAAACTCAGAGTGACAGCAGATCAAAATGACAGAGAACAAAATATTAGAAAAGTTAGTTTTTGAATTTTTTTTGTTAAAATTAGTTTTGTATATACAAATGAATCAGAAATAACAACCCCTAATGACTACCGCATCTCCGGAAACGACGCCAAAAACTTGTTGGGACCTCACGGGTGCACGCCTCACACGTGCAACAGCATCAAAAACTTGTTGGGACCTCATGCGCGCAGGCCTATGCGGTTTGAAAAGAAAAAAGTTTTTAGAAATTAAGAGCACGCGAGCTTGGTCTCGTTTTAAAATATATAACCGCAAGTGCATGACTCTTTGTAGCTAGCCGGCAAGTACGGGTCGATACACAGGGAATTGGTGATTAAGGGTTTTTAAGTCAAATTCAAGAGAAAATATTTTGGTTTGGTTTAGGTTTGTGTCATAAAAAATAGAAAAAGAAGTATAAGAAAAGAAAATCGGCCTTGGCTCCAGTTTGGATGGCGAATCGTGGCGAATTCTTCAACTTTCTCTTGATCATGAGTGCTCCCTCTTCTTATTGGATCCGATCATGAAGCATGGCTTATCAAAGCGGTTGCGAAGCATAAACCATCAAAACGATGTGATTACACAACGCGAGGTATGAAACTATCCGTTATGTTCTCATTTACCATTTGTATATTTGAGCATGATATATCAAAACTAAGCACAAGGGCTAGCAAGCATACAACATCACAAATAACAAATTTGCACATGAGAAGTAAAGTTAGTGTTAAACTTGCTAAGTATGAGGTGATAGTGATTGTTAGAGTTTTATGTTATGCGTTCTTTAAGTTCTATTTACCGCAATCAAGTCGGTTCCACTTGGTAGCTAGCTGGTTCAGTACGGGTCGATCCACGGAGAGATGGGAATATTTTTCTTAGATTTTTAACGAGTTAAGTCCAAATTGTGTGAATTTGTTCCCACCTAACTATGTGTTTAGATGTGTAAGTTAATGGAAGCTTGTTAGGGTTACGATTGGGTTAGTTTGAGTTAGGAGTTTGCTCACTTCTTTCGTTTGCCACTCTTGATATCGATGTTACGGTAATCGGCAACAACGGGGATTAGCACGACTGGGAAGGAAACTTGCGAGTATAAGCTAGGCTTTCCAATGCTTAGTTCATTCTTTTTGGTCCTGTTCATCCGTTCTTGTCTCTTAACCATAACCTCCGTTCAATTCAACCACAACTGGTCTCGCCAGGGTGTCACTGCTATCACAGAGGATATGGTGCCGTAGAGAGCAGATTGTAGTTGCCTTGATGGGAGTTCAACTCAAGTTGTTGGGAAAAGAAAAGAGTGAGGGAGATTTCCTTCTCTCAAACTTTCCTTATCCTATTCTAACAAGTAAGAAAACTACTCACTCATTATATATAAAAAAGAAAAATAAAAACAAGTAGAGAAGATAGAAAGAAATGAAGTAGAAGGTGACAACTAGCTACTTGGGACTCACCTAGGGAAGATCACACTTGAGCATCATGGTTGCAATGATAAAAGAAAAGAGAAAAAGAAAAAGAACAAATAAAACCAACAACTATTTAACAAAGAAAAGAACAATAAATTTATAAAAACTAGTTTACAAATTAACAAGACATGTATATAAAAACTCTCCACTTCATTTGTCATCCATTCAAAAGCTCCCACTATAATTTTAATGGAGGAAAGATAAAGAAGAAGAAAAAATTTACACTAAATTCTAACTAAAAACTAGTGAAAAAAATTATATCCTTAGTATGGCTCTAATCTAGAATATTTATAGGCAGTGAAATGAAGCTCTAGGGTCTTTTTCTGAGCCCTTATAAAATGACAAAAATACCCGTGAAAAGTTGGCGCGAGAGGCCACGTATTGGCCGTGGATCCGCCGCTTATAGAGGGTGTAGACCGCGGAACCGCGGCCGTTCTGGGGAGTTGAGGGTCTATTTTTCTTAGGCTGTCTTGTGTTGCTTTATTACTTTGTTTAGTACGCTTCTTTTTGCATAATCATTCCAAAATACTCCCAGATTTACAACAGGTCCAAACATGAAAATGAGTGGACTTTTGCCTTGATTTTTCTCGAGCTTCGCGTTGCCTTCTTGATTCTTGTTCTGCCTCTCCTATGCTCTGTGCTTGTTTGAGACACGAATGACCCTTGCTTGATCTTGTCTCCTGAACTGGTAAGCGGCACCTGACAGATGGTGAGCAGAACACGTATTTTTATCCGTTGTTGGCAGTTGTTCTGAATTTTTCATGACTGTTTGTGATTTGCATTACTTTAGACTGAGAACCTGTAAACTGTAATTATGTAGCAAAAACGGATCAAAAGTACCTACCTATATGCAATGTGAACAAGAATGGGTGGTATAAAAGTGCAAAATTCTTATATGAACAGATAGTATAGGGTATATGTATGAAGAAGGGTGTCAAACAACTTGTTAACGAAATACCCTATCTAAACACTTAGCAATCTTAACACTAGTGTTGATTCTAACATTAAAATTGCTAAATGGAAACTTGGAGAGATTATGGTATATGATTAGGTTACCAAATAACCACAAAATCAAAATACCATATCAAACCTATCACCAATAAGCAATCTTAAACTTACAGTCTATTTTAAGAACATTAAACATTCACAAGAGAAGGAGGAAGGCTAAACCATTCTTCTCCATCCTCACCATCACTATAGCTAAAGAAATGACTCAAACATCACAAAAGAAAAAAAGAAAACACAAGAGAAGAAATATGAATGAGCAAAGTAAAGAAAATAGCAAAGAAATTAAAGTAAAAGTGTGCAAGTCTTTATTCACAAAATGGAGAGCTTGAGCTACAAGATAGATAGCAACTTCAACCTCCTTAATGGAGCACTAAAATGAGAGCTCAAAAAGAGAAGAACAAAAAGCTATCAAACATAACACACTTCATTTCTCACTCCAAAAGCTAACCCCTAACTTAATTTTTGATCTGCTATTTATAGGCTTCAAAATAAGAAAAAATAATTATAAAAATGGCTTGAAATAACAGAGGGGACCCACCAAAAGAGCACGAGTCCATTTGGCCAAGGCCAGGCCGCTATTTGCGGCTATATTGAATAAACCGACGGTCATAAAAGAGGCTCTGGGTCCCATCTTCTTCCTGTGGTCTTCTGGTATCTATATCATCTCTCTGTGATACTTTTTTTTCTTTTATTTCCAACTTGATTTTACTCTGGAGTTCAAGGACAGAGGAGATGACCAAGTGGGAAATGTGTTCCTACTTCAAATCACACTTTATCAAATACTAATGAACCATGCCCACTTTCCCAAGCCTACTTGTGCTCCCACTCGTATGCTTCATGGTGGTACTTGCCCACTTGATCCACATGAGCCATGCACTCGTTCACACTTGATCATGTTTGTTAGTGATATATGTCTTAGAGGCCATTATTATATAGTACTGGATTGTATATTACATTTTGGAAGCTTGGGATATATACAGATATACCAACAGTCTTACTCAATGTGATAGTATGCTATCTGGTTTGAGTCTATCTTAACATATGTATATGTTAAAATATGTGCTTGCAGACTACACAAGCCCCACTAGTATGATATGCATCATAGTCTTGGTAGTCAAGCCAACATCCTAAGGACTTTATCAACATGTATCAGAAAGACAATATAATAATACAAGTGTACATGTTAAGATAAAGAGAAAACAGATAGCATACTATCATGTTGAGCAAGAAAGTTCTCTATATATATGTCCAAGCATCCATTATATCATACAATAATGGCCTCTAGGGTATACATATTCCTAACAATCTCCCACTTGCACTAAGGCCAGTTGTTGTAGTATCTCCCACTTGCACTAAGCACGTGCATCAAATGAGTCGTGCAAACAGGTAGTAGTTGGGTGCAGTCCCGAAGCACTTGGAGGCAGTAAGGGATAGAAGGGATTTGTTTCTCCCGGTATTGGGAGTTGATATCACACTGTATACGGTTGGCCAATACACAAAGTCCCTGGCCAGGGCAAGTGAGATTTACTGGTAGGTACACCAGTAGTTTCTCAGGGTGTATTTGGTTCCACACCGACATGACTTATTACGCTATTAAGGGTCTGACGTTTACCACCCCTAGGCCCGATATGCGATGCTTTTAGACGAACAGACCAGACTGTACGGAGAATGTCACATATAGGCTCAGTAGGGTTTTTGGACGAGTTATCATGTCGATCTTCCCTTCGACAAATACCTGGGTAGCCGTTACGTACAATTAGTGCCACTGACGTGCTTGTAGTTAACCCTACTGCCAGCATATTCTCGAGTCTTTAGAGTCCCACACAGAAGGTTTCCCGGTTCAGGCGAAACGGTGTAGTTTGCGTATGGTTTTACGCAGGGGTGTTCGATTGAACATGTGTATTTATGCACGTGCTTTAATCGGACAGTTTAGTAGTACTAGCAGGTTTGAAAGACAGCCAGTTTTGATGCTATTATTATATTGCTCTCTTTTGGGTATTTGTATTTTAACATGAATACGGTATTTATACGAATACGTGTATTTGTATAAATACGGGTATTTGAGCTTTGATACAAATACATATATTTCTTTCTAAATATGAATACGAGTATTTTCTATTTTCGGTACAATACGGTATTCGTATTTTGGTAGAAATACGGTATGCGTATTTATTATAAATACGGGTTTTAGTATACTTGTTTATATATATGCATTTGTATTTATATATTTGTATGTATATGTATACTAGTGAGGTGGCTACACACACTCTCTCTCTTTTCTTCATCTTAAACTTGGAAGTGTGTGGGCTTGTGACTCACCCTAGTGAGTCACCAAGCCCACCCACTCTTTTTTTAACGGTGAAGATATAAGAGTGAGAGTGAGAGTGAGAGAGATATTTTATGAGATGGTTGATATTTTTCAAGTAAGAAAATTTCTCTAGTTGCTACCTCTCCATCTTCTTCCTCAATCCTCTCTCTTGGGTTATGAGGATTAAAAGAGAGCATTTGTTTTCATAAACTACACCACTCTAAATATTTTGTCTTAGTAAGACTTGATATTTAGTTACTTCGGACGAAACTATCGCTTGAATCGGTATCCTCGGGTGGATCGTCTTTGACACGAAAGACCGGCTTCGAGAGCTCGTTCCATCAACCCAAGGAGCTTGAGGAGTCAACTTTCAAGACCTGAAAGACCGTCTACAAAGGTTGTAATTTCAACTAAGTAGCTAAAACTCTAGTTAGGGTTTGTTTAGTATAGTGTTTGTACTTGTATCCTGGGAATTTTAGTGTATTGTGCTCAAGTTTTAATGTTTTTGATTCCGCATAGCCGTAGTTGACACGGAAAGGAGCACATATACACTTACACTGGTATCAGAGCCTACCTAAACACTTAATTAACTGAATGGACAAAGTTTAGAGTTTCGAAACCGAAACAACTTTGAAACGATAAAAACTAGATTCAAGTTTATGTCGATTTTAAAAAGGCTTCTAAATTTTCTTTAAAAGGTGCAGAATGCTCCTCATAAAGTAACTAGAACACTAGAGAAAAACGAGACATAAACTCCAAGAAAAAACTACCGGAAATGGTGTTTTTCCCGCTATGGTCGGTTTTCTGTTGGAGTTGGGTCTTGAGTTTTTTGTAGTGTTCTGTACTCTTGGATTTAGGATTTATGGTATTGTTTGATTTTTCTCAGATTTCATATTGTGTTATCTTTCTGCTTGGGCAATACGAAGTGTTTCTAAATCGAAATTTTAACATCGTTTATTCGCTTTAAGTTCGTATATGTGTTTTGAAACGTCGACTAATTGCTATATGTTGATTAGTAGGGGTTGCACATATCTAGTATCTTGTGATTGTGGTTTGTGGATATGAAGTATTGGATCGTCGTGATTGAATAGCCGGGGGATGTGAGAAGAGTGTTCTTTTCTTTTATTCATGTATATTTGTAAATTGATGTAATATTCTTTTGCGGGGCACATCCGAGTTGAGGTTGTATCCACCGTTGTATTATTTCATTTACTTTTTCTTACACTTAGGATAGACCTAAGGTGGGGTGCACAAACTACCGGGTTCTTGAAGTGTCGAATGGTCTACTCATCTCATTGAGAGAGGTTGCTTCACTTAGGGGATTTGGCGGGTAGTTTGCCGCACCCGTAGGGGTCTAGGGTGAGGGTTTGACTATTCATCACGACCGTGGAATCCGCTTTTCGTTATAGGCTTAAACGAAACACGGAAATCCTAGTATATCCAGTATATTCATCTGTGTTACTTATGCTGTGATCTGTGATCTGGAATGGCTATTATTGCGTGAGACGAATGGCTATATATAAATTATATATAATAAACGTTCCTTATGTTTTGCACCTGCGCTAGCCCTGCCCTCGCTCTGCCGTCAGTTAAGTAACCTAACGGTGCATGACGGGCCCCCGTGGTGAATGTGGATGGCATAAACATACACACTATTTTCGTTTCTTTCTGCAATGATAGGGTTAAATGATGGGTCATCATTAATATTGCTTAATGCAAAGAAAAAAACCCAAAGGTAAATTGTTGGTACAATTTAAAAACCACTCGGTTTTCTTTAAAAATAACTTTTAAATGCGGAGCCTAAACTACTCATTTTAAAAGCTATCATAGTTCCTTCAACTATATCAAGTTCATTACGTTCACGGTTTTCGCCAAAACCAGCCGTAGCCCTCTGTCATTTCAGATGTGTATTCAGTAGTATTCAAGCTATGTATTTTGACCATCGTTAAGGAATAGTGATTGGTAGTTGCTGTGTATTCATCTGTAGCATAGATAGATGCGTTAATCTGGGACAGGCGTACTGTTAGTTATATGTATGCTCTAGAGGACATTATTGTACATAGGATGTATATTGTAGTGGATGCTGGGACATATATAGGGAGGACTTTCTTGCTCGACATGATAGTATGCTATCTGGTTGCTCTTTACCTTAACGTGTATACTGATTGTCTCTCTGTTACATGTTGGTAAAGCCCTTAGGATGTCTACTTGACTACCTGGACTATGATGCGGATCATACTAGTGGGGACATGGTAGTCCATAAATACATCCTTCAAGGTCCCTAGTCGTGGGTATATCGAGACGGGGCATCGATATACAAGAGTAGACTAGCGTATACCTTCTCGACACATACAGATGGACGATGGATGATCCCATATCCATTGGTGTTTGACATCAGAGATGATATACGGGTGCTCAGTAGAGACTGGGTACACTGGACGGACTCGCCGAGAACTCCCAGATGGTATTATACCTTACGTCAGATGGCAGTTCTCTGGTGACACTGGTACAGGTTAGTCTGTAGACCCGAGATCGTCATAGAGTCTTGTGTGATTCCCACTGTGCTTTGATTTCCACCTTACCACGTCCAAGAGGGCGTGCAAAATGGTGGTTTTTGGGTACAGTCCCGAATCACATGGAGGCAATGAGCGATAGGAGGGGATTCGTCTTTCCCGGTATAGGGAGTTGATGTTGCGCTGTGTTCGATTGGCTATAACCGGAAATCCCTGACCAGGGTTGCTGAGATTTACTGGTAAGTGTTACCAGTAGTTTCTCGAACTGTTATAGACCTCATATTGACACGACTTATCGAGCTACTGGGGTCTGACGTTTACCACCCTTAGGCGAGATATGCGACATATCAGACGAACAGACCGGACTGTACGGTAAGTGTTACTGGTTGGATTCACAGGAGTGTGATCGGGCTTGCTCGTTGATCTTCTGATTGCTCAATACCTGGGTGGCCGTTACGTTTAGCAGACCGTTTGCGGCTTGTGGGTGTTTGATATGATCATCACCTGCTGCCGGCGTATTGACGAGTCTTTATAGTCCTACACAGAGGTTTCCTGGCTCAAGCGAAACGAAATAGGAGCGCATATGAGATATGTGCGGGACCGAGAATAATGCGTGTATGTGATACCGTATTCTATTCTCGCGATGAATGTATCGATTGGTTGTATGCGATATAACCTAGTTATCGAATCGAGGATTGATTCGATAAGTCGATACATTGGATATTAGTCGGTTATATGCGATATGACCGGATCATTAAATCAAGTGTTGATTTAATGATTTGATGTATAATTATATATTTGATATATTACTTTACATTAACTAGTATTGGTTCACTTAAGATGGATTTTCTCACTTGATGTGCACATTGTATATATGATATAGTTTTGCGCACTAGTTTGTATCATGTTTGATGATACATGCAAACTTGGGTGTATGTTTGCTTTATACCATCTTTAGGTTAATGGTTGGGTTATTCATTTGTTTTTATTTATTTTCCTTATTCATTTTGGCAAGAAATGAAATGGTGGCTTTCTTTGGATTTTGTTGAAGCTTCATGAAGCTTTGAAAGCTTGACCATTTTGTTTCTTTCCTTAACCCTAACCATTTACCTAAACCCTAGTTCATTCTCTACATGAGTTAGCCTCACCCATGGTTGCATTATGATAACCATCACTTCATTTTTCTTTTTGAAAATTAATTGATAATTCTTTTTCATTCTTCTTCTTCATCTTCTTCAAGAGGTGAAGAAAGCTTGCTAGAAATTTCTAAGTGATGATTCCAAGTGAGAAATCCAAATCCAAAGTGAACCCACTTCCTATTTCTTCATCCTCTATCACTTGCCATGTAGTAGAGGGTATTTTCTTCACAAGTTCCTTGACCTAGTGAAGATGGAGCTTGAGTTTGAGTCGCCTCGACGTAGATCATCTTCGGCCTCGAAGTCAATGACCTAGCCCGATCATTTCTCCGACGAAACCATCGCCAGAGTCCGGGATCCCGATGATCGCAGCGGAGGGACATCAACACGGAGCTAAAGAAATGGTGGAGCGGATCTACAAAGGTTGTATTTTCGGTTCACTCTTAGTTAAGTTGTTAACTACTTGTAGTTTCGCCTAATTTTTAGTTAACGATCTAGTTTAGGGTTTCTATGGCACATGAAAATTTTGATTTTGGCATGGTTGATCAGTTATGGAACCTCTTGAGTGTGCCTAGGAACCCTACAGTGGTATCAGAGCCTAGCTAGAGCTTTAGGCGAAGTGTAGACGATGTTAGAAATCCGATCGAGTCACGAAACCCTAACCAAGACCCCTCTCTGTACATTTTTTCAAACTGTGGATTTTTGTGAATTAAAAATTCTCAGAAAATTAAGCAGGAAAATCTAAGAATTACTGTGAAGTACGGACCCCTAACTCAAAAATTTGACCGCGGAACCGCGGCCAAACCAAGGGTTTAGCAGCGGTTCCGCGGCCAAAATTGTGAATTAGTCCCTCAAACTTCACTTATTTATTCTTAGGTCCTTTCTTGTCATTTTTTTCTGGGAATTTTTTAATTCCACTCAAGTGTTGAGTTTTCTAGGGTTTTATTGGGGACTCGTTAATTCGATCGGATAATTTAACTTCGTTTATGTTTTTCCGGATATTTTAGAAACTGTTAAAAAGTTCGACCGGATATAAATACCCATTTTTTTCCCTGCCGGGAAATTTCCAAGTGTTGGATTTTTCCATAGTTTAATAACGTTCTAAGTAGTGCAAGTAACGCGATGGTCCCTCTAGAAGACAACAAACCTTAACTCGATTATGTGACCGTCTTGAACTGCCCTTTGAACCTTAGGGTTTGGGGCAGTACGGCGTGCCACATGTGAGGCGTTGGCTTGACCCTTATACGGCTGGACCGTTGGTACTGAGGCATGAAGTGAATGTTTTATAACTTATTTCATGTGTTGAGCTGTTTCGGGAAAACTTGGGTGTTTGATTGTTCGATCGGAAAGTTTAACATTTTCTATTTATCTGGAATGTGATACAATATTTGGAATCCACAAGTAGTTATGAGATAACTGATTTGGATGTTATAAACATAGCAGTTTAGTCTCACTTGATCGGTTGCCATGGAATTTTGATGTGATCAAAACTCCGTCGCAATTACGTAGCGTACGTGGATATTCGTCGGGTAAACTTAATAGACAGCCACACCCCATAGCCCCGACCAAGTGACTGTAGGAGAACCCCGTCGCCGAAAGCATCCATTCGGGTGCTCGCGGCAGCGGTGTTCCGCCTTGGTGCATTTCGTCGACGGCATCGGGGGTGCGGCCGCCTACTAAAGTTTGCGACGAGCATTCGATC
Source organism: Agapanthus africanus (assembly GCA_030015575.1). NCBI lineage: Eukaryota > Viridiplantae > Streptophyta > Magnoliopsida > Asparagales > Amaryllidaceae > Agapanthus > Agapanthus africanus. The sequence continues at coordinate 205,154,029 of CM057341.1, read as the reverse complement.
AAAATGTCGGGAATCTTGTTGAATTTCCCGACTTGATATTGAAAAGAGTTTTCGATAATGAGACTAAAATGCGGGGTTTATAATTGTTAGGCATGTGATGTCTAAGGAATTCAGATGGTTAGGCATGTGATGTCTAAAGAGTTTGCGGATTCCAACTGTTGTAGTTTTACACTTTCTTTTCTGCGACCGTAACTGTAATATGTGATATCGCCGGTTTCATTGCTATATGTCAACGACAATTGGGATGGGCATATTTACTTACGTTGATGACATGTGATGTTATGTGTTGCTGGATATGTTATATTGGATCGTCGCGTTATGAATAGCCGGGTTTTTTTATGTGAGATGGGTGTTTTTCATTTTCATTCATGTAAAAAACTTGTATCTAATATTCTTTTATTGGGGCACTTCCAGGTTGCGGATGATGTCACCCATTGTATATTATTTACTTTTCCGCACTAGGATAGACCCAAGGAGGAGGGCACAAGTAACCGGGTTCTGGAGTCCAGTGGGAGACCAACTCGAGGAGTCGAGTCCGGGTCTCCTAACTCTAGAATTGGTAGGGTTGCTTGCCGCTCTCGTAGGGGTCTAGGGGTGTGGGTTTGGCTATTCATCGCGACCGTGGAATCCGTGTTTTATACTGGCTCGTATTGAAAACACGGACGTCCTAGTATATCCAATATTTCATATATATTTCTTCTGCTGCGATATCTGTGATGTGATCATTTGATGTTCTGTGATAAATACTGTATATAGTATTTATGATATATTATATAGACGTTACTTATGTTTTACACCCGTGCTAGCCCTGCCCCGCTCTGCCGTTAGTCACCTAACCTAACGGTGCACGAGGGGACATCGAGGCGAACACGGATGGCATAAGTGTACGTCGTATTTATCTGTGATGTTTAGGTGATTTAAATGATGGGACTTCATTAATATGATTAATGAAAGAAAAGAAACTTAAGATGTCGTGGAATCGAATTTCAAAAATAAAAAAGGCAGCTACAGTTCTTGCTTTGCATCGCGGTGTTCCTTGTAGAACATCCTGCACCTTATTCGATAAGGAAAGGGCCAAGATCCCTTCACCGGGAGTGACCCCTTTAGCAATAACTGGCAGATGCTACAACCCTCGGTTTGTCTTTTGATTGTTTCTATAGTTTTTGCTTTGCACAGCGGTATATATGATATATCTTGCACCTTATTCGATGAGGAAAGGGCCGACGATCCCTTCACCGGGAGTGACCCCTTTAGCAAAACTAGAAAAGCTTCAAAAACACTCCATTTTTAAAATCATTCGATCCTACAACGATATCAAGTTCATTACGCAATAGGTTTTCTGAAAAACCTGTCGTAGCCCTCCGTCATTTCAGATAAGTCCTACTTAGTATTCGTGCTACGTTTGTTGACCTCCGTCAAGGCGTAGTGTGCGGTAGCTAACTAGTATTTATCGGCTTAGGCATATGATGCAGATTGGATTAGGGTAGTCGTACGGCCTTGTTGACCTCCGTCAAGGGTCATGCGGGTGGGTTTGATTTAATCAAGAAATGACGGGTTGAACTTGACTAGTAGCCTATGGTTTGTTGACCTCCGTCAAGGTCATAGGGTGCTAGGGGCAAAATTATCGGGAATTTCAAGTGTTGAAATTTGCAATGAGATTGCATACTTTCTATGAGATAGTTGGATCCCGATACCCGCTGCTAGTAATTGTTACTCCTGGGAGAGTTTTACACATTACAATTAGTCGATCAAGTAGGTGTCTAAAAAGGTGTCAACGGGGTTACGCCTCTGGCAAAACGAGGTTTACTATAATTAAGTTCGTGCGAAAGCACGGGGGACCTCCCTCAAAGTACCGACACTGGCCTGGCTGAAAGATTGGCGAACTTGTAGCGTGTAATTAATCCCGGCTAGTCTTTCCTTTTAGGGTTTCAAGGAAGATTTGATAAAAACAGTAGGAGTCATCCTGATTAGATAAAATAATAACCAATCTGATCTTGCAAGAGTGCACGCTGAGTGTTTTCTTCTCTCTCTCTCCAGGTAGCGACCATATCACGCCTTAATCAAGATAATAATACGGATGTATTGACCGAACCCGCTTGTTATACTGTGCTAGGGAAAGTTGGTCCCGCTCCAACTTATAATTGTTATAAGACAGAGCAGGAAATAGGGGAATACCAGAATTCCCATGCCGCCCAAACGAAGAGAGTGCATGCTGATGCATCATCTTCGGGTGTGTTCATTATACAGAACTGTTTCTCAGTATTCTTTACGTCCTGGGTATGTGATACCGGATCAGGATCCCGCATATGTAATATGTTACATAGGGCTACAAAAGGTAGAGAACTGAGAACGGGTGATAAGTTTCATGAGGCAGAAAACGGTGCAAGTGTTACAGCCAAGTCTGTTGGTCACTGTCACCCTGTATTACCAGTACATTGATTCTGAACGAATGTTATTAGATACCGAACCTGAAATACAAAATCATATCAGTCTCTTTATTAGTAAAGAAATGATAAAATTTTGTATTGTTGGATAATGTTTTGAACATTTCCTATATCAAAAGTTGATCGGTTCAGGCACGTTATCTAAAAGCATTGATGTTCTAAATCAAACTACAGTTCTTAGTATACGGAACACACACAAGAGGAAGAGTTCAGAAATGAACGGATCATTCTTGAGGCATTGTAGACTAGGTCATATCAATGCGACCCGACTAGCTGAAGTTACATTTAGATGTATATTTAAATTAGTTTGAATTTACATCTTGTGAAACTTGCCAGTCATGTCCCAAATATTAGATGACCACAACTCTGTTTATTCGAAGCAGAGAAAGAGTTAGTGTACTCTTGGGATGATGCATGTTGATGTATGAAGGTCCCCTGTCTACACATGCCAAGACCGTTTTTTTGTACTTCATTGCATTCTCTGATGATCTCTTTAGATTCAGACATATGTTCCTGTTGAAACACAAGTCTGAACCTTTTGAGATATTCACAGAATATAAGTTAGAAGTAGAGAACCAAAATGGGTATAAGTATTATGTCCTTTGATGTGATCAAGGAGGAGAATACTTGAGCACGGAATTCTTGGACTTTTCTAAAGGAGAATGAGATTCTCTCTCAGCATTAATCCTCCGTATACACCACAGCACGTCGGTGTATCGGGGTGGAGCAATAGCACCCTATGTGATATGGTGTGCTCTATGATGAGTACTACTGAGTTTCCTATTTCCTTTTGGGAGTAATGCACTTGAGAAGCTGCATACCTATTGAATAGGGTTCAAATCAAATCAGTTGACTACCACTTCATATGTGATATGGAAAGGGAAGAGCCCATATCTTAAGTTAGTTAAGATTTGGGGTTGTCCGGCCTATGTCTAAAAGCAAAATCCGGACAAGATCGAGGCAAGGTCAGTTCTGTAGAACTGGAAATGTTCCAGCTATACAAATTGCAGCTGATGATTTGACAGAACCAAAGGATTCAATAGTCCCCGACGAACCTCAGCCTCTCCGCCGATCTGGTAGGGTTCCTCATCCTCCTGAGAGGTACTTCGGTTGCTCAATGACAGTGGGAGTGAGGATTGCATCATGAGATTGTAGGGTTGCTAGACACGCGCACAAGGGTCTACGAGGCATCAACCATGCCCGATTGAAAATTTAGCCGTGCCGAACAAACCGAATACGGAACTTTAAACTAGAGATTAGGCGAAAACTAACATGCTAAACATTTTAACACTAAGTGAGAGGGATTACAACCTTTGTAGATCCGGTCCTTCACTTCATATGCTCCGTGTTGTGGTCCCTTCGTTGCGATCATCGGGATCCGGACTCTCGAGAGGTTCCACGAAGAGAAAGACGCAACCTTTGCTTCCGATCTTCGATACTAAGATGATCTACCTTGAAGTTTCTTTAACACAAGTTTACACTCACTAAGATGAGTGAACACTCTCATCTAAAGGGCAAGGGAAGATGAGGATGATGAAGTAGGATTTTTGCTCTCTTTATTTATATTTTTCTCACAATTATTCATCACAAAATCAAAGCAAGAAACCATTTCAAGCAAAGAAGAAGAAGGAAGAAGATGATGAACAATAATGATAATCCTTTTGTGATGAATAGGAAAAAGGAGATAATGATCAATTATGCAACCATGGTTCACTTAACCAATGTAGAGAATTAACCAAGGGTTAGGGTTTGGGTTGAGTTAAGAATGAGTCACACACAAATATCTTTATCATGACAAAATGAAAAGCTTCTAGAATCAACTAGAAGACTTAACCCTAATCCAAACCCTAATCATGTTTAAACTCCACAAAACATGTTGCATTATTTATCATATCATGTTACAATATTATATATCACATATACAATATTTATCGTAACAAAATAAAATAATACAATTAACATATATCGCATATATATCAATGTATTACCCGAGTGAGAAAAAGAATCTTTTAGTGAGCAAATATTAGTTAATGTAATTTAATATATCAAATATATTATTATACATTAAATTATCGAATCAACACTTGATCCGACAATCCGGCTATATCGCATATAACCGACTAATATTTATCCGTACCGATTCATCGAATCAACACTTGATCCGATGACCCGGCTGATATCAAATATCGCGAGAAAAGAATACGGTATCTCATATCGTATTATCCTCGGTCCCGCACATATCACATATGTGCTCCTACTCCGTTTTGCCTGAGTCAAGAAACCTCTGTGTAGGACTCTAAAGAATCGTCAATACGCCGGCAGTAGGTGATGATCATATCAAACACCCACAAGCTGCAAGCGGTCAGCTAAACGTAACAGCCACCCAGGTATTGAGCGCTCAGAAGATCAACAAGCAAGCCTGTAACTTCTCCTGTGAATCCAAACAGTAACACTCCCGTACAGTCCGGTCTCGTCGTCTGATATGTCGCATATCTCGCCTAGGGGTGGTAAACGTCAGACCCCAGTAGCTCGATAAGTCGTGTCGATATGAGGTCTATAACAGTTCGAGAAACTACTGATAACACTTACCAGTAAATCTCAGCAACCCTGGCCAGGGATTTCCGGTTATAGCCAATCGAACACAGCACAACATCAACTCCCTATACCGGGAGAGACGAATCCCCTCCTATCGCTCATTGCCTCCATGTGATTCGGGACTGTACCCAAAAGCCACCTTTTTGCACGCCCTCTTGGACGTGGTATGATGGAAATCAAAGCACAGTGGGAATCACATAAGACTCTATGACGATCTCGGGTCAACAGACCACTCTGTACCAGTGTCACCGGAGAACTGCCATCTGACGTATGGTATAACACCATCTGGGAGTTCTCGGCGAGTCCGTCCAGTGTACCCAGTCTCCACTGAGCACCCGTACACCATCCTTGATGTCAAACACCAATGGATATGGGATCATCCATCGCCCATCATATGGGTCAAGATGCGTATACGCTAGTCTACTCTGGTGCATCGATGCCCTGTCTCGATACACCCTCGACTAGGAACAGTTATAGGATGTACTCGTCGACTACCGTGGCCCCACTAGTATGATCTCATCATAGTCCCAGTAGTCGAGTACATATCCTAAGGGCTTTATCAACATGTAATATAGAGACAATCAGAGTACATGTTAAGATAAAGTACAACCAGATAGCATACTATAATGTCGAGCAAGAAAGTCCTCCCTATATATGTCCTAGCATCCACTACAATATACATCGTATGTACAGTAATGGCCTCTAGGGCATACATATAACTAACAATCTCCCACTTGCACTAGGGCCATCTGTTATGGTATCGCATACCCAACAATTAGCTGCGGTTGAAGTATCTCATACTCAACCATCCCATAAAAATCTCTACTGGGAAAAAGGCCTTTATGAGTGGATCCGCGCTGTTGTCCTCTGTGCCTACTCTCCTAACCTCGATCTCCCTGGAGATCAACCATCTCCATGATCAGGCGACACTGCCTAAGAATTATATCTGGATTCCTGATGGGACGGTAGTTCCTTGGCTAAAGCCACAACTCCATTGTCACACAATGGTAGGAACGAAGTTCATCTCATGAACTTATAAATATCCAAACTGCCTCTTTGGTAGTATCCTTGGTAACGATGTATCTTGCCTTTAATCGTCTAGTATGTCACGGTATCTAGCTTGGAACTCTTCCAACATACCGTCCCTCCACTGAGGGTAAAGATAATGCCTGCGACTGACATTCAGTCGTTCTTATCACCCTGGAACCTTTCCAGTGATTCTCCCCAGGATCGATTGATACCATCTCACTACAACTAGTGAGTATCCTAACATCCAATTAGATCTATCTCATAGATCCAAAACCCAGAATTTAGGAGGTATCACTTTGATCCTATATGGAGAATCATTGTGATAAGCGGAGATTGACCAAGCGTAGCATAGGAAACTCCTTCCCTATCAAGAGTATGTCATCCACGTACTCTACGAGGATCACCACCATACTCTCTACTACTTTTTCGTATATACAAGGTTCATCTACCATTTTGATGAAGTCAAACTCTTTGACTACCACATCAAAACAGATGTTCCAACTCCGCGATGCCTGTTTTATCATATAAAACATCTTGCACACGTTTCCGCTGCTCCCATTGTCTACGAAGCCCTCTGGCTGTGTACTTATAGACGTTCTCTTCTAAAACATCATTTAGAAAAGCAGTCATGACACCCAACCGCCAGATATCGTAGTAATGGTATGTAGCCGCGGCAAGCAGGATCTGGATGGACTTAAGCATAGCTCCTTAGAAAAGGTTTCATCATAATCCATACCTGGTCAATGATGGAAACCTTTAACAAGTCTAGCTTTGAAAGTCTCAACTTTTCCATGTACACCAAGTAATCTTCTCAAGATTTACTTGCTCCTGGTGGGGATTTAACCCTTCAGATAAAGCAACCAAAGTCCATACTTTGTTGGTGTATAAGGATTCCTTCTCAGATCGATAAGCACCCAGCCATTCTTACAGAGTCCCACTCCTGATGGCCAGCTCGAAACTAGTTGGGTCATCATCTCATGATGCAATCCTCGCTCCCACTGTCATAGAGAAACCGAAGTATCTCTCAGGTGGGTGAGGAACTCTGCTAGATCGGCGGAGAGGCTGAGGTTCGTTGGAAACTATTGAATCCTTTGGTTCTACAAATCATCAGCTGCATTTTGTATAGATGGAACCTTTCCAGTTGTACATAACAGACCTTGCCTCGAGCTTGTCCGGTTTTTGCTTTTAGACATAGGCCGGACAACCCAAATCTTAACTAACTTAAGATATGGGCTCTTCCCTTTCCATATCACATATGAAGTGGTAGGCAACTGATTTGATTCGAACCCTATTCAATAGGTATGCAGCTTCTCAAGTGCATAACTCCCAAAAGGAAATAGGAAACTCAGTAGTACTCATCATAGAGCACACCATATCACATAGGGTGCTAGTGCTCCGCCCCGATACACCGAGGTGCTGTGGTGTATACGGAGGAGTAATGCTGAGAGAGAATCTCATTCTCCTTTAGAATAGTCCAGGAATCCCGTGCTCAAGTATTCTCCTCCTTGATCTCATCAAAGGACATAATACTTTTACCCGTATTTTGGTTCTCTACTTCTAACTTATATTCTGTGAATATCTCAAAAGGTTCGGACTTGTGTTTCAGCAGGAACATATGTTTGAATCTTGAGAGATTATCAGAGAATGTAATGAAGTACAAAGAACCGGTCTTGGCATGTGTAGACAGGGGACCTTCATACATCAGCATGTATCAATCCCAAAAGTTCACTAACTCTTTCTCTGTTTCCAATAAACAGAGCTGTGATCATCTTATCTTTGTGACATGACCGGCAAGTTTCACAAGATGTAAATTCAAACTAGTTTAAATATGCATCTGCATGTAACTTAGCTAGTCGGGTCGCATTGATCTGACCTAGTCTACAATACCTCAAGAAGGATCTGTTCATTTCTGAACTCTTCCTCTTGTGTGTGTTCTGTATACTAAGAACTGTGGTTTGATTTAGAACGTCAATGCTTTTAGATAACGTGCCTGAACCGATCAACTCTTGATATAGGAAATGTTCAAAACATTATCCAACAATACAAAATTATATCCTTTCTTTACTAATAAAGAGACTGATATGATTTTGTATATCAGGTTCGGTATCTAATAACATTTGTTCAGAATCAATGTATTCTGGTAATACAGGGTGACAGTGACCAACAGACTTGGCTGCAACACTTGCACCGTTTTCTGTCTCATGAAACTTATCACCCGTTCTCAGTTCTTTACCTATCTGTAGCCCATGTAACAGATTACATATACGGGATCCTGATCCGGTATCACATACCCAGGACGTAAAGTATACTGAGAAACAGTTCTGTGTAATGAACACACCCGAAGATGATTCATCAACATGCACTTTCTTCGTTTGGGCGGCACGGGAAATCTGGTATTCCCCAATTTCCTGCTCTGTCTTATAACAATTATAAGTTGGAGCGGGACCAACGTTCCCCAACTCAGTATAACAAGCGGGTTCAGTCAATATATCCGTTTTATTATCTTGATTAAGGCGTGATATGGTCGCTATCTGGAGAGAGAGAGAAGAAAACACTCAGCGTATACTATTGCAAGATTAGATTGGTTATCTAATATATCTAATCAGGATGTCTCCCACTGTTTTAGTCAAATCTTCCTTCAAACCCTAAAAGGAAAGACTAGCCGGGATTAATTACGCGCTACAAGTTCGCCAATCTTTCAGCCAGGCCAGTGTCGGTACTTTGAGGGAGGTCCCCCGTGCTTTCGCACGAACCTAATTAAAGTAAACCTCATTTTCCCAGAGGCATAACCCCGTTAACACCTTTCTAGACACCTACTTGATCGGCTAATTGTAATGTGTAAAACTCTCCCAGGAGTAACTTTTACTCGCAGCGGGTATCGGGATCCAACTATCTCATAGAAGGTATGCAATCTCATTGCAAATTTCAACACTTGAAATTCCCAATAATATTTTGCCCCTAACGTGCTATGACCTTGACGAAAGCCAACAAACCATAGCCCGCTAGTCAAGTTCAACCCGTACATTTCTTGATTGAATTAAACCCACCCGCACGACCCTTGACGAAAGCCAACAAAGCCGCACGACTACCCTAATCCAATCGCATCGTATGCTAGCAGATAAGCAGCATATAGCTACCGCACATTGCACCTTGACGAAAGCCAACAAATGCTGCACGAATACTATATACAACTTATCTGAAATGACGGAGGGCTACGACAGGTTTTTCAGAAAACCCTTTGCGTAATGAACTTGATATCGTTGTAGAATCGAGTGATTTTAAATGGAATATTTTTGAGGCTTTTCTAGTTTTGCTAAAGGAGTCACTCCCGATGAAGGGATCGTCGGTCCTTTCCTTATCGAATAAGGTGCAGGATATATCATATATACCGCTGTGCAAAGCAAGAACTATAGAAGCAATCAAAAGACAAACCGAGTTTGTAGCATCTGCCAGTTATTGCTAAAGGAGTCACTCCCGGTGAAGGGATCTCGGTCCTTTCCTTATCGAATAAGTTGCAGGATGTTCTACAAGGAACACCGCGATGCAAAGCAAGAACTGTAGCTACCAGTTTTTAAACAAGTTTCTACAACATCTTTGGTTTCTTTTAATTCATTAATCTCATTAATGAAGTCCCATTTTAATATGCTTCATAAGCATCTCTTTTGAAACGAAATCTGCAATATAACATATATCTCATATATATAATATAAACATTCGTCTCAGGCAGTAATATGATCTCATCACAGAACATTGCAGCAGAAGAACATATATGAAATATTGGATATACTAGGACGTCCGTGTTTTCAATACGAGCCTGTATAAAACACGGATTCCACGGTCGCGATGAATAGCCAAACCCACATCCCTAGACCCCTACGAGAGCGGCAAGTAACACTGCCAATTCTAGGGTTAGGAGACCCGGTCTCGACTCCTCGAGATGGTCTCCCACTGGACCCTAGAACCCGGTTACTTGTGCTCCCCGCCTTGGGTCTACCTAATGCGGAAAAGTAAATAATATACAACAGTGACATCTTCCGCTACCTGGAAGTGCCGCAATAAAAGAATATTACATACAAATGAATTTTACATGAAAGAAAAAGAAAAAACTCTCATCTCACATAAAACCCCCGTCTATTCAAACGCGACGATCCAATATAACATATCACAGCAACACATAATATCACATATCATCAACGTAAGCAAGTATGCGTATCCCGATTGTCGTTGATGTATAGCAACGAAGCCGGCGATACACCACATACTACGCTTACGGTCACAGAAAAGAAAGTGTAAAACTACAACAGTTGGAATCCGCAACTTCCTTAGACATCACATGCCTAACCAAATGAATTCCTTTAGACATCGCATGCCTAAAAATTATAAACCCCGCATTTTAGTCTCATTATCGAAAACTCTTTTCAATATCAAGTCGGGCAATTCAACAAGATTCCCGACGTCCTGATCGAATGCTCGTCGCAAACTTTAGTAGACGGCCGCACCCCCGATACCGTCGACGAAGTGCACCAAGGCGGAACACCGCTACCGGGAGCACCCGAACGGATGCTTTCGGCGACGGGGTTCTCCTACAATCACTTGGTCGGGGCTATGGAGTGAGGCTGTCTATTAAGTTTACCCGGCGAGTATCCGCGTACGCTACGTGATTGCGACGGACTTTTGATCATATCAAAATTCCGTGGCAACCGATCATCTGAGACTAAACTGCTATGTTTATAATATTCAAATTAGTTATCTCATAACTACATGTGGATTCCAATTATTGTATCACATTCCAGATAAAATAGAAAAAGTTAAACTTTCCGATCGAATCATCAAGCACCCAAGATTTCCCAATATATCTCAACACTTGAAATCAGTTCAAAAACATCCATCACATGCCACAGTACCAATGGTCCAGCCGTAGAAGGGTCAAGCCAACGCCTCACATGTGGCACGCCGTACTGCCCCAAACCCTAAGGTTCAAAGGGCAGTTCAAGACGGTCACATAATCGAGTTAAGGTTTGCTGTCTTCTAGAGGGTCCATCGAGTTACTTGCACGACTTAGAACATTCTTAAACACGAGGAAAAATCCAACTTTTGAAAAATTTTCCGACAGGGGAAAAAGTGAGTTATTGATATCCGTTCGAACTTTTTAACAGTTTCTAAAAGTTATCCGGAAAACCACATAGACAAAATCTGATACTCCGATCGAAACATCGAATCCCCAAAATAACCCCAGAAAACACAACTGTAGAATAAACATTAAAAATTCCCAGAGAACTCAGAACTGAATAAAAGAAGTTACTGTGCAAAAAGGAGTTGATGACGTCACCATTTCGCCGCGGAACCGCCGCAGAAGGCATGCTTCTGATGCGGTTCCGCCGCGCTTTTTACTGTTCACCAAAATATTTTTGTACCGTAATTCTTAGAATTCCCTTCTGAATTTTTTAAGCATTTTTAATATTGAAAAATCCACAATTTTCAAAAAAGGACAGAGAGCAATTTGGATTCGGAGTTTCGGGTTCGATCGGACTTCAAACTCCGTCTAGACTTCGCCTAAAGCTCTAGCTTGGCTCTGATACCACTGTAGGGTTGCTAGGCACGCGCACAAGGGTCTACGAGGCATCAACCATGCCCGATTGAAAATTTAGCCGTGCCGAACAAACCGAATACGGAACTTTAAACTAGAGATTAGGCGAAAACTAACATGCTAAACATTTTAACACTAAGTGAGAGGGATTACAACCTTTGTAGATCCGGTCCTTCACTTCATATGCTCCGTGTTGTGGTCCCTTCGCTGCGGTCATCGGGATCCGGACTCTCGAGAGGTTCCACGAAGAGAAAGACGCAACCTTTGCTTCCGATCTTCGATACTAAGATGATCTACCTTGAAGTTTCTTTAACACAAGTTTACACTCACTAAGATGAGTGAACACTCTCATCTAAAGGGAAAGGGAAGATGAGGATGATGAAGTAGGATTTTTGCTCTCTTTATTTATATTTTTCTCACAATTATTCATCACAAAATCAAAGCAAGAAACCATTTCAAGCAAAGAAGAAGAAGGAAGAAGATGATGAACAATAATGATAATCCTTTTGTGATGAATAGGAAAAGGAGATAATGATCAATTATGCAATCATGGTTCACTTAACCAATGTAGAGAATTAACCAAGGGTTAGGGTTTGGGTTGAGTTAAGAATGAGTCACACACAAATATCTTTATCATGACAAAATGAAAAGCTTCTAGAATCAACTAGAAGACTTAACCCTAATCCAAACCCTAATCATGTTTAAACTCCACAAAACATGTTGCATTATTTATCATATCATGTTACAATATTATATATCACATATACAATATTTATCGTAACAAAATAAAATAATACAATAAACATATATCGCATATATATCAATGTATTACCCGAGTGAGAAAAAGAATCTTTTAGTGAGCAAATATTAGTTAATGTAATTTAATATATCAAATATATTATTATACATTAAATTATCGAATCAACACTTGATCCGACAATCCGGCTATATCGCATATAACCGACTAATATTTATCCGTACCGATTCATCGAATCAACACTTGATCCGATGACCCGGCTGATATCAAATATCGCGAGAAAAGAATACGGTATCTCATATCGTATTATCCTCGGTCCCGCACATATCACATATGTGCTCCTACTCCGTTTTGCCTGAGTCAAGAAACCTCTGTGTAGGACTCTAAAGAATCGTCAATACGCCGGCAGTAGGTGATGATCATATCAAACACCCACAAGCTGCAAGCGGTCAGCTAAACGTAACAGCCACCCAGGTATTGAGCGCTCAGAAGATCAACAAGCAAGCCTGTAACTTCTCCTGTGAATCCAAACAGTAACACTCCCGTACAGTCCGGTCTCGTCGTCTGATATGTCGCATATCTCGCCTAGGGGTGGTAAACGTCAGACCCCAGTAGCTCGATAAGTCGTGTCGATATGAGGTCTATAACAGTTCGAGAAACTACTGATAACACTTACCAGTAAATCTCAGCAACCCTGGCCAGGGATTTCCGGTTATAGCCAATCGAACACAGCACAACATCAACTCCCTATACCGGGAGAGACGAATCCCCTCCTATCGCTCATTGCCTCCATGTGATTCGGGACTGTACCCAAAAGCCACCTTTTTGCACGCCCTCTTGGACGTGGTATGATGGAAATCAAAGCACAGTGGGAATCACACAAGACTCTATGACGATCTCGGGTCAACAGACCACTCTGTACCAGTGTCACCGGAGAACTGCCATCTGACGTATAGTATAATACCATCTGGGAGTTCTCGGCGAGTCCGTCCAGTGTACCCAGTCTCCACTGAGCACCCATACACCATCCTTGATGTCAAACACCAATGGATATGGGATCATCCATCGCCCATCATATGGGTCAAGATGTGTATACGCTAGTCTACTCTGGTGCATCGATGCCCTGTCTCGATACACCCTCGACTAGGAACAGTTATAGGATGTACTCGTCGACTACCGTGGCCCCACTAGTATGATCTCATCATAGTCCCAGTAGTCGAGTACATATCCTAAGGGCTTTATCAACATGTAATATAGAGACAATCAGAGTACATGTTAAGATAAAGTACAACCAGATAGCATACTATCATGTCGAGCAAGAAAGTCCTCCCTATATATGTCCTAGCATCCACTACAATATACATCGTATGTACAGTAATGGCCTCTAGGGCATACATATAACTAACAGAGATGATGACCCAACTAGTTTCGAGCTGGCCATCAGGAGTGGGACTCTGTAAGAATGGCTGGATGCTTAGCGATCTGAGATGGAATCCTTATACACCAACAAAGTATGGACTTTGGTTGCTTTATCTGAAGGGTTAAATCCCCATCAGGAGCAAGTATATCTTGAGAAGATTACTTGGTGTACATGGAAAAGTTGAGACTTTCAAAGCTAGACTGGTTAAAAGTTTGCATCATTGACCAGGTATGGATTATGATGAAATCTTTTCTAAGTAGCTATGCTTAAGTCCATCCGGATCCTACTTGCCACGGCTACATACCATGACTACGATATCTGGCGGTTGGGTGTCATGACTACTTTTCTAAATATTGATTTAGAAGAGAGCGTCTATAAGTACACAGCCAGAGGGCTTCGTAGACAGTGGGAGTAGCAGAAACGTGTGCAAGATGTTTTATGTGATGAAGCAGGCATCGCGGAGTTGGAACATCTGTTTTGATGAGTTAGTCAAACAATTTGACATCATCAAAATGGTAGATGAACCTTGTATATACAAAAAGGTAGTAGGGAGTATGGTGGTGATCCTCGTAGAGTACGTGGATGACATACTCTTGATACGGAAGGAGTTTCCTATGCTACGCTCGGTCAATCTCCGCTTATCACAAGGATTCTCCATATAGGATCAAAGTGATACCTGCTAAATCCTAGTTTTTGGATCTATGAGATAGATCTAATTGGATGTTAGGACTCTCACTAGTTAAAGTGAGATGGTATCAATTGATCCTGAGGAGAATCACTGGAAAGGTTCCAGGGTGATAAGGACGACTGAATGTCAGTCGCAGGCATTGTCTTTACCCTCAGTAAAGGGACGGTATGTTGGAAGAGTTCTAAGCTAGATACCGTGACATACTAGACGATAAAGGCTGGTAACATCGCTATTAAAGATGCTACCAAAGAGGCAGTTTGGGTGTATAGTGGTTCATGAGATGAACTAGGTTCCTACCATTGTGTGACAATGGAAGAGAGGCTTTGGCCCAGGAACCCTGGTCCCATCAGTGACCCAGACATATTCTGAGGCAGCATCACCTGATCATGGAGATAGTTGATCTCCAGGGTGATCGAGGTTAGGAGAGTAGACTCAGAAGACAACACGGCGGATCCACTCACAAAGGCTTTTTCCCAGAGAGAGACATTTATGGGATGGTTGAGTATGAGATACTACAACCACTCCTACAGATGGCCCTAGTGCAAGTGGGAGATTGTTAGTTATATGTATGCCATAGAGGCCATTACTTTACATAGGATGTATATTGTAGTGGATGCTGGGACATATATAGGGAGGACTTTCTTGCTCGACATGATAGTATGCTATCTGGTTGCTCTTTACCTTAACGTGTATACTGATTTTCTCTCTGTTACATGTTGGTAAAGCCCTTAGGATGTCTACTTGACTACCTGGACTATGATGCGGATCATACTAGTGGGGACATGGTAGTCCATAAGTACATCCTTCAAGGTCCCTAGTCGTGGGTATATCGAGACGGGGCATCGATATACCAGAGTAGACTAGCGTATACCTTCTCGACACATACAGATGGGCGATGGATGATCCCATATCCATTGGTGTTTGACATCAGAGATGATATACGGGTGCTCAGTAGAGACTGGGTACACTGGACGGACTCGCCGAGAACTCCCAGATGGTATTATACCTTACGTCAGATGGCAGTTCTCTGGTGACACCGGTACAGGTTAGTCTGTAGACCCGAGATCGTCATAGAGTCTTGTGTGATTCCCACTGTGCTTTGATTTCCACCTTACCACGTCCAAGAGGGCGTGCAAAACGGTGGTTTTTGGGTACAGTCCCGAATCACATGGAGGCAATGAGCGATAGGAGGGGATTCGTCTCTCCCGGTATAGGGAGTTGATGTTGCGCTGTGTTCGATTGGCTATAACCGGAAATCCCTGGCCAGGGTTGCTGAGATTTACTGGTAAGTGTTACCAGTAGTTTCTCGAACTGTTATAGACCTCATATCGACACGACTTATCGAGCTACTGGGGTCTGACGTTTACCACCCCTAGGCGAGATATGCGACATATCAGACGAACAGACCGGACTGTACGGCAAGTGTTACTGGTTGGATTCATAGGAGTGTGATCGGGCTTGCTCGTTGATCTTCTAATCGCTCAATATCCGGGTGGCCGTTACGTTTAGCAGACCGCTTGCGGCTTGTGGGTGTTTGATATGATCATCACCTGCTACCGGCGTATTGACGAGTCTTTAGAGTCCTACACAGAGGTTTCCTGGCTCAAGCGAAACGAAATAGGAGCGCATATGAGATATGTGCGGGACCGAGAATAATGCGTGTATGTGATACCGTATTCTATTCTCGCGATGAATGTATCGATTGGTTGTATGCGATTTAACCTAGTTATCGAATCGAGGATTGATTCGATAAGTCGATACATTGGATATTAGTCGGTTATATGCGATATGACCGGATCATTAAATCAAGTGTTTATTTAATGATTTGATGTATAATTATATATTTGATATATTACTTTACATTAACTAGTATTGGTTCACTTAAGATGGATTTTCTCACTTGATGTGCACATTGTATATATGATATAATTTTGCGCACTAGTTTGTATCATGTTTGATGATACATGCAAACTTGGGTGTATGTTTGCTTTATACCATCTTTAGGTTAATGGTTGGGTTTTTCATTTGTTTTTATTTATTTTCCTTATTCATTTTGTCAAGAAATGAAATGGTGGCTTTCTTTGGATTTTGTTGAAGCTTCATGAAGCTTTGAAAGCTTGACCATTTTGTTTCTTTCCTTAACCCTAACCATTTACCTAAACCCTAGTTCATTCTCTACATGATTTAGCCTCACCCATGGTTTCATTATGATAACCATCACTTCATTTTTCTTTTTGAAAATTAATTGATAATTCTTTTTCATTCTTCTTCTTCATCTTCTTCAAGAGGTGAAGAAAGCTTGCTAGAAATTTTTAAGTGATGATTCCAAGTGAGAAATCCAAATCCAAAGTGAACCCACTTCCTATTTCTTCATCCTCTATCACTTGCCATGTAGTAGAGGGTGTTTTCTTCACAAGTTCCTTGACCTAGTGAAGATGGAGCTTGAGCTTGAGTCGCCTCGACGTAGATCATCTTCGGCCTCGAAGTCAATGACCTAGCCCGATCATTTCTCCGACGAAACCATCGCCAGAGTTCGGGATCCCGATGATCGCAGCGGAGGGACGTCAACACGGAGCTAAAGAAATGGTGGAGCGGATCTACAAAGGTTGTATTTTCGGTTCACTCTTAGTTAAGTTGTTAACTAGTTGTAGTTTCGCCTAATTTCTAGTTAACGATCTAGTTTAGGGTTTCTATGGCACATGAAAATTTTGATTTTGGCATGGTTGATCTGTTATGGAACCTCTTGAGTGTGCCTAGGAACCCTACACGTACAGCTGCTTTGGCCTTCGTCAAGGGTTTGTACTAACGGGTTCAGATTAACCTGGACAATGACGGGTAGAACTTGACTTGCGTCTTATGATATTTTGGCCTTCGTCAAGGCTATAAGCGTCTGGGGTAAAAATCCACCTCGGGAGTTTCAAAGGAAAAGGAAGCTTGCTAGTTTTGCATACCATATAGAGTGATGATTTTGGTACTATTCCTTCAAAATTGTCACACAATGATAGTTGTATCCCGATCCCACCATGAGTTTTATTACTCCTAGGGAGAGTTTTTCACTTTGCAATCAACGCTATAAACCAAGTAGGTGTCTAGAACGGTGTTAGCGGGGCTACGCCTTCAGGGAAAAGAGGTTATTTAATTAAGGAACTTCGCGAAAGTGTTGTAAAACCTTTCTCGAAGTACCGACACTAGCCTGGCCGAAAGGTTAAGCAAGAATTGTAGGGTGCGATTAATCCCGACTAATTCTTCTTTTATGGTTTGAAGGAGGATTTGAGGAAACAGTGGGAGCCATCCTATTTAGATAAACTAATAACCAATCTAAACTTGCATGAGCATCATGCTGAGTGTTTCTTCTCTCTCTCTCCTAATTGCAGCGACCAAGATGACCGGGCTTAAGTTACTACCAGATAAAAATATATTGACGGGACTAAACTATAAATATTGGCTAAGGAATGTCCAGATGACTATTACCTATGACAAGCTGGGCTACCTCTTTACTACTAAAACCCCTGCCGTCCCTGGTCTAGATTCCACCGTCGCGGATATTGAAATCCATAAGACATGGAAAATAGTGTTTGATGCTTGCCAAAACCATGCTAAGGTGCTAAGCTAACCCAACATTGGTATCAGAGCCAAGCTAGAGCATTAGGCATAGTCTAGACGAAATTTAAAGTCCGATCGAACCCTGAAAACCCAAACGAGACCCCCTTTCTGGAAATTTTTTCAAAAGTTGAAAATTTTCATATTAAAAATACTCAGAAAATCATGCAGGGAATTCTATGGACCCACCTGAAGAACGAGTCCCTAACTCGCTACAGTGACCGCGCAACAGCGGCCAAAACTTGGTTTTGGCGGCGGTTCCGCGGCGCCACTGTGGAGGCTTGGGACGGGCCCTTCAGCGACGGTCCGTAGGTGATAAGGCATGCTTCTGGGAATTTTTATTTTTCTGCTCAAGTGTTGAGCTCACTGGGGTATTTTGGGAATTCGTTGAATCGATCGAATTGTGTAACTTCGCCTAGATATCTGTGATGTGATACAATATGTGGAATTCATATGGTTAGGCATGAAATCTGTAATATGTGATATTTCGTGTTTATGATGTCTAAGGTGATTATGAATTCCAAATGTTGTAGTTTTACATTTTCTTTTCTGCGACCGTAAGTGTAATATGTAGTGTATCGCCGGTTTCGGTGCTATATGTCAACGACAATTGGGATACTCATATTTACTTACGTTGATGACATGTGGTGTTATGTGTTGCTGTGATATGTTATATTGGATCGTCGTGTTTTGAATAGCCGGGGGTTTTATGTGAGATGAGGGTTTTTATTTTCATTCATGTAAAATTCATTGTATGTAATATTCTTTTATTGGGGCACTTCCGGGTTGAGGTTGATGTCACCATTGTATATTATTTACTTTTCCGCATTAGGATAGACCCAAGAATGGGAGCACAAGTAACCGGGTTCTAGGGTCCAGTGGGAGACCAATTCGCGGAGTCGAGTCCGGGTATCCTAACTCTAGAATTGGTAGGATTGCTTTCCGCTCTCGTAGGGGTCTAGGGATGTGGGTTTGGCTATTCATCGCGACCGTGGAATCCGTGTTTTATACAGGCTCAAAATAAAACACGGAAGTCCTACTATATCCAATATTTCGTATGTTGACTTCTGCTGCAATGTTCTGTGATGAGATCATATTACTGCCTGAGACGAATGCTTATACTATATATATGATATATAAATATTACTGCTTTCGTTTCTTCTGTGATGCTTAGGAAGCTTAAATGATAGGATTTCATTAATGAGATTAATGGAAAGAAATGAAACCTAAAAGATGTTGTAGAATCAAATTTTCAAAAAGGGTAGCTCTAGTTTGTGATTTGCATAGCGGTATTTGTGAAATATCCTGCACCTTATTCGATAAGGAAAGAGCCGAGATCCCTTCACCGGGAGTGACCTCTTTAGCGAAACTAGCAGATGCTACAACTCACTCGGTTTTGTTTTTGATTGCTTCTATAGTTCTTGCTTTGCATAACGGTATTTGTGAAATATCCTGCACCTTATTCGATAAGGAAAGAGTCGAGATCCCTTCACCGGGAGTGACCTCTTTAGCGAAACTAGCAAAAGCCTCAAAAACACTCCTTCACTTGTTTCTACAACGATATCAAGTCCATTACGCAAAAAGTTTTCAGAAAAACCTGCGTAGCCTTCCGCCATTTCAGATAAATATTATTTAGTATTCGTGCTACGGTAGTTAGGCATTCGTCAAGGCGTAGTGTACGGTAGCTGACTATTACTTATCTGTAGCATGAAATGCGATTGGATTAGGGTATTCGTACGGCGTTGTTTGGCTTTCGTCAAGGGTCGTGCGGGTGTGTTTAATTCAATCCGGAAATGCACGGGTTGAACTTGACTAGCGAACTATGGGTTGTTTGGCTTTCGTCAAGGTCATAGCATGTTAGGGGTAAAAGATATTATCGGGAATTTCAAGTGTTGAAATTTGCAATGAGATTGCACACCTTCTATGAGATAGTTGGATCCCGATACCCACTGCAAGTAAGAGTTACTCCTGGGAGAGTTTTACACATGACAATTAGCCAATCAAGTAGGTGTCTAGAAATGTGTTTACGGGGTTATGCCTCTGGGAAAACGAGGTTTATTTTAATTAGGTCCGTGCGAAAGCACGGGGAACCTCCCTCAAAGTACCAACACTGGCCTGGCCGAAAGATTGGCGAACTTGTAAGGTGTAATTAATCCCGGCTAGTCTTACCTTTTAGGGTTTGAAGGAAGATTTGATGAAAACAGTGGGAGCCATCCTGATTAGATAAGATAATAACCAATCTAATCTTGCAAGTGCGCACGCTAAAGTGTTATCTTCTCTCTCTCTCTAGGTAGCGACCATGTCAGGCTTTAATCAAGATAATAATATGGATGTATTGACTGAACCCGCTTGTTATTCTGAGCAGGGGAACGTTGGTTCCGTTCTTTCTTATAAATGTTATAAGAAGGATCAAGAAATAGGAGAATATCCGGATACTCATGCCGCCCAAATGAAGAATAAGCATGATGATGCATCTTCTTCAGGTGTGTTAGTTATCGAGAACTGTTTCTCAGTTCACTCTACGTCCTGGGTATTAGATACCGGATCGGGATCCTACATATGTAATATATTATGTGGGCTACGAAAAGGTAGAGAACTGGGAATAGGTGATCATTCCGTAAGAGTAGGGAATGGTGCAGATGTTGCAGCCAAAGCTGTTGGCGAATATCACCTTGTATTACCAAGTGGTAATACATTGATTCTGAACGAATGCTATTACATTCCGACCCTGATATACAATCTTATATCAGTTTCTTTATTAAGTAAAGAAGGATATAATTTTGTAGTACATGATGATGTTATGAACATCTTCCTAGATCAAAAGTTGATTGGATCAGGCTCGTTAAATAATGACATATACGTACAGTTCTTAATGTACAAAACACACACAAGAGGAAGTTCAGAAATGAACGAATCTTTCTTGTGGCATTGTAGACTAGGTCATTTCAATACGACACGACTAGCTAAGTTACATAAAGATAGATATTTGAATACGTTCGAATTATCATCTTATGAAACTTTCCATTCATGTCTCAAAGGCAAAATGACCAAAACTCCGTTTAGTGGAAACGGAGAAAGAGTTACGGAACTCTTGGGACTGATACATAGTGATGTATGCGGTCCCATGTCTACACATGCCAGGAATGGTTCCTCGTACTTCATTACATTCACTGACGATCTCTTAAGATACGGACACGTGTTCCTGTTGAAACACAAGTCTGAAGCTTTTGAGAAATTCAGAGAATATAAGCATGAAGTAGAGAACCAAACAGGTAAAAGTATTAAAATCCTTCGATCTGATCAAGGAGGAGAATACTTAAGCAATGTGTTCCGTGATTATCTAAAAGAGAATGAGATTCTCTCTCAGCTTACTCCTCCATATACACCACAGCACAACGGTGTATCGGAGCGGAGGAATCACACCTTATTAGATATGGTGCGCTCTATGATGAGTACTGCTGAGTTGCCTATTTCCTTCTATGGTATGCGCTTGAGACAGCCATACACATATTGAATATGGTTCCTACCAAATCAGTGCCTACCACTCCATATGAGATATGAAAGGGAAAGAGACCATCTATTAATTATGTTAAGATATGGGGTTGTCCGGCATATGTGAAAACACAAAATCCGAACAAGCTCGAGGCAAGGTCAGTTCTGTGCAAGTTTATTGGATATCCCAAGCATTCGCAAGGGTATATCTTCTACCACTCCGAGGAACAAAAAGTGTTTGTTTCTCGACATGCCACCTTCTTAGAAAAGAGTTTTCTTATGAAACAAGATAGTGGCAATGAGGTAGAGCTGGAAGAGCTTCCAACAGCACAAACTACAACTGAAGATTTGGTAGAACCAGAGGATTTAGTAGTCCCCGACGAACCCCAGCCTCTCCGTCGATCTAGTAGGGTTCCTCATCCACCTGAGAGATACTACTGTTTTCTCATTGATGGTGGGAGCGAGGATTGCATCATGGAAGATGATGACCCGACTAGCTTCGAGCAGGCCATCACGAGTGGTGACTCTGTGAAATGGCTGGATGCAATGCGATCTGAGATGAAATCCATGTACACCAATAAAGTAAGGACTTTGGAAGTTGCTCCTGAAGGGGTAAAACCCATTGGGAGCAAGTGGATCTTTAAAAAGAAACTTGGTGTAGAAGGAAAAGTTGAGACTTTCAAAGCTAGACTTGTTGCAAAGGGTTTTCGTTAACGACCGGGTGTGGATTATGACGAAATATTTTTTCCAGTGGCTATGTTTAAGTCTATCCGGATCTTACTTGCCATTGCTGCATACCATGAATACGAAATCTGGCAGATGGATGTTAAGACCGCCTTTCTAAATGGTGATTTAGAGGAGTGCGTGTACATGACTCAGCCAGAAGGCTTCGTAGATAGTGGGAGCAGCGGAAAGGTGTGCAAGCTGCTTAAATCCATTTATGGGTTAAAGTAGGCATTGCGGAGTTGGAACATCTGTTTTGATGTTGTAGTCAAAGTGTTTGCCTTCATAAAAAACGTAGATGAACCTTGTATTTACAAGAAGGTTGCAGAGAGTAAGGTTGTCTTCCTCGTATTGTATGTGGATGGCATACTCTTGATAGGAAATGATGTTCCTATGCTGTACTCGGTCAAGCTCTTCTTATCACATAGATTCTCAATGAAAGATCTAGGTGATGCCTTCTGCATTTTGGGGATCAAGATCTATAGAGATAGATCTAAACGGATACCGGGATTATCCCAATCCAGGTACATTGACACCATACTAAAGAGGTTTAGTATGGAAGAATCCAAGCGTGGGAACTTACCCACGATCTCTGGACCCACTCTCTCCAAAGAGATGTCTCCCAAGACTTATTTGGAGAGAGCTCGCATGCAAGGGATACCCTATGCTTCGGCAGTAGGATCTATCATATACGCGATGCTATGTACCAGACCCGATGTAGCATACTCACTAAGTGTAGTGAGTAGGTATCAAGCAAATCCTGGAGAGAGTCACTGGACAGCTGTGAAGAACATTCTCAAGTACTTGAGAAGGACTAAGGAGATGTTCTTGGTGTATGGTAACGAAGAACTCCAGGTGGAGTCCTTTACCGATTCGAGCTTCCAGAGTGATAAGGACGACTCTAAGTCGCACTCGGGTTTTTTATTTACCCTCAATGGAGGGGCGGTTTGTTGGAAGAGTTTCAAACAAGAAACCGTTGCAGACTCGACGATGGAGGATGAATACATCGCTGCCAACGATGCTGCCAAAGAGGCTGTCTGGATGAAGAAGTTCATTACTAAACTTGGAGTGGTTCCATCCATTGAGCATCCAATACTTTGTATTATGATAACAATGGAGCTGTGGCTTTGGCTAAGGAACCCAGGTCCCATCAGAAGTCCAGACTCATTTTGAGGCGGTATCACCTGATCCGGGAGATAGTTGATCGCCGGGAGATCGAGGTCAGGAGAGTTGATACGAAGGACAACACTGCGGATCCACTCACGAAGGCCATACCCCAGATACAATTTGAGAGACTCTTCGGGATGTTGGGTGTGAGATACTACAACAGCTGGCCTTAGTGCAAGTGGGAGATTGTTAGTTATGTATATGCCCTAGAGGCCATTATTGTACATATGATGTATATTATAGTGGATGCTTGGATATATATAGAGAGGACTTTCTTGCTCGATATGATAGTATGCTATCTGGTTGCACTTTGTCTTAATATGTTGACTTGTATTGGTTTACTGTCTTACTCTCACATGTTGATAAAGCCCTTGGGATATGTACTTGACTAATAGGACTATGCTGAGATCATACTAGTAGGGCCAGGGTAGTCAACGAGTACATCCTATAACTGTTCCTAGTCGAGGGTGTATCGAGACAGGGCATCGATACACCAGAGTAGACTAGCGTATACGCATCTTGACCCATATGATGGGCGATGGATGATCCCATATCCATTTGTGTTTGACATCAAAGATGGTGTACAGGTGCTCAGTGGAAACTGGGTACACTGAACGGACTCGCCGAGAACTCCTAGATGGATTTATACCTATCACCAGATAGCAGTTCTCTGGTGACACTGGTACAGGTTAGTCTGTAGACCCGAGATCGTCATAGAGCCTTGTGTGATTCCCACTGTGCTTTGATTTCCACCTTACCACGTCCAAGAGGGCGTGCAAAAGGGTGGCTTTTGGGTACAGTCCCGAATCACATGGAGGCAATGAGCGATAGGAGGGGTTTCGTCTCTCCTGGTATAGGGAGTTGATGTTGTGCTGTGTTCGATTGGCTATAACTGGAAGTCCCTGGTTATGGCTGATATGGAGATCTACTGGTAAGTGTTATCAGTAGTTTCTCGACCTTTTATGAGCCTCACATCGATACGACTTATCGGTTACTGGGGTATGACGCTTACCACCCCCAGACTTGATATGCAGCATATCAGACGAAGAGATCGAACTGTACGGTAGTGTTACTGATTGGATTCACAGGAGAATGTACAGGCTTGCTTGTTGATCTTCTGATCGATCAATACCTGGGTGGCTGTTACGTTTAGCTGACCGCTTGCAGCTTGTGGGTGTTTGATATGATCATCATCTACTGCCGGCGTATTGACGATTCTTTAGAGTCCTACACAAAGGTTTCCTGGCTCAGGCAAAACGGAGTAGGATCACATATGTGATATGTGCGGGACCGAGAATAATATGATATGAGATACCGTATTCTATTTTCGCGATATGAGATATCGGCCGGGTATATGTGATATAGCCGGGTCATCGGATCAAGTGTTGATTCGATGAAATGGTATATGTTATATTAGTCGGTTATATGTAATATAGCCGGATTATCGGATCAAGTGTTGATTCGATAATTTAATGTATAATTATATATGTGATATATTACATTACGTTAACTAATCTAAGCTCGCTTTATTGATTCATTTTCTCACTGGATAATACATTGATGTATATGCGATATATGTTAATTGTATTATTTTATTATTTAACAAAATATATTATATATGTGATATATAATATTGTAACATGTTAGGGTTACAAATGCAACATGGTTGTTGAGTTTAAACCAAGTTTGGGTTTGGATTAGAGTTAGTTTTTTCATGAAGCTTCATGAAGCTTTTGACTTTTGTCATCTAGCTTGATATTTTGTGTAGATATTTGTTAATCCAACCCAAACCCATAACCATAGTTTATTCTCTACATGAGTTAAAGGCTTCATTCTTAACTCATGGTTGCAATTGTAACAACAATAATTCATTATTCATCACAAAAAGCTTTCTTCTTCTTCTTTTCAAGGAGGAAGAAGAAGAAGAAAGCTTTTTGTGATGAATAATGAATTGTTGTTGTTACAATTGCAACCATGAGTTAAGAATGAAGGCTTTAACTCATGTAGAGAATAAACTATGGTTAAGGGTTTGGGTTGGGTTAACAAATATCTACACAAAATATCAAGCTAGATGACAAAAGTCAAAAGCTTCATGAAGCTTCATAAAAAAGCTAACCTAAAAGCTAACCCTAATCCAAACCCTAACTTGGTTTAAACTCAACAACCATGTTGCATTTGTAATCCTAACATGTTACAATATTATATATCACATATACAATATATTTTGTAACAAAATAAAATAATACAATTAACATATATCGCATATACATCAATGTATTATCCTGTGAGAAAATGAATCAATAAAGCGAGCTTATATTAGTTAACGTAATGTAATATATCACATATATAATTATACATTAAATTATCGAATCAACACTTGATCCGATAATCCGGCTATATTACATATAACCGACTAATATAACATATACCATTTCATCGAATCAACACTTGATCCGATGACCCGGCTATATCACATATACCCGGCCGATATCTCATATCGCGAGAATAGAATACGGTATCTTATATCGTATTATTCTCGGTCCCGCACATATCACATATGTGATCCTACTCCGTTTTTCCTGAGCCAGGAAACCTTTATGTAGGACTCTAAAGAATCGTCAATACGCCGGCAGTAGGTGATGATCATATCAAACACCCACAAGATGCAAGCGGTCAGCTAAATGTAACAGCCACCCAGGTATTGATCGATCAGAAGATCAACAAGCAAGCCTGTACATTCTTCTGTGAATCCAATCAGTAACACTACCGTACAGTCCGATCTCTTCGTCTGATATGCTCCATATCAAGTCTAGGGGTGGTAAACGTCAGACCCCAGTAACCGATAAGTCGTGTCGATGTGAGGCTCATAACAGGTCGAGAAACTACTGATAACACTTACCAGTAGATCTCTATATCAGCCTTGGCCAGGGACTTCCAGTTATAGCCAATCTAACACAGCACAACATCAACTCCCTATACCGGGAGAGACGAAACCCCTCCTATCGCTCATTGCCTCCATGTGATTCGGGACTGTACCCAAAAGCCACTGTTTTGCACGCCCTCTTGGACGTGGTAAGGTGGAAATCAAAGCACAGTGGGAATCACACAAGGCTCTATGACGATCTCGGGTCTACAGACTAACCTGTACCAGTGTCACCAGAGAACTGCTATATGACGATAGGTATAAATCCATCTAGGAGTTCTCGGCAAGTCTGCTCAGTGTACCCAGTCTCCACTGAGCACCCGTACACCATCTTTGATGTCAAACACCAATGGATATGGGATCATCCATCGCCCATCATATGGGTCAAGATGCGTATACGCTAGTCTACTCTGGTGTATCGATGCCCTGTCTTGATACACCCTCGATTAGGAACTGTTATAGGATGTACTCGTTGACTACCCTGGCCCCACTAGTATGATCTCATCATAGTCCTAGTAGTCAAGTACATATCCCAAGGGCTTTATCAACATGTGAGAGTAAGACAGTAAACCAATACAAGTCAACATGTTTAGACAAAGTGTAACCAAATAGCATACTATCATATCGAGCAAGAAAGTCCTCTCTATATATATCCAAGCATCCACTATAATATACATCATATGTACAATAATGGCCTCTACGGCATATACATAACTAATAGACTGTGTGAAGGCCAAGTGCCTCGTGCTGGCCTCAATGGATAATGAACACCAGAGGCGGTACAAGAAGATGGACTTAGCTTCCATCTTCCTCCATACCAAAGATTTATATGGAGAGCAATCTCGTATCGCAAGATACGAGACCTCGATGAAATTATTTCAGACGAGGTTGGCTATCGGGTCATCTGTAGGGGACCACGTTCTTAAGATGATCAGCTATATTGAAGAGCTCGCGGACCTGGCACCACGTTAGAGAACGAGTTGTATACGGACTTGATTCTACAGTCCCTCCCCTCTACATATACCCAGTTTATATTGAATTTTAATATTCAAGGGAAGGAAGTTACACTTGCAGAACTCCTTAATATGTTGAGGAGTGCAGAGGGCACCCTAAAGAAAACCAAGAAGACACCCGCTCTTCTTATTGGGAATTTTCTTCCTCTAGATCCAAGGCGAAAGCCAAGGGAAAGAAGAAGAAGGTCCCCACCAAGCCGAAAGGTGGTGTCAATACAGTACAGAGAAAGGGCAAAGCAAAAGTTTTAGGGCCGACAGTAGGAAAAAAGGAATGTTTCTATTATCACAGGAAAAGTCATTTGAAGAAGGACTGTAGGGCTTAGAAAGCCAAGAACCAGGATTCGAAGCAAGTTGTGGCTTCGGCTTTAGGTGTGTTTATGATTGAAAACTGTCTGTCAATCAACTCTACTTTCTGGGTATTGGATACCGGTTCAGGATCTCATATTTTAATTCATTTCAGGCACTGAGAAGCCGTAGAGTTATAAAGGCATGTGATATGACCCTCAGGGTTGCTAACGGAGCGAGCGTGAATGCTGTTTCCGTAGGGGAATATTACCTAAGATTGACAAGTGGACACATTTTGGTTTTACGTAATTGTTTTTGTGTACCTAGTTTGACATGTAATATCATCTCTGTATCTTTACTATCTAAAGAAGATTATGATTTTACATTTGCAAGCGATGTTTTAAACATTCACCTTAATCATGGTTTGATTGGGTCAGGTACACTAGACAACGGTATATACGTATTAAATCAACACCAGGTTTTCAATGTCCAGAACACACTCAAAAGAAAGATTCCAAAATTAAATCAAGCTTTCTTATGGTATTGTAGACTAGGTCACATCAATGAAACACGGTTGACGAAGTTACATAAAGATGGATATTTGGATCCGTTTGAATATCTGTCTTATATAACCTGCCAATCATGTCTCAAAGGAAAGATGACAAAGACTCCATTCACTGTACACGGAGTAAGAGCCACCGAGGTCTTGGTACTCATACACAGCGACGTGTGTGGTCTAATGTCTACACATGCAAGAAGTTTTTATTCCTACTTAATTACTTTTACGGATCATTTCTCAAGGTATGGACATGTATTCTTGATGGAACAAAAATCCGATGCCTTTGAGAAATTCCAGGAATACAAGAATGAAGTGAAAAAACAAACAGGCAAATGTATCAAGACACTTCGATCTGATCGAGGTGGTGAATACTTGAGTGCCAAGTTCCTGGATTATTTAAAAGAGAATGGAATTATCTCTCAGCTTACTCCTCCATACACACCTCAACACAACGGTGTATCGGAAAGGCGGAACCGCACCTTATTGGATATGGTGCGTTCCATGATGGGTAATGCTGAGTTACTGCGATCCTTATGGGGTTATGCACTAGAATCTGCTGCATATCTTTTGAACAAAATTCCTACTAAGTCAGTGCCTACCACACCATATGAAATATGGAGTGGGATGAAACCCTATCTTAAGTATCTTAAGATATGGGGATGTCCAGCTTTTTCAAAAAGCAGCATGCGGACAAGCTCGAGGCACAATTAGTACTGTGTAAGTTTGTGGGATACCCAAAGAATTCCAGGGGGTATCTTTTCTATTACACAGAGGAACAAAAGGTTTTTGTTTCTCGGCATGCCCAATTTATGGAGACTAAATTTCTTGAAAAAGAAATAAGAGGGAGCATAATAGAACTGGAAGAAATTTCAGAACCACAAACTATTACTGAAAGCATGGTGAAACCAGAAGTTTCAAAAGAACCGGACGTCCCAGCGCCACTCCGCAGATCTAGTAGGCAGTCTCATCCGCCCGAGAGATACTACGGTTTTCTTCTAGACGGGAATATAGAGGATTGCACCATCAATAATGATGAGCCGACTAGTTTCCAGCCGGCCATTACGAATAGAGACTCAGTAAAGTGGCTGGATGGAATGATGACCAAAATGGAATTCATGTACACCAACAAAGTTTGGACTTTGGACATTACACCTCAAGGGGTAAAGCCCGTAGGCAGCAAATGGATCTTCAAAAAGAAGATTGGTGCAGATGGACAGGTTGAAACCTATAAGGCTAGACTTGTAGCAAAAGGTTTTCGTCAAAGACCTGGCTTGGACTATGATGAAACCTTTTCTCCAGTGGCTATGCTTAAATCCATTCGGATCCTACTTTCCATTGCTGCCTTCCATGATTATGAAATTTGGCAGATGGACATAAATACCAATTTTCTGAATGGATCATCCAGAGTGTTTCATAGAGAGTGGGAGCAGCGGAAAAGTGTGCAAGTTACATAAATCCATTTATGGATTAAAGCAGGTATCGCGGAGTTGGAACATCTGTTTTGATGAGACGGTCAAAGAATTTGACTTTATCAAAAATCCATATGAACGATGCATTTATAGTAACATTGTAGCGAGAACTGTGGTATTCCTCGTCTTGTACGTGGATGGCATTCTCCTGATAGGAAATGACATTCTTATGATACAATCAGTCAAAGGATTCTTGTCACAGAAGTTCTCCATGAAAGACCTGGGTGATGCCTCGTAAATTCTAGGGATCCAGATCTATTGTGATAGATCTGAGAGGATGTTGGAACTTTCATAGTCCAGGTACATTGACACCATACCGAAAAGATTTAGTATGGAAGATTCCAAGCGCGGCAATCTACCGGCTTGTCATGGGATCACCCTCTCCAAATAGATGTCTCCCAAGACTGATTTAGAAAAGGATTGCATGAGTATTATACCCTACGCTTCTGCGGTAGGATTTATAATGTATGCGATGTTATGTACCAGACCAGATGTTGCTTATGCACTGAGCGTGGTAAGCAGGTATCAGTCAAACCATGGGGAGAAGCACTGGATAGCAGTAAAGAACATTCTCAAGTACCTGAAAATGACTAAGAAGATATTCTTAGTGTACGACAGTAAAGACCTCCAGATCGAGGAATTCACTGACTCCATCTTCCAGAATGACAAGGATGACTTCAAATCCATGTCGGGTTATGTCTTCACCCTCAATGGAGGGGTGGTCTGTTGGAAGAGCTCCAAACAGGACACCGTTGCTGACTCGACGATAGAGGCAGAGTATATCGCTGCATGTGACCCCGCGAAAGAAGCAGTCTGGATGAAGAAGCTCATTACAGAACTTTAGGTGGTTCTGTTTATTGCTGACCCAATACCTTTGTATTATGACAATAACGGGGCTATAGATTTAGCGAAGGAACCAAGGTCCCATCAAAAGTCCAGACATATCTTGAGGCGGTATCACCTGATCAAGGAGATCGTGGATCGCCGGGAGATCGAGGTGCGTAGAGTAGACACAGAGAACAACACTGCAGATCCACTCACAAAGGTCATACCTCAGACGCAGTTCGAGAGGTTATTCGAGATACTAGATCTGCGATATACCAATACATGGCCTTAGTGCAAGTGGGAGATTGTTAGTGATATATACCCTAGAGGCCATTATTGTATAGTACTGAATTGTAAATTACATTTTGGAAGCTTGGGATATATACAGATATAATAACAGTCTTGCTTAACATGATAGTATGCTATCTGCTTTGAGTCTATCTTAACATATGTATATGTTTCTTTTAACATATCACTAATATATGTTAATAGAGCTTTTATGATCTTTGCTTGACTACCAGCGTTATGATGGCAGTCACACTAGTGGACGCTGAGTAGTCTATAAGCACATCCTTAAACTTGTCCTTAGTCGTAGGATTATCGAGACTGGGCATCGATACTCCAGAGTAGACTAGTGTATATGCTTCTTATCCCTGTCAGGGGAGGTGGACTGTCCCGCAACCATTTGTATACGGTACCAAAGAAAGTATACATGTGCTCATTGGGTTATGAGTTACACTGGATGGACTCGCTGGGAACTGCTGGTTGGTATTATACCTATCGTCAGTTAGCAGTTCCCCGGTGACATGAGTGTAGGTTAATCCGTTGACTTGACATCACTATTCATCTCGAGTGTGTTCCTACTGTACTTAGATTACTACCTTACCACGGATCAAATGAGTCATGCAAACAGGTAGTAGTTGGGTGCAGTCCTGAAGCACTTGGAGGCAGTAGGGGATAGAAGGGATTCATCTCTCCCGTTATTCGGAGTTGATATCACGCTGTGTACGGTTAGCCAATACACAAAGTCCATGGCCAGGGCAAGTGAGATATATTGGTAGGTACACCAGTAGTTTCTCATGATGTATTTAGTTCCACACCGACACGACTTATTGAGCTATTAGGGGTCTGACGTTTACCACCCCTAGGCTCGATATGCGATACTCTTAGACGAACAGACCGGAATGTACGGAGAATGTCACCTATAGGCTCAGTAGGGTTTTCAGACGAGTTATCGTGTCGATCTTCCCTTCGACAGATACCTGGGTAGCCGTTACGTACAGCTAGTGCCACTGACGTAACCCACTGCCAGCGTATTGTCGAGTCTTTAGAGTCCCACACAGAGGGTTTCCCGGTTCAGGCGAAACGGTGTAGTTTGCGTATGGTTTTACGAAGGAGTGTTCTATTGAACACGTGTATTAATGCACGCGCTTTAATCGGACGGTTTAGTAGTACTAGCAGGTTTGAAAGACAGCCGGTTTTAATACTAGTATTATATTGCTATCTTTTGGGTATTTGTATTTTAACACAAATACTGTATTTATACGAATACGTGTATTGGTATAAATACGGGTATTTGTATCAAGTATTTCTTTCTAAATATGAATACGCGTATTTTGTATTTTTGGTACAAATACGATATTCGTATTTATAATAAATACGGTATGCGTATTTATTATAAATACAGGTTTTAGTATACTTGTTTATATACATGCATTTGTATTTATATATTTGTATGTATATGTATACTAGTGAGGTGGCTACACACACACTCTCTCTCTCTCTCTCTCTCTCTTTTTCATCTTAAACTTGGAAGTGCGTGGGCTTGTGACACACCTTAGTGAGTCACCAAGCCCACCCACTCTTTTGTTTTAAGGGTGAAGAGATAAGAGTGAGAGTGAGAGAGATATTTTATGAGATGGTTGATATTTTTCAAGTAAGAAAATTTCTTTACTTGCTACCTCTCCATCTTCTTTCTCAATCCTCTCTTTTCAGTTGTGAGGATTAAAAGAGAATATTTATTTTCACAAACTACACCACTCTAAGTATCTTGTCTTAGCAAGACTTGATCTTTCGTTACTTCGGACGAAGCTATCGCTTGAATCGGCATCCTCGGGTGGATCTTCTTTGACATGGAAGACCGGCTTCAAGAGCTCGTTCCATCAACCCAAGGAGCTTGAGGAGTCAACTTTTAAGACCCGAAGGACCATCTACAAAGGTTGTAATTTCAACCGAGTAACTAAAACTCTAGTTAGGGTTTGTTTAGTATGGTGTTTGGGCTTGTTTTATGGGAATTTTAGTGTATTGTGCTCAAGTTTTAAAGTTTTTGATTCCTCATAGCCGTAGTTGACACGACAAGGAGCACATATACACTTACAATGTTCACATCATGTTGGAAAAAAATGCTTTATTTTTTGTACATAACATTATTTGTTGCAAAACTCATTAGACTTGATCGTGTTTTCGTCCCGTTTGCAATTTTGGCTCAATTCTGTCATAATCCGTACATACAGAGCATTGTTTCCAGTGATTTTTCCTATGTACCTGTAACCTGTACTAATGAGCAGACACGAATTAAATAGCGCTATTTATTGACAAAATGATAAGAAATGAGTGTGTTCGCACCCATTTTAGGGTTCATCCAAGTGATGCGATGCACTACGTGCAAAGCACGCACTCAGGGCTTAGGCCCGTCACATGAAAAACAAGTGCACATGCCGTCGCATGCAATGCGACACGGGCAAAGCACGTGCGCATGGCAAAAACCATCGCATGCGATGCGACTCGTGCAAAGCCCCTGCGCATGACAAAGGCCACACCACAATTAAAATTGATCTTGGATCAATGATCCAACGTTGTGCATATCAGTACGAGATAGAGCGACACGTGTAATGCACGTGCACACCACCTT
The DNA here is from genome assembly GCA_030015575.1 of Agapanthus africanus. Taxonomy (NCBI): domain Eukaryota; kingdom Viridiplantae; phylum Streptophyta; class Magnoliopsida; order Asparagales; family Amaryllidaceae; genus Agapanthus; species Agapanthus africanus. The sequence continues at coordinate 205,120,542 of CM057341.1, read as the reverse complement.
GAAGTGCGCAACTGCCCAAACGAAGCAATAAAATCTTCTTTGAAACAAATCAAAACAAATTGATACGAGATCATGAGATCTAATGTCGTGCATTCATTAGGGATCGATCCAATGGTGCGCATTTGCCCAATAATTGATCTAAATCAATTTAATACAAATTAAATTCAAACCAGATCAAATTAAATTGAAATAAAATCAAAACCAGTATAATTTATTAGCAACAAACCCTTGTTTTCTCTCTCCTATAAATATGAGCCCCATAGAAAGAAATGAAAGAGAGTCGACCCCCCATAAGCTCAAGCAAATAAATAATAATTTTCTTCAATCTCAAAACAGGTAGAAATAAAAAAGAGAAGAAAATCTATTCTCTCCCATAAAAGCTTTTGCTTTTATACATAAGCTTTTGCTTTTTTCTGAATCCATTGATTCACTAAATAAGATCAAATGATCTTAGGGTTCGTCCATCGCTCATAAAGTTTATACCTTTGCGAGAGATTGATCCTAAAATCCAAGAAAATAAGATGAACACCATAAAACACATGCATATGATTTGAAAACAGATAAAAATTGAAGCTTTTGCTTCTTGAAAAAATAAAAGAAGAAAAGAACATAAAACAAAAATCATTGCTTCTTGGTGAAATCTTCTACTTTCTGATGGAAGCAAGAGTGCACCCAAACTAGTGTACACTTAATAAAAAAAATTACTATCCTTGGGAAAATAATGCCCTGGAGATGTGCACATCATGTGATACTCACGGGTGCGCACTTGTTGGATGCCGCCTATAAAGTCATGTGCGTCACGTGATATACACGTGTGCGCACTTGTTGAAAACTACCTACGATATGCAAGCGTCACGCGATATATACGTGGAATTGTTAAATACATGCATGTATACATACATGCACATAGATATAACTCTGAACCCATAAAAAATGCAAGCCACATGCAACGCATATGCGCACTCTTTTCAAATAAAACAAAATGGCATGTGCGTTCCATAAGCACTTGCGCACTTGAACAGTAAGCCATTGTTTGGTTACTTAATTAAAATTAAATTAAGTATAAAAATTTTGCTTCTCATATATGATAAAAATATAATTAAATCTAAGTCGATCTAAGTCTCAAAGTCGACTAACCGTCCTTAGTTTTTACTTGTTAAGTTGATCTTAATCCAAAACAGGATTAACGAGCCTTAACCATATTCCTGAGTTGATCTCAGTCTCAAACATGACTAACGATCCTCAGATGACATATTTCGAACTGATGAACCTCGTTTACATGAGATCTGCGTCCTAAGTTCGACGTTAAATTTATAATATATATATGGATTTGGACTAATCCGCACCCTACGGTCAACGACATAAACTAGTCTCCGTATACAATCCACGGGCAACCCCAAAATAAATAATATAACACGACACAAATTGATCTTCCTGGAGCAGGAGAAAGTTGTTATCGCATTGCGATAGCGTAATTAACTACAGGGGCTTGCGCCTGCAGAGAAGAGCATCCCCACAATCAAAAACCCTTCAAGGAGAGGGAATCTGATAAGTCACGCTACATCGGTTGCATCTGTCCAAACCTCCGATTTACAGTGTCATAAATCAACTTGGCATCTTCAGAAAGGTGGATGTATATGTTCCATTAGCATCTCCATCTAAATTCAGGCTATACATCTCCGAGTCTCAGTCCAGTCTTAGGCAGTAAACAGATTCTGGCATGCCCGGTGGGACCTCTTCCTCTTTCCACTCCACACTTCCTGTGTCGTGTTTCGTGAACAGAATCGTGGTTCGCTATGTTTATGGCTGCCCTTGGAATTTGAGATACTAAAATTTGGTGTTTCACTTCCGTGCAGATTCAATGGTATTCACCTGCTCTAAATGCAACTTTCATGCTAACTCCGCCCCATCCGGGAGAGCCACGTACGGGCCCAATGCGGCCTCGATTTTCTCCATGCCGGCGGAGCAGGTCTCTCAAGCAACCACCGGATTGTTCTTTGGGACCATGTTCCCATCCTTGAACTTCGGCTCCTCAACACCTAAAGGAAAAGCTCTGCGTAAGTCGGTCTTTAATCGGCTAGCTACCACGACAGGCCCCGCTAACAAGCCTGCCAGTGCTAAAGCTTTAGTCTTTGATAGGCTGAAGGGAAGGCTGACGGGCCCCACAAAGAAGCCCATGATCCCTGAGGGGGTTGCCCCTAAATGGCTGTCTCTCCCCGCTCCTGCTCTGCGTGAAGAAAACAAGAGTGTTTCACCACCATGGCAGTCTGTCTTTAACAGACTGGCTACGTCTACTCCGGCTCAAACAAGAATGTCAGTCGTTTATAGGATGACACTAGGAGAAACCTCCAAGCAATATAGAGGGAATGATGAGGGAGCCTCTGATGCTAAGTCGGTTCCCATTGCAAGAAATGCTCGCGTCGCCATTGGCGTCGAGTAAGACAAGCCGGGGGCAGTTTCCCCTCCGGACTTACCCCACCAGCTCCTGTGGTGGCTATTGATGCTGCGTTCCAACCGGGAACAGTTTCGAACAGCTGAGAAGGGTTCGCAAGAGTTTTCCTACTGCGATATTAAAGAAGACACTTTCCCTTGCAGAAGCTCCAATACAGCCAGAGCCATAGCATTTTTATCAGTGACTCTCTTCATAGATTCACAGAGTTTGGAGAAAAGTCAAGGACTCCGTTCTTGACGAAAATTATTCTCGTTGACTGAAGAAGTCCAAGGTTCGAGATGAGAACGATCATTCCTCTACAATACAGTGACAGTCTTCTCGAAAAGAGGTGCCTGTCAAACGGTTCCTCCTTATACGGCCTCTCACAAAAGACTGAGGTCGGAGAAAGTTCTAGCGCCGGAAGCAAAATCCAAAGGTGAGAGTTCCAAACGCCCCAAGTCCGGGGGCATAACCATACACACAATCTATATGACTGGTAGTAAGGAGGAGAGCCGTGCTTCCGTTAGTCATAGACCGCAATCTCGGTCACTGACGAAAGGTCAGGAGCAATAAAAGAATCTCCAAGATATGCTTGCCAAGGCAGCAGCACTTACCGGACCTAAAGAAATTCCGGATAAAGAAATGGAAGAGTGTCGGGAACAGAAAACTGATACCGAGTTCTTGCGACGGGTGTTTGAAAAGAAGGACAGGGAAGCGGCAGAGCAGGCTGGTAATATAAAGCAGATAGCTCCTCTGTTTCAAGACATGGTTGGAATGATACTCCAACCAGACCCACCGGCTGGAGAACCACCGATGATTATCGAGGACGACAAAAAGAAAATGTTAAATCCTCCTCAGGCCCTATCAACGACCAAGGAGGAAACAATCTCGAAGGCAGCATTGGATGACTATATTGCCCAACAAATCAAATTTTATTAAGCTAACGAAGCTGCAAATTAGCTTGTCAAAACTAGTCGACCATATCCGGTGTAGTACGACCATATGAAATACCTACTGGGATATACGATCCCATAGTTTTATATATGCAAAGGAACGGATAACCCCCATCAACATGCTATGCAGTTCAAAGCTCTGTGTGGCAATACCAGAGGAGATAATAAATTGCTGCTTCGCCAATTCGTCGGAAGCCTATCAGAGAAGAATTTTGAATGGTACACGGAGCTCTTAAATGACTCCGTAAAGATCTTCTCTGAGATGGAGCTGCTATTCACTCAAAGGTTTGACAACATGACTGAGCGCACTACAATCACCACGCTGATCAATTCCAGGGTCAAACCAGGAGAAATACCGGTATAATATGCGATCCGATGGAAAAATTTGTGGTCCAAATATGAACAGCGCATTGAGGAATCCCCAGCTGTGGGGATGTTCATTAGAACTATCGATCCTCAATCGGCCGTACCCCAATTTATAACCTTTTTCAATCCCACCATGTTCTAGGCGCTGATTGATTGACTGGCCCAGATAGATCAGATGTGCCATGGTCCTTCCTCTTCCGTCAAGGATCTCCGAAATAATGAGGGCAAGGGAAAAGCAGCCTTTGTTGCCAATACACAGCAACAACCAAGCGATCCGAAAGTAGCCGTCTGCTAAAACAACAGCCGTACACGCCCGACCTTAGAAGAAAGGAAGGGACGCGCATATTCATTCTCTCGCAATAAGACGAGGAGATTATTCGAGCTGGCTATGAGAAACAATTTGATTATATTTCCAGAACCATGGAGACGCGCACAAGATGGTGATGTCAATAACCCCAGCTACTTCCCCTATCACCGGGTAGTAAGCCACTCAATTGAAAACTGCTATGTCTTCAAAAACTGGGTAGAGAACCAATACCAGCAGGGCAAATTTGCACTGTCAGACAATTGGAGGGTAGACCCACCTTAAAAGCACACTCCCAAGAAAGTGGATACGCAGGGGGCATCCTGCTCATTCATGGAAGAAGCACCATGGGAAGTATCTCTTTCGGTAAAAACTATAAGAATGCTGAAAGATCTACAAACATGCCCGGCGATCAAGTGGAAAAGTCCGCTTGAGCCTGAGATTATAGAAGTGATGCTGAAATCGCGTCCCGCACCGAAAATCGCTGATAAGGAGAAAAGCCCCCAAGTCAAGCCTTCGAAGCCTTCCAAGAAAAAGAATAAGACTAAGAAGCCTGTGCAGCCTGCTAAATGTCGACAGACACAAAAATCTCCAGAAGTATATAGACACGCTGGAAAAATACAACCAGAAAGCACGAACACAGGTCATGCTCGAAGAATTCCTCAAGTATATTCTTGAGGGCAAGGTCAGTGACGATGAGAAGGAAAATAACTCATCGGAGGAAACGGAAGAACATGTAGAAAGATGCATATGGTCTCCCATTCATCCTTATATGATGAAGAAGCCCCGCCAGCGTCGAAAAGCGAAATGGACGAACTGGGGGCAGAATCGGCATCTAAAATTCCGAAACTGCCAGAAGAAGACCCAATTGAAAAGCTGCTGAAAGAAGCATTTCAAAAGAGCAAAGATGACTAGGAACGCGAGACGGCCATAAACGAAAAGGCCAAATAGCAGTGTTTGAATAAAGAAGCTACGGTGAAGACGAGTCATAAAGCTCTCTGACCGAATCGAAGCATGCCTGCAAAGAATAAGAGCAGGAACAAAGCTGAGAAAAGGTTTGCGAAGGCCATATCTATGGGGATGAAACTGCCTCTATTCATTATGTACACTCCTAGGGTTCCATACTTCGATGGTGGAGAAAGACACCCGAAGTACTACTCGTATCACCGAAGGATCGCTCATCCCATTGAGGAATGCAATGCCTTTAGAAAATGGTGGCAAGGATATGTTGCCTATAGAAAACACTTCAAGAAGGAGAAGCATGAGACTCGCGCTCGTCGATATGAGAGCAGCGATACAGCAGTGCACAAAGAAGCAACTGGCAGCTATCATATGGTTGGTACCGGTTCAAAAGGGAAAAAATCTCGGGTTGTCACGTTCGGGAGTGATTCTGAGGATGAAATGCCCCTCAACCCTCTCTTTGAAAGCTCCATCTTGGAAAAAGAAGAGGAGGAAAAGGATTGCGAGAACATTCAGCTGCACAACCATATTTTGCCTAAAAAGAATCACGGACCCACAAACAAGGGTTCGAATAAAAAAGATAAAGGGAAGGGGAAAATGCTTGAAGAGATTGCCCTCGATGAAGATGTGGCCAAAGAGCTCGCCGCAAAGGACCTACCCAAAAAAACCAAGGTTGACTATAACTTCCTTACGCATTTGAGGAAGATACCCTCACAATTGAGCATATTGGATACCCTTCTCGTATCCAAAGAGGCACGAGACTCCTTGATCAAAGCCTTACAAGAACCTGACCAGTTCCAAACTTTCCCCGCGGAAGAGAAAATAAAGGATGAACTTGCAGAGGTTCACATGACTAACATTACCTTCAGCGAGGAAGATCTACTTCTCGGTACATGCAAGCATAATCGACCGCTCTATGTTATCGGGTATTGCCACGACATCAAGATAGGGAAAATCCTTGTCGATAACGGATCTTCTGTTAACCTCCTCAATGTGAGAGTGCTGAAGGAGATATGCATGAATTCTCAGCACCTTGCTCAAAACAAGATTATGATCTCGGGGTTCAACTCGCAGTTGTCATGGATGCTTGGGTCTGTAATATTGACGCTCCGCTTCGGGCATCTCATCACCGACATCAAATTCCATGTCATTGATGCTAAGACCTATTATAATGCTCTACTCGGCAGGCCGTGGCTACATGAGTACAACATCATCCCTTCTACACAACATCGGTGTATGAAGTATTTCAAAGATGGCAGTACACCGTCATGGGGGAACTCAATCTTTTCTCGGTAAATAATGTGCGAAAGTATGAAGATGCAAAATACTTTCAGCCGGATTTCGAGGATACTGAAAAGTGCCATAAGCCGAAAAATAAGCAAAAATCCGTGGCCACCATCCTGGTCATGGGAAGTGATACTTAAGAAAACGAACAAATAGTCTACTCGGGATAGCCTCAGAGGGAGAGCAATAAAACCAGGCGCTCGACCCCTATCCTGGTCTTTGGCAGCGACTCCGAAGACGAGACTAATGCAGCGTTCTCCATTCACCCATCAACGCAGACTCTTGCCGAAGGGGATCAAAGCCTACATATTATGATGGCTCCACCTCGATATTATAAGAAACTTGATGCGCTCAATATATATAGCGTGCAAGAGTTGGAAAATTTTTACGTGCCTCCTAGGCGAAAGGTCAAAAGGCGATCCTCATTTATAAATCCAAGGAGACCACCAAGGTAGAAAAGGAATTCTGGTATAGAGCTGATTCGATTCTTGACAAGTTCCAGCCCATCCGTATTCCAAGATACTATGCAGAGGGATTAAAGGAGCTATTAAAGCGTCAAGATGTGCCTCTTGAACAAACTGTTCAGCAAGCCTAATTCTATAAAAGGATTTAGGATATCCCCAGGACTCAACAAAAGAAACCTAACAGGAAGATGGAAATAACTGGGCTGGGATATGTTCAGTCCATGAAACGGAGAAAATCTACAGCTGCCACACCATAAACAGCTCGAATGGAGAAGAAAATGTTTCTCCAAGTAGCTTTGTTTCCGAACGAGAGAAAAATATCGCTCGAAGAACCACAAGTCCGTCATTTGAAGATTGAATTGACAGGATAATAAAGAAAGCTTGTCAAGCGAGCCGAGACAACTACAGCCGTGAAATGGTCATATATGAAAAGGATAAGACGTAACGTCTCAGTGAACAATCAGTGGGAGAAGTATATCACAATGCTCGTCATCCACAACTCCATGTGTACTCTCGCAAAGAAGGAAAATCCCGAAGCGGAGACAAAAATAAGGTGAGGATCGTGAGTTACATTCAAGGAAGACAAAGAAAGTCTAAGACACTCTCCAATCGAGAAAAGTTCAGTTGGAGCTCGTCCGTCATAAAGAAGATGGGTCGGAAGTATTCATTCCTTCGAGACAAGACAGGAAAGATATTCAACTTTGTCATGAAGCACCGGATGATTATGCTTCCGGAGTCTCAGTACCCCGAAAAGATAAATGAAGTCTATCATCCGGATTATTGCTTCCATCACCAAAGACCGTTTCACGTTCAAGAACTGGATGGCGGACCAATATCAACAAGGCAGGTTCATGTTGTCTGATTGCTGGAGGATAAGCCCGTCACAAAAGCACGAACCAAAGAAAACTTATACCATCAGACTGGGACCCGCTCAACCAAAGAAATGAAAGCGGACTCATACCTTCCACATGATAATAGTTTCAAAGGAGAGATAATGATAATATGACTGACCTCTTCAGATGCTTCACAAACGAAAACGATGATTAGGAGATTTCAGAATTTCCACCGGCACAAAAAGAGCTGGAGGATGGTATACATACCACGGTGGACAACTTAAGGAAAATCAACTTGGGAACGGAGAATGATCTGAGATCAACTTTTGTCAGTGAGCTGCTATCCGAAAAATAAGTAGCCACATTAAAATATATGCTTATGCAGTACAAAGATTGTTTCGCTTGGAACTACTCCGAAATGCCGGGTTTAGATCCAGAGGTAGCGGTACACAAGCTGGCCATATCACCAGAGATAAAGCCGATCAAGCATGCACCAAGAAGAATGTGGCTTGAACTTGATATGAGTATCAATGCTGAACTAAAGAAATTAATCGACTTCGGCTTCATCCAAGATGTTCAATATCCAGACTGGATCGCTAATATCGTTCCGGTGATGAAGAAAAATGGGACGGTTCGGATCTACGTGGACTTTTAGGACCTTAACAAGGCATGCCCGAAAGATGACTTTGTAGTGCCCATTACCGAGCTAATGATCGATAACACATCCAAACATGAAGTCTTCTCCTTTTTGGATGTATCTTCAGGATATAAGCAGATAAAGATGAATCCTGAAGACCAGAAGAATACCAACTTCCGGACACCGTTTGGTGTGTTTTGTTACAAGGTTATGTCATTCGGTTTGAAGAACGCCAGAGCCATATACCAAATAGACATGCCGAAGATATTCGGGGATCTCATAAATGAGGTTGTCAAATGCTACATCGATGACCTCGTGGTCAAAAGCAAATCTCATAAGGATCACCGGGAGTATCTAAGGATCGTGTTCGAGCATTTTCGGAAATATAATCTGAAGATGAACCATTTAAAGTGCGCGTTTAGAGTCTCGTCAAGCAAATTCCTAGGCTTCATCATCCCCCACCGAGGTTTCGAAATTGATCCCTCGAATTTCAAAGCAATTATTGAGATGCCCTCGCCAAGAACCCTCAAACAATTACGATCTCTCTAAGGAAAGCTCGCATATATCCGGCAGTTCATAGCCAACCTCTCCAGAAAATATTGCCCCTATAGCCATTTGATGAAGAAGGGGACCCCATTCGTCTGGGATTAGAAATACCAAAACGCATTGGAGGAAATCAAACAATACCTGAAAAATCCGCTAGTATTAGCCGTTCTGGTTAATGGAAACCCCTTATCCAATATACAACAGCCCTTGAGGGTTCTCTAGGAGCGTTGTGGGCACAGGAGAACGATCAAGGAAAAGAAAGAGCTCTTTATTATCTAAGTTGAGTTCTTATAGGGGCATAAAGCAACTTCTCTCCTATCGAAAAGCACTGCTTAGCACTGATTTTCGCAATAACGAAGCTCGAACAATATGCTTTGGCGCATGAGGTCCATCTCATATCAAAGGTAGATCCTCTTAAGTATCCGATGTCCAAGGCCATACTAATAGGAAAGCTTGCCAAATAGGCCCTCCTGCTGATGGAATTCTCGATAACATATCGACCCCTCAAAGCGGTGAAAGGACAAACCATCGCCGTATTTCTTGCGGAACATCCGATACCTGCCGATTCTTCTCTAAATTGCAAGTTGCCAAATGAACACGTTGTTTCCCCCAATCAGAGCAAAGCTCTGTTTGAATTTCAAAAAATTAAAAAATTGAAACAACGCTTCAGATTCCTTGCGCTGCGCACAGAGCGCCATGTGTCAACAGCAGACACGCCAGCGCCAGGAGCACCGCGCCCAAGGCAGCGCACCCCCAATCAGAGTAAAGCTCTGTTTCAAAATTCAAATTTTAAAAATGAAGCAACGCTTCAGATCACTTGCGCTCTGCGCTGCGCGCCACGTGTCAGACACAGGCGCGCTAGCGCAGTTGCGCTGCGCGCCACGTGTCAGACACAGGCGCGCTAGCGCAGTTTCGCTGCGCTCTGCGCTGCGCGCCCCGTGTCAGACGCAGGTGCGCTAGCGCCAATTGCGCCAGCACTGGAATTTAAATAATAAATTATTAATTAATTAGAATTAAAATTCTAGAAAGATCTTTCCAATCTTATTAAAATAAGAAGATTGTCTTCTATAAAACAGAGGCCTCAGGATCAAAGATCCAACAGTGGGGAAATATCCCCAGATCAATCAGAGAAAGATCTCTGTAACTAACTTAACAAATCAATTGGCCCTATATAAAGTCCCCTAAACTCCAAGTCTCATTTAGAGAGACAGAAGAGAGAGAATCCTCTGCAAACTTTGAGAAAAAAACTCAAAGAGAAAGAAATGCAAGCCTTTGAAGAAAGAAGATCATTTTCTTCATCTTTGAAGGTAAAGAATTTAATTTCTTGAAGAACAGAGATGAAAACATCTCACAAAAAGAAGAATTCTCTTCTAAAAAGATCAAAGATCTAAGAACAAGATCAAGATCTTCAATAAAAAAGAAAAAGATCAGAAAGATCTAATCATATAAAATTTTTAAAGAAGTAATTTACTTCATTCTTAGATCTTTTGATCTATATAAAGGCACAGCCTTTTGATGAGAGAAAGAACCTTGGTTCTTAAATCTTGAGGTAGAACCTCTTTTAAGAGAACAAGAAAAACTTGTTTCTTTGATCTGAATTGGATCAAGATGCGCTCTGCGCTATTGGACAGTGCCTTGCACTTTTGAAATGCGCCTTTGCGCTCCTTGGACTGGCGCACAGCACCGGAGCGCGCCACGTGTCGTTCACTGGCACAATCTGCGCTTCAAAAACAGTGCACTGTGCTCTTGGAATGGCGCACTGCACCAGAGCGTGCCACGTGTCATTCGCTGGCGCAGCGCACTGCGCTAACAGACTTGTGCTTAGCGCAGAGCATGACACGTGTCACCTTCGCATGCGCTAGCGCATTGCGCTCTTTAATAAGCGCAAAGCGCCTGACAAACTACGTGGCGCACTATCAGACCACTAAATGCTATGCATTATTTAAAAGGGCAGAGCCCAAGTAAAGGCCTAACAGGCCAGATATAAATGTTATGCATTTAATTACAGAGCTCAATGCAATGCATTATAAAAAGGGCATAGCCCAAATAAAAGCCTAATAGGCAGAGCATGAATAAAATGTTAAACATTTTTTTTAACTGGACTTAGCCCAATTTTGGTCATAAGTCTTCAATATAAATTGAACTGAGCACAACTGCTCTCCCAATCAATTTACATCCGGTTCGAGGGTACATCTCTTTACTCCTCTGATATCTGTCGTTGTAATCCTTCAACGTCGTCAGAGAGGTGACGGGTCCCGACAACCACACACTGCTACGGACTGTGGGGTCCTTAAACTCATGGACTATGACGTCCTTAACCTCGACCGTGATGTTTTAAAACTAATACCGGACTATGATGTCCTTAACCTCGACCGTGATGTCTTAAAACTAACACTGGACTGTGAGGTCCTTAAGCTCATGGACGATGATGTCTTTAACCTCGACCGTGATGTCTTAAAACTAACACAGGACTGTGAGGTCCTTAAGCTCATGGACTATGATGTCCTTAACCTTGACCGCAATGTCTTAAAACTAACATCGGACTGTGAGGTCCTTAAGCTCACGGACTATGATGTCCTTAACCTTGAACTACCTATCGACCGCAATGTCATTAAACTAAACAACAGAGCCCAATTGCTCTTTTGTTGGATCTAAACGATCCCGTTAAGTTGATCTTAGTCTAGAATTAGACTAACGTGTCCTTAACAAACGTTTAAGTTGACCTTAGCCTCAAATAAGGCTAACGTATCCTTAAACATAACCCCCCCAAACCCAAATCTAAGAAAGATACGGATTTGGACTAGTCCACTCCCTACGGGCGACAACATAACTTAGTCTCTGTATACAATCCATGGGCAACCGAACAAAAAACAAACACCCACGACACGAAGGGACCATCTGGAGAAGGAGAAAGTGGTTACCGCAATGCGGTGGTGTAATTAATTGCAGGGGCTTGCGCCTGCAGGGAAGAGCGTCCCCACAATTAAAAACCCCTCGAGCGAGGGGGAATCTGACGAAGTCTGCTACATCGGCCGCATCCGTTTAAACCTTCGATACATGGTGCCATAAATTAACATGGCATCTTCGAAGATGTGGACGGATAGCACCAATTAGCATCTGCCCCGAATTTCAGGCAAGACGGACCCGCACGGTCGCGTCCCAGTTGTTCGGAGGGGAACAGATTCTGGCACGCCAGGTGGGACCTTTTCCTCTTTCCACTCCACACTTCGTGTGTCGTGTTCGTGAACCAATCGCGGTTTACTAATGGTTGCCCTTGGGTTTCAAAGCTAAGATTTGGCGTTTTACTTGCTGCAGAAAGCACAGAATCAATGGTGTCCACTTGTGCAAGATGTTCCAACTGCAACTGCAACCTATGCTCCGCCTCACCTGGAGGTGTAGCTTATGGACCTCAAGCGGCGTCCCTGTTCATGATGCCGGTAGAACAGGTCACCCAGGCTACTACTGGATTGTTTTTCAGGACCATGCTTCCGCCAACGAGCTTCACTGCTTCAGTGCCCGTACCAGAAGCTCCCAAGAAGTCGGTCTTCGATCGACTTACAGCTACTGCGGCCCTCTCAACGGGTCGTCCAGCACCGGCGCCTCGGTCTTCTCCAGATTGGGCCAAGGTTCAGGTGGGTCTACGATGAAGCCTGCACCTCAAGAAAAGGTTATTCCGAAGAGAGTAACCAACCCCGCTCCTGAAGTCGTCAAGGCGGCTTCTCCTGCCAAGGGGTCGGTTTTTACAAGACCGACGCTCCCGCTCCTGCTACTCAAAGAACATCAGTCTTTAACAGGATGACACCGGCAACGGCCCCTCACCAGAACAAAGGGCAAGACAAGGCCATCCCCGTCACCGAGCCAACTTTATCAGCTCGACATGATCGACGTCGCCACTGGCGCCGAGTGAGGAAGGCCGAAGGCAACTCCCCTTCTGGGCTAATCCACCAGCCCCGACGGCGGAAATTAATGCTGCTGTTCCAACTGGGAACAGCTTTGAGCTGCTGAATAAGGTGCGTAGGAATTCTCCTACCGCCGTACTAAAAAGATCTCCTTCTCCACTGGAGAAGGTTGCGGAAGCAAAGCCAGAACAGTCCCCTCAGCGGCTGTCCTCCAAGATCTACAAAGTCTGGCGACAGGTCCAGAACTCAGTGGTTGATCAAGACTACCCCCGCCAGCAGAAGAAGCTGAAGGCCCGACAGGAAGAAAACCGTCCTGTTAAGCCACAAAAGATGACAACTACTTGGGAGCCCACTGCAGCGGCCCTCTCAACGTTAACCACTCAGAAAAGAAGGAGGCCGGAGAAGACCCCCATGCCTGCGACAGATGTCAAAGGCACTGAACCCAAACGCCCTAAGTCTGGGGGCATAATGGTCCATACCGTTTACATGGCATCTGGGAAGGAGGATAACCGCGCTTCTACGGGCCACCGACCACTCACTCGATCCATCACAAGAGCCCAGGAACAGCAGCAGCAGAAGCTTCAAGAGATGCTAACTGCCATGGCCGCACTCACCGGACCAAAAGAAAGCCCGGAGGCGTCATCAGAACAACGTCGCGAACACGAGACTGATGCTGAATTCCTTCGGAGAATGCTCGAAAAGAAGGACAAGGAGGCTGCGGAACAAGCGGCCAATATAAAGCAAATGGCTCTTCTCTTTCAAGACATGGTTGTTCTGATGATCCAGCCGGATCCCCCAGCCGAAGATCCTCCAGTAATAATTGAAGATGATAGAGGAGAAACATCGAATCCTCTGCCGGCTCTTTCAACAGCTAAAGAGGAAACAATCTCTAAGGCAGCCCTAGATGATTATATTGCTCAACAAATACGAGTTCACTAGGCAAATGAAGCGGCCGGCTAAGTCGTCAAAACGGGGCGACCATATCCGAGCTGGTATGATCAGATAAAGTACCCGTCGGGCTACACAATCCCGAAATTCCATGTCTACAAAGGGACAGGCAATCCCCATCAACATGTCGCCCAGTTCAGGGCACTTTGTGGCAACACCGACGGCGATGATAAGCTCTTGCTTCACCAATTCATTGGCAGCTTATCAGAGACGGCGTTTGAGTGATACTCCGAGCTTCCAAACGATTCCGTCAAAACTTTCGCAGAGATGAAGTTGCTATTTACCCAGCAATTCGCAAGCGCCAGCGAACGCACCCCAATAACGGCATTGATCAATGTAAGGGTGAAACCGGGCGAAACTTGGGTTCAATACATAATCCGATGGCGGAACTTGTGGTCGAAGTGCGAACAGCGCATCGAAGAAGCACCAGCGGTGGGCATGTTCATAGGCACCCTAGATCCTCATGCAACTATTTCACAGTTCATGATGTTCTTCAAACCGACCACGTTCCAGGTTTTAATTGATAAGCTAGCCCAGATGGATCAAATGGGTCACAGACCGTTTCCCCCGAAGCCGGAACCTCGGAATGACAAGGGTAAAGGGAAGGCCACCTTCGTTGCGAACACCCAACAGCAGCCCAGTGCCCCAAAGCTAGCAGATCAACTGGAAGAGAGACAGCGCTATTATAATGAGAAAATGAAGTGTCCTTACTCATTCCCGCGGGATAAAACGAAGAGGCTGTTTGAGCTGGCTATGCGCAACAGGCTTATCAATTTGCCGAATCCCAAGCGACCGCCGCAGCCCATCGAAGTGAATAATCCCAATTATTGCCCTTACCACCAAACGGTAAGCCATCCGACCGAGGATTGCTTCGTCTTTAAGGGACGGATCGAAGATCAATACCTGCAAGGAAAGTTCGCGTTGTCTGAGAAGTGGAAAGTAAACCCACCACAACCGCACACTCCTAAGAAGACGGACACATCGGGGGCAACGTGTTCTTTTGTTGAGGAAGCTCCATGGGAGGTCGTGCTTTCAGCCAAAACCAAAAGGATGCTGAATGATCTCCAGACATGTCCGACGATCAGGTGGAAGAACCCGCTGGAACCCCAGATCATCGAAGGGATGCTGAAGCCGCGCCCAACTCCAAAGATTGGTGGTGATGGCCCGAGCACTCACACCCAGCCGTTAAAATCTTCAAAGAAGAAGAATAAGAGATCCAAGAAGCCCGTGAAGCCTGGTGACAAGCGCACAGACCCGCAGAAGCAGATCGACGCGCTGGAGGAGTACAATCAGAAGGCACGGACTCCCATTACGCTCCAAGAGTTCCTTAGCCACGTCTTTAAGGACGAAGATGATGGAGAAGGCTCGTCGGATGAATCTGAGGATTACGTAGCAAGTTGTCATGTGATCTCTCACTCGCTTACAGACGATGAAAAGGCTTCTTGCACAGAGAAACTGGGGGCAGATCCTAAGCCGGAACTTTTGGGGCCCTCAGATGAAATAATTGATGCATTTCTGAACACGGCTCTTTCGAAAAGTAAAGCCGATCGGGAGCGCGAGAAGGCCATATTTGAAAGAGCTAAAAGCCGACGACTAGACGAAAGAGTCGAGACACTCCCGCCGAATCAAAGAACATCCGTCACAGATAAAAACAAGTTCAAGACGAGGAAAAGGTTTGCTAAAGCCATATCAATGGGAATGAAGCTATCACCCTCCGAAGGAAACACTCCCGGTGAAGCAAAGATGCATCCTAGCTACTGCTCATATCATCAAAATATTTTGCACCCCACTGAGGAGTGCAATGCTTTTAAAAGATGGTGGCAGGGATATGTTGCTCACCGGCAACATTTTAAGCGGATAAAATGCAAAACTCAGCGGGAGCAAAGAAGTGCGACTGAGGAGTATAAAAGAGACACCGGTAACTGTCGCATGGTCAGCACCGGGGGATCGCAAATTCTCACTTTCGGAAGCGACTCTGACGAAGAAATGGCTCTTGACCCCCTCTTTAAAGAATCCACATTGGGAAAGGAGGAAGAACCGAAGGCCTGTGAAAACATCCAGCTGCGCAATCGCACGCTTCCAGAAAAGAATCTTGGATCCACGAGTAAAAAAGATAAGGGAAAAGAAAAGGTCTCTGAGGATATCGCCCTCGACGACCAAATCATGAAAGAGTTGACCGCCAAGGACCCGCCAAAGAAGAACAAGGTGGACTACAACGTCCTGGCGCACTTGAGGAAATTGCCCTCATAACTCAGCATTCTCAACGCCCTTTTACTATCCAAAGAAGCGAGAGATTCATTGATCAAGGCGCTACAAGAACCGGAGCAATTCCAAGCTTTTCTCGCCGAAGAAAAGATGAAGGACGAGCTGGAAGAAGTACACACAGCCGATATCACCTTCGGTGACGAAGACCTCCTCCTCGGGACATGCGAACACAACCGTCCCCTCTATGTCTCAGGATACTGCCACGATATAAAGATAGGCAAAATCCTGGTCGACAATGGGTCTTCCGTCAATCTCCTCAACGTGCGAGTGTTGAAGGAAATCTGCATGAGTGTCCAGCATCTTGCTCGTGATAAAATCACCATCTCCGGTTTTGACTCCCAATCATCACGGACTCTCAGGTCTGTGATATTGACATTACGATTCGGGTTACTTTTCACGGATATTAAATTTCAGGTCATTGACGCCAAGACATGCTATAACTCTTTGCTCGGCCGATCCTGGTTACACGAGTACAACATCATCCCTTCTACGCAACATCAGTGTATGAAATACTTTAAGGATGGTCTCGAGTATACCGTAACAGAAGAGCTGAACCCATTCTCCGTGAACGAAGTCTGCATGTACGGAGACGCAAAATACTTCCTACCAGATTTTGAGGACACGGAGAGATGTCACAAACCGGAGAACAAAGCTATCACCACCATTCCTGTCTTCGGGAGTGATACCGAGGAAGAGGAAGCGATAATTTATTCAGGTCCACCCCAGTACAACAAGCCGGGACCGTCCGCTCCCATGTTGATCTTTGGCAGTGACTCGGAAGATGAGGTCCATGCTATATTCTCCGCTCGGCCTTCGGTACAAACAATCGCTGATGAAGGGCAAAGTCTGCAAGTTGCCATGGTTCCACCTAAGCATCATAAAGAACTAGACGCGCTTGATACCTACAGTGTGGAAGAGCTGCAGACGTTCTATGTCCCTCCCAGGCGAGAACACGATCCTATTCTACCGCTACGGGGAAACCAAAGTGGAGAAAGAAATCTTGCACGACGCGAATCCTACATTTGACAGGCTTCAGCCCATCCGTTTGCCTAGATATTATACAGAAGGCTTGAAAAGGCTGTTAAAGCGCCAAGAGATACCCTTCAAACAGACCGCTCGAAAAGCCAAGTTCTATGACAGGATCTGGAACGTTCCCGGAACTCAGCGCAAGTTTCCCAACGGGAGAATGGAAGCAATCGGGCTTGGATACGTTCGGTCCAAGAAACGGGAGCTACTCCGCGACTGCTATGTCGTACATGACTTTGATGAAGAAGGAGATGCTCAATGGGAGAATGCTAACCCTGAATCAGAAAAGGTCCCTGACATAAAAATGCCCAGTCCGTCGTTCGAAGAACAGATGGACAAGCTTATAAGGGAAGCTGGTCAAAAAGTTCGAGACGACCATAACCGCGAAATGGCCATATACGAGAAAGCCAGGACGCAACGCCTTCTCCAACAGGCTCCGAAAGATGAAAATGCCACTCCCTGTCAACCTGTTGTAAAAAAGGCCCGACTCAGAGGCAGAAACAAGTCAAAAAGCGGAAAAGGCATTCAGCAACGACAAAGCGGGACCAAGAAGTCACGCGAGCGGGAATCGAACGGTCCAGATTTGTCCCTTATGAAGAAGATGAGTCGAGCATACGCTTTTCCTCAAGACAAGACAAAGAAGATACTTGGCCTCTCTATAAGACATCAAATGATTACGCTGCCGGAGTCTAAACACCCCGAGCAAGCAGGCGAAGTTTCTCACCCAGACTATTGCTCTTATCACCGAGCAATAGGACATCCTCTCGAAGATTGCTTCACTTTCAAGAACTGGGTCGAAAATCAGTATCAGCTCGGCAAGTTCGCTCTATCCGACAGTTGGAGGGTAACACCGCCGCAAAAGCATGAACCTAAAGCCACGAGAATAGAACCAGACCCACATCGGTCTTGGATGCAACTTCGTACTTGTCATATGATAACGATATCAAGAGAAGAACCCAAGAATATGGATGACCTCCCCTGGTGCTTAGAAAACAATGACGACGAGGTGATCTCAGAGTTTCCACCGGCGCCGAAAGATCTGGAAGATGGAATATACACTATTGCAGATAACCTCAAGAAGATTGATTCGGGAACGGCAAGTGACCTGCGACCTACATTCGTCAGTGAGCTGCTATCTGAAGAAAGGGTGGCTGCGTTAAAAGATGTGCTTATGCAGCATAGAGATTGCTTCGTGTGGAACTATTCCGAAATGCCAGGACTAGACCCAGAGATTGCTGTCCACAAACGGGCAATATCCCCGGACGTCAAGCCAATTAAACAAGCACCGAGAAGAATGCGGCTCAAGCTTGAGTTGAGCATTAACGCCGAGGTCAAGAAGCTGATTGACTCTGGCTTCATCCAGGAAGTTCAATACCCTGACTGGATTGCCAACATCGTCCCAGTGATGAAGAAAAATGGGACAGTGCGCATCTACGTAGACTTTCGGGATCTCAATAAAGCCTGCCCAAAAGACGACTTCCCAGTGCCAGTCACTGAGCTGATGATAGATAACACGTCCACTCACAAAGTCTTCTCCTTCATGGACGGATCGTCATGATACAATCAGATAAAAATGCATCCTGAGGACCAAAAGCACACTGCTTTCCGGACCCCGTTAGGTATATTTTGCTATAAGGTGATGCCTTTCGGTTTAAAGAACGCCGGTGCCACCTATCAGATGGCCATGATGAAGATCTTCGATGACCTCATACATGAAATCGTCGAATGCTATATCGACGACCTCGTGGTTAAAAGCAAATCATACGAGGATCATCTTGAGCATCTGAAGATCGTATTTTAACGCTTTCGGCAATACAACTTGAAGATGAACCCTCTCAAATGCGCGTTCGGGGTGTCCTCAGGTAAATTCCTAGGATTCATCGTCCGACACCGAGGCATCGAGATAGACCCATCGAAGATCAAGGAGATCATGGAAATGCCCCCGCCAAGGACTCTCAAGCAATTGCGGTCTCTCCAAGGGAAGCTCGCGTATATCCGGCGATTTATAGCCAATCTCTCTGGCAAGTGCCATCCGTACAATCACTTGATGAAGAAGGGAACCCCGTTCGTCTGGGATCATAAATGCCAAGGCGCGCTGGACGAAATCAAGTAATACTTGCAGAATCCTCCAGTACTAGCCGTTCTGGTCAAGAGAAAGCCCCTCATTCTTTATATAACCGCCCTTGAAGGTTCCTTAGGCACACTATTGGCACAAGAGAACGACCAAGGGAAAGAAAGAGATCTCTATTACTTGAGTCGAGTTCTCCTGGGGGCAGAAAGCAATTATTCTCCCATCGAAAAACACTGCCTGGCGTTGATCTTCGCGATAACGAAACTTCGGCATTATGCGTTGGTGCATGAAGTTCGTCTCATATCGAAGGTGGACCCTCTCAAATACTTGATGTCGAAGGCCATATTGACGGGGCGACTCGTTAAATGGGCCTTGCTCTTGATGGAGTTCTCAATAACTTATCAGCCTCTTAAAGCAGTGAAAGGCCAAGCCATCACTGACTTCCTCGCTGAGCATCCAATACCTGCCTATTCTCCTTTTAACTGCGAACTGCCAGACGAACACGCGTTTGATGCGATCGACGGTGGTGGTAACCGGTGGGAACTTTATTTTGATGGAGCGCCTTCCACGAAGAATAGCAAACAGAACACGCCCATAATTAAATCAGGGGTAGGCCTTATCTTCGTGACCCCACAAGGAGGGATAATGCGCTTTGCTTTCTCCTTAACAGAGCCGAGGACGAACAATGAAGCCGAATACGAAGCTTTGATAGCAGGTCTCGAGATCGCCATCGATATGGGGATTGAAAACCTCCTCATATACGGAGACTCCCAACTGGTCGTCAGCCAAGTAAACGGCGACTACCAAACGTGCAAATCAGAACTGGTGAAATATGGTGAGAGAGTACAGCAACTGCTGACTCAAATTCCCTCCTACACCCTTGAAAGCATACCGCGTGCGGAAAATAGCAAAGCAGATGCATTAGCCAAGCTTGCTAAAGAATTGGCTGACGAGAACCTCGATGACGTAAGAATCGTGGTATAAAGCCGTCGGGTTCTTGCACTGGCAGGAATATCTCCGGAATTATCCGAGGAAAAGGGAGCGACTGAGCAAATGGCTATGCAAGTAAAAGACCAGGAAAAGGCTGAGGATTGGAGAGAAGTATTTATAGACTACTTCAAATCCCGTCGAACGCCTGAAGATGCGTCTTCAAGACATCAGCTCATGAAGCGAGCCCTATCTTTTGCCTTTGTCAATGACACTCTGTACAAGAGGTCATTTGATTCTCTATGGCTGAGATGCTTGGGACCTGAAGAGGCGAAGAGAGTTGTTCAGGAAGTTCACGACGGGCTCTGCGGTTCTCACCAAGCCGGACCGAAGATGAAGTTGAAAATTAAACGGATGGGCTACTACTGGCCCACGATGATTTAGGACTGCCTCGAATATGCGAAGAAATGCCACTCGTGCCAGATCAACAGGGACTTTATCCATCAGCACCCAAATCCACTACACCCGACAGTGGCTAGCTGACTATTCGAAATGTGGGGAACTGACATAATCGGCCCCATCGAACCAGCATCGTCCAGGGGACATCGATTCATTTTGGCGACGACTGATTACTTCTCCAAATGGGCAGAAGCAGTACCGTTGAGGGAAGTGAAGATGGAGAATATCCTCCACTTCTTCAAGACGCATGTCATCGGTTTGGAACTCCGCGACGGATTATCTCCGATAATGGGCCAGCCTACAGAAGCCACAAGATCAGCCGCTTCGCACAACAGCACAACATAGATAGGAGATACTTCTCAGTTTATAATCCCCGAGCCAACGGTCTGGCGGAGGCTTTCAATAAGACCCTGGTGAAGATTATAAAGAAGACGGTGTCCCGAAATAAGAAGGACTGGCACGAGAGACTGTACGAAGCTCTCTGGGCATATCGAACTACGTTCAAGACGGCCACGAACACAACGCCATACGCGTTGGTATTCGGTACAGAAGCGGTACTCCCCCTCGAGATAGAGTTACCCTCTCTGCGAATGGCAGTTCATTACGAGCTAACGGACGAAGAGAATGCTCACATTCAGCTTGAGGAGCTCGATGCCCTTGATGAAACCCGGCTCATAGCACAACAAAATCTGGAGGCTTATAAAGCAAAGATGACGCGCTCATATGAAAGATCGACCAGGCCAAGGACATTCCACCAAGGCGAACTCGTGCTAGTGGTCAAAAGACCTATGATCCTTAATCGCGCCAAGCGGGGAAAATTCGAGCCGAACTATGAAGGCCCGTACATCATAGACAAGGTCTACCAGGGTGGAGCCTATCTACTCAGGGACATGCATGGCGAAAGACCTTTCAGGCCAATAAACGGTCGCTTCCTGAAGAAATACTACGCCTAACGAGTCACGGCCTAGGTCAATGATAGATGACGACGACTATGTCCGCTCGCTATTTTCCTAAGCCCAAACTCTATAAGTAGTAGCCGGTTAACGGACCGAAACGTCCTTAAACTAACAACGGACCGAAACGTCCTTAAACTAACAGCGGACCGAAACGTCCTTAAAACTAACAACGGACCACTATGTCCTAAAACTAGCTGTTGACTGAGATGTCAATAAACTACGGTGGATTGCAGCATCCCAAAGCTGATACAAGAAAAAAGAATATAAAAATAAAACGGTATGTCCATAAGCAAAATAGGCACGGATGAAAACCCGAAAGGGCTCCGTGAGTAAAAACAGCAGGGCTACCGGCGAGTATTGTGAAAACCCGAAAGGGCGCAACCTCGTTAGAATAAAAGAAAAAGAAAAGAAAAGAAAAAGAAAATGGTATGTCCATAAGCAAAATGGGCACGGATGAAAACCCGAAAAGGCTCCGTGAGTAAAAACAGCAGGGCTACCGGCGAGTATTGTGAAAACCCGAAAGGGCGCAACCTCATTAGAATAAAAGAAAAAGAAAAGAAAAAGAAAATGGTATGTCCATAAGAAAAATGGGCACGGATGAAAACCCGAAAGGGCTCCGTGAGTAAAAACAGCAGGGCTACCGGCGGGTGCTTGTGAAAACCCGAAAGGGCGCAACCTCGTTAAAAGACACTTGCATGGTCCTCTTGACCTTGTAAGGAGAAATCACCCGCGTGAGATCCTTACGACTCATAAGGGAGCAACACACTTAGGGATCCCCACGATTCCTAAGGAGAAATTACAATTGCGAGATCCTCACGACTCGTAAGGAGAATCCTCTTATGAGACCCTCACGGCTCACAAGATTTGAAAGTCTTAAGCTACAGAGACCTGAACCTGTTCTTAAGCAGCCCCCACAACCTCCACTACTTCCCTACAAGCGGTGCAACACTGACCCTTGTATACAATCCACGGGCGCGAATAAACATTTCCCTAACCATGTCCCATCCGTGACTAGGGATATGTTCGCACGGTGAGCAACCCTTGTGAGTCTTCTCGACTTATAAAAAAAAATTCTCTTGTAAGATCCTTACGACTTACGAGAAGCCATATACTTAGGAGTCCTCACGATTCCTAAGGAGAAAACACACCTACGAGATCCTCACGACTTGTAGGGAGAAACATCTTTGTGAGACCCTTACGGCTCATGAAGTCAAAAGCCTTAGTTGACAGAATCCTAACCCTGTTTACTAAGCCACCTTTGTTTGACATCGACAGAGGCAAATGATGATTCGCTCCTGGCTATATCCCAGTTGTAGCGGTGCTGATTCCTAAATCAGTGTTTGATTCCAAGCTTGCAGCGAAAAGCCAGCAAGCCACACATGCATACGAAATAGCCGAAAGGATGGAGCAACTTGCAACAGAAGCAGCAAGTAAAAATGTATGCATGCAAAATAGATGAAATGATTGGGCAACTCGCAATAAAAAACAGCAAGTAAAAATGTTTGCATGCAAAATAGCCGAAATGATTGAGCAACTCGCAATAAAAAGCAGCGAGTAAAAATAAAATAAATAGCCGAAATGATTGGGCGCCGCGAAAAATAGCTGAAACGATTGGGCAATCGCGACCTTCGCGACATAAAAGCTGAAATGATAGAGTATCGCGGAAAGAAATAAAATAAAAATAAAAATGAAATTTATGCCCTACAGGTGATATCACATCAATCCCTGTATACAATCCAGGGGCGCAAAAAAAGAAGGAATCACACCTTTCCTCCCCAGCTTTTATCAGAAGAAGAGGCCAAATCTCGACGGTTAACAGATAGCCTGGAGATCATCTCGATATTCGTCTCATCACAGCAGACACAAGCTAAAGCAAAGCGGAACAGCGGCAACTCCCAGTTCCATGACTCGGCGGTGTACAAAAAAAACGAGAGTCAAACCCCGACTCGGTGAAATGCGGATAAAGTCAAAAAATTCCTGGTCACGTGGAACGCGGATTATGTCACTTCTGACCCCGTGGAAAACGTCCAGAGCGGATCCTAGTCCTCGCAGAGCGCGACAGTGAACCCGTGTGAAGCATCCAGAGCGGAGCCTAGTTCTCGCCGAACACAGCAATGAACCCGTGGGAAGCATCTAGAGCAAAATTCCTGGCTACGTGGAACGCGGATTATGTCACTTCTGACCCCGTAGAAAATGTCCAGAGCGGATCCTGGTCCTCGCAGAGCACGGCAGTGAACCCATGTGAAGCATCCAGAGCAGAGCCTAGTCCTCGCCGAACACGGCAATGAACCCGTGGGAAGCATCTAGTGCAAAATTCCTGGCTACGTGGAATGCGGATTATGTCACTTCTGACCCCGTGGAAAACATCCAGAGCGGATCCTGGTCCTCGGAGAGCACGGCAGTGAACCCGTGTGAAGCATCCAGAGCGGAGCCTAGTCCTCGCCGAACACGGCAATGAACCCGTGGGAAGCATCTAGAGCAAAATTCCTGGTCACGTGGAACGCGGATTATGTCACTTCTGACCCCATGGAAAACGTCCAGAGCGGATCCTGGTCCTCGTAGAGCGTGACAGTGAACCTGTGTGAAGCATCCAGAGCGGAGCCTAGTCCTCCCCGAACACGGCAGTGAACCCGTGGGAAGCATCTAGAGCAAAATTCCTGGTTACGTGGAACGCAGATAACGTCACTTCTGACCCCGTGGAAAACGTCCAGAGCGGATCTTGGTCCTCGCAGAGCGCAGCAGTGAACCCGTGTGAAGCATCCAGAGCGGAGCCTAGTCCTCGCCGAACACGGCAGTGAACCCGTGGGAAGCATCTAAAGCAAAATTCCTGGTTACGTGGAACGTGGATAACGTCACTTCTGACCCCGTGGAAAACGTCCAGAGCGGATCCTGGTGCTCACAGAGCACGGCAGTGAACCCGTGTGAAGCATCCAGAGCAAACATTGGACTGTGAGGTCCTTAAACTCACGGACTATGATGTCCTTAACCTCGACTGTGATGTCTTAAAACTAACAATCAACCCCAATGATTTTACACTAATTTTACCCTGGTTCAAGGGTACATCTCTTCACTCCTTTGATATTTGTCGTTATAATTCTTCAACGTCTTCAAAGAGGTGACGGGTCCCAACAACCACATATTTCACGGACTGTGGAGTCCTTAAATCCATGGACTATGATGTCCTTAACCTCGAACGTGATGTCTTAAAACTAAAATTGGACTGTGAGGTCCTTAAACTCATGGACTATGATGTCCTTAACTTCGACCGTGATGTCTTAAAACTAACATCGGACTGTGAGGTCCTTAAACTCATGGACTATAATGTCCTTAACCTCGACCGCGATGTATTAAAACTAACAACGGACTGTGGAGTCCTTAAATCCACAGACTATGATGTCCTTAACCTTGACCGCGATGTATTTAAACTACGGTATCCTGGAAAACGTCCAGAGCGGAGCCTGGTCCTCGCCAAACACGGTAGTGAAACCGTGGGAAGCATCCAGAGCAACCCCTGACTCCGTGAAATGCGGATACGGGCAACTTTATCCACACTTGCAGGTCCTCACGACCCGTAAGGGAGTAAATTCTCTTGTGATATCCTTACGACTCTTAAGAGAAAACACACTTAGGAATCCTCATGATTCTTAAGAAGGAAATTACACCTACGGGATCCTCTTGACCCGTAGGGAGAAAATTCTTTATGAGACCCTCACGGCTCATAAAGTTGAAAAGTCTTAGGTGACAGATCTTAACCCTGTTTTCTAAGCCATCACCACTCTACAAAAAATCCAAGTCTGACAGTTATGTACTTGCTAAAATCACGTGAAAAACAACACAGCAAGGAAAAGAAAGCAACAGTATAGCAAAAATGCGTCTTTATTCATGAACACAATTGAATACAAGATACATCATATAAAAGGATAAAAAATGGATACATATTATTATTCAAAGATTACAAGTGTTCAACCTATATAAAAGCAGCTATTGGGAGAGAGGCACCTTTAATAGACTGGCTAGCTGCTCGCGCACTTTTCTCAACTCTTCTTCACGATCAGCCACCGCGGCCAGCTCTGCTTCAACCTGGGCCTGTTTCCGCAAACAGGACGAGAGTTTCTGATCAACTTCCTGCTGGGCAGCCTCCTGACACTGCGCGACCTGCTCGTTAAGATTAAGCTTCTTCCTCAACACCAGCCCGTCTGAGATACATCGTTGAAGGTTTTCAAAAATGGTGTTCAGCTGGGAAGTATTAGCTGCAACCTCAGCGCGCAGTTGGACAGATTTAGCAGCAGTCGCCTCACGTTCCTTTCGCTTAAGGGTTTCTTCCTGTTCGAAATGGCGAAGGAACGGAACACTTTGCTCAACCTATGCGGCCCGCTGGGAGTTTAAAGCCTGGGTCTCGGGGGCAGGACGCATAAGTTCAAGCTGATGCAGATAGGCCTCGATCTCCCTGCAGTGATTAACCCAAGACTCGACGATGCCTTCATTATGGAAATTTACAAGCGTCGCCAGTATCGGATTAACCTCGGCAGCGAAATCTGCGGCAGATGTAGGAGCTTCTGCGTCAAGCTCCTCGACGCATCCGCTCAACATACTCAGACTCATCGTAGCACCCTTCGAGGATGGACGTCTGGAGAATGGGCCTACCGGCATCATAATGCGAGACTCGAAAGGGACCGGAGTCGGAGCGACAGCTGCAAAACAAATCACAATCAGATGACGGATCTAGCAATATAAGAGATTCATGAATAATGGAATTTACTATACCAGCTGCAGCAGGTGGCAAAGCGGGGAAGACCGGAGGCGCAACTGATCTCACATCCCCTCCTTCAATCTGTAGCACTGCAATCAGGGCAAAGAAGAAACAGAAATAATTTCATTATTGGAAAAAGAAAGAACATTAATTGAAAACTATATTCACCAGCGCCACTGGATGAAGCATGCTTTGACGGGAAGGAGAAGTGGGGATGCAGCACCTGGTACAGGTGGTCAAAAAGGGTTCCTACAAAGACGCAATAGTAAAACGTCAGTACATAAATTATGCAGCCTAAAAGATGAAAATGATAAAGTCAAAAATCCATACCTTCCAGCATCTGCGACGGTACGAAAGAGGGTAGAGAGGTGGCCACCATCAGGGCGGTAACTGATGGCGCTCCCTCGGGTAAAGTGGCATCAGCACTAGCTGCGCCTGCGTTAGAAACAAGATAAGCCCTGTCAGGAAGAATTGCAGAATAAAAAGGACGGTAACCCAAAATTTACCTGATGAGTCGCCAACCGGAGTCATGACGAGGGCGCCACTTGATGCAACGGTGGCGTCTCCCTCCTCCATTGGCATGGTTTCACCTCCCGTTGCCTCATCGCCCACACTACTGGAGTCGTCGTCATGCTCGCGAGGCCAGGAGACGACAAAGGACCATAAGCAGGGAGAGCGATGATCGGAGCGGTGCCCGACTCTTGAGAAAGAGCGGCCGTCTCGTGCTCAGCGATCATGCCCGTCTCACCCGTTACCCCCTCAGGCTCAGCGGTCGAAGCCGTCTCGTCCACCGCTGCTATAGGTTCGTCGGTCGCAGCCGCTTCATCCGCTGCTGCCTCAGGCTCGGTTGTAACAGCCGTCTCAGCTCCCGCCACCTCGGGCTCGGCATTGGCAGCCATCTCGGGCATAGCGGTCTTGACTGTCTCGTCAGCCACTATCTCGGGCCTGGCAACTACGGCTGCACCGCCTACCGTCGCCTCGGGTTCGGTCGCTGCCTCATCCATCGTCCCCTCAGGCTCGACGGTTGCCGCCGCTCCTTCAGTAGGACTTGGCTTTGCAGGACAAGATAGATAAGAACCGACGGTTTTAAAACTTTGATAACAAAGCCTCAAAAGCACATTACCTGAGACGGATTTACCGTTGGCTTCCCGAGCTGCACGCGCTGCTCGTCTATGAGCAGTAGACAAGGTGACCGGGAGCTCCTCTGAAGGAGTAGCAACAGGAGTAACGGCACTTGAGCCCGCTCCCACGGCCAAAGCAGCGCTACGCTCTCTTGCTGCGCGCCTTAGGCGTTTCCTTTCCTCCCGAGCCGTTGCTACAGACCTTTTTGAAGCCTCCTTTAGCAAGGCATCGTCGTCCGTGTTAAGGGTTGCCTCCAGAGCCGTCAAGGCTTCTATCATCGGCTTTTTAAGTAGGGCCTCTCGCGGCAATCCCGAAGAGGCCGGGACTTCGGTAGTTGGCCCTGGGAGAATTCCCGCATCGGCTTGTGAGGTAGGTCTTGTGGTCCCTGCAATGAGACAAGGAAAGGGTTAGATTGGCCATAAAAAGGAGAATGAAGACATAGCAAACCGAGACGTACCAACGCCCAATAGAGAGCGATTCCTCTCTTCCTCCTCGAAAGTCCTGAGGGAAGCCGCCAGAACCTCCTCAGTAGTGAAGCCTGTTACAAAGAAAAGAATGTCAGTCAAGACATGACAATAAAATATAACACAATGACAAGAGTATGACTAATATTTACTCGATTGCGCGAGGGCGGCTATTTTCTCTTGGTGGCTTGCAAGTTGCGCAGAAGCAGCGATAGCGGCGTCGAGGTTGGTGTCTTTTGGCGCTACGAGGAAGCCCTCATTGGTTCCATACTCACTTAGGCCTTCGGTAAGAGGGGCCTGAGGCTCTAAGCTGAGTACGACATCAAGGGAAAGGACCGACTTCTTCTTCTTCTTCTGCGCGCGAACCCCGGTCGCACCCAAAATCAACTTACGCTTCGTGGGCACCTTGGGACGGCGGGTCCCGATGTCCGAGCCCACGCCGGATTCAGGAGAGACCACATTTACCGTCTCCACGGGAGCACGGGGCGCTGAGGGCACGTCCACAGAATCACGGGGCAATCCACGCGGAGGGCTTAGCACGCGTGGAGGCTCAACTCCAGCATCTCCTTTTAGTGGAGGAGGGACATGGACCCTTCGCTTTAGGGGAACGTTGCGATCGCTGGCGGGGGGCACACCCTTACGATCAAGCAGCAGCCGCTTCTCTTCCCGGATAACAGCACCCATCGCGTGCTGATACCAAGCCCCGTACACGTTGAGGGCCCTTGGAATGCAACTTGGCTAGCTAATGAAGAAGTGGGAGCCCGTGTTTAACCGCATAAAGTGGTGCAGTACGCTCCGTATTCCCTCCCTGGAGGCCGCAGGCTCTTCCAAAAACGCCTCCAGTGGGACCCCCTGGTTATAGCTTAGTTGTTGGGCGAACCGATGGGGGTTGTACCTCATAAAAAGCGCCATATCATTCTTCCTGAACACAAGGAAGCCCGGCCGGATGGAGTATAAATGTAGAATCTCCCGGGATTTCAATATGGAGGCCTCGTCCTTGAAATTATCACGCAACGCCAACACCGCCTTGGAGGTCTTTGGGCCGATTATCATGACCTTGTCCGTGAAAGAAATGCCTGCTCCGACCGTGCGCGGACGAAGAAGCAACCCCCTAGCCTCCCGCGGAGGCAGATTCACGATAGAAGCGCCGATCAACCGCATAACTCTCGGGAGTTTGCACTTCTTGTAAAATGAGGGTCTCTTATGAATACCAAATACCCCGAGCACGTGCATTTCCATCTACGAAGTAAAGTAGTGCATCGGGAAATTGGCGGGTTGCACCCCCGGTTCATTTGCGTCCGCCGCCACGCTGAGACCATGGTACAGGTGGGCCAACCCGATGATTCCAATCGACAATTGTATGCCAGCCACCATCCGATGCGCTGGGTAGAAAACGGAAGACCTCATGTAGAGAGGGTGCATGGGGAGCGCGAACCAGCACAACCATTGCCCCAGAAACCCGAGAAATAAAGTCTCCTCGTCGATGCCCGGGGTAGCGATTTCCGATAAGGGGATGATGGCAGCATTGGGAAGGTAAAAACCCTTTTGATCGGCTTCCAGTGCTGGTCAACGATCTAAGCCAAAGCCGAAGGGGTCGTCAAGCTTGGCAAATTTTTCGCCCTGCTGCGATAGAATCTCCGGTCGAAGAAAGCGGGCGATGAAGTCTGCGAAACTAACTCCCCGGCCTCCCGATTCCAAGTAGATACTTTCATACACATTCAACACCTTTACCAGACTCAGAAACTGGTGCTGAATAGCATTCTTCGACGTTAGTTCCATCACCAACGGCTTAGTGGCGAAGACATATTCATCAGGAGGAAGCAGCTCCTCATAGTGCTCCCCCTTCACCGGCAAAGCGGAAATCTCAGCAAATTCTTCTAGGGGGATGGAGACTTCCCTGTCCGTCAGAAGAAAGGTATGGGTGGGGATGTTCCATTGTTCCACGAACGCCTTAACCCACCACGTCGGAGGAGGAGGATATTCGAACAGCGAAGTGTAAACTGCGGGGTACAGACCGATCTTCAGCAAATGCGCCTGCTTCGCTGACAAGATGTACCTGGCCCACTACAAATACCCGGCCGAATGTCGAGGGGTCAATCCAATGTTATAGGGTTGTCCCCAAGGGCGTGACTCACCCGGCATATGAGCCGCCCCAAAATATCCACGGTTGCCGGCAATTGCACGGGTATGGCAGCAATCGAAGGTTGAAGAAGACCCTCCGAATTCCAATTTACAACCTCCACGGCATAGTTCACCGAGGGTATATCTGCGTACGAGATTGATGAGATTGGATCTGACGACGTCGCTCAAGAGAAGCTTCGGCGACCCTTGATAATTTCGCTGTACCATCTACCCCATAAGTGAAGGTTCTTATACTCCGGGTCGTAGTCCTTAATGAGAGCAAGAACCTCCCGGTCCACCGGAGCCTCAGGGAATCATCCCTCTGAGCGGAAAAACGGGAACGAAAGATCAGAAGACATGTTGCCTGCAAAAAAGAAATCAATTATCAGTATTATAATTTAATTTTAAAATCCCGACGCTCGGTACTTTAAAATTTGTACCACACTGCAATGCAGTGGAGAGGGGACCGAAGGGGGACCCACAAAATCCAGATGACAATGCATCAATTAATAAGACAACCTCATCATTGGATGAGACTGTCAATTAATGAGGAAATCCTCAAAAAAATATTCTCATTAAATGAGAAATCTCTCGAGACAAGGAGAAAATCTCTCTTTCAGAGCAAAGCTCTGTAACAGAGTGACACTTGTCAAACTCTGGTCATGAGGGAATAAAATTCCTTAAAGAGCCTAGCTCTGTAATAATAATGGAAAAATCCATCAAAGATTAATGAAAATTAATTCTTAAGAATTAAAGTTCTGGGATCTTAAAGATCCATACGAAAACTCTTAAGAGTTCTTCATCAAAAAATCAAAAGATCTATACATTGTCAAAAAGAGCAGAGCTCTGACCCATGGGCTAAGAAACCCTAAGAAAAGATCTATCTAGATCTATGGGTTCTTGAGAGCAAAGCTCTGTTTATGAAACCCCAAAGGGGATTTCTTTAGATCAAAAGATCTATAAGAGCAAGGATCTGTTAATTAAAATTAATTTAATTAAATTTAATTTAATTTTTACCTAAAATTTTCTAGAGTTTTAACTCTTGAAGTTTTTAGAAATGAGAGCAAGGCTCTGAGATAAATTTTTTTGAAGGAGATGATAACCATCTGAGGACCAAGGGTCCTACTTATAGGCGCTGAAGCGCCTCCTCAACTTCTGAGTCCATCTAACGGTTCAGATGTTTCCACCCCTGCACCCACGTGTGCGCCACGTGAGCGCAACGGTGGGGGGGCATTTGTTTCCCCCAATCAGAGCAAAGCTCTGTTTGAATTTCAAAAAATTCAAAAATTGAAGCAACGCTTCAGATTCCTTGCGCTGTGCGCAGAGCGCCAAGTGTCAACCGCAGACACGTCAGCGCCACGAGCGCTGCGCCCAAGGCAGTGCACCCCCAATCAGAGCAAAGCTCTGTTTCAAAATTCAAATTTTAAAAATGAAGCAACGCTTCAGTTGCGCTGCGCGCCACGTGTCAGACACAGGCGCGCTAGCGCAGTTGCGCTGCACTCTGCGCTGCGCGCCACGTATCAAGCGCAGGTGCGCTAGCGCCAATTGCGCCAGCACTAGAATTTAAATAATAAATTATTAATTAATCAGAATTAAAATTCTAGAAAGATCTTTCCAATCTTATTAAAATAAGAAGATTGTCTTCTATAAAACAGAGGCCTTAGGATCAAAGATCCAACGGTGGGGAAATATCCCCAGATTAATCAGAGAAAGATCTCTATAACTAACTTAACAAATCAATTGGCCCTATATAAAATCCCCTAGACTCCAAGTCTCAGATAGAAAGATAGAAGAGAGAGAATCCTCTGCAAACTTTGAGAGAAAAACTCAAAGAGAAAGAAATGCAAGCCTTTGAAGAAAGAAGATCATTTTTCTTCATCTTTGAAGGTAAAGAATTTAATTTCTTGAAGAACAGAGATGAAAAAATCTCACAAAAAGAAGAATCCTCTTCTAAAAAGACCAAAGATCTAAGAACAAGATCAAGATCTTCAATAAAAAAGAAAAAGATCAGAAAGATCTAATCATAATTTTTTTTAAAGAAGTAATTTACTTCATTCTTAGATCTTTTGATCTATATAAAGGCACGGCCTTTTGATGAGAGCAAGAACCTTGGTTCTTGAATCTTGAGGTAGAACCTCTTTCAAGAGAACAAGAAAAACTTGTTTCTTTGATCTGAATTGGATCAAGATGCGCTCTGCGCTATTGGACAGTGCCTTGCACTTTTGAAATGCGCCTTTGCGCTCCTTGGACTGGCGCACAGCACCGGAGCGCGCCACGTGTCGTTCACTGGCACAATCTGCGCTTTGCGCTTCTAAAACAGTGCACTGCACCAGAGCGCGCCACGTGTCATTCGCTGGTGCAGCGCACTGCGCTAACAGACTTGCGCTTAGCGCAGAGCATGACACGTGTCACCTTCGCATGCGCTAGCGCATTGCGCTCTTTAATTGGTGCAAAGTGCCTGACAAACCACGTGGCGCACTATCAGACCACTTAATGCTATGCATTATTTAAAAGGGCAGAGCCCAAGTAAAGAACTAACATGCCAGATATAAATGTTATGCATTTAATTACAGAGCCCAATGCTATGCATTATAAAAGGGCATAGCCCAAATAAAAGCCTAATAGGCAGAGCATGAATAAAATGTTAAACATTTTTTTTAACTGGACTTAGCCCAATTTTGGCCATAAGTCTTCAATATAAATTGAACTGAGCACAACTGCTCTCCCAATCAATTTACACCCGGTTCGAGAGTACATCTCTTTACTCCTTTGATATCTGTCGTTGTAATCCTTCAACGTCGTCAGAGAGGTGACGGGTCCCGACAACCACACATTGCTACGAACTGTGGGGTCCTTAAACTCATGGACTATGACGTCCTTAACCTCGACCGTGATGTCTTAAAACTAATACCGGACTATGATGTCCTTAACCTCGACCGTGATGTCTTAAAACTAACACTGGACTGTGAGGTCCTTAAGCTCATGGACTATGATGTCCTTAACCTCGACCGTGATGTCTTAAAACTAACACAGGACTGTGAGGTCCTTAAGCTCATGGACTATGATGTCCTTAACCTTGACCGCAATGTCTTAAAACTAATATCGGACTGTGAGGTCCTTAAGCTCACGGACTATGATGTCCTTAACCTTGAACTACCTATCGACCGCAATATCATTAAACTAAACAACAGAGCTCAATTGCTCTTTTGTTGGATCTAAACGATCCCGTAAAGTTGATCTTAGTCTAGAATTAGACTAACGTGTCTTTAACAAACGTTTAAGTTGACTTTAGCCTCAAATAAGGCTAACGTATCCTTAAACATAACCCCCCCAAATCCAAATCTAAGAAAGATACGGATTTAGACTAGTCCACTCCCTACGGGCGACAACATAACTTAGTCTCCGTATACAATCTACGGGCAACCGAACACAAAACAAACACCCACGACACGAAGTGACCATCTGGAGAAGGAGAAAGTGGTTACCGCGATGCGGTAGCGTAATTAACTGCAGGGGCTTGCGCCTGCAGGGAAGGGTGTCCCCACAATCAAAAACCCCTCGAGCGAGGGGGAATCTGACGAAGTCTGCTATATCGGCCGCATCCGTTTAAACCTTCGATACATGGTGCCATAAATTAACTTGGCATCTTCGGAGAGGTGGACGGATAGCACCAATTAGCATCTGCCCCGAATTTCAGGCAAGACGGACCCGCACGGTCGCTTCTCCGTTGTTTGGAGGGGAACACACGTGTTCGACACAGTCGAAGTGGAGAAAAAAGAAAGTGAGTCTCGATGGGAACTCTGCTTCGATGGAATATTTTTCATGAAGCGGCGAAAGAAGAACGCTCCCATAATCAAAGCTGGGGTAGGTCATATATTCGTGACTCCATAAGGATGAATATTACGGTATGCTCTTTTCTTAACGGAACCCAGAACCAATAATGATGCGGAATATGAATCTTTGATAGCCGATCTTGAGATCGTTATCGATATGGGAATCAAGGATCTCCTAATATATGGAGATTCTCAGCTAATTGTCAGTCAAGTAAATGGTGAATACATGTAACAACTCCAATTCTTGTGTACATAAATTTGATTAAAAGTTAATGTATACTTGGAGTATTTACATTTCCTGTGAGTACTATAAGTATTGTTTACTTTTAAACAGCAAGAAGGAGCTTGTAGCTCATTGGTAAGACCTTGCACTGCTGAACCAAAGCACCAGAGTTGAAATCCTATCAACCACATTATCTTTTTATTTTGATTTCTTTTAATCTTTTTAGAAGCCCAAGAGTCTACACGTGCACAACACGTAAACTGAAGAGTCACACATAAAAAAAACGAGTCCACTGCAGTAGACCAAGCGACGGGGACACGTGGCGAGGAGACGCTGCCCGACTAGGGCCCGCGATTCGGTCGAATCGGCTGGCGGAGCCAGTCCGACTCAGTCGAATCCCCATTTTTCTTGCATCTTCTGAAACCTTTGGCCTACCCCATAACCCCTGTAGTATTTAATTTCCTTGCACATTTACAGAGAAAATTAAAACCCCCATTTAATCCATTTTTAATACAAAATTTTAACACACCTTTTCATTACCCTAAACCCTAATTTTTCCTATAAATACCACATATAAAATCACCCCTCCTCACTCCCAAATCCATGCCCAAACTCACAAGAAAATTTCCAAGACTTTTTGTGTGCAAGTGGAGTTAGCAACAGGCGATGCTCCGACGAACTTTCGACGGAATCCGAAGAGTTTCCGGTGACGAAATGACGCACCGGTGCTTTCCTAATCTTCCTCTTCCTCCTCTCTTTACCCTAATCCGGTAATTCCCCTTCTCTATCTCTTTCACTATTCTCAAATTCTTAACTCTTAAAATGTGTCGGAAGCGGAGTTATCCGGCTTCCGATTATCTTTTCTTTTAAAAATACAACATTTTCTTAATAACAAACTTATAACTTTTGATATTAGTAATTATTAACGAAGATAATAGAACAAGTTTTGCATCAAAATAATAATCTTAGCAAGTTTTATTCCATTTTTACATTAAAATACCTCTATGTTTATACCGACATGTTTATACCTTTTAACCATGCTAGTTTTAGAAAACCCACGAGGTAATGACCTACCTCCTCACAACACTCATATATAACATAGCACGATGAAATTTGGGAACATAGATTTGGGAAAATATGATTTTACACAAAACTACCTCCGACTTATAAAAAAAACTTTTTCTATAAGATGTGTATTTTAACAATGTATATTTTAACAAGTCTTTGCAAATGCGCCTCTACAACCCATTTAGGAAATCCGTTCGGGATGGTACGGATTATCGCACATCCTCGGGCTTAGTAGAGTGAGATGCAGACTTCCGCAAGGAGCATACGATCTCGAAAGATTTAAAATACATTTTTCTTTAGAAATTGTGATTTCTATTTTAATTAAAACTTATATTTTTAATAAATAAATATATATGTAATTAATATCAAAATATCTATTTTTAATATTTATAAAATTCCACATTTCCAAAATTCAAGAAAAACATCTCGTTTACAAGAAAATACTATACAATTCCAATATTACAAGTAAATATCATATATTATGAAATTAGGCTTTATTCACTAGAAATGCCATATTGATAAAATATAAATCCATGAAAACTCTAAAGACGGTAATAAAATACTTGAGGTGTATTTTGAAAATTATACAAAATTATTTTTACATAAAACCCTCTCAAGTTATACTAAATTACAATAAGGACCCTAGTAAGCATAGGTTTAAGCGGGACCAGTCTCTTGAGCCTCACGGAGCCGGAGATATGGGTGATTTCCTATTTAAGGTAGACAACTTAACAAACGGTGTTATCAACACGGTAATCGTAACATTCAGAAAATTTGGAAACGAATAAAATTAATTAATTAAATAATAAAGTGTTAAATTAAAAAGTTATTAAAACAAAAAAAACAATTTCATAAGATATATGTAAATCAAATTAAATTTTTATTTTAGTATGCAACATAAATAAATTATAAGGGTTTTAATGTGAATTTTAGCTTCATTTTAATAAAAAGGGTGATTTATAATAACCTAGGTTGTGAAGGGTATTTATATAAAGTTTAGGATTTTGTGCAAAATGGGAAATTGTTGAGGGTGTAAGTAGAAAAGGGGTTAGATAAAGTTAGTTCAGAATTTTATCAAGATAATTCATTTTAGAAATGATAAAGCATTGCCACCACCTCCTCTCATGCACAACACACTCCCCACACCTCCTCCTTGTATGAAACCACTACATCTTGCTTGGTGACACCTCCTCCTACACCTCACCCTTCCCATTATCCTTTTATCTAAGGTGTTCAGATCATTTTACTAAGTTAAACATTCAGAAAATTTCAAAAGTTAAAGAAAATGAAGAACAAGAAAAGAAAAATAAAAGAAAAGAGAAGTGAGAAGGAGAGAATGGCTAAGGAGTTCCAACATCAAGCTAGGACAAGGAGCTTGTGCATCTTGGAGGGTGTTCTTCCAGCAAATTACTTGAAGGTAAAATCTTTAATCACAGTAGGGATTAAATTCTGTAACTAGTTCAAAGTTGGAAATCAAAGTGTCCATAATATCATATTTTAAGAAAAATTGGACCCTGTAGTAATCTGCTGTAGTTTAGATGAATTTTAACTTAACAAAACAGTACCAAAATGATGTATGCTGAACCTAGAGAAAACCATAGGAGCACGAACCAGGGGGATCGGCTTTGGGCCGGCGACCAATAGGTAAATTCCGGCGTCGCCGGATTTGTAGGGAGCTAGGATGTTTTGGCTTGTGGGGTAGGTTTATGTGTAGAGTTTTGGCCATTTTGGTATTATTTAAACAAGTTAGTTTAACTGTATATAAAATCTGAAAGCTAATATCTGAAAAGGTATCTAAAAACCCGAAATACGACACGGTTAAAACGTACGCGATCTGTTTTCTGTCGCGATGCAGCGTTGGGTTAAATTTCAGTGAGGTTAAGTGTTAGATCGTTGCTATGGTCGTACGTTGTGTAATTAGAACGTACAACTTGCGTTTTATTGATTTTGACGTATTGGAATGTAGCCGTTTCCTTATACAAGTTGTTGCAACGTTAGATTCCAATACGGGAACTTTGGAGGCCGCGAGGAAAGGAAAAGGATTGGCTATTCCTGAGTGGATACGACGTATTTCCGGTGAGTAGATTTACATCTACGGGGAAAGTCGGGTGGATGTCGTATAGCACCCCCGCAAGCTTATAACTATTATTAAGATATCTAGTTAAGTTTAGCTTTTCTTCAAAGTATTGATATAGTATTGCATCTTGTATGCCCTTCATTTGCATAAAGTTTCATATGTAAGTTTTAAATGAGATATACGTGATATTAGATCCATACGATATGGATAGGATTTGATGAGTTTGTATGAGGGATCATGCCGTACTTAAGATAATAAAATATAGTGATATGAAGAGATATAATACAAGGATTTGTATGTATTGGAAATGATAATATTTGTATGCCAAATAACGGCTAAATTATCCTTTGACTCGTAGAGTTAGGTTATATTTGTTCTAGGATGTAATACTAGTGTGAGCTATATTCTTTCAAAAACTACGATTCGTTGTCTTTTAAATAAAAGTACTAGGATGTGTGCCAGTTTCTAAAACGGATATTTATTTTAAATTTAGGGCAGCTTCCTTCTTTCAACTCAACTTTTCGATCATTTCTAAAGCCAATGATATAGCTCATAGCAAGTAATTACAATAGTTACGTTTAGATTAACTTATATGTTGCATTATATTATCAATATTATACGTTTCTTCGTTACGCACACTCTAATAGAACACTGCACAAATACCAATGATTATCATGCTGCACGAGCACGTAAATATATGTTACACTACACCTCATTGGTACTGCCATGTCACTGTAGAACCGTTCTGTGATGTATGTGTTAAAATAAATAGGTTACACCGTAGAACACTTGCACAAATACTAATGATTACCATGTTGCACGAGCACAGACGCGCATGCTACACTACACATCATTAGTAGTATCATGACACAGTAGAATTGAAATCATTATATTATGTGATGTAATTACGTAGTCTTCTTTATTACTATTGCAAATTACAAATAATTCTAAGATAATGATGTATTTGATTCTTTGGATTTTCTGGATATTTTACTCCTGATGATATATATCGGTGGTATGGGACACTGTTATATATGAATATATATAATATATCATCAATACAATTTATGCAAGTTCTTATTCCTTATTTGGTTTGTTTATATGATGAGTAAACGTCCACCATGAGATTTGTGTTTTCTGATTTTGATTCCGAACCGAGTGGGGGAGCTATATGGTTTCAGATTTGTTATTATCCGGACCGAGTGGGGGAGATATACAGTCGGATACATGGTGGACCCGGATCGAGAACGAGGGGCAGGATAGTCGCAATTAGGCGGGGGAGCCTAATGAGTATACTCAATTCCGGAGATAAAGAAACGAGCACGGCAGATATCCAGGGGATACTGGCCGGGGTTCGAGAAACGAGCACAGCAGATATCTAGTGGATACTGGCCGGGGTTCGATTGGGCACGGCGGATATCCAGGGGATACTGATCGTAGCCAGGATATCGGTTGGCGATCATCTGTTGAGATGGTGTCGACGGTATCTGTATTTACGTGTCGATACTGGACACGAGAGATTGCGGATTTCGATGTCGATGCTGGACATCTATATGTATATTGATGTGATCATTATCATAAGGTACACAATTAGATATGTATTTATTGGATTCCACTAGGACTGATCTGGGGGACAGTACCTACATATATTTGTACAGACATTCATAGACAAGAAGGGAATTCCAATATGGATAATAGATTCATTATTTTGACTCATATGACATTGAGATATCATACTTAAGGGTGCATGATAGTTAGTATCGCACCTTTGCATATCATATAGTATATCGATACAGATTATGATAGCACTATACTTATGACCTAGGTATCGTCATGTATTTCGATTTCTACTTTTAGATGTACTTTTAGTCGCTTAGTTGGCAACTCATCCCCGTTGTGCCACAATTTCTTGCAGGTTTTACCGCTTGGATTATCAACGGTTTGGGCACACATTCTTTTGGGGATTGATTGGTAAGTGGGTTATTATTGTATCATACTCACTCTTGATTATTCATATATTCTTGTATCTAGTGGAAACTCCATCAACTTAGAAATGATATATTATGGACTTAGAGCGAGACTTAGAGTTTATGTGTAGTGATGTCGCACTCTTTAGAGTCGACTTCTGTTTTAGATTGTTTGGTTGTTCCGTCTTTTGTACGTGAAAGCTGGCATCCGTCGGGATGCTATTTTATTGTTGTAGTTGTATCGGATTTTTATATAAAATTTTCAAAGGAGGTGCGGTCAGATTTTCAAAACGTCATAGATGCTTTTCAAACATACTTAGTTAAATTTAAAGGTTATTTAAATTGATTCCATCTGATGATTATTTAAACTCACCTCCAATGATTTCAAAAAGGGTTTAGATTCCGGGTTTCGGTTTACTTAAACCGCGTCGATGTCTTGATATGTCACATGATTTAAGTGCCGGTCATGTGCCACATTTGGGTCGTGACAAAGTTGGTATCAGAGCGTTTGGTTTAACCTTTGTTCGAGTCTAGGTTGACTATATGGAGTCTGGGCATATATTTTGTTACCTAGGCTTGACCTTATAGGACTTAGACTTGACTTTGGGGGTCTTATACCCGAACTTTCGTTATATAGGATGACCTTTGTTGATGGAGTAGGTACTAAGTAGAGTGACGTACCGTACATATGTTCCGCGGCATATTTACGATATGATACTCCGCCTAAGATACCTTAGGATGTATATCTTGAGATTTTCCTTCTATTCCTTCCGTTGATCTATCTTCGTCAGTACATGATTGATTGTTCGATCACCATGTTTATGAGGGCCGAAAGGGCTGCTTTTAGAGTTGCGGTCAGAGCAGACTTGTCTAGGACAAGGACTAACCGGGGTGATTTTCCGATGATATAGGTACACGTCGTTATTCGTATTTGATCGAGTTTTAGTAGTAGAGCGAGTTTTCTCGGGATCCGCACAAGATGGCGGAGTTATTGCTAAAGATCAGTCGGACGTGAGACGTGATGTTTTCCCTCTCCGAAGATCATGGTGTTGTGTACTGTCTAGGCAGCGGTACCAATCCTTGCTGAGATTATAGAGAAGTTGCTTCCAAAGTTCGTAAAGTTAAAGAGTTGACGATGTTACAAGTGTAGATGGATCTGCAGGATTCATAGCCGTTCAGGTGTGGGATGGTTAGGAATTTTAATCCATTGTGACGCTTCGATACGAGATCGGTGAAATTGGTGTACTTCTTCCAATGGAGTTTGTTCATACCAGGTGCAAGTAGTTCAAGAAGGAGATCGTATAGTAAGCTTTCCTCCGATAAATTGGGACGAGTCTTCGAAGGTGAGATTAGCCAGACTTTTCTATAGGGTATCAGAAGTAACAGGTTCGCTAAATTCTCCAAGTGTGCTTTCTGGATGGATAGTGTAGATTTCTTGGGTCACGTAGTTGCAAGAGATGGGATACGTATGGACCCAAAGAAGATAGAAGCGGTACAGCACTGGCCCAGACCTGTGTTAGTTATAGAGGTCCGAAGTTTTTTTGGGTATGGCCGGTTATTACAGACGTTTTGTGCAGGATTTTTCTCGGATTGCTGCACCGTTGACCAGATTGACTAGGAAGGAAATTCCATTTCTTTGGACAGATGCATGTGAACAGAGTTTCCAGCAGTAAAGACTAAATTGATGACTGCACCTGTCTTATCGTTACCTTCCGGGTCAGGTAGGTTCGTGGTATATTGTGATGCCTCTCGAGTGGGTTTAGGCTGTGTACTGATGCAGCACGGCAGGGTGGTAGCTTATGCTTCTCGACAGTTGAAGAGGCACGAGTAGAACTACCCCACTCATAATTTGGAGATGGTTGCTGTAGTATTCGCACTGAAGATTTGGGGGCATTACTTGTATGGAGAGCCGTGCCAGATTTTCACAGATCATAAGAGCTTAAAGTATATTTTCAGCAGAGGGATCTAAATCTAAGGCAGCGTAGATGGATGGAATTCGTGAAGGATTACGATTGTGAGATCTTGTATCATCCAGGAAAAGCAAATATTATAGCAGATGCCTTGAGTCGGAGGCCTGGAGGTAGCTTATCTCATCTGCGCACCTTACAGAGGCAGTCTTCTATAGACTGGCATATTTTAGGTGATAGTCGTGTACAGTTCGAGTTCATATCGACAGGAGGACAGTTAGCACATGTTCGCACCGTCCTCAGTTATTGGATCGGATTCTGGAGACACAGCCGCATAGGCTCGTATGTCAGAGATTATGGATCAAATTAGGCAGGGCAGAGAGTCAGAGTTTGTGATAGATGACCGTGGAGTATTACGTTTTGGGACTCGTCTTTGTATGCCAGATTCGGATGGACTGAGACGTGAGATCTTAGAGGAGGCCATAGATCATCATATAATATTCATCCTGGTTCCACTAAGATGTATCATGACTTGAGGGATGTTTATTGGTGGGAAGGAATGAAGATGGACGTTGCAGAGTTTGTTTCGAGATGCTTGACTTGTCAGCAAGTCAAGGCAGAGCATCAGAGGCCGGCTGGAGAATTGCGGCCCTTAACCATTCCGGAGTGGAAATAGGAACAGATTTCCATGGAGTTCATTGTGGGTCTACCCAGGACTAGCAGTGGGTATGATTTCATCTGGGTGATTGTAGATAGACTGACAAAGGCAGCTCACTTTCTACCAGGAAAGACGATGTATGGGTTTACGCAGTATTCTCAGAGTTATATCGACAAGATTGTCTGATTGCATGGAGTTCCAACAAGCATAGGGTCAGATAGGGGTGCCCAGTTTACTAACAGGCTATAGCAGAAACTTCAAAAAACTCTTGGTACACGATTGAGTTTTAGTACAGCTTTTCACCCACAGACGAATGGTCAGTCAGAGCGGACCATTCAG
Source organism: Agapanthus africanus (assembly GCA_030015575.1). NCBI lineage: Eukaryota > Viridiplantae > Streptophyta > Magnoliopsida > Asparagales > Amaryllidaceae > Agapanthus > Agapanthus africanus. The sequence goes on along the minus strand of CM057341.1, from coordinate 205,078,684 downwards.
ACTTTAAAGGATATGCTTTGCACTTGCAGCCTTGATTTCGGTAGTAGTTGGGATCATCACTTACCTTTGATAGAATTTTCGTACAATAATAGTTTTCAGAAGACGATCCAGATGGCTCCCCTTGAAGCTTTGTATGGAAGGAAATGTCGATCGCTGGTTTGCTGGACGGAACTGAGCGAGAGTAGCATTTTGGGACCGCGGGTAGTACAACAGACTACGGAAAGGATTCAACTGATACGAGACAGAATGAGAGCGGCCCAGTGCAGACAAAAATCATATGCAGATCGACGACGCCGTAAACTCAAGTTGATGTGGGAGACCATGTGTTCTTTCATGTGTCTCCGATGAAGGTGTGTTGCGTTTCAGGAAAAAGGGAAAGCTCAACCCCAAATGAGTCAGACCCTGCGAGATTCTAAAGAGAGTGGGTGCTGTAGCTTATCGGTTAGCACTTCCACCGAGTTTTCCCGACGTGCATCCGGTGTTTCACGTTTCGATGCTTCGCAAGTATCTTCACGATATTTTTCACGCGATCCAGCATCAGACCTTACAGCTTGAGCCGGATTTATCCTACGCAGTGTAGCCTGTAGCTATTCTAGACAGGCATGCAAAGAAACTAAGATCGAGGGTAGTTCCATTTGTAAAGGTTCTTTGGCAAGGAAAGAATCGTGAGGAGATTACTTGGAAGACTGAGGATGCGATGCGAAAGAAATTTCCACATCTTTTTGGAGGTACGTTTAGTTAAGTTTTAAATTTGGGGACCGAATTTTCTTAAGGGGGGAATGTTGTAACATTCAGAAAATTTGGAAACGAACAAAATTAATTAATAAAATAATAAAGTGTTAAATTAAAACGTTATTAAAACCAAATAAGACAATTTCATAAGATATATGTAAAATAAAATAAATTTTTATTTTAGTATGCAACATAAATAAATTATAAGGGTTTTAATGTGCATTTTAGCTTCATTTTAATAAAAAGGGTGTTTTATAATAACCTAGGGTGTGAAGGATATTTATATAAAGTTTAGGATTTTGTGCAAAATGGGAAATTGTTAAGGGTGTAAGTAGAAAAGGGGTTAGATAAAGTTAGTTCAGAATTTTATCAAGATAATTCATTTTAGAAATGATAAAGCATTGCCACCACCTCCTCTCATGCACAACACACTCTCCACACCTCCTCCTTGCATGAAACCACTACATCTTGCTTGGTGACACCTCCTCCTACACCTCATCCTTCCCTTTATCCTTTTATCTAAGGTGTTTTTTATCATTTTACCAAGTTAAACATTCAGAAAATTTCAAAAGTTAAAGAAAATGAAGAACAAGAAAAGAAAAATAAAAGAAAAGAGAAGTGAGAAGGAGAGAATGCTAAGGAGTTCCAACATCAAGTTAGGACAAGGAGCTTATGCATCTTGGAGGGTGTTCTTCCAGCAAATTTCTTGAAACTAAAATCCTTAATCACAGTAGGAATTAAATTTTGTAACTAGTTCAAAGTTGGAAATCAAAGTGTCCATAATATCGTATTTTAAGAAAAATTGGACCCTGCAGTAATCTGTTGTAGTTTAGATGAATTTTAACTTAACAAAACAGTACCAAAATGATGTATGCTGAACCTAGAGAAAACCATAGGAGCACGAACCAGGGGGATCGGCTTTGGGCCGGCGACCAATAGGTAAATTCTGGCGTCGCCGGATTTGTAGGGAGCTAGGATGTTTTGGCTTGTGGGGTAGGTTTCTGTGTAGAGTTTTGGCCATTTTGGTATTATTTAAACAAGTTAGTTTAACTGTATATAAAATCTGAAAGCTAATATCGGAAAAGGTATCTAAAAACCCTAAATACGACACGGTTAAAACGTATCGCGATCTGTTTTCTGTCGCGATGCAGCATTGGGTTAAATTTCAATGAAGTTAAGTGTTAGATCGTTGCTATGGTCGTACGTAGTGTAATTAGCACGTACAACTTGCGTTTTATTGATTTTGACGTATCGGAATATAGTCATTTCCTTATACAAGTTGTTGCAATGTTAGATTCCAATACGGGAACTTTAGAGGCCGCGAGGAAAGGAAAAGGATTAGCGATTCATGAGTGGATACGACATATTTCCGGTGAGTAGATTTACATCTACGGGGGAAGTCGGGTGGATGGCGTATAGCACCCCCGCAACCTTATAACTATTATTAAAATATCTAGATAAGTTTAGCTTTCTTTCAAAGTATTGATATAGTATTGCATCTTGTATGCCCTTCATTTGCATAAAGTTTCATATGCAAGTTTTTAAATGAGATATATGTGATATTAGATCCATACGATATGGATAGGATTCGATGAGTTTGTACGAGGGATCATGCCGTACTTAAGATAATAAAATATAGTGATATGAAGAGATATGATACAAGGATTTGTATGTGTTGGAAATGATAATATTTGTTTGCCAAATAACGGCTAAATTATCCTTTGACTCGTAGAGTTAAGTTATATTTGTTCTAGGATGTAATACTAGTGTGAGCTATATTCTTTCAAAAACTACGATTCGTTGTCTTTTAAATAAAAGTACTAGGATGTGTGCCAGTTTCTAAAACGGATATTTATTTTAAATTTAGGGCAGCTTCCTTCTTTCAACTCAACATTTCGATCATTTCTAAAGCCAATGATATAGCTCATAGCAAGTAATTACAATAGTTATATTTAGATTAACTTATATGTTGCATTATATTATCAATATTATACGTTTCTTCGTTACGCACACTCTGATAGAACACTGCACAAATACCAAGGATTATCATGCTGCACGAGCACGTAAATATATGTTACACTACACCTCATTGGTACTGCCATGTCACTGTAGAACCGTTCTGTGATTTATGTGTTAAAATAAATAGGTTACACCGTAGAACACTTGCATAAATACTAATGATTACCATGTTGCATGAGCACAGACGCGCATGCTACACTACACATCATTAGTAGTATCATGACACAGTAGAATTGAAATCATTATTTTATATGATGTAATTACGTTGTCTTCTTTATTACTATTGCAAATTACAAATAATTCTAAGATAATGCTGTATTTGATTCTTTGGATTTTCTGGATATTTTACTCCTGATGATATATACCGGTGGTATGGGACACTGTTATATATGAATATATATAATATATCATCAATACAATTTATGCAAGTTCTTATTCCTTATTTGGTTTGTTTATATGATGAGTAAACGTCCACCATGAGATTTGTGTTTTCTGATTTTGATTCCGAACCGAGTAGGGGAGCTATACGGTTTCGGATTTGTTATTATCCGGACTGAGTGGGGGAGATATACAGTCGGATACATGGTAGACCCGGATCGAGACCGAGGGGCAGGATAGCCGCATTGAGGCGGGGGAGTCTAACGAGGATACTCGATTCCGGAGATAAAGAAACGAGCACGACAGATATCTAGGGGATACTGACCGGGGTTCGAGAAACGAGCACGGCAGATATCCAGTGGATACTGGCCGGGGTTCGATTGGGCGCGGCGGATATCCAGGGGATATTGTTCATAGCCAGGATATCGGGTGGCGATCATCTGTTGAGGTGGTTTCGACGGTATCTGTATTTACGTGTCGATGCTGGACACAAGAGATTGCGGATTTCGATGTCGATGCTGGACATCTATATGTATATTGATGTGATCGTTATCATAAGGTACACATTTAGATATGTATTTATTGGATTCCACTAGGACTGATCTGGTGGACAGTACCTGCATATATTTGTACAGACATTCATAGACAAGAAGGGAATTCCAATACGGATAATAGATTCATGATTTTGACTCATATGACATTGAGATATCATACTTGGGAGTGCATGATAGTTAGTATTGCACCTTTGCATATCATATAGTATATCGATACAGATTATGATAGCACTATACTTATGACCTAGGTATCATCATGTATTTCGATTTCTACCTTTAGATGTACTTTTAGTCGCTGAGTTGGCAACTCATCCCCGTTGTGCCACGGTTTCTTGTAGGTTTTACCGCTTGGATTATCAACGGTTTGGGCACACATTCTTTTGGGGATTGATTGGTAAGTGGGTTATTATTGTATCATACTCACTCTTGATTATCCTTATATTCTTGTATCTAGTGGAAACTCCATCAACTTAGAAATGATATATTATGGACTTAGAGCGAGACTTAGAGTTTATGTGTAGTGATGTCGCACTCTTTAGAGTCGACTTCTGTTTTAGATTGTTTGGCTGTTCCGTCTTTTGTACGTGAAAGCTGGCTTCCGTCGGGATGCTATTTTATTGTGGTTGTTGTATCGGATTTTTATATAAAATTTTCAATGGAGGTGCGGTCAGATTTTCAAAACGTCATAGATGCTTTTCAAACATACTTAGTTAAATTTAAAGGTTATTTAAACGGATTCCATCTGATGATTATTTAAACTCACCTCCAATGATTTCAAAAAGGGTTTAGATTCCGGGTTTCGGTTTACTTAAATCGCGTCGATGTCTTGAGATGTCATGTGATTTAAGTGCTGGTCATGTGCCACATTTGGGTCGTGACAGTAATCGTCTTTGAAAAAGACACAAATGCTGCCGTCCATATGCAGCGGTTACCGATAACACCAAAACCTAATTCAGGATTCAATTTCTTTTCTAATTGTTTGACTCGGACCGAGTCTCAATATAATCAATCTGACTTGAATATTATTCAAGTACCAAACTTCAATACAACATGGATCTATGAATCCATCTTTTCAATCTATATCAATCTACATTGACTGAACCGAACCATGGATATATTCCATCTACATGATCATCCATTATATTCGTTCCATTACTGATATCATGGTTTCGGCAAGTCATCCATCTATATATAATATACAATTCAAACAATACATCAATACAATCAAGACATCGCGAGGTTTATAAGGGGTAGAATGGTACGAAAGGTGTTAGAAGTGGCACGAGACAGCAACCATAAAGACACCTAACCTGAATTCAATTGCCGTTGTACCGTGGCTGAACGGTTCCTTGTACTCCATATACCGTAGTCTCTGGTCTAGTGAGACTCCTCTCGTATACACTGGCCACTTCTGTACCAAGCTACAAACAACAGTGTTAATACTAAATACAACATTATAACAATATACTCTCTATTCTGTCTATTCCATTCTTGTCTATTTACGGGACTTACCGAGCGATTTGTTCGCTGACGACATTCTCTTTCTTCTTCTTTGGAATGTCGTCAGGTGTTTCGGACTCACTGGAGATCGAGCCCACCAGCGAGGATTTGGACCAGCTAGCTTTCGACCCGGAGCTCTAGTTACTTGTACATTTCATTTCAGTACTTTCCATTTCTGTTATGCCACTGTTTAGGCATTGCTTTTCTTTCCATATATTTAATTTCCAGATGTATTGTAAAAAGAATGTAAATAAATTAAGTTGCTCTTCAATTATATCTACTGTCTTTGTCTCTTGTGCATTTTACTTATATTGCTTAGATACGCTTAGCGTGTTTATTTCAGAGTAAATACGTAGCGGCCAGTCACGTCCCTTTCACCGTATACCGGGAAGCGGGACGTGACACTATAAGACATGCAAACCAGAACTAATAAGATATGGTGAAAGAGTGCAGCAGCTACTAACCAAAATCCCTTCATATATCCTGGAAAACAAGTCGCGAGCGGAAAACAGTAAGCCGGATGCGTTAGCTAAGTTGGCTAAATAATTTGGCCGACGAAGACCTCGATGATGTAAGGATTATTGTTCAAAACCACAGTATCCTTACGACAGCAGATATACTTTCGGAAGTTCTGATGGAGCTACCTGAAGAAAAAGGAGCGATCGAAGAAGATACTCTCCAAACAGAAAATGATGAAGAAGTTGAAGACTGGAGGGGAGCCTTTTTTGACTACTTCAAGTCCTAACGCATACTTGAAGATGCGTCATCTAGACATCAGCTCATGAAATAAGCTCTGTCATTCGCCTTCGTCAATGATACTCTATATAAGAGATCCTTTGATTTCGTATGGTTAAGATACTTAGGGCCGAAGGAAGGAAAGAAATTCATCCAAGAAGTACACGACGGACTTTGCGTCAAGCAAGTTCAAAGATGAAGCTGAAAATAAAAATGACGGGCTATTACTGGACCACGATGATTCAGGACTGCCTCAAATATGTGAAACGGTGTCACTCATGCCAAATACATGGAGACTTCATATATCAACATCCAAATTTGCTGCATCCGACAGTAGCTAGTTGGCCGTTTGAGATGTGGGGAACGAATATAATCGGCTCTGTCGAACCAGCGTCATCCAGAAGACATCGGTTTATACTAGCAACAACTGATTACTTCTCTAAGTGGGCAGAAGCAGTACCGCTAAGGGAGGTGAAGATGGAGAATATGCTCCACTTCTTCAAAACTCATGTCATATACCGGTTTGGAACTTCGCGACAGATAATCTTTGGATAATGGACCAGCCTATAGAAGCCACAAAATAAGCCGCTTCGCACAGCAATGCAAGATATATTGAAGATACTCCTCGGTCTATAATCGTCAGGCCAATGGTCTAGCTGAAGCGTTCAACAAGACCTTAACCAAGATTATAAAGAAGACGATGTCTAGGAACAAGAAGGACTGGCATAAGAGGTTGCATGAAACTCTTTGGGTGTACCGAACAATATTCAAGACGGCCACAAATACAACACCATATGCATTGGTGTTTGGCACTGAAGCAATACTCCCACTGGAGATAGAACACCCCTCATAATGTGTAGCAGTTCAATACGAATTAACGGATGAAGAAAATGCTCATCTTTGGCTCGAGGAGCTCAATGCTCTCGATGAAACCCGCCTTGGAGCACATCAAATTCTAAAAGCCTATAAGGAAAGGATGACGCGATCATATGAAAGACTAACCAGGCCGAGAACATTTCGCCAAGGCGAACTCGTGCTGGTTGTTAAAAGATCGATGATTCCCACTCGTGCAAAATGGGGGAAGTTCGAGCCAAAATATGAAAGCCCTTACATCATAGATATAGCCTACGAAGGTGGGGCTTACCTGCTCATGGATATGCATGGAGAAACACTAGTAAAATAAGGGGTTGCCCCTACGGATAACAACATTCGTAGGGGCAGATAAAGTTTGGCCCTACGGATTAATCCGTAGGGCCAAACGGTTGCCCCTACGGTCCTTCCATATTTATTTAAAAATTATTAAATCTTAAAGTGTTGTTTGCCCCTACGGAGCCGCAAACCAAGCACCTACGGTTATATCCGTAGGGGCATCTAAATAGGGATTTAAGTGATCGATCCCTACGCTGATTATTTCTTATTCCCTTTATCGATCACAGTTGCGCGCGAACCCAAATCCCCAAACCCTCGACGTTCCCGCCGATCGTCGTTCTCGTCGTCGCCAGCGCCGGCCGAATCGTCGTCGCCACCGCCTGCTTCTTCCTCATCTCCGTTCGTTGTCGCCATCGCCTGCTTCTTCAACCTACGGCCGATTCGTCGTCGCCACCGATTCGTCGTCGCCACCGCCTGCACAGGTTAGGAAATCTTAATTAAACAAATTTTGGATTGTTTTAGGTCTATGGTTCATGGTTTGGGTAGGCATCGATTGGGGTTAGCGTTAGGGTTAGGGGTGGGGCTGGGGGGCTGCTGTTACGATTGGGGTTGGGGTTCAGCAGGGGGTAGCGGTTGGGGTTGGGGTTGGGGTTGTGTGTCCCTGAGCACTTCTTGATTGGGGCTAGGGCTGGGGCTGCGGGCTAGGGCTGGGGATGGGGCTCGGGCTAGGGTTGGGGCTGGGGCTCGGGCTGCAGCTAGGGCTGTGGTTGGGGTTGGGGCTCGGGCTGCGGTTAGCGTTAGGGTTGGGGCTGGGGCTGGGGCTCGGTCTGCGGTTGGGGTTGGGGTTCGGCAAGGGGTTGCTGTTGGGGTTGGGGTTGGGGTTAGGGTTAGGGTTAGGGTTAGGGTTGGGGTTTTGGATTTCAGGGTCTAAGTTAATTTCCATTCTAATTAGCATTAAGCTCGTTAATTGAAATGTTGATGATGATCATAAGAGGAAAATGTGTCTAGTTTGAGAAGGTGTTGGAAACTGGACTAATAATGTGGGTAAAGCCCAATTTAATTAATAATTTTATTTGTCATTCTCAAATTTTCTTGGAAACGGAGACTGTTTTGTTGAACTTTTAGCTGTTGGGCATGTTGGGTTGAATTTGTTTGCTAATTGCATAAGATGCTCATAAGATTCTGGATTTTGAGGATGGGCCGTTGTAATTGGAAATGCTTAGAATTGTAGGAACTTCTTTGTTTTAGCTATATATAATTGCAAAAAAAAAGACACATTTCTGATTTGAAGAAAAAGAAGGGCAAGATAGGGATTTAGTTATGGATTTTACTTGGACGCCAGAAAACTTTTCTGACACCGTGTACCCAATTTTCCCACACACACCCCTTCACACATGAAGGTTGGCAGAAGATGTTTTTCTGGTAACATCTTCAGCATCATCGAGACTTAATTGCATTTGAAAGGAGGATATATATTCTTTCAACTTAAATTTACATTATATTCATCTTGTTTATTGATTTCTTTTCTATGTTGCAGGTATGTATCTCAATCTCAAGTCTAATGCATCTTAGTTCTTTAATGCTCAATTCTCAAAGGAGCTTAGTTCTCCATAGGAGCTTAGTTCTCCAAGATAGGAGCATGCTCCTCCCCATAATGCGCATATGCGCAAGCGCCACGTTCACTACGTGCAACGCACGTGTGCCCGCCATGCGCGCACCACGTGCAATGCACGTGCACCCGCCATGCGCGCACCACGTGCAATGCACGTGCGCACCACATGAGAATATTTAATAACATTAAAAGGAGCTTAGTTCTCCATAGGAGCTTAGTTCTCCAAGATAGGAGCCTGCTCCTCCCCATAATGCGCATACGCGCAAGCGCCATGTGCGCTACGTGCAACGCACGTGTGCCCGCCATGCGCGCACCACGTGCAATGCACGTGCGCACCACATGAGAATATTCAATAATATTAAAAGGAGCTTAGTTCTCCAAGTTAGGAGCCTGCTCCTCCCCATAATGCGCATATGCGCAAGCGCCATGTGCGCTACGTGCAACGCACGTATGCCCGCTATGCGCGCACCACGTGCAATGCACGTGCGCAGTACATGAGAACATTTATAAAAGGAGATACGATCTCCATAGGAGCTTAAGTTTAATGCATATACACAGATTTTCTCCTTTGTCAGTAACTATCCCGTTCTTATATTTCTCAATATAGTCAGCCTAACCTACAATTTATATGTTATACAGTCTAACATGGCCCATGAGTACGTCAGAGCTAAGGACTGGATGTATATGGATTGGAAACAACGTATGCAACCTAAGTTTGTCGCAGGAGTTGCTGCTTTCCTTGAATTTGCACGCGCACATAATAAGATCATAATAGAGAAGATTCTCTGTCCGTGCGATAGATGTGGCAATAAGTACTGGCAGAAGGTAGAATTGGCAGAGCTTCATATTGTAAAACATGGGTTTACTAGACTTTATACAATTTGGAAATATCACGGGGAAGGAGAAGAATGCAGTACTGCGGCAGAAGAAGTAGAACACGATAATGCGGCAGGAGAAGAAGAAGAATTCGGTAATGCGGCAGAAGGAGAAGGCGGTAATTTATTTCCATCAGAAGAAATGGAGGATATGGTAGAAGATGCCCTAGGTGAATCTATTCGTACCGAAGATGACATTCCTTCCGGTCAAGGACCTCGTGCGGATAAATATGAAAATTTCATGAATGATGCTAGGAAACCAATTTATGAGAATGCGAAGTATTCCACCCTCTCATGGTTCGTCCAACTTTTCTAGATTAAGTGTCTAAATGGATGGAGCAACAAGTCATTCACAATGCTTCTTTCGTTCTTGAAAGATTCTATGCCTCCGGGAAATAATGTGCCCGACAGCTGGTACGAAGCCCAGAAGTTGATGTCTGATTTGGGTCTAAAGTGCGAGAAGATTCAAGTATGTCCTAAAAATTGCGTGTTGTACCGGAAAGAGAATTCAGATTTGAAAGAGTGACCAACATGCGGAGAGGCCAGGTATAAGCCGAAATATTTTGATAAGAAGCCTGATATACCTGTGAAGATAGCACGATACTTTCCTATAACACAGAGGCTACAGAGGCTATTCAGGTGCAAGAAAACAGCCGAGGCAATGATTTGGCATCACCGTGCTCCTCCAAGTGAAGATGGAAAAATGAGCCATCCAAGAGATTCACCGGCATGGAAGGATTTCGATAGGAGGCATGCAATATTCAGTAGCGATCCTCGCAATGTCCGGCTCGGACTGGCTACTGATGGCTTCTGCCCATTCAACTATATGGCTGGAAGTCACAGCACATGGCCCGTTGTAATGATAATTTATAATCTGTCGCCTTAGTTGGCTATGGACCAATCATACTTTATGATGCCTCTTCTTATCGACGGACCAAACTCACCGGGGAACAATATCGACGTCTATCTCCGACCTCTGATCGAGGAGTTGAAATCTTTGTTCGTTGATGGTGTAGAGACATATGATGCAAACACAAATACAACCTTCATACTGCGTGCGGCTTTAATGTGGACAATTAATGACTTTCCTGCGTATGGAATGCTATCAGGTTGGTCCGTACATGGTCACAAAGCATTTCCTCATTGCCATGAACACACAACATTGAAATTCTTGAATTTTAGCAGGAAGGTTTGTTATTGCGGCCATCGATGTTTCCTGCCTCCAGACCACCCCTATAGGTTAGACACGGTACACTTTGATGGTCATCAGGAGCTTCTTGGACCTCCATCCCCATTGTCCGGAGAGGACGTGGCTGCTAAATGGGATGGTTACAATAACGTGACCTTCGGGATGGATCCGACGAAACAGGTCAAACCACCATATTGGAACAAGTTAAGTATTTTCTTCGAGCTTCCGTAGTGGTCTACAAATTCAGTGCGTCATTGTCTGGACGTCATGCATATAGAGAAGGGAGTATCAGAGCACATATTTAACCTGCTTCTTTGTAAAGAAGGGAAATCTAAAGACAACATGAATGCTCGGATGGATCTACAAGAGTGGGGAATAAGAAGTGAATTGCACCCTAGACCGGTAGCAGGTAAACCGGGCAAGTTTGTACTTCCTAATGCCGCTTATCATATGTCACAACCGGAGAAGAAAAGATTCCTGCAGGTGTTGCATGATTTGAAAGTCCCCACAGGTTTCTCAGGATCATTCAGCAAGAAAATAAAAATTGTGAAGGGCAAGATCGATGGGCTGAAAAGTCATGATCACCATGTTATCTTGGAGCGCCTTCTTTCCTTAGCCCTCAGGACTTCTCTCCCCGACTCGGTTGGTCTAGTAATCAACGACCTATGTTGTTTTTTCAGGGAGTTGTGTGCTAAAACACTGGAGGTTGTGACACTGGATAAACTAGAAAATTCTATTGCGTTGATACTTTGCAAGTTTGAGCGTATTTTCCCACCGTCATTCTTCGATATCATAATACACTTGACGGTTCATCTTGCAACTGAGGCGAAATTAGCCGGACCGGTACAATATCGATGGATGTATCCCGTCGAGAGGTACGTGTAATTTTTCGTTTCGCGCAATTTAAAAATTTATTGTTGTCCTGTATGCCCATATTTATTTATTCAACATATTTTCATTAGGTACCTCTACACTCTTAAGAAGTATATACGGAATAAAAATCGACCAGAGGGTTCTATCATGCAAGGTTATCTTCAAGATGAAGCAACCATATTTTGTTCCCGCTATCTGGACGAGAACATTGAGACAAGGCTTAAACGACCACGAAGAATTCAAGACGGACCATATGGTAAAGCCGAGTATAAGAGAGTAGACAATATGTTTATCAACAAGATATACCGGTTTATCTTGCTTAATTGCGAATGTCTTGAACAAATTAGAGAGTAAGTTTTTTTGGATTAATTGTTATATCTGTGTTTGTGTGTGTATGAAATGATATAATATTAATGTCACCATTATTTATCGAAAACAGAATTCATTTTAACGAGGTACGTGAGGGGCATCCTGATTGGAATGAAGAACAATTGGAAAAATATCATCAGGATAATTTTTGTGATTAGGTCACAAATCATGTAAGTTATTCGAATAACATTTTATTGCTAGCAGTTTTAATCTAAACTTGTATCGTTATGTATTTGTCGTAAAATTTGTTTTGTTAGATCCACGATCCGAACTTGTCTGCATCATTTGAGAGTGATTCAAGATGTTTAGCTCAATTTCCTAGTACGGAGGTTGCATATTACAGAGGATTTGGTGTCCTTGGATACAAATTCGAAGTTAAGGAATTAGAAACATCTAGAACCACTCAGAATAGTGGGATTGCAACGGTAGGATCGGACGGTGTGATTTATTATGGATACTTAAATTGTATACTCGGTATCCACTATCCCGGACGATCAGAACCCTTTTATATATTCCAGTGTACTTGGTACGATACGCGAACCGATACGGACAGGTGGAGAAGCAATCTTGGGACTTGGAAAGATGAATATGGATTGACCAGTGTGAATACACTTCGATTTTACTGTCAGGAAGATCCGTTTATCTTTCCGAACCAAGCGTTCCAAGTATACTACTCACAATGTTTGAAGCATCCGGGGTGGAGTGTTGTTTGCCGATGGAAACCCAGAGATGTCTACGATGTCCCAGAATATGAGGACATCGATGAGGACGAAGAAGAGAGAAGGCTTAAAGTGCTCCGACCGTCTGTTTCGAAGGACGGGTTGTTTTCGACCGATCATGAAGTTACGTGGGTTAGAAATGACATCGACGGTGAAATCCATGTAGATATGTATAATGCGCCCACGAAACGAAAAAGGCTATCAGTAATGTTATATTATTACTTCACATTTTACGCTCTATACATATATAGTCAATACTTTTAATGATTGTCTAATGCGTCCACGAACCGTTTATCTAGATTTGATGACGATGTCGGGAGCAGTGAGGGGCGGCAGGAGCTCCAGCCGCGGCAGAGGCAGAGGCAGAGCGGTTCTGCCGCTTGGAGAGCTCCGTAGGGAGCTTCAGAGGGCTGGTCTTGCACCCAGATCGGAGACCCCTTCGGATGCCTCCTTCCGTGTGGATTTTGCCACACATCCAGGTATACTGCACGCATATCCATTTTGAATGTAATATTACAGATATTCATGCCTGTTTATGTCAAAATTACTTATCTTGTCAATGTTTGATTGTCTAGTTATTGGTGATGCGTCCACATCTGGGACAGAGGCCACTCCCGCTCCTCCAGGTATGTTTATATATCATATAGTGCATGTATATTGATTTAGAATGCTATATCATAAATATACACACATTCCTTTTGCTCTTACTTAGCAATTTTTATTATTGTCTAGCTGTAGGTGGTGACACCATCGCACCTGCGGGTATGTTTATATATCCTATAGTGCATGCATATTGATTTAGAACGTTATATTATTGATCTACACATTCTTTTTTCAATTACTTATATAATCTATTTTTAATTGTCTAATTATAGGTGGTGCGTCCACATCTTCCGCAGGGGCCACTCCTGCCGCTTCCATGCCATCCGCATCGTCTGCAGGTTAGTATGAATAAATATAAAATATTTATTCATTTTACATATGCTCTATTGAATAAATATGAACTTCATGGAAATTTAGCGTCAATGTTTATTTTCTAGTTGCAGGGGATGCGTCCGCATCCGGGACCCCGGTTGTTCCTCACCGGAGGAACTATCGTGCTGCTGCTCGGGCCCAGGCTCGTGCGATAGTCACCGGAGGTATATATCACACTTCAATTTTCGCTTAAGCTTGATTTCTTAATACAACTTTGTCTTAATATTGATTGTCTTGATATTTCGTGCAGACGCAGGGCCTCCCCATCCCCAAAAGGGGACTCGAGGTCCGAATCAGTCCCATAGGCTGAGGCCTGACAGAGCTGGGGGGAGGCACTATTCCCCCTCCTTTTTACCCTTGACTATCGCTATACCGGTCCTCATGCCGAGAGGTTCGACCGGTATATGGGGGATGAGAGTCGGCTCGTGAAGAACTATCCACTTCACGTTGAGTGGGGCGAGCAGCACCGGCGCTCATTCGCCCCCTTCTTTGATCAGGCTCGGGTACATATTAACGGCCTATTTTCATTTGATTTATCCAATATATTTATTATTAACACTTTCAATCTAATAACAATGTTTTTTTTGTATTTTCAGTTGGATTACGATTTTCAGCCTGTAGCCGACCCTGATCACCCTGGGAGGGTGCTCGACCTTCATGCTCTGTACAATGGCCTGATGAAGAACATGCAGACCAAGGTCCGATACAACAGGAATGAGCTGAAGGCCGACTGCTACTCCCTGTGGATGGCGACCTCCGAGGCAGAGAGAGCGGCCCTCCTATCTACTCCGGCGTTTGCGAGAGTCGACGTAGAGACATGGGCTCTATTGTGCGATTATTTCGACTCCCAACGCAAACAGGTATGTATTTTAAATGTAATTCATTGTTTATGATATAATTTATTTCTTTGTGTTCCTTAATTAGAAAACTAAATGTTAATGCGTTGTGCAGAAACAAGCCGCTCAGAATACAGAGAACAGGAAGTCGGCGAAGAGGGGTCGCCCCACTTACACAAGTGGCTCGAGGAATATTACTCGAGCCATGGAGTTATCGGTAAATTACAATAGACCGACCTTTCTGAAATTCTGCAATATTAAGAGTTATTTTCTAATATTTCTAATATTAAGAGTTATTTTCTAATATTGCAGACAGCTCGGACTGTGGCGCAAGGTGGTACACCGAGCGTGCTGTCCGCATATCTTGTCGTCCACGGCACCTCGACAGATCCCGCCACGGGCGAGCTTCGATATCCCGACGTCGCTACCCAGAAGTATTACGTAAGTGTTAAATATTTATTCTACCCATATTTGAAATTTTAGTTTTGGAAGCTTCAAGTTTAAATTTTATACTTATACTTTACTGCTTAATGTGGGTGTAGGAGCGGGTGGTTGAGCAGGCCGAGGCCTCGGGGATCGATTTTACCGGACAGAACGATCCGAGGCTGCTGACCCCAGTTTTGAACGCCGCACACGGAGGGCACCACGGAGGTTGGGAGAGAGGCCGGGGACTGGGCCCCAGCAGGGCCCATATGAGGTTGGACTCCACCCCGGCGGTTACTTCCTCCGTCTCCAGTGAGCGACGTGTCCAGCAGGAACTTGAGAGCTTGAGGGCCACCGTTGAGGAGTTGAAGGAGATGCTGGTATGTATACTACTTTATAGTAAATATCATGTCATATTTTATATATCAACATATCCATAATTAGTATGTAGCTTGAGCTTATTTGGTTTTAGAGTTAGGTTTGATTAAACATACATACATATGTAATTAAAATAAACAACGGTTATCCAAACTAGATATCCAAATGGGATTTCGAAATAACTTGATAATGATAAGAATTCGAGTAATACACAGTTCTTACACGCTTCTTACACACGTTAGGTCCAGACGCGACAGGGTACATGTCATGCATCTTCTTCGGCTGCGGCTCCGCAAGCCACTACATCGGCTGCGGTTCCGCAGACAGCTCCTATAGCTCCAGCGCCCGCTCAGACTCCCGCAGCCGCGGCTCCACAAGCGACTCCCTCGACGGCGGCTGCGCAGACCACATCGCCAGCTCCACAGGACGCTCAGACTCCCGCTCGCGCCGAATTGCAAAGTTTATTGACCGAGGAGCAGGCGCGCGTTATTCTATCGTTATTCAGAGGTGGAGCTGGACCGAGCTAGGGTAGCTTTTTGGTTCTTATTTTTTGAAACATGTATTTATTTATATCATACATATTGTAATACATTTTGAAACGATATTGATATTGATATTGATATTGGTTTATATTTATATCATATTCAGTATTTGGGTTTCTTTTGTATATTATATGCGTGAAATGTGATTATGAATACTGCGATATATGTTGTGTGATGATTAATTTTATATTTTACTGATATATATATTATTGTGCACAGGACGAGAAAAAATAAGGAAGCCTTTTTTTAAAAAAAAACAGATAATGTGTACCTACGGATTAATCCGTAGGTACACACGCTGCCCCTACGGATTAAGCCGTAGGGGCAAAATATCAGCAGTAACTGATATTTCCCCTGATCTCAGTGTCAGGGGGGTTGGGCTTGTCCCTACGGATATATCCGTAGGGGCAAACAAAGACCCTTACGTATATATCCGTAGGGGCAAAATATCAGGATTCCTCATATTTTGCCCCTACGGATATGTGCCTACGCATATATTCGTAGGGGATACTTCTTGGCCCTACGGTTATATCCGTAGGTACAGTTAATATAATTAAAATAACCGTAAATAAAATAACTTTTTTTCCCCTACGCCATAATCCGTAGGTGCAAATGTACCTATACAGAACTTCGTAGGGGCAAGTTTTTGTCCGTAGGGGCAAGTGCAGGGCTTCAACTTGCACCTACGGCGTTTGCACCTACAGATGAATTTTTTTCCCCTATGGATATATCCGTAGGGGCAGTGGTTTGCCCCTACGGATTTATCCGTAGGGGCAACCCTTATTCGTAGAAGTGAAAGGCCATTTCGACCAATAAACGACCGATTCCTCAAAAAATACTACGCTTGAAGAGTCGCGATTTAGGTCAATGATAGATGACCGCGCTTGTGTCCGCTCGCTATCTTCATGAGTCAAAACTCTGAAAGTCGTATGCTCCCCATTATGCAATATTGGACCACTACATTCTTAAACCGGTATCGGAATGAAATGTTCTTAAGGTATCCTTTCGTCCCAAACATGGGAATATTGGACCGGAATGACCCTAAACTAATATGTCATCTCGTGAATGATAATAATGGACCAAAATGTCCTTAAACAGGTATTGGACCGTAATGTCCTTAAAATAATATGTTGCCTGTTCAGCCGAAAATATTGCACATTTAATAGAACATTTTCCTTACTTTTGTTAAGCACTTAAAGATTTTTATTATAATTATGAAAATATATGGGTTTATCTGCAAAATACTCTTTATCATATGTTTATATATTATAATTAAAATTATGAAGGAAAATATATGCATATAATATTTTGATAATTTAAATATGCATATCATATCAAATAATCCTAATCAATATTCTTAAAATATCATATCATACTAATGGTTGGGATAATATATCAAAATAAATAATAAATATTACTAATACTATGAATTGAGATATCGTGCAGATATGAGCTCAGGTCTGGAGATCGAGATATCCGAGACGTCGGGAATAAAATATGTCGATAAAGTTGAATCAAATCGTAAAATCAATAATGGCGGAGACTCAGAGAAAGATTTAAAGAATCCTGACATCAAAACAATCTCCACGTGTCAACACCTAGAAGCCCAAGAATTTTCAAACCCTGATTCCACCATAAAGCCGCCCAACCGCGGCCAAATACCCATATTCGCGGCGGATCTACGGCCTCCTTGTAACCGTTGGATTTGGGATTTTTTGGGGGTGATCATATCAACAAATCCTAACACATAGGATCTAGGGTTTATGCTTCTAGGGCTATTTAAAAGACCGAGAGCTATACTTGGAAAGGAATCACCTTTTACATCACCAAAATCACTGACAAGATCAAGAGATCCAAGACAAGTCCACGAATCGACGTGATAAATTGACGTGATCAATCGACTGAACATCTACTTCCTACGAGATAAAGATCGAGAGCAAATAGGCTTCTTTGTATTCTACTCTCAAAAAGGATTTGTAAATGATAAGTTGATTAATAAAGGTTGATCATTATTTTAATTATTTCGCATTTACTTTCTGCATTACTTTCTGCATTTACATTATGATCTCCTTCTCTATCCTTCTTTCTAAATCTCAAACCATGAGCGAGTAATTCCTAGCTTGCTATGGTTCGTAGGCTAGGGTAGATCAATGGATGATAAAATCTCTTAACTTCTTTTACATCTTTTAAAGTTTATAAACTTTAGCAAAACAATTGTCAACATCCTTATCGGGCGCGCTACCAATTTATTGATAGTCTCGACTGCGATTTGAGATTAGATTAACACTTGTTTTGTTAAAGGCTAGACATGAATAGAGATCAATGCAAGGACAGGGGTTAAGAGTAGGTAAACCCTAGTTTCTTACAAAAGAACCCTAATCTATACTCATCACTATCGATCTAGTTTTAAACTGTTAAAAGATAAAATGACTCATTTTTAATTAATCATCCATTACTACCAAGTCATATGAACCCTACAAGTCTCTTCTTTATAAAATCTACATCCGTATTAAAATAGATCTACAACCAATCAACCCATATTTCAATCAACTCTTCTAAGGCAAGATAAAGGTTCCACGTTTCCTTAAGGATGACCCGTATTCATCTCGGCTCGCTACGAGCGACACCGTCTTGATTGCGGTTATTTACATCACACTTTTTAGAAAAAACGATCAATCAAATGGCGCCGTTGTCGGCGATATGTGCGAAAAAAATTTCTTGCTATTCATGTTGAATTTTTATAAAATCCTGTAAATATATTATAAAGAGAACCAAAACCTCATCTTGTGTATTTAACGATTATTGTGCGACTTTTGCGAGGGAATCTAGAGTCACTGGATTGAGGAAACAGAGATTCAGAGACATTCAACAAAGCCCAGTGGAGAATAGGAGGCTACTGAAGAAAAATCAGCAGACGAGCTCACCATAGCGCAGCGGAACCGCAACATTTGCATGCTTATTGCGGCAGAACCGCGGCGGCTCTGTAGAGTTGTTCCCCCAAAATTCTTCAGGAGATTTCCTCTGATCTTTCTCTCTCCTTTAAGATCCAATAATATGATTTTCTGCAGGATTCTTTGCAAAATATCGCCGCTCAAAAATCTTTTTGCGTGTTTTGAAATTGGTTTGTTTGTGCATATTTCTAAAAAGGACTTTAAGGGGAAAAACCGAAATTCAGATTAGGTGGGGATTTCATCACCCTTCCTAGGCTCTACAAATCACAAAACGAGCATCTGCATAACCCTACATTAATTAAAAAAATATCTAGACCAAGACTCTAAGGACCGTCGTGCTCAAATAGGACAGAGGAAGTGTAAGTCGATGTCGCGCACCCCGCGTGTTCGCGGGGAGGCGGAATATTTAAAAACGATTTTTCAAAGCTCGCAACACCGACTTGAACTCCAGGATCGATACTAAACCCTAACTAGCACAATACTGTATGAGGTTTAACTACTCGGATATAAATTATACCTCACGATACCAAGTCCTTCGGGTCTTCATCGCTTTCGTCCACCACGTCATCAGCTCCAAGGATCGGAACAGATCGCAGCAACCTCGACGGCCTCCTCGAGTCAAAGACGATCCATCCGAGAGTCTATAGTCCGAGCTCTTATCTCGAATCTGAGATAACTACGACTTGTAGTTTACTAAACTAGAAGGCTTAGATGGTGTAGAGTGAGAAGATGGAGTGATTTGTCTCTTGGAACCCTAGGATTCTCAACACATGAGAGGATTAGGGTTTAGAGGAAGAAGAAGGTCACTTGAGGAAGAGGGAGTGTTCTAGCTTAACTAAAGAAAAGACATGGCTCATAACTTGTGAATAATAACCACACTCAATAAAATATCAAGCATCCAAATATAAATATCAAGCATGCTTGATTCAAAATATCTAGTGTAATGATCACACCATGAGTCATGGCATGAGTTATGCCATGAGTCACCAAGAGCCATGTGCTATTCTTTTGTCAAGTAAACACCTCATTTCCTCCACCTAATTGTTTTAATTCATTAAAGAATCAAAACCCTAATTAGGTTACCTTCTTCTAGAAGCTTTCCCGGATAATTACGAGAATGCCCCTCATCCGTATATACATACCCGCATCCGCATTTCGAAGAACACGAATACAAAGAGACGAAACAATCCATCAATATAATAATAGGATCCGGTTTAAACCAAAGCCTACTAGTATTATCCGCCTGATCATCACACGCGCACAAGTGCACGTACGTGATCGAAGCCCTGCCATAAAACCATACGGCCTCTACACCTTTTGCCCGGTGCAGGGAAACCCTCTTTGTGGGACTCTAAAGACTTGACACTACGCTGGCAGTGGGTTTAACCACAAGCTGCAAGCGGTACTAGCTGCACGTAACGGCTACCTAGGTATGTGTCGATAAGAAGGCCGATGAGCTAATTCATCCGAACTCCTACTGGGCCTGTAAGCGATAATCTCCGTACAGTCCGGTCTATTCTTCTAAGAGTATCGCATATCGAGCCTAGGGGTGCAATAATCGTCAGACCCCTAATAGCGCAATAAGTCGTGTCGGAGTATATCCCAAAACACCCTAAGAAACTACTGGAGTACCTACCAGTAAATCTCGCTTGCCTTGGCCAAGGACTTTGTGTAATGGCCTTCCGAACACAGCGCGATATCAACCCTCAATACCGGGAGAGACGAATCCTATCTAACCGCTACTGCCTCCAACTGCTTCGGGACTGCACCCAACTACTACCTGTTTGCACGACTCCTTTGAGCCATGGTAGGGTAGTAATCAAAGTACAGTAGGAACACACTCGAGGCGAAGTAGCAGTGTCAAGTCGACGGACTAAGACGTACTCATGTCACCTGGGAACTGCTACCCGACGATAGGTATAATACCCACCAACAGTTCCTGACGAGTCATGTCCAGTGTACTCATAACCTAATGAGCACCTGAATACTATCTCCAGTATGATGTACTAATGGCTGTGGGACAGAAAATTTTCCATTCTGGGATGAGAAGCGTATACACTAGTCTACTTTGGAGTATCGATGCCCCGTCTCGATAATCCTACGACCAGGGACCTGTATAGGATGTGCTTATAGATTACTCAGCCCCCACTAGTGTGATTGCCACACAACACTGGTAATCAAACAAAGATCCTAAGGGCTCTATCAATATGTATAAGCGATATGCTAAAAGAAACACATGCACATATTGAGGTAGAAACAAACCAGGTAGCATACTACCATTTCGAGCAAGACTGTTACTATATCCGTGTACATCCCAAGCCCATTAAGTAATATACAATCCAGTATGATACAATAATGGCCTCTAGGTTATATATCACTAATAGGAAGGTCGTGGGTAATCTATCGCTTATCCGCATTACTTTTGTGGTGTCTAGGCAAGTGTGACTAAGAAAAGTGGTTACTTAATTAGGCCATCTATTTTCGGTGATTCGTATAGCGGATACCTCCCACTTACCTCGAACTTACCTGGCCACAAGAGCGATAAAGAGGTGGTAGAGGATTGATCCTGCGACTTGTCTTTTGGAAGTCTAGGAGCGTTCTAGTGCTTGACCTAGGTGACCTTAGCTATAGGGATTGATAGTGCATTTTGTGATTTGTTGAGTCAAGCCTCATGTCCGAAACTTTTTCAAAACAAACCTTTTTAAATCGTTCTCACACACGCTGCCACGTGCACTAAACCCGTTTAGTGTATGATCGGCTGGACACGGAATTCTAGTGCCCGTCTTGTCCGCGTTTCTGATATCGACTCCGACGTCGGTACTTCTTCATCTTCTATTTCCCCTCCACCCACCACATCGACCGAGATAGATGGTTCTCCATCATATTTTCACAACACCACCCTGCCACCACCCGTAGGTGCGCAAAATCCACCGCGCATCTCTATTCAAGAAAGATGCTACCCTGTGCATGGATCCCTTCCTACTTGTCTGTCTCTTCCACCGGCCAATGGGGATAATTTCGAAATTAAACCCCACTTCATCAACTTGTTGCCCAAATTTCACGGTCTTGAATCCAAAGACGCATGCGTTTTCATAACCAAATTCGAAAACGTATGTGCAATGATGGGCATGATTAGTCCAAAAATTTGAGTTTACCGCAATCAGAAACGGCGTCACTTGGCAGCTAGCCGGTGAGTACGGGTCGATCCACAGAGACGGGTAAATTCCTTTTATGTGTTTTAACGAGTTGATTCTATTTGTAGTTTTGATTGGTTTATAAAAAAATACTGGATCTAATTAATCTAATTAAGAATCTTGCTAGGGTTAGGTTTAGGGGAAGTTTTGGAGATTAAGGTTCTTCCTCACCGCTTTCAATGCCATTTTTTATAGATCTATTAGATGTTAAGTTAATTATTAATAAAGTGGATACGAATCTTTTGGGAAGATGTTTCTTCCTCTAGATTTGTATCCTTCCTTTGTTGATAATTATCCTAACCCTCACGGAAAACGTGCGCAACCGGCCCTTTATACTACGGTTCATCGTTACCTCGAAGGGTAGGATGCCGCAGGGAGCGGTTGTGCTCGTATGCGTGAAGTTCTAATTCATTAGGTGAAGGTGGCATTGAAAGGGGCGAGAGATCTCATCTCTCAACCCTTTCCCTAAAGCTAACCCTAACAAGCGAGGAGACTACTCGCTCATTAGGGGATGAGAAGACATTATAATTAAAAGAACAGAAATAAAATACTTACTAATTCGATGGCTCCCTCCAAACAAGAAGAACAGATCTGAATTTTTGCTCCCAGAAAGTCTGAATTTTATTGATTGAAAAGAGGCATACATTTTTCAGATCTAGGATTACAATTTATAGAAAAATTGGAAATCTAGGGTTACAGACTCTCGCGCTTGCGCAATTACAGATTTGCCCACGTAAAATCCCAGCACCCGAACCGTCGCAACAGTACAGAAAATCTGCACCGACATGGGCTCTGAATGGCCGCGGATCCGCGGCATTTGTTGGCTTGGGCCGCGGATCCGCGGCCCTTTGGTGGGCTTGGGCTACCAAAATCTCTGGAGTTCTTTGTGGTTGTCTGGGCTTCTTATTTTTATATTTCTTTTTCTCTGTTGGCTTCTCACTCTTCTCCAGATCTTCAGTGAAGACTTGTATTGGGCTTTTTAACTGTTTCACCTTGACATTCGTTGCCTTGCACCTATGTGAACTGGGCTTGACTGGGATTCGTCTAATTGTTGGTCAAAAGTCCATTTTCTGTTGTTTTGTGTCTTTTTCACTGTATTTGCTCCAGAAACCTGTATCCTGTAATATGCAACAAACGTGCGTCAAGAGTACCTGTTTATTTATAAAAAGGATAAGAATAGGGGAATGATAAATGCAATATTATGGTCTGAACAAATACCCCCAAACTTACCTTTTGCTCGTCCTCGAGCAAACTTATTATTTTATTCTCTAAAATCCTAACCGCACTTTCGCAGGGAAACGCGACTGCACTGAGCACGTGCAACAAGCCGTTAAACCTCTAGGTGTCCCTAGTAGGAGGAGTGTTGTCTCCTGAGGGTTTTCAACGGATTACACCCACAAAATCCTATCAACTTGGCCCATTGACTTTTGTTCTCCACTTAGGTCTTCTAACAAGGAATTCTATTATCTTCTACTTGTAAATTATCCACCCATATTCTTCACGCTTCCTCATTATTTAACTTAAGATTATATATGTTATGTAGACCTACTTAGCTTTCGGCATCTCTTAAGTCTTCCTTCTAGGGTTTCATCTCCACTTAGGAATTTCTATCAACTCTATTAAAGATACAAGTTCTATTCTTCATTCCTTTCTCTTATCTAGATTCCAATCACATACCCCTACGTGTGTGTATACATCACCCCTACACTTGGAAATTCAAATCAAGCAATCATACTCTCGTCCAAAGCACTTATTAAAATGAAATTTGCTTACACATCCTTCATGCGACCGTTAATACTTCTTGAGGTACCAACGACCGATTACAAAATGCGTTTGCACTTTAAAGCATACTTCCTAGTCTTTGCAACACCCAATGCTTTAGCAGTGCCTCCCAAACCAGTTGGTCTAAGGCACTAGGTGATGAAGCACCCTCGCTAAATATTTTTCTATTTTATTTTTTTTTTGCAGCCTTAAGTAATCATAAAAACCAGTGTCCATTTTTTTTTCATATTTTTTTTTCTTTTATTTTCATCGTACTAAGGACTTTAGACAAGAACATTTCAAGGTCTCTTCTACTATTCCAAGTTTCAAGATGCGTGATTGTGCAGGTTGTAGGGTATACATTTTCAGAATCCAGACTTAAGCTAGGAACTATTTTTCAAACTTATACTCTAATAAGAACATTAATACTCTTCCCAGTTTCAACTTAGCCCAAGAAGTGAACCCCAAAATTTGCCTATTTCTAAATAAATTACAAGGCATATACTTTCTACCGTTAAACTTTTAAGAAAGGTTATTTTTAGGGTTTTTAATTTACTAAGTCTAAGATCTAGTTGTTCCTAGCTAGTTAACCTATCTGTCAAACTCTAGTCAAATATGGCCAAAATTGAATACATTAATTTTTATAATTTTTGAAATTTTTCAAATTTTTATGGGTTTTCAAATAAGTATGCAAATGCAAAAATATGTACAAATGAATGCAAAGGAAGAAGACGTACCGAGCATACCCCCAAACTTGAACTTGACAGTGTCCTCACTGTCATGCTAAACCAAGAGGGTCAAAATACCGATACTCCCCTGTTTATTTATTTATAGTTTTTTTTTATTTTTTTATTTTTAAGAAAAACAAAAATATATACAAAAAGACCCCCCCAAACTTCATTTAAACTATGTTAGACATTACTGCCAAACTTTGCATCGGGTGAAAGTCAACACCAACCAGTTGAAAAATTTATCAGTAAAGAATATTGGTGGGTGAAAAAATAAGTTGTGGTGGTCCGCAAAGAATTGGGGAAGATAGAAGTAGTGGTATGGGAGGTGTGGAGGTAAATATACAGGTGATGGTGATGCATCGAAACGAGAATGTAAATGATCAGCAATCAGTGGAGTGTTGGCATTCTCGTACCTTATTAAAAGAAATGGGGGTATTTCAACTTCTAAGGGAGGAGGTTGACTCACCACAATACCTCCAAGATGTTCCTGTGGGTCCTCTATTGACATGGCATCATCCATCAATTGTGTATGATATTCACTTATGAGGGAACTGATCTCCTCGATGTCCGCCATAATCCAACTGAAAACTTGCCGCCTATCTTGTAAGACTTTTAAAATAGCGTTCTCTTGCTCGAAGGCTAGAGAGGCTGATATGATAATGGGAAAAGTCTCATTCTCACCTATGTAAGCATATCTACGGTGAGACGGCAAGGGCGTGAGTTCGAATTTCTGAGGCGAAAGAACCATTGCGGAATCTACCTCGAACTCAAAGGACTCATACACAGGTTCGAAATCACTGCAAACAACCGATTCGGATGGTTCGACTGACTCATCCAAAAATTCAAACGACTCATATTCGGGCTGTGAGTCGTCATCATCCAAAAAAGTGAAACATTCATAATCAACATCGGTTGTGTCAACGGTAGTAGGCTCTAGGAGGGACGCACTAGTGGCGTCAAAACTGTTTTCATCAAATAGAAATCTTTCAAGCTCGCAGTCCTCCTGCGTGATTTCGTGAATAGAGCAAACTTCTCGTGTACTAGTTTTAGGCACGGGGGGCAGACTTCCCATCTTATAAATATTGAACTCACTAGACCTCTTTCCGAAGGATAGAGTCATGGAGCCATTGCGACAATTTATTACGGCATTGGAAGTGGCCAAAAATGGTCAACCAAGAATCACCGGAATTTGGTTTCTTGGGTTAGCAAAAGGTTGTGTATCCATAACGATAAAATCAACAGGGAATATGAATTCCCCGACTTTGATCAACACATCCTCTAGTTGACCCCTTGGATAGGTGATTGATCGATCAGCCATTTGGAGAGTGCAACGAGTGGGTTTCAACTCTCCAACCCCTAATTGTTCGTACACGGAGTAAGGAATCAGGTTAACACTAGACCCAAGATCTAAAAGTGCTCGATTAATTTTCTTATCCCCAATTGTGATTGAAATAGTAGGACAGCCAGGGTCCTTTCGTTTCTGGGGTAAGGTTTGATAGTGGTTAATAGCATTGCTCACTGCACTAGCCACTAGCACTTTCTTGGGTACTTGAGATACCTTTCTCTTCGAGGTGCACAAGCCCTTTAAGATTTTTGCATATGAAGGGACTTGTTGGATAGCATCCAAGAGAGGTATATTTATGCTAACCTGCTTAAATATCTCCACAATCTTTTCCACTTGTGTATTTGGTTTATTAGGACTCAACCTGTTTGGGAATGGAGCGTTCTGAAAATTTGTTGAGTCAAAAGTCTGTGGAGTAGAATGTGGAGTAGGAACGTATCCCGGTGTGGATGTGTTCGTGTTGTGAGAAATGGGTCCGTTCGAGTCAGAAGAAGTAGAGCCGTGTGAAGGGTGGAGAATAGGCTCTAAAGAAAAAGGTGAAGAAGGAAGTAAAGAAAATGAAGAAGGGGAAGAAGAACCACCGGCGGGGATGTCATCACTAGTTCCCACATTATTTTGCAACTCTCTTCCGGATCTCAACGTGGTCACCGCATTTACATTGTGATTGTGATATGCGTTTTTTGCGTGACCGGGATTGGGCAATGGTTGAGATGGAAGCTTTCCCTTTTCTCTCTCGCTCAACGCAGCAGTTAATTGTGCAATTTGTGCCTCAATAGATTTGATACTTTGATCGTGTGAGGCATTGTTATTCATTAAAGATTGAACATAACTTTCAAATCTTGCTGCGGATTCTGTAGTCTGCTTAAGAAATGCATCTAGACTTTTTTCGAGCGAGGTAACCTTATCATCATTTGGTTGAACCAAATTGTTCGTTTGATTTGTATAAGGTTGTTGTTGGAAAGGTTGCTGGTTTTGAGTTTGTAAGGGTGCTTGTTGTTGTTGTGGAGGAGCTCTTTGAAAATTGTTATTCCCTTGGACTTGTTAATTTTGGTTCCAAGCGAAATTTGGGTGACTCCTCCACCCCTGATTGTATGTTGAAGAGTACGGATCGTTTCTTTGTCGTTGCTGAAATGCAGCGTTGACTTGATCCTGTCCTTGAATAGGTGCATTATAAGGACACTCTTCGGTTAAATGCGATGGGTTCGAACAACAAGCACAAACAGTTCGTGTGGGTAGAGTAGGGGCAGGAGAAGTCGATGAGATTTTTGTCTCAATGGCTTCTAGCTTTTTCATAAGTGAGGCCATCTCGGCCTTCATAGCTATCGACATATCTATTTGATGTATGCCTGCCCTAGATTGACCAACTGAAGAAGATGATGTGGTCTTGGTACTCTCCCACTGAATTGTTTGCTCACTTAGGTCCTCAAGAAACTGCCAAGCTTCGTCGCTAGACTTGGAGAGAAAATGACCTTGACAAATTGTTTCTAGCAACTACTTCGTTGCTGCGTTCAATCCCTCGTATAATGTTTGGCAAAGTTGCCAATTTTCTATCCCATGATGAGGGCATTGAACAAGTAGGTCTTTAAATCTCTCGAAGCACTTCCAGAATGGTTCGGACGGAAGCTGTGAAAATTGTATAATCTCGTTTCGGATTCTAGCAGTTTTATGATGAGGGTAGAACTTTTTCAGAAAAGCTCTCACAAACTCGTCCTAATTTCTAATGGAATGTGATGCGGTGCTGTATAGCCACTTCTCGGTTAGGTCACATAAGGTAAAAGGAATGACCCTTAGCCTTATTGCGTCATCACTTAATTGGGTTGTCTTCATCATGCTGCAAACGTTTTGGAATTTATTAATGAAAATATATGCATCTTCGGATTCCAAACCATGAAACTTAGGCAGCATATTGATGAAGTGTGGTTTTATTTCAAAATTATCCCCATTCGCCGGTGGGGGTGAAAGACATGTAGGTAAGGAAGTGCGGACGGGGTAGAAGAGATCCTGGAGCGCAACTCGTGCGGGCGCTACAACAGGCAGAAGATTCGGGTTATTCGCACCTGGCGGAGGTGGAATCATTCCCGTCGGTAAGGTATCGTTGGGGTTGAATCCCGACATACCTTCGGTGAAAGAATTTGAGGTTGGAGGTAAGGAAGTGGACGGAATGTCGACGAAGGGTTCGTCGAAGGGTTCGTCGGTCGGTACCAACGAAACACGGACTAATCGGGCGTTAGTATCCCTAGTCCAAGATGACATACACTAAAGGGTAGTGCAGTCAGAAAAAATAGAAAAACAGAATGTGAGGGTAAGATAACGTCAATGAAGGAGAGATGGTGGAAGTGAGGTGCAAATTTTCTTAGCAGCAAGTTGCAAGTTTTGAAAAGATTTTTCTTTTTTTCTTTTTGGTTTTTATTTATGTGAGTTTTGCAAGACGGTTTTAGAAAATGGGACTCGTGACACAATTGTATCAACCACACATGCACAATCAGACCTAGATCTAGGGTTGCCTAGGTCTGCTAGACAGCTCCTAACTAGGGCTAGAAATAGAACCTCAAACAGCCTCTTCACGGACAAGTACGGCCAGGTAAGTGGGAAGGAACCACCACTACAGTGGGCCTAATTAATAACCACTAGCCTAGACACCGCAAAGTCGGTTAGGATAAACGGCCGATGTCTATACTAGTCCTTTTCCTATTGAGCGCGATGTCCTTAGGTCTGAGTCTAATCTTTTTTTAATTAATTGTGGTCGATGCAAAATGCTTAGGTGTTTTCTGGGGTCCTGGGAAGGGTGATGAAATCCCCACCCAATCTGAGTTTGGTCAATTAGCCCCTTAGAATCCGGTTAAATTATGCAAAACAAATAAAATTTCACTTGCAATCAGAATTTTTTTAGCGCGGCGCAAAGAAACCTGCAGAAAATCTGTTATTTAGAAGGGGTAGAAAGACTCTTTACGCAAAGAAATCCTGCAGAAAACTTTTTACAGAGAGATATATGGGAGATTGCAGAGGGGAAGAAAAGGGAACAAACAGTGCAAATCTGATGCGCTGACGTGGCAGATCGGCGGCGGAACCGCGGCGTAGGGGGCACTTATGCGGTGAAAACGCGGCGTTCTGGTGGGATCGCGCTCTGGAAAAATTTCTGTGGTTCTGTACCTTCAATTCCTCTCTGTTCTTATGTACCAAATTTTGATTTGCCCTCTGTAAAATTCCAGATCCTTGATTCTTCGCTGTTCCTGCAAGATCCAAAAGATACACCCTTCAAACAGATCAAATTTGATTATTTTTTTATATTTTTTATATTTTTATATTTTTATAATTTTTAAAATTTATATCAACCCGAAAATTTACAAAAAAAGAAAGATTACGTCGTCCCCGGCAACGGCGCCATTTGATTAGTCCAAAAATTTGAGTTTACCGCAATCAGAAACGGCGTCGCTTGGCAGCTAGCCGGTGAGTACGGGTCGATCCACAGAGACGAGTAAATTCCTTTTATGTGTTTTAACGAGTTGAATCTATTTGTAGTTTTGATTGGTTTATAAAAAAATACTGGATCTAATTAATCTAATTAAGAATCTTGCTAGGGTTAGGTTTAGGGGAAGTTTTGGAGATTAAGGTTCTTCCTCACCGCTTTCAATGCCATTTTTTATAGATCTATTAGATGTTAAGTTAATTATTAATAAAGTGGATACGAATCTTTTGGGAAGATGTTTCTTCCTCTAGATTTGTATCCTTCCTTTGTTGATAATTATCCTAACCCTCACGGAAAACGTGCGCAACCGGCCCTTTATACTACGGTTCATCGTTACCTCGAAGGGTAGGATGCCGCAGAGAGCGGTTGTGCTCGTATGCGTGAAGTTCTAATTCATTAGGTGAAGGTGGCATTGAAATGGGCGAGAGATCTCATCTCTCAACCCTTTCCCTAAGGCTAACCCTAACAAGCGAGGAGACTACTCGCTCATTAGGGGATGAGAAGACATTATAATTAAAAGAACAGAAATAAAATACTTACTAATTCGATGGCTCCCTCTAAACAAGAAGAACAGATCTGAATTTTTGCTCCCAGAAAGTCTGAATTTTATTGATTGAAAAGAGGCATACATTTTTCAGATCTAGGATTACAATTTATAGAAAAATAGGAAATCTAGGGTTACAGACTCTCGCGCTTGCGTAATTACAGATTTGCCCACGTAAAATCCCAGCACCCAAACCGTCGCAACAGTACAGAAAATCTGCACCGACATGGGCTCTGAATGGCCGCGGATCCGCGGCATTTGTTGGCTTGGGCCGTGGATCCGCGGCCCTTTGGTGGGCTTGGGCCACCAAAATCTCTGGAGTTCTTTGTGGTTGTCTGGGCTTCTTATTTTTATATTTCTTTTTCTCTGTTGGCTTCTCACTCTTCTCCAGATCTTCAGTGAAGACTTGTATTGGGCTTTTTAACTGTTTCACCTTGACATTCGTTGCCTTGCACCTATGTGAACTGGGCTTGACTAGGATTCGTCTAATTGTTGGTCAAAAGTCCATTTTCTGTTGTTTTGTGTCTTTTTCACTGTATTTTCTCCAGAAACCTGTATCCTGTAATATGCAACAAACGTGCGTCAAGAGTACCTGTTTATTTATAAAAAGGATAAGAATAGGGGAATGATAAATGCAATATTATGGTCTGAACAGGGCACTACATAACTTTCTGTGGATGCTATGAGATTACATCTTCTCCCTTTTACCTTGTGCGATTTAGCAGAAAAATAACTTTCTAGCACTGCCGCACGCTCTATCGCCAAATGGGACGAATTCGTTATAGCATCCCTTAAGAAATTTTATCCCAATCATAAGACCGCACGTGTTCGAAGCGAGATTAACCAGTTTACCCAACATCCCAACGAACTATTCTGGAAATGCTTTGAAAGGTTTAAAGATCTTCTTTTCAAATGCCCTCATCACAGAATCAATAGATGGGATCTTTGCCGAATTATATATGAGGGTGTTAATCCAGCGACAAAACAGATGCTTGAAACCATTTGTCAATGCCATTTCATGTCTAAAAACGATGGTGAAGCTTTGCAATTTCTGGAAGATCTCGCCGAACAAACTTTGCAGTGGGAAAGCGTTAGGACAACTTTATCTAGGGAAGGTATTCATTAGCTTGATGTTTCCATCGTAGTGAAAACTGAAATGGCAGCGATGTAAAAGAAACTCGAAGCTATGGAAAACAAATTCTCATCAGCTTCCGTAAACCAAGTTACGCTCCCAAAAACCGTGTGTGGTTGCTGTTCTGACCCATCACACTTAACGGAAGAATGTCCTTTGAAGGTCAAGAACAAACTAATGCTGCTTTTCAGCAACGACCTAGAAACGTTCCTTATTCTTCCATATACAATCAGGGATGGAGGAGTCATCCTAATTTTGCTTGGAACCAGAAACAAACTCAAAATCAAAACCAGTTCCCAAGCAACTATCAAAGGCCTCCCCCACAGCAGCAGCAGCCACCACAAAAAAACAGCACCAACTGCAACCTTCTCAAAACCCGGCCAACAACTTTGATCCTTATAATAATATTTCAACGTCAGGTACCGATAAATCTCTGCGCTCGAACGTAACTTGGAAACGTTTATTAAACAATCTACACAAACGACGGCTAATTTAACATCTTCTATCTAAACGTTAGTGCAGCACACCGCTTCCCATGGTGAAAGCATTAAATCCATAGAAGTACAACTTGCACAGTTAAATGCCGCGATGTGTGAGCGAGAGAAAGGGAAACTTCTATCTCAACCTCTACCGAATCCTGGCCACTCACAAAGTCATAATGCGAGTGTCGTAACCACGTTGAGATCTGGAAGAGTGCTGAACAATCATGTCGGTGAACAAGTTGATGACGTTGAATCAAATGAAACCCCGGCTATTTCTTCTAACCCTAATTCGTCTAGTCCATCCTCTTCTTCTGAGCCTATTCTCCGTTC
Source organism: Agapanthus africanus (assembly GCA_030015575.1). Taxonomy (NCBI): domain Eukaryota; kingdom Viridiplantae; phylum Streptophyta; class Magnoliopsida; order Asparagales; family Amaryllidaceae; genus Agapanthus; species Agapanthus africanus. The sequence continues at coordinate 205,046,893 of CM057341.1, read as the reverse complement.
TTCCCTAGGCTAAAACTCTCAGCCCACTTCCTTGAGTCAACTTAAAACGATCCTAACTCCAATTCTGGGATCCATTCCATCCCCACAAACTTCTCTTCAAAAGTTAGACCCAACCCTTATTGATAAAGCTTCTTTTCCACATAAGTTGAGGGCCAACAAACCAAGTCCCCAAATGGAGAAGATCATGGTCATATTAAAGCAAGTTAACATAAATATCCCTATCCTAGATGCTATCAAACAAGTTTCGTCCTATGCGAAAATTTTAATGGACTTGTGCACTAGAAAGAGGAAAACTCAAGTACCTAAAGAGGTTTTCTAAGCGAGTAATATGAGCAATTGTCTTACTCAATTGGTGCCGACGAAACAAAAGGACCCCGGATGTGCTATAATATCTATAACCAATTGGGGTAAAAATATCAATCGTGCTCTACTCGATTTAGGTTCTAGTGTTAACTTGCTCCCGTATTCTGTCTACAAGTAATTAGGGATATGAGAATTGAAACCTACGCATTGCACTCTTCAGATGGCTAATCGAACTATCACCCAACCTACGGGTGAGCCAGAGAACGTGCTAATCAAAATCGGGGAATTTATATTCCCTGTGGACTTTATAGTTATAGATACACAGCCTGTAGCGAACCCACGAAACCAAATTCCGGTGATTCTAGGTCGACCTTTCCTCGCAGCTTCAAACGCGATAATCAATTGTCGTAAGGGTTCAATGTACCTGTCCTTTGAGAAGATGACAATTGAGCTTAACATTTACAAGCTAGGAAGTCAACCATCAGAACCCTATGCTCATGTATATTCTGTCGAAAAGATAGCTTCCGACAGTTGAGAATTTGAGGAGATTCATGATTCTGATCTTGACGCCACTAGTGTGTTATGGTTTGACCCTACTGTTTATTATACAAGTGAAGACCGTTCTGTCAAAAAGTCCACACCTAAGTTCGAACCCTTTGACTTGTCGAATGATTTAGTCGAGCTATCCGAGTTTCATAACTCCCTTTCCGATGAGATTATCATTCGGAATCTTGATGAAAATTTTGAAGATATTTTTGCTGAAGAACTCGCATTCCTAGAAGACATGGGAGTTGTGATGAATCAACCACCCAAAGAAGTCAAACCTCCACCCCTTCTTCTTATCAAGAATGAGAATGCGAGTAGTGCACCATCACCGTTTCGTCTTTACCAACCGAGACGTAAACCCGATCGATTCCGCCTCCTATCTCCCCACTTCCTCACATCTATAATCTTCCACCAACCTTTGTGTTACATCGATAAAATATTCGAATGGTTGGTGTTGACTTTTGGTCTTTGTAAAACTTTGCATAGACCAATAACTTTACCCCTTCATAATTTTAAATGATTAATACAATTTTACTCAAGTTTAGGGGGGGAGGGGAGAAAATATTTTGGCTCTTGAAAGAAAATAAATTTTTTACAAAATTGTGAGCCAAAAATAAGTTTGGGGGAGAATTTTCACTGTCATTATTTCTTGTCCCCGTTACTAACTTTTCCTCCCAAATCTACAGGTTTTAAGCTTAACAGATGATATCGGTGAGGACACTGCTGCAAATAGATTTGGGGGAGGTTTGTGCTTATTCACGCATCATTTTTTTGCATTACTAAATATAAGAACAATTTTTTTTTTATAATGAAATTTAGAAAGTGAAAAATTACATATGAAAGATAGAAAGAGTTTGAGAAAAGCAAGAAAGCTAGATATTTTCTTAAATGAAACTAGTAATAAGTAGTCATGAGCTGTTGTTCCAGGAGTTAGTAAGATAAAGGAAATTACTAATCTAAAGATAAAAATAAGTCTGAAAAAAAGTCCCTATTCTTGAGTTCAAACATTTGAACGTTGAAACCCTACTATATGCACTTGCACACATCTTGAAACTTGGGATAGTAGAGGATATCTTGAAATGCTCTTTTCTTAAAGCCTTAGTATGAAGGAAACATAAAATATAAATGGAGAAGAAAAATGAACACTGATTTTGTAATTACTTAAGGCAGCATAAAAAAATATAGCGAGTGTGCTTTATCACCTAGTGCCTTAGACCAACTGGTTTGGGAGCCACTGCTAATTCTTAGGTGTTGCAAGACAAGGATAATTAAGCCTTAATGAGCGAGCACATTTAGTAATCGGTCGGTTAGTACCTCAATAAGTATTAATGGTCGCATGAAGAATGTGTGAGCAATTCCATCTGAAAGTATTCACAGACTAAAAAGTATTAAGGAAGATGGACAAGGGTATGATAGCTTGAATTGAATTCTCTAAGTGTAGGGATGTCTTTTACACACACGTAGGGGTATATGATCGATGTTTGGAAGAAAGGTAGGGAGGAAGACTCAAGGTGACGTTTTGTTGAGGGTTGATGTGATTTCTGATATCTTTCATGGCTATTAAGATGGGGCTCATAGCAACTAAAAAGATAGTGTAGTTTGAAACTCTTCTTTTCAAGTTCTTTCTTTTATATTTTCTCATCTTTGTATATAACTTTCATCTTCTTTCTTTCATTATGGGATTTTGTGGGTGTAATCTGCTAAAAACCCTAAGGAGACAACACTCCTCCTACTAGGGAAACCTAGATGTTTAAAGGCTTGTTGCATGTGCTAAGTGCAATCGTGTTGCCTACGAAAGTGTGCTTGGTTTTACTTTTTCTTTTTTTTCTCCCTCTCTTGAATAACTAGTTTGCTCGGGACGATCAAAGTTAAGGTTGTGGGTATTTGTTCAGTCAAAAATATTGCACATTTGATGGAACATTTTCCTTACTTTTGTTAAGTACTTAAAGGTGTTTATTATAATTATGGAACATATGTGGGTTTATCTGCAAATACTCTTTATCATATGTTTATATATTATAATTAACTTTATGAAGGAAAATATATGCATATAATATTTATATGATATTTTGATAATTTAAATATGCATATCATATCAAATAATCCTAATCAATATTCTTAAAATATCATATCATACTAATGGTTAGGATAATATCTTAAAATAAATAACAGATATTACTAATACTATGAATTGAGATATTGTGCAGATATGAGCTCCGGTCTGGAGATCGAGATATCCAAGATGTTGGGAATAAAATCTGCCGATAAAGTTGAATCAAATCGTAAAATCAATAATGGCGGAGACTCAGAGAGAGATTTAAAGAATCATGACATCACAACAATCTCCACGTGTCAACACCTAGAAGCCCAAGAATTTTCAAACCCTGATTCCACCATAAAGCCGCCCAACCACGGCCAAATACCCATATTCGCGGTGGATCCGCAGTCTCCTTAGAGCCGTTGGATTTGGGATTTTTTGGGGTGATCACAACAACAAATCCTAACATATAGGATCTAGGGTTTCTGCTTCTAGGGCTTTTTAAATAACCGAGAACTATACTTGGAAAAGAATCACCTTTTACATCACCAAAATCACTGACAAGATCAAGAGATCCAAGACAGGTCCATGAATCGACATGATAAATTGACGTGATCAATCGACTGAACATCTATTTCCTACGAGATAAAGATCGAGAGAAAATAGGCTTCTTTGTATTCTATTCTCAAAAAGTATTTGTAAATGATAAGTTGATTAATAAAGGTAGATAATTAGTTTAATTATTTTGCATTTAATTTCTGCATTTAATTTCTGCATTACTTTCTGCATTTATATTATGATCTCCTTCTCTATCCTTCCTTCTAAATCTCAAACGATGAGCGAGTAATTCCTAGGTTGCTAGGGTTCGTAGGCTAAGGTAGATCAATGGATGATAAAATCTCTTAACTTCTTTAACATCTTTTAAATTTTATAAACTTTAGCAAAACAATTGTTAACATCCTTATCGGGCGCGCTACCAATTTATTGATAGTCTCGATCGCGATTTAAGATTAGATTAACACTTGTTTTGTTAAAGGCTAGACATGAATAGAGATCAATGCAAGGACAGGGGTTAAGAGTGGTGAAACCCTAGTTTCTTCCAAAAATAACGTAATCTACATTCATCACTATCGATCTAGTTTTAAACTATTAAAACATAAAAGGAGTCATTTTTAATTATTCATCCATTACTACTAAGTCATATGAACCCTACAAGCTTCTTCTTTATAAAATCTACATCCGTATCAAAATAGATCTACAACCAATCAACCCATATTTCAATCAACCCGTCTAAGGCAAGATAAAGGTTCCACGTTTCCCTGAGGCTGACCCATACTCATCTCGGCTAGCTACGAACGACACCGTCTTGATTGCGGTTATTTTCAACATACTTTTTAGCAAAAACGATCAATCATTGCCTTATGGTAGATCTCTATATTGATCACCATATACAATCCACGGGCACAAACAATATGACCCCATACTATGTTTTCATGGACCGAAACGTCCTTAAACTAATAATGGACCGAAATTTCCTTAAACTAATGTTAGACCGAAATGTCCCTAAACTAATATGTTTGGCCCTATAGTACGGATCATATAACTGGCCGTATACAACTCACGGGCATAATCAGTCCATATCTCTCCCAGATCCCCACCGGCCGGGAAGCTCTGCCGATGATGCGGTCCTTCGAAAATTGTTGTGACCTATAGCTGATAATGTGTTATCTTACGGGCCGCCTGTCTCCTCGAGAAATGTTGGATCATCCACGGTGGAAAAAATGGTACATCCACAAGCAAAACAGGCATGGATGAAAACCCGAAGGGGCTCCGTGAGTAAAAAGAGCAGGGCTACCGGCGATCTTTTGAAAACCAGGGAGGGCGCGAACTCGGTAAAAAGAAAAGATGCACTTGCAAAATCCTCTCGACTTTGTAAAGAGAAAACACCTGCATGATATCCTTATGATTCACATAGGGGCAACATGCTTAGGAATCCATACGATTCCTAAGGAAAAAATACACTTACGAGATCTTCACGACTCGTAAGGAGAATATACCCTCTGTAAGACCCTCACGGCTTATGAAATTCAATAATCTTAAGTTACAGGGATTTAAACCTATTTTTAAGCCATCATAACCCCACAAATTTATTCCATATATTTGGTCCAATATCGACTCTTGTATACAATCCACAGGCGTAAATAAATATTTTCCCAACTAAGTCCCACCAAAGGCGAGAAATATTTCTTGACATGGTGAATGACATTTGTGAGTCCCCTCAGCTGGTAAGGAGAAAATACTCTTGTAAGATCTTTACGACTAACAAGAAGAAAACGCACTTAGGAGTCCTCACGACTCCTACGGAGAAAATACACCTATGAGATCCTCAGGTCTCATAGAGAGAAATACCTTTATGAGACCATTACGACTCGTAAAGTCCAAAAATCCTTAGTTTGCAGGGATCTAAACCTTTTACCTAAGCCACCATTGGCCGAAAATTGGTGATGGCATATGATGATAACAATATCCCAGCTGTAGCGATACTGATGCCGAAGCTGGTATCAAACCCCAAGTCTCCGACTTATGACAAAATCGATGAGTATATAAAACAAATAATAGCCGAAATGATGGGGCAACTTGCAATAAAAAGCATCCAGTGAAAATAAAAAACTATAGCCGAAATGATTAGTCACCGCGAGTAAATAGCCGAAATGATTGGGAAATCGTGAGTTTCGCGATATGAAAAGCTGAAAGGATAGAGCATCGCGAAGAAGAAAAACAAAAAGAAAAATGATAAAAGCGAAACTTTACTGCCCTGCAAGTAGTTCAAATAGGTGATTGAAGAATGAGAGGAGAAATATGTCTCCCCACGCTCTGCCAAATGGATAACTGAGTCTTGACAGTATAGCACAGAGTCTATATGGATGCCCGACTAACTCCGGTGAAGTGCGAGCGAGACATCATTAACAGTCCCAAGGATCAAAATGAATCGAAGTGACGACATATTCCTAACTTTGGGTCTTGATGGCGGTATATACAAGGCCTAAAGAACATTGGATGTCATCCCATTCTAGAAGGGTGCGATCATGACTCATCAAGTTCTCAAATAGAGCCTAACCTCAAATACAGCACCGTGGAAATACCTAACGCGGGATCTTTCGATGGTATTGGGGATATTCCAACCTAAGAAGACTACTTGAAGACGTGTCCAGCCTCAGAAGGGATCAGAGACACGACAATCGTGTGGCTACTCGAATCTCAACCTTAAGGATTGCAAGTCGGGAAAATATCAGCCAACGCGACGGTACGATGGACTTAACCTAGTACCACAAACCTAACGGACACCTGTATCTATAAGGGTTATGTCTATTTAACGTTAGGAAGCATTTACCTATAAGCCTGAGGGAAGGGTAAACTGAACACTCCGAAACGAGTACATAAACTAAGCCAGGTCATTTCAGCACAGTGATAAAATGTGCGACTTAAAAGGTAGTTGTTCTTTTATTTATCAAAATAAAGAATACAACTTGTACAAAAAAAGTGTCCTTCATTTACAAGTCAAAATTCATGAAAGGCACGGTTTGTGCAATAAAAAAAGGAATACAATAAAGCAACTACAAAGGCGGAACCCTCAACAAGTCAGCCACGCGGTTATTCTTTTGTTGTAGTTCCCTTTCCCGCTCTACCAGCGCAGAAAATAGAGCTTCGACTTCTTCCTTTTTACGGCAGCATTCGGCGAGCCTGTTGTCGATCTCACGTTTATCAGCTTTATGGCTTTCCACCATTGCTTCCGTGGCTGTAATTTCCTTCTCCAAAGCCAGACCTTGGGTCATGGCATTAGCAAGGGCCTTTCAGAGAATCCCAACATAATGGGCGGTGGCTAAAAACTCTTTTCTTAACCAGCCAAGCTCGTTAGCGGTTGCGAGACCCTCCGCCTTCTTTTGAGCCAACATTTTCTCTTCAGATTGGATAGAAGAGATACAGTGCTCAATCCGCGCAGCTAGCTGAGCCCTTAATAATGATTCTTCGTGGATAGAGCGCGACGATTCGAGTTCATGAACAATGAATTCGATCTGTTGAAAGTAATCCACCCAAGCGCAAACCGAAGCCTCCTCATGGTAAATACTGAAAGTGGCCAACATGAGATTGACCATTTCGGCAAATTCTCTTGCAGAATAGGAGACCCCAGCGTGAAGATCCTTGATGAAGTCCATCAGAAATTGTTCGCCGCCAATCTGGGTGATATATATCGCGCGTAAGGCTCCGTCCGCAGAACTATCTGAGACTCAAAATGTATCATATCCGTTGAGGCTCTTACAAGTGACGGCCCGGGAAGTGCTGAGGGCACCTCTGAGTCCTCGTCATCTATAAGTTGCAGTAATGCAATTAGAAATCACTCTCCTCGTGAATATTAGTCCCTAAAAAGAAGCTAGAAGGGGTGAGTAAAGGATGAGTTTACCGACGCTGGATGCGGATACCGGGCATGGCATTAGACCGCGAGTTAATCCCTCCATAATAGCCCCGGCAAGCCGAGATATTACCATGCTTGTCTCTGAAATCCCAGATGATCAACATGAAAGTTAGGTCAATATGTAAAACGAGCAGTAGTGACATCAGGAGGAGAAAATTACCTTCCATTATCACTCCTAGAAGAATTGGCGAAAGTTCGAAAGACACGGGAATGGCCAAGGTCATACCGCCCGTTGAGGTGGACCCCTCAAGTGGAGGATTCCTGCACTTATAGGGACAATCGCCATGGATGTCGCTGCTGATAAAATGGCCGCTGTGGCAACATCTAAGATAAAGAAAACATTAGGAAGAGCGCTTAATGGAGGTCAAAGAGAATTTAGAATTATTAATGAGATGTAGCATACCAGTGGGGCCAGTGGGAATTGGTGAGGTAGCAGCCGTAGCCATCTCTACAGGGATGCTGACTTCGATACCCGTCTCAACAAAGCCGCTAATGTCCGTCTCCACCCTTATGGAAGAGACAAAATCAAGAGCAGGGGTCCCATCCCTAGAAAAGATGACAGCCATCGCTGCGCTAGTTTCCCCAGCAGATACCTGGGATCCACCTATAGAAGCAGTAGCATATGGAGTGATGCCCATGTCGTTTGGAAAATCGACGGTGGGATCATGGGCCTCAGAATCATAAGATTCAACCACTGGCTCTGTGGGCTCGATTAGCGAGATCTCAACTTCTTTCGGAACATCCAAGGGAGCCTGAGCGCTGGAATTAGCACCAGCTATATTTAAAAAAGCTACTTTTACCTAAAGAAGCATGATGCTCGGCTTCCTCATAGAGATGGTGCGTCTCCTCCTCTCGAGCAATCCGCACAGACCTCCTGTGCGCAGTCGTTAAATCGGTCATCTCATCGCATGAGGATTCAGGGTTAGAAGAAGATGACATGAGACGCTTCAGCGCTCTGTCCTGAAATAATCTAGCCGGAGCATCGGTAGGGACGTCTGGGCTTCTGTTTTATAGAAGGCAATCTTCTTGTTTTTTAACGAGATTGGGAAAATCTTTTCCCATACAGAACTTATTATGTATCTTAGTGATTTTTAATCACCATTGGATCATTGATCCAACGGTAGGGAATATTTAGTTTCAGCGCCAGCGCTCTCGTGCTTTGCACGTGTGCGCTACAACAGAGTCTTTGACTCTTAGTGCTGGCGCTGCTAGCACGAGCGCTCTCATGCTTTGCACGTAAGCGCTGCAGCAGAGTCTTTGACTCTTAGCACTGGCGCTACCATCGCTAGCGCTCTCGTACTTTGCACGTGAGCGCTGCAGCAGAGTTTTTGACTCTTAGCGCTGGCGCTGCAACAGAGTCTTTGACTCTTAGCGCTGGCGTTATTATGAAGCGCTGCTTCATTTCAAATTTCAAAATTTGAACAGAGCTTTACTTTGATTAGGGGAAACAAATGCCCCCCCACCGTTGCGCTCACGTGGCCTATACGTGAGTGCAGTGGTGGCAGCATCTCTGCCATTGGATCAACTCAGAAGTTGAAACGGCTCTCTATGCCTATAAATAGAGCTTTTGGCCCTTGAGATGACTTCTGTTCATCTTCTTGTTTATTTTTTCCTGAGAATTAATTCTCTTTCAGAGCCAAGCTCTCTGTTTTAAGAACTCTCTTAGAGTCAGAACTCTGTCAAAAATTTAGGTAAAGATCAAATATTTGAAGATATTATTTTATAATCTAGGGTTTCACCTATTAGCAGAGCTTTGCTCTTTTTCAGATCATAGATCTAAAGAAACTTTTAGGGTTTTCTTAACAGAGCTTTGCTCTTTTGAAATTTTGGGGGAATTTTATTCCCTTCATCATTAATTATGACAGATGTCATATCTGTTGTAGAGCGCTGCTCTCAAGGAGTCTAACTCCTTGACCCGAGAAGTCTCTCATTAAATAAGAATCCTTTTAGGATTCCTTCCTTAATTGCATAAGTTTGAATTTGTTGGGTGTTTCAATCAGCATTTGTTTTCTTCATGCAGATATTAAGAGTTGTTTAAATCCCCGTGTCTTGATCAGCCTGTCCACTAAACTCTCACTGATTTTCATTTTCAGGTGCTATGGCCGCTCATCTGTACTGTCTTAACGAAATCATTTCTTATGAGGACATTCGCGCACAAGGCCGTTGTCAAAACCAAGAGTTCACAAACGCCCAATGCGCTGAAATTATGAATCGTTTCAATGCACACATCGGTCGACTACTTCCTCGTCGCTCCGCTCTCTTGAAGATTATAGTGAGAGCAATTTGGGGAGCACTTCCTGGATTTTATGAAGCCATGCCGCTTAATGCACTGGATGACAATGAAAGATAAGGTGCACTCAGTTTGTCTGACGGGCCTGATCTCGAAGAAGCGGCTAGATTATCTCATTAATATTTTGCATCAAACTTTCTAACAGACAACGATAATCGCTGCTTATCAGAGGGCGGAGGACATCGGTGAAGACCCTGGCACTTGCGATCGTGAGAGGATGCATACGAGAATGGTCCGAAAGTCCCGAAACATTTTAGATGGCCTTACTTTTGAATTTCTCAATCCATGTCCTGGATTTGATGTCTTGCCATTGTAAACATTTTAAAGATGTTTTTGTTTACTGTTTTCATCGATGTAAGAATTTTATGAAGTATGAATAGCAAATTTTTCGTTTCCGTGTGTTTATTTTATGCATTAAACCTTTTCGCACATACATGAATGGGTACGCTTCGAACACTTAACCGGATGCGAATCAAATGTTCTCCTTTTTTCCTTGCGTAATATGTGATTGACGTCCATGGGTTATGCCTTTTTGTTTCGACTTGGCGCAAAGCAGTTTACGTACTCTTGAGTAGCACCTCGATTTCCATGGCATGTAATTTTGGTAAATGTGGTCTATAGATGAGAACAGTTCGTCTTGAACTCTTCATAGGGTAGTGATGGCTTAGGAAACAGGTTCAGATCTGCCTCCTACGACTTTTCAATTTTATAAGCTGTGAGGGTCTCACAAAGATTTTTCTCCATACGAGTCGTGAGGATCTCGTAGGTGTATTTTCTCCTTAGGAGTCGTGAGGATCTCGTAGGTGTATTTTCTCCTTAGGAGTCGTAAGGACTCCTATGTGCGTTTTCTCTTGAGAGTCGTAAGGATCTCACAAGAGAATTTCTTCCTTACAAGTCGAAAGGACTCGTAAGTGGTTGATGAGTTGACTTGTTCCCGAGTTAAAGCGTTGCTTCGACGGGGAGGTTGAGGGTTGTCTTTCTCCGTTTTCTACGGTGTCGGGATCGACTTTCTTCGTTTTCTACGGTGTCGGGATCGACTTTCTCCGTTTTCTATGGTGTCGGGATCGACTTTCTCCGTTTTCTCCGGTGTCGAGAATCGACTTTCTCCGTTTTCTACGGAGTCGAGGATCGACTTTCTCCATTTTCTACGGTGTCAAGGGTTGACTTTCTCCGTTTTCTACGGCGTCGAGGATCGACATTCTCCGTTTTCTACGGTGTTGGGGGTTGACTTTCTCCGTTTTCTACGGTGTCAAGAATCGACTTTCTCCATTTTCTACGGTGTCAGGGGTTGACTTTCTCCGTTTTCTCCGGTGTCGAGGATCGACTTTCTCCATTTTCTACGGTGTCGGGGGTTGACTTTCTCCGTTTTCTACGGTGTCGAGGATCGACTTTCTCCGTTTTCTATGGTGTCGGGGGTTGACTTTCTCCGTTTTCTACGGTGTTGAGGATCGACTTTCTCCGTTTTCTACGGTGTCGGGGGTCGACTTTCTCCATTTTCTACGGTGTCGGGGGTTGACTTTCTCCGTTTTCTACGGTGTCGAGGATCGACTTTCTCCGTTTTCTACAGTGTAGGGGGTTGACTTCAGGTTGTCTGTGAACCGTGGAGTCTTGGAACTAGGGAGTTTGTCGTGGCTCCGATTGTTGATGTCACGTCCATATCCTGCTGGAATGAGGAGGAACGCCGTTGATGATCTCTTGGGTGGAGATGCCGCCGTTGAAATCTGACTCTGCCTTTGACAGAGTTTGTTGGGACATGTGGTTCACCTTTTCGTTTATGCCCATAGATTGTATACAGGAGTCAGTATGGACTTACCTGCAGGGCAAGGGTTTCATTTCATATGTTTTTTTTGTTTTCTTTCCGCGATGCTCTATCATTTCAGCTTTTTTGTATCACGAAATTCGCGATTGCCCAATCATTTCGGCTATTTTTTCTTTTTACTCGCTGCTTTTTATCGCGAGTTGCCCAATCATTTCGGCTATTTTTTCTTTTTACTCGCTGCTTTTTATCGCGAGTTGCCCAATCATTTCGGCTTTTTTGTATGCATATATTTTACTTGCTGATTTTGTTGCAAGTTGCCCCATCATTTTGGCTATTTCATATGCATTTTTTGGCTCGCTGATTTTTATCGTGAGTTTAGACTTGGAGTTTGATACCGATTTAGGTATCAGTATCGTTACAACTGGGATATGGCCAGGAGCGAATCATCATTTGCCTTTATCGGTTCGAACAAAGGTGGCTTAGCAAACAGGGTTAAGGTCCTGTCGACTAAGGATTTTGACTTCATGAGCCGTAAGGGTCTCATAAAGGTATTTCTCCCTACGAGTCGTGAGGATCTCGTAGGTGCGTTTTCTCCTTAGGAATCGTGAGGATTCCTGAGTGTGTTTTCTCTTGTAAGTCGTAAGGATTTTACAAGAGAGTTTTCTCCTTATAAGTTGAGAGGACTTATAAGTGTTTGTTCACCGAATAGGGGAATTTCATGCCATTGATGGAACTTGGTGGGGGAGACGTTTATTTATGCCCGTGAATTGTATACAAGGGTTAGTATTAAACCGCTTGTAGGGCAATCTGGGGAGTGTGATGGCTTAAGAACAGGTTCAGATCCCTGTAGCTTAAGGCTTTTGAATCCTATGAGCCGTGAGGGTCTCATAAGAGGGTTCTCCTTATGAGTCATGAGGATCTCGTAAGTGTAATTTCTCCTTAGGAATCATGGGGATCCCTAAGTGTGTCGCTCCTTTGTGAGTCGTAAGGATCTCACGCAGGTATTTTCTCCTTACAATGTCGAGAGGACCTTGCAAGTGTCTTTTAACGAGATTGCGCCTTTTCGGGTTTTCAGAAACTCACCGGTAGTCCTGCTGTTTTTACTCACGGAGACCTTTAGGGTTTTCATCCGTGCCCATTTTGCTTATGGACGTACCTTTTTTTTTGGTCAGCCTGAGGATGCTGCGGGTTTGTAGTAGTTTAAAGACGTTTCGGTCAGGCGTAGTATTTTTTCAAGAACCAACCGTTTATTGGCCTAAAGGGTCTTTCGCCATGCATATCCATGAGAAAGTAAGCCCCACCTTGGTAGACCTTGTCTATGATATACGGGCCCTAATAGTTTGGCTCGAATTTTCCCCGTTTAGCACAATTGGGGATCATAGGTCTCTTGACCACCAGCACGAGTTCGCCTTGGCGAAATGTCCTCGGCCTAGTCAATCTCTCGTATGAGCGCGTCATCTTTGCTTTGTAAGCCTCCAAGTTTTGCTGCGCCATGAGCCGAGTTTCATCGAGGGTGTCGAGCTCCTCAAGCCGAAGGTGAGCATTCTCCTCGTCTTTTAGCTCGTAATGAACTGCCACTCGTAGAGAGGGTAGCTCTATCTCCAAGGGGAGTATTGCTTTAGTTCCGAATACCAATGTATACGGCGTTGTGTTTGTGGCCGTTTTGAACGTGGTCCATACACCCAGAGAGCTTCATGCAGTCTCTCGTGCCAGTCCTTTTTGTTTTTGGACACCGTCTTTTTCACGATCTTTGTCAAGGTCTTGTTGAAAGCCTCAGTGTAACACCCGAGTTCATTTATACCAATTCCAGTCCTCGTATTTCTTTCTTTGTGGTATTTTCTTGATTTATCGTATTTTGGGTGCGAATGGTATTTTACATTGTATATTGCATTCGACCCGACCCGCTTGCTTGAAACTTGTTTGATTCATATTTATGATTCACCTTGACTTGTTATGTAAACTTGTGCATTTTCAACTTTATCCCATACTGGCATTTTATCTAGCATGGCATCTTTTACGATATAACATTTTAAGTCACGTAAAATATTTTTAAAAAAAATACATTTCATAGCCTGCACGATACCCCTAACCCCGTGGTAGCATCTGCGCATCTTGTTCTACTCCCGTTCAGTGAAACGGACGTGTTTGGATAGCTACGCGCATATACGTGCATCCGTTCTTGGGGGTATGCATTTTCGTTACCTAAGCATTTATTTTGAAATTTGGACATCGCATATATTTTTAATATTTTAAATCTAAATTTTTAGACCCGACCCGGGCATATTTTGGAGTAAATTTGTATTTGCCAAAATCTCAAAACGGACTAATATTATATTCCTTAATTCATTATAACTTTTAATTAATATACGTTTAACTAAAAAAATATTTTATATTTTCTTAACAGTGATTTCTCTTCCTCTCTCTCTCTATAAATATTTTATATCTTCCTAAATCTAAGTTTTTAACAGACTATATTTCTCTCACTAATCCCAGCTCTCCGTTTTCGCTGGCCCCACCACACTGAGATTTCTCTCTCTCGTCCCTTCTCTTTCTCTCTCCTTTCTCTCTTCCTTTCTTCCACGCTCTCCCCCCACAAAATGACGAATTTCTTTCTCATCACTATTCATTTCCCCCCTCTCTCCTCTCGATCTCTCTCATCCTCTATATCTCTCTCTCTCTCTCATTTCGATATATCTCTCTCTCTCCTTCTCTCTCAGTCTCTCTCTCCCCCTCTAATTATAATAATTCTTTTCATGTTTTTTTTTTAAATCTTACACGTCTCTCTCCCTCTCTCTCTCCACCCTCATTTTTCTTTTCCCTGCTTCCATGATCGCACCCCTGCCTGCACCCTCGTCGTCTGGTCACCGCCTTCGCCCTTGCCTCAGCCACTCGTCGCCAACACCCTCATCCACATAGCCTCCTTACCTCCCGGCCTCATCTTCCTTCCTCGACGACCCACCTTCTCCAAACCCATCAACCATGCCTCCCTATCGCCATCGCCGCCGGAAATCCCTCGCCGTCACGACCACCATCCCATTCTCCCCTCTCTCCTTTCCCGACTCCTAACCCATGAGCATCGATCAACCCCTGTGACTCAAACTCAACCCTAGCCACCTCCACCCTCGATCGGTTGCCCTCACCATTGCCGCCATCACCTTGCCTCCGCGACCGCGCCTCGCCGTCACCCTCTCCGCTTCCTTTCTATCCTCTCCTGACCTCGACTTCACCCCAAGAATCCACTGCAAATCCTATCCACGCCTGCAGCCACTTTCCCAGGAACTGAGCACCTCCTGCAACACCCCTTACACACCTTCTACACTTCGCCGGCAACCCCACGACGGAAAGCTTCATCGCCTTCGCCTCTCGCTTTTCCCTCTGATCCGAACCCAGAGACCATCACAGCCCTTCCCTCCTTTTCTTCTTCATCTTCTCTCTTTACTTTCTCTTTCTAAATCTTTTTCCGGAGATCGCCGGCAAATCGCATCGCCGGTGACTCGCGACTCGTCATCATTTCATCACGCCCTCGCCTCCTCTGTCCCTGTCCTGAGCTATACCTGAGACCCCAGTTCCCTTTTCTTTCTTCTTGCTCCTCTTCTTCTTTCTTCTTCTTTACATTTCAATTCTTGATCCGTATTTTTTCCGGTCATCGCCGGAGTCGTGCCGCCGCCGTCGATCCAAGCAACCCTGTGGACGTCCCTTACCTGAGTGGTTACCTTCTTGCCGTGCTTGGACCTGTCCCGTATGCGTGTGTGGGTGTTGCCACATTTGCCGACATTGGACGCTACGTGCGTATTCCGTATCGTGATCCGATCAAGGCAAGTGAAACTTGCTACATGCTACTATATTATTTATACATATTTATTTCATGATTAAACCTGTAAATTGAACCTAAGGCTATTAGTCTCCATTCTTGCACTTCGATGTCCATTATATCATTTTAGATTTATAGCTCGAAACATACCATGTTGCATTTAGTGTTAATATACATAGTATCAACATCCATATTTAAATTAAATAACACTTATTTGCAAAGCCCATAGTACCCCTTTTATAGTTTATACCCTATCGGACGACCGTTTACATACAGCTAGACTAATTCATATTCAATTGCATCTCTAGATTACTTAGTACATATTAACATGATTTTAACATCCATATTTGTTATACTGTATTCATGTAATGTTGAAACTTTCCCTTAAACCCAAACGGATAACATTGCGTCTACATACCTTAATCTGTACCTGATTGCATTTCACGTTACAAGTTCCAGCTTGTTGATTCTATTAGTACACATGCTTGTTTTGTATACCCATGATTATACAAGTTTGATTATGAGCACCCACATGATATCTTGTACACCCTGACATGACTTGCTACACCTATTACTTGACACGACATGGTACCGTGCAACTCTTGACATGACATGACACCTATATACATTACTTGACTTGACCTGATGTACCATGGCTTTACCTGTTACCTGATCTTGTGTCTAAGGCTAACAAACCTGACCTGTTGTTCTAACGGACCGTTCTTGTTGTCTATCCAGACAAACTTGTACCTGCCTGATCCTGTGTTGGCATTTGCTATAGATTATTTAATACATGAGTTGAACACACATAATCTGGGGGTATGGGTAAATCAATGATGAATCCTAACTTGTAACTCGACAGTTCGTTACCTTTACCGACCAGTTTTAGAGGCTGGGCCAGCCTTAGGATGATGTCGTTGACATCGACCATCGTTATCCACTACCTTTTTAGAGGCTAGGCCAGCCTTGGGATGATGCTGCAGACATCATTCATCATTACCCTTTTCCTTTAGTGCCTAGTGGCATGTCTCGGTTTCAGCCCGAGAATCTTCACCGTGATCCCGGGCACGCACGGGATACTATTGAGTTACATCGATGATTCATCAAATTGATTTCAAAGACTTGTGAGTAGTTAACCCAATAGACCAGTTTAGATTACTCACTGCACACCACCCTTCAATGCCCTGATTTATATTGCTGTTACACCTGTTTTACCTTTATGATCATACTTTCATGTCTTGCTACCCTATTTATATGGTATTGCTTGATGTTATGATGCGCTGACGTCTGGATTTTGCATGGCCCAGATCCTCTACCTTTGTTGCAGACTGATCAGGAGTATTTCCGCTGTTAGACCGAGCGGTGAAGATCCTGTTGGTATGCAGTTTTACTTTCCAGGTGTTTCATTTATTGTATCTTTTGCTTCCGCATATTATCATTCCTTGACTCATTTATTCTGGCTCATGGACATGTACTAGATAGTTTAGTTTACTTTCCCGTTCTTGATATCTCTACAGCCGTAATGTGACTGTGGAGGGATTTTTTCCTATCTACAGGTAGCATGGTTGGCTATGTCACGTGCCCATCTTAGCGTACTCTGGGAAGCGGGGCGTTACATGGTTCTTTTGGTATCAGAGCCATAGGATATAGGTTTATCGAGTTTGATTCCTTTGTAGTTGGGTATTGGACCCAATACACGAATCAGAATACTCGTGATTAGAAACATGCCCTGCCACATTGCTATCATGATTCTTGAATCATATCCTTCTTTTATCCTTCGCCTTGACGATACGCAAACCACTTGCATCTCGACTTGAAACCTTTTTGGTTCTCTATTGTTTCTCCCTGTTCTTTGATTCTAATACTAGGATTTGGGCGACTTGAGTGGAGTTATGTAATTGTACCCATGAACTGCAGCATGGTTATAATGCGGTACTCTATTTAAGTAACTTGGTGTCCTGGTCTTGATTCACTTCCTTATTCCATGATCGTTATATTACCTTGCTTCTCTCGGTTTCATTGCTTACCAGTTATTGTTTCATCGCTAGCTTGAATCATATTTACCGTGCCTAATCCTCTTCAGTATCTTGACTTCGGATGAAGTCATCTTGGTATCTTACTTGTTCTTGTTTTCCCCGCACTAGAATTATTCAATTCTGGTGCATCCCTTTGGTTGTTGTTGTCTAGGGAATGGGTTTTCGCGGCACTTTCCACACTCATATTGATTGTAAGGAAAGGAAAGTGATTTTCCATATTCCCGGACATCCGTAGTTTGTTTTGCTGGAGGAAGCAGTTCTGTCGGGCCAATCGAGTTTAGGGCTAGGCCGACAAACAATGTTCTTTCATCGATGGAAGTTAATAAGGAGGAAGCGCCAGTATAGTTCGAGAATTCATGGACGTGTTTGAAGACTTATCAGGTTTACCGCCGAAGCGAGACGAGGAGTTCGCGATTGATTTTGTTCCTGGAGCAACGCAAATCTCAAAGGCGTATTACCCAAAGGCACCAGTGGAGTTGGAAGAAGTCAAGAAGCAGGTTGCCGAATTGCTAAAGAAGGAGTGGATTTGCAGTAGCAACTCACTTTGGAGAGCTCCAGTTCTTCTAGTAAAGAATATGATATCACAAGGAGGACGTGCATCGAATATCGAGAATTAAACCGGGTGACTATTAAAAACAAGTACCCGATCCCTCACATTGGCGAATTATTTGAGCAGCTTAGTGGCGCCAGGGTATTCTCGAAGCTGGATTTGCGATCCGGATATCATCAGGTCCGAGATAAGTCAGAAGATATTTGCAAGACTGTGTTCCGAATTCGGTATGGACGTTTCGAGTATTAGCGATACCCTTCGGAGTAACGAATGCGCTGGAAATATTTATGGACTTGATGAACCGAATCTTTTACTGTTCTTGGACCAGTTTATAGTGGTGTTCATCGACGATATTCTGGTCTACTCAGGGATCAAGGAAGAGCATGCAGAACGCTTGAAGATCGCATAGCAGACATTGAGGCAAGAAAGATTGTATGCAAGGATGAGCAAGTGCGAGTTTTGGCTGGAAGAAGTAAAGTTTTGGGGCATGTCGTGGCTGGAGATGGAATCACCGTTGATCCCGAAAGATTACAGCGGTTCAATATTGGCCGATTCCGAAGAATGTTGCGGAGATAAGAAGCTTTCTTGGACTTGCCGGGTAGTACAGAAGGTTCGTAGAGAAATTTGCTCGTTTGGCTGAGCCTCTGACCAAGCTTATGCGCAAGGAAGTACCATTTGTGTGGACGGATAAGTGTGCGTCAGCTTTTGAGGCGTTGAGGCAAGGATGGATAACTGCTCTTATTTTGACCGTACCAGACGGTTCTGGAATAATTGGTGATTCATAGCGACGTATCTGGAAAAGGATTGGGATGTGTTTTGATTCAGCATGGAAAGGTTTTTGCTTATGCATCGAGACAGTTGCAGACCCATGAGAGGAATTACCCGACTCATGACTTGGAATTAGCAGCTGTGTTTGCTGGGAAGTTTTGGAGACACTACTTATTGGGTGAAAGGGATCGAAGTATTCACCGAACATAAAAGCCTAAAGTACGTGTTCAATTGGAAGGAACTAAATGTGAGACAGCGAAGATAGTTGAAGCTGATGGCTGACTACGATCTTGGTCTCAAGAACCATCCGGGGGAAAGTTAGTGTAGTGCCGGATGCGCTTAGTCGGTCACCAGCAATTCGGATGTTGACTGCACAGAAGGAGCTTATCGAAGATTTCGGAGATTCGAGTTGGAGATCGTGTTACCGCATTCTTCAAGACAGTTGATGTAGCTGCAAGTACAGTCGTCGTTGAACGAGAATTTTAAAGCAGCGCAATTGCAGGACCCAAGATTGCAGAAGTTCGAGAACAGGTTAAAGCTGGACTTCGAACGGACTTATTGGTTCATGAAGATGGTTCGTTGCGATATAGTAGTCGTTTGTGTGTGCCAAAGGGAGACATCCGCGAAGAAGTATGAAGAGGGCGCACAGATCTGCAAATTCCGTACATCCAGGAGGCACAAAGATGTACCGAGATCTACGACAACATTTCTGATGGGAGGGCATGAACCGGGAGATTGCCCGCTTTGTAGCAAAGTGCTTGGTGTGTCAGCAAGTTAAGGCTGGACATCAACGGGTTGCTGGTTATTGCAACCACTTCCGATTCCTCAATGGAAGTGGGAACATATAACCAAGGATTTCGTGACGGCTTTACCGCGGAGTCCAAAAGGCAATAATGCAGATTGGGTGATTGATGATTCTTGGTCATTCAACGGAAGCTTTGGCATAATGGTACATGCAGGAGATTGTAAGATTTCATGGAGTACCGGTTAGCACCGTGTCCGACCGTGGCACTCGTTTCTTATCACGCTTTTGAAAGAACTTACAGGAAGATTTGGGACGCGATTGAAGTTTAGCACAGCTTATCATCCTCAAACAGATGGCTAGTCGGAGAGAACAATCCAAACTCTTGAAGACATGTTGAGAGCTTGCATGTTAGACTTCAAGGGTTCACGGGAGGATCATCTACATTTGGTGGAGTTTTCTTACAATAACAGTTCCAGACGACTATTCAGAGGGCTCCATTCGAAGCTTTATATGGTCGCAAATGTCGTTTACCTATTTGTTGGGACAATATTGGTGAACGAAGATTTTGGGACCGGACTTGATCGTGCAAACAGTTGAGAAGGTTAACACTATCCGGAATCGTATGAAAGCAGCACAATACCGACAGAAGAGTTAGGCTGATACATCGAGAAGATCTCCGGAGTTCGTGGTTTGTGATTTGGAAATTTGAAGATATCACCGACTAGAAGAGTTATTCGTTTCGGGAGTCGAGGCAAGCTTAATCTTCGATTCGTCGGACCTTTCGAGATTTTCAAACGTGTTGGAGAAGTTGCATATCATTTGGCGTTACCACAATCTTTGGAGAATGTTCATGACGTGTTTTACGTACCTCAACTCCATAGGTATATTAAAGATGAAACACATGTGTTGAATCAATCGGAGCTAACTGTACGTGAAGATTTGACTTCTGAGGAACGACCGATGTCGATTGTGGATCGAAGGGAAAAGGTTCTTAAGAACGAGGTTATCACTCTTCTTGTTTTTTTGGAGTAATCGCTCACATGAAGAGTCAACTTGGGAACGAGATGATGAAGTCCGACAGAAGATTTCCCATCTATCGTAGTAGTTTCTTGATTGTTTATCCTTTCTTATTCTTAGAATTTCGAGGACGAAATTATTTTTGTAGTTGGGTATAATGTAACACCCGAGTTCATTTATACCAATTCCAGTCCTCGTATTTCTTTATTTGTGGTATTTTTTTGATTTATCGTATTTTGGGTGAGAATGGTATTTTATATTGTACATTGCATTCAACTCGACCCGCTTGCTTGAAACTTGTTTGATTCATATTTATGAATCACCTTGACTTGTTATGTAAACTTGTGCATTTTCAACTTTATCGCATACTGGCATTTTATCTGGCATGGCATCTTTTACCATATAACATTTTAAGTCACGTAAAATATTTTTAAAAATAAAAATACATTTCATAGCCTGCACGATACCCCTAACACCGTGGTAGCGTCCGCGCATCTTATTCTCGTCCCGTTCAGTGAAACGGGCATGTTTGGATAGCTACGCGCACGTACGTGCATCCGTTCTTGGCGGTATGCATTTTCCTTACCTAAGCATTCATTTTGAAATTTGGACATCGCATATATTTTTAATATTTTAAATCTAAATTTTTAGACCCGACCCGGGCATGTTTTGGAGTAAGTTTGTATTTGCCAAAATTTTAAAATGGACTAATATTATATTCCTTAATTCATTATAACTTTTAATTAATATACGTTTAACTAAAAAAATATTTTATATTTTCTTAACAGAGTTTTCTCTGCCTCTCTCTCTCTGTAAATATTTTATACCTTCCTAAATCTATGTTTTTAACAGACTATATTTCTCCCACCAATCCCAGCTCTCCGTTTTCGCTGGCCCCACCACACTGAGATTTCTCTCTCTCGTCCCTTCTCTTTCTCTCCCCTTTCTCTCTCTTCTCTCTTCCTTTCTTCCGCGCTCTCTCCCCACAAAGTGACGAATTTCTTTCTCATCACTATTCATTTCCCCCCTCTCTCTCCTCTCGATCTCTCTCATCCTCTCTATCTCTCTCCTCTCGTATTCTCTCTCTCTCTCTCTCCTCTCGATCTCTCTCATCCTCTCTATCTCTCTCCTCTCGTATTCTCTCTCTCTCTCCTTCTCTCTCGGTCTCTCTCCCCCCCTCTAATTATAATAATTCTTTTCATGTTTTTTTTAAAATCTTACACGTCTCTCCCTCTTTCTCTTTCCACCCTCATTTTTCTTTTCCCTGCTTCCATGATCGCACCTCTGCCTGCACCCTCGTCGCCTCATCACCGCCTTCGCCCTCGCCTCAGCCACTCGTCGCCAACACCCTCATCCACATAGCCTCCTCACCTCCCGACCTCATCTTCCTTCCCCGACGACCCACCGTCTCCAAACCCATCAACCCTGCCTCCCCGTCGCCATCGCCGCCGGAAATCCCTCGCCGTCAAGACCACCATCCCTTTCTCCTCTCTCTCCTTTCCCGACTCATAACCCATCAGCATCGATCAACCCCTGTGACTCAAACTCAACCCTAGCCACCTCCACCCTCGATCGGTTGCCCTCACCGTTGCCGCCATCACCTTGCCTCCGCGACCGCGCCTCGCCGTCACCCTCTCCGCCTCCTTTCTATCCTCTCCCAACCTCGACTTCACCCCAAGAATCCACTGCAAATCCTATCCACGCCTGCAGCCACTTTCCCAGGAACTGAGCACCTTCTGCAACCCCTTACACACCTTCTGCACTTCGCCGGCAACCCCACGACGGAAAGCCTCATCGCCTTCGCCTCTCGCTTTTCCCTCTGATCCAAACCCAGAGACCATCACAGCCCTTCCCTCCTTTTCTTCTTCTTCTTCTCTCTTTACTTTCTCTTTCTAAATCTTTTTCCAGTGATCGCCGGCAAATCCCATTGCTGGTGACCCGCGACTTGTAATCATTTCATCACGCCCTCGCCTCCTCTGTCCCTGTCCTGATCCATACCTGAGACCCCAGTTCCCTTTTCTTTCTTCTTGCTCTTCTTCTTCTTTCTTCTTCTTTACATTTCAATTCTTGATCCGTATTTTTTCCGGTCATCGCCGGAGTCGTGCCGCCGCCGTGGATCCAAGCAACCCTGTGGACGTCCCCTACCTACGTGGTTACCTTCTTGCTGTGCTTGGACCTGTCCCGTGTGCGCGTGTGGGTGCTGCATTATTTGCCGATATTGGACGCTACGTGCGTATTCCGTATCGTGATAAGTGAAACTTGCTACATGCTACTACATTATTTATACATATTTATTTCATGATTAAACCTGTAAATTGAACCTGGGTCTATTAGTTTCCATTCTTGCACTTCGATGTCCATTATATCATTTTAGATTTATAGCTCGAAACATACCATGTTGCATTTAGTGTTACTATACATAGTACCAACATCCATATTTAAATCAAATAACACTTATTTGCATAGCCCATAGTACCCCTTTTACAGTTTATACCCTATCGGACAACTATTTACATACAGCTAGCCTAATTCATATTCAATTGCATCTCTAAATTACTTAGTACATATTAACATGATTTTAACATCCATATTTGTTATACTGTATTCATGTAATGTTGAAACTATCCCTTAAATCCAAACTGATAACCGTGCGTCTACATACCTTAATCTATACCTGATTGCATTTCACGTAACAAGTTCCAGCTTCTTGATTCTATTAGTACACATGCTTGTTCTGTATACCCATGATTATGCTAGTTTGATTATGAGCACCCATATGATATCTTGTACACCCTGACATGACTTGATACACCTATTACTTGACACGACATTGTACCGTGCAACTCTTGACATGACATGACACCTATATACATTACTTGATTTGACCTGATGTACCATGGCTTTACCTGTTACCTGATCTTGTGTCTAAAGCCAACAAACCTGACCTGTTGTCCTTACGGACCGTTCCTGTTGTCTATCCAGACAAATCTGTACCTGCCTGATCCTGTGTTGGAATTAGCTATAGATTATTTAATACATGACTTGAACACACATAACCTGGGGGTATGGGGAAATCAATGATGAAACCTGACTTGTAACTCGACAGTTCGTTACCTTTACCGATCAGTTTTAGAGGCTGGGCCAGCCTTGGGATGATGCCGCTGACATCGTCCATCGTTATCCACTACCTTTTTAGAGGCTAGGCCAGCCTTGGGATGATGCTGCAGACATCATTCATCATTACCCTTTTCCTTTAGTGCCTAGCGGCATGTCTCGGTTTCAGTTCGAGAATCTTCACCGTGATCCCGGGCACGCACGGGATACTATTGAGTTACATCGATGATTCATCAAATTGATTTCAAAGACTTGAGTGTAGTTATCCCAATAGACCAGTTTAGATTACTCATTGCACACTACCCTTCACTGCCCTGATTTATATTGCTGTTACACCTACTTTACCTTTATGATCATACTTTCATGTCTTGCTACCCTATTTATATAGTATTGCTTGATGTTATGACGCGCTGACGTCTGGATTTTGCATAACCCAGATCCTCTACCTTTGTTGCAGACTGATCAGGAGTATTGCCACTGTTAGACCGAGCGGTGAAGATCCTGTTGGTACGCAGTTTTACTTTCCAGGTGTTTCATTTATTGTATCTTTTGCTTCCGCATATTATCATTCCTTGACTCATTTATTCTGGCTCATGGACTTGTACTAGATAATTTAGTTTATTTTCCCGTTCTTGATATCTCTACAGCCGTAATGTGACTGTGGAGGGATTTTTTCCTATCCATAGGTAGCATGGTTGGCTATGTCACGTGCCCATCTTAGCGTACTCTGGGAAGCGGGGCGTGACACTCAGCCACACCGTTAGCTCAGGGATTGTAGACCGAAGAGTATCTCCAGTCTATGTTATGCTACTGTGCAGACCGGCTGATTCTGTGACTTTTGTAGGCCGGCCCGTTATCGGAGATAATCCGCCACGGAGTGCCGAACCGATAGATGACGTGTGTCTTGAAGAAATGGAGGATGTTCTCCGTCTTCACTTCCCTTAGCGGTATTGCTTCTGCCCACTTAGAGAAATAATCGGTTGTCGCCAATATGAACCGATGTCCTCTGGATGACGCTGGTTCAATGGACCTAATTATGTCGGTTCCCCACATTTCGAACGGCCAGCTAGCCACCGTTGGATGTAGCGGATTAGGATGCTAATGGATGAAGTCCCCGTGAATTTGGCACTAGTGGCACTGCTTCGCATATTTGAGACAGTCTTGGATCATCGTAGGCCAATAGTAGCCCATCCTTTTGATCTTCAGCTTCATCTTTGGGCCGGCCTGATGAGAACCGCAAAGTCCGTCGTGAGTTTCTTGGACGACTCTCCTTGCTTCTTCAGGTCTCAGGTATCTTAGCCATAGAGAGTCAAACGATCTATTATACAGCGTGTTATTGACGAAGGCGAAAGACAGAGCTCCTTTCATGTGCTGATGTCTTGAGGACGCATCTTCAGGTGTTCGACGGGATTTAAAGTAGTCTATAAAGACTTCTCTCCAATCTCTAGCCTCTTCCTGGTCTTTTATTTGTAGGACCATTTTCTTGGTTGCTTCCTTTTCTTTGGATGACTCTGGAGATATTTCTGCTGGAGAAAGAACCCGACGGCTTTGCACAACGATCCTTAAGTCGTCGAGGTTTTCGTCAGCCAGTTCTTTAGCGAGCTTGGCTAGCGCATCCGCCTTGCTATTATCCGTTCGCGGTATGCTTTCCAGGGCGTAGGCAGGGATTTGAGTCAGCAATTTTTGCACTCTCTCACCGTACTTTACCAACTCTGGTTTGCATGTTTGATAGTCGTCGTTTACTTGACTAACGACCAGCTGGGAGTCTCCGTATATAAGGAGGTTTTTGATTCCCATGTCGACAGCGATCTCAAGACCTGCTATCAAAGCTTCATATTCAGCTTCATTGTTTGTCCTCAGCTCTGTTAGGGAAAAGGCAAAGCGTATTATCCCTCCTTGCGGAGTCACGAAGATGAGGCCTACCGCAGATTTGATTATAGGGGAGTTGTGCTTTTGCTTCTTCATAGAAAATGCCCCATCGAAGTAGAGTTCCTATCGGGTATCGATCCCTTCTTTCTTCCTATCGATCGTGTCGAACGAGTGCTCGTCCGGCAATTCACAATGTAGGGGTGAATCAGCGGGTATCAGATGTTCAGCGAGGAAGTCGGTGATGGCCTGGACTTTCACTGCCTTGAGGGGTCGGTATGTTATTGAGAACTCCATCAAGAGGAGGGACCATTTAGCGAGCCGTCCTGTTAGTATGGCTCTTGACATCAAATATTTGAGAGGATCCACTTTTGATATGAGATAGACCTCATGCGCCAACACGTAGTATCTGAGATTCGTTATCGCGAAGATTAACGCCAGGCAGTGTTTTTCGATAGGGGAGTAGTTGTTTTCTGCCCCTAAGAGAACTCAACTCAAATAGTAGAAGGCTCTCTCCTTCCCTTGGTCATTTTCTTGTGCCCATAGCGCGCCTAAGGAACCTTCAAGGGTTGTCGTGTATAGGATTAGGGGATTTCCCTTGACCGGAGCGGTCAGTACTGGCGGATTCTGCAGGTATTGCTTGATTTCGTCCAGTGCGCTTTGGTATTTGCGATCCCAGACGAACGGAGTCCTCTTCTTCATTAGATGACTATAGGGGCGGCTCTTGCCGGAGAGATTGGCTATGAACCGTCGGATATATGCGAGCTTTCCTTGGAGAGATCGCAGTTGCTTGAGAGTTCTTGGCGGAGGCATTTCCATGATCTCCTTGATCTTCGACGGGTTTATCTCGATGCCCCGGTGTCGCACGATGAATCCCAGGAATTTGCCTGAGGAAACCCCGAACACGCATTTGAGAGGGTTCATCTTCTAGTTGTATTTCCGAAGGCGTTAAAACACGATCTTTAGATGCTCCCAATGTTCCTCGTACGATTTGCTTTTCACCACGAGGTCGTCGATATAGAATTCGACGATTTCATGTATGAGGTCATCGAAAATCTTCTTCATGGCCCTCTGATAGGTAGCGCCGGCGTTCTTCAGACCGAAAGGCATCACTTTGTAGCAGAATATGCCCAGACGAGTCCGGAAAGCGGTATGCTTCTGGTCTTCAGGATGCATCTTTATTTGAGTGTATCCCGACGATCCGTCCATGAAGGAGAAGACTTCGTGAGTGGACGTGTTGTCTATCATCAGCTCAGTGACCGGTACGGGAAAGTCATCCTTCGGACATGCTTTTTTGAGGTCTCGAAAGTCTACGCAGATGCGTACCGTCCCATTTTTCTTCATCATTGGGACGATGTTGGCAATCCAGTCAGGGTACTGAACCTCTTGGATGAAGCCGGAATCGATCAGCTTCTTGACTTCGGCGTTGATACTCATTTCAAGTTCGAGCCGCATCCTTCTTTGTGCTTGTTTGACTGGCTTGACGTCCGGAGATATCGCCAGTTTATGCATAACAATCTCTGGATCTAGTCCCGGCATCTCGAAGTAGTTCCATGCGAAGCAATCTTTATACTGCATGAGCACGCCTTTTAGCGTAGCTACCTGTTCTTCGGACAGCAGCTCACTGACGAACGTAGGCCTCGGGTCGTTTGCCATCCCAATGTCGATTTTTTTCAGGTTGTCCACAGTAGTATGTATCCCGTCTTCCAGCTCTTTTGGTGCCGGTGGAAATTCTGAGATCAACTCATCTTCATCCTCGTTTTCGAAGCACCAGGAGAGTTCATCCATGTTCTCGGGCGCTCTTCCTCCTGACAACGTTATCACGTGACAGGTACGAGATCGTTTCTGTGACCGATGTTGATCTGGTTCTACTCTCGCCGCATACGTTGCTTTTGGCACATGTATTTGTGGTGGGGTTACCCTCCAACTGTCGGATAGAGCGAACCTGCCGAGTTGATACTGGTCCTCGACCCAGTTTTTGAATGTGAAGCAGTCTTCGAGAAGATGTCCGATCGCTCGGTGATAGGAGCAATAATCCGGGTGAGAGACCTCGTCTGCTTGCTCAGGGTGTTTGGACCCCGGGAGCTTAATCATTTGATGTTTTATGGCAAGATCGAATATCTTCCTTGTCTTGTCTTAGGGAAAAGAATATCCTCGACCCATCTTCTTTATAAGAGACGGGTCCCGGTTGCTCAATTTTCGATCGCGAGGCATCCTGGACCCGCTTTGTTGTTGTCGAGCGTTTTTTCCGTTCTTTAGTTTGTTTTTGCCTCCGCGTCGGGTCTTCCGTATGACGGGCTGGCGACGAAGAGCATCGTCATTCTCCGCAGCTTGCTGAAGGAGGCGCTGCGTCCTGGCTTTCTTGTAAATGGTCATTTCACGGTTGTGGTCATCCCGGACCTTTTGACCCGCCTCCCTTATTAGCTTTTCCATCTGTTCTTCGAACGAAGGACTTGGCACTTTCATGGCGGGACTCCGTTTTGGTTCAGGATTAGTGTCTTCTAACAGAGCATCTCCTTCTTCATCAACGTCATGTATAACGTAGCAGCCATTGAATCGTTCCCGTTTCTTGGATTGGACATATCCAAGCCCGATCGTTTCCATTCTCCAGTTGGGCAATTTTCGCTGAGTTCTAGGGACATTCCAGATCTTGTTGTAGAACTGAGCTTGTCGAGCAGTCTGTTTGAAGGGTACGCCTTGGCGTCTTAACAGCCTTTTTAATTCTTCTGTGTAGTATCTAGGCAGACGGATGGGCTGGAGCCTGTCAAGTGTAGAATCAGCACCATGCCAGATTTCTTTCTCCACTTTAGTTTCCGTGGATCGATAAAAGAGAATCGCCTTTTCATCTCTTCGCCTGGGAGGGATGTAGAACGTCTGCAGTTCCTGCACACTATATGTATTAAGTGCGTTGAGCTCTTTGTAATGCTCTCGAGGAACCATGGCGATTTGCAAACTCCGATCATCGCCAGTGAAGGCTTGTATTGATGGCCGCACATAAAATATTGCATTGACCTCATCTTCAAAGTCGCTGTCGAAGACCAACATAGGGGTAGACGATCCAGGCATGTTGCATTGGGGCGGCCCTGAATAGACCATCTCTTCTTCCTCCTCGGTATCACTCCCGAAGAACGGAATAGTGGTGATAGCTTTCTGCTTATTTTCCGGTTTATGGCATCTCTCCGTGTCTTCGAAGTCTGGAAGGAAGTACTTGGCGTCTTTGTATTTGTAGACTTCATTCACAGAGAATGGATTTAGCTCCCCCGTTACGGTGTACTCGAGACCGTCTTTGAAATACTTCATACACTGATGCTGTGTAGAAGGGATGATGTTGTATTCGTGCAAGCAAGGCCTGCCGAGCAAAGTGTTGTAGCAAGTCTTGGCATCAATGACGTGAAACTTGATGTCGGTGATGAGCAGCCCAAAGCGTAGCATCAGAATTACAGACCCGAGCGTCCGTGATGACTGGGAGTCGAATCCGGAGATAGTGATTTTATTCCGAGTGAGGTGTTGAACGCTCATGCAGATTTCTTTTAACACCCTCACATTTAGGAGGTTGACAGAGGACCCGTTATCAACTAGAATCTTCCCTATCTTGATGTCATGGCAGTATCCGATGACATACAAGGGACGGTTGTGCTCGCACGTTCCGAGGAGGAGATCTTCATCGCCGAAAGTGATGTCAGCCGTGTGTACTTCTTCTAGCTCGTCCTTCATCTTTTCTTCGGCAAGGAAAGCTTGGAACTGCTCGGGCTCTTGTAGTGTCTTGATCAAAGAATCTCTTGCCTCGTTAGATAGCAGAAGGGCATCGAGAATGCTTAGCTGCGAGGGTATCTTCCTCAGGTGCACCAGAACGTTGTAATCCACCTTGTTTTTCTTGGGCGGGTCCTTGGCTGTCAGCTCTTTGACGACTTGATCATCGAGGGCGATATCTTCAGGGACTTTTTCCTTCCCCTTATCTTTTTTACTCGACCCTTTGTTTGTGGGTCCGAGATTCTTCTCGGGTAACGTGCGATTACGCAGCTTAATGTTCTCGCAGGTCTTCGTCTCTTCTGCTTCAGAGATGGATTTCTTGAAGAGAGGGCCGAGGGCTATTTCTTCATCGGAATCACTCCCGAAGGTGAAAACTTGTGATCCCATGCTATCAACCATGTGACAGTTGCTGGAAGTTCTTTTATGCTCATCAGTCGTGCTTATTTTCTCCTGACGAGCCTTACGCTTCAATCGCCTGACGTGTTGTCGGTGGGCAACATATCCTTGCCACCAGTTTTTAAAGGCATTGCACTCTTCAGTAGGGTGTGTGGTCCTCCGATGGTACAGGCAGTAATTTGGATGTCCATCCATTTCGTTAAGGTGCATACCGCCGGGAGTATTCCCTTTGAAAAGTGGTAGCTTCATTCCCATGGACAAGGCTTTGGTGAACCGTTTCCTTGTTTTAAGTTTGCTTTTGTCTGCCGCGGATATACTTCGGTCTGGTTGGAGTGTTTCAACCCTTTTGTCCAGCCGCCAACATTTGGCTTTTTCAAATATGGCCATTTCGCGCTCTTGATCAGCTTTGCTCTTATGACGGGCTTCGTTCAGCAGCAGGTCAATCATCTCGTCAGACGGTTCCAAGGGTTTTGGCTTCGATCCTGCCCCAGCTCATTTATGCTGCCTTTTAACGCCGAGTGAGCTTCTTCGTTAGTTAACGCCGAATGAGAGATCATGTGGCAACTTGCCACATAATCCTCAGATTCTTCTGACGAGTCATCTCCGTCATTATTGTCGTTATCTCCGCTCTCAAGTATATCGTTGAGAAATTCCTGGAGTGTGACCGGGGTTCGTGCCTTTTGGTTGTATTCCTCCAGCGTGTGAATATGTTGTTGCAGGTCCGTGTGCTTGTCATCTGGCTTCACGGGCTTTTTGGTCTTCTTATTTTTTTCTGAAAACTTCGACGGCTGGGCATGGGCGCTTTGACTATCGCTACCAATTCTTGGAGTCGGGCGCGGCTTCAGCATTCCCTCAATGACCTTGGGTTCCAGCGGACTTTTCCACCTGATCACCGGGCATGCTTGGAGATCCTTCAGCATTCTTTTCGTTTTGGCTGAAAGAGCGACCTCTCATGGAGCTTCTTCTACAAAAGAACACGATGCCCCTGGTGTGTCCACCTTTTTAAGAGCGTGTGGCTGGGGCGGGCTTACTTTCCAATTCTCAGACAGTGTGAATTTGCCCTGTTGGTATTGTTCCTCAACCCAGCCTTTGAAGACGAAGCAATCTTCGATTGGATGGCCTACTACTCGGTGATAGGGGCAATAATTGGGATTGTTGACATCACTGGGCTGCAGTGGGCGTTTTGGATCTGGCAGATTGATGAGCCTGTTGCGCATCGCCAGCTCGAATAGTCTCCTCGTTTTATCTCGGGGAAACGAATAAGGGCGCTTCAACTTCTGATTAAAGAATCGCTGTCTATCGTCTTGACGAACAGTTGGTTTTGGACCACTGGGCTGCTGCTGAGCATTGGCGACGAAGGTCGCTTTCCCTTTCCTCTTTTCGTTTCGAGGTTCCATCTTCGATGAAGATGGTATATGACCCATCTGATCAATTTGGGCCAGCTTGTCAATCATGGTCTGAAAGGTAGTCGGCTTGAAAAACATCATGAACTGGGATATGGTCGCCTGCAGATCGAGGGTACCCACGAACATGCCTACTGCAGGAGCTTCTTCGATGCGTTGTTCGCATTTCGACCATAGGTTCCGCCACCGGATTGCATACTGAACCCATGTTTCTCCCGGCTTCACCCTGGCATTGATCAATGCCGTGATTGGGGTGCGTTCGCTAGCGCTTGCGAACCTTTGTGTAAACAGCAACTCCATTTCTGCAAATGTCTTAACGGAGTCGTTTGGGAGCTCGGAGCACCATTCAAACGCTGTCTCCTACAAGCTGCCAACAAACTGGCGAAGTAGCAGTTTGTTGTCACCCCCTGTATTACCACACAAGGTCTGAATTGAGCAACGTGCTGTTGTGCATTCCCCATCCCCTTATATACATGGAATTTAGGGATCGTATATCCCGGCGGGTACTTTATTTGGTCGTACGAACCCGGATAGGGTCGTCCAGTCTTAACAATTTTCTCGGCCGTTTCGCTCACCTGATGAGCTCGTACCTACTGAGCGATATAGTAATCCAGGGCGGCTTTAGAGATGGTCTCCTCCTTGGCTGTTGAACAAGCAGAACGTCTCCCCTCGGTCGTCTTCAAGGATAATCGGAGGGTCTTCAGCTGGAGGGTCCGGCTAGATCATCATGCCGACCATGTCTTGGAATAAAAGCGCCATTCGTTTTATGTTGGCTGCTTGTTCCACAACCTCTCTGTCTTTCTTCTCGAGAATTCTGCGGAGGAACTCAGCATCAGTTTCTTGTTCTTGACGCTGCTCCGACGACGCCTCCGGGCTTTCTTTTGGCCCAGTGAGTGCAGCTATAGTTGTCAGCATCTCCTGGAGCTTTTGCTGCTGTTGCTCCTGAGCCTTTGTCACTGATCGGGTGAACGGTCGGTGACCCGTAGAAGTACGGCTTTCCTTTTTTCTGGAAGCCATATAAACAGTATGCACTACCATGCCCCAGACTTAGGGTGTTTAGGTTCAGTGCCTTTGAGATTCGTCGCAGACACATGGATTTTCTCGGGCCTTCTCCTTTTGTGGGCGGTCAAAGTTGAGGGGGCCGTTGCAGCGGCACCCAAGTAAACGACACCTTCTGTGGTACGTCAGGGTGGTCCTTTTCTTGCCGAACTTTCATCTTCTTCGGTCGGCTGAAGTAGTCTTGGTTAATCACCGAGTCTTGGACCTGTCGCCAGACCTTGTGAATTTTAGAGGACAGCCGCTGAGGGGGCTGCTCCAGCTTTGCCTTTGTAACGTTCTCCACAGGCGGAGGAGATCTTTTTACCACGGCGGTCGGAGATTTCTTGCGCACCCTCCTGAGTGGTTCAAAGTTGTTCCCAGTTGGAACAGCAGCATCGACTTCCACCATTGGAGTTGGAGGGGTAAGTCCAGTTAGGGAATTGCCCCCAGCTTTCCTCACTAGGCGCCAGTGGCGACGTCGAGCTTGTAGAGCAGACGGAACCACCTCTATTGTTGGAAGAGCTTCTTCATACCCCCTGCTCTGATGAGGGGCTGTCGTCGTCGTTAGCCTGTCGAAGACCGACATTCGCTGAGAGGGGATGGCCAACCTGTCGAAGGCAGACTTCCGAACAGGGGTAGTAGCCTTGGTGGCTTCGCCTGGAATGTGAGTTGGAGCGGTCAGTCTTGCAAAGACTGATTCTTTAGCAGGAGAAGTCGCTTTGACGACTTCATTTACTGGAGCAGGGATGGCTATCCGTGTCAAGATAACCCCTTCAGGTATTGCAGGCTTCTTTACGGGCCCATCTGATCTTTGGCCCAGTCTGTTAAAGACTGAGGCGTTGGATTTGGGCGACCCGTTGAGGGAGGCCGCAGTAGTTGCAAGCCGATCAAAGACCAACTTCTTCGGAGCATCTTGCAACGGCAGTGGGGCGTTGCAGCTTATTGGAGGGAGCATGGTCCCAAAGAACAGCCCAGTGGTGGCTTGCGTCACCTGTTCCACTGGCATCGTGAAAAGGGAGGCCGCTTGAGGCCCGTAGGTCACTCCTCCAGCAGGGACGGAGTGGGAGTTGTTGCAGTTGTTGCAGTTTGTGCAGTTGAAAGCCATTGATCTTCTGTTTTCTGCACGGAGCAAGACACCAAATCATAGTACCTTGAATCCAGGGGCAACCATAGCAAACCGCGATTCGTTCGCGAAACACGACACACGATGTGTGGAGTGGAAAGAGAAAGAGGTCCCACCGGGCGTGCCAGAATCTGTTCTCCGCCGAAAGACGCGACCGGGACGTTGGGACGTTCTGGCCTGAATTTTGGGGGCAGATGCTAATTGGTTTTATCCGTGATTGGGAATATCTTTTCCCATACAGAACTTATTCTGTATCTTAGTGATTTTTAATCACCATTGGATCTTCGATCGAACGGTGGGGAACATTTAGTTTCAGCGCCAGCGCTTTCGTGCTTTGCACGTGAGCGCTGCAATAGAGTCTTTGACTCTTAGCGCTGGCGCTGCTAGCGCGAGCGCTGCTAGCGTGAGCGCTCTCATGCTTTGCACGTGAGCGCTGCAGCAGAGTCTTTGACTCTTAGCGCTGGCGCTGCTATCGCTAGCGCTCTCGTGCTTTGCACGTGAGCGCTGCAGCAGAGTCTTTGACTCTTAGCGCTGGCGTTATTATGAAGCGCTGCTTCATTTCAAATTTCAAAATCTGAACAGAGCTTTGCTCTGATTGGGGGAAACAAATGCCCCCCACCGTTGCGCTCACGTGGCCTACACGTTAGTGCAGCCGTGGCAGCATCTCTGCCATTGGATCAACTTAGAAGTTGGAACGGCTCTCTATGCCTATAAATAGGGCCTTTGGCCCTTGAGATGACTTCTGTTCATCTTCTTGTTTGTTTTTTCCTGAGAATTAATTCTCTTTCAGAGCCAAGCTATCTGTTTTAAGAACTCTTTTAGAGTCAGAACTCTGTCAAAAATCAAGGTAAAGATCAAATCTTTGAAGAGATTATTTTATAATCTAGGGTTTCACCTATTAACAGAGCTTTGCTCTTTTTCAGATCATAGATCTAAAGAAACTTTTAGGGTTTTCTTAACAGAGCTTTGCTCTTTTGAAATTTTGGGGGAATTTTATTCCCTTCATCATTAATTATAACAGATGTTATATTTGTTGTAGAGCGCTGCTCTCAAGGAGTCTAACTCCTTTACCCGAGGAGTCTCTCATTAAATGAGAATCCTTTTAGAATTCCCTCCTTAATTGCATAAGTTTGAATTTGTTGGGTGTTTCAATCAGCATTTGTTTTCTTCATGCAGATATCAAGAGTTGTTTAAATCTCCGTGTCTTGATCAGCCTGTCCACTAAACTCTCACTGATTTTCATTTTCAGGTGCTATGGCCGCTCATCTGTACTGTCTTAACGAAATCATTTCTTATGAAGACATTCGCGTACAAGGCCGTTGTCAAAACCAAGAGTTCACAAACGCCCAATGCGCTGAAATTATGAATCGTTTCCATGCACACATCGGTCGACTACTTCCTCGTCGCTCCGATCTCTTGAAGATTATAGTGAGAGCAATTTGGGGAGCACTTCCAGGATTTTATGAAGCCATGCTGCTTAATGCACTGGATGACGCTGAAGATAAGGTGCACTCAGTGTATCTGACGGGCCTGATCTCGAAAAAGCAGCGAGATAATCTCATTGATATTTTGCATCAAACTTTCCAACAGACGACGATAATCGCTGCTTATCATAGGGCGGAGGACATCGGTGAAGACCCCGACACTTGCGATCGTGAGTGAATGCATACGAGAATGGTTCGAAAGGCCCGAAACATTTTAGATGGCCTTACTTTTGAATTTCTCAATCCATGTCCTGGATTTGATGTCTTGCCATTGTAAACATTGTTTACTGGTTTCATCGATGTAAGAATTTTATGAAGTATGAATAGCAAATTTTTCGTTTCCTTGTGTTTATTTTATGCATTAAACCTTTTCGCACATACATGAATGGGTTTGTTTCGAACACTTAACAGGATGTGAATCAAATGTTCTCCCTTGTTCCTTGCATAATATGTGATTGACGTCCATGGATTATGCCTTTTTGTTTCGACTTGGCGCAAAGCAGTTTACATACTTTTGAGTAGCACCTCGATTTCCATGGCATGTAATTTTGGCAAATGTGGTCTATAGATGAGAACAGTTCCTCTTGAACTCTTCGTAGGGTAATGATGGCTTAGGAAACAGGTTCAGATCTGCCACCTAAGACTTTTCAATTTAATGACCCGTGAGGGTCTCACAAAGATTTTTCTTCCTACAAGTCGTGAGAATCTCGTAGGTGTATTTTCTTCTTAGGAGTCGTGAGGATCTCGTAGGTGTATTTTCTCCTTAAGAGTCGTGAGGACTCTTAAGTGCATTTTCTCTTGAGAGTCATAAGGATCTCACAAGAGAATTTTCTTCCTTACAAGTTGAGAGGACTCGTAAGTGGTTGATGAGTTGACTTGTTCTCGAGTCAATACGTTGCTGTTCCCCTCCGAATGGCGGCCTAGACTTTGCGTCTCCTCTGAGATTCGGGGCAGATGCTATTTGGTTTTATCCGTATACCTTTCCGAAGATGCCAAGTTGATTTATGGCACTGTGTATCGGAGGTTTAGACGGATGCGGCCGATGTAGCAGACTTCGTCTGATTCCCCCTCGATTGAGGGGTTTTTGATTGTGGGGACGCTCTTCCCTGCAGGCGCAAGCCCCTGCAGTTAATTACGCTACCGCATCACGGTAACCACTTTCTCCTTCTCCAGAATTTCACTTCGTGTCGTGTGTGTTTGTTTTGTTTGTGGTTTCCCGTGGATTGTATACGGAGACTGAGTAATGCCGTCGCCCGTAGGACGTGGATTAGTCCAAATCCGTATTTACATAGATTTTGGTTTGGTGTTTTTA
The DNA here is from genome assembly GCA_030015575.1 of Agapanthus africanus. NCBI lineage: Eukaryota > Viridiplantae > Streptophyta > Magnoliopsida > Asparagales > Amaryllidaceae > Agapanthus > Agapanthus africanus. Next base: position 205,011,073 of record CM057341.1, on the reverse strand, counting down.
GTTTAAGTATACGTTAGTCGTATTGAGACTAAGATCAACTTAAACGTTCGTCAAGGATACGTTAGTCCTGTTTTGGACTAAAATCAACTTGACGTGGTGATCGATTTAATATATATATGGTCGTCAGGACTCATCACCTCTCTGACGTCGTTGAAGGATTACAACGATAGGTGTCAGAGGAGTTCAGAGATATACCCTTGAACCAAAGTCGATTTGAAGTTTTATCGTTCATTTAAATGTTTAAGGGTACGTTAGCCGTATTTGGGGCTAAGATCAACTTAAACGGGACCGTTTAGATCCGACAAAAGAGCATTTGGATGCTCTATTGTTCCAGTTTAGGGACGTGGTGGTCCATCGCCAGTTTAGGGACGTGGTGGTCCAATATTAGTTTAAGGACGTTACGGTCCAATATTAGTTTAAGGACGTCTCGGTCCAACATTAGTTTAGGGACGTTTCGGTTCAATATTAGTTTAGGGACGTTTCGGTCCGACATTCCCATTTTGGGTCCAATATTAGTTTAAGGACGCTTCGGTCCAATATTAGTTTAAACACGTTTCGGTCCAACATTAGTTTAGGGACGTTTCGGTCCAATATTCCCAATTTGGGGCAAATATTAGTTTAAGGACGTTTCGGTCCAATATTAGTTTAAGGACGTCTCGGTCCAACATTAGTTTAAGGACGTTTCGGTCCAACATTAATTTAAGGATGTCTCGGTCCAATATTAGTTTAAGGACGTCTCGGTCCAACATTAGTTTAAGGACGTTTCGGTCCATGAGTTTAAGGACCCCGCAGTCCATATTCATGTGTGGTTGTTGGGACCCGTCACCTCTCTGACGTCGTTGAGGGATTACAACGATAGGTGTCAGAGGAGTTCGGAGATGTACCCTCGAACCGGAGGTAAATTGATTTAGGGGAGCAATCTTGCTCAGTTAATTTAATTTGAGGACTTACGGCCAAAATTGGGCTAAGTCCAGTTGAAAAATGTTTAGCATTGTATTTTGATTTGAGCTCTGCCCATAAAGGATGCAAAGCATCAATTTATCTTGGGCTCTGCCCATTTATGAATGATGCAGGGCATCAATTTTATTTGGGCTCTGCCCTTTCATTGCTTTGCAATTTAATTAGGCCCGCTAGTTCTTTTTGATTTGGGCCTGGCCCTTTAAGAAATGCATTGCATTTATCAGGCGGTTTGCGCCAGTCAGAGAGCGCAAGCGCTTGTGGTGTTGACACGTGTCACGCAAGCGCAGTGTGCTGCGCTAATGCGCTGCGCCTGCGCTGCTGACACGTGGCACGCTCTAGGGGCTTGCGCCAATCCAGGAGTGCAACAACACCGTTTGCAAGTGCAAAGCACTACGATCTGAGAATCTTCAAGAACCAATGGTTCATAAAAGAAGTGCAAAGCACTATTTGATTTCTTGATCTAATTTAGATCAAAGAAAAAATAAGTTTTTTCTTTTTTCAGGAACCAAAGGTTCATAAAAAGTGCAAAGCACTGTTTTTTATTTTGATTTTTCCTTATTTTAAAGAACCAGTGGTTCATCAGAAGAGCAAAGCACTGTTTATTATGTGAAGATCATTGATCTTGTTCTTAGATCAATGATCTTATTAGAAGAAATTTCTCTTTTTTTCTAAAGGTTTTTTACCTTTTTTTTTCTTGAGGAATTCTCTTCAATTCTTCAGAGTTCTCAATAAAAAAATGTTGATCCCTTTGAATTGAGGCTTATGGTCCTTTTTATAGTGCCCATAAATTAGTTAATTTTGTTAAAGAGATCTTTCTCTGAGTGATTTGGGGAATTTTCCCCACCGTTGGATCTTTGATCTAAGGGCTTCTGTTTTACAGAAGAAAATCTTCTTGTTTTAACAAGAACAGAAAGATTTCTTTAAAATCTTTATTCTGTTTGGCGCAAATGCCCCAGCGCGTGACACGCGTCACGCAGCGCACAGAGTAGCGCAACTGCGCCAGCGCATCTGCGCTGACACGTGTCGCGCAGCGCAACTGCGCTGACACGTGTCATGCAGCGCAAAGCGCAGGCGCAACTGAAGCGTTGCTTCCTTTAATTTTTCTTTAAACAGAGCTTTGCTCTGATTGGGTGCTCTGCCTTGGGCGCTGCGCTGAGGCATCTGCGCCAGACACGTGGCGTCTTGCCCTCAGCGCAGGGGATCTGAAGCGTTGCTTCATTTATTAAAACTTAGATTTTCAAGGTAGAGCCTTGCACTGATTGGGGAAATCGGAAGCGTCGCTTCACTTGAGATATCTTTTCATCTTCTTTTTTTTAAGTCAAACTTGTATTTCCAAAAATTTGATTTCCCGGGCCTTAGAAACAATTCCATTGTGCACAGAATTTTCTGTGCTTGGGTCTATATATATAACTCAAGGTCGAGCCTTTTCTTCTCTCATCTTCAGAGAACTTCTTCGATCATGGCTTGCAACCGCCCCCATGCCCGCCGACAACCATGGGAGGTGCCGATCCGGGACATCGTTCCCCGTTTTGCTGCGCGCCTGGTGGACCCTTCTCTCTCGGATGAGCAATGCGATGCCGCAATGCACGAGCTTTTGACTCGTGTGGGGGCTCCTCTCCCTCCGCATTCCATTTGGCTTCGGATGATCCTTGCCTCGGTGCTCGTCGACGTTCCCCCTCCTCCAGCAGAGATGTCCTCGGCAATGCTAGATGCCGCCGAGGATAAGATCGAGTGCTTTCTCGAAGCGCACTTGATCACCAAAGCCCTGAGGGACTGCTCTTTCCACTTGTTGAGCCAAATACGGGCTCGTCGGGTTGTCATCACCACTTTTTCTGAGGAGTGTGGCGTCGACCGTTGGATGGCTACCACTCGGGAGGATTGCCATTTCGACATGATGGAGAAGACGGAGAGGGAGCTGAATAGTCTTCTCTTTCTTTTTGCAAACCTTTGTCTTTCCGATCCCGTATTCGGTGATCTTTTTTAAATGTAATAACAATAATAATAATAAAAAGATGTTTTAATTCGGTATTCTATTATCTGTTAAGTGTTCTGTAATTTTTTAATTCTTTATTATTCCTTTGTGAGATATTTATACGCTGCATAATCATGAAGCGTTGCTTCGCTTTTCAAACTTGGCAACAGAGCTTTGCTCTAACTTGGGGTGTGCAGCGAAATTGCGCTAGCGCATTCGTGTTTTGACACGTGGCGCGCAGCAAGCCTTGCGCTAGCGCACTCGCGCTCGACACGTGGCGCACAGCGCAGAGCGCAGCGCACTTGCGTTAGCGCACCAGTGTTAAACACATGGCGAGCAGCGCAACGCGTAGCGCAACTGCGCCTGCGCGCCTGTGTTAGTCACGTGGCGCGCAGCGCAAGATTCGAAGCATTGCTTCAATTTTGACTCTTAAATTTCTAAACAGAGTTTTTCTCTGATTAGAAGAAGCAGAAGCGTTGCTTCATTTCCCGTCTTGGAATTTGAACAGAGCTTTGCTCTGATTGGGGTGAACAAATGCCCCCCCACTGTTGCGCTTACGTAGCCTTCCAAGCGTGAGCGCAGCGGTGGCAGAATTCCAACCATCGCGGCAACTCTTGGAAGTTGAAAGGGCGTTTGATGCCTATAAATAGGACCTTTGGTCCTTAGATGATTTTCATCTTCAAGACTTTTACTTTCAAAAACTTCAGAGCTTTGCTCTTGCCTTCAAGAACTCCCTGGGTTAGATTTTCTTTAAAAGAAACTATTTAGGTAAGAATTAATCTTGAATTAAATCAATTTTAATTAATAGAGCTTTGCTCTCATAGATTTTTGATCTAAAGAGAAACCCTTTGAGGTTTCACCAAATAGAGCCTTGCTCTTAAGAATCTGTTTCAGGGTTTCTTAACCCATGAACAGACCCTTGCATCTTTGGCAAAACATAGATCTTTGATCTAAGAAAAATGATGTACTCTTAAGAGTTTGAATATGGATAATGAAAACTAAAAATGGAGTTTTGTATCTAATGGATTATATCATCTTTTAATAGTAACGATCTTAGAGTTCTCAGGAAATTTATTTAAATTCCCCTTATTAGGATTTTGGTAATCACTCCTGTTTGCAGAGCACTGCTCTCGAGGAATTCAACTCTCTGTGTATATATATATTTTTTATCGCTAATCTTCCTGTGGTATTTCCTCCAGGCATAATGGCAGTGCGTCTACATAGTTTGCACGAGTTCATCACCTACGAAGATATCCGCGCACAGGGCCGTCATCAAAACCAGGAGTTTACGGACACCCAGTGTGCGGAGGTCATGGGTCGCCTCAACGCAAGTGGTGGTTGGCTGCTTCCTCGTCGTACAGCCCTTTTGAAGGTCGTGCTGGGAGCAATATGGAGAGCACTTCCGGGGTTTTACGAGGCCCTGCCGCTCAATGCGCTGGATGATGCCGAAGACAAGGTGCATTCAGTGTACCTGACGGGGCTGATCTTGAAGAAACGGCGGGACAGCTTCATCGACATCCTACATCAAGTCTTCTAGCAGATGACGATAATCGCTGCTTATCAAAGGATATGGGGCTTTGCCGAAGACCTTGACACACAGGAGCGCGAGCAGCTGCGCACAAGAATCATCAGAAAGGCCAGGAGAACTCTGGATGGACTTACTTTTGAATTCCTCAATCCGTGCCCCGGATCCGAGGTTATACCTTTGTAAACATTTTGATAATGTTATTATTTATTTCTCCATGATTGTAAGAACCCCTTTTTATGATATGAATAGAAAATTTCCATTTCAGCTTGTCTTATTCCTCGTTCTGAACCGTTTGCACATGCATGAATGAGTAAGTCTTAAACGCTTGATCAAATGTAAATCGGATGTTCTTTCTGTCACTCTCTTATTATCAGCATACTGTCACAATTAGCAGGTAATAGAGTAAGCATCTCGGTTTCTTCACGAGATAGTGATGGCTTAGGCCGCAGGCTCAGATCTGCCGCCTAAGACTTTTCAACTTTATGAGCCGTGAGGGTCTCATAGAGACTTTTCTCCCTATGGACCGAGAGGATCTCGTAGGGGTTTTTTTTCTCCTTAGGAATTGTGGGGATTCCTAAGTGTGGTTTTCTCTTATAAGTCGTAAGGATCCTATAAGAGAATTTTTCCCTCTTACGAGTCGAGAGGACCCGTAAGCGGTTGTTTCCCTCTTTGTCGAAACTCGACTTTGGAGAGTGAGACCCGTGAATAGTATGCAAGAGACCGTTTTAGATCGACTTGCAGGGTCCCATTGTTCAAGAAGCAAGTTTTTTTTATCCCTGCTGCCTGAGGCTTCTCTTGCAAGTTGAGACGAATCGGGAGTTTCCCGCGGAGACACTGGTTTCTCTGCGAGCCGACGCAAATCGGGAGGCTCTCGTCAAGGATTGTTTGTTTCCTTGAGTTGAGGAATTTGCTAAGGATTATTTGTTTCCCTAGCGCCAAGGATTATTTTTTTCCTTGGAGTTAAAACGGGCCGAGAATTTCCCACGGAGGCACTGGTTGCTCTGCGAGTCGACGCGGATCAGGAGGCTCTCGTCAAGGATTGTTTGTTTCCCTGAGTTGAGGAATTTGCTAAGGATTATTTGTTTCCCTAGCGCCAAGGATTATTTGTTTCCTTGGAGTTGAAACGGGCCGAGAATTTCCCACGGAGGCACTGGTTGCTCTGCGAGTCGACGCGGATCAGGAGGCTCTCATCAAGGATTATTTGTTTCCCTGAGTTGAGGAATTTGCTAAGGATTATTTGTTTCCCTAGCGCCAAGGATTATTTGTTTCCTTGGAGTTGAAACGGGTCGAGAATTTCCCACGGAGGCACTGGTTGCTCTGCGAGTCGACGCGGATCAGGAGGCTCTCGTCAAGGATTGTTTGTTTCCCTGAGTTGGGGAATTTGCTAAGGATTATTTGTTTCCCTAGCGCCATGGATTATTTGTTTCCTTGGAGTTGAAATGGGCGGAGAATTTCCCACGGAGGCACTGGTTGCTCTGCGAGTCGACGCGGATCAAAAGGCTCTCGTCAAGGATTGTTTGTTTCCCTGAGTTGAGGAATTTGCTAAGGATTATTTGTTTCCCTAGCGCCATGGATTATTTGTTTCCTTGGAGTTGAAACGGGCCAAGAATTTTCCACGGAGGCACTGATTGCTCTGCGAGTCGACGCCGATCAGGAGGCTCTCGTCAAGGATTGTTTGTTTCCCTGAGTCGAGGAATTTGCTGAAGACACTGGTTTCTTCGGAGTTGGGATGAACTGTTGAGATTTGACTTCGTTTTCTGGCGAAGCCTGTTCGGAAAGTATGGTTCCCTCTTCGTTTGCGCCTTTGGATTGTACACAGGGATCGATGTGATCTTAACTGTAGGGCCAAAGTTTTATCATTATTTTTTTATTTTATTTCCGCGATGCTCTATCATTTCAGCTTTCATATCGCGAAGGTCGCGATTGCCCAATCATTTCGGCTATTTTTCGCGGTGCCCAATCATTTCGGCTGTTTATTTTATTTTTACTCGCTGCTTTTTATTGCGAGTTGCCCAATCATTTCGGCTATTTTGCATTCATACATTTTTGCTTGCTGCTTTTTATTGCAAGTTGCCCCATCATTTCGGCTATTTTGCATTCATACATTTTTGCTTGCTTCTTTTTGTTGCAAGTTGCCCCATCATTTCGGCTATTTCATATGCATGTGCGGCCTACTGGCTTTTCGTCGTAAACCTGAAATTAGGCACCGATTTCGGCATCAGTACCGCTACAACTGGGATATGGTCAGGAGCGAATCATCATTTGCCTCTGTCGATGTCGAACAAAGATGGCTTAGCGACCAGGGTTAGGATCCTGTCGACTAAGGCTTTTGACTTCATGAGCCGTAAGGGTCTCACAAAGGTATTTCTCCCTACAAGTCGTGAGGATCTTGTAGGTGTATTTTCTCCTTAGGAATCGTGAGTATTCCTAAGTGTATGTTCCTCTGTAAGTCGTAAGGATCCTACAGGAGGGTTTTCTCCTCATAAATCGAAAGGATTTACAAGGGTTGTTCGTCACGCGTACGTATCCCCAGTCACGGATGGGACTTGGTTAGGGAAATGTTTATTCGCGCCCGTGAATTGTATACAAGGGCCAATATTGGACCACTTGTAGGGCAATATCTGAAGTTGTGGGGGTTTCTTAAGCACAGGTTTAGGTCTCTATAACTTAAGACTTTCAAATCTTATGAGTCGTGAGGGTCCCATAAGAGAGTTCTCCTTACGAGTCGTGAGGATCTCGTAAGTGTATTTTCTCCTCAGGAATCATGAGGATTCCTAAGTGTGTTTTCTCCCTTGTGAGTCGTAAGGATCTCACGCGAGTGGTTTCTCCTTACAAGGTCGTGAGGACCCTATAAGTGTCTTTCAACGAGGTTGCGCCCTTTCGGGTTTTCACAAACACTCGCCGGTAGTCCTGCTGTTTTTACTCACGGAGCCCTTTCGGGTTTTTATCCGTGCCCATTTTGCTTATGGACATACCGTTTTTTTTTCTTCTTTTTATTTTCTTCTCTTCTTTTTTTTTACGAGGTCGCGCCCTTTTCGGGTTTTCACGAACACTCGCCGGTAGCCCTGCTGTTTTTACTCACGGAGCCCTTTCGGGTTTTCATCCGTGCCCTTTCTGCTTATGGACATACCGTTTTTTTTTATTTTACATTTTTATATATATATATTTTTTTATCTCGTCAGCCTAAGGATGTTGCGGTAGTAGTTTAAGGACGTTTCGGTCCGCTATTGAGAAGGCCGGCTACTGCTTATAAAGCTTGAGTTTAGGAAGATAGTGAGCGGACATAATCGTCATCATCTATCATTGACCCAGGATGTGGCTCATTAAGCGTAGTATTTCTTTAGGAAGCGACCATTTATTGGCCTGAAAGGCCTTTCACCGTGCATGTCCATGAGTAGATAGGCCCCACCCTGGTAGACCTTATCTATGATGTACGGGCCTTCATAGTTTGGCTCTAATTTTCCCCGTTTGGCGCGATTGGGGATCATAGGCCTTTTGACCACTAGCACGAGTTCGCCTTGGCGAAATGTCCTTGGTCGGGTTAATCTTTCGTATGAACGCGTCATCTTTGCTTTATAAGCCTCCAGATTTTGTTGCGCTATGAGTCGTGTTTCTTCAAGGGCGTCAAGCTCCTCAAGCCGAAGGTTAGCATTTTCTTCGTTCGTCAGTTCGTAGTGGACTGCCACTCGCAGAGAGGGTAACACTATCTCGAGGGGGAGTACTGCTTCCGTACCGAATACCAACGCATATGGCGTTGTGTTCGTGGCTGTCTTAAACGTAGTTCGATACGCCCAAAGAGCCTCTTGCAGTCTCTCGTGCCAGTCTTTTTTATTTCGGGACACTGTCTTTTTCATGATCTTCGTCAGGGTCTTGTTGAAGGCCTCGGCTAAACCATTAGCTCGCGGATTATAGACCGAGGAATATCTCCAGTCTATATTGTGCTGCTGTGCGAAGCGACTAATATTGTGGCTTCGGTAGGCTGGCCCGTTATCGGAGATGATTCGTCGCCGAGTTCCAAACCGATATATGACGTGTGTCTTGAATAAATGGAGGATATTCTCCGTCTTCACTTCTCTCAACGGTACTGCCTCTGCCCACTTAGAGAAGTAATCAGTCGTCGCCAGGATGAAACGATGTCCTCTGGACGATGTTGGTTCGATGGGGCCGACTGTGTCAGTTCCCCACATTTCGAACGGCCAGCTAGCCACTGTTGGATGCAGTGGATTTGGATGCTGATGGATGAAGTCCCCATGAATTTGGCATGAGTGACATTGCTTCGCATATTCGAGGCAATCCTGAATCATCGTGGGCCAGTAGTAGCCCATCCGTTTAATCTTCAACTTCATCTTCGGGCCCGCTTGGTGAGAACCACAGATTCCGTCATGAACTTCCTGAACAACTCTTTCTGCTTCGTCAGGTCCTAAGCATCTCAGCCACAGAGAATCGAATGACCTCTTGTATAGAGTATCATTGACGAAGGCGAAAGACAGAGCTCGTTTCATGAGCTGATGTCTTGCGGACGCTTCTTCGGGCATTCGGTGGGACTTAAAGTAGTCTATAAAGACTTCCCTCCAATCTTCAACCTTTTCTCGTTCTTTTACTTGTAAGGTCGTCTGCTCAGTCACTCCCTTCTCTTCGGATGATTCTGGAGATATTTCTGCTGGGGCGAGCACTCGACGGCTTTGTACCATGATTTTAACGTCATCGAGGTTTTCGTCAGCCAGTTCTTTAGCGAGCTTAGCTAACGCGTCCGCTTTGCTATTTTCCGCACGTGGTATGCTTCCCAAAGTATAGGAGGGAATTCGGGTCAACAGTTGTTGCACCTTTTCCCCGAACTTCACCAACTCCGGTTTGCACGTTTGGTAGTCGCCGTTTACTTGACTAATGACCAGTTGAGAATCTCCGTATATAAGGAGGTTTTCAATTCCCATGTCAAGGGCGATCTCGAGGCCTACTATCAAAGCTTCATATTCGGCTTCATTGTTCGTCCTCGGCTCTGTTAAGGAGAAAGCGAAGCGCATTATTCCTCCTTGTGGGGTCACGAAGATGGGACCTATCCCCGATTTGATTATAGGGGTACTTTGTTTGCGCTTTTTCATGGAAGATGCTCCATCGAAATAGAGCTCCCATCGGGTATCGTTCCCATCGATAGCGTCAAACGCATGTTCGTCTGGCAAATCACAATTCAGAGGAGAATCGGCAGGTATCGGGTGCTCATCAAGGAAGTCGGCGATGGCCTGGCCTTTCACTGCCTTAAGAGGTTGATACATTATCGAGAACTCCATCAAGAGCAGAGCCCATTTAGCGAGTCGTCCCGTCAATATGGCCTTCAACATCAAATATTTAAGGGGGTCCACCTTTGAAATGAGACGGACTTCATGTGCCAATGCATAGTGCCTGAGCTTTGTTATCACGAAGATCAACGCCAGGCAATGTTTTTTGATGGGGGAATAGTTGCTTTCTGCCCCCAGGAGAACTCGACTCAAGTAATAGAGAGCTCTTTCTTTTCCTTGATCGTTCTCTTGCGCCCATAATGCACCTAAAGAACCTTCGAGGGCGGTCGTGTAAAGAATGAGAGGCTTTCCCTTAACCGGAGCAGCCAACACTGGCGGGTTCTGTAGGTACTGCTTGATCTCATCCAGCGCGCCCTGGCATTTTTGATCCCAGACGAATGGAGTTTCCTTCTTCATCAGGTGACTGTAAGGGCGACACTTGCCAGAAAGGTTGGCTATAAATCGCCGAATATATGCGAGCTTCCCTTGGAGAGACCGCAGCTGTTTGAGAGTTCTCGGCGGAGGCATTTCCATAATCGCCTTGATCTTGGACGGATCTATTTCGATACCTCTGTGTCGGATGATGAATCCCAGGAATTTGCCCGAAGAAACTCCGAATACACACTTGAGAGGGTTCATCTTTAAGTTGTATTGTCGAAGGCGTCGAAATACAGTCTTTAGATGCTCGAGATGTTCCTCATATGATTTGCTCTTAACCACGAGATCGTCGATATAGCACTCGACGATTTCATGTATAAGGTCATCGAAGATCTTCGTCATGGCCCTCTGATAAGTAGCACCGGCGTTCTTTAAACCGAAGGGCATCACCTTGTAACAAAATATCCCTAGAGGGGTCCTGAAGGCGGTGTGCTTCTGGTCTTCGGGATGCATCTTTATTTGATTATACCCTGATGAGCTGTCCATGAAGGAGAAAACCTCATGAGTGGTTGTATTGTCTATCATCAGTTCGGTGACTGGCATTGGGAAATCATCCTTCGGGCAGGCTTTATTGAGATCCCGAAAGTCTACGCATATGCGCACCGTCCCATTTTTCCTCATCACCGGGACGATGTTAGCGATCCATTCAGGGTATTGAACCTCCTGGATGAAACCAGAGTCGATTAGCTTCTTGATCTCGGCATTAATGCTCATCTCAAGCTCGAGACGCATTCTCCTCGGCGCCTGTTTGACCGGCTTGACGTCCGGGGATATCGCCAATTTGTGTACAGCAACTTCTGGATCTAGTCCCGGTATTTCGGAATAGTTCCATGCAAAGTAATCTCTATGCTGTACAAGGACATCTCTCAACGCAGCCGCCCTCTCTTCAGATAGCAGCTCACTGACGAACGTCGGTCGTGGGTCACTTGCCGTCCCCAACTCAATTTTCTTGAGATTATCTGCAGTGGTATGTATTCCATCCTCCAGTTCTTTTGGAGCTGGCGGAAATTCTGAGATCACTTTATCATTGCTGTTTTCGAAGCACCAGGTAAGGCTGTCCATGTTCTCGGGCTCTTCTTTTAATATTGTTATCATATGACAGGTGTGAATCCGCTTCCAATCCCAATGTGGAGTTGGTTCTGCTCTTGTGGCTTTGGGTTCGTGCTTCTGTGGCGGCGTTACCCTCCAGTTGTCAGACAGAGCGAACTTGCCAAGCTGATACTGATCTTCAACCCAATTCTTGAAGGTGAAGCAATCTTCAAGAGGATGCCCTATTACTCGATGGTAAAAGCAATAGTTTGGGTCAGAGACTTCGCCTGCTTGCTCGGGGTGCTTGGACTCCGGCCGTGTAAGCAGCTGATGTTTTAGAGCAAGATCAAGTATCTTCTTCGTCTTGTCCCGAGGAAACGAGTACGCTCGACCCATTTTCTTCATGAGGGACAGATCAATAACACTCAACTTCCGCTTGCGTGGCTTCTTAACCCCGCTTTGTTGCTGATGAGCGCCTTTTTGGCCTTTCGACTTGTTTCTGCCTCTGCGTCGAGCCTTTTTTATAATAGGTTGACAGGGAGCGGTATTTTCGTCTTTCACGGCCTGTTGAAGGAGGCATTGCGTTTTGGTTTTCTCGTAGATTGCCATTTCGCGGTTGTGATCATCTCGGACTTTCTGACCAGCTTCCCTTATAAGCCTGTCCTTTTGTTCTTCAAACGACGGACTGGGCACTTTTGCATCAGGAACTTTTACTGGTTCAGGATTAGTATCCTCCCGTTGAGCATCTGCTTCTTCATTGAAGTCGTGCACGATGTAACAGTCACGGAGCAGTTCTCGTTTCTTGGAGCGAATGTATCCGAGCCCGATTGTCTCCATCCTCCCACTAGGCAGCTTGTGCTGAGTTCCGGGGATGTTCCAGACCCTATCATAGAATTTGGCCTTTCTAACGGTCTGTTTGAAGGGTATCCCTTGGCGCTTCAACAGCATTTTCAAGCCTTCTGTATAATATATGGGTAGGAGGATGGGTTGAAGCCTGTCCAACGTTGGATCTGCACCGTGCCAGATTTCTTTCTCCACTTTGTTTTCTTCAGAGCGGTAGAGTAGAATTGCCTTCTCGCATTCTCGCCTGGGAGGGATATAGAACGTCTGCAGCTCCTCTACACTGTCGGTATCAAGCGCATCCAGTTCTTTATAATGTCTAAGCGGCACCATGGCGACTTGCAGACTTTGCTCTTCATTAGCGGAAGTTCGTATTGAAGGTCGATTAGAGAATACAACATGGACTGCATCCTCCGAATCACTACCAAAGATCAACGTAGGAGCGGATGGTCCCGGCTTGGTGTATTGGGGCGGACCCGAGTAAACTATCTCCTCTTCCTCCTCGGTATCACTGCCGAAGACAGGGATGGTAGCGTTAGTTTTGTTCTCCGGCTTGTGACACCTTTCCGTGTCTTCGAAATTCGGTAAGAAGTATTTAGCATCTTCATATTTGCGAACTTCGTTTACGGAAAACGGATTCAATTCTCCCGTCACGGTGTATTCAAGACCATCCCTGCAGTATTTCATACACTGATGCTGTGTAGAAGGGATGACATTGTACTCGTGTAACCATGGTCTGCCGAGCAGAGCATTGTAGCACATCTTGGCATCTATGACATGGAATTTAATGTCTGTGACGAGCAGCCCGAAGCGTAGCGTCAGTATCACAGATCCAAGAGTCTTTGATGATTGGGAGTCAAACCCGGAGATGGTGATCTTGTCTCTAGCGAGGTGTTGGACATTCATGCAGATTTCCTTTAACACCCGAACATTGAGTAGATTAACAGACGATCCGTTATCGATCAGGATTTTACTTATCTTTATGTCATGGCAGTATCCTGAGACATAAAGGGGGCGATTGTGTTCGCGCGTCCCAAGGAGAAGGTCTTCATCGCCAAAAGCAATATCGGCCGTGTGCACTTCCTCCAATTCATCTTTCATTTTCTCTTCGGCCAGGAAAGATTGGAACTGCTCTGGGTCCTGTAATGCCTTTATCAACGAATCTCTCGCCTCTTTTGATAGTAAAAGGGCGTCAAGAATGCTGAGCTGCGAAGGTAGCTTCCTCAGATGCGCTAAGACATTGTAATCCACCTTATTCCTCTTCGGCGGGTTCTTACCGGCTAGCTCCTCCGCAACTTGGTCATCTAAGGCGATGTCCTCAGAGACCTTCTCTTTCCCTTTATCTCTCTTGTTTGAGGGTCCGAGATTCTTTTCAGGTAGCGTTCGATTGCGTAGCTGGATATTTTCGCAAACCTTCGGTTCTTCTTCTTTTCCCGAAGTGGATTCTTTGAAGAGGGGGGCAAGCTCCAGTTCCTCATCAGAATCGCTCCCGAATGTGAGCACTTGTGATCCCTCAGCGTTGACCATGTGACAATTGCAGGTAGTTCTGTTAAGCCCTTTGGTCGTACCGTTCTGTTCTCGGCGGGTCTTGCGCTTTTCCCGCTTAAAATGCTGCCGGTGAGCAACATATCCTTGCCACCACCTATCGAAATCTTTGCACTTTTCAGTGGGGTGCGAAATCTTCCGATGATACAAGCAATAGGAGGGGTGCATTTCCACTTCACCATTAACGCTTTCCTCAGAGGATGGTAGCTTCATACCCATTGACACAGCTTTAGCAAACCTCTTCCTCATCTTGAATTTGCTTTTATCCGCCGTGGGTGCACTTTGCTCCAGCGGGAGTATCTTAATTTTTTTCATCAAGGCGCTGGCGTTTGGCTCTTTCGAATATAATCGCCTCGCGCTCCCGATCAACTTTGCTTTTTAAGAACGCTTCGTTGAGGAATGCATTAATCACTTCATCTGATGGCCCCAGAATTTTTGGTTCAGGATCTGCCCCCAGCTTTTCAGTACAAGGAGCCTCCTTATTGTCTACGAACGAATGAGAAATCACATGACAGCTTGCCACATATTCCTCGGATTCATCCGATGAACTATCTCCCTCATCTTCCTCTTGAAAGACGTAGTTGAGGAACTCTTGGAACGTAATAGGAGTCCGTGCCTTCTGGTTGTATTCCTCCAGCGCGTCAATTTGTTTTTGTAAGTCCGTGTGCTTGTCGCCAGGCTTCACGGGCTTCTTTGACTTCTTTTTCTTCTTCTTTGACGATTTTGACGGCTGGTTATGAATGTGTGAGCCACTTCCGTCGATCTTTTGAGTTGGACGAGACTTCAACATCCCTTCAATGATTTGCGGCTCCAACGGGTTCTTCCACTTGATTGTCGGGCATGTTTGAAGATCATTTAGCATCCTCTTCGTCTTGGCTAATAATACAACCTCCCAAGGAGCTTCTTCAACGACAGAGCATGTTGCCCCCGGCATATTCATTCCCTTAGAGGTGTGGGGCTGTGGTGGATTCACCTTCCATTTATCGGACAATGCAAACTTGCCCTGTCGGTACTGGTCTTCAAGCCAATTCTTGAAGACGTAGCAATCCTCGATCGGGTGACCCAGTACCCGATGATAAGGACAGTAGTTGGGCTCATTGATGTCACTTGGTTGCGACGGGCGTTTTGGATCCGGCAGGTTTATGAGTCGGTTGCGCAACGCCAGCTCGAATAACCTTCTCGTCTTATCTCGGGGGAACGAGTAAGAACGCCCCATCCTATCCTCCAGGGGTACGTACGGGCGCATATTATTTTGACGAACGACCGGCTTTGGGTTGTTCGGCTGTTGTTGAGCATTAGCGACAATGATCGCTTTCCCCTTTCCTTTCTCATTTCGGGAGTCCAGCTTTAGAAGAGGAGGTTTATGGCCCATTTGATCCATTTGCGCTAGCTTGTCAATTAGCGCCTGGAAGGTGGTGGGCTGGAAGAACATGATAAATTGCGAAATGGTTGCTTGCGGATCGAGGGTTCCCACAAACATTCCCACCGCAGGAGCTTCTTCTATGCGCTGCTCGCATTTTGACCATAAATTACGCCACCGTATAGCATACTGGACCCATGTTTCGCCCGGCTTTACCCTGGCATTAATCAATGCCGTTATCGGGGTACGCTCGCCTCGTGAAACGTTGGGTAAATAGCAGTTCCATCTCAGCAAAGGTCTTGATAGAGTCGTTCGGTAGTTCAGAATACCACTCGAACGCCGTATCTGACAAGCTGCCAACGAACTGACGGAGCAACAATTTATCATCCCCGCCGGTGTTGCCACAAAGCGCTCTGAACTGGGCAACGTGCTGGTGGGGATTGCCAGTCCCCTTATACACATGGAATTTTGGTATCGTATAACCTGGCGGGTACTTGATCTGGTCGTACCAGCCCGGATACGGTCGCCCTGTTTTTACGACCTGACCCGCTGCTTCCGTCGCTTGATGAACCCGGATCTGCTGAGCTATATATTCGTCCAGGTCGGCTTTGGAGATTGCCTCCTCCTTGGCCGTTGACAGAGCCGGAGGAGGATTCGACGTTTCTCCCCTATCATCTTCAAGGATGATCGGGGGATCTTCGGCCGGAGGATCTTGTTGTATCATCATTCCGATCATGTCTTGGAAGAGGAGGCCCATACGCTGTATGTTGGCTGCTTGTTCAGCAGCCTCTTTGTCCTTCTTTTCCAATATTCGACGAAGGAATTCGGCGTCGGTTTCTTCCTCTTGGCGTTCATCCGAGGACGTTTCAGGGTTTTCTTTTGGCCCGGTAAGTGTGGCCATAGCATTCATTATCTCTTGGAGCTTCTGTTGCTGCTCCTGCGCCTTGGTCACTGACCGCGTGTGCGGTCTATGACCTGTTGATATGCGGCTGTCTTCTTTTCCCGACGCCATGTATACTGTATGAATTGTTATGCCCCCAGACTTAGGACGTTTAGGTTCACCATTTTTAATATTCGTCGCTGGCGCGGGGATTTTCTCTGGCCTGCTTCTTTTGTGGGCCGTTGAGGTTGAAGGGGCCGTTGCAGTGGGCACCCTAGTGATTGTTGTCTTCTGCTGTTTAATAGGACGGTCTTTTTCTTTTTCCACCTTCGCCTTTTTCTGTTGACGAGAGTGGTTTGGGTCAATCAGGGAGTCTTGAACCCTCCGCTAAACCTTGTATATTTTTGAAGACAGCCGTTGAGGGGGCTGTTTCTGCTTTGTTTCTGTAACTCTCTCCGCAGGCGGAGGAGATCTTTTCAATGTAGCGGTTGGATAGTTCTTACGTACCCTCCTCAGCAATTCAAAACTGTTCCCGGTTGGAACAGCAGCGTTGACTTCCACCACTGGAGCAGGTGGAGTTATTCCTGAGGGGGAGTTGCCCCCTGCCTTCCTCACTCGTCGCCAATGGCGACGTCGAGCATGACGAGCCGTTGGGACTGGCTCGGAGATAAAGACGTATTCTTTTTCCCCCTTGTTCGTCTGAGGCACTGCTGGTGTCAACCTTTTAAAGACTGAGGTTGTTCTCTGCGGGGTAATATCCAATCTGTCAAAGACAGATCTTCGTGTAGGGGCAGGAGCAGGAATCGTCAGTCTTGAAAAGACTGACTCTTTGACGGGAGAAGCCGCCATAACGACTTCTGGAGCAGCGGCCGTTGCCCTCCTTGGGACAGCCATTTTAGAGTTCCTGGGCTTCTTAGTGGGCCCTTCAGATTTTTGATCCAGCTTCGCAAAGACAGACGCTGCTGGCTTGGTAGTGGGCGACCCGTTGACAGGGGCTGTTGTACTAGTGAGCCGGTCGAAGACCGACTTCTTATTCACTTCCGGTGTAGGTATCGGCATAGAGAAGCTTGTAGGTGGGACCATGGTCCCGAAAAACAGGTCGGTGGTGGCCTGGGTCACCTGTTCTACCGGCAGAGCGAGGAAGGAGGCCGCTTGGGGCCCATATGCTACACCTCCAGGTGAGGTGAAGCGTCGGTTGCACTGACACTTCGAGCAGTTCGAGCAGCTAGAGGCCATTGATGCTTGAGTTCTGCGCCAGGAAAAAGACCAAATCTTAGTAACTTGAAAATCCAAAGGCAACCGTTAACAAACCGCGATTGGTTCGCGAAGACGATACACGAAGTGTGGAGTGGAAAGAGGAAAAGGTCCCACCGGGCGTGCCAGAATCTGTTCCCCTCCGAATGGCGGCCTAAACTTTGCGTCTCGCCTGAGATTCGGGGCAGATGCTATTTGGTTTGATCCGTCTACCTCTCCGAAGATGCCAAGTTGATTTATGGCACTGTGTATCGGAGGTTTAGACGGATGCGGCCGATGTAGCAGACTTCGTCAGATTCCCCCTCGATTGAGGGGGTTTTGATTGTGGGGACGCTCTTCCCTGCAGGCGCAAGCCCCTGCAGTTAATTACGCTACCGCATCACGGTAACCACTTTCTCCTTCTCCAGAATTTCACTTCGTGTCGTGTGTTTGTGTTTTGTTTATGGTTGCCCGTAGATTGTATACGGAGACTGAGTAATGCCATCGCCCGTAGGACGTGGATTAGTCCAAATCCGTATTTACTTAGATTTGGGTTTGGTGTTTTTAGTTTAAGGATACGTTAGTCGTATTGAGACTAAGATCAACTTAAACGTTCATCAAGGATACGTTATTCATGTTTTGGACTAAGATCAACTTGACGTGGTGATCGATTTAATATATATATGGTCGTCAGGACTCATCACCTCTCTGACGTCGTTGAAGGATTACAACGATAGGTGTCAGAGGAGTTCAGAGATGTACCCTTGAACCAAAGTCGATTTGAAGTTTTATCGTTCATTTAAATGTTTAAGGGTACGTTAGCCGTATTTGGGGCTAAGATCAACTTAAACGGGACCGTTTAGATCCGACAAAAGAGCATTTGGATGCTCTATTGTTCCAGTTTAGGGACGTGGTGGTCCATCGCCAGTTTAGGGACGTGGTGGTCCAATATTAGTTTAGGGACGTTTCGGTCTAACATTAGTTTAGGGACGTTTCGGTCCAACACTAGTTTAAGGACGTTTCGGTCCAACATTAGTTTAAAAACGTTTCGGTCCAATATTCCCATTTTGGGGAAAATATTAGTTTAAGGATGTTTCGGTCCAATATTAGTTTAAGGACTTCTCGGTCCAACATTAGTTTAGGGACGTTTCGGTCCAATATTAGTTTAGGGACGCTTCGGTCCAATATTAGTTTAAGGACGTTTCGGTCCGACATTCTCATTTTGGGGCAAATATTAGTTTAAGGACGTCTCGGTCCAACATTAGTTTAAGGACGTCTCGGTCTAACATTAGTTTAAGGACGTTTCGGTCCAACATTAGTTTAGGGACGTTTCGGTCCAATATTCCCATTTTGGGGCAAATATTAGTTTAAGGACGTTTCGGTCCAATATTAGTTTAAGGACGTCTCGGTCCAACATTAGTTTAAGGACGTTTCGGTACAATATTAGTTTAAGGACGTTTCGGTCCACGAGTTTAAGGACCCCGCAGTCCATATTCATGTGTGGTTGTTGGGACCTGTCACCTCTCTGACGTCGTTGAGGGATTACAACGATAGGTGTCAGAGGAGTTCGGAGAACCGGAGGTAAATTGATTTAGGGGAGCAATCTTGCTCAGTTAATTTAATTTGAGGACTTACGGCCAAAATTGGGCTAAGTCCAGTTGAAAAATGTTTAGCATTGTATTTTGATTTGAGCTCTGCCCATAAAGGATGCAAAGCATCAATTTATCTTGGGCTCTGCCCATTTATGAATGATGCAGGGCATCAATTTTATTTGGGCTCTGCCCTTTCATTGCTTTGCAATTTAATTAGGCCCGCTAGTTCTTTTTGATTTGGGCCTGGCCCTTTAAGAAATGCATTGCATTTATCAGGCGCTTTGCGCCAGTCAGAGAGCGCAAGCGCTTGTGGTGTTGACACGTGTCACGCAAGCGCAGTGCGCTGCGCTAATGCGCCGCGCCTGCGCTGCTGACACGTAGCGCGCTCTAGGTGCTTGCGCCAATCCAGGACCGCAACAGCATCGTTTGCAAGTGCAAAGCACTACGATCTGAGAATCTTCAAGAACCAATGGTTCATAAAAGAAGTGCAAAGCACTATTTGATTTCTTGATCTAATTTAGATCAAAGAAAAATAAGTTTTTTCTTATTTCAGGAAACAAAGGTTCATAAAAAGTGCAAAGCAATGTTCTTTATTTTGTTTTTTCCTTGTTTTAAAGAACGAGTGGTTCATCAGAAGTGCAAAGCACTGTTTATTATGTGAAGATTATTGATCTTGTTCTTAGATCAATGATCTTATTAGAAGAAATTTCTCTTTTTTTCTAAAGGTTTTTTACCTTTTTTTTTCTTGAGGAATTCTCTTCAATTCTTCAGAGTTCTCAATAAAAAAATGTTGATCCCTTTGAATTGAGGCTTAGGGTCCTTTTTATAGTGCCCATAAATTAGTTAATTTTGTTAAAGAGATCTTTCTCTGAGTGATTTGGGGAATTTTTCCCACCGTTGGATCTTTGATCCAAGAGCTTCTGTTTTTCAGAAGAAAATGTTCTTGTTTTAACAAGAACAGAAAGATTTCTTTAAAATCTTTATTCTGTTTGGCGCAAATGCCCCAGCGCGTGGCACGCGTCACGCAGCGCACAGTGTAGTGCAACTGCGCTAGCGCCTCTGCGCTGACACTTGTCGCGCAGCGCACAGCGTAGCATAACTGCGCTAGCGCATCTGCGCTGACACGTGTCGCGTAGCGCAAAGCGCAGGCGCAACTGAAGCGTTGCTTCCTTTAATTTTGCTTTAAACAGAGCTTTGCTCTGATTGGGTGCTCTGCCTTGGGCGCCGTGCTGAGGCATCTGCGCCAGACACGTGGCGTCCTGCGCTCAGCGCAGGGGATCTGTAGCGTTGCTTCATTTATTAAAACTTAGATTTTCAAGGTAGAGCCTTGCTCTGATTGGGGAAATCGGAAGCGTTGCTTCACTTGAGATATCTTTTCATCTTCTTTTTTTTAAGTCAAACTTGTATTTCCAAAAATTTGATTTCCCGGGCCTTGGAAATAATTCCATTGTGCACAGAATTTTTTGTGCTTGGGTCTATATATATAACTCAAGGTCGAGCCTTTTCTTCTTTCATCTTCAGAGAACTTCTTCGATCATGGCTTGCAACCGCCCCCATGCCCGCCGACAACCATGGGAGGTGCCGATCCGGGACATCGTTCCCCGTTTTGCTGCGCGCCTGGTGGACCCTTCTCTCTCGGATGAGCAATGCGATGCCGCAATGCACGAGCTTTTGACTCGTGTGGGGGCTCCTCTCCCTCCGCATTCCATTTGGCTTCGGATGATCCTTGCCTCGGTGCTCACCGACGTTCCCCCTCCTCCAGCAGAGATGTCCTCGGCAATGCTGGATGCCACCGAGGATAAGATCGAGTGCTTTCTCGAAGCGCACTTGATCACCAAAGCCCTGAGGGACTGCTCTTTCCACTTGCTGAGCCAAATACGGGCTCGTCGGGTTGTCATCACCACTTTTTCTGAGGAGTGTGGCGTCGACCGTTGGATGGCTACCCCTCGGGAGGATCGCCGTTTCGACCTGATGGAGAAGACGGAGAGGGAGCTGAATAGTCTTCTCTTTCTTTTTGCAAACCCTTGTCTTTCCGATCCCGTATTCGGTTATCTTTTTTAAATGTAATAACAATAATAATAATAAAAAGATGTTTTAATTCGGTATTCTATTATCTGTTAAGTGTTCTGTAATTTTTTAATTCTTTATTATTCCTTTGTGAGATATTTATGCGCTGCATAATCATGAAGCGTTGCTTCGCTTTTCAAACTTGGCAACAGAGCTTTGCTCTAACTTAGGGTGTGCAGCGCAATTGCGCTAGCGCATTCGTGTTTTAACACGTGGCGCGCAGCACGCCTTGCACTAGCGCACTCGCGCTCGACACGTGGCGCACAGCGAAGAGCGCAGCGCACTTGCGTTAACGCACCAGTGTTAAACACGTGGCGAGCAGCGCAACGCGCAGCGCAACTGCGCCAGCGCGCTTGTGTTAGTCACGTGGCGCGCAGCGCAAGATTCGAAGCATTGCTTCAATTTTGACTCTTAAATTTCTAAACAGAGCTTTGCTCTGATTAGGGGAAGCAGAACCGTTGCTTCATTTCCCGCCTTGGAATTTGAACAGAGCTTTGCTCTGATTGGGGTGAACAGTTGCTTCGACAGGGAGGTTGAGGGTTGACTTTCTCCGTTTTCTACGGTGTCGGGATCGACTTTCTCCGTTTTCTATGGTGTCGGGAGTTGACTTTCTCCATTTTCTCCGATGTCAAGGATCGACTTTCTCCGTTTTCTACGGTGTCAGGGGTTGACTTTCTCCGTTTTCTACGGTGTCGAGGATCGACTTTCTCCGTTTTCTACGGTGTCGTGGGTTGACTTTCTCCGTTTTCTACGGTGTCGAGGATCGACTTTCTCCGTTTTCTACGGTGTCGGGGGTTGACTTTCTCCATTTTCTACGGTGTCGAGGATCGACTTTCTCCGTTTTCTGCGGTGTCGGGGGTTGACTTTTTCTGTTTTCTACGGTGTCAGGGGTTAACTCTGAACCCATAAAAAATGCAAACCACGTGCAACGTATGTGTGCACTCTTTTTAAAGAAAACAAAATGGCACGTGTGTTCCGTAAGCACTTGCGCACTTGAACAGTAAACCATTGTTTGATTACTTAATTAAAATTAAATTAAGTATCAAAACTTCAGCTTCTTATATATGATAAAAATATCATTAAATCTATATCGATTTTAGTCTCAAAGACGACTAACGGTCCTTAGTTTATACTTATTACTTTGATCTTAATCAAAAACATGATTAACGAGACTTAACCATATTCCTGAGTTGATTTCGGTCTTAAAAATGACTAACGGTTCTCAGATGACATATTTCGAACTGATGAACCACGTTTACACGAGATCTGCGTCCTAAGTTCGACCCCAAATTTATAATATATATATGGATTTGGACTAATCTGTGCCCTACAGACGACGATATAAACTAGTCTTCGTATACAATCCACGAGAAACTCCAAAATAAACAATATAACACGACACGAAGTGATTTACCTCGAGCAGGTGAAAGTTATTATCGCAATGCAATAGCATAATTGACTGCAGGGGTTTGCGCCTGCAGGGAAGAGCGTCCCCACAATCAAAAACTCCTCAAAGAGGGAGAATCTGATAAGTCACGCAACATCGGTCGCATCTGTCCAAACCTCCGATATATGGTGTCATAAATCAATTTGGCATATTCGGAGAGGTGGATGGATATATTCCATATAGCATCTGCCCCTAAATTTAGTGTAGACGCCTCCGCGTCTCAGTCCAGTTTTCGGCGGTAAACAAAGCGGTATTAAAATTCAATTAATCGTGCCGAACAAAAAGCCTTGGGTAACAAGGGCCTAAACCTGTTTCCTAAGCCATAAAAATCTCTGGCGATGCATTACTTTGCACTACTTAACGCACATACATACTTACATGGGCAAAATAGTAGGGGGTATTTGTTCCCGCCAAAAATTTGAAGCAAGATTCTTAAGCTTTACCAAGGCAAGAAAAAATGCCAAAGTAAAAGTGTTAAGCCAGGAGGTACATGCGCACTACGTGGAGGTCACGTGGTGTAATCCACATGTTAGGCTATGCATGCGCACTACGTGGAAGTAACGTGGTGCAAGCCGCGAAGCCCATGTGCTTGCGCACACATGGTGCAAGTCGCATGTTAGGCTACATGTAACACCCTAGAACTATGGTACAGTATAATAATAGTATCATGTATTTTTTTCAATTAAATCTATCTTTAATTTGGAGTATAATATCTCTTAGATAGAATATATTAAGGTTATGGTTATCTGTTGGTTAAATATATAATAATTAGTTTTAAGTTTGGTTTGCTAATCTATTAGTATCCTATTTAAATAATTCATATAATATATTTTTTTGTAACCTTAGATATATAACAAATGATATATTTAAGTATGATAGTTTTGAAATAGGGTTTTGATAAGATATGGGAAATCATTAGAATCTTTTAAACACCTAATTATTATTCAAGTTAACTTAATCTCTATATATAGTTAACAAACCATAACTTATTATATATATACATATTTATTTTTTACTTATCCTATCTCTTTCACTCTCCTCTAATAAAGCGACGCCCTAACCAATCTCTCTTCTTCCCCATCTCCTCTCTCCCCGAGATCCCCATCTCCATCACCCTCCTCCGACCACCGCAACATCCCTATCTCATCACTGCAGCCCCTCGAGCAACCCTTGCCATCGATCGTCAAGATCCCACCACCGTCTTCACCTTCATTGACTTCTTCTTCTTCCCATAGTCGAGCACCCACACCTCTACCCATCATCTTCCTTCTCGTCGCAGCACCCTCGAACCCATTATCATCATCGTTCTCATCGCTTACAGCCCATATCCATCACCTCCACAACACCCATGCCTCACCATCGCCATCTTCTTCTTCTCCGGTCTTATCTCCTCGCCATCAACCCAGAATCCTATCGACCCTCGTCGCCTTCATCTCCACCATCACCACAAATCCTAACCTCCATCACCGGCGAGCCCTGTAACACCTACAATCCCTTGCCTTCGCCGCCACCTCGCCTGCACTCACCTGTTTCGACCGCCGGCGCTTCCCAAGCACCACACGCCCATCTTCTTCCGAGCACCTAAAACTTCAACCCTCCTTCACCGCCGACCCTCATCGTTGCCATCATTGCCTGTAACATTTCAGAGATATAAAATATTTTTTTTGGAATTTAAATAATAAAATAATAAATTTTATTAATATTATAAAAGTATGGAAATTAGTTTTAAATGGAATAGTATGATTATATACATATAGTTTGGAAAATATATGGAAATTAATATGAATTGTTGATTATGGAAGCATTTATTTGATTTGGACATTTTATAAATTATTATATAATTATTTGTTTACAAGTTTAATGCTAAACTTGATTAATATTTTACTAATTATGTATTAACCCTATTTGTGTATCATGACATGCAACATTTTATGTTGTAACACTTGTTTATATTCAATGAACCATGGCTTCATTTTCATTATGTTTAATTTAATTGGTTTTGTTTTAACTTAGGAAAAAAAAGATTAATAAAGAGGGTAAGGCGACAAGTGTCATGGGTGAGAGAGAGTGTAACGACCGTGATTTCTAATACCTAATATTTTATTTAAATTTGTACTATCAAATAATTATTTACGTGTTTCGTTGATAGAAGAATAATTTTTAAAATAATGTTAATAATTTTCAAAGCATCGAAATATGATTAAAGGAATTTTCAAAAATCTATTTATTGTTTTTATAGGCTTAAAGTGTTTTAATAAAATTTTATAATGCCTTAAAATAATCTACATATTTTTATTATCAATTAAAGTAATTAATTCGGAATTAAAAATATTTTAAAGGATAAACTAGATATTATATAATTTTAATAACTAGCTAAAACCATATGGAATGGATATATTATTTAGTTTTAGCCCAAAATTATTTTTATACTAAAGATAATAATAAAATATAATTTTTGAAATTTTCCCATAATTTTTACGTATTTTAAAACATTTTTACCAAATTTTTAATGCCAAATAAATATTTTTAAATTATCTGCTGAATTTTTATTTTCATGGATTTTTTTATTTTTAAATTTTTTTTAAACCCCTTTAACCTGGACCGTTGGATCACAAGATCCAACGGCCCAGACCCTCGCGGCGGCGCCCACGAAGTGGGGACCACGCGAAAACGCGTGGTCTCCACACGCAGACACACGCGTAACGCGTGGCGACATGTGGCAGGAGGCGGTGGGCTCGGCGGCGCGATCTCGGCTGTTGGATTAAGATCCAACGGCCACGAAGCAGAGGCGGCGGGCGCAATCATCAACTGATGATTCGCAAATCATTGGCAGCGCGGATTTTGATGGGATTTTAACCGATATTTTAGATTTTTGGTTATTGAAAAAATCCTATAAATAGGCACTTCAAACACTGATTTCTCACTCCTCATAACTCCAAAAATTCTGAAAAAAATACCGGTGCCTTCGTATCGACGACGCCGACGCTACGGCTCCACCCAATCGCCGAGGAAAAATCGGGGCGCGGAGCTTTTAAGGAGTTTTGCACAAGCCTACGTCTTCAACCGTCTACGTCTAAATTCTAATCAAAAGTAGGATCCGCCTCTCTCCCTTCTTTCTGTCGCCTTCTTTTCTCAATAACCTAGTTCCAACTTCTAATCATCAACTCTCTATTTAAAATGTTGTTATAATATTCGTGCATGCCTATTCCTTGTACCCTCAATAATGATAATATTAACCCATGTTTTAAAACGGTGTTTAATTTCCTCTGCACACAAAAATATATTGCACTCTCATACTACCTGGAATCTAATATGCTTAATGTCATAACCCATGAATTGTCAATTCACCTCTGATATACCCACACTTACCCATACTATCAAAATGATCTCGAAATAGGTTACTTCCACAAAATACCCTCGTTTAATTAAAATGTTATATTTGTTTAAAATATCCACAAGAGATAAGATATGTGAAATAAATACTTTAGATACGACATACATACATATTACTTACACTTTTTCATCAACTACTATAATGTTGTTAAACCCCTTTCAACCTTTTTAAAAAAGAAAATACTAAATTTAAATAACGGCTTATGGTTTTTCTAAAACGAACGTATTTTCTGAAACATTACCCCGAATCTAAAACACTATAATTTCATAAAATTATTAATTTCATTTAAATACCTCGACCTTTATTGAAGGGCCATTTTCCACAAGGACCATAATCCGTATAACGATATCTTTTCAAAAGGAATATTTAGTACCTTATTAAAAGGAAATTTTCAAATAACACTAATCTAGGACAAGGAAAGGTTGTAGGCATCGGTCGTTTATCTAAACCAAAGTTTGTGGTGCCTAGGATAGACAAGTGAGAAAGGTAATTTTAAAAGGCCCGTCTCACGGTGATTCATGAGCGGATCCCTCCTTTTCTTACTTGTGCTTACCTGGAAACAATTGGCGATGAAGAGGCGATTTGAGGATCTCACAACTTCCCTTTTGAAACAGTTAGGAGCAGTCTAGTTTTTCAAATAAAAACCTATTGCAACTTGTCCTTATAAAAATCTCTTGCAAAAGATTTTCAAATAAACACCACCACCTTTTATCGAAAGGATATTTTTCCGTAAAACATTATGTTTTTTTCTAAAATGATAAAAATCCCAAATCTCATGGTTTTTCTTAAAAGTGATAAAAGATAATTAAACACTATTATTCTTTTTACTAAACATTCCCTAAGATGACACGAAGTACTTTACGAACTTTAGAAAATAAAATGAGTGGTTGTGGAAGGCCATATTAAACGAGATCAATACTTTTTAAATTTCCAGTTTATGACAACATGACATATACAAAACATGATACGGTTAGGGTTAGAATGCGTGGACCTAGGTATGGAATACTTAATATGAAGATCCCGATATTCCGGATGAACAGTCCAAAGTATGGACGACTATACAAATATGAAAATCCCGATATTCCGGGTGAACAGTCCAAAATATGGACGACTATACAATGTGGAAATTCCACGCCTAGAGGTATACGCACTAAACTCTAATTCGTCCGAACCTTTATACTGAATCACGGGGATGGGTAGTTTGATTAGGCAAGGAGATAACGGAACTCGGATTCCCCTACTACTCGATCATGATCCCGGGAAATGAAACGGTACATTTTACTTCCCCAGTTGTTGTTCTGTGGCCACAACGGAATAATCGCGAGTATCCGGACCCTTGTTTAGCAAACTAAAACGTTTACAATACCTATTGATACTCAACACTAAACTCACATCATGTGCTATACCTACCTGTTATCTTATCTACCTTTCTTTCTGATGCACGAATTATTCAGTATCTTGGATGTGGATATATTACCAGTTTAGACTTGTTGTTTATTGTGGAACTGAAGGGTGGTAATACCTGTACACTTGAGTGATATTCACGCTAGACAAAGCTCCATCGTAGTCATGGGACACCTCTCGGGGATGTTCACGCTACCACATTGATTGCCACCCCAGGCACGAGCACCAGCTCATACTGCTTCCAGCAAGTCATGGGATATCTCAAGGATGCGAGTATGTTCACCAGTCAATTCCATCAATACACACCTGGTTTAACCTGATCTAACTCTTAGACTGAATATTCGTTTGACTTGGCTTGAACCTTTACCAAATATATACCTCACATATTCACATATAGCTCTGTCAACATATCTAATTTACATACAACCTCATACCTTTATATACACATGTACATCATATTCATTATATTTATATACACATGTTCGTTTCTATACCTACTTCCTTATGAGGCAATCCTACCCTAGTATAACTCGCTGACGGACCTTCCTTTTCTTCCTCTATCTTTGGAATGTCCGTCAGATAAGAATGAGTATTATGGCAAGGATCAAGGTGTGAAGCCAACTTATGAAGATTATGCAGACTGGACGATGGAAAATTAGCTAGATTTAATTTTTGTTGTTACCCACATGTTTAGGGCTTTTGTTTCTCCTCGATGTAATTAAACTACTTAGTTTATTTTACTCTTTCTTTTGGGATGTAATAAAGTTTGGTTAATGGAAATAAATGCCTTTCGCTTTTATTATTTTTGTTTTTGCATGCATCATGCATGTTAAATATTCATACACTTAACGTAACTGTATTGAATAGACCACCTTCAATACAGTTTGGTTGCTGACCATGCCACGTCATCCTTCTCCTTCTTTTGGGAAGCGAGGCGTGACAGAGAGAGAGAGTGAGAGAAGTCCCTGTTTCCTGATTTAAAATCAGGAAAGCTTCTGGGAAAAGCTTCAAAAAGGGGCTACGTGCTTACACGTGACCAGCAGTCACGTGTTGACACGTGACATATAAAAGCAGCGGAAAAGGGCACATTGGTTCCCTGATCAAGTCAAGGAAAAGGCTTCAGAAGAGGTCACGTGCTCCCACGTGACCAGGGTCACGTGTTGGCACGTGACGTTCAAAGCAGCAGACTCGCTCTCCAGTTGAACCAAGGAAAGAGGCGCCAGACAAGGGTCACGTGCTCACACGTGACCAGGGGTCACGTGGTAGCACGTGACGGCTAAGCAGCAGAAGAAGGCAGAGTGCAAAAGAAGGAAAAGGCTCGTTACAAGGGAGTCACGTGTCCACACGTGACCATGGGTCACGTGGTCACACGTGACCGACTTTCAAAGCCCATTTTGCTAACAGAATTAAATTCTGAAAGAGATTCAAATCTTTCCAAAGGAAAGCAATTATCTGGAACCGATCAAATTAAAGATTCAGAGATGATTAAATATCATCTATCTATGGAAAATCTCGAGTTTGGAAAGATTTCCCCTTTAAATCTAACAGAAATAACAAAGGAGAATCCCTGGATTTGAAATCCAATGGTGAATAAAATTCACCTAATAACCCAAGGGTCAAAAACAAATGATTGATACAAATCAAATCTCTTAATAAAGATTCATCAAAAAACTAATTGACTCGGCTGCTTCTCCTATAAATAGGAGCCTAGAGACACAAAAGAAAGATATATATACGCAGAGGGAGAAAAAAGGAGAGAGCCTTGATACTTTGAGGAATTTGGAGCTTCTGCAAAAAGAAAACCCTAGGTAAGAAAGGGAAGGCTTCCTGAAAGAAGGAGAATTTAATTCTCAATAGAGTTTAACTCTGACAAAATAAAAACCAGAAGAACATATTTCTTCTCTCTTTGATAGAGGATCTGCAAAGTGCACAACTCCCCTTTAGGTTGAGAATTTAATTCTCAATGGGTTGAGACCCTGCCATGCAGATCCAAAACATGGAGAGGGAACGGAAAAACGAGAATTTAATTCTCACAGAACTATAGGAATTTAATTCCTCTAAGATAAAAGTAGGGCTTGACCCTGTGTTATGGGAATTTAATTCCTTCAGAACAGAGAGAAACATGGTTTAACCCTAATTAAGAACTTAGTTCTGTTGAAACAACGGGAATTCAATTCCCTTAATCATAATTTAACAGGGACTGGAAGTTTAATTCCTTAAAAAGCTTTTATTAGGGTTTAACCCTATTCAGTTCTTCATATAAACGAGGAATTTAATTCCTACAGAAGATTCAGGGTTCAATTCTACTCCAGAATATAAGTCTTCAAAAGGAAGTAGGAATTTAATTCCTTTGAAAATTAAAGTTCGAGGAATTTAATTCCTGGAAAAGGATCAACAGATTCTCCAAACAATATACATGGAGGCAGGGTCACGTGCCACCACGTGACCCCCTCAAAAGATCTACAGAAAGCCCTTTGAGGCAGTCCCCCACGTGACCCACGTGACCCTTGACAGAAGCTCTAACACATAGGCATATGAAAGCCCGTCACGTGATGGCACGTGATACTCTGAAAGATGAAATAATCTCAGCAGAATGAATGGAGAGAGGGCGCTCTCACGTGTCGCCACGTGACCCTTCTTGCTTTAGTGTTTAACACTAAGTTGGAACTCCTGAATCCAGTGTTAAAACACTGTTGGGCCGCAGTGTTCAACACCAATCAAAGAACTTTACTTGCAGTGTTCAACACTGACTACCCTAGTATTTAACACTAATTTGAGAGCTCTGTTGCCGATACCTGATGCTGATCTGTTTTAGTGTTTAACACTAATCTGAAAGCCTTGTTGCTGGTGTTTAACACCAATAATCTTTTAGTGTTAAACATTAACTTGTCAACCTCATTCCCAGTGTTCAACACTGATTGCTCTGAAGTGTTTAACACTAGGCTTTGGCCCAATTGGCTAAAGGGATAGAGGCAAAGCCTCTCCCTCAATGGACCCACAAGAAGTCAATATTCCAGACATGATAGGACTTAGCCCAAGCTGGCCATAAGTCCTCAATTCGCAATTAACTGGGCCAATGGGCTCATAATATAATTAATGGGTCTTGATCCCAAATTGGGCCAAGGACTATTTAATCCATTCCGGTTCTAGGGTACATCTCTTCACTCCTTTGATACTTGGCATTGTAATCCCTCAATGTCTTCAAAGAGGTGACGGGTCCCGATGACCACCCATGATATGGACTGTGGGGTCCTTAAACCCATGTCTAATGCAAAATTCCTGGTCACGTGGAACGCGGATAACGTCACTCTTTGACCCCGCGGAAAACGCCCAGAGCGGAGCCTAGTCCTTGCCGAACACGGCCGTGAACCCGTGTGAAGCATCTAGTGCAAAATTCCTGGTTACGTGGAACGTGGATAACGCCACTCTTTGACCCCGCGGAAAACGCCCAGAGCGGAGCCTGGTCCTCGCCAAGCACGGCAGTGAACCCGTGTGAAGCATCCAAAGCACATACCGGACTGTGGAGTCCTTAAACCCATGGAATATGACGTCCTTAACCTTGACCGAGATGTCTTAAAACTAACAATGGACCGCAATGTCCTTAAACTACCCATGGACCGCAATGTCCTTAAACTACCCCTGGACCGCAATGTCCTTGAACTACCCATGGACCGCAATGTCCTTAAACTAGAACAATAGAGCCCAGCATGCTCTTTTGTCGGATCTAAACGGTCCCGTTTAAGTTGATCTTAGCCTCAAAGATGGCTAACGTATCCTTAAACCTTCAGACAGACTGGACTATGAATCCCCCAAATTAACTTCGGCTCGAGGGTACATCTCTGAACTCCTCTGACATCCGTCGTTGTAATCCTTCAACGTCGTCAGAGAGGTGACGGGTCCCGATGGCCACATATACGATGGACCACTATGTCCCTAAACTGGAACAATGGAGCCTAAAACACTCTTTTGTCGGATCTAAACGATCCCGTTAAGTTGATCTTAGTCTCAACGTTAGACTAACGAATCCTTAACAAACGTTTGAGTTGATCTTAGCCTCAAGCATAGCTGACGTATCATCAAACCAAACCCCCAAACCCAAATCTAAGATAAACACGGATTTGGACTAGTCCACGCCCTACGGGCGACGACATAACTCAGTCTCCGTAAACAATCCACGGGCAATAAAAACAAAATAAACACCCACGACACGAAATGACCATCTGGAGAAGGAGAAAGTTGTTACCGCGATGCGGTAGCGTAATTAACTGCAGGGGCTTGCGCCTGCAGGGAAGAGCGTCCCCACAATCAAAAACCCCTCAAACGAGGGGGAATCTGACGAAGTCTGCTACATCGGCCGCATCCGTCTAAACCTTCGATACACGGTGCCATAGATCGACTTGGCATCTTCGGAGAGGTGGACGGATAGCACCAATTAGCATCTGCCCCGAACCTCAGGCCCGGACGCCCGAGCCCAGGCCGCCGTTCGGAGGGGAACAGATTCTGGCACGCCCGGTGGGACCTTTTCCTCTTTCCACTCCACACTTCGTGTGTCGTGATTCGCGAACCAATCGCGGTTCGCTAATGGTTGCCCTTGGGTTTCGAGATACTAAGAATTGGCGTCTTGCCTATTGCAGAAAACAAAGGATCGATGGCTTCTACTTCCGCGAAGTCCTCCAACTGCTCAAACTGCAATTGCGACCAACGCTCTACCTCGCCAGGAGGTATAGCCTATGGACCCCAAGCTGCTTCGTTGTTCACAATGCCGGTGGACCAGGTGACTCAAGCCACTACCGGATTGTTCTTCGGGACTATACTCCCATCGTCAAGCTTCGCGGCGCCGGTACTGACAAAGGAAACTCCCAAGAAGTCAGTCTTTGATCATCTTACCCCTGCCGCGGCTCCTCTCAACGAAGTCGCCCAACGTCAGCGCCTCGGTCTTCTCTAGATTGGGCCGGAAATCCTGCGAACTCATCATAGGGCCTACAATCTCAGAGAAGGCTGCTTCTAAGAAAGTGACCGGTCCTGCTCCTGAAGACATCAAAGCGACTTCCCCTGCCACAAAGTCGGTCTTTTCAAGATTGACGGCTCCAGCTCCCGCTCCTGCTATCCAAAAGACGTCGGTCTTTGACAGGCTAACACCAACAACAACCCCCCACCCACACAGGGGGCAAGACAAGACCATTCTTACCGCTGACCCAACGCCATCTGCTCGACACGCTCAACGTCGCCATTGACGCCGAGTAAGGAAGGCTGGGGGCAACTCCCCCTCTGGGTTGACTCCATCAGCCCCGGTGGCGGAAGTTAATGCTGCTGTTCCAACTGGGAACAGCTTCGAAATGCTAAATAAGGTGCGAAGAAATTCTCCTACTGCAGTGCTGAAGAGGTCTCCTCCCCCGTTAAAAAAGGTTGTGGAAATGGAATCAGAAAAGCCCCAATATCCTCAACGGCTGTCTTCCAAAATCTATAAGGTTTGGCGGCAGGCCCGAGACTCGATCATCGATCCAAACTCCTCCCGCCAGCACAAGAAGCTGAAAATCCAACCGGAAGCTGGTCACCAGGCTGAACCCCGAAAGGCTGTCGGGACGCCCACCTCAACGGCCCCCTCAACCTCCATGGCTCATAAAAAGAGGAAGCCAGAGAAGCCCCCCCAGCGTGCAGCGACGGCTAAAAGCACTGAGCCCAGACGCCCTAAGTCTGGGGGCACGGTAGTGCACCCTGTTTACATGGCCTCTGGAAAGGAGGAAAGCCGCACTTCTACAGGCCACCGATCGCTTACCCGATCCGTGACGAAAGCCCAGGAGCAGCAACAAAAGCTTCAGGAAATGATGAATGCTATGGCCGCACTTACCGGACCAAAAGAAAGCCCAGAAACGTCCTCAGACGCACGCCAGGAGGAAGAAACCGACGCTGAATTTCTTCGCCGGATACTGGAGAAAAAGGACAAAGAGGCTGCTGAACAAGCAGCCAACATACAACGTATGGGCCTTCTTTTCCAAGATATGATAGGCATGATGATCCAGCAGGACTTACCCGCCGAGGATCCCCCAATTGTTCTTGAAGACGACCGAGGGGAGACGTCAAATCCACCACCAGCCCTATCAACGGCCAAGGAGGAGGCAATCTCTAAGGCTGACTTGGTTGACTACATAGCTCAGCAAATCCGGGTTCACCATGCGACTGAGGCAGCTGGTCAAGTCGTAAAAACAGGGCGGCCGTATCCGAGCTGGTACGACCAAATCAAATACCCGCAAGGCTATACGATACCAAAATTCCACGTGTATAAGGGGACCGGCAACCCCCATCAACATGTCGCCCAGTTCCGGGCCCTCTGTGGTAACACCGGCGGTGATGATAAACTGTTGCTCCGCCGGTTCGTAGGTAGCTTATCAGAAACAGCGTTCGAATGGTATTCGGAACTCCCGAACGATTCTATCAAAACGTTCGCTGAAATGGAGCTGCTATTCACTCAGCGATTCGCGAGCGCCAGCGAACGCACTCCAATAACTGCTCTGATTAACGCCAGGGTCAAACCAGGCGAAACCTGGGTCCAGTATGCTATACGTTGGCGGAACTTGTGGTCGAGATGCGAGCAACGCATTGAGGAGGCACCCACAGTGGGCATGTTCGTGGGAACCCTAGAACCCCACGCAACTATCTCCCAGTTTATGATGTTCTTTAAGCCAACCACATTCCAGGCTTTAATCGATAAGTTGGCTCGGATGGACCAGATGGGTCATAGACCACCTCCCCCGAAGTCGGAACCTCGGAATGACAAGGGTAAAGGAAGGGAGACCTTCGTCGCAAATGCCCAACAGCAACCTAACGCCCCGAAACCGGCAGATCAATTGGAAGAAAGACGCCGGTATTATAATGAGAAGATGAAACGTCCCTACTCGTTCCCACGAGACAAGACGAAACAGTTATTCGAGCTGGCAATACTCAACAGACTTATAAACCTACCGAATCCAAGGCGACCGCCACAACCCACCGAGGTGAATAACCCTAGCTATTGCCCTTACCATCAAACGGTAAGTCATCCGATTGAAGATTGCTTCGTCTTCAAAGGATGGATTGAAGATCAATACCTCCAGGGGAAGTTTATACTGTCCGAGAAGTGGAAGGTGAGCCCACCACAGCCGCATACTCCTAAGAAAACAGATACATTGGGAGCAACCTGCTCCTTTATTGAAGAAGCTCCTTGGGAGGTCGTGCTATCAACGAAAACCAAAAGAATGCTGAGAGACCTTCACGCGTGCCTTGCGATCGAATGGAAAGACCCTCTTGAACCTCAAATTATCGAGGGGATGTTGAAGCCCCGCACAACTACGAAGGCTCGTGATAAAGGCCCAAATACTCACGCCCAACCGTCAAAATCTTCGAAGAAAAAGAAGAAATCCAAGAAGCCCGTGAAGCTTGGAAACGAGCACACGAACTTGCAGAAGCAAATCGACGCGCTGGAAGAATACAATCAAAAGGCGCGAACTCCTGTCACATTGCGAGAGTTCCTCAACCACATCTTCCAAGAGAGAGATGATGGAGAGAGTTCGTCGGATGAATCCGAAGGATATGTGGCGAGTTGTAACGTAATCTCTCGCTCGTTTACCGATGATGAGAAAACTCCTGGCACTAAGAAGCTGGAGACAGAACCTGAACCAGAGCGTGCGTGGCTGACAAATGAAATGATCAATGCCTTTCTAGACGAGATTCGTCTAAAAAGTAAAGCGGATCAGGAGCGTGAGATGGCAACGTCAGAAGGAACCAAATGCAGGCGACTGAATGAAAGAGTTGAACTACCCCCGCCAAATCAAAAGGCATCCGAAGTAGACAAGAAGATATTCAAGACGAGGAAAGGTTTGCCAAAGCCATGTCAATGGGAATGAAGCTACCACCCTCGGAAGGGAATACACACGATGGGGCGGAGAGGCACCCTAATTATTGCGCATATCATCGGAGAATCTCTCACCCCACGGAGGAGTGCGACGCCTTTAAAATATGGTGGCAAGGATATGTTACTCGTCAGCAACATTTTAAGCGCATGAAACGCAAGAGCCGTCGGGAGCGAAGAAGTACTGTCGAAGGGCACAACAGAACTACTGGCAACTGTTACATGGTCAACGCCGGGGGGTCACAAGTTCTCACCTTTGGGAGCGACTCTGATGAAGAAATGGCTCTGGGCCCTCTCTTTAAAGAATCCGTCTTAGAGAAAGAGGAGAAACTAGAAGCCTGCGAAAACATTCAGCTGCGCAATCGCACACTCCCAGAAAAGAATCTCGGGCCCGTGAGTAGAAAAGATAAGGGAAAGGAAAAGGTCACTGAAGATATCACTTTAGATGACCAAGTCATGAAAGAACTGGCTGCCAAAGACCCTCCCAGGAGGAGTAAAGTGGACTATAACATCCTCGCGCACCTAAGGAAGCTACCTTCTCAGCTTAGCATTCTCGACGCCCTCCTATTATCAAAAGAAGCGCGAGACTCACTAATTAAGGCATTACAAGAACCTGAACAATTCCAAGCCTTCCTCGCCACTGAAAAGATGAAGGATGAACTGGAGGAAGTGCATACAGCCGATATTACTTTCGGTGATGAAGACCTCCTTCTCGGGACGTGCGACCATAACCGTCCCCTATATGTCTCCGGATACTGCCATGATATCAAGATAGGCAAGATCCTGGTGGATAATGGATCCTCCGTCAATCTCCTTAATGTTCGGGTGTTGAAGGAAATCTGCATGAGTGTGCAACGTCTCGCTCGTGACAAAATTACTATCTCCGGTTTCGATTCACAATCGTCACGGACTCTTGATTAATCCAAAAATTTGTAGTTTACCGTAATCAGAAACGGCGTCGCTTCGCAGCTAGCCGGTGAATACGGGTCGATCCGCAGGGATGTGTTAGTTTCTGTTTACGGTAAACTACAAATTTTTGGATTAATCAAATGGCGCCGTTGCCGGGGATGGCGTAATTTTCTCGTTTTTGTATGATTTCGGGTTGATATAAAATTCTGAAAAATTATAAAAAGCAGAAAATACAAAATATAAAAATATTCTTTTCATTATCTTTATCTGTTTGAAGGGTTTCTCGTTTGAATCTTGCAGGAACAGCAAAACTTTTGGATCTGGAGTTTTACAGAAGTTCAGAACAGAAAAGAGAACATAAAAACAGAGAGGAGTTGATAACCCAGAACCACAGAAGTTTTTTCAGAGACTGATCTCCTTCTTCCACCGCGTTTCCGCGGCAAAGGTGGGCCCAAGACCGCGGAACCGCCGCACTCTTGCCACGTCAGCACCTGAAAGTTTTTTGGTTTGTTCTCTCTCTCTCCCCTCTGAAACCTCCATATCTCCACTGTGAAAATTCTCTGCAGGTTTCTTTGCGCTAAAAAAAAAAAATTTTCCTCCCCCTTCTAAGTAACAGATTTGCTGCAGGTTTCTTTGCGCCGCGCTAAAATTGATTGCAAGTGAATTTTTGTTTTGCATAATTTAATTGGACTTAAGGGGCTATTTGACCAAACTCAGATTGGGTGGGGATTTCATCACCCTTCCCAGGACCCCAGAAAACACCTAAAGCATTTTGCATTGACCATCTTTAATTAAAAAAAAGATTAGACTCAGACCTAAGGACAGCGAGCTCAATAGGAAAAGGACTAGGGTAGGCATCGGCCGTTTATCCTAACCGACATTGCGGTGTCTAGGCTAGTGGTTATTAATTAGGCCCACTGTAGTGGTGGTTCCTTCCCACTTACCTGGCCGTATTTGTCCGTGAAGAGGCGGTTTGAGGTCTATTTCTAGCCCTAGTTAGGAGCTGTCTAGTAGACCTAGGCGACCCTAGATCTAGGCCTGATTGTGCATGTGTGGTTGATACAGTTGTGTCACGAGTCCGTTTTCAAAAACCTCTTTTGCAAAACTCACACATAAAGGAAAAAAAAAACAAATAAAAACTTTTCAAAAACTTGCAACTTGTCGCAAAAAGAAAACCTGCAAATTCACCACACCACTTTCCCTCACTAACGTTATCTTACCCCCACATTCTGTTTTTTCTTTTTTCTGACTGCACTATCCCTTTTAGTGTATGTCACTTTGGACTAGGGATACAGACGCCCGATTAGTCCGCGTTTCGTTGGTACCGACCAACGAACCCTTCGACACCGAAGTCGAAAATCCATCCACTTTCTTACCCTCACCTTCAACTTCTTTCACCGAAGGTATGTCGGGATTTAACCCCAACAATACCTTACCGACGGGAAGGATTCCACCTCCACCAGGTGCGAATAACCCTAACCAGCCGCCTGTTGAAGCGCCCGCACGAGTTGCGCTCCAGGACCTCTTCTATCCCATCTGCACTTCTTTACCAACCTGTCTTTCACCCCCACCGGCAAATGGGGACAATTTTGAGATTAAACCACATTTCATCAATATGCTGCCAAAATTTCACGGTTTGGAAACTGAAGACGCATATATCTTTATTAATAAATTCCAAAATGTGTGCGCTATGATGAAAACGACCCAATTGAGTGATGACGCTATAAGGCTAAGGGTCATTCCTTTCACCTTATGTGACCTAGCCGAGAAGTGGCTATATAGCACCGCATCACATTCCATAAGAAATTGGGACGAGTTTGTGAAGGCTTTTCTGAAAAAGTTCTATCCTCACCATAAAACTGCCAGAATTCGAAATGAAATAATTCAATTTTCACAACTTCCTTCCGAACCATTCTGGAAGTGCTTCGAGAGATTCAAGGACCTATTAGTTCAATGCCCTCATCATAGGATAGAAAGTTGGCAACTTTGCCAAACATTATACGAGGGATTGAACTCGGCAACGAAGCAGTTGCTAGAAACCATCTGTCAAGGTCATTTTCTCTCTAAGTCTAATGATGAGGCGTGGCAGTTTCTCGAGGATCTTAGTGAGCAGACAATACAGTGGGAGAGCACCAAGACCACATCA
Organism: Agapanthus africanus; assembly: GCA_030015575.1. Taxonomy (NCBI): domain Eukaryota; kingdom Viridiplantae; phylum Streptophyta; class Magnoliopsida; order Asparagales; family Amaryllidaceae; genus Agapanthus; species Agapanthus africanus. The sequence goes on along the minus strand of CM057341.1, from coordinate 204,973,171 downwards.
GCTTCTAGTGGTCAATTTAGGGCAGGCATACATCAAATAGAGATGTCGATTGCTATGAAGGCCGAGATGGCCGCTCTTACGAAAAAGCTAGAAGCGATCGAGACCAAAATCTCGTCGTCTTCTCCTGCCCCTGCTATGCCCCCACGAACTGTCTGTGCTTGTTGTGCGGATCCATCGCACCTGACCGAAGAGTGTCCTTATAATGCATCTACACAAGGACAGGATCAAGTCAATGTTGCATTTCAGCAACGACAAAGAAACGATCCGTACTCTTCGACGTATAATCCGGGGTGGAAGAGTCACCCAAATTTCGCTTGGAACCAAAATCAACAATTCCAAGGAAATAATAATAATTTTCAAAGACCTCCTCCTCCACAACAACAACAACAAGCACCCTCGCAAACACAATATCAACCGCAACAATTTCAACAACAACCTTACCCTAATCAGGTGAACAACTTTGTGCCGAACAATGCTTACCAGCCCAACAATTATGTTCAACCTAATAATGATAAGGTTAGCTCGCTCGAAACAAGTCTAGATGCGTTCCTTAAGCAATCTACACAGTCTACAGCAAGACTTGAGACTTTTATTCAATCTTTAGTGCAAAATAGTGCCTCCCATGATCAGAGTATCAAATCTATAGAGGCACAAATTGCACAACTCAATGCAGCTTTGAGCGAGCGCGAAAAAGGAAAACTCCCGTCTCAACCGTTGCCCAACCCCGGTCACGCACATGCTGCACACAATCAGCAAAATCATAACGTAAATGCTGTGACCACGTTGAGATCGGGAAAAGTGTTGCGGAACAATGTGGGCAGTAACAATGACACCCCTGCCGGTGGGTCTTCTTCATCTTCTTCACCATCTTCTTCTTCTTTAGAGCCTATTCTCCACCCTTCACATGGCTCTACCTCTTCTAGCTTGAACGGACCTAATTCTCAAGACATGAACACATCTACACGAGGTACCGTTCCAACTCGACAATCTGATCCACAAAAATTGGACTCAACCACCTTTCAAAATGTTCCTTTTCCTAATAGGTTGAGATCCAATAAACCAACTCCTCAAATGGAAAAGATTGTCGAGTTGTTCATACAGGTTAGCATAAACATCCCTCTTTTGGATGCAGTTCAGAAAGTTCCTTCATATGCCAAAATTTTAAAGGACTTGTGCACCAAAAAGAGGAAGTCGCAAGTGCCAAAGAAAGTTTTTGTGGCCAGTGCTATTAGTGATGCTCTTGTAAATTCCCTTCCCCCAAAACAAAAGGACCCCGGGTGTCCTACCATTACGATAACAATTGGGGACAAGAATATCAATAGAGCACTCTTAGATCTTGGCGCGAGCGTAAATTTGCTACCCTATTCTGTGTATGAGCAATTGGGCGTTGGAGAGCTTAAGCCCACTCACTGTACTCTCCAAATGGCCGACCGGTCAATAACTCATCCTAGGGGAGAGCTGGAGGATGTGTTAATAAGAGTAGGGGATTTCATTTTCCCCGTTGACTTTATTGTGATGGACACACAACCTGTCGCTAACCCCCGGAACCAAATTCCGGTAATACTAGGTCGACCATTTTTGGCAACTTCCAACGCAGTGATCAATTGTCGTAATGGTTCAATGAACTTATCCTTCGGCAATATGACAATTGAGCTCAATATTTTCAAGTTAGGAAGTCAGCCTGCTGAGCCCAATGCTAGTGTACTTGATGTTTGCTTGATCAATGAGATCGCGGAGGAGGACTGTGAATTCGAGAATTTTTTGTTCGATCACAGCAATGTTAACGCCACTAGTGCGTTCCTCCTAGAATCCGACGCAGCTTTCACCACGGATAATGATTTTGAGTGCTTCACCTTTATTGATGACTTTGAAGAATCATCACCTGAATTGGAGTCTTTTGCTTTTTCGGATGAGATAATTGAACCATCCGACACTGTTGCGTACACTCGGTACGAACCTTTGATGGAATCATTCGAGTTTGAAACAACTACCCCTTTGCTACCATCTATTGTTTCACCTCCTAAACTCGAATTAAAGCTTTTGCCGACGCACCTAAAATATGCATATCTAGGTAATAATGAGACCTTACCTGTCATTATATCAACTTCTCTAGCTCTTGAGCAAGAGAAGGCTCTCTTGACGGTCTTACTTAATAATCGGCAAGCTTTCGGCTGGTCTATGGCGGACATTAAGGGGATTAGTCCCCTCATAGTCGAACATCATATACACTTAATGGATGATGCCAAGCCAGCACGAGATCCACAAAGGCGCCTCAACCCCATCATGAAAGAGGCGGTTAAGAAGGAAATTGTCAAATGTCTGGATAGCGGTATCATTTACCCTATCTCGGATAGCCAATGGGTTAGCCCAATCCACGTCGTGCCCAAGAAATCGGGCATTACGGTCATTACAAACGAGGCAAATGAGTTGATTCCCACTCGCACCCAAACTGGGTGGTGAGTCTGCATAGACTATAGGAAACTCAATGCCGCAACAAGGAAGGACCACTTTCCCTTACCTTTTATTGACCAAATGCTCGAGCGATTGGCAGGGCACGAGTTCTATTGTTTTCTTGATGGCTATTCCGGTTACAATCAAGTCCCCATCACCAAAGAGGACCAAGACAAGACAACATTCACTTGTCCCTTTGGCACCTTTGCTTATCGTCGCATGCCCTTCGGGTTATGCAATGCACCCGCAACATTTCAGCGGTGTATGATGGGGATCTTTTCAGACATGGTTGAAAAGTTCTTGGAGATCTTTATGGACGATTTCTCCATCTTTGGCGACTCCTTCGACGAGTGTCTACGCCATCTTGACGCTGTTCTTACTCGCTGCAGGGATAAGAACCTAACATTAAATTGGGAGAAGTGCCATTTCATGGTGCGAGAGGGCATTGTCTTAGGACATGTCATCTCGCAAAACGGCATCGAGGTAGACAGGGCTAAAATCGAAGTTATTTCTAACCTACCTCCCCCAAAATGCGTCAAAGATATTAGAGCCTTCCTTGGCCACGCCGGTTTCTACAGACGATTTATTAAGGACTTTAGCAAGATTGCTAGACCCTTGACTCTCTTACTGGCCAAGGACACGACCTTCTCTTTTGACTCCACATGCACTGAAGCATTCGAGTCTTTAAAACATTCACTCATCACTGCGCCCATCCTTTCATCTCCCGACTGGACGCACCCTTTTGAAATCATGTGCGACGCATCAGACTTTGCTATTGGTGTTGTTCTTGGACAGCACATTAATAAGATGCCGCACGTGATTTATTATGCCAGCCGAACACTAAATAAGGCCCAACTTAATTACACAACAACAGAGAAAGAATTTTTAGCTGTTGTGTTCGCACTCGAAAAATTCCGGCCTTATTTAATCGGCTCTCCAGTAGTTGTTTATACTGATCATTCAGCTCTTCGCCACCTCTTTGCGAAGAAGGATGCTAAGTCTAGGTTAATACGTTGGATCCTTTTATTGCAAGAATTTGACCTTGTCATTAAGGACAAAAAGGGATGTGAAAACGTAGTAGCTGATCACCTATCACGACTCCCTTCTTCGCCCACGCTCGATCTTCCAATCTCTGACGTTTTTCCCGACGAACAGCTCTTGACTGTTTCTTGCGAACCATGGTTCGCCGATATTGTAAATTATTTAGCCACCGGCCTGATTCCTAATGATTGGTCGAAACAGGATAAGCTTCGATTTTTGTCCCAAGTAAAGCATTTTTACTGGGATGAACCCTATCTTTTCAAATACTGTTCCGACCAAATCATTCGTCGGTGTGTGCCCGAGAGTGAGGTCAAGAGCGTGCTGTCTTTCTGCCATGATCAAGCATGTGGCGGGCACTTTGGCGCAAAGAAGACAGCCGAAAAAGTTTTGCAGTGTGGTTTCTATTGGCCACGACTCTTCAAGGATGCATTTGAATACTGCAAAACTTGCTCCCGGTGCCAACATTTGGGCCGGATTTCGCGGAAAAACGAAATGCCACTCCAACCCATTTTGGTAGTGGACATTTTTGATGTTTGGGGTATAGATTTCATGGGACCATTTCCTAACTCTTTTGGAAATGTGTATATTCTGTTGGCGGTTGACTACGTTTCTAAGTGGGTCGAGGTTGTGCCCAGTCGAACGAACGATAATAAAGTTGTCGTTCGATTCCTTAAAGAACACATATTTTCTCGATTCGGGCACCCTCGGGCGATTATAAGTGATAATGGTTCTCATTTCTGCAATAGGACCTTTGAGTCCTTGATGCGTAAATACTCTATCACCCATAAATTGTCAACGCTATATCACCCCCAAACATGTGGGCAAGCCGAGGTTTCAAATCGGCAGATAAAGCAAATTTTGGAGAAAACGGTTTCCAAAAACCGTAAGGATTGTTCACTAAAACTGATAGATGCACTATGGGCTTTCCGTACTGCATATAAAACCGATCTGGGTATGTCTCCATACCGGCTTGTGTACGGGAAGGCTTGCCACCTCCCAGTGGAGATCGAGCACAAAGCTTTCTGGGCTATCAAAGAGCTAAATTTGTCTTTAGGAGATGCGGGCAGCAACAGAAAGCTGCAACTGAATGAGTTGGAGGAGCTAAGGGATAAGGCATATGACAATGCCATAACTGCTAAAAACCGAGCCAAGGTGTTCCACGATAAACACCTTTTACGAAAAACTTTTGAACCTGGTCAACAGGTTCTACTTTATGACACTCGGTTACACTTGCATCCTGGTAAGCTCAGGTCCAGATGGAGAGGACCTTTTGTGGTCCGCATCGTTTATCCGCACGGTGCGGTTGATCTTGAGAACCCTGAAGACGGTACCTTATTTAAGGTAAATGGGCATCGACTAAAACCGTTCTTCACTGCGGATCCTTCGGAGGAGCTCCTGTTTTTGCAGGAGCCGCTTTACACTGATTGATCTTCCTCCGCTTTCACCCCCAAACTTTGTTTCCCAATGACACTATTTCAAATAAGTTTGGGGGTGTGTATATCATTTGTATGTACATTTCCAAAATACCATAAAAATAAGATAATATAAATAAATAAAAAAATAATATTTTTTTTTGGACTAAATTGCAAATGTGCAGATTAATAGCTGCATTTACGAATAAAACCCTCACCTTTGATGGTGTTTTTTGTAAATCACCCCTTTCCCCCTATATAATGGAACCCGAGCCCTCCTGCCCTCACACCCTAAATATTTCATCTTCAGCAAACCCTAGCCGCCGCCTCCTGTCCCCTCCAGAAAAATTTCGTCGAGCTGCCACCAGAGTGCCGCGCAACCGCCGCATCCGCCGCCTCCCGCCGCTGATCCGCCGCCGTCTCGACTCTTCTCCCCCTGAAATCTTCAGGGGAGGTACATATTCTTGTTTCCTCTCTGTTATTACATATACTTCACTGTAGAAATTTAAAATGGCCCACAAAATGCAGTCCGAGAGAGATTTCTCACCGGTGTTCGCACACGAGATCTATGGTTCATACTTCCCACACGAAATTGCACAGAGGGGATGGAATTTCCTCCTCTATAACCATGGATCTGCATTTGCTGTCCCTAGCTTAGTTACCCAATTTTATGAGTCAATGGAAGAGAATAGCCTAGACAACTTAGGTTATATTAAACTGATTTGGGGAAATAATGAAATTCGCATTGATAGGGATATGATACACGAGGTTACACTGATACCACGTGTACCGGCACACGAACAACCCCTTCGCTTTGAAGATTATATTCCTTTAATGGGTAATGACTGTGCGCGAGAACCGCGCAAGGGGATCCAAGCACGGACCCTCTTCGCAAATGTTTTAACTGTGTGCCGGTGGGCACAAAACAATATTTTTGGAAGTTCTCACAACACAACCTTTTTCACCCCTTCCTTACATGTCGTTCATACTTTAATGAAGAAAAACCCTAGGTTCGACATGTGCACGGTTTTGCTGCATTCCATAGGTTCGGGTAAACGAGGTAGTGTATATCCTTGTCCCATGCTCGTTACCCAACTTTGCCGTTATTTCCTCCCGGCCGAGGAATTTGACTCTTGTTTGATAGACGGTACCGTAGTTCGACCACTTTTAGAGGGCGTCTCGTCGTCTTACTCTAGACTGACGGATATTTGGACACGGACAGAACCGGGAGAAAACATACCTGCACACACCCCCAGCTCGAGCTCGACTTCGAGCGGGGAAGAGCTAACTCCCCAAGAACATGCGCGATTAATGAGAAGAACAGTGAGGAGATTAGACTCTTTGCGGGATGAGTTTCGGGCAACGGCACGAGAGCACGACCGTCGGTTGACGGAGATTGAGAGAGGGATACAAACACTGTTGGCTAGGGGGAAGAGATCACGTTCACGCTCACGAGCGCGATGTGGGGCCGGGCAGTGAGGGCACTGCTTTGCTCAAGTTTGGGGGTATTAGAGGGTGATGTATATAGTTATCCTTTGCATTGCATATTGTATATATCTTTGTTTTCCTTTTGCATATTTAATTGCTGCATTGCATTTTTATAAAAATCATAAAAATTTAAAGATTTGAAAAAAATAAAAAAATTAGAAAACTAAAAAAAAAACCATAAAAATTGAGAAAATTTCAAAAATTAAAAATTATTGTATTCAATTTTGGTTAGTTGACTTGAGTTGATAAAAAGGTTAACTGGCTAGGAACAACTAGATCTTAGACTTAGTAAATTAAAAACCCTAAAAATAACCTTCCTTAAAGTTTAACGGTAGAAAGTATATGTCTTTGTAGGTTATCTAGAAATAGGAAAATTTTGGGTTCAGTTCTTGGGCTAAGTCGAAACGAAGGAAAAGTATTAAAACTTTTATTAGAGTATAAGTTTGAAAAATAGTTCCTAACTTAAGTCTAAATTCTGAAAACATGTACCCTACAAAATGCACAAACACGCACCTTGAAATTTGGATTAGTAGAAGAGACCTTGAAATACTCTTGTCTAACGTCCTTAGCACAATGAAAAAGAAAAAAAAAAGTGGATAAAGAAAAAAATGGACACTGGTTTTTGTGATTACTTAAGGCTGAAAAAAAAATATAGAAAAATATTTAGCGAAGGTGCTACTGCTAAAAGCCTTGGGTGTTGCAAAACTAGGAAGTACGCCTTAAAGTGCTAACGCATCTTGTAATCGGTTGTTGGTACCTCAAGAAGTATTAACAGTCGCATGAAGGATGTGAAAGCGAAGTCTCACAAGTGCTTTGGACAATGGACGGGAGTACGATTGCTTGATTTGAATTTCCAAGTGTAGGGGTGATACTTACACACACGTAGGGATATGTGATTGGAGTTTAGATAAGAGAAAGGAATGAAGAATAGAACTTGTGTCTTTAATAGAGTTGATAGAAATTCCTAAGTGGAGATGGAACTCTAGAAGGAAAACTTAAGAAATGCCGAAAGCTAGGTAATTCTACAGGATATATGTAATCTTAAGTTAAATAATGAGGAAGTGTGAAGAATACGGATGGATAATTTGCGAGTTAAAAGATAATAGAATTCCTTGTTAGAAAACCTGATTGGAAAACAAAAGTTGAAAAACCAAATTGATAGGATTTTGTGGGTGTAATCCGCTGAAAACCCTCAGGAGACAACACTCCTCCTACTAGGGACACCTAGAGGTTTAACGGCTTGTTGCACGTGCTCAGTGCAATCGCGTTTCCCTGCGAAAATGTGGCTAGGTTAGAATAAACTAATAAATTTGCTCGAGGACGAGCAAAAGGTAAGTTTGGGGGTATTTGTTCACATCATAATATTGCAATTCATACGCCCCATTTTTGTGCAATTTATAAATAAACAGGTGCTTTTGACGATCGTTTGTTACATGATACAGGATACAGACTTTTGAAGCAAATACAGTGAAAAAGACAAAGATGATACAGGAAATGGACTTTTGACCAACCAGCACACTGATCCTACTCCAGCCGAGACGAACGTCAAGTGAAACGGTCAAAAAGATCCTTACGAGTTTCACTGAGAATCTGAAGAATAACAAAAAGCCCAACAGAAAAAAGCACAGTGAAAACAGAGAGCCCAAGACAAGATCAACCAAGCACAGAAAGTTGGTGGCCCAAGACCACCAAAGGGCCGCGGATCCGCGGCCCAAGCCAACAAATGCCGCGGATCCGCGGCCATACAGAGCCCGTGTCGGTGGATTTCTTCTGTGCAGTTGCGTCGGTGCAGATGTTAGGATTCTCAGGGGTCAAATCTGTAATTTAACATGCGCGAGACTCTGAAACCCTAATTCTTCTGTTTGCTTATAAATTGTAATCTAGATCTAAAAAATTGTATGCCTCTTTATATTCAATAAGCAAACAGAAGAATTAGGGTTTCAGAGTCTCGCGCATGTTAAATTACAGATTTGACCCCTGAGAATCCTAACATCTGCACCGACGCAACTGCACAGAAGAAATCCACCGACACGGGCTCTGTATGGCCGCGGATCCGCAGCATTTGTTGGCTTGGGCCGCGGATCCGCGGCCCTTTGGTGGTCTTGGGCCACCAACTTTCTGTGCTTGGTTGATCTTGTCTTGGGCTCTCTGTTTTCACTGTGCTTTTCTCTGTTGGGCTTTTTGTTATTCTTCAGATTCTCAGTGAAACTCGTAAGGATCTTTTTGACCGTTTCACTTGACGTTCGTCTCGGCTGGAGTAGGATCAGTGTGCTGGTTGGTCAAAAGTCCATTTCCTGTATCATCTTTGTCTTTTTCACTGTATTTGCTTCAAAAGTCTGTATCCTGTATCATGTAACAAACGATCGTCAAAAGCACCTGTTTACTTATAAATTGCACAAAAATGGGGCGTATGAACTGCAATATTATGATGTGAACAACTCTCGGATCTGTGATACTAACATTACGCTTTGGACTTCTCGTCACAGACATCAAATTCCATGTCATTGACGCCAAGACCTGCTACAACGCCTTGCTCGGCCGTCCTTGGCTACACGAGTACAACATCATCCCTTTTACACAACATCAGTGTATGAAGTACTTTAAAGATGGTTTCAAGTATACTGTAACAGGCGAGTTGAACCCATTTTCCGTGAACGAAGTCCGCAAATACGAGGATGCGAAATACTTTTTGCCAGATTTGGAGGATACAGAAAGGTGTCGCAACCCGGAGAACAAAGCCGCCGCCACCATCCCTGTTTTCGGGAGCGATACCGAAGAAGAGGAAGAGATAGTTTATGCTGGGCCATCTCGACGCAGCAACCCGGGAACGTCCGCCCCCATGTTAGTCTTCGGAAGTGACTCGGAAGATGAGGTTAATGCCGTGTTCTCCAATCGGCTGCCGATACAAACACCCCTTTGCGATGACCATAGTTTGCAAATCACCATGGTACCGCGAGAACACTACAAGGATCTCGACACGCTTCAAGCTCACAATGTGCAGGATCTGCAAACATTTTACATCCCTCCCAGGCAAAGGGGTGAGAAGGTGATCCTATTCTACCGATCCTCAGAGTCGAAAATAGAGAAAGAGATCTGGCATGGCGCGGATGCTACATGCGACAGACTCCAACCCATCTGTCTGCCCAGATACTATACAAATGGATTAAAGAAGCTATTGAAGCGCCAAGGAGTACCCTTAAAACAGACTGTTCGGCAGGCTCGGTTCTACAACAAGATTTGGGATGTCCCTGGGACTCAGCGCAAATTGCCCAACGGGAAAATGGAAACACTCGGGCTTGGATACGCGAGAGCGGGAAAACGGGAACGGGTCCACAGTAACTACGCCATATACACCTTTGATGAAGAAGAGGACGCCCTGTCAGGAGATGCCAACCCCTCGTCAAAATTACACCCCGCGATCGAAACGCCGAGTCCGTCGTTTGGAGAACGAACGGACAAGCCTATCAGGAAAATGGGTCCGAAAGCTCAGGAAAACCACAACCGCGAAATGGCCATCTACGAGAAGGCCAGGACGCAACGCCTATTTCAACAGGCTCCAAAAGACAAAGATGCTCATCTTTGTCAACCCGTTGTGCGAAAGGCCCGATGCGGAGACGGAAATAAATTAAGAAGCGGGAAGAGGATCCGACAACAATGACGCAGGATTAGAGGGTTACGGGTACTGCGCGGCTCGGATTCGTCCCTCATGGAAAAGATGAGTCGAGCGTATTCCTTCCCCCGAGACAAGACGGAGAAGTTACTCAAGCTCGCTTTAAAACATCAAATGATCGCGCTTCCAGAGTCTAGACACCCTGAGCAAGCTAACAAGGCTTCTCGTTTGAGCTATTGCTCTTATCACCGAGCCATAGGACATCCTACCGAAGACTGCTTCACCTTCAAGAACTGGGTCGAGGACCAGTACCAATGGGGCAGATTCGCTTTATCCAACGGCTGGAGGGTAACGCCGCCACAAAAGCATGAACCCAAGGCCGCAAGAGCAAAACCGGATCCACCTCAGTCATGGGAGCGGATTCGCACTTGTTATACGATTACGATATTAAAAGAAGAGCGCGAGAACATGGATGACTTTCCCCAGTGCTTTGAGAACAGCGACGACGAGGTGATCTCAGAATTTCCGCCAGCTCCGAGAGAACTGGAAGATGGTATACATACTACGGCGGATAACCTCAGGATGATTGAGTTGGGATCGGCAAATGACCCGCGACCGACATTTGTCAGCGAGCTACTCTCTGAAGAAAGGGTGGCCGCGTTAAAGAACGTGCTTCTACGGCATAAATACTGCTTCGCGTGGAACTACTCTGAGATGCCAGGATTAGATCCGGAGGTTGCCGTGCATAAATTAGCAATATCCCCAGATATCAAGCCAGTCAAGCAAGCGCCAAGAAGGATGCGACTCGAGCTTGAGATGAGCATCAACGCCGAAGTCAAGAAGCTGATCGATTCTGGATTTATTCAAGAAGTCCAATATCCCGATTGGATCGCCAATATCGTCCCGGTAATGAAAAAGAATGGGACAGTACGCATATGCATGGATTTCAGGGATCTCAATAAAGCCTGTCCAAAGGATGATTTCCCAGAACCGGTAACCGAGCTGATGATAGATAACACGTCCACTCACGAGGTTTTCTCCTTTATGGACGGTTCGTCAGGATACAATCAGATAAAGATGCATCCCGAAGACCAGAAGCACACCGCTTTCCGGACCCCTTTGGGTATATTCTGCTACAGGGTTATGCCCTTTGGTCTAAAGAACGCGGGCGCTACCTATCAAAGCGCCATGACAAAGATCTTCGACGACCTCATACATGACATCGTCGAGTGCTATATCGATGACCTCGTAGTAAAGAGCATGTCATACGAAGATCATTTAAAGCATCTGGAGACTGTATTTCAACACCTTCGGCAATACAATTTGAAAATGAATCCCCTCAAATGCGCGTTTGGAGTCTCCTCGGGCAAATTCCTGGGATTCATCGTTCGACACCGAGGAATTGAAATAGATCCATCAAAGATTAAAGCGATCATGGAAATGCCTCCGCCAAGAACTCTCAAACAGTTGCGGTCTCTCCAAGGGAAGCTCGCATACATCCGGCGATTTATCGCCAATCTTTCCGGCAAATGCCGTCCTTACAGCCACCTGATGAAAAAGGGAACTCCGTTCGTTTGGGATCACAAATGCCAAGGTGCACTAGACGAGATCAAGCAATACCTGCAGAACCCTCCGGTGTTGGCCGCGCCGGTCAAAGGAAACCCCCTCATTCTTTATACAACCGCCCTCTAAGGTTCCTTGGGCGCATTATGGGCGCAAGAGAACGATCAGGGAAAAGAGAGAGCACTCTACTACTTAAGTCGAGTTCTGCTGGGGGCAGAAAGCAACTACTCTCCCATTGAAAAACATTGCTTGGCATTGATCTTCGCGATAACAAAGCTCAGGCACTATGCGTTGGCGCATGAAGTCCGTCTCATTTCAAAGGTGGACCCCCTTAAATACTTGATGTCGAAAGCCGTATTGATGGGACGACTCGCTAAATGGGCCCTACTTTTGATGGAGTTCTCGGTAACGTATCAACCTCTCAAGGCAGTAAAAGGCCAAGCCATTGCCGATTTCCTCGCCGAGCACCCGATACCGGCCGATTCTCCCCTGAACTGTGATTTGCCGGACGAGCATGCATTTGATGCGATTGGCAGCGGTAGCACCCGATGGGAACTCTATTTCGATGGAGCGTCCTCCGTAAAGAAACAGAAACAGGGTATCCCAATGATCAAATCGGGGATAGGCCTCATCTTTGCAACTCCACAAGGAGGGATAATGCGCTTCGCCTTCTCCTTAACAGAGCCGAGGACAAACAATGAAGCTGAATACGAAGCTCTGATAGCGGGCCTCGAAATCGCCATCGACTTGGGAATTGAAGACCTCCTTATATACGGGGATTCTCAACTGGTTGTTAGTCAAGTAAATGGTGATTACTAAACGTGCAAACCGGAGTTGGTGAGGTACGGCGAAAAGGTGCAACAACTATTGATCCAAATTCCCTCCTACACTTTGGAGAATATACCGCGCGCGGAAAACAGCAAAGCAGACGCGTTAGCCAAGCTTGCTAAAGAACTGGCGGACGAAAACCTCGATGATGTAAGAATCGTGGTACAAAGCCGTCGAGTGCTTGCCCCCGCAGAAATACCTCCGGAATTATATAAAGAAAAGGGAGCGACTGAGCAGACGACCCTACAAATAAAAGATTGTGAGAAGGCTGAGGACTGGAGGGAAGTCTTCATAGACTACTTTAAGTCCCACCGAATGCCCAAAGATACATCCTCAAGGCATCAGCTCATGAAACGAGCTCTATCTTTCGCCTTCGTCAACGATACTCTATACAAGAGATCGTTTGATTCTCTATGGCTGAGATGCTTAGGACCTGACGAAGCGGAAAGAGTCATTCAGGAAGTCCACGACGGACTTTGCGGTTCTCACCAAGCAGGCCCAAAGATGAAGTTAAAAATTAAACGGATGGGTTACTACTGGCCCACGATGATCCAGGACTGCCTCGAGTATGCGAAACAGTGCCACTCGTGCCAGATCCACGGAGACTTTATCCACCAACATCCGAATCCACTACATCCGAGGTGGCTAGTTGGCCATTCGAAATGTGGGGGACTGACATAGTCGGCCCCATTGAGCCAGCATCATCCCGGGGACATCGTTTTATCCTCGCGACAACTGATTACTTCTCCAAATGGGCAGAAGCAGTACCGCTGAGGGAAGTGAAGACGGAGAATATCCTCCATTTCTTCAAGACGCACGTCATCTATCGGTTCGGAACCCCACGGCGGATTATCTCCGATAACGGGCCAGCCTACAGAAGCCATAAGATTAGCCGCTTCGCGCAGCAGCACAATATAGACTGGAGATATTCTTCAGTTTACAACCCACGAGCAAACGGTCTGGCCGAGGCCTTCAATAAGACCTTGACAAAGATCATAAAAAAGGCCGTTTCCCGGAATAAGAGAGACTGGCACGAGAGGCTGCAAGAGGCCCTTTGGGCTTATCGAACTACATTCAAAACGGCCACGAACACAACGCCATACGTGTTGGTATTTGGGACGGAAGCGGTACTCCGCCTCGAGATAGAGTTACCCTCTCTGCGAGTGGCAGTCCACCACGAGCTGACGGACGAAGAAAATGCCCACCTTCGGCTTGAGGAGCTTGATGCCCTCGGCGAAACTCGGCTCATAGCGCAACAACATCTAGAAGCCTACAAAGCAAAGATGACGCGCTCGTACGAGAGATTGACCAGGCCGAGGACATTCCGCCAAGGCGAACTCATGCTAGTGGTCAAGAGACCTATGATCCCCAATCGTGCCAAACGGGGGAAATTTGAGCCAAACTACGAAGGCCCCTACATCATAGACAAGGTCTATCAGGGTGGAGCCTATCTACTCATGGACATGCACGGTGAAAGGCCTTTCAGGCCAATAAACGGCCGTTTCTTAAAGAAATACTACGCTTAATGAGCCATAGCCTGGGTCAATGATAGATGACGACGACTATGCCCGCTCGCTATCTTCCTAAGCTCAGACTTTGCAAGCAGCGGCTGGCCCTCCCATAACGACGGACCGAAACGTCCTTAAACTAACGACGGACCGAAACGTCCTTAAACTAACAACGGACCGGGACGTCCTTAAACCATCGACGGACCGAAACGTCCTTAAACTAACGACGGACCGAAACGTCCTTAAACTATCGACGGACCGAAATGTCTTTAAACTAACGACGGACCGAAACGTCCCTAAACTACTGCCGCAGCATCCTTAGGCTGACGAGATAAAAAAAAAGAGAGAAAAAGAATAAAAAACGGTGCGTCCACGAGCAAAACGGGCACGGATGAAAACCCGAAAGGGCTCCGTGAGTAAAAACAGCAGGACCACCGGCGAGCGTTTGTGAAAACCCGAAAGGGCGCAACCTCGTTAAAAGACACTTATAGGGTCCTCTCGACCTTGTAAGGAGAAACCACCTGCGTGAGATCCTTACGACTCACGAAGGAGCAACACACTTAGGGATCCTCACGATTCCTAAGGAGAAAATACACTTATGAGATCCTCACGACTCGTAAGGAGAACTCTCTTATGGGACCCTTACGGCTCATAAGATTTGAAAGTCTTAAGTTACAGAGACCTAAACCTGTGCTTAAGCAATCCTCCATAACCTTCGATATTGCCCTACAAGCGGCTCATACTGACCCTTGTATACAATCCACGGGCGCGAATAAACATTTCCCCAGCAAAGTCCAACCCTTGTAGGTCCTCTCGATCCATAAGGAGAAAGCCCTCTTGTAGGATCCTTACGACTTACAGAGGAGCACACACTTAGGAATCCTCACGATCCCTAAGGAGAAAATACACCTGCAAGATCCTCACGACTTGTAGGAAGAAACACCTTTGTGAGACCCTTACGGCTCATGAAGTCAAAAGCCTTGGTCGACAGGACCCTTAACCCTGTTTGCTGAGCCACCTTTGTTCGTCATCGACAAAGGCAAATGATGATTCGCTCCTGGCAACATTCCAGTTGTAGCGGTGCTGATGCCGAAATCGGTGCCTAAAATCCAGGCTTGCAGCGAAAAAGCTAGCAAGCCACACATGCCTACAAAATAGCCGAAATGATGGGGCAACTTGCAATAAAAAGCAGCAAGTAAAAATGAAGGCATGAAAAATAGCCGAAATGATGGAGCAACTCGTAATAAAAAGCAGCGAGCAGAAAATAAATAAATAGCCGAAATGATTGGGCACCGCGAAAAATAGCCGAAATGATGGGGCAATCGCGACCTTCGCGATATAAAAGCTGAAATGATAGAGCATCGCGGAAAAAGAAATAAAATAAAAGTGAAATCCTCGCCCTACAGGTGATGTTACATTTACCTCTGTATACAATCCAGGGGCGCAAACAAAGAAGGGATCATACTCCTTCCCCAGGTTTCATCATAAGGAGAAGCCAAATCTCGACGGTTCACAGATAGCCTAGAGATCATCTCGACGTCCGTCTCATGGCAGCAGACACAACATCAAGCGAAACGAAACAGCGGTAACCCCCAGTTCCATGGCTCGGCGATACATATCACCAAGAGTCAAACCTCCATCCCGTGAAATGCGGATACAATCAACAAAATTCCTGGTCACGTGGAACACGGATAATGTCACTCTTTGACCCCGTGGAAAACGTCCAGAGCGGATCCTGGTCCTCGCAGAGCATGGCAGTGAAACCGTGTGAAGCATCCAGAGCGGAGCCTAGTCCTCTCCTAGCACGGCAGTGAACCCGTGTGAAGCATCTAGTGCAAAATTCCTGGTCACGTGGAACGCGGATAACGTCACTCTTTGACCCCGTGTGAAGCATCCAGAGCGGAGCCTAGTCCTCTCCTAACGCGGAAGTGAACCCGTGTGAAGCATCTAGCGCAAAATTCCTGGTTACGTGGAACGCGGATAATGTCACTCTTTGACCCCGTGGAAAACATCCAGAGCGGATCCTGGTCCTCGCAGAGCACGGCAGTGAACCCGTGTGAAGCATCCAGAGCAGAGCCTAGTCCTCGCCTAACGCGGCAGTGAACCCGTGTGAAGCATCTAGCGCAAAATTCCTGGTTACGTGGAACGCGGATAATGTCACTTTTTGACCCCGTGGAAAACGTCCAGAGCGGATCCTGGTCCTCGCAGAGCACGGCAGTGAACCCGTGTGAAGCATCCAGAGCGGAGCCTAGTCCTCACCTAACGCGGCAGTGAACCCGTGTGAAGCATCCAGAGCGGAGCCTAGTCCTCGCCTAACGCGGCAGTGAACCCGTGTGAAGCATCTAGTGCAAAATTCCTGGTCATGTGGAACACGGATAATGCCACTCTTTGACCCCGTGGAAAAGGTCCAGAGCGGATCCTGGTCCTCGCAGAGCACGGCAGTGAACCCGTGTGAAGCATCCAGAGCGGAGCCTAGTCCTCGCCTAACGCGGCAGTGAACCCGTGTGAAGCATCTAGCACAAAATTCCTGGTTACGTGGAACGCGGATAATGTCACTCTTTGACCCCGTGGAAAACGTCCAGAGCGGATCCTGGTCCTCGCAGAGCACGGCAGTGAACCCATGTGAAGCATCCAGAGCGGAGCCTAGTCCTCGCCTAACGCGGCAGTGAACCCGTGTGAAGCATCTAGCGCAAAATTCCTGGTTACGTGGAACGCGGATAGTGTCACTCTTTGACCCCGTGGAAAACGTCCAGAGCGGATCCTGGTCCTCGCAGAGCACGGCAGTGAACCCGTGCGAAGCATCCAGAGCGGAGCCTAGTCCTCGCCTAACGCGGCAGTGAACCCGTGTGAAGCATCTAGTGCAAAATTCCTGGTTACGTGGAACGCGGATAATGTCACTCTTTGACCCCGTGGAAAACGTCCAGAGCGGATCCTGGTCCTCGCAGAGCACGGCAGTGATCCCGTGTGAAGCATCCAGAGCGGAGCCTGGTCCTCGCCAAGCACGGCAGTGAACCCGTGTGAAGCATCCAGAGCAAATACCGGACTGTGGAGTCCTTAAAATCCACGGACTATGACGTCCTTAACCTCGACCGTGATGTCTTAAAACTAACGATCAACCCCCCCGATTCCCTATGGATTCTACCTTGGCTTAAGGGTACATCTCTTCACTCCTTTGATACCTGGCGTTGTAATTCCTCAACGTCTTCAAAGAGGTGACGGGTCCCTGCAACCAAACCCCGGACTGTGGAGTCCCTAAATCCACGGACTATGAGGTCCTTAACCTTAACCGTGATGTCTTAAAACTAACATCGGACTGTGGAGTCCCTAAATCCACGGACTATGAGGTCCTTAACCTTGACCGTGATGTCTTAAAACTAATATCGGACTGTGGAGTCCCTAAATCCACGGACTATGAGGTCCTTAACCTTGACCGCGATGTCTTAAAACTAACATCAGACTGTGGAGTCCTTAAATCCACGGACTATGAGGTCCTTAACCTTGACCGCGACGTCTTTAAACTACAATACCTGGAGAAGCCTCTAACCCCGTGAAACACGGACAAGGACGACCACACCCAGCACTTACAAGTCCTCACGACCTGTAAGGAAGAAAAATTTCTCTTGTGAGATCCTTGCGACTCTCAAGGGAAAACCCGCTTAAGAATCTTCACGATTCTTAAGAAGAACTTACACCTATGGGATCCTCTCGACCTGTAGGGAGAAAAACTCTTCATGAGACCCTCGTGGCTCATAAAGTGCAAAGGTCTTAGGAAGCAGATCTTAACCCTGAACCCTGAGCCATCGCTGTCCTGCAAGGAGATCAAGATATAGTATCCGCAGAATGCATTCAATAAAAAGGGGACATATCGTTGAGAGGAAAAATGTATCTTTTATTCATAAACCAAAAGAGATACAAAGTACAATTTATGAAAGAAAAAGAAAAAAAGAGATACTCATTCATGAGTATGTACAAAAAAGGGAGAAAAGATACAAGTCCTCAAGCCGGCGGGCGGTGTAGTAATTTTACCAGCTCATCGTTCTGTTGCTGAGCCACGGCTTCATGACGCAAGATCTCCAGAAGGCGAGCCTCCGCCTGGGCTTGTTGGGCCTGATATGAAGCAAGCCGGGCTTCAAGCTCTTTCTCAGTGGCCTTATGAGCCTCAACCCTCTCGCGAGTGAACGTGGCAACTTTATCGAGAGCCACCACCTCTTTTATGGACTCCTGAAGCACCCGCCAGAGTTCGTATGCTTTGTCGGCCTTGGCTGTGAGGCTGGCATGAAGCTCGCTCAGCGCCTTAGAAGCCAACTCCCTCTCCGAAAATTTACGGCCGAGCCCTCTTCTCGCACAACAATATGTTCGCTACGTGTCGCTCTATCTGGCCACGTAAGCTCGCCTTCGTGACCGCAACCTTGGAAACAAGACATCTACAAGACCGTATAAATGGGCTTCCAGTCTATGGGGATAATCGATCTTAAACGCGCTCACATCACCTGACGTGAAAGGCAGCAAGAAAGATTTCCGACATATTTCAAGCATGCATTCGCAATCATATGAGTATTCAAAAAAAAATATAATAGCATTTGCAATCGCATAAACATTCATAATGCCCAAAAAGGTCTGATGCGCAGGAAAGTGATGATAGCATTTGCAATTAAAGAAAGTTCTCATGAGAAGAATACAAAGTTTATTTATGCAAGCGGAAACATACATACGAGTACCAAGCCTACATGGAAGTTCAACATAAAGCATACAAAAAGGAGGGACTAATTTAAAAATGCTACGCTAATGGAAAAAGGTCACCAAACACGGGATCGACGGCACAAGGGTTAACAAAACAAAGGACAAGGATCTCCATCTCTCTCTCCGCTCTCTCCAGCACGTCAAAGCGACGGTTCTCACGAGGAGTCGCTCCCCATCGATTGGCGCCGTATTCGTCTGCGAAAGCATACATAACAGCTCGCCGGGCCTTTATCTCGCTCAGCAGATGAATTGAGCAGTCCTTCAAAGCCTGAGTGATCAGGCACACTTCATGAAAGCCCTCGAGCTTTTCTTCCGCCGCGTCGAGCATCGCCAGGGTCATCTCCACCGGGTGAGGAGGGATATCGGCAAGCACGGCCGTGAGAATCATCCGGAGCCAGAGGGAACCCATCGGGAGGGGAGACCCTCTACGGATCGAGAGCTCATGCATAGCTAGGTCACATTCGTTGTCGGAAAGGAGGGGGTCCACCAACCGAGCAGCAAAACGGGGGATCATCTCCTCAAGAGGAACTTCCTATGGCTGTCGACGAGCATGAGGGCAATTGCAGGCCATAGCGCTCGTTTGTTTCTCAAGACAAGTTACTCCAAGATAAAAAAAATAATATAAATCTCTTTGTGAAGGGAAAAGAAAGCTATAGCCTCATATATAAAGAAATGCATTAAGTGCTGTGCGCGGAAAATCTTGCATGGTGAAGCTATTTCCAAGGCCCAAAAAAGGAAAGGCATCGAAAATCAAGGAGATGGAACTATTTCCAAGGCCCTCTTTCTGCATCTAATATTGTGCACTGAAAATATGGCATGGGGTAAATTCTGTGGACAGCCCCATCAAGGGACCCCACGTGCAGAACACGTGAGGCCTAAACCTGATGTGCACTTAAAGGGAAATATATGGAGCAGTACCCTGCATATTAAAAGCACAAACAACAATAGTAGCAAAATGATAAAATCCCAGAGAAAAGGCATGCAAACATGGGAAAACATAATAAAACTTGTCACTCATACTTCAAGAGGTTCATACAAAAATATAGAGGACACATTTACAATGGTAAAACTTCAGATGCGGGGCATAGGTTGAGAAACTCAAAATCAACTTTATTCAAGATCTTCCAAGCATTTCGAACCTCCCGAGTATGCTTTCTCTCACGGTCACAAGCGTCGGGGTCCCCGCGGATGTCCTCTACCTCCGGTAGGCGGCAAGTATGGCTGATTGCTGAAAAATCTGATGCAGGAGATCAATGAGATTATCCCGCCTTCTCTTTGAAATCAAGTGCATCAGGTACACCGAGTGTACTTTATCCTCGGCGGCGTCCAATGACCCAAGCGGCACACCAGCACAAAATAAAGGGAGAGCCTCCCTGATCGCCAGCACGATCAGCCTCAGAAGAGAAGAGCGACGGGGGAGTAGCCGATGGTTGTACTCATCAAAGCGGTTCATAATCTCGGCACACTGAGCATCGGTGAACTCTTGGTTCTGACTGCGGCCCAGCGCACGAATATTCCCATAGGAAATGATCTCGTCAAGACTATACAGATGGGCATCCATGATACCTGAAATAAAAGTCACGAGAAATCATTACAAAGCCCCCATTGCAGTAATGGCAGGAAGAACAACCTAGGGTCAAGAGACCCCGGGAAGCCTCCGTGTGAAGAAATCAAGTCCTTCATTGGAATTAAATTCCTTATTAAGAAAAGGGAATTAAATTCCCAGAAATATTTTTGATGGAATTAAATTCCATAAGGTTGAAACGCCATCATCATCTCCCCAAAGATCATCTAAACCCTAAGAGATCTACAGTTTGAAGGTTAAGCGGTTTCATGTTCTTATGGAAAATATGAAAGAAAAAGGGTAAAAACCCTTGTTTTGGATTTAAAATCCAGAGAAATGTGAAGGTCCATCGTTGTCCAAGAACATTACCTGAGGAAAAAAGGGTTCTTTTCGAACAGAGTTAAACTCTGAAGATTGTTTCAAGACAGAGAACTAAGCTCTGAAAGCGAAAATTAAATTCTCAAAGAAAAAATTCTCGGAAGAAGAAGATGAGCAAAGTGAAGGCTCCTATGAAGAGACAGAGGTATTTATAGAAGGCAGTGGAAACGTTTCATCTCCCCAGATCCCTAGGGGAATCCAACGGTCACAAGAGGTGACAGCGTTGCACTCACGTGCAGACACGTGACAACAACGCTGTGGGGGCATTTGTTTCCTGATTTAAAATCAGGAAAGCTTCTGGGAAAAGCTTCAAAAAGGGGCCACGTGCTTACACGTGACCAGCAGTCACGTGTTGACACGTGACATATAAAAGCAGCGGAAAAGGGCACATTGGTTCCCTGATCAAGTCAAGGAAAAGGCTTCAGAAGAGGTCACGTGCTCCCACGTGACCAGGGTCACGTGTTGGCACGTGACGTTCAAAGCAGCAGACTCGCTCTCCAGTTGAACCAAGGAAAGAGGCGCCAGACAAGGGTCACGTGCTCACACGTTACCAGGGGTCACGTGGTAGCACGTGACGGCTAAGCAGCAGAAGATGGCAGAGTGCAAAAGAAGGAAAAGGCTCGTTACAAGGGAGTCACGTGCCCACACGTGACCATGGGTCACGTGGTCACACGTGACCGGCTTTCAAAGCCCATTTTGCTAACAGAATTAAATTCTGAAAGAGATTCAAATCTTTCCAAAGGAAAGCAATTATCTGGAACCGATCAAATTAAAGATTCAGAGATGATTAAATATCATCTATCTATGGAAAATCTCGAGTTTGGAAAGATTTCCCCTTTAAATCTAACAGAAATAACAAAGGAGAATCCCTGGATTTGAAATCCAATGGTGAATAAAATTCACCTAATAACCCAAGGGTCAAAAACAAATGATGGATACAAATCAAATCTCTTAATAAAGATTCATCAAAAAACTAATTGATTCGGCTGCTTCTCCTATAAATAGGAGCCTAGAGACACAAAAGAAAGATATATATACGCAGAGGGAGAAAAAAGGAGAGAGCCTTGATACTTTGAGGAATTTGGAGCTTCTGCAAAAAGAAAACCCTAGGTAAGAAAGGGAAGGCTTCCTGAAAGAAGGAGAATTTAATTCTCAACAGAGTTTAACTCTGACAAAATAAAAACCAGAAGAACATATTTCTTCTCTCTTTGATAGAGGATCTGCAAAGTGCACAACTCCCCTTTAGGTTGAGAATTTAATTCTCAATGGGTTGAGACCCTGCCATGCAGATCCAAAACATGGAGAGGGAATGGAAAAACGAGAATTTAATTCTCACAGAACTATAGGAATTTAATTCCTCTAAGATAAAAGTAGGGCTTGACCCTGTGTTATGGGAATTTAATTCCTTCAGAACAGAGAGAAACAGGGTTTAACCCTAATTAAGAACTTAGTTCTGTTGAAACAACGGGAATTCAATTCCCTTAATCATAATTTAACAGGGACTGGAAGTTTAATTCCTTAAAAAGCTTTTATTAGGGTTTAACCCTATTCAGTTCTTCACATAAACGGGGAATTTAGTTCCTACAGAAGATTCAGGGTTCAATTCTACTCCAGAATATAAGTCTTCAAAAGGAAGTTGGAATTTAATTCCTTCGAAAATTAAAGTTCGAGGAATTTAATTCCTGGAAAAGGATCAACAGATTCTCCAAACAATATACATGGAGGCAGGGTCACGTGCCACCACGTGACCCCCTCAAAAGATCTACAGAAAGCCCTTTGAGGCAGTCCCCCACGTGACCCACATGACCCTTGACAGAAGCTCTAACACATAGGCATATGAATGCCCGTCACGTGATGGCACGTGATGCTCTGAAAGATGCAATAATCTCAGCAGAATGAATGGAGAGAGGGCGCTCTCACGTGTCGCCACGTGACCCCTCTTGCTTTAGTGTTTAACACTAAGTTGGAACTCCTGAATCCAGTGTTAAAACACTGTTGGGCCGCAGTGTTCAACACCAATCAAAGAACTTTACTTGCAGTGTTCAACACTGACTACCCTAGTGTTTAACACTAATTTGAGAGCTCTGTTGCCGATACCTGATGCTGATCTGTTTTAGTGTTTAACACTAATCTGAAAGCCTTGTTGCTGGTGTTTAACACCAATAATCTTTTAGTGTTAAACATTAACTTGTCAACCTCATTCCCAGTGTTCAACACTGATTGCTCTGAAGTGTTTAACACTAGGCTTTGGCCCAATTGGCTAAAGGGATAGAGGCAAAGCCTCTCCCTCAATGGACCCACAAGAAGTCAATATTCCAGACATGATAGGACTTAGCCCAAGCTGGCCATAAGTCCTCAATTCGCAATTAACTGGGCCAATGGGCTCATAATATAATTAATGGGTCTTGATCCCAAATTGGGCCAAGGACTATTTAATCCATTCCGGTTCTAGGGTACATCTCTTCACTCCTTTGATACTTGGCATTGTAATCCCTCAATGTCTTCAAAGAGGTGACGGGTCCCGATGACCACCCATGATATGGACTGTGGGGTCCTTAAACCCATGTCTAATGCAAAATTCCTGGTCACGTGGAACGCGGATAACGTCACTCTTTGACCCCGCGGAAAACGCCCAGAGCGGAGCCTAGTCCTCCCCGAGCACGGCCGTGAACCCGTGTGAAGCATCTAGTGCAAAATTCCTGGTTACGTGGAACGTGGATAACGTCACTCTTTGACCCCGCGGAAAACGCCCAGAGCAGAGCCTGGTCCTCACCAAGCACGGCAGTGAACCCGTGTGAAGCATCCAAAGCACATACCGGACTGTGGAGTCCTTAAACCCATGGACTATGACGTCCTTAACCTTGACCGAGATGTCTTAAAACTAACAATGGACCGCAATGTCCTTAAACTACCCATGGACCGCAATGTCCTTAAACTACCCATGGACCGCAATGTCCTTAAACTAGAACAATAGAGCCCAGCATGCTCTTTTGTCGGATCTAAACGGTCCCGTTTAAGTTGATCTTAGCCTCAAAGATGGCTAACGTATCCTTAAACCTTCAAACAGACTGGACTATGAATCCCCCAAATTAACTTCGGCTCGAGGGTACATCTCTGAACTCCTCTGACATCCGTCGTTGTAATCCTTCAACGTCGTCAGAGAGGTGACGGGTCCCGACGGCCACATATACGATGGACCACTATGTCCCTAAACTGGAACAATGGAGCCTAAAACACTCTTTTGTCGGATCTAAACGATCCCGTTAAGTTGATCTTAGTCTCAACGTTAGACTAACGAATCCTTAACAAACGTTTGAGTTGATCTTAGCCTCAAGCATGGCTGACGTATCCTCAAACCAAACCCCCAAACCCAAATCTAAGATAAACACGGATTTGGACTAGTCCACGCCCTACGGGCGACGACATAACTCAGTCTCCGTAAACAATCCACGGGCAATAAAAACAAAATAAACACCCACGACACGAATTGACCATCTGGAGAAGGAGAAAGTTGTTACCGCGATGCGGTAGCGTAATTAACTGCAGGGGCTTGCGCCTGCAGGGAAGAGCGTCCCCACAATCAAAAACCCCTCAAACGAGGGGGAATCTGACGAAGTCTGCTACATCGGCCGCATCCGTCTAAACCTTCGATATACGGTGCCATAGATCGACTTGGCATCTTCGGAGAGGTGGACGGATAGCACCAATTAGCATCTGCCCCGAACCTCAGGCCCGGACGCCCGAGCCCAGGCCGCCGTTCGGAGGGGAACAGTCCCACACTCTTATATATCTTTCTTCACTTCTTCTCTCCTCTTCATTTTCTTCATCTCCCATTTCTTCATCTCCTTCATCCTCCTCCACCCTCACTACCACCCCAAGTCCACCCTCAAAACCATCCTAAAACCAATAACCACCTTCACAAAAATCATTCCTCACATCACTACAGACACCATGGTAGGAACAAGTTGGGACTTTGAGCACTTTGGCCATCTTAAAAATTTCTTGGGTTGCTCTTGGAAGGTAAAACCCTCACTTTTAGTTAAGTATTAAGTTTCCCTAAGCTCCTATAGTAATTTAGAGTTAAACAAGTGTAAGTCAATGATCTTGGAAATTTCGAGAATGAGATTTATTGGATGTTTAGAGTTGTGGAAGTGTACTTGAGGTTTAGTTAGTGACTACAACCTTTAAGTGATAGAATTCAGGACTAAACGTGAGTTTAGAAGTCCTAAACATGAACTTGGAATTTTCCGATATCGAGTTTTTGTGGAAATGTGATGATTAATTAGGATCTGCGATAACTCCGAGACTCTGAAAATTAATTAGCAGATATAGTGAGATGTGCAGACCAATAGAAAGCTACCCTAGAATCCTAAGCCCAATCCTTCTTTTTCTGGCCGCCGTTTTATTCGTTATGGCCGCAATTTGCGGCCCAATTTTGGAATTAGGGTGTGAAACTTGGTCTGTAGCTCACTCATTAGATAACTAGACCTACTCTGTATGAAAAAAGTCTAATTTCACTTTAAGAAAAATCAAGAGTCATTTTACTTTATTTCCGGCGATATTTGTGACTTTTGAAACTTGATATTTGGATATTTGTGTTTTGACTTAGTCGTCTGATGTTCGTACGTCGACGTCGAGAGTTGTTTGGTTGTTGTTCAGTTGATAAAACTGCACATTTGTTATTACATTTTTCCTACTATTTCCATAATTAAAAGGTCTTTATTATAATATATCATACATATGAGGGTTTATTTGTAAAAATACTATTTTCCATGTGTTGATATATTATAATTAGCATTTGGTAGGAAAATGTATACAAATAATATCATTGACCAAATCCAAGTAGAACAAAGTCTACTAAATATTATTTAAGTTGTTGTGCAGAATTTTTCAAGAAATCAAGTTGTTAATGAAAACTTGCCTAATTAAGAAAGCAAAACTTGGAGATCAAGTCTGGCAGCAACTACGAGAAGATTTCAAAGATCCAAAGATTCCAGAGAACTCCACGTGCCAAGTATAGAGAAACCGATGAAAGAAAACCAAAGGCTGAGATCAAAAGGCCGCGGATCCGCGGCCGTACCCCCTTGGGCCACGGATGCGCGGCAAGATAGAGGAGATTGAAGCTGCGCTTTTCTGGGGAAAATCTTTGCTGCTTTCTTCCTAATTTAGAAGCTTGGGTTCTGGCTTTGGGACTATAAATATGGACCGAGAGCCTCTTGGAAAAATTATCAAGCCGACGCGATCACGAAGTCCAAGACAGCTCATGCATCCAGGCTGGTCATCAACTGTTCGTCTACCTCCTTAGAAGAGATCGAGAAGCAACTAGATTTGCAATCATTTTCTAAGAATTCAAGTGTAATGAACTTTGTTGATTAATAAAGGTAGCTTTCTTTTTCTTATTCTATTTCTTCGTAGTTTAATTATGCAATTTCTCTCCATCTCTTTTTCTCCCAACATGCGCGAGTAATTCTCCGCTTGTTAGGGTTCGTAGGATTAGGGTAGTCTAATGGATGATGAACATCCCTAAACCCTTTTTAAGTCCTATAAAGTTTATGAACTTTATCAAAAGAATCATTAACATCCTAATCGGGCGCGCTAACAATTCTTTGTTAGTTCCGACCGCGATTAGAGATTAGATTAATGATTGTTTTGGTAAAGGCTAGATATGAACGGAATTCCGTGTCGAAATAAGGGTTAAGAGTGGGATTCCTTTTCCCTCCAGAAACCCTAATCTACACGCATCACCGTCGTTCTAGTTTTAAATCTATTAAAGGATAAAAAGGGTAACTTTTAATTAATCGTCCATAACTACTAAATCCTAACGAACCCTACAAGCCCTATTATTATATTAACTACATCCCTAAAATATTTTAGATCTATATATTTTGCATTCTTGCTTAAACGTAGATCTAGAAACCTTTCCACAAAATTCTTTATCTCTCCTCTCTTTTTCAACACATCTAAAGTAAGAGTAAAAGATTCAACGTTTCCCTGAGGACGACCCGTACTCATCTCGGTCTAGCTACACGCGACATCGTTATTGATTGCGGTTATTTTACAAACACTTTTCGAACCAATCAAATGGCGCCGTTGCCGGGGATACGTGCGTAATTTTTTATTCTTACTATTTGTGTTGAATTCTTAGACGATTCATATCATTATTAACACAAAACTGCAAATTGCATATTTAACAATTATTGTGTGAATTTTGCGAGGGAATCTGGAGTCACATACTTAAGGATACAGAGAGACAGAGACATTCATCAAGATCCAGAAGAGGACAGGAGGCCACAGAAAAATTTTCATCAACTGATCCATCTACTCCGCGGCGGAAGCGTGGCAAAGGAGCTCATTTGCGGCGGAAGCATGGCGGGAAGGAAGATCTAGGGTTCCAAACTTCTCTGGTAAGATTCTAACCTCCTTCTCTCTCCTCTCAAATCCAATAAAATCTATTTTCTGCAGGATTCTTTGCA
Organism: Agapanthus africanus; assembly: GCA_030015575.1. Classification (NCBI taxonomy): domain Eukaryota; kingdom Viridiplantae; phylum Streptophyta; class Magnoliopsida; order Asparagales; family Amaryllidaceae; genus Agapanthus; species Agapanthus africanus. Next base: position 204,946,115 of record CM057341.1, on the reverse strand, counting down.
AAATAGCGCCGCTCAAAAATCTTTTTGCAAAAGTTTTGTGATTGGTTTTGTTTTGCATATTTTAATACGGACTTTAAGGGGCAAAGACCAAATCCAGATTAGGTGGGGATTTCATCACCCTTCCTAAGCCCCACAAATCACAAACCGAGGATCTAGATCAACCCTTCATTAATTTAAAAAATATCTAGACCAGACTCTAAGGACTGTCGCGCTTAATAAGGACAGAGGAAGGTCGTGGGTAATCTATCGCTTATCCGCATTACTTTTGTAGTATCTAGGTAAGTGTGTCAAAGGCTAGTGGTTATTAATTAGGCCCACTACTATGGTACCTTCCCACTTACCTGGCACTTACCTGGCTACAAGAGTAGTAAAGAGGCGGTAGAGGATTGATCCTGCGGCTTGTCCTTTGGAAGTCTAGGAGTAGTCTAGAGACTGGACCTAGGTAACCATAGTTCTAGGGTTGTTTGTGCATTTTTTGTGATTTGTCTAAATCCTTCATTTTTCAAAACAAACCAATTATTTTCTCCCCTTTTTACCCCTTCCCCCTTCTTCTCTTCTAATGGGTGACCTAAACAAAAGAACACTTGCCGAGCTTTGCTGTCCACAACCAGATATTTCTTGTTTTCGTAATCCCTTCGGTATACCGTCCGGCTCTTCCATGTCCTTAAGAGATCATATAGAACAAGAGGGAAGAAACAATTGGCCACCTCAGTCTAGGTCTTATCAACCATATCCTAATCCTACACCTGTTTCAGTTCATACCCAGAGTGAGGAAGCCCCTAGACGAATGTCCATTGCTGAGCATATAGCTAGGGCTAGAGGCCAAAGTTTCAACCCGGACCAATATCAACCATCACCACCACTGTCCAAAGAAGAGTTTGATAGGCGGTTTGTGGCATATAAGATGTCTATTGAAAATAGCCAACCAACCAACCCATATCAATATTCTTCTTATCATAATATTGATCCTACTCCCACCCAATTTTCACAACCATTCTATTCCTATCAATCCAATCCGACTTTTCCACCTTCTCTAGACAGTTCTTCTAATCAGTCATTTGGGAGTTTTGATTATCCACAAGAATTTTAATCTTCTACTGAAACCCCTTATCAACCCAAGTCTAGTCTGGAGCAGACATTAGAAAAATTTCTGGAATTGTCGAACCAAATTAGGAAGGAAACAACAGAGTGGATGCAAGCAAAGAATTTCAAACCTGCCCAAAATTTTTCAGTATATGATTCGGGCATAGGACAAAATGAGAATTTGGGTAGTGAGACAGAACTGTACACCCATCCTAATCAAACCTCCCTAATCCAAACTGAAATCCACAACTCCAGTTTCATAGATTCATCAAGTACACCAAATAGAATGTCTGATAAGATGTGTAACTTTATAGTGTTTGATTTACCCGACTGTGAAGGGTCCATTTCAAGTGAAACCATACCCAACCCTTGTGATCTCTACACCTCCAATCTTGAACCAAAACTGATTGAAAACCATACTTTTGATGAGGTGTTTGAGAATTTTAACCTTCACTTGAATGAGGTGATTGACGTTGGGGATATATTGATTGATGAACCCGAATTTTTGGATGATTTTGTCCCACCAATTCATCAGATCCTTTCACTTCCTTGTGGTCATCATCTTGAGCCTTTAATTCTTCCCGAACCCCAAATACATCTTGAAGTTGATGATAAAGGTATACCCAAAGATCAGACCGAAATACAGCATCCATATTCCACATCTGGTACAGCAACACTCGACACACCAATCTGTTTACCCATTTCACCTTCTACTTTCTCCGGTTCTTCTTCTGTTCCTATAGTTTCAGTGAGTTTTGATGAATCACAATCCGTTAATTCAAGTTCAATAATACCAGAAATTCAACTTGATTTAGATATTTTTGAAAATGAGGTAGATGAGTTTTTCGAGTCTTCTACCTCAATGATTTTTGATGAATCAAGTAGGATAAATTCTGGCACAAAACTTTTTGACAGCAAAATGTTCAATCACACCATTGATAAAAGTTTTGAAGAACTTTTTGCTGAAGAACTTGAATTTTTAAACAATAAGGATTTTGTAATTGATCAATCTCCACCTATAGAGGTTGAACCGCCACCATTCCTTCTTCCTAATCATTCACATTCATCCTCATTCTTTCTTTTCTCTAATTTCAAACCCATTCCAGACCATCTCTTATCCCTTCCCCAATTTTTCTTGACTCGATACAACACATTCTTCCACCAACCTATACGCTATACTGATAAAATCTTTGAATGGTTGGTGTTAACTTTTGGTCTTTGTAAAGTCTTACTTTGACCAAATGACTTACCCCCTCTTAAAATACTTCGTATTGTCTAATTCATGTTTGAGGGGGAGTATATTTTTGGCTCTTGAACATAACTTTTGTCCTCAAATTTGTGAGCCAAAAATAAGTTTGGGGGAGGATTTTCACTTTCATAAATTCTTGCCACCATTTATAATGTCCTCCCAAGCTTACAGGTTTTTGTGATCCAGCAGATAGCTACAGTGAGGACACTTTTGAAAACAAGTTTGGGGGAGGTTTGTGCTTATTTATACATCAATTTGCATCATATTTTGCATAAGCACAGCATTTTCAAAAAAAAAAATTTAAATTTTTTTATAACAAAAGAGTAGAAAGTGAAAAATTACATCCAATAGATAGGAATAGTTTAAAAAAACCAAGAAAATTAGAAGTTTTCTTAAACGAACTAGTAATAAGTAGTTATGAGCTGTTGTCCCAAGGGTTAGTAAGATGAAGGAAATCAGTAATCGGAGAATAAAAATAAGTCTGAAAAAATAGTTTCTATTCTGGAAGCCAAACCTTTGAATGTTGATACCCTACTATATGCACTTACACACGTCTTGAAACTCCGGATAGTAGAGAATACCTTGAAATGTTCTTGTCTAAAAGCCAAAGTATGAAGAAGAAAAAAAATGAAGAAAATATAAAGATGGTAAAAAGAAAAATGAACACTGGTTTTGTTATCGCCAAGGCAGCAATAAAAAAAATATAGCGAGGGTGCCTCTTCACCTAGTGCCCTAAAGCCAACTGGTCTGGGAGTCACTGCTAAGCCTTAGGTGGTGCAAGACGAGGAAAATATTATCACCTAATAAGCAAGCACATAAGTAATCCGTCGGTTAGTATCTCAAGAAGTATTAACGGTCGCATGAAAATGTGTGAGCAAATCTCTAAATATTCATCAAATTAAAAAGTACTGAGGTAGATGGACAAGAGTATGATAGCTTGAATTGAATTCTCCGAGTGTAGGGATGTTCTTTACACACACGTAGGGTTATATGATCAATGTTTGGATGAAAGGTAGGAATGAAGAATAAGACGATGTTTTATTGAGTGATGATGTGATTTCTAACATCTTTTCATGACTATTAAGATAGGGCTCATAACAACTGAAAAGATAGTATAGTTGGAAACTCTTATTTTCAAAGTCTTTCTTTTATGGTTCTTATCTTTATATGTAAATTTCACCATCTCTTTTATTATAGGATTTTGTGGGTGTAATCCGCTGAAAACCCTCAGGAGACAAAACTCCTCCTACTAGGGACACCTAGAGGTTTAACGGCTTATTGCACGTGCTCAGTGCAATCATGTTTGCCTACGAAAGTGTGCTAAGTTTTCTTCTTTCTTTTTCTCCTTCTCTTGAATAAACTAGTTTGCTCGGGACGATCAAAGATAAGTTTAGGGGTATTTGTTCAGTTGATAAAACTGCACATTTATTATTACATTTTTCCTACTATTTCCATAATTAAAAGGTCTTTATTATAATATATCATACATATGAGGGTTTATTTGTAAAAATACTATTTTCCATGTGTTGATATATTATAATTAGCATTTGGTAGGAAAATGTATACAAATAATATCATTGACCAAATCCTAGTAGAACAAAGTCTACTAAATATTATTTAAGTTGTTGTGCAGAATTTTTCCAAGTTGTTGTGCAGAATTTTTCAAGAAATCAAGTTGTTAAAGAAAACTTGCCTAATTAAGAAAGAAAAACTTGGAGATCAAGTCTGGCAGCAACTACGAGAAAATTTCAAAGATCCAAAGATTCCAGAGAACTCCACGTGCCAAGTATAGAGAAACCGATGAAAGAAAACCAAAGGCTGAGATCAAAAGGCCGCGGATCCGCGGCCGTACCCACCTTGGGCCGCGGATCCACGGCAAGATAGAGGAGATTGAAGCTGCGCTTTTCTGGCGAAAATCTTTGCTGCTTTCTTCCTAATCTAGAAGCTTGGGTTCTGGCTTTGGGACTATAAATATGGACCGAAAGCCTCTTGGAAAAATTATCAAGCCGACGCGATCACGAAGTCCAAGACGGCTCATGCATCCAGGCCGGTCATCAACTGTTCGTCTACCTCCTTAGAAGAGATCGAGAAGCAACTAGATTTGTAATCATTTTCTAAGGATTCAAGTGTAATGAATTTTGTTGATTAATAAAGGTAGCTTTCTTTTTCTTATTCTATTTCTTCGTAGTTTAATTCTGCAATTTCTCTCCATCTCTTTTTCTCCCAACATGCGTGATTAATTCTCCGCTTGTTAGGGTTCGCAGGATTAGGATAGGCTAATGGATGATGAACTTCCTTAAACCCTTTTTAAGTCCTATAAAGTTTATGAACTTTATCAAAAGAATCATTAACATCCTAATCGGGCGCGCTAACAATTCTTTGTTAGTTCCGACTGCGATTAGAGATTTGATTAATGATTGTTTTGGTAAAAGCAAGATATGAACGGAGTTCCGTGTCGAGATAAGGGTTAAGAGTGGGATTCTTTTTCCCTCCAGAAACCCTAATCTACACGCATCACCGTCGTTCTAGTTTTAAATCTATTAAAGGATAAAAATGGTAACTTTTAATTAATCGTCCATAACTACTAAATCCTAACGAACCATACAAGCCCTATTATTATATTAACTACATCCCTAAAATAATCTAGATCTATATATTTTGCATTCTTGCTTAAACGTAGATCTAGAAACCTTTCCACAAAATTCTTTATCCATCCTCTCTTTTTCAACACATCTAAAGTAAGAGTAAAAGATTCAACGTTTCCCTGAGGACGACCCGTACTCATCTCGGTCTAGCTACACGCGACACCGTTATTGATTGCGGTTATTCTACAAACACACATTTTCGTATCAATCAGTTGTTCTTGCGTGCGTGGACCATAGGTTCTAACCTATGCGCACTTCATGTGCCGTATCTGTTTTCGGATTTGATTTTGATTCCTTTACGATATGCATTGAATTGTAGGTACCTTCGCGTGGACTTCTGGGATAACGAATGAGAGCAAGGTGTTCATCGACTTCGGATAGAGCGAGAATAGTAGGTGAGTAAATGTATATCTACGGGGGAAGTCGGGTGGATGGCGTATAACACCCCTGCAACCGTAGTAATAAGGTACTTATATATAGTTATATATATTTCAATGTTGGATATGTAGACTTAGCTAATAGGTTTCTAGGAGACTATTGGTTAGAATAAGTGTTCTCATAGGAATGTACACCCTTGGCCCTATTTCTTTTAGTCGTGAGCCTTTGGAATTTATGTTGTTACACACACACACGCACTTGGTATGATATGTATGTATGTACGTGTGTATGTATGTATGTGTGTGTGTGTGTGTGTGTGTGTATACGTGTAAGATGAGAATATGATATGTTAAATGGATATGAGTCGATATGATCGGACATGATGTCACGAGGTTATGATATATGATTCGAGATTGAAACACCATGTTATGACATGAAATATTACATGATCTTTAGGCGATATACATATAACATGTGACTAGATGAGATAATAGAATGTACGTAACCATGGATCTGTACCATTGAATTATGACATCGTACGACAGATTATACCGTACGAGATATGATATATATGATAATTGACCCGTACTCTTGATTTGAGGATATCGTACGATGGATTATACCGTACGAGATATGATATATATGATGATTGATCAACACTCTTGACTCAAGGATGCCGTACGATGGACTATACCGTACGTGATACTATGAAGCCGGATCACCGATTGATGGACGTATCAACTCGGAAATGTTATAGTTTTCTAATCACTTTCGACTCTGATATATTTTAGTCTTCAAACCACTTAAGTAGATATTAGAATATAATTAGAGCCATACATATTTTCAAAACTAACGAATCGTATGCATTTTCAAAAGACAAACCCAAGGGACGCTACGGATTTTAAAATGGTATATTTTTTCTTAAAAACACCGTAGCCCCTATTTTTCTAAAAACAACAATTCGTACTATTTTAAATACTATAAATATATGGCTCGTATGTAGCTATATATTTTATATTGTTGCGTTTACTATTTATTTTTCTGCTATGATCATATTATTCTCTTTTGCATTTTATATATACATGTTCTTTTCATTATCTTTTATGACCCCATCTGCTAGGACACATGCACTATTACCGATGATGCGCATGTTGTACGTACACAGACTCGTCGGCTCACACACTCATCATCGGTAATTTCCATGCCACGTACAAATTAGAAACCGTTACTTCACTCGTACAACCTGATAACTTGTAGCTTAACAGTATTGCTTAGCATTCATGATCTCACATGCTAGTTTAGATACTGCATTTCTTACTTAGTTAGATGCCACGTTCATATATATACATTCTGATTATGCACTGTAGATTGGCTCTATGCTGGTACTCATTGTTTCATTATTGGCTCATATTTATGAAAATTCGGTTTTCATGAGATTTCTGGATTTGAGAAACCGCAGATCTATTTTGAAAAAACTCATGAATTGTTTTAAAATACGGTTTCTCTTGATATGATGTTTGGCGTCCACCAGGATTTTTCTCGGTTCTGAGCTATGTATATATACTCGATTCGAGGAGAGAGGAGGCACCGTCTGCGGGTATATGGTGGACCTGGTACGGTACCCCGGGACAAGAAGATCGTATAGAGAGACGTTGAGCCCGGCAGGGGAGCACTACCAATCGGTGATAGTTTGGCTCGGCGGATATCCAGAGGATACTGACCGAAGTCGTGAGATCAGATGGGCATGAGGGTCGATCCGATGAGACGGTGCCTGAGGCACGGGAACTTATGTGTCGCTGCTGGACACGGTTTTTATGATGCTTTTGAGTGTCGATTCCGGACACTTAGGTATTTATGATGATTTGATATGTCGTTAATGAGCACACGTTGGATGATACACCTACACACACACACACACACACACACATATATATATATATATATATATATATATATATATATATATATATATGATACACTGACATGGTACCACATTGTGACACGGACATGATTACATTAGTATTGTTATACTATGTTTACAGCATCACCCTTGTTACCACATCATCGTTATTATATTATTATTATGCTACTGTATGTCCTAGGAGATCGCTATACATTCGATTTCTACTCGGTATTGTCTTATACTCACGAGTTGGCAACTCACCCCCGTTGTGCCACAGTTTTCTTGCTGGTTGACCGTACGGATTCAGTAGCGGCTTGTTGGCACACCGCTTTCTTCTAGGTGACTTTCTTCGGTAGGTGGGGTACACTTGCATTGTGACCACCATTTGTACTTGTATATTTATTCAGTTGTATCAACCAGAATATGTATATTTGGTAGACTTAGAAATCACAGTTTGTATATTCTTTCGGATTTAGAGTCACGCTCATTTATCTATTCTTATTTCTGGTTTCTTGATGATGTTTTGGATTCTTTATTTTCTTTCTGTGTTGATCTATGCCTTTAGCGTCGTATACCTGTATTTGTGTGTTGTTTCTGCCAATTTGGCGAAGAGCTAGCTCTCGATTGGGGATGCCTATTATTATTGCTATGTATTGGTTTTGGTTTCAAAATTTACAAAGGAGGTACTGACCGAATTTCAAATGATGAAAATGTCTTTAACTACGATATATAATCCACTTGTGTTTTCTTATAATATTACTTATGCATGTATAGCAAGATCCTGATTTCAGTATACCTTTATTTCAAAACTTCACGTCCACTATTTCCCCCCAAAAGGTTTAGATTTCTGGGCTCTGGCTTACTTGGATTAGGTGGGGTCGTATAGACTTCATGTGATTCAAGTGTCAGTCACGTGCCTTTTTCCAGGTCCTGACATCGCCGGCGACCAAACCCATTGATCAACTCCAGCCACTATCTCATCTCAAAACAGCCGCCAGCTTCGTCTTCCTCTTCTTCATTGATCGGTTGCAACCCTCAACTTTCATAGCCTGTTCGATATCGTTTCAATCCGTGAACTGAGCCTTCACGGTTTGGCCTAAGTTCGCATGAGCGAGACGATCATTTCTATGTCTTCGGATCTCCATTACGACGATGTTTCAGTTTTGCGCAAAGGTGTTTGACAAAATGCCTCATTAAGATCTCCGTCGTTCTGTTCAGTGCGTTCATATCTAAGGCAAGTAACTTTATACTTGCGACATGCTAGTTACGGCAAATTCATATCAAGCCGTAATATTTTACTATTATTATCATATCATTTTATATATATAATTAATTATGAGTTTAGCGTATAAATAAATAAAGTTATAATATATCAATTAAATTTATTTTATAATCATGCATATAACTGGCATTTAAAGTGATTCCCTTGTTTAAAGATTACTTTAATAGGGTTAAACTGATATATTGAACTGATAGGACATGATTTGATCAATATCGTTACTTAATGCCATTAACTAGATTAAAAATAATAAAATTCATTAATAATGATACGTTTAATTTATAATAAGTAAGTTCAATCAATATAGTTTAATTTATATTTAATTAATAATACTTGATAATCTTGACAACAATATTTTAAATATTTTCATACTAATCTTTTGCACAAGTAATAGTTGATACATCATTTTCGTTAAATCATGTATCACATCTAAATAACTGTTATAACTATATTTCTTGTTATTCATCATGACTTGTTTGTGAAATATAAACACTTTACCTGTTTTAGTACACCATCTCTGACATGCTTGTAACCTGTCATCTTGTTACCGTTACCGTTATCGTGCTAGTGCCTATTTACAGTAATATTTACCAATGCCAACAACCCTGACTTGACTTGATTGTCCTGATGGACGTGACATGTTGTCTTGATAGACATAATTTGTACCTGCCTAATCTTGTGTTGGCATTAGGTAGATATTATCTTCATACATGATTTGAACATGAAACCTGGGGAAATAGGGAAATCAAAAATGTAACTGAAGTGTAACTCAAAAGGATATTACATGTTTCCGTGGTTCCGGGGGTTAATGGAAAAGAATCATTCTTGATTTATACATCTTGCATCCGTGGTCACAGGGGGTAACGGGATATATCTTGCGTCCGTGGTCCCGGGGGGTAACAAGATATATACTTTTGAGCTATATGGAGCAGTACATTAATTGATTTCAAATACCTGTAAGATAGATAACTTAGAAACATGGACCCATAGGATGTACGTGAAATGTTTGACTACCTATAGCTTGCTTGTTATATAATCTATGACTGCTTTTGTTTATACTCATGATACCTCACTCTTGTACGTGATATCCTAGATAACATAATGTTCATATTACTATTGTGATATTTATGACACACTGACGTCTGGGAGTTGCATGCCACAGGAGGATCGTGGGTATTTCGACAGGATTGCCGATCAATGAGGAGCATTCCATCAGTGTAGTTCTTATTTACGGATTAGGTTTTATATTTTGTATCACACTTGTTGGATTTATCGTTGTGAGCCCGTAAGGGACAAATATTGGTTATTGTTTCCTTTTATTTTCTTGGATCGTTATTTCTTCCGCTATTGTTTCATGTTATTATTTCTTGTGGTTATTAGACACGCGATAGATAAGTGTATTAGTATATGGTTATTGATTACTGATTGACAGTCGTAATGTGACGATAGAAGGATGTTTTCTTACCGTAGGTAGCATAGTTGGTTTTTTTGCGTTCCTATATTTGAGTATTTTAGGAAGCGGGGCGTGGCACTGCGTATGTGCACCACATACAAAACACGTAGTGCAAACCACCAAGCCCATGAGCATGCGCATGCTTTGGTATAGTTTAAGATATATTTGGAAAAATAATTTTCCTATCTTTCTTAAATAGAAAGAATAAATCTGGTTAATCAGAAAATTTAAACCGCATAGCTTAAGCTATTTAAAATATTCTTTATTTTCTTAAAACAGAAAGATAATCTTGTTAATGAGAGATAAATCTTTTATATTTTTCTAAAATAAGAAAAATATAAACTCTGTTAACAGAGAGCCTTTGAATATATAATCCAACGATATTTAAGCATCCGGGCTGACCTTAAGATCAATTAGAGAAATCTCAAATGAAACATTTTCTTTACTTGCTCAAAAATTTTTATACCCTATATAAGGGACCCCAAGAAATCAATTCATAATACACAAGACCCCCCTATAAGCTTTTGCCTTACAACCGAGAATTGAATTCTCGGCAGGAAGATCATATTCAACCTCTTAAAATCCTAGGTAAAAACAATAGAGAATCGTTCTCCTTTTATCGATCTCCGTTATTAAAAGGGCTTAGCCCTTCATAAGAACTTTGTTCTTCTCTGGATCTAAGATCCATATGACAAGTTTCTCACAAAAAGAGAATTAAATCCTCATAGAGAGATCTTGATCTTAAACTCAAGATCCAGAGGAGAACATTGGTGTTCTTCCCACCATTATTAATAAAAAGAAAAGAGAAAGAAAGAAAAAGGAGAGAGTTTTTTTTGCCTCCAGGAATATAGTTCCCTCAAAATATACCAAGAACTAAGATTCTACATGAACGAGATCTTAAAGATCTTTAAAAAGATGATGACTTTGATGAACCAAGGAGAGATTATCTCTATTAAAAGATGTAATCTTTTAGATGAGAGTTTAGTCTCTGGAAAAATATATGCGGTAGCGCCTCACGTGATAGGTACGTGAGCGCCTATAAGCTCAATAGCTCACGTGATAGGCACATGAGCTCCCATAGCTTCAGCGCCCATATGATAGACACATGAGCGCCATAGCCTCAGTGCCCACGTGATAAACACGTGAGCGCCAGAGCCTACATTGGCACTGCACGTGGCATATAATTGGGTGCTTAGCACTGCTGGGTGATATAGAAACCCAATACTTAGTCCTAAAATTGGCTAATTCCTTGAAGTTTTGAACTCCTTTGATTTTAAATCAAACTGAGCCCAAATGCTCATGATACCTAAGTTGACCTTAGTCTCAAATATGACTAATGGCCCTTTGTTGAATATCTAAGTTGATTTTTGTCCCCAAAATAAAATTAATGATCCTTAAATAATTAAAATATCCCCTTGAACCGATGGACCTCATTCATGTGAGAAATGCTATCTAGGTTCAAGACCAAATCTAATATGTACGGATTTGAACTAATCTGCGCCCTACGGGCGACGAAATAAATTAGTCTCCGTATACAATCCAAGAGCAACCCAAAATAAACAAACTATAACACGACACGAAATGATATACTTGGAGTAAAGAAAGTTATTATCACTTGGTGATAACGTAATTAACTGCAGGGGCTAGCGCCTACAGGAAAAAGCATCCCCATAATAATAAAAACCCCTCATCCGTGAAGGAGAATCTGAAAGTTCAGCTACAACGGTCGCATCCATCCAAATCTCCGATATACGGTGCCATAATCCCTTGGTGTTTTCGGAGAGGTGGATGGATATGTTCCAAATAGCATCTATCCCCAAATTCAGGCTAGACGCGATCCCCGCGCCTCAGTCCGGTTTCCGGCGGTAAACATTCCCATTTAGAAAGACGTTATAGTCATCCACTTGCCAGACCCCATAGTCATGGATAGCAGCAGTGGCAAGTAGGGTCATCATCGCTATTATGCTGAGCTTCCATCACCGTCTATGAGAAAACCGACGTATCTCTCGGATGGATGAGTTCACCTACTAAATCTGCGGAGCGGCTAATGGCTTTTCGGTCCAATTGAATTTTTAGGTCCTACTATATTTTCAGTAACCTTTTGTGATTCTGGAATCACTTCCAGTTCTATTATACTCCCACTAATTTCTTTGCAAAAATATTCCTTTTATAAAAAGGTGGCAAGTCAAGAACAAATCAACTTTGATCTTGAAAATTGTAGAAATTAAACCCATGCGAAAGCTTGTGATAAATCACAAACTGCCTTTACTGAAACATTCCTTAAGTCTGGATTATGCTTTTAAACAAAAACCGGATAACTCCATATCTTAACTATCTCAAGATATGCTACCTTTCTATATCTATATAGAATCAAAGGCACTAATTTAGATGGAACCATATTCAATTCGAATGCAGCTGTTTTCAGTACATATAACCTAAATGGAAGAAGGCTATACAGCATTACTCATCAAGGAGCGTACCCACAGATGAGTAACCTTTAAAAGAATTAAGTTCTCAATATTACTATTATGGAATACCTAGCATAAGTATCCATATCTTCTATCACTTCGAAGAATCTTGATACTTTCAACGTTTAGTGCTCTACTTTATTCTAATACCCTTTGAACTTCTCAAAATATTTAGACTTTGCATTCCAACGAATGCGTGTCTAAAACAAGATAACTCATATGTAAAACGGAATGAAGTAAGAGTACCAACCCCTTATCTATAAGGATACAGGATAAGATACATTACCTTGTATAAATCTAATGAGTATACTAACTCAAACTCCGCGTGTTGTATGATGAAAACTGTATTTTGGTTAAGAACGTTGATACCGTTATTAAATTCACCTTACCTTATCCTCAACTGATAAAGGTAAACGTATTTTTCAAAATAAATATCTCACTTTATTAAATAAAGAGACAGATATATCGGTTTTAAAAATTGATGCAAAACAACGGTTATTCAAAACCAAAAATTTGTCGTTAGGCAAAACCAGGTGACTTAACCCAATATCACCAATTGCTATGAATACCGATATTGATGATCAAATCACCCATTTCCCAATACTCTACTCCTTCTCAGCATCTGTAACGCCCTGCGGATGTAGGATTCTAATCCGGTATACATATACCCAGGAGTCTGAATTAATTGGGAAACAGTTTTCACTTAAAAAACACAGGAAAACCGAAACATATAATGTTACAGGGGTTGGCTGGGTATTCCTAGTAATGCCTCTTCCAATTTCCAGATTCATGACACTAGTTGTTATTTCCTTTGCCTTCATTTCAATCTTTTTATATGTCTCTACATCTTTACCTTCTATACTCCATACTTAGGCTAGTTGATTTTCTTCCTTCCCTGCCTTTCAGCATCAGCCTAAGATTTGGAAGAAGAATATCCAAGAAGCGTAACTGGTGTACTCTCCTTATACAAGGAGCTCTCAACTTGAGAGAAGGTGGAAGGGAGAGACAACAAAATTATCCACTTCAATTTCTCCAGAACCGGTGTGCATCCTCGGACTGAATTTTTTTTCTCGAGTTTTTATGTAACTATACGAGATGGTCGTTCCAAGCAATATGAATCTCTTTAGTGATACAGAGTGTTCTGGAGAAGGCAAAGGGTAAAGTAGGAGTGACAGGGATATATGTGACTTTTTTGTGAATCATGACAATCCAAAACCAAAGTTTGCAAAAAGGTTCTGTTAACTTAGTTTACGAGTTTTAGTTTAAGCTCAGTTATGGTCGCTAACCAGAGAGAGAGAAAAGAAACACCCAACATACACTCTATCAAGATTACATTGGTTTATTAATATATCTAAACAGGATGGTATTTTCTCAAATTCTCCTTCAAAACCTAAAAGGAGAACTAGTCGGGATCATGTACACCTTACAAGTTTAATGATCGTTCAGCCATGTCAATGTTGGTACTCCGAGAGAAGTTCCCCGTGCTTTTGTATGGATCTAATTAAATAATCTTGTTTCCGTATAGACATAACCTCATTAACACCTTTCTAGACACCTAATTGGTTAGCTAGTTGTGAAGTGAAAATATCCCGAAGAGTAATACCAACTCACAGTGAGAATCGGGACCCAACTATTATTGTGTGATAATTTTGACGGAAGCCGACCAAAATCACCACACTCCGGAAGGTATGCGCATACTCGGCAAGTTTTCCTTATATTTGAAACTCCCGATATAGCTTTTACCCCAAGCGGCTTATGGCCTTGATAAAGACCGACGTGCCATAAGTCGCAATTTAAGTTCAACCCGTCATTATCCTTAATTAATTTAGATCCATCCGCATAAGCCCTTGATAGAGACCAACGTGGCTATGTGACTGTCCTAATTAATTGCATCTCTATGCAGCAGAAAAGCAGCGCTTAGCTACCCTATACTATGTCTTGATAGAGACCAACGCACATAGCACGAATACTAGGCATTACTTATCTGAAATGACGGAGGGCTACAACAGGTTTTTGGCGAAAATATTTACCGTAAAGAACTTGATATCGTTGAAAGAACTCGAGTGGTTTTGAAAATGAGTGGTTTAGGCTCCGCTTTTAAAACAATTGGTTTTGTAGAAAACCTAGTAGTTTTAAAAATTAGTTCCGGCAACATCATTTTAGGTTTATTTTCCTTGCATTAAACATATAATGTAGTCCCATCATTTAAGTTTCAAGCCACAACAGAAACAACCAAAATAGCATGCTTTTACATGCCATCTGCATTCGTCACGGGGCCTCGGTTCTTCACCATAAGGTTACTTAATTTACGGCAGGGCGTAGGAAGGGATAGCGCAGATGCAAAACATATAGAAGTATCTAATATATATATATATATATATATATATATATATATATATATCATTGCAGGAAAATAATAATCATCACAGGCATGCGATCAACTACAAACAAGATGGAATAGCGGATAAGCTAGGAGCCCCGTGTTTCGTTTGAGCCGCAAATAAAAATCTTCCCCGGTCGTGTGGATAGACCGTACAATCTCAAACCAAAACCCCTACGAGTGCGGCAAGATACCTGCTAATTCTAGAAGTGAGGCAACCCGCACTCAATGTCATTAGTGGGACCCGACGCTTCCTAGAACCCGGTAACTTGAGCACTCCTCTATGGGTCCACCTAAACCCCTACAAGTGCAGCGAGCAACCCGTCAATTCTTGAGCGAGGCAGCTCGAACTCATCACCATAAGACGATCTCCTAACACACTCTAGAACCCGGTGACTCGAGCACTTCTCCGCGGGTTCATCCTAATACAGAAATGAAATATATATACATTGGTGACATTGACTTTATCCTGGCTATGCCCCAAAAAAGAATATACATCAAGAGGCAATGACGGTTACAATCCAGCCGCTCGTCACGAATAAAAGAATATATATTCAAATCAAACTGTACATCCATCATCACACGAGGGACTATCTGTCATGACAATCCGGCCAAACCAAAAAAGATATATATCCCAACATAACATCACAAGAACATATGTGCAATCTCGTCTAATCGAACATATAGCAATTAGACGACGTTTAACAACACATACACTAGGATCATAAATGATGCATTAGTTCCGACCAAAACCTTTCCCGAGTTACCCGAAAACAAAGATTACTCAAACAGAAATCTGGGGTAAAAAGAATGATACAAAAAATCAAGATTCCCTTTTTCCAAGTCTCTGCAGAAAGCTAGAGGCCAAAGGTCATGGCTTGGCCGACCCAGGCGGCCAAAAGGCAGAGCTAGGCGGGTAGGAAGTGAGCTTTGTGTTTCGGCTTTCCCAGATGCATTCATGTTTGAAAATGGGTCCATTAGCATACTTCAAAAAAATTTCATGTGTCGTTTTTGAAAACCAACATAAACTTGGAATGTGAAACTCGATACGGTTAAAATTTCGGCTTCGAAATGTAAACATCGTCCACTGAAACTCGATATGGTTAAAATTTCGGCTTCGAAACGTAAACAATGTCTACAACTAGTTTAAGTGTTTGGCATGGATCTGATACCATGAAGGGTTTCTTAGTGCTCGCAGCTAATGCAAAAGCAAATTGCAAACAAAAATTTCAAGCAAGCACGAGGAAACCAAACCCAACGATCGATTCCGAACACTAAACTAGAAAACCAAGCATACTATACTAGGAGTTTAGGGGGCTAGCTATCTTTGTAGTGTGTCCGTCCAATTGCAGAAGACCCCTACACCGCTCTATGGACTCTCACCGGGCTCCGAAGACATCAGGAACAAGCTTGCAAGCCGATTGACCTTACCGAAGATGATTCACCCGAAGAAGTCTGAACTTAAGCTCAAGCTTCATATCAAAATGTCAAGTGAAGCAAATCAAACACCAAGCTTTCTAGAAATGGAGTGTAAGTGGTGTAGTTGTGTTAATCTCTTGATTTCTCTCTCTTTATATTTTCTTTTTCTCTTTAGAAGCTAACCAAAAGAGAAGAGGTAGAGAGAAGAGGATTGAGTCAAAGCTTATCCTCTTTTCCTTTGCTCTTTATCTACTTGAGAAGAGGGTGAGTGTTTTTGGGACTCATCAAGATGAGTCACAAGCCTATACTAGCCCAAACACTTCTCACACCTTCTTAAAGAGAATAGAAAAGAGTATGAGTACAAATACACACACTCATACACATATATATACGTATATACGTATACGTAACAAGTACATATACCCATATTCGTATCAAAATACAAATACCGTATTCATATCAAAATACAAATACCCATATTCATATTGAGGTACAAATACACGTATTCGTATTGAGGTACAAATACCCGTATTTATACAAATACCCGTTTTCGTATAAATATATGTATTCATATCAAAATACAATACTGAAAAGAGAGATAATGAGAGATATAATACTAGCTCACAATGATCTGGCTATCTTTCAAACCTGCTAGTATTATTAAAAAATCCGATTAAAGTACGTGTATCAACTACACGTATTTAATTGAACCCCCGTACGTATCAAAATATGCACACTATATCGTTTCTCCTGAAGCAGGAAACCTTCTGTGTGAGACTCTAAAAACTCGACAATACGCTGGCAGTAGTTATTGGATATAATCCATTACCATAAGCACGTCAGTGGCACTAGCTATATATAACGGCTACCCAGGTATTGAACGAAAAGAAGGTCAACAAGTAAGCTCATTCGTACCCCTACTAACCTATAAGTGATACTCTCCGTACAGTCTAGTCTCTTAGACTAAGAGTACATATACCGAGTCTAGCGGTGGATAATGTCAGACCTCTAATAACCCAATAAGTCGTGTTAATGTCAAGCTCATCACCTACCAAGAAACTATTGATCTCCTATCAGTAAATCTTATCCATCTTGGCCAAGAATTTATGGTGATAACCAACCGAACACATCACAGCATCAACTCTCTATATTGGAAGAGACGAATCCCTTCTAATCTTTCACTACCTCCATGTGGCTCAAAACTGTACCCAATTAAAACCTGTTTGCATGACTCAGTAGAGCCGTGGTAGGGTAGTAATTTAAGTACAGTGGGAACTCACACGAGACAAATGACGATCTTAGGTCTAAATAATACTTGTACTCATGTCACCAGAGAACTGCTATTTGACGATAGGTATAGTACCATCTAGAAGTTCTCGGCGAGTCCGTCTGGTGTACTCACCTCTAGTGAGAACTTGTATACAATCTTAGGTGCATCACACCAATGGATATGTGACCAGCCACCGCCCTTCATCGGGATCTAGAAATATATACACCAGTCTACTATGGAATATCGATGCCCAGTCTCGATACTCCCACGACTAGGGAAATTTAAGGATGTGTTTATAGACTACCCAACTCTCACAAGTATGATTTCTATCACAACTCTGGTAGTCAAGAAAAGATCCTAAGGGCTTTATAATTATATATTAGCGACACGTAATAATTAGTAAAACGTATACACTTAATGATAAAAACAAACCAAATAACATAGTATCATCTCGAGCAAGACCATTCTAACCGTATAGGTCCTCCTTCAATTATCATAATTGCTTGCCTGCAATTATAATAATTTCCTTCTGGGCACTATATCCAAAAATAATAATATTATGGACCAAGACGACTTTAAACTAATATTTACGTCCGAGATGATTTTAAAGTAATATTTTGGTCTGTGACGACCTTAAACTAATATTTACGTACGAGATGACTTTAACTAATATTATGTTCTGAGACGACCTTAAACTAATATTTACGTATGAGATGACTTTAAACTAATATTTTGGTCTGAGATGACCTTAAAGTAATACCCATGTCCGAAATGATTTTAAACTAATATATGCATGAAACCCTATCAATAGACCCTCAAGTCCCTAAACTAAATCCATGGACTACTACGTCTATAAACTGGAATCTCGCCATATGACAAGTAAAGTAACTTGTCATATATAATCCATGGGCAAGCATCGTGGCATAGAAACCAACTATCTATTTTTTGTCCCACCAGGTGTGCACCCTGTGACAAGTCCCTTTCTCACCAAGTCCAACCGGACGTGCTGGTCAGCCATCACCATCTTTTAAATATCTATCGTGACATAGAAGTCAACCGTCCTACCGAACATGCCCTGTGGGAGGTTAGCATAACATTAACCTACCATATACTATCCATGGGCTATTTTCATGACCTAGAAGTCAAACATAACTGAAACCATAATAACCCATGGTCCGAGATGACCCTAAACTAAAATTTGGTCCGAGATGACCCTAAACTAATACCCGATCTGAGATAATCCTAAACTAACACTTGGTCCGAGACGGCTTTAAACTAATGCCTATATCCGAGATAACTTTAAAGTAATACCATGGTCCGAGACGACCTTAAACTAACACCCATGTCCGAGATGCCCGTAAACTAATATACATATGAAACTTACCTAATGGACCACTGTGTCCCTAAATTGGAATTATGCCTTATGGCAAGTAAAATAACTTGTCATATACAATCCACGGGCAACTATCTTGATATAGAAGTCAATGTCCTACTACTGTCCTTGTCCGAAACGACTCTAAGTTACTTCCCATGTCCGAAACGACTCTAAACTACTGCCCATGTCCGAAATGAGTCTAAACTAATACATATATCCAATCCTTGTGACGTAGAACCCAACTATATTTATCCCACCAGATGTGCTGACCAATGGTCAGGCATTACCACCAATCAAGTTCTAGCTGGCGTGTACCTGAAAGCTCCTAATGCCCTTGCCGCTACAACCGCAGCCGATACGGAATCGAAAAACAAAAATTTCAAGAGAGAGCGCTAGAAACTAATCCCTAGTGATCGTTTCAAACACAAAACTAGAAACTAAACAAGCAAGGTTTAGGGATTAAAACCATTGTCGCGTGTCCACCCAATCGTGGAAAACCCTTCCAAGCTCTGTAGGCCGTCCGGAACGAGCTTAAGAGACGACTGCCCTTGTCGAAGATGATCCACCCGAGGGAAAATGATCAAAGCTCCAGCTTCACCTAGAATCCTAGTGAAGCAACCTAAAGATCACAATTCGCTAGGTTGTGATACTTAGGGATGTAGTAATTTTTCCACTATAAAATTCTCTCATTTTACCATCTCAAGAGAAGGCTCAACACATGAGCAAAGAAAGAAATGAATTGAGGAAAGAAAGAGAGACATAATACAATGGATGAGAGTGAGCTAGATTTTTTTCAACCATCAAATTTATATGTCGTAACCTTTTTGCATTATAAAAATGAGCACATCCCTCTCAACATGCTCTCCTTTCCACCTCATTTCCCTATTTTCTTTTTAAGGAAAATAGGAAATAAGGTGTTCTTCTTCTAGAAATATTTGTATAAATACAAATACAACCCCGATACATATATCGAATACATATACGCGTATTTATATAAATACGAATAGTCAAGAGAGGGAAAATGAATAGTGAACATAATGCTAGATTATATATATATATATATAGAAATATATGTAAATTATTAAATCAATACTTGATTTAATAATCCGGTTTAATCCTAAGTCGGCTAGTATTATCAAATGTCGGATTAAAGTCCGTGTAGCCAGTATACTTATTTGATCGGAGCTCAGCACGTATCAATATACGGTCTCTATATCATATCGCCTGAACCGGAAAAACCCTCTTTGTAGGAGTTTAAAGACTTGATAATACACTGGCAGTGAGTTACTGGATAAATCCATAACCACAAGCATGTCGGCGGCACTAACTGTACGTAACGGCTACCCAGGTATATGTCGAAAGGGAGGTCGACAATCAAATCCGTTCGTATCTTACTGAGCCTGTAAGTGACAATCTCCCTACAGTCCGGTCTCTTCTTTTAAGAGTATCACATACCGGGTCTAGGGGTGGATAACGTTAGACCCCTAATAACCCGATAAGTCGTGCTTGTGTTAATCTCATCACCTACCGAGAAACCACTGATCTCTTATCAGTAAATTTTATCCACCATGGCCAGGGATTTATGGTGATAGCCAACCGAATACATTGAAATATCGACTCCCTATACCGGAAGAGATGAATCCCTTCCAATCTCTCACTACCTCCATGTGGCTCGGAACTGTACCCAACTAAAACATGTTTCCACGACTCTTTTAAGCCGTGGTAGGGTAGTAATCTAAGTACGGTGGGAACTCACACGAGACAAATGACGATCTTAGGTCTAAAGACTACCTTGTACTCATGTCACCTGAGAACTGCTATCTAGCGATAAGTATAATACCATCTAGAAGATCTTAGCGAGTCCATCCGGTGGACTCACCTCCAGTGAGCACCTGTATACAATCTTAGGTGCCATAACACCAATGGCTTGTGAGATCGGTCACCGCCCCTAGTCGGGGTCTAGAAAGTATACACTAGTCCACTCTGGAATATTGATGCCCAGCCTCGATACTCCCACGATTAGTGACATTTAAGGATTTGCTTATGGGCTACCCATCTCCTACGTATATGATCACCATCCTAATGCCAGTATTCAAGCAAGAATCCTATGGGTTTTATCATTATTTATTAGCGACACGTAATAAAACGTATACACATAATGATAAAGACAAATCAGATAGCATACTATCATCTCGAGTATGACTGTTCTACATGTATAGTTCCCCCTTCAATTATCATAATTTTCTACCTACAATTATAATAATTGCCTTGAGGGCACTATATCCAACAGTACCATCTCTGGGCTTCTCCTTACAAGCATGTACCATGTGTTCTCCTGTAGCTTCCCTACGATCTGGATAATACATTTTATAAAACCGTATACAATCTACGGGCGTGAATAGTGATTCGAGAACGTTTTCTCAACGGCAAAGGCAAATTGTAAATTGAGATGTGTAACGTTGTATATGATGATTATGAAATAAATATTCTAATCGATGTCTTTATATACTCTTGTTGTTGAATATGTGCCATTGCTATTTGTTTTGCTCTTGTATTTAAATGCACTTAGGAATAAACCACTCATAGAAAGGTTTTTCTATTTAATATGGAGGGTAATTAACTACAGGGGCTTGCGTCTGTAGAAAATCTAGTCCCCACAATCAAAAAGCCCTTTCCGAAAGGTGAATCTGAGAAGTCATGCTATATCGTCCGTATCCGTTTGAACTCTCAGACGTATCTGTTTGACGGTTTGCAAACATGAGCACAAAATATGACCTACATGAACATCATGAGCACAAATAAATTATCAACAATGAATTAAAACACTAAGTACAAAACAAAAATTAGTAAAGTACTTATTGTGAAATCAAGAATGTGAATGTGTGTGTTGTGTCTTCTGAGATTCAAAAAAAAAAAAAACTAAGCTTCCTAAAGCCGAAATTGGCATGCAAACAATCCAAATTTCTATAAAATGGGGCTTAAAATTTAACAAAACCTTGATCCACTTAGACAGAATAGACAGCATCCAACATTGATAGGGAAATACTAATGCAAAACCCTATTTGTTCTTTAGTTTCTTCTAAATTATTTTTATTCTTTTGTAAGAAGCTCAAAAATTCTTATCAACGGATTTTTTTTTTCTTTTTTTATATGCACGCATTCTTACTAATTATATTTGACTAACCCTAGAGGTATTATGTGCTAATAAAGCAATCACTGATTCCTTTAATTCAAGCTGGGGATTGAGTAGCTATGGTATTTTTTTGTAGGTTCTAAATTTCCTTTAGTGAACAACATGTATTCTAGGAGATATGATAATGTCTTGTGTAGTAAATTAGCAAGTTTTGATTTGTAACTCTTAAAGATTAATTTAAATTTATTTGATTTCATATATAATGCTTAATTTTATTCGCAACAATGAATAGTAAAGGGTCTTAAATAAAGAAGCTCTCGATTAGGGAAGAGGCCGCTCTCGGCAATGTACTACCACGCCATCCATGCAAAAAGTCAACACAATCAACCTAACACCCAAACGGCTCCACAAAATCCTTCAAGTTGATCAAATGAAAGTCATGAGTATTATAGGATAATAAAAATTGTTATAGTATCAAAATGCTGATTAGTACGTTATTTATTGATAGAGAAGAAATTTCAGATATATAGTTTAACAGTGAATATATTGATATAAAATAATAAATATAGATTTATAAGCAGTTAATTACAATTAAATGATGTTAAGATATGTTACTTCTTTTTTTAAACAAATTAGGGTTTGATTAAAAATAGTTCCTTTTATTTAAATTCCAAAGCTTTAACATGTTAAAAAGGTAAAAGCTTAGGGAGGGACTTACAAAAAGACAACTTGAATTTTGTATCAAGTTTTCGATTCCGATGAAAATGTGTCTTTGATTTAATTTCGAGGCCTCCGACGTTGGATCGGTGGCTTCTTCTCTTTCACTTGGTTCCTTAGGCTATGGCTTGATGTAGAGATGGAGGAGATTAGTTTGGCCACAATCAACAGTCTCTATCAAAAGAAATTGTCTATCCTCGGTCTATTCAGAAAACTTTTTTTTTATAAATGGCATAAAAGAAATGCAAGCCTCCTATCCATCACATTTTGATTTCACCATTCTAAAATTGGTCAAGGGATAAGTGCACCTAATACCCTCGAACATTTATACCTAATCCAACATTCATAAACTTAAATAGCTTATTAGCACCCAACACCACAAATTTAACCTAATAAGTGCCAAATACTAACAATCCAATTAAGATTCTCTAAGTTCTAAAAGGGTTTAGATCAAGGGTACTGTATACAACTTTATTTAAAACTAACCTTTGTAAATGATGGAGGTCCTTTTTAGATTTCCTTCAGATGTTGTCTTCCGTCGATCTCCCAGTGGATTCCGGAGGGGATCCCTTGTTGAATGTGGGTCTCAGTGGGTTTTGAGGAGATTTGGTAGTTGGAGGAGTTTGACGCCAGGTACCTGCAAAGAAGTCCCGGGGTGGTTTGTTACTACCGAGGACCCTCCGACGATCAAGTTAGTACTAGATCCGAGCAGCGTAACGGCTAGGTGGAGTAAAAAATGGCTTACTTGACCCTTTGTGATGGGAGTTTATATAGTGGTGGAGGCACGCAGCAGCAGGCGCGAGAATCTCGCCGGCAGTTACGCTCCTTACGTCACGCTCGCGTAGAGAGCGAATCGCCCATTAATGGGGATCGTAGAGGCGTGGAACGTGGGATGTTGGGGGCGGAGAATCCGCGCATGGCGAGATTCGCGGAGCGGCGGTTACGCCTGTGTGCGGTGGAGCTGGGCGGAGGACCGAGGAAGACGACCTCGGTCAAGGGGCTCGTGGACGAGCGAGCAGGCTGAGAATACTTAGTCTTGTGGTAGCTCAGGGCGAGCTGAGGGGCCGAGGAAGCCAATCTACAGGGAGCCCCGAGGAGGGATGTCTTGTGCCGGCAGGTCGGGCACAGGGGTGGCCTAGTCGGCCTCTGTGGGCCCTTCCTTCTGAGTTTTGGGACGTGCTATCCGCTACGTGTCCTAATCTTAGGGATCCCCAATATTGAGCATCATCATTAGCCCCCCATTCCTGTCCCGACCGGTTAGAGGGTCAGGTCAGGAGTGGACTGCCGGGCCTCCAGGGGTGAGCTCCTTCCTAAGGTTTCGTCGGGACGCGTCCCCGGGCCGTCAGCTGTCTTTTCTGCTAGCGAATCGGGGGGGGGGCATCTCCGCATTTAAGTAGGGTGCGCCGGTTTGTGTCGCTTTGAAGCGATGGCCCATGTGTCAAGCATCGGTTGGCTGACGCGACGTGTGCAGACCTGCGACGTCTGAAAGGGCGCGACCCAGTGCGGGGACAACAAGTGGAGCAATCGGAGCCGTTGGACGCAAGGAGGCGTCTTGGCGGGAGATGAAAGGCACCGTTGGATGAGGTCGCTTGTGACGGTAAATAGGGGTAGGGCCCGTTCCAGGGCCCCAACTCCTTCATATTTCTCGTTCTAGGCCTCGGTTGCTCGGCGCTCATCTCCTTCCTTCCACTTTCGTTTCCTGAGGATCATTCTTCCCAAGGTTAGATGTCTTCTCTTTTCGAGTCAGTAGATGTCGTTAAGGTAGGTTCTAGGTACCCTTTAGGTGAGTCTGAGTCCTCCCGGGGGGCAAGGGTCGGCCCCTCTTCCCGGGATCGTGCGGCGGGGGCAGCCCCATGGAGGAGGCGGTAGATGCTGCCCCTGGCGCCTCGTGTTGGATAAGGCATGAGGACGAGCTTGCCAACGCTCGAGCTCGTTTCCACATCCCCTCATGCTATACGCTCCGTCTGGCCAAGGAGGGAGAGAGGGTAGACCAAGTACGGGGCAGGGAGATCGCCCTGTATTTGGAAGCATTCTAGGGTGGAATGCGCCTGCCCTTTTCTCCTAAGGTCGTTGGAGTGTTGAACTTCTTCGGGTTAGCTCCCGGTCAGTTGGTGCCGAACTCGTCGAGGATTCTCCTCGGGTTCCTGATCCGCCTGAAGTTACAGGCGATCCCCTTCAGCCTTTCCCTCCTTGATTCCTCCCTCGTCTTCAAAAATCACCCCGGTGGTCGAGCGGGCGACCCGAGGTGGGTTTATCTCTCTTTGAGAAAGCGACCAGGGTGTTAGTTATGTATATGCCCTAGAGGCCATTGTTGTACATATGATGTATATTATAATGGATGCTTGGATATATACAGAGAGGACTTTCTTGCTCGTCATGATAGTATGCTATTTGGTTTCACTTTATCTTAACATGTTGACTTGTATTGGTTTACTGTCTTACTCTCACATGTTGATAAAGCCCTTAGGATCTGTACTCGACTACTGGGACTATGATGAGATCATACTAGTGGGGCCATAGTAGTCGATCAGTACATCCTATAACTGTTCCTAATCGAGGGTATATCGAGACAGGGTATCGATACACCAGAGTAGACTAGCGTATACGCATCTTGACCCATATGATGGGCGATGGATGATCCCATATCCATCGGTGTTTGACATCAAGGATGGTGTACGGGTGCTCAGTGGAGACTGGGTACACTGGACGGACTCGCCGAGAACTCCCAGATGGTGATATACCACAGTCAGATGGCAGTTCTCCGGTGACACTGGTACAGGGTAGTCTGTAGACCCGAGATCGTCATAGAGTCTTGTGTGATTCCCACTGTGTTTTGATTTCCACCTTACCACATCCATGAGGGCGTGCAAAACGGTGGCTTTTGGGTACAGTCCCGAATCACATGGAGGCAATGAGCGATAGGAGGGGATTCGTCTCTCCCGGTATATGGAGTTGATGTTGTGTAGTGTTCGATTGGTTATAACTGGAAGTCCCTGGCCAGGGCTGATATAGAGATATACTGGTAAGTGTTACCAGTAGTTTCTCGACCTGTTATGAGCCTCACATCGACACGACTTATCGGTTACTGGGGTCTGACGTATACCACCCCTAGACCTGATATGCGACATATCAGACGAACAGACCGGACTGTACGGGAGTGTTACTGATTGGATTCACAGGAGAACGCACAGGCTGGCTTGTTGATCTTCTGATCGCTCAATACCTGGGTGGCTGTTACGTTTAGCTGACCGCTTGCAGCTTGTGGGTGTTTGATATGATCATCACCTGCTACTGGCGTATTGACGATTCTTTAGAGTCCTACAGAGAGGTTTCTTGGCTCAGGCGAAACGGAGTAGAGGCACATATTTGATATGTGCAGGACCGAGGATAATGCGATATGAGATACCGTATTATATTCTCAAGATATTTTGATATGAATCGGGACATCAGATCAAGTGTTGATTCGATGAATCGGTACATGATATATTAGCCGGTTATATTCGATATAGCCGGATCATTGGATCAAGTGTTGATTCGATGATTTAATGTACAATAATATATATGATATATTGTATTACATTATCTAATATTGACTCACTTTATTATTTCATTTTCTCACTGGATTAATATATTGATATATATGCGATATATGTTAAATGTATTATTTTCTTTTGTTGCAAATATATAATATATATGTGATATATATTATTGTGACATGATATGATTTATTATTAAACATGTTTAAGGATGATTAAATGGGATTAGGGTTTGATTAGGGTTAGCTTCTTCTTGCACATTCTAGAAGCTTTTCCTTTTGTCTTGGTTAAGATATTATGGTTGATACTTATCCTTAACCTAACCAAACCCTAACTCTATTTTATTTTCTACAACTTTTATCCTATCATACTTGACCATGGTTAGATAATCAATCATATACACTTGACTATTATTCATCACAAAAGGATTATTCTTTCATTCTTCATCTTTTTCTCTCTTGAGTTCAAAAAGAAAAAGCTTACTAGTTAATTCTTTTGTGTTGATAAATTGTGAGAAAGTGAATTAAAAAGAAAGCATAAATACTACTCCCTCATCCTCATCTCATCTAGCCCATGAGATTAGGGTGTTCATCTCTATAGAGTGAGAAAGCTTGGGTTTTTGCAACTTCGACGTAGATCATCGGAGATTCGGAACACTTCAAGCTAGCATGGATCGTTCGAGTCGTGGAGCCTCTCTTGAGTCCGGGAGATCGTGGATCGCGGCGAAAGGACTTCTACTCGGAGCTTGTGAAGCGAAGGAGCGGACTACAAAGGTTGTAATCCCTCACACTTAGCTTTAAAGATATCATCTTGCATGCTAAATCCTAATAATCTAGCAAAGATCCCGTCTTTGGGTTGTTCGGCACATGTAAAATTTTATTTGGGCATGTTTGATGCTTTATGAACCTTCACTAGTGTGCCTGGGAACCCTACAGTGGTATCAGAGCCTAGCTAGAGCATTAGGCGATGTGTTAACGAAGTTAAAACCCCGATCGAACCCGAATACGACATATAAAACTCCTCTCTGTACATTTTTTAAAATCAGGGTTTTTCCAGAATTAAAAATACCTAAAAATATCAGCAGGAAAATATAAGAATTATGGTGAAACACGTGCCCCCAATTCGACTATACGGCCGCGGAACCGCGGCAATGACCCACCTTTGGCGGCGGTTCCGCGGCAATGTAAGGGTATTAGGTATGGCTGTTTTCACAGTAATTCTTGTCTCTGTGTTTACTATTTTATGGGTATTTTTAATCTGACTCAAGTGTTGAGTATTCTGGGGTTTATTTTGTAATCGTCGATTCGATCGGGAATTTTAAATTCGTTATTGATTTTCCGGATATTTAGAAACTGTTAAAAAGTTCGAACGGATATCATTAAC
Organism: Agapanthus africanus; assembly: GCA_030015575.1. NCBI lineage: Eukaryota > Viridiplantae > Streptophyta > Magnoliopsida > Asparagales > Amaryllidaceae > Agapanthus > Agapanthus africanus. Next base: position 204,918,444 of record CM057341.1, on the reverse strand, counting down.
TCACTTTTTCCCGACACAAAATTTTTTTCAAGTGTTGAATCTTTTCTTGAGTTTAAATCTTTCGGAAAATTGTACAAGTTAAGCGGTAGACCTTCTAGAAGACAACAAACCTTAACTCGATTATATGACCGTCTTGAACTGCCTTTTGAACCTTCGGGTTTGGGGCAGTACGGCGTGACACATGTGAGGTGTTGGCTTGACCCTTCTACGGCTGGATCACTGGTACTATGACATATTCTGGGATTATTTGAACTCCGCTCAAGTGTTGAGCACTTTGGGAAATTTTGGGTATTTGATTATCTGTTCGAAAAGTTTAATACTGTCTATTTATCTGGAATGTGATACAATATATGGAATTCATAGAGTTAGGCATGAAATGCGAAGTATGTGATATTTCGGATTTATGATGTCTAAAGTGATTGTGGATTCCAAATATTGTAGTTTTACAATTTCTTTTCTGTGACCGTAAGTGTAGTATGTAGTTGTATTGCCGGTTGTCGTTGCTATACATCGACGACGATCGGTGTATGCATACTTACTTACGTTGATGATATGAGATATTATGTGTTGCGGAGATATAATGTGCAGGATTGTCGCGATTGAATAGCCGGGGGTTTTATGTGAGATGAGAGTTTTATATTTTCATTCATGTAAATTCAAATGTAATGTAATATTCTTTTATTTGGGGCACTTCCAGGTTGAGGTTGATGCCACCAGTGTTGTATATTATTTACTTTTCCGCATTAGGATGGACCCAAGGAGGGGAGCACAGGTGACAGGGTTCTGGGGTTCAGTGGGAGGCCATCTCGAGGAGTCGAGATCGGGTCTCCTAAACTCCAGAATTGGTAGGGTCGCTTGCTGCTCTCGTAGGGGTCCAGGGTGTGGGCTTGGCTATTCATCGCGACTGTGGAATCCGTATTTTCTATTGTTGGCTAAATACTAAATACGGACGTCCTAGTATATCCCACATTATATCTATGTTTCTGCTGCGATATCTGTGATGTGATCATTTGATATGTTGTGATGGATACAGTATATAGTATATATGATATATTATATAGATGTTACTTATGTTTTACACCCGCATTAGCCCTGCCCTACTCTGTCGTTAGTTACCTAACCTAACGGTGCACGAGAGGACATCGAGGCGAATGCGGATGGCATAAGTGTACGTCGTATTTATCTGTGATGCTTAGGAAGCATAAGCTGATGGGATTTTTTATTAATGAGATTAATAAAAAGAAAAGAAACCTGAAGATGTTGTAGAATCAAAACTTTATAAAAAAAAAGGGTAGCTACAGTTTTGCTTTGCACAGCGATATATATGATATGTCCTGCACCTTATTCGATGAGGAAAGAGCCGAGATCCCTTCACCGGGAGTGACCTCTTTAGAGAAAATGGCTGATGCTACAAAACTCGGTTTGTCTTTTGATTGCTTTTAGAGTTTTGCTTTGCACAGCGATATATATGATATGTCCTACATCTTATTCGATGAGGAAAGAGCCGAGATCCCTTTACCGGGAGTGACCTCTTTAGCAAAACTAATGAAAGCCTAAAAACACTCCATTTCAAAATTTCACATGATTCTACGACGATATCAAGTTCATTACGCTCATGGTTTTATGAAAAACCTGCGTAGCCCTCCGTCATTTCAGATAGAGACTAGTTAGTATTCGTGCTGCGTTTGTTGACCTCTGTCAAGACGTAGTGTGCGGTAGCTAATTAGTAATTATCTGTAAAGCATGTGATGTGATTGGATTAGGGTAGTCGTACGACCTTGTTGACCTCTGTCAAGGGTCGTGCGAGTGGGTTTGATTCAATCAAGAAATGACGGGTTGAACTTGACTAGTGCACTATGGTTTATTGACCTCTGTCAAGGTCATGGAACACTAGGGGAAAAATATTATCGGGAATTTCAAGTGTTGAAATTTGCAATGAGATTGCATACCTTCTATGAGATAGTTGGATCCCGATACCCACTGCGAGTAAGAGTTACTCCTGGGAGTGTTTTACACAGGACAATTAGTCGATCAAGTAGGTGTCTAGAAAAGTGTTAACGGGGTTACGCCTCTGGGAAAACGATGTTTACTTTAATTAGGGCCGTGCGAAAGCACGGGGAACCTCCCTCAAAGTACCGACACTGATCTGGCTGAAAGATTGACGAAATTGTAGGGTGTAATTAATCCCGGCTAATCTTACCTTTTAGGGTTTAAAGATAGATTTGATAAAAACAGTGGGAGACATCCTGACTAGATAAGATAATAACCAATCTAATCTTGCAAGAGCATACACTAAAGTGTTTTCTTCTCTCTCTCTCTCAAGGTAGCGACCATGTCAGGCCATAATCAAGATAATAATATGGATGTATTGACTGAACCCGCTTATTATACTGAGCAGGGGAACGTTGGACCCGTTCTTTCTTATAAGAGTTATAAGACTGAACATGGAATAGAAGAATATCTGGATTCTCAAGCTGCCCAAAAGAACATGCATGTTGATGCATCTTCTTCAGGTGTGTTAGTTATTGAGAACTGTTTCTCAGTTCACCCTACGTCCTGTGTATTGGATACCGGATCAGGATCCCACATATGTAAATTGTTACATGGGCTACGTAAAGGTAGAGAACTGGAAAAATGTGATCATTCCGTTCAAGTAGGGAACGGTGCAAGTATTGCAGCCAAAGCAGTTGGCGAATATCACCTAGTATTGCCAAGTCGTAATACACAGATTCTAAATGCTTGCTATTATATACCGAACATGATGTGCAACATTATATCAGTCTTTTTATTAAGTAAAGAAGGATATAATTTTGTAGTAAAGGATAATGTTATGAACATATTCCTAGATCAAAAGTTGATTGCATCAGGATCGTTACATAATGGCATATTCAATCTAAATCAGAATACAGTCCTCAATATACAAAACACACACAAGAGGAAAAGTTCAGAAATGAACGAATCCTTCTTGTGGCATTGTAGACTTGGTCATATCAATGCGACACGACTGGCTAAGTTACATAAGGATGGTTATTTGAATCCGTTCGAATTATCATCTTATGATACTTGCCATTCATGTCTCAAAGGAAAAATGACCAAAGCTCCGTTTAGTGGACACGGAGAAAAAGTTAATGAACTCTTAGGACTGATACATAGTGATGTATGCGGTCCCATGTCTACGCATGCCAGGAACGGTTCTTCCTACTTCATTACATTCACTGACGATCTCTCTAGCTTCGGACATGTGTTCTTGATGAAACACAAGTCTGAAGCTTTTGAGAAATTCAGAGAATATAAGCACGAAGTAGAAAAACAAACGGGCAAAAGTATTAAGATCCTTCGATCTGATCGAGGAGGAGAATACTTAAGCAATGAGTTCCTAGATTATCTAAAAGAGAATGGGATTCTCTCTCAGCTTACTCCTCCTTATACACCACAGCACAATGGTGTATCGGAGCGGAGGAATCGCACCCTATTAGATATGGTGCGCTCTATGATGAGTACAGCTGAGTTACCTATTTCCTTCTGGGGATATGCGCTTGAGACAGCAGCATACCTATTGAATCAAGTTCCAACTAAATCTGTACCTACCACACCATATGAGATATGGAGTGGATAGAGACCATGTCTTAAACGAGTTAAGATATGGGGTTGTCTGGCCTATGTCAAAAGGCAAAATCCTGACAAACTCGAGGCACGGTCAGTTCTATGTAAGTTTGTGGGATATCCTAAACATTCAAATGGATATTTTTTCTACCACAGTGAACAACAAAAAGTGTTTATTGCTCAACATGCCACCTTTTTAGAAAATGAATTTCTTGCAAAAGAGATTAGTGGCTCTGAGGTAGAACTGGAAGAAGTTCCAGAAACACAAACTGTAACTGAAGATTTAGTGGAACCAGAGGATTCGGTAGTACCCGACGAACCCCAGCCTCTCCGCCGATCTAGTAGGGTTTCTCGTCCACCTGAGAGATACTACGGTTTTCTCATTGATGGTGGAAGCGAGGATTGCATCATGAAAGATGATGACCCAACTAGTTTCGAGCAAGCCATCACGAGTGGTGACTCTGTGAAATGGCTGGATGCAATGCGATCTGAGATGGAATCCATGTACACCAATAAAGTATGGATTTTGGAACATGCTCCTGAAGGGGTAAAACCCATTGGGAGCAAGTGGATTTTTAAAAAGAAACTTGGTGTAGATGGAAAAGTTGAGACTTTCAAAGCTAGACTTGTAGCAAAGGGATTTCGTCAACGACCAGGTGTGGATAATGACGAAACCTTTTCTCCAGTAGCTATGCTTAAGTCCATCCGGATCTTACTTGCCATTGCTGCATACCATGACTATGAAATCTGGCAAATGGATATTAAGACCGCCTTTCTAAATGGTGATTTAGAAGAGTGCGTGTACATGACTCAGCCAGAGGGCTTCGTAGATAGTGGGAGCAGCGGAAAGGTGTGCAAACTGCTTAAATCCATTTATGGGTTAAAGCAAGCATCGCGGAGTTGGAACATCTGTTTTGATGTAGTAGTCAAAGAGTTTGACTTCATCAAAAATATAGATGAACCTTGTATCTATAAGAAGGTAGCAGAGAGTAAGGTTGTCTTCCTCATATTGTACGTAGATGACATACTCTTGATAGGAAATGATATTCCTATGCTGCAATCAGTCAAGCTTTTCTTATCACAAAGATTCTCAATGAAAGATCTAGGTGATGCCTCATGCATATTGGGGATTAGGATCTATAGAGTTAGATCCAAACGGATACCGGGAGTGTCCCAATCTAGGTACATTGACACCATACTAAAGAGGTTTAGTATGGAAGAATCCAAGCGTGGGAACCAACCCACGATCTCTGGACTCACTCTCTCCAAAGAGATGTCTCCCAAGACTGATTTGGAGAGAGCTCGCATACAAGGGATACCCTATGCTTCGGCAGTAGGCTCTATCATGTATGCGATGCTATGTGCCAGACCCGATGTAGCATACTCACTAAGTGTAGTGAGTCGGTATCAAGCAGATCCTGGAGAGAGTCACTGGACAGCTGTGAAGAACATTCTCAAGTACTTGCGAAGGACTAGAGACATGTTCTTGGTGTATGGTAATGGAGAACTCCGGGTGAAGTCCTTTACCGATTCCAGCTTCCAAAGTGATAAGGAAGACTCTAAGTCGCATTCGGGTTTTGTCTTTACCTTCAATGGAGGGACGGTATGTTGGAAGAGTTCCAAACAGGATACCGTTGCAGACTCGACGATGGAGGCTGAATACATCGCTGCCAACGATGCTGCCAAAGAGGCTGTCTGGATAAAGAAGTTCATTAGTGAACTTGGTGTGGTTCCATCCATTGAGCATCCAATACCTCTGTATTGTGATAACAATGGAGCGGTGGCTTTGGCCAAGGAACCCAGATCCCATCAGAAATTCAGACATATTCTGAGGCGATATCACCTGATCAGGGAGATAGTTGATCGCCGGGAGATCGAGGTCAGGAGAGTAGATACGAAGGAAAACACTGCGGATCCACTCACGAAGGCCATTCCCCAGATACAGTTTGAGAGATTATTCGGGATGCTAGGTATGAGATACTACAGCAGCTGGCCTTAGTGCAAGTGGGAGATTGTTAGTTATGTATATGCCCTAGAGGCCATTGTTGTACTTATGATGTATATTATAATGGATGCTTGGATATATACAGAGAGGACTTTCTTGCTCGTCATGATAGTATGCTATTTGGTTTCACTTTATCTTAACATGTTGACTTGTATTGGTTTACTGTCTTACTCTCACATGTTGATAAAGCCCTTAGGATCTGTACTCGACTACTGGGACTATGATGAGATCATACTAGTGGGGCCATAGTAGTCGATCAGTACATCCTATAACTGTTCCTAGTCGAGGGTATATCGAGACAGGGCATCGATACACCAGAGTAGACTAGCGTATACGCATCTTGACCCATATGATGGGCGATGGATGATCCCATATCCATCGGTTTTGGACATCAAGGATGGTGTACGGGTGCTCAGTGGAGACTGGGTACACTGGACGGACTCGCCGAGAACTCCCAGATGGTGATATACCACACGTCAGATGGCAGTTCTCCGGTGACACTGGTACAGGGTAGTCTGTAGACCCGAGATCGTCATAGAGTCTTGTGTGATTCCCACCGTGTTTTGATTTCCACCTTACCACGTCCACGAGGGCGTGCAAAACGGTGGCTTTTGGGTACAGTCCCGAATCACATGGAGGCAATGAGCGATAGGAGGGGATTCGTCTCTCCCGGTATAGGGAGTTGATGTTGTGCAGTGTTCGATTGGCTATAACTGGAAGTCCCTGGCCAGGGCTGATATAGAGATATACTGGTAAGTGTTACCAGTAGTTTCTCGACCTGTTATGAGCCTCACATCGACACGACTTATCGGTTACTGGGGTCTGACGTATACCACCCCTAGACCTGATATGCGATATATCAGACGAACAGACCGGACTGTACGGGAGTGTTACTGATTGGATTCACAGGAGAACGCACAGGCTAGCTTGTTGATCTTCTGATCGCTCAATACCTGGGTGGCTGTTACGTTTAGCTGACCGCTTGCAGCTTGTGGGTGTTTGATATGATCATCACCTGCTACTGGCGTATTGACGATTCTTTAGAGTCCTACACAAAGGTTTCTTGGCTCAGGCGAAACGGAGTAGAGGCATATATGTGATATGTGCAGGACCGAGGATAATGCGATATGAGATACCGTATTATATTCTCGAGATATTTTGATATGAATCGGGACATCAGATCAAGTGTTGATTCGATGAATCGGTACATGATATATTAGCCGGTTATATTCGATATAGCCGGATCGTTGGATCAAGTGTTGATTCGATGATTTAATTTATAATAATATATATGATATATTGTATTACATTATCTAATATTGGCTCACTTTATTATTTCATTTTCTCACTGGATTAATACATTGATATATATGCGATATATGTTAAATGTATTATTTTCTTTTGTTGCAAATATATAATATATATGTGATATATATTATTGTGACATGATATGATTTATTATTAAACATGTTTAAGGATGATTAAATGGGATTAGGGTTTGATTAGGGTTAGCTTCTTCTTGCACATTCTAGAAGCTTTTCCTTTTGTCTTGGTTAAGATATTATGGTTGATACTTATCCTTAACCTAACCAAACCCTAACTCTAGTTTATTCTCTACAACTTTTATCCTATCATCCTTGACCATGGTTAGATAATCAATCATATACACTTGACTACTATTCATCACAAAAGGATTATTCTTTCATTCTTCATCTTTTTCTCTCTTGAGTTCAAAAAGAAAAAGCTTACTAGTTAATTCTTTTGTGATGATAAATTGTGAGAAAGTGAATTAAAAAGAAAGCATAAATACTACTCCCTCATCCTCATCTCATCTAGCCCATGAGATTAGGGTGTTCATCTCTATAGAGTGAGAAAGCTTGGGTTTTTGCAACTTCGACGTAGATCATCGGAGATTCGGAACACTTCAAGCTAGCATGGATCGTTCGAGTCGTGGAGCCTCTCTTGAGTCCGGGAGATCGTGGATCGCGGCGAAGGGACTTCTACTCGGAGCTTGTGAAGCGAAGGAGCGGACTACAAAGGTTGTAATCCCTCACACTTAGCTTTAAAGATATCATCTTGCATGCTAAATCCTAATAATCTAGCAAAGATCCCGTCTTTGGGTTGTTCGGCACATGTAAAATTTTATTTGGGCATGTTTGATGCTTTATGAACCTTCACTAGTGTGCCTGGGAACCCTACACAGGGGGCGCCGCCGGGACGGGGGTTGTGGCCCTGCCTTCTTCCATTAACGACTGGAAGAGGAAGTTCCTTTTCGTTTCCCCTCCCGAGGGCGAGGACTGGCCCATGCCTACAGAGTGGTCGAGGGAGAAGCACTTGCCGGGGAACCAGTCCAGTGACCCCGCCGTGGTGAGAGTGGCGTCGTGGGAGCCCATCCCCCGCTACGACGTGCTGTTGTCTGAGAGGGTTCTGAGTTGGGCCGGGCTCATCCCTGTTGAGTTCGTCGGTAAGTTTAGGTTTGCTTTTTTGGCTTGTATATTGCCTATGTCGCTGACTCCTTTGCGCTCGGTTTTGTACAGGGCCCATAGATATGGACTTGCTCAGAAAGTTCATGCGCCAGCCGAGGCCGGTCGCGAAGGTTGGGGGCGCCAGCTCTTCCTGTTCACAGCCCGCCCTGGATCCTTCTCCCCCGGTGGTAGCAACCCGCGAGCGCTCAGAGGCGGATCTCGCCCCGGGGCCCAGCAAAGTGTCTGGTCGGAAGTGAGCTCGGATTCTGGAGGACCCGGCCTCGGAGGAGGAGACCGGCTCTCCCACAAGGCCGCTTAAGAGGAGATCTGCCCGGGGACCGTTTTTGCAGATCACGGTGGAGGAAGGCGGTCTCCAGTTCGCCGTGCTTTCGGGGCTATCCGTCGCAATTAGCCTGCTGCATGAGATAGAGGCATCGGCCGGAGGTAGAGTCCCCGGGGGGACCTTCAGGACTCAGCTGGAGTCCATCGCCCAGGAGTCCGTGCAGATAATTGCTTGTCTTTCATTATTATTATTTTCGAGGTTCGATGCCTCTCTCATCTTCCTGATCTCTCTTCTACTTTTTAGGTCCTTCAACACGTCGTCCTCGCCTTGCGCATGGAGGCCGAGGTGGTAGCCCCGGCGATGAAAGCTGCGGGCCAGCTCGCCTCGCTGGAAGAGAGCTCCAAGCGGGAGTTGGAGGCGATGAAGGCGAGGGTTGTCGCCTTGGAGGGCGAGGTGGAGGCCGGGAAGCGGGAGGCCTCCCAGCGCCGTGAGGCCGCCGTCGTTGCTGAGACCAATCTTGAGGACGCTCAGGTGTTGGCCGGTGTTCATATCATAATATTGCATTTTATATTCCCCATTCTTATTTGTTTTATAAATAAACAGGTGCTTTTGACGCATGTCTGTTGCATATTACAGGATACAGGTTCTTGGAGCGAAAACAGTGAAAAAGACAAAAGATGATACGAAAGAGGACTTTTGACCAACAAGTAGAAGGATCCTAGTCAAGCCTAGATAAAGAACAATTCACAATTGTACAAGGCAACGCATGGTCCAAAATTTCAAAGTGAACGGTTAAAAGACCATTGCAAGTTTTCACTGAAAGATCTGAAGAAGATCCTGAAGCCAAATGGAGAAAAGAACTGAAGAAATAAAAAGCCCAAAGCAGTAAAAAGGAACCCACGAAATTTGATCAGACAACCTCACCAAAGGGCCGCGGAACCGCGGCCCTACCCCCACCAATGCCGCGGTTCCGCGGCCATCTGACGCACGTGTCGGTGCAGATTTCTTCCGTCGGTGCCTCGTTGCGAAGGTTGGGATTTTTCGGGGGTATTTTTGTAATCGCACATGTGCGAATCCTGTAACCCTAAATTTTCCTATTTCCTTATAAATATGTAATCAAGATACTGTAATAGTGATGCCTCTTTTCAATAAATAAAATTCAGATTCTTGGAAGATTAAGAGCATCATTTCTTGTAAGTTCCTTTTAATTTTTTGCCTTAGTTTAAAATTAATTTCTTGCCCTAGCTCTCTAAATTAATTCTTGCCTTAGATAGATCCTTCCATTGCCCTAGTTTAATTTAGTGTAGTCTTTCTTAAACTGCGGTAGGTAAGTAATTTTAAAATGTTGTTTTTAAAAGATCCCCTAATGAGCGAGTAATTTCCTCGCTTGTTAGGGTTAGGAATAAGGGAGGGATTGAGAGATGAATATCTCTCATCTCTTTTAAGCCCAATAATTTGTAATAACTAGAACTCCATGCACGCATGCATGATCCGCTCCCTACGGCATCCTATCCACGAGGTAACGGTGAAACCGTAGTATAAAGGACCGGAAATGCATGACTTCCATGAAGATTAGAACAATTAGTAGGAAAGGACGGACAAGGATCTAGAGGAAGAAAACTTCGTTTCTTCCCAATCATCCTAATCCCCTTTACTAATAATTGTTATAACTTCTAAAAAGATTTAATCGAGGGCATTGAAAGAGGTGTTAATATTAATCTTATCAAACTCACCTTAGACCTAATCCTAGCAAGTCTCTTGATCATCGTACAACTTAGTTTTTTTTAGATTCAATCAAAAGACCAAACAACCATTTGAATCAGCTCGTAAGAACACTTAGGAAAATTACACATCCCTGTGGACCGACCCGTATTCACCGGCTAGCTGCAAAGCGACGCCGTTTCTGATTGCGGTAAAATATTTTTGGTGATCGTAAAATCTCTTTCAATCTAATGGCGTCGTTGCCGGGGATGGCGTAAAATTTCTTTTTTGTAATTTCGGGTTGATATAAATTTTAAAAATCATAAAGATCTGAAAATATAAAAAGTACAAATTTTTTTTATCAATCTTTATCTGTTTGAAGGGTTTATCTTTTGAATTTTGCAAGAACAGCAAAGAATCTCGGATCTGGAAATTTACAGAGGGCAAAACAGAAGAAGTCACATCAGAACAGAGGGGAAAGTTCACAACAGAGCCGTACAAATTTTCTGAGGACCTGATCTCCTCTTCCCACAGCGAAACCGCGGCATAGCTGCGCTCAAAACCGCGGAACCGCGGTCGTCTGTGGTCCTCTCTGCGCGAAATTTGCTCGGTTTGTCTTCTCCTTCTCCCCTCTGCAACCTACAATATATCCTTTTGCGAAATATTCTGCAGGACTTCTTTGCGCTAAAAATCTTCTTCCCCCTTCTCAATAACAGATTTTCTGCAGGTTTCTTTGCGCCGCGCTTAAAAAATTTAATTGCAAGTGAATTTACTGTTTTGCATAATTTAATCGGACTTTAAGGGGCTATTGACCAACTCAGATTGGGTGGGGATTTCATCACCCTTCCCAGGACCCCAGAAAGCACTTAAAGTATTTGTATCGACCACTCTTAATTAAAAAATACTAGACTCAGCCCTAAGGACTTCGAGCTCAATAGGACAAAGGACTAGACATAGACATCGACCGTTTATCCTAACTGACTTTGCGGTGTCTAGGCAAATGGTTACTTAATTAGGACCGCTACTTGTAGCGAGGAGCCTTCCACTTACCTGGCACTTACTTGGCCGCAATCACTAGTAAAATAGGGGGTTGCCCCTACAGATGAACATATCCGTTGGGGCAGATTTTACTTGGCCCTACGGATTAATCCGTAGGGCTAAAAGGTTGCCCCTACGGGCACAGACGTCCAAGAATAAAAATATTAATTCTTAATTTGGTGTTTGCCCCTACGGAGCCGCAAACAAAGGACCTACGGGTATATCCGTAGGGGCAAGTAAATATCTATTTACCAAAACCCCAGATCGATCGCCTACGCTCACTTTCTCTCTCTCTCTCAATCGCGCGCGAGAAAAAACCCCAAATCGCCTCCGTCGTTGCCACCGTCGCCTCCGTCGTCGCCACCGCCTGTTTCGTCGCCACCGTCGTCACCAGCGCCTGTTTCGTCGCCACCGTCGTCGCCACCGTCGTCGCCACCGCCGGTTTCGTCGCCAAATCGCCACCGTCGTCGCTCCAGCCCACCAGCAGCCGTTCAGGTATAAATCTCGAGGTAAATTAAAGCATTTTTGGATTATTTTGGGCTTAGGGTTCGTGGATGGGTCTGGGTTGCGCGCGCGAGAGTTGGGGTTGGGCAGGGGTCGCGGTGGCGGTCGGGGTCGGGGTAGGGTTAGGGTTGGGGTTCGGCTGCTGCTGGGGTGGGGCTGGGGTTAGGGTTACGGTGAGGCTGGGGTTAGGGTTACGGTAGTGGGGCTGGGGTTAGGGTTACGGTGGGGCTGGTTGAATGGCTATTCTGATTAGTTGACAAATATAATGTTAATCATAATTTACTCGACACAGATGGTAGAAAATCAGAAAAGATCAAGAAAAAAATAATCGATTTTGATTTTAACATGCAGGGTGTTGATGCAAGATGTAATATCTAGTAGCAGATGCTAGGTATATAGACTAAAGAATAGTTGTAAATGAACCGCTAGCAAGAAAATCCTATAATTATACGTACACATCGCTTGACTCATGAAGCCTGAAGCTCTTTCTTTTGGGGAATAAAACTAGTTATATTCCTGCATTGCCTAGAAATAGCAGTGAGTTGGTTAAAACTTTTCAAACACAACCCCCCACCCCCCAAAAAAAAGAAAGAAAGGACAAGGAAAAAAAAAGAATAGCAACAAGCAATACAAGCTAGCAACCGTAAATAACTGCTGAGATTATGTCTACCTTGGCAATTTGAATAATGATGGTCTTGTCTGGATTGTTAAGATCCACTTTATGGGGGTGAGGAACACATTTTGCAACTGTATTTATGATTTTCATTCTGTCAAGTGTTGAAATAAAAATCAACACTTGACAATCAATCCAAGATGCTCAATAACTTGCTTCAAAACCATAGTCTAATCTTGATGATGCTCAATATTAGCGATTTCCATGATCACGACACGTGGCAGATGACGTGTCTCATAACGCTTTATGATATCAGTATCCTATATTTGTAGTTTTAATTGTTGATTGTTATAGATGTATACCATTGCAATAATAGTTTTTGGTTGATGAATGCTATTGCAATGTAGGATGATCAGTTCTATCAATCTTGATCTCAATGGTTTAAAATCATATTACACATACAACACGAATGCACAACAAACGCATAATTAAAGAGCGACTTGAGATATTCAGGTTAAAACCAATATATGATACTCGATGATAATATGAAACCTTCATATTCCCATCGATACCCATATATGAAACTAAAAGCGCCACTTAGTCCCCGTCTATCGGTTAACATACGTGCGATGCTCGTCGTGACCTAGAACTATACGAAGGTTGTTAAATATCGGACAGTATAGCTCGATACTAACAACCGTCGTATAGTCTACGCGACGAGAAAATTCAATCGTATGGCAACCCATAGATTTTTCCCGTGTGGACAAGTTAAGAATGTATAAAGCAAACGCCTTCATTCACTTGTGTTTTCATCCGTTTCGAGATATTTCGTCGGTATCTTTCCGCTGGTTCTCCGTGTACAAAGATAGATTAGATGTTCATTTCAACGTTGTTTCACAGCTTTGAAATGATTATCTATTCTATTACAGTGTACTCGGAGAACAGCGGGAAGGTGTTGCCGAAATTTACTCGAAACGGTTGAAATCACAAGTGATGGGCGTTCGCTCTATACATTCTTAATGGGATAGAAGCCTACCCCCGACAGCCGGAACACATACATACAAACGCATAATTAGAGAGCGATTCGAGATGTTCGGGTTAAAACCAATATATGAAACTCGATGATAATATGAAACCTTCATATTCCCATCGATACCCATATATGAAACTAAAAGCGCCACTTAGTCCCCGTCTATCGGTTAACATACGTGCGATGCTCGTCGTGACCTAGAACTATACGAAGGTTGTTAAATATCGGACAGTATAGCTCGATACTAACAACCGTCGTATAGTCTACGCGACGAGAAAATTCAATCGTATGGTAACCCATAGATTTGTCCCGTGTGGAAAAGTTAAGAATGTATAAAGCAAACGCCTTCATTCACTTGTGTTTTCATCCGTTTCGAGATATTTCGTCGGTATCTTTCCGCTGGTTCTCCGTGTACAAAGATAGATTAGATGTTCATTTCAACGTTGTTTCACAGCTTTGAAATGATTATCTATTCTATTACAATGTACTCGGAGAACAGCGGGGAGGTGCTGCCGAAATTTACTCGAAACGGTTGAAAGCACAAGTGATGGGCGTTCGCTCTATACATTCTTAATGGGATAGAAGCCTACCCCCGACAGCCGGAACACATACATACAAACGCATAATCAGAGAGCGATTCGAGATGTTCGGGTTAAAACCAATATATGATACTCGATGATAATATGAAACCTTCATATTCCCATCGATACCCATATATGAAACTAAAAGCGCCACTTAGTCCCCGTCTATCGGTTAACATACGTGCGATGCTCGTCGTGACCTAGAACTATACGAAGGTTGTTAAATATCGGACAGTATAGCTCGATACTAACAACCGTCGTATAGTCTACGCGACGAGAAAATTCAATCGTATGATAACCCATAGATTTGTCCCGTGTGGACAAGTTAAGAATGTATAAAGCAAACGCCTTCATTCACTTGTGTTTTCTTCCGTTTCGAGATATTTCGTCGGTATCTTTCCGCTGGTTCTCCGTGTACAAAGATAGATTAGATGATCATTTCAACGTTGTTTCACAGCTTTGAAATGATTATCTATTCTATTACAGTGTACTCGGAGAACAGCGGGGAGGTGCTGCCGAAATTTACTCGAAACGGTTGAAAGCACAAGTGATGGGCGTTCGCTCTATACATTCTTAATGGGATAGAAGCCTACTCCCGACAGCCGGAACACATACATACAAACGCATAATCAGAGAGCGATTCGAGATGTTCGGGTTAAAACCAATATATGATAATATGAAACCTTCATATTCCCATCGATACCCATATATGAAACTAAAAGCGCCACTTAGTCCCCGTCTATCGGTCAACATAACGTGCGATAATTTATTCTTTTCAACGACAAATGCACACACAAAGCATATACACGGATTTTCTCCTTTGTCAGTAACTATCCCGTTCTTATATTTCTCAATATAGTCAGCATAACCTACAATTTATATGTTATTCAGTCTAACATGGCCCATGAGTACGTCAGAGTTAAGGACTGGATGTATGTGGATTGGGAACAACGTATGCAACCTAAGTTTGTCGCAGGAGTTGCTGCTTTCCTTGAATTTGCACGAGCACATAATAAGATCATAATAGAGATGATTCTCTGTCCGTGCGATAGATGTGGCAATAAGTACTGGCAGAAGGTAGAATTGGCAGAGGTTCATATTGTAAAACATGGGTTTACTAGACTTTATTCAACTTGGAAATATCACGGGGAAGGAGAAGAATGCAGTACTGCGGTAGAAAAAGAAGGAGAACACGATAATGCGGCAGGAGAAGAAGAAGAATTCGGTAATACGGCAGGATACGGAAATTTATTTCCATCAGAAGAAATGGAGGATATGGTAGAGGCTGCCCTAGGTGAATCTATTCGTACCGAAGATGACATTCCTTCCGGTCAAGGACCGCGTGCGGATAAATATGAAAATTTCATGAATGATGCTAGGAAACCAATTTATGAGAATGCGAAGTATTCCACCCTCTCATGGTTCGTCCAACTTTTCCAAATTAAGTGCCTAAATGGATGGAGCAACAAGTCATTCACAATGCTTCTTTCGTTCTTGAAAGATTCTATGCCTCCGGGAAATAATGTGCCCGAAAGTTGGTACGAAGCCCAGAAAATGATGTCTGATTTGGGTCTAAAGTGCGAGAAGATTCAAGCATGTCCTAAAAATTGCGTGTTGTACCGGAAAGAGAATTCAGATTTGAAAGAGTGTCCAACATACGGAGAGGCCAGGTATAAGCCGAAAGATTCTGATAAGAAGCCTGATATACCTGTGAAGATAGCACGATATTTTCCCATAACACAGAGGCTACAGAGGCTATTCAGGTGCAAGAAAACAGCCGAGACAATGATTTGGCATCACCGTGCTCCTCCAAGCGAAAATGGAAAAATGAGCCATCCAAGAGATTCACCGGCATGGAAGGATTTCGATAGGAGGCACGCAATATTCAGTAGCGATCCTCGCAATGTCCGGCTCGGACTGGCTGCCGATGGCTTCTGCCCATTCAACTATATGGCTGGAAGTCACAGTACATGGCCCGTTGTAATGATAATTTATAATCTGTCGTCTTGGTTGGCTATGGACCAATCATACTTTATGATGCCTCTTCTTATCGACGGACCAAACTCACCGGGGAACAATATCGACGTCTATCTCCGACCTCTGATCGAGGAGCTGAAAACTTTGTTCATTGATGGTGTAGAGACATATGATTCAAACACAAATACAACCTTCATACTGTGTGCGGCTTTAATATGGACAATTAATGACTTTCCTGCGTATGGAATGGTATCAGGTTGGTCCGTACATGGTCACAAAGCATGTCCTCATTGCCATGAACACACAACATCAAAATTTTTGAATTTTAGCAGGAAGGTTTGTTATTGCGGCCATCGACATTTTCTGCCTCCAGACCACCCCTATAGGTTAGACACGGTTCACTTTGATGGTCATCAGGAGCTTCTTGGGCCTCCATCCCCATTGTCCGGAGAGGACGTGACTGCTAAATGGGATGGTTACAATAACGTGACCTTCGGGATGGATCCGACGAGACAGGTCAAACCACAATATTGGAACAAGTTAAGCATTTTCTTCGAGCTTCCGTACTGGTCTACAAATTCAGTGCGTCATTGTCTGGACGTCATGCATATAGAGAAGGGAGTATCAGAGCACATACTTAACTTGCTTCTGTGTAAAGACGGGAAATCGAAAGACAACATGAATGCCCGGATGGATCTACAAGAGTGGGGAATAAGAAGTGAACTGCACCCTAAACCGGTAGCGGGTAAACCGGGCAAGTTTGTACTTCCCAATGCCGCTTATCATATGTCACAACCGGAGAAGAAAAGATTCCTGCAGGTGTTGCATGATTTGAAAGTCCCCACAGGTTTCTTAGGATCATTCAGCAAGAAAATAAAAATTGTGAAGGGCAAGATCGATGGGCTGAAAAGTCATGATCACCATGTTATCGTGGAGCACCTTCTTCCATTAGCCCTCAGGACTTCTCTCCCCGACTCGGTTGGTCTAGTAATCAACGACCTATGTTGTTTTTTCAGGGAGTTGTGTGCTAAAACACTGGAGGTTGCGACGCTGGATAAACTAGAAAATTCTATTGCGTTGATACTTTGCAAGTTTGAGCGTATTTTCCCACCGTCATTCTTCGATATCATAATACACTTGACGGTTCATCTTGCAACTGAGGCGAAGTTAGCTGGACCGGTACAATATCGATGGATGTATCCCGTCGAGAGGTACGTGTAATTTTTCGTTTCGCGCAATTTATAAATTTATTTTTGTCCTGTATGCCCGTGTTTATTTATTCAACATATTCTCATTAGGTACCTTTACACTCTTAAGAAGTATATACGCAATAAAAATCGACCAGAGGGTTCTATCATGCAAGGTTATCTTCTTGATGAAGCAACCACATTTTGTTCCCGCTATCTGGACGAGAACATTGAGACAAGGCTTAACCGACCATGAAGAATTCAAGACGGGCCATATGGTAAAGCCGAGTATAAGAGGGTAGACACTATGTTTATCAACAAGATATACCGGTTTATCTTGCTTAATTGCGCATGTCTTGAACAAATAAGAGAGTAAGTTCTTTTGGCTTAATTGTTATATCTGTGTTTGTGTGTGTATGAAATGACATAATATTAATGTCACAATTATTTGTCGAAAACAGAACTCATTTTAACGAGGTACGTGAGGGGCATCCTGATTGGAACGAAGAGCGTTTGGAAAAATACCATCAGGATAATTTTTGTGATTGGGTCACAGAGCATGTAAGTTATTCGAATTACATTTTATTGCTATCAGTTTTAATCTAAACTTGTATCGTTATGTATTTATCGTAAAATTTGTTTTGTTAGATCCACGATCCGAACTTGTCTGCATCATTTGAGAGTGATTCAAGATGTTTAGCTCAATTTCCTAGTATGGAGGTTGCATATTACAAAGGATTTGGTGTCCTTGGATACAAATTCAAAGTTAAGGACATAGAAACATCTAGAATCACTCAGAATAGTGGGATTGCGATGGTAGGATCGGACGGTGTGATTTACTATGGGTACTTAAATTGTATACTCGGCATCCACTATCCCGGACGATCAGAACCCTTTTATATATTCCACTGTACTTGGTACGATCCGCAAACCGATACAGACAAGTGGAGAAGCAGTCTTGGGACTTGGAAAGATGAATATGGATTGACCAGTGTGAACACACTTCGCTTTTACGGTCAAGACGATCCGTTTATCTTTCCGAACCAAGCGTTCCAAGTATACTACTCACAGTGTTTGAAGCATCCGGGGTGGAGTGTTGTATGCCGATGGAAACCTAGAGATGTCTACGATGTCCCAGAATACGAGGACAGCGATGAGGACGAAGAAGAGAGAAGGCTTAAAGTGCTCCGACCGTCTGTTTCGAAGGACGGGTTGTCTTCGACCGATCATGAAGTTACGTGGGTTAGAAATGACATCGACGATGAAATCCAAGTAGATATGTATGATGCGCCCACGAAACGAAAAAGGTTATCAGTAATGTTATATTATTACTTCACATTTTACGCTCTAGATCATATATAGTCAATGCTTTTAATGATTGTCTAATGCGTCCACGAACCGTTTATATAGATTTGATGACGATGTCGGGAGCAGCGAGGGGCGGCAGGAGCTCCAGCCGCGGCAGAGGCAGAGGCAGAGCGGTTCTGCCGCCCGGAGAGCTCCGTAGGGAGCTTCAGAGGGCCGGTCTTGCACCCAGATCGGAGACCCCTTCGGATGCCTCCTTCCATGTGGATTTTGCCACACCTCCAGGTATACTGCACGCATATCCATTTTCAATGTAATATTACAGATATTCATGCATGTTTATGTCAAAATTACTTATATTGTCAATGTTTGATTGTCTAGTTGTTGGTCCTGCGTCCACATCTGGGACAGAGGCCACCCCCGCTCCTCCAGGTATGATTATATATCATATAGTGTATGTATATTGATTTAGAATTCTATATCATAAATATACACATTCCTTTTGCTCTTACTTAGCAATTTTTATTATTGTCTAGCTGTAGGTGGTGACACCACCGCACCTGCGGGTATGTTTATATGTCCTATAGTGCATGCATATTGATTTAGAACGTTATATTATTGATCTACACATTCTTTTTGCAATTACTTATAAAATCTATTTTTAATTGTCTAGTTGTTGGTCCTGCGTCCACATCTGGGACAGAGGCCACCCCCGCTCCTCCAGGTATGTTTATATATCATATAGTGTATGTATATTGATTTAGAATGCTATATCATAAATATACACATTCCTTTTGCTCTTACTTAGCAATTTTTATTATTGTCTAGCTGTAGGTGGTGACACCACCGCATCTGCGGGTATGTTTATATGTCCTATAGTGCATGCATATTGATTTAGAACGTTATATTATTGATCTACTCCGGCGTTTGCAAGAGTCGACGTAGAGACATGGCCTCTATTGTGCGCTTATTTCGACTCCGAACGCAAACAAGTATGTATTTTAAATTTAATTCATTATTTATGATATAATTTATTTCTTTGTGTTTCTTAATTAGAAAACTAAATGTTAATGCGTTGTGCAGAAACAGGCCGCTCAGAATACGGAGAACAGGAAGTCGGCGAAGATGGGTCGCCCCACTTACACAGGTGGCTCGAGGAACATTACTCGAGCCATGGAGTTATCGGTAAATTAAGAGTTATTCTCTAATATTCTGCAATATTAAGAGTTATTCTCTAATATTTCTAATATTAAGAGTTACTTTCTAATATTGCAGACATCTCGGACCGTGGCGTCAGGTGGTACACCGAGCGTGCTGTCCGCATATCTTTCTGTCCACGGCACCTCGACAGATCCCGCCATGGGCGAGCTTCGATGTCCCAACGTCGCTACCCAGGAGTACTGCGTAAGTGTTAATATTTTTTCTACCCAAATTTGAAATTTTAGTTTTGGAAGGTTCAAGTTTAAATTTTATACTTATACTTTACTGCTTAATGTGGGTGTAGGAGCGGGTGGTTGAGCAGGCCCAGGCCTCGGGGATCGATTTTACCGGACAGAACGATCCGAGGCTGCTGACCCCAGTTCGGGACGCCGCACACGGAGGGCACCACGGAGGTTGGGAGAGAGGCCGGGGATTGGGCCCTAGCAGGGCCCATATGAGGTTGGACTCCACCCCGGCGGTTACTTCCTCCGTCTCCAGTGACCGGCATGTCCATTAGGAACTGGATAGCTTGAGGGCCACCGTTCAGGAGTTGAAGGAGATGCTGGTATGTATACTACTTTATAGTAAAATATCATTTCATATTATATACATATCAACATATCCATAATTAGTACGTAGCTTGAGCTTATTTGGTTTTAGACTTAAGTCTGATTAATCATACATACATATGTAATTAAAATAAACAACGCTTTTCCAAACTAGATATCCAAACAGGGTTTCAAAATAACTTAATAATGAAACGAATTCGAATAATACACAGTTCTTACACGCTTCTTACACACGTTATGTCCAGACACGACAGGGTAGATCGGCCGAGCCTCCACATGCATCTCCTTCGGCTGCGGCTCCGCAAGCCACTACATCGGCTGCGGTTCCGCAGACAGCTCCTGTAGCTCCACCGCCCACTCAGACTCCCGCAGCCGCGGCTCCGCAAGAGACTACCTCGACGGCGGCTGCGCAGACCACATCGCCAGCTCCACATGCCGCTCAGACTCCCTTATATGTAGCATTGCAGAGTGTATTGACCGAGGAGCAGGCGCGCGTTATTCTAACGTTATTCGGAGGTGGAGCTGGACCGAACTAGGGTAGCTTTTTGGTTCTTATTTTTTGAAACATGTATTTATATCACATTGTACTACATTTTGAAACGATATTGATATTGGTTTGTATTTATATCATATTCAGTTTTTGGGTTTCTTTTGTATATTATATATATGCGTGAGATGTGATTATGAATACTGCAATATATGATTTGATTGATGTATATAGTATTGTGCACAGGACGGGAAAAAATCTAGCAGCCCATTTTAAAAAAAAAATACAGACAATATGTACCTACGGATTAAGCCGTAGGTATATATGTTGCCCCTACGGGCATATCCGTAGGGGCAAACTATCAGGAAACCTGATATTTTCCCACCTGATATCAGTGCAGGGTGTTGGGAGTGCCCCTACGGATATGTCCGTAGGGGCAACTGTTTATCCCCTACGAATTTATCCGTAGGGGCAAAATATCAGATTTCCTGATATTTTGCCCCCCGATCTCAGTGCAGGGTGTTGGGAAGGCCCCTACGGACCTATCCGTAGGGGCCACTTTCTATCCCCTACGGAGCTATCCGCAGGGGTAGAACAAGGACCTACGGAGTTATCCGTAGATTTATACAATATATTCAAAAAAAAATTACATATATGATTTGATTACCCCTACGGGGTACTCCGTAGGGGCTATAACACCTACTGATATATCCGGAGGGGCTCTAATTTGCCCGTAGGGGCAAGTTCAGGGCCTCAATTTGCACCTGCGGCCTTTGCACCTACGGGGTCTTTTTTCGCCCCTACGTACATATCCGTAGGGGCAGTGGGTTGCCCCTACCGATAAATCCGTAGGGACAACCCTTATTTGTAGTAGTGAATTGGCGGTGAAGAGGCGGTTTGAGGTCCTATTTCTAGCCCTAGTTAGGAGCTGTCTAGCTGAACTAGGTGACCCTAGATCTAGGCCTGATTGTGCATGTGTGGTTGATCGCAATTGTGTCACAAGTCTCTTTTCAAAAAAAAAAAAATCTTTTGCAAAAATTTCACATTAATAAAAAAAAATAAACTTTTCAAAACTTGCAACTTGTCTCTAAAGAAACCTTGCAACTCACTTACACCATTTCCTCTCATTGACGTTATCTTACCCCCACATTCTGTCTTTCATTTTTCTGACTACACTACCCCTTTAGTGTATGTCACTTTGGACTAGGGACACTAACGCCCGATTAGTCCGTGTTTCGTTGGTACCGACCGACGAACCTTTCGACACCGAAGTCGAAATTCCTTCCACTTTCTTACCTCCACCTTCAAATTCTTCTTCCGAAGGCATGTCGGGATTCAACCCCAACAATACCTTACCGACGGGAATGATTCCACCTCCGTTAGGTGCGAATAACCCGAATCAACCGCCTGTTGAAGCGTCCGCACGAGTCGCGCTCCAGGATCTCATCTACCATGTCCGCACTTCTTTACCTACTCGTCTTTCACCCCCACCGGCAAATGGGGACAATTTTGAAATAAAACCACATTTCATCAATATGCTGCCAAAATTTCACGGTTTGGAATCAGAAGATGCGTATATTTTTATCAATAAATTCCAAAACGTTTGCGCCATGATGAAAACGACCCGATTAAGTGATGACGCTATAAGGCTAAGGGTCATTCCTTTCACCTTATGTGACCTAACCGAGAAGTGGCTATACAGCACCGCATCACATTCAATTAGAAATTGGGACGAGTTTGTGAAAGCCTTTCTTAAAAAGTTCTATCCTCACCACAAAACAGCTAGAATCCGTAATTATATTATACAATTTTCACAGCTTCCTTCCGAACCATTTTGGAAGTGTTTTGAGAGATTTAAAGACCTACTCGTTCAATGCCCTCATCATGGGATCGAAAGTTGGCAACTTTGCCAAACATTATACGAGGGATTGAACTCGGCAACGAAGCAGTTGCTAGAAACCATCTGTCAAGGTCACTTTCTCTCCAAATCTAGTGAGGAAGCGTGGCAGT
Source organism: Agapanthus africanus (assembly GCA_030015575.1). Classification (NCBI taxonomy): domain Eukaryota; kingdom Viridiplantae; phylum Streptophyta; class Magnoliopsida; order Asparagales; family Amaryllidaceae; genus Agapanthus; species Agapanthus africanus. The sequence goes on along the minus strand of CM057341.1, from coordinate 204,895,886 downwards.
TTCTTGAGGATCTTAGTGAACAAACAATTCAGTGGGAGAGCTCCAAGACCACATCATCTTCTTCTAGTGGTCAATCTAGGGCAGGCATACGTCAAGTAGAGATGTCAATTGCTATGAAGGCCGAGATGGCCGCTCTTACTAAAAAGCTAGAAGCGATTGAGACCAAAATCTCGTCGCCTTCTCCTGCCCCTGTTATGCCTCCACGAACTGTGTGTGCTTGTTGTTCAGCTCCATCACACTTAACCGAAGAGTGTCCTTACAATGCATCTACTCAAGGACATGATCAAGTCAATGCTGCATTTCAGCAACGACAAAGAAACGATCCGTACACTTCTACATATAATACGGGTTGGAGGAGTCACCCAAATTTCGCTTGAAACCAAAATCAACAATTCCAAGGAAATAACAATTTTCAAGGGCCTCCCCCACAACAACAACAAGCACCTCCACAAACTCAATTTCAACAGCAACCTTACCCTAATCAGGTGAACAATTTTGTGCCTAACACTTCTTACCCGCCAAACAATTTTGTTCAACCTAATAATGACAAGGTTAGCTCGCTCGAAAGAAGTCTAGATGCGTTCCCAAATCAATCTACACAGTCTACAGCAAGACTAGAGACTTCTATTCAATCTTTGGTGCAAAACAGTGCCTCACACGATCAAAGCATCAAATCTATTGAGGCACAAATTGCATAACTCAATGCAGCATTGAGCGAGCGTGAAAAATGAAAGCTCCCATCTCAACCACTGCCCAATCCTGGTCATGCACATGCTGCAAATCAACAGCAGAATCATAACGTAAATGCTGTGACCACGTTGAGATCGGGAAAAGTGTTGCAAAACAATGTGGGTATTCACAATGACACCCCTGCTGGTGGCCCTTCTTCATCTTCTTCACCTTCTTCTTCTTCGTTAGAGCCTATTCTCCATCCTTCACATGGCTCTACTTCTTCTAGGTCGAACGGACCCACTTCTCACAACACGAACACATCTACACGGGGATCCGTTCTAACTCAACAATCTGATCCGCAAAAATTGGACTCAACAACCTTTCCAAATGTACCTTTTCCAAACCGGTTGAGATCCAATAAACCAACTCCACAGATGGAGAAGATTGTAGAGTTGTTCAAACAGGTCAGCATAAATATCCCTCTTTTGGATGCAATCCAACAAGTTCCTTCATATGCAAAAATCTTAAAGGACTTATGCACCAAAAAGAGGAAGACACAAGTACCAAAGAAAGTTTTTGTGGCTAGTGCTATTAGTGATGCTATTGTAAACTCTTTACCCCCAAAGCAAAAGGACCCCGGTTGTCCTACTATTTCGATAACAATTGGGGACAAGAACATCAATAGAGCACTACTAGATCTTGGTGCTAGTGTCAATTTGCTACCTTATTCTGTGTACGAGCAATTAGGCATTGGAGAGTTTAAGCCCACTCACTGTACTCTCCAAATGGCTGATCGATCAATCACCCATTCAAGGGGTGAGCTAGAGGATGTGTTGATCAAAGTTGGGGAGTTCATATTTCCCGTTGATTTTATTGTTATGGACACACAACCTGTTGCTAACTCACGGAACCAAATTCCGGTGATTCTCGGTCGACCATTTTTTGCTACTTCCAATGCCGTAATAAACTGTCGCAATGGCTCCATGACTCTATCCTTCGGGAAGACGTCTAGTGAGTTCAATATTTACAAGTTAGGATGTCTGCCCCCCGTGCCTAATACTAGTACACAAGAAGTTTGCTCTATTCACGAAATCACGCAGGAGGACTGCGAGTTTGAAAGTTTCTTGTTTGATGAGAACAGTTTTGACGCCACTAGTGTGTCCCTCCTTAAGCCTACCACAGTTGACACAACCGATATTGATTATGAATGCTTCATTTTTTCGGATGATGAAGACTCACAGCCCGAATATGAGTCTTTTGAATTTTTGGATGAGTTAGTTGAACAATCCGAATCGGTTGTTTGCAGTGATTTCGAACCTGTGCTAGAGTTCTTTGAGTTTGAGGTAGACTCCGCAATGATTCTTTCGCATCCGAAACTCGAGCTCATGCCCTTTCCGTCTCACCTTAAATATGCTTACATAGGTGAGAAAGAGACCTTTCCCATTATAATATCAGCCTCTCTATCCTTTGAACAAGAGAACGCTATTTTAATGGTTTTACAAGATAGGCGGCAAGTTTTCGATTGGACAATGGCGGACATCGAGGAGATTAGTTCACTCATAATTGAATATCATATGCATATGATGGATGATGCCAAGTCAATAACGGATCCACAGAAACATCTTGGGGATATTGTGGTTAGTCAACCTCCTCCTTTAGAAGTTGAACCACCCCCATTTCTTTTAATAAGCCACGAGAATGCCAATATTCCACTGATTGCTGATCATTCCCATTCTCGTTTTGATTCATCACCACATCATATCTATTCACTTCCATACTTGCCCCACCATCACTTCTATCTTCCCCAATTCTTTTTGGATCGGTACAACATGTTCTTCCACCAACCGACACTCTTTACAGATAAATTTTTCGACTGGTTGGTGTTGATGTTTGGTCTGTGCAAAGTCTGGCAGTAATGTCTAACATTGTTTCACTGAAGTTTGGGGGGGCTTTCTGTATATATTTTTGTTTTTCTTTTAACAATTAAATAAAAGAAAAATTATAAATAAATAAACAGGACATTGCCGACATTATCGACCCTACTGGTGCAGCATGACAGTGAGGACACTGTCAAGTTTAAGTTTGGGGGTATGCTCGGTACATTTTCTTCCTTCGCATTCATATGTACATATTTTTGCATTTGCATATTTATTTGAAAACCCAAAAAAAATTGAAAATTTCAAAAATTATAAAAATTATTGTATTCAATTTTGACCATATTTAACTTGAGTTTGACAGATAGGTTAACTGGCCAGGAACAACTAGATCTTAGACCTAGTAAATTAAAAACCCTAAAAATAACCTTCTTTAAAGATTAACGGTAGAAAGTATATGTTTTTGTAGTTTATTTAGAACTAGGAAAATTTTGAGTTCACTTTTTGGGCTAAGTTGAAATAAAGGAAAAATATTGATATTCTTATTAGAGTATAAGTTTGAAAAATAATTCCTAGCTTAAGTCTATACTCTGAAATGTATACCCTACAAATTGCACAATCACGCACCTTGAAACTTGGAATAGTAGAAGAGACCTTGAAATGCTCTTGTCTAAAGTCCTTAGTACGAAGAAAATAAAAAAAATGTGAATAAAGAAAAAATGAACACTGGTCTTTGTGATTACTTAAGGCTGCAAAAATAGATAAATATTTAGCAAGGGTGCTTCATCACCTAGTGCCTTAGACCAACTGGTTTGGGAGTCATTGCTAAAAGCCTTGGGTGTTGCAAGACTAGGATTACGCTTTAAAGTGCAAACATATCTTGTAATCGGTTGTTGGTACCTCAAGAAGTATTAACAGTCGCATGAAGGATGTGAATTCACCAGTTAATTAGTGCTTTGGACAATGGACAAGAGTATGATTGCTTGATTTGAATTTCCAAGTGTAGGGGTGATTTATACACACACGTGGGGATATATGATTAGAGTTGAGATAAGAGAAAGGAATGAAGAATAGAACTTGTATCTTTAGTAGAGTTGATAGAAAAATTCCCAAGTGGAGATGGAACCTTAGAAGGAAAACTTAAGAAATGCTGAAAGCTGAGTGAGTCTATCGAACATATATAATCTTAAGTTAAATGATGAGGAAGTGTGAAGAATATGGGTGGCTTATTTACGAGTCAATGATAATAGAATTCCTTTTAGAAAACCTAATTGAAGAATTAAAGTCAGTGGGCCTAATTGATAGGATTTTGTGGGTAGTATCCGCTGAAAACCCTCAGGAGACAACACTTGATCGCACGCTTTTGGCGTGTCGGATGTTCAAAGTTCTAAAGTTATAACCGTGATCAGGACGGTGTCGCTATGAAGCTAGCCGGTTGAGCACGGGTCGATCCACAGGGAGATGGTTGTATTTCCGTTCGAGTTTTAGACGAGTCAATAAAGAATGTGTATATGTTTGTTCAAATCTAACCTATGTGTTTTATATGCAAGTATAAAGTTGTTAAGAAAAAGATACGAAAGTGTAAGCTAAGAAAATCTGCACTCAAAACCTTTGAGCCGAGTCTTGACCAATTGAAGCTAGAGCAATCGGGAACAACGTGGATTAGGGGATTTAAGCGCGGTATTTGTGGAATCCGGCTTATTGACCCTTGTTCGTCCGTTCTAGTCTCTTGCTTTCGCCTCCGGCCAAACCGAACACAACCGGTCGCGGTTAGGAATCACCGTTACCTTGGTAGGGTAGGGTGCCTAACGGAGCGCTTGCGTAACGTTTGGGCGGAGTTCAAAGGAAAATAACGGGAAAAGGAAATGAGCAAAGAAACATTAACTTACAATATTATATTTATTCTTAACAACAACAATTACAAACATTCACAAAACGAACCAAAAAGAGAAAAAGAAAAGATAAACAAAGAAAAGAAAAGATTACAAGTAAGTAATTAAAAGTGCATGGAATTTAAGTGCATGAAAGTAAATGAGCAAAAAATGAAACTAGGAATCATAGAACTCAAAACAAGACATGAGTTCAATAACCAAATCTTAAACTTGCAATCTCAATTAAGAGGTTGCAAGATCAAGAAAAGGCAAAGAACTCATAGAGAATGATGCACAAAAGAGAGAACAAAATGATACAACCCCTTGAGATCAATGACCAAAGCTTAAACTTGCAAGCTCACTTAAGAGGTTGCAAGATCAAGTTAAGGTAGAGAGCTCAAGGGGGAAGCTAAGCAAAAGAATGATACAAAAATAACCCTCATCTTCATTTAACATCCACTCAAAAGCTCTCACAACAATTTCATGGAGGAAAGAATGAAGAAGAAGAAGAAGTAAACTAAAAACTAACAAAAAATGGGCATAAGAATACACATCACGGCTTGGCAAGTTCTGGGCAATTTATAGGCAGGAAACAGAGAACCTAGGGCAACATTCTGAACCCAAATAGAGTTACCAAAACACCCCTGAAAAATCATCAATTGCGGAGCCTACATGGCCGCGCTTATGCCGCGGTTCCGCGGCCTTTTAGAAGGCTTGTGCCTTCATCCTTTGTTGGATCCCCTGGTTTGTGGTCCTCTTTAGTGTGGTATTGTACTTTTCTCAGAATCTCTTCACAATTCTTCCAGAATTTCAGTAGATCAAAATGTGATGTGATGTGGATCTTTTGCCATGATTTCCTCGAGCTCCGCGTAGATATGTTGGATCTTGTGTTGACATTGAGCTTTGTGCATGAAAATGACATCGATTTGCCATTTTGTCCCTTAAACTGGTATGTGGCAACATACAGATAGAGAGCGGAGACCCGTGTTTTATCTGTAGTTGGCAGTAATCCGGAATTTGTCATACTTTTCCATGAATTTCACTGTTTAGAGCTGAGAACCAGTATTCTGCAAATATGTAGCAAACACTGATCGAAAGCACCTGCCTATAAACAAACGAGCGTAAGAATGGGCGGTATAAAATGCAATATTCTGGTATGAACAAATACCCCCGAACTTAACTTTTGCTCGTCCCGAGCAAAACCAATTATTCACAAAAAAGTCCTAACCGCACTTTCGCAGGGAACACGATTGCACTGAGCACGTGCAACAAGCAGTTAAACCTCTAGGTGTCCCTAGTAGGAGGAGTGTTGTCTCCTGAGGGTTTTCAGCGGATTACACCCACAAAATCCCGTCAAGCTAGTGTCATAAGTTAACGTCGATTCTACTCCTACAGTTTAGTATTTACGTTAGAAATTCTATCATCCTAAGTTAGAAATATCCAACCCTTATGTTTCACACCTCCTATCTATTTAACCTTGGATCCTATACGTTCCAAAAAAGTTTAGAAAGATATTGGTATTTCCTGAGTTTTCCTTCTTCAAGTGTGGTCTTAAATCAGGGATTTTTATCAACTTTACAGAAAACATAAGACTTATTCTTTATTTCTATCTCTTATCCAAACATCGATTGTATACCCCTACATGTATGTATATTTGCACCCCTACACTCAAGAATTCAATTCAAGCTATAATACCCTTGCCCTAATACCTAATACTACTTCTTTTCATTAAGGATGGACGGATTTTCTCACACACCTTTCATGCAACTATTAATGCTTCTTGAGGCACTAACGGCCGATTACTGAATGTGTGAACTTTAAAGCGTAAATAGCAGTTTCCAGGTCTTGACTTTATTCTATTTTTATTTTTATTTTTCAAGACCGGATATATTTTTCAATATGCTCTTTTGGTGTTTAACTTTAAATACCGTTTTTTCTTTCATACTAGGCTTTCAGGCAAGAGTATTTCTAGGTATTCTCTACTATCCCAAGTTTCAAGGTGCGTGTAAGTGCAGTTTGTAGGGTATATACTTTCTATATTTGAACTCAAGAAAAGAAACTATTTTTCAGACTTATCTTTCAGTAAAGCTTCAATACTTTCCCTTCATCTTGACTTAACTTAAGAACTGAACTCAAGATTACCTATTTCTAAAAAAAAACTGTAAGGACGTATACTTACCAAAGTTAGACAGAATGAGGGTTATTTTTAGGATTTTCAATTCCTAAGCCTAGAATTTAGTTATTTCTAACATATCACCTAAACTTTCAGAATAAAAATCTAAGTTACCCTATTAGCTAACTTGACGACAAAGTTTTTATATTTTTGGAAAATTTTCGATTTTTGTGGGTTTTTAATAAGGTATGCAAATGCAGAATATACAAATGAATGCGAAGGAAGAAAGCTTACCGAGCACACCCCCAAACTTAAACTTGACAGTGCCCTCACTGTCAGGCTACACCAAGAGGGTCAAAATTGTCGGCGCTCCCTAAAAAAATATTTTTTTTTATATACAAAACAAAAAAACTAAACAAAAATATATACAAAAAAAGGTTCCCCCCCAAACTTAAGTAAAACAGTGTTGAAGTTCAGGAATAGGGGGAAAGAGAACAGTATCAAGCTATACAAGGCCTTACACAGGCCAAAAGTGAGCACCAACCATTCAAAGATTTTATCGCTATAATGTACCGGTTGGTGGAAGAAGGCGTAGAGAAAAGAGAGGGAGAATACGCGAGACCGTATGGAGATAGAAGTGGTATACGGTCTAGGTATATAAGAAGAAGAATGGCAGAAGGGAGAAAAAAGTGGAATACGAACTTAAGGGTGGAAATGGATTGAATAAATTAGTACAATCTGTAATGATAGATGTGAAAAGATGGATTGTACTAATCTATCAATATGGCGAGAAATTGGGTCAAATCCCTCAAGATTCGTGAGAAACCATGGGTACGCCGAACTTGGTAAACCAGACACAGGAAGTGAAAATGATACGGTTTCTTGCAATGTCGGAACGATAGAAAGGATGGAGGTAGGTGATTGAGGAAGGTTATCGGTTAAGGGTTCAGGAGGGTGTACACAGTCAATGAAAGGAACAGGATGAATTGGAAAATCCGAATCATTAATTAAAACTGGTTCATCCTCAAAAATATCCTCAAAATTTTTCTCAAAATTCAGCTTATCCATGCAAATTTCATCAAAATCAAGACGCATATGGGGTTCGGGAAAAACAGTTAATGACTCGGGATGATGAATTGGAGAGAAAAACTCTGCCAAATCTACAGGTTCATAATCCAAAATATTCCCGGCGTCAATATCCTCAATCGAGTGAAAATCAATATTCTCAGACACCTCAACAAAAGTATGGATATTAATCAATTCAGGTTCTAGAGTGGAGGTGTAGAGGTCAAAAGGATTGGGTGTGGTTTCACTTGAAAAGGACCCTTCACAATCGGGAAAATCAAACACTACAAAGTCACACAACTCATTATCTGTTCTATCTTTAATCAATGAATCGTTTGGAACACTAGATAGACATTCAAAACCGGAGTTGTGGGATTCAAGTTGAAACGGGTAGGCTTGATTCGGAAGGGGGTACATCTCACTCTCTCCACTCAAATTCTCAACCTGTCCTACCGCCTCTTCATACAATGGAAAATTTGGAGCTAGTTGAAAACTAGCTACCGGGTCACTAGGTTGTATGAGGGCGGCCATGGACACACTCAAATCCATCATCTGTTGGTACGATGCTACCCTAAAGTCTTCCAAAGACTATTCCAGACTAGACATGGGTTGTGAAGGGGTTTCAGTAAAAGATTCAAAGTTGTTTGGATACTGAAAACTCCCAAATGGAGGTTCAGAAGCAATGTCTAGGGAAGGTGCAAAAGTCGGGTAGGACCGGTAGGAATTGAATGGCTGGACAGGAGCAGGATCAACATTTTGATAAGAAGGTGAATGGAATTGTTGATCCCAAGAAGCTGTAGTGGTGAAAGGAGTGAAAGATCGGCTACAGGATTGTTCAATATGTTCAGCGACGGACAAAGAACGACTTGCAAAAGGGGTATCAACATAAGAGGGTGGGGGAGGTTGAAAAGGTTGATACAAAGTGGATTGCGGAGGGCAAGTGTTTGTCCTAGACGCGTCTATCCGATCTTTCAAAGAGATTTTAGGCATGGAGGGATCGTTCGACGTTCGGCCAAAGCAAGAACCGTAAGAAGTAATGTCTGGTTGTGGGTACCAAAGTTCGGCAAGAGTTTTGCGAGGTGGGGTACCCATGATATGAAGAGAGAAAGAAAGAAAGGCAAAGAAAATGAGGGGAAAAAGAATGTGATTTTTTTTAGTAAGATATTAACAAAAGAATGAAATATACAAACAAAAAGAATCTGGACAAAAATAATCACGACACAAAAATACCACGCACCTAATTGGTCTAGGGTTCGCCTAGGTCAACTAGACCTTCTCCAGAACTTGATTGTCGAAATAAAACTGTGTCGAGAAACGGGCTCAAAATACACTGATCACGAGGCCAGATAAGTGCAGAGATAAGGGGAGGTTTTCCGACCCTTTCGCGAAGGTCTTTAATTAAATAACCCTTTCTCTTTTGGCGGTTTCGCCGTTAACACTTTCCTAGACACCCCGTAAACAATATACCGTTAAGCGAGGTTCTAAACACAGTTAACTTCTCCTAGTGAGCGCGAAGTCCTTAAGGCTTAAAGTCTAGTTTCTTTTAAAATTTGTGCAGGTAAACGTCATGCTCAAGTTCGTGATTTGTGGGCCACGGAAAAGGTGATGAAATCCTTTACCGTATGTTGTGGGGTTCGCTTGCCCTTAAGTCCGTATTAATGTATGCAATGCGCAATTCAATAAAAATTCTATAAAGAATCAAACAATCGTTTTTTATATTAAGCATGGCACTGCAACAAATACGGGTTAGTCAATTTTTAGCGTTTGCTAGCGAACTTGCAAAGAATCCTGCAAAGAATAGTATATTGGATGCGTCGGATTTGAGAAGAAGGTGTTTAAGAAATACATACCGTTAAGTTTTTTTTTTTGGGTTAGGAAACCCCCGTTGAATCAAATCCGGTAAGCTTGAAAAGTTCGCTTGCGCGGTTCAAACTACCCGGATCTTTGGCACTGTACTTTACAATCACCTTAGCCTTGAACGTACACTTTGCTCCCCACAATCGCAGTTCGCAAATCCGCAAAAATCTGCAGAAAATACAGTATAGTGGAATTCACAGAGAAGATAAAAAAAAGACAAAGGGGTGGAGAAAAAATTGGGCACAGAGGCCTCAATGGGACCGCGGAACCGACGCTCAAGGCACCTTTTGACCGCGGTTCTGCGGTCAAAATGTTGACTTGGGGATTTGTCTTTGGTCAACGAACTCCACTTCTTCTCTTTTCCAAAATAAAAACCTCTGATTTCTTTTTGGATTACTGTACTTGCTCCAGATTAGCCTGCACACTTGCTCACAAAAATTATAAAAAAATAACAAAAAAGTTTTATTTTTTTATTTATAAATATATACAAAAAGAATATTAACCCGAATAACAAGAAAGAAAATGCGCTACCGTCTCCCCGGCAACGGCGCCATTTGATCGCACGCTTTTGGCGTGTCAGATGTTCAAAGTTCTAAAATTATAACCGTGATCAGGACGGTGACGCTATGCAGCTAGCCGGTTGAGCACGGGTCGATCCACAGGGAGATGGTTGTATTTCCGTTCGTGTTTTAGACGAGTCAATAAAGAATGTGTATATGTTTGTTCAAATCTAACCTATTTGTTTTATATGCAAGTATAAAGTTGTTAAGAAAAAGATACGAAAGTGTAAGCTAAGAAAATCCTCACTCAAAACCTTTGAGCCGAGTCTTGACCAATTGAAGCTAGAGCAATTGGCAACAACGTGGATTAGGGGATTTAAGCGCGGTATTTGTGGAATCCGGCTTATTGACCCTTGTCCGTCCGTTCTTGTCTCTTGCTTTCGCCTCCGGCCAAACCGAACACAACCGGTCGCGGTTAGGAATCACCGTTACCTTGGTAGGGTAGGGTGCCTAACGGAGCGCTTGCGTAACGTTTGGGCGGAGTTCAAAGGAAAATAACGGGAAAAGGAAATGAGCAAAGAAACATTAACTTACAATATTGTATTTATTCTTAACAACAACAATTACAAACATTCACAAAACGAATTAAAAAGAGAAAAAGAAAAGATAAACAAAGAAAAGAAAAGATTACAAGCAAGTAATTAAAAGTGCATGGAATTTAAGTGCATGAAAGTAAATGAGCAAAAAATGAAACTAGGAACCATAGAACCCAAAACAAGACATGAGTTCAATAACCAAATCTTAAACTTGCAAGCTCAATTAAGAGGTTGCAAGATCAAGAAAAGGCAAAGAACTCATGGAGAATGAAGCACAAAAGAGAGAACAAAATGATACAACCCCTTGAGATCAATGACCAAAGCATAAACTTGCAAGCTCACTTAAGAGGTTGCAAGATCAAGTTAAGGTAGAGAGCTCAAGGGGGAAGCTAAGCAAAAGAATGAAACAAAAATAACCCTCATCTTCATTTAACATCCACTCAAAAGCTCTCACAACAATTTCATGGAGGAAAGTATGAAGAAGAAGAAGAAGTAAACTAAAAACTAACAAAAAATGGGCATAAGAATACACATCACGGCTTGGCAAGTTCTGGGCAATTTATAGGCAGGAAACAGAGAACCTAGGGCAACATTCTGAACCCAAATAGAGTTACCAAAACACCCCTGAAAAATCATCAATTGCGGAGCCCACATGGCCGCGTTTCCGCGGCCTAAGCGCGCTTATGCCGCGGTTCCGCGGCCTTTTAGAAGGCTTGTGCCTTCATCTTTTGTTGGATCCCCTGGTTTGTGGTCCTCTTCAGTGTGGTATAGTACTTTTCTCAGAATCTCTTCACAATTCTTCCAGAATTTCAGTAGATCAAAAGGTGATGTGATGTGGATCTTTTGCCATGATTTCCTCGAGCTCCGCGTAGATATGTTGGATCTTGTGTTGACATTGAGCTTTGTGCATGAAAATGACATCGATTTGCCATTTTGTCCCTTAAACTGGTGTGTGGCAACATACGGATAGAGAGCGGAGACCCGTGTTTTATCTGTGGTTGGCAGTAATCCGGAATTTGTCGTACTTTTCCATGAATTTCACTGTTTAGAGCTGAGAACCAGTATTCTGCAAATATGTAGGAAACACTGATCAAAAGCAACTTCCTATAAACAAACGAGCGTAAGAATGGGCGGTATAAAATGCAATATTCTGGTATGAACAACACTCCTTCTACTAGGGACACCTAGAGGTTTAACGGCTTGTTGCACGTGCTCAGTGCAATCGCGTCTCCCTACGAAAGTGCAGTTATGTTCTTTTTGTAGAGAATAAAATAATAAGTTTGCTCGAGGACGAGCAAAAGATAAGTTTGGGGGTATCTGTTCATATCATAATATTGCATTTTATATTCTCCATTCTTTTTTGTTTATAAATAAACAGGTGCTTTTGACGCATGTCTGTTACATATTACAGGATACAGGTTCTTGGAGCGAAAACAGTGAAAAAGACAAAAGATGATACAAAAGAGGACTTTTGACCAACAAGTAGAAGGATCCTAGTCAAGCCTAGATAAAGAACAATTCACAATTGTACAAGGCAACGCATGGTCCAAAATGTCAAAGTGAACGGTTAAAAGACCATTGCAAGTTTTCACTGAAAGATCTGAAGAAGATCCTGAAGCCAAATGGAGAAAAGAACTGAAGAAATAAAAAGCCCAAAGCAGTAAAAAGGAGCCCACGAAATTTGATCAGACAACCTCACCAAAGGGCCGCGGAACCGCGACCCTACCCCCACCAATGCCGCGGTTCCGCGGCCATCTGACGCACGTGTCGGTGCAGATTTCTTCCGTCGGTGCGTCGGTGCGAAGGTTGAGATTATTCGGGGGTATTTTTGTAATCGCACACGTGCGAATCCTGTAACCCTAAATTTTCTTATTTCCTTATAAATATGTAATCAAAATACTGTAATAGGGATGCCTCTTTTCAATAAATAAAATTCAGATTCTTGGAAGATTAAGAGCATCATTTCCTGTAAGTTCCTTTTAATTTTCTGCCTTAGTTTAAAATTAATTTCTTGCCCTAGCTCTCTAAATTAATTCTTGCCTTAGATAGATCCTTCCATTGCCCTAGTTTAATCTAGTGTAGTCTTTCTTAAACTGCAGTAGGTAAGTAATTTTAAAATGTTGTTTTTAAAAGATCCCCTAATGAGCGAGTAATTTCCTCGCTTGTTAGGGTTAGGAATAAGGGAGGGATTAAGAGATGAATATCTCTCATCTTTTTCAAGCCCAATAATTTGTAATAACTAGAACTCCATGCACGCATGCATGATCTGCTCCCTACGGCACCCTACCCACGAGGTAACGGTGAAACTGTAGTATAAAGGTCCGGACATGCATGACTTCCATGAAGGTTAGAACAACTAGTAGGAAAGGACGGACAAGGATCTAGAGGAAGAAAACTTCGTTTCTTCCCAATCATCTTAATCCCCTTTACTAATAATTGTTATAACTTCTAAAAAGATTTAATCGAGGGCATTGAAAGAGGTGTTAATATTAATCTTATCAAACTCACCTTAGACCTAATCCTAGCAAGTCTCTTGATCATCGTACAACTTAGTTTTTTTTAGATTCAATCAAAAGACCAAACAACCATTTGAATCAGCTCGTAAGAACACTTAGGAAAATTACACATCACTGTGGACCGACCCGTATTCACCGGATAGCTGCAAAGCGACGCCGTTTCTGATTGCGGTAAAATATTTTTGGTGATCGTAAAATCTCTTTCAATCAGCCGGCAACCTGAAGAAGACAGTGAAAACCTTCCGGAAGGAGCCGGGGGCGGCGGCTGAGTGGGCGAAGTTGGCCGACCTGAGGGCGGCCAAGTTGGCCGACCTTTCGGCGGCGAAGTCGGTAGAGGGTTAAAAGAAGTCAAAAGACTACTACGATGACCTGGCCGTCTCCACGACCCTCATCTGGCACGAGGCCCTCGACGCTGTTAAGGCTCTGGTGCCGGGGTTCGCCGATGAAGAGCTCCAGGCCCAATACCCCCTCGCGGACACCAGCGGGCAAGGGTAAGAGATTAATGACGAGGAAGTCGCCGAGGACCCAGCTCGCCTCGTGGTGGATGTCGAGGGCCCTGAGGTTTCTCCTGGCCCCGAGGCCTAAAGCCCTCGTCTTCCTCCTCCTTTTTATTTTACTGTGTCTGGAACTTTGTAAGCCTCCGGGCATTTTGTTAGGCTGGGGAGCCAAAAATACCCTTTGTAAAGATCGCCTTTTAGTAATAAAACTTTTTCTTTCTTTGGTTCCATTGATTTGCGCTTTGGTCTTTTGTTCATGAAGAATGCTTATAAAATTTTTCTTCTTGCGCTGTTGGGCCTCCATGTCAGGTCGGCTATTTGCCAAGCGATCGTCCGTCGAGTTGATCCAAGCGCTGCTAAGGAGAAGGAGTCTCCATGGCCCCGAAGTCGAAGGGAGATCACTCGAGACTTGCAAGGACCTGATGCCCCTAGTTTGCAACTCGGACCGTCTGTGTGTGCTGGACGGAAGGCTGTCCGCCTTATTTGGGCCGAGGATGGATGGAGGCTTCGATCTCTGGCATCGTGGGTAGGCAACTACCATCCTGGGACGACCGAGTGGGGATATCTCTTGCGAGGGCTCCGATCCTTGGCGTCGTGGGTAGGGAGCTACCGGCCGAAGATGACCAGTAGGGTAGCTGCCCGGTTGCCTCTTGCGAGGGCTTTGATCCTTCAGGACGGGGACCGAGCAGGGTTACTGCCTAGTGCCTCTTGGCGAGGACTTTGATCCATGTCGATTGTGGTAGGATGCTACCAACCGGGGATAGCCGAGCAAGGACTCGACTGCCTCTGGGAGGACTTTGGTCCTTGGCACGGGAGGGGCTGTAGAAGCCTACCAAGGACCCTTGGCCAGGTAGGGTCACTGCCCGGTGCCTCTTGGCAAGGGATTTTGTCCTGAAGGATAGCCGAGCGAGGGATCCTCGTGCTCGACCGCCTCTTGGAGGGCTTTCTGATCCTTGGCGTTGAGGTAGGGAAGCTACCTGCCAGGGATAGCCGAGCGATGGTTGTGCTAGACTGCCTCTGGGAGGACTTTCTGATCCCTGGAGTTGCGGTAGGGAAGCTACCCGCCAGGTATAGCCGAGCGATGGTTGAGCCCGACTGCCTCTGGGAGGAGTTTCTGATCCCCGGCGTTGCGGTAGGGGAGCTACCCGCCAGGGATGACTGAGCAGGGCAGCTGCTAGGTTGCCTCTTGGTGAGGGCTTTGGTCCCTGGCGTTGCGGCAGGGAAGCTACCCGCCAGGGGTGAACGAGCAGGGCAGCTGCTGGGTCGGATCTTCAAGAGGTTTCGCCCGACCATACATTTGGGGAATATGAATGGCTAGCATGCGCGTTGAATGCAGGGGGAGGTGAAGAGCCAGGGTCACGTCGGTTCGATTCCGCCACAGAAGGCTTGACGATTGCCGCGTGTCGGCGACCTCTTGGGCAAAAGTGGGCGACTGTTGAGCTTCACTGGGACGCAGTGGGCTATATAAGGCTGAATGAGTACTGGTCCTTCCTTCCTTCACAAACAGAAGATCGAGAATGCAAGACTTCCCGTTAACCACCCCTGACACCATCCACTTCGAAGATGTGTCCCTATACGATCAGAACTGCACCGAGGACACGGTGCAGTTGGTGTGGGGGGGGGGCATTGAGGACCACTTCAGTCAGCTGCTCCCTCGACGTTCCTCCCTGCTGCAGTTGCTGATGTACTCCATCTGGAGAGCGTCGTCGGGGCTTTACAACCCCCTGTCCGAGCAGCTATATGATGAGGTCGTGGGCAAGCTTCGGTCTCTGAGGTGCTTTAGCCTGATCTCCGCGAACCGGATGGCTCGCTCGGGGTCCCTCATCCACGATTGCTATGAGTTGAGGCTTGGGATTAACGCGTGTGGGGGGAACCGAGGGGAGAGGTTGGATCTCACGAGGCCTCGGCTGGCGGAGGTCTTTACAGAGTATCACGAGCAGTGCTCTCTGCACCCCCTTCCCCCGCTGTTGTAATAATAATTTTTTCTTTTTGTATGCACGGCTGAAGAGCCCACAATACCTTTTTTTTTTTTAATAAATAAGAACTTTTCTACTTTCCTTGCAATGTTCTGTTGATCTTTATTAAATTGGCAATAGCTTTAGGGAGAGTTTACACTGCCCCATAAGAAAAGTACAGGTTAATAGATGAGCCTATCGACGTGGCCCGAGCTTCCTAGAGGCTTGCTGGTCTCCGTGCCTGGCGCCGGGTACGGGGCACTCCCGGCGCCGAACTGGTCCTCCGCGGAGGCAAGCATGATCTGGCCACCATGGCTGCACCTACTGAGTATTTACATTTTTGTGCATAGTTATTGCACTTGATATATATAATACTTGTGGTGGTTGTTTCCGCCGTTGGGCGTGATTTTCTCTCGTTTGGGGATGCTTTATTATATTCCGTGTTGTACCCGTTTTCAGGCTTAGTTTTTACAAGGGAGGTGCTGCCCAAATTTTCAAAAGACAAAACATGATTTACAATACTTTTATTTCAAAGCTTCACCTCTTTATTTCTTGAAAAGGTTTAGATTTCTGTGTTTCAGCTTACTTGAATTACATTATGCCTGTATACATTGCGTGATTTAAGTGCTGGTCGCGAGCTAATATTTTGGGTCGTGAAAAAGTTGTCAGCTCGGCGGGAGGAGGACGCTGCTCCTGCTCGCGGTCGGCCTGTCGCTTATCCTTTAAGTAGGCGGCGAGGTGCCCCGATCGGATGAGCTCCTCAATGTAGTCCCGGAGTTGCTTGCAATCCTCGGTGGCGTGGCCCAGCGTCCGTTGGAAGGTGCAGTAAGGGCCCCGGGTCCGCTTTGAGGCCTGACGCGGGATTGGAGGGAACTTGAAGAACCCTTCGCCCTGGGCCTCCTCTAGTAACACTGCGAGGGAGACGTTAAGCGGGGTGTACTCCTGGAACTTCAGGTGATAGGGCTGCTGACACTCCGGCCTCTCCTCCCGAGCCCTTTTCTTCTGGTCGGGTCTTTCTGCCCAGGGGAGCTTCGCGTTCACCTCGGATTCTAGCCGAACCTTGCGCTCGTTCCATGCCTTGACTTCGGCCATGGTCTTAGGCTGTGCCAACGCAAAGGAGCGCATCCACTCCTTGTGCCTTAGACCAGATCTGAGCGCCGTGATGATTGTCTCATCCCGGTTCTCAGGAACCTCGAGGAGGGCGTTGTAAAAGCGAGTGATGTAAGCCTTGAACGTCTCCTTGTCTCCACTCTTAATTGTGAAGAGGTAGTCGACAGTGCGCTTCTGCCGACGGTTCCCAACGAAGTGGCCGAGGAACTGAGTAGTCAGCTCGTCGAAGGTCGAGATTGAGCGAGGCTCGAGTCCTCGGAACCGGTCCTGACCAGAATGGATGAGGGTGGCAGGGAAGGCCCTGCACTGGGCGGCATTGGAATGGTCCTGGAAGATCATTCCTGCGGTGAAAGCATCCAAATAGTCTTTGGGGTCGGTTTTCCCATCGAACAGAGAGACCTTCGGGGGTTTGTTGCCCGAGGAGACATGGACAGCGAGCAGTTCCTCGGTGAACGGTTTGGTGAGCGAGTCGGCGGCGTATTCGGCCACGTCAGCCGAGAGGTGCCCTTCCCGGCACATGCCCTCGATCTTCTTTTCGAGGGCGTCGACTCGGCGCCTTGTGATCCCTGGCCTCTGCTGTGGGAGACCTGCGTCTGGGCACGGCTCCGGTTCTTCTTGATGAGGTTCCTCAGATCCCCGGGCGCGGTGGCTCTCGAGCCGTCGTGGCGAGCCCCTTCTGTGCGACCCCGTCGGGGGAGTGGGTGTCGGTCATGCCTGTAAGCAGGCGAGGTGACCGACATCTCCTCAGAGGGGCAAGGTTCTCTAAGAGGTTCGAGGCGTGGTGCTTCGGCGGTGGGCCTAGGGGTGGATCCGCGAGGCGCCCAGCGGGCCTCAGGGAGTATCGGTCCGTGGGATCCGTGGTCGGGTGTCACAGCCCGCTGGTGGTCGGCCGGGCCGATGGGGGCAGAGCATTCCGGAGGTGGATGGGCGGCGATCTGGGGCCCAGTCCCTGCCGTTTGGGCGCGGACGAGTGCCTCCATGAGGGACTGTAACCGATCTATTCGGCTGGCGAGGGCGTGGATGATGGTCGCCGGAAAGGGTTCATCCGCGCCTCCAGTGCGGGGGAGGCGGCGGCTGGTACCCGAATCTTCAAGATGGTCACTTTCCATGTGGACGGAGATCGAAAGGCCAACTTTGTTTTTGTGGAGTTTGTGTTTCCCACAGACGGCGCCAACTGATGGAGGTCCTTTTTAGATCTCCTTCAGATGTTGTCTTCCGTCGATCTCCCGGTGGATTCCGGAGGGGATCCCCTATTGAATGTGGGTCTCAGTGGGTTTTGAAGAGATTTGGTAGTTGGAGGAGTTTGACGCCAGGTACCTGCAAAGAAGTCCCGGGGTGGTTTGTTACCACCGAGGACCCTCCGACGATCAAGTTAGTACTAGATCCGAGCAGCATAACGGCTGGGTGGAGTAAAAAATGGCTTACTTGACCCTCTGTGATGGGAGTTTATATAGTAGGGGAGGCACGCAGTAGCAGGCGTGAGAATCTCGCCGGCAGTTACGCTCCCGATGTCACGCCCGCTTAGAGAGCGGATCGCCTATTAATGGGGATCGTAGAGGCATGGAACGTGGGATGTTGCGGGCGGAGAATCCGCGCATGGTGAGATTCGTGGAGCGGCGGTTATGCCTGTGAGCGGTGAAGCTGGGTGGAGGACCGAGGAAGACGGCCTCGGTCAGAGGGCTCGTGGACGAGCGAGAAGGCCGAGGATACTTGGTCTTATGGCAGCTCAGGACGAGCTGAGGGACCGAAGAGGCCAATCTGCAGGGAGCCCCGAGGAGGGCTGGCTTATGCCAGCAGGTCAGGCACAGGGGTGGCCTGGTCGGCCTCTGTGGGCCCTTCCTTCTGAGTTCTGGGACGTGCTATCCGCCACGTGTCCTGATCTTAGGTGTCCCCAATATTGAGCATCATCAGTAAAGCTTCAAACTTTTGAAGTAGCAACAATCTCTAATATGCATTCTCATAACTTTTATCTACTAAGAAAAAAATGAATAAAATCATACATTTGATAGCTTATGGTTTTCGATGATCCATTTATTTAGTTTTGATGATTGCTTAAACATGAATAGTTCGTTTAGTGTCACCTGCTTATCTTACTTATTATATCGATACTAAACTCGTGTACACTTGATACTTATCTTGTTTATCCTATATCTTGTGTATACCGAGTAATATATCAATATCCCATGCTATACTTGTGTTACATTCTTGATATCGATATATTATTCTCATTCATTGTTTTCGTAATTCATAATATGAATTTATATATACATGTGATCTAATATCTTTCTCTTCATATAACATGTATATATGTTTGATATATCAATATCTTATGCTTTGCTTTTGTTTTTATCTTGATATTGATATACTATTCATAGTTGTCATATCGAAACAATGAATGGTCATATACTTGTGTTTATTAACTTTCTTATATTTCATAACACTGTATATGATGTGCCTTGTTGTTTTGAGTTTGCTTTTTAGGATATTCATGGTATCTCACGACACAAGCGTATAAAGGAGGATGGAGAAAATCGAGCTTAAATTGGAATATCTAATGGAGATTGAAGCATACGGACGAGTGCTTCACAATATGCATATTCAAGCTTCATGATGCTAAGTAGCCAAAGTTCAAGGGATTCAAGAGTTCATGCTACGAATAGCCAAGAAGTTAGAAGCCAAGTCTAAGTTTGAAGCGTTAAAGATTGAAGTCGAAGCGAAGTCCATTTGAAAATCAAATATCGATTTCAAGACGCAAGTGAGTGAAATGGAATGTTTAGGTTTGAAGAGTTAAGTGTCGAATCCAATTTGAAGATCAATCGACCAATGCAAGTTCAAGCGAAACGCTAAAGTTTCAAGAGCTCGAGTCGAGACGACGAAGATTCACGATTTCGAAGAAATGTGATACCGAAATAGGAATCTTTGTAAGTACTCAATCGATTATGGCTTATATCAATTAGAGTTCTTGAACACTCACACAGTTTAGCACAATGGTTTTACAAACTTCGGGTTTTTCATTTTCGAAGTTTTCATTATTCAGAAAACCCAAACTGCTGTTTTTGTGCTTAGCCATACGCCTACCTCGTTGAAGTTCAGACGACTATGTACTGTTGATATTTGATATTTCAGATATTTTTTCGAAATTTGAGATGAGACAGACGTCTAAAGGTCAATGAACCAGACTTCTAATAAAGGTTTTCTAAATGGTGTTTTTAAATTTCAGACATCTGCCAATTTGAAGTTCAGACGTCTGGTTTTGGCTCTGTGTTTTCCAGTAAGAAACACAGACGTCTGCAATTCATTAGAGCAAACGTCTGATGTTATGTTTTTACCAAAACTTTTTCTGCTTCAGACGTCCGCATATTTGAACTTTAGACGTCTGTAGTTAAGATTTTTTCTAAAATATAGCCATTTATAGCCGTTGGGGATTTTTTTTATATGAAGCCAGACGTCTGTGCTCTATAACTTCAGACGTCTGCCGTGTGTTTAAACTGCTTATCCCCACTTATTTTTGAGTTGTTTTTCCTTAGGCTATAAAAGGGTTTTGGGTTGGATTTTTCTTGGCATCACTTATCAATCACATAGAGATTTCAGTGGTCTATATTCTAAAGTGATTTTCAAAACAAAAATACCATCTTTAGTGAGAGTTTGATCAAATATTCATATACTTATCTAAAATCTCTCTCAGACATAAAATCATTCAAGAGCTTCTAGTTTGATATTCCATTCTTCTTGAGTATTAATGCTTCAATTGTAAAACTCTTTTGAAAGTAATCTTGGGCTTGTATTTTTCTTCCTTTCTTCATTGAGAGGATTCTTGAGTGCAAGAGGGCCTTGTAAGAGAGAAGAGCTTGTTGAGAGAAGAAGTGCTTAAGTATGAACACGTGTGGTTTTATTGAGAGAGAGGTGGGAAAAGGTTGTAAGAAGTGTTGTTCGTAGTGGCAAACAACGTGTAGTGTATTAAGGAGACGTGTTGGTTTGGTCTCCACCAGAAGAGGGGTTGTTGGGTTGCTTGCGGGCAACGTATTTTCCTCCGAGAAAGACGTATTTTGGTGGAACGAGCTCGTACGCCTAAAGTAAGTGGACTAGGGGAACTCCCGAACGACTCTAAAAATCTCCCGTGTTTTGTTTGCAATTTCTTATCTCTCATTTGCTCATTAACTTAGAAATTGCATGCTATCTTTACATGCTCATTACTTTTGCTTGATTGCAATTTATCACTTGCTTGTTATATGCTATAGTTTCACAATTGCTACTTGTGCTTAGCTCGTATCTATATTTGCTTATCTTTTGATAACTTTTTAATTGTGGTTTGTTTAGCAAGTGTTGCTAATTTAGAATTTTTAATTTGGGTATATTGGTAGTGTATTCCTATTCAACCCCCTTCTAGGAATAAGTTTCAACGTCATGAGGCAAGCCATTGGCTTTCATCTCACCCCTAAAAAGGAAGGCATCCCGTAATCCTACAAATCACCAATTTTAATCCATGTGTTAGTCATATGTATGCCCTAAAGGCCATTATTGAATATTATAGTGGATGCTTGGACACACACACACACACACACACACACACACACACACATATATATGACTTTCTTGCTCGACATGATAGTATGTTATCTGGTTGCTCTTTATCTTAACATGTACACTCGTATTATTATACTATCTCTCTAATACATGTTGATAAAGACCTTAGGATGTCAGCTTGACTACCAGAACTATGATGCAGATCATACTAGTAGGGCTTGTGTAGTCCACAAGCACATCCTTTAAACAGTTTCTAGTCGAGGGAGTATCGAGACAGGGTATCGATATTCCAGAGTAGACTGGTGTGTACGTTCCTTGACCCTGTATGGGACAATGGTTGATCCCACATCCATTGGTGTTTGACATCAAAGATTGTACATAGGTGCTCATTAGAGAATGGGTACACCGAACAGGACTCGCCGAGAACTCCTAGATGGTATCATACCTATCGTCAGATATTAGTTCTCTAGTGATACTGGTACAGGTTATTCTGTAGATCCGAGATCGTCATAGTATCTTGTGTGGTTCCTACTGTACTTTGATTTCTTCCCCACCACGGATCAAAGGAGTCATGCAAACAGGTGGATTTTGGGTACATTCCCGAGTCACATGGAGGCAATGAGTGATAGGAGGGGTTTCGTCTCTCCCGGTATAGGAAGTTGATGTTGAGCTATGCTCGATTGGCTATAACAGCAAGTTCCTGGCCAGGCCTGATGAGATTTACTGATATATGTTATCAATAGTTTCTCGAATGGTTATAGGACACATATCGGCATGACTTATCAAGTTACTGGATTCTGACGATTCCACCTCTAGACTTGATATGCGACATATAAGATGAAGAGACCGGCTTGTACGGTAAGTATTACTTATAGGCTTTGTGGGAGTTTGGATAAGCTTGCTTGTTGATTTTCTATTCTCTTAATATCTGGGTAGCCGTTACGTCCAACTAGTACCGCTGACGGCTTGTGGGTGACTGATGTGGTCATTATCTACTGCTGGCGTATTATCGATTCTTTAGAGTCCTACACAGAGGTGTCATAGCTCAAGAGAAATGATGTAGGGCACATATGGTGATATGTGCGGGAGCTTGATTAAATACGAGTATGTGATACCGTATTCTAATCTCGCGATATATGATATCGGATAGGTTATATGTGATATAACCGGATTATTGAATCAAGTGTTGATTTGATAAATTGATATACATATAAATGATATTAGTCGGTTATATATGATATGACCGGATTATTGAATCAAGTGTTGATTTAATAATTTGATATATATTTATATTTGATATATTATATATTAACTAATATTGTGCTCACTTAATGATTTTCTTCTCTTGATATTATGTGTGTGTGTATATATATATATATATATATATATTAAATAATATATTGTGTCATGATGGATGATACAAAGAACATGGGTGTATGAGACTTACACTAAAGGTAAAGATAATTGTGGTAATTATTTATTAAGAGTAAAATAAAATGAGTGAAAATGAGCATGACTTAAGATGCTTGTAGAAATATATAGAAGCCATGACTCATCTCACTAATTTTGTTTTACTCTAGATATTTTATAACCCAACCTTTATCTTTAGCCCATGGTTAACTCTCTCATTATCACACTTGAGATATTTTCTTCACCCAAGTTCATCTTCTTCCTCTTTACTTTTTCTTGAATTGGAAAAGAAAATGAGAAATAGATTTCTAAAGTGAGAAAAATTCCTACTTCATCAACCTACACTCATCTAGCCCATTGGTTTAGCTTGTTGGCTTCACTAATAGTTGATTAGTGAAGAACTAACTTGAGTTAGAAAGATTTCAAGGTGGATCATTTTCGGCCTCGAAGATCGCAAAGCAAGCTCGATTCTTTCTTCAAGTGGAGCCAAGAAGAGTTCTAGGGACTACTACTTGGAGCTTAGGGGCTTCTACTTGGAGCTATAAAAGTGAAGGACTTGGTCTATAAAGGTTGTAATCCTCTTCACTTAGTATAGATCTTGCTTTTTTGCTTACAAACCTTAATTTTCTGGTTCGATTCTAGGTTAGTGTAGCTTAGACCTCAAGATTTTTTAAAATTGCATACTTGATGCATGTGGAAACCTAGTGGAGGTGCTAAGTCACACTTTCATGGTATCAGAGCCAAGCTAGAGCATTAGGCGATGTCTAGACGACGTTAAAGTGTTCGATCGAACTTCAAAAACCCGCATTTTTCTAGTTTCTGTCCATTTTTTCAAAAGTTATTTTACAGATTAAAAAGATTCAGAAAATCATGCATGGTATTTAATGGAGCCCCAAAAAATATGAGGACCCAACTCTACCAAATGACCGCGTAACCGCGGCATAACAAAGGGTTTAGCCGCAGTTCCGCGGCAACATAGGTGAGTTTGGGACTCATGTTTCTTGTGCTGCTCCATTGTGTTATTTGGCACTTTCTGGTATTTTTAGCGAGTCTCAAGTTGTTGAGATCTCTATGATTTATGGGTGTTTGATGAATTGATCGAAAATTTTAACATCGTCTAGATTTTTATGATATGTGTTACAATATTTGGAATCCACATTAATTAGTTTTGTGAAAACTAGTTTGTGTTTTGTAAATCTCGCGTTTTATTCTTTTTTGATCGATTGCCACGGAGTTTCGATTCGAATCAAAACTCCGTCGCAATCTCTTATTGTACACGAATAGTCACCGGGAAACACTACTAAATAGCCACGCCTCATTGCGTCGACCAAGTGACTATAGGAGAACACCGTAGCAAAAGCATCCACTTGGGTGCTCGCGGCCGCGGTGTTCCGCCTAAGTGCACTTCGTTGACGGCATCGGGGGTGCGGCAATCTATTAAAATTTCTGATGAGTATTTAATCATTATATTGGGAATTTGTTGAATTATCCGTCTGACTATTGAAAAGTGTTTTCAATTTGAGACTTAAATGCAAAATTTAATGTGTTAGGCATGAAATCCGAGATATGAGATATTCCGGGTTTATAATGTCTAAGGTTTGACGCGGATTCTAATTATTGTAGTTTTCATTTCTTTTTTGCGACCATAAGTGTAACATGTGGTGTATCCCCAATCTCGTTGCTATATGTCAAAGACATTCGGGATACGCATATTTACTTACGTTGATGACATGCGATGTTATGTGTTGCTTGTGATATGTTATATTGGATCGTCGTGATTAAATAGCTGGGGTTTCTTACGTGAGATGAGAGTTTTTATATTTTCATTCATATAATAAATTGTATGTAATATTCTTTTATTAGGACACTTCCGGGTTGAGGATGATGTCACCATTGATGTATATTATTTATTTTTCCGCATTAGGATAGACCCAAAGCGGGGAGCATAAGTGACTGGGTTCTAAAGTCCAATGGGAGACCATCTCGAAGAGTCGAGACCGGGTCTCCAAAATCTAGAATTGGCAGGGTTACTTGCCGCTTTCGTAGGGGTCTAGGGATGTGGGTTTGGCTATTTATCATGACCGTGGAATTCGTGTTTTTCATTACTGGTTTAATTTAAAACACGAACCTCCTAGTATATCCTATATTTCATATGTTTGTTTCTGCTGCCTGTGTTCTATGATGTGATCATATAACTGCGTGAAACAAATGCCATATATATATATATTTATATATATATATATATATGATATTTGCTTATGTTTTGCACCCGCGCTAGACCTTCCCCCGCTCTGCCGTTAGTTAAGTAACCTAACGGTACATGACGGGGCCACGCGGAGAATGCAGATGGCACAAGCGTACGTTTTATTTTCGTTTCTTCTGTGATGTTTAGGAAACATAAATGATGGGACGTCATTAATGAGATTAATGAAAAGAAAAGAAACCTAAAGATGTTGTAGAATCAAATTTTTCAAAAAGGTAGCTCTAGTTTTTTGCTTTGCATAGAGGTATTCCTTTATGAATATCCAGCATCTCATTCAATGAGAAAAGAGCCTAGATCCTTTCACCGGGAGCGACCTCTTTAGCAAAACTAGCAAATGCTACAACCCACTCGGTTTGTTTTGAAAACTATTCGATTTCAAAAGCAGAGCTTAAACCACTCCTTTTCAAATCACTGGATTCTACAACGATATCAAGTTCATTACGTTAAAGCTTTTATTCAAAACTAGTCATGGACCTCCGTCATTTCAGATAAGTGCTATTTGGTATTCGTGTTGCGTTTGTTGACGTTGTCAAGGCGTAATGTACGGTAGCTGATTAGTGATTATCTGCCGCATATGATGCGATTAGATTAGGGCAGTCATACGGTTTTGTTGATCTTGTTAAGGGTCGTACGAGTGGTTTAAATCAGTTACAAAATGATGGGTTGAACTTGACTAGCGTTTATGATTTGTTGACCTTGTTAAAGTCATAAGTTGCTAGGTGTAAAAACAGATATTGGGAATTTCAAGTGTTGAAATTTGCAACGAGATTTCATACCTTCTATGAGATAGTTGGATCTCGATACCCACTGCGAGTAAGAGTTACTCCTGGAACAGTTTTGCACTTTACAATTAGATAATCCAGTAGGTGTCTAAGAAAGGTATTAACGGGGTTATGCCCTTGTGGAAACGAGATTATTTAATTAGTTCCATGCGAAAGCATAGGAAGACTCCCTCGAAGTACCAATACTTTCCTGGCTAACCGATTGGCGAACTTGTAGGGTGTAATTAATCCCGGCTAATCTTACCATTTAGGGTTTGAAGGAAAATTTGATAAAAACAGTGGGAGCCATCCTGATTAGATTAGATATTAACCAATCTAATCTTGCAAGAGCGCACGCTAAAGTGTTTTCTTCTCTCTCTCTATATTAAGGTAGCGACCTTGGCACGGCTTAATCAAGATAATAATATGGATGTATTGACCGAACCCGCTTATTATACTGAGCTGGAGAATGTTGGTTCCGCTCTATCTTATGATTGTCATAAGTCTGAGCAAGGAATAGGGGAATATCAGGATTCCCACGCAACCCGAACGAAGAAAGAGCATGCTAATGCATCTTTTTCGGGTTTGTTCGTTACCGAGAACTATTTCTCAGTATGCTTTACGTCCTGGGTATTAGATATCGCATCAGGATCCTACATTTGTAATTTGTTACATGGGTTAAGGAAAAGTAAAGAACTGGGAAAGGGCGATATGTCTCTCAAAGTAGGGAATGCAGCAATTGTTGCAGCCAAAGCAATTGGCGAATATCACCTTGTATTACCAAATGGTAATACATTTATTCTGAACGACTGTTATTTTGTCCAAAAATGATGTGCAATATAATATCAATTTCTATATTAGATAAAAAAAGATATAATTTTGTATTAGAGAAAAATGTTATGAACATTTTCTTAAATCAAGTGTTGATTGGGTTTGGTGCGTTGTATAACGGTATATACGTTCTAAATCAAACTACAGTTCTGAATATACAGAACACACACAATAGGATGAGTTCAGAAATGAATGAATCCTTCTTGTGGCATTGTAGACTTGGTCATATCAATGCGACAAGACTAGCTAAGTTGCATAAAAAAGGATATTTGAATCAGTTCGAATTTACATGTTATGAAACTTGCCAGTCATGTCTCAAAGGCAAGATGACCAAAACTTCGTTTACTGGACACGGAGAAAGAGCTACTGAACTCTTAGGACTAATACATAGTGATGTATGCGGTCCTATGTCTACGCATGCCAGGAATGGTTCCTCGTACTTTATTACATTCACCGATGATCTCTCTTGATTCGGACATGTGTTCTTGTTGAAACACAAATCTGAAGCTTTTTACAAATTCAAGGAATACAAGTACGAAGTAGAGAACCAAACGGGTAAAAGTATTAAAATCCTACAATCTGATCGGAGAGGAGATTACTTGAGCACGAAATTCCGAGACTATTTAAAAGAGAATGGGATTCTCTCTCAGCTTACTCCTCCATACACACCAAAACACAATGGAGTTTCGGAGCGGAGGAATCGCACCCTATTAGATATGGTGCTCTCTATGATGAGTAAGTAATGCTGAGTTACCTATTTTCTTTTGGGGTTAGGCACTTGAGACAGCTGCATACCTATTGAATCAAGTTCCATCTAAATCAGTGCCTAAAACACCATATGAGATATGGAGTGGAAAGAAACCATATCTTAAATGAGTTAAGATATGGGGTTGTCTGGCCTATATTAAAAAACAGAATCCAGACAAACTCGAGGCACAATCATTTCTTTGCAAGTTTGTGGGATATCCAAAGAATTCACATGGATATATCTTCTACCATACCGAGGAACAAAAAGTGTTTGTTTCTCAATATGCCTCCTTTTTAGAAAAGGAATTTCTTGTGAAAGAAATTAGTGGCAATGTGGTAGAACTGGAAGAAGTTCCAGCTACACAAACTACAACTAATGATTTGATAGAACTGGAGGATTCAATAGTCCCCGATGAACCTCAGCCACTCCGCAGATCTAGTAGGGTTCCTCATCCACCTGAGAGATACTAAGGTTTTCTCAAAAACGGTGGAAGCGAGGATTGCATCATGGAAGTTGATGACCCAACTAGTTTCGAGTAGGCCATCACGAGTGGGGACTCTGTGAAATGGCTGGATGCTATGCGATCTGAGATGGAATCCATGTACACCAACAAAGTATGGACTTTGGAAGTTGCTCCTGAAGGGGTAAAACCCATTAGGAGCAAGTGGATTTTTAAGAAGAAACTTGGTATAGATGGAAAGGTTGAGACCTTCAAAGCTAGACTTGTAGCAAAAGATTTTCGTCAACGACCAGGTGTAGACTATGATAAAACCTTCTCTCCAGTGGCTATGCTTAAGTCTATCAGGATCCTACTTGCCATTGCTGCATACCATGACTACGAAATCTAGAAGATGGACGTCAAGACCGCTTTTCTAAATGGTGATTTAGAAGAGAGCGTGTACATGACACAGCCAGAGGGCTTCGTAGATAGTGGAAGCAGCGGAAAGGTGTGCAAGCTGCTTAAATCAATCTACGGATTAAAGCAGGCATCACGGAGCTAGAACATTTGTTTTGATGTGGCAGTCAAAGAGTTTGACTTCATCAAAAAAATAGATGAACCTTATATATACAAGAAGGTAGTAGAGAGTAAGGTTTTCTTCCTCGTATTGTACGTGGATGACATACTCTTGATAGAAAATGATGTTCCTATGCGACAATCGGTCAAGCTCTTCTTATCACAAAAGATCTCCATGAAAGATCTGGGTGATGCCTCCTACATTCTGGGGATTAAGATCTATAGCGAATAAATCTAAAATGATGTTGGGATTGTCCCAATCCAGGTACATTGACACCATACTAAAGAGCTTTAGTATGGAAGATTCTAAGCGTGGTAATTTACCCGCTTGCTCAGGAATCACTCTCTCCAAAGAGATGTCTCCCAAGACTGATTTGGAGAGGGCTCACATGCAAGGATACCGATGTTATGCACCAGACCGGATGTAGCTTACGAACTTAGTGTAGTAAGTAGGTATCAATCAGATCCTGAGGAGAAGCTCTGGACAGCAGTGAAGAACATTCTTAAGTACTTAAGAAGGACTAAAGAAATGTTCTTGGTGTATGGTAACGGTGAACTCCAAGTAGAGTCCTTTATCGATTCGAGCTTCGGGTTTGTCTTCACCCTCAATGGAGGGGCGGTATGTTGAAAGAGTTCCAAGCAAGATACAGTGGCAGATTCGACGATGGAGGCTCAATACATCGCTGCCAAAGATGCTGCCAAAGAAGCTGTCTGGATGAAGAAGTTCATTGCTGAATTTGGTGCGATTCCATCCATTGAGCATCCAATACCCTTGTATTGTGATAACAATGGAGCTGTGGCTTTAGCCAAGGAACCCCGGTCCCATCAACGTTCCATACATATTCTTAGGCCGTATCACCAGATCCGGAAGATAATTGATCGCGTGGAGATCGAGGTCAGGAGAGTTGACACGAAGGACAGCACAGCAGAGCCTCTCACGAAGGCCCTTCCCCAGAGGCAATTTGAGAGACTTTTTGGGATGTTGGGTATGCGATACTACAACAACTGGACTTAGTGGAAGTAGGAGATTGTTAGTCATATGTATGCCCTAGAGGCCAATATTGTATATTATAGTGGATGATTAGATATATATATAGAGAGAGAGAGAGGACTTTCTTGCTCGACATGATAGTAGGTTATCTGGTTGCTCTTTATCTTAACATGTACACTCGTATTATTATACTGTCTCTATGATATATGTTGATAAAGCCCTTAGGATGTCTTCTTGACTACCAGGATTATGATGCAGATCATACAAGTGGGGCTTGTGTAGTCCACAAGCATGTCCTTTAAACAGTTCCTAGTCGAGGGAGTATCGAGATAGGGCATCAATATTCCAGAGTAGACTGGTGTGTACGTTTCTTAATTCTGTATGGGGCGATGGTTGATCCCACATCCATTGGTGTTTGACATCAAAGATTGTACACAGGTGCTTATTAGAGAATGGGTGTACTGAACAGGACTCGTCGAGAACTCCTATATGATACCGTACCTATCGTCAGATAGCAGTTCTCCGGTGACACTGGTACATGTTAGTCTGTAGACCCAAGATCGTCATAGTGTCCTGTGTGGTTCCCACGCTTTGATTTCCTCCCTACCACGGCTCAAAGGAGTCGTTCAAACTGGTGGATTTTGGGTACAGTCCCGAGTCACATGGAGGCAATGAGAGATAAGAGGGGTTTCGTCTCTCCTGGTATAGGGAGTTGATGTTGCTCTATGCTTGATTGGCTATAACTGCAAGTCCCTGGCCAGGGATGATGAGATTTACTGATAAGTGTTATCAGTAGTTTCTCGAACGGTTATGGGCCATACATCGGCATGACTTATCAAGTTACTGGGGTCTGACGATTCCACCCCTAGACTTGATATGCAACATATCAGATGAAGAGACCGGACTGTACGGTAAGTGTTGCTTATAGGCTTTGCGAGAGTTTGGACAAGCTTTCTTGTTCATCTTCTATTTGCTCAATACCTGGGTAGCCGTTACGTCCAGCTAGTACCGCTGACGGCTTGCGGGTGACTGATGTGATCATTATCTACTGCTGGCGTATTGACGAGTCTTTATGAGTCCCACACGGAGGTTTCATAACTCAAGCGAAAGGAAGTATGGCACATATGGTGATATGTGCGGGAGCTTGATTAAATACGAGTATGTGATACCGTATTCTAATCTCGCAATATATGATATCCGATAGGTTACATGTGATATAGCCGGATTATTGAATCAAGTAATGAATTAAGTGTTGATTTGATAAATTGATATACATATAAATGATATTAGTCGGTTATATATGTTATGACCGGATTATTGAATCAAGTGTTGATTTAATAATTTGATATATATATTTGATATATTTATATATTAGCTAATATTGTGCTCACTTAATGATTTTCTTCTCTTGATATTGTATATATATGTATGTGTGTGTGTGTGTAATGATATATTGTGTCATGATGGATGATACGAAGAACATGGGTGTATGAGAGTTACACTAAATCTAAAGATAATTGTGGTAATTATTTATTAAGAGTAAAATAAAATTAGTGAAAATGAGCATGGCTTAAGATGCTTGTAGAAGTATGTAGAAGCCATGACTCATCTCACTAATTTTGTTTTACTCTAGATATTTTATAACCCAACCTTTATCTTTAGCCCATGATTAACTCTCTCATTATCACACTTGAGATATTTTCTTCACCCAAGTTCATCTTCTTCCTCTCTAGTTTTTCTTGAGTTGGAAAAGAAAAGGAGAATTAGGGTTCGCTTAGCACCCTCACTAGGTTTCGGCAAACAACAAGTATGCAATTAGGGTTTTAAGCAACCCGAACCAAGGATCTAACTAGAGAAATAGGGTTTTATATGCATGTAAACAAACTTTACACTAAGTGAAATAGGAAGACAACCTTTGTAGACCGGTTCTTCACTTCTAAAGCCCCGTGTAGTAGTCTCTTTGCTCCAAATAGTGGCTCCCGAACTCTTCTTAGGCTCCACTAAGCGAAAGGAACGAGCTTGCTTAAGGATCTTCGAGACTGAAGATGATCTACGTCGAAGAATCTCTAACTCAAGCTACATCTTCACTAATTGAGGAATTAGTGAAGTAAACAACCTATACTAAATGGCTAGTTCGGTATAGATTGATAAAGTAGGAATTTTGTTCACTTTAGAATTATTTTTCTCTCTTTTTTTCTTCACCTCATGAAAACCTAGAGAGTTAAAATGAGATGAAGAGGAAGATGAAGTGGTGAACCATCTCAACCATGGGTGAGAAAATATCACAAATAATATTTGTAGAGACTTAACCATGGCTAAACATAATGGTTAGGTTAATAAATATTTAGAGTAAAATAAAATTAGTGGACTAAGTCAAGGTTTCTACATGCTTCGACAAGCATCCTAAACCATGCCGATTTCCATCTAATTTTGATTTATCTCTTAATAATTAAATCCCCAAATTATCTTTAGTTTGGTATGAGTCTCATACACCCATGTCCAATGTATCATCAAGCATGACACAAAATTAAATACATTAATATATATCACATATATATTTAAATGTATTAGTAGAAAAGAAATTCTTATGTGAGCTAATATTAGTTAATATATATTAATGTATCAAATATATTAAATTATTAAATCAACACTTGATTTAATAATCCGGCTATATCACATAAAACCGACTAATATCATTTATATCAACTTATCGAATCAACACTAGATTCAATAACCCGGCTATATCTCATATAACTGACTGATATCATATATCGCGAGATTAGAATACAGTATCACATACACGTATTAATTTCGGTCCCGCACATATCACATATGTGCCCTATTTCGTTTCTCTTAAGCCAGGAAACCTCTATGTAGAACCCTAAAAACTCGTCAATACGCCAGTAGTAGGTGATGATCATATCAGTCACCCACAAGTCGTCAGCTGTACTAGCTGGACGTAACGACTACCTAGGTATTGAGCAATCAGAAGATCAACAAGCAAGCTTGTCCATACTCCCGTGAATCTAGTAAGCAACACTACCGTACAGTCTGGTCTCTTCGTTTGATATGTCGCATATCGAGTCTGGGGGTGGTAAACGTCAGACCCCAATAACTTGATAAATCATGCCGATGTGAGGCTCATAACGGGTAGAGAAACTACTGATAACACTTACCAGTAAATCTCATCATCAACCTTGGCCAGGGACTTCCTGTTATAGCCAATCGAGCATAGCGCAACATCAACCCCCAATACCGGAAGAGACGAAACCCCTCCTATCGCTCATTGCCTCCATGTGACTCGGGACTGTACCCAAAATCGACCTGTTTGCACGCTCTCTTGAGCGCGGTTGGGAGAAAATCAAAGCACGGTGGGAATCAAACAAGACTCTATGACGATCTCAAGTCTACAGACTAACCTGTACCGGAGTCACCAGAGAACTGCTATCTAACGATAGGTATAATACCATCTAGGAGTTCTCGGCGAGTCCTGTTCGGTGTACCTATTCTCCAATGAGCACCTGTGTACAATCTTTGATGTCAAACCCTAATGGATGTGGGATCATCCATCGCCCTATATAGGGTCAAGAAACGTACACACTAGCCTACTCTGGAATATCGATGCCCTGTCTCGATACTCCCTCGACTAGGAACAATTAAAGGATGAACTTGTGGACTACCCTGGCCCCATTAGTATGATCTGCATCATAATCCTGGTAGTCAAGTACACATCCTAAGGGTTTTATCAACTTGTAACGGAGAGACTGTATAATGATACAAGTGTACATGTTAAGATAAAGAGCAACCAAATAGCATACTATCATGTCGAGTAAGAAAGTGCAATCTATATATGTCCAAGCATCCATTATAATATACAATCATGTACAATAATAGTCTCTAGGGCATACATATATCTAACATTTTAGATTTTAGTTTGTTTTTTATACTTAAACCGGACATTAAGGGACAATAAACCCAAATTCTGATTAGGTGGGGATTTTATCACCCTTCCTAAACCCCACAAATCACAAACGAGCATACTATCACCCTACATTAATAAAAAATATCTAGACCAAGCCCCTAAGGACATTCACGCTCAATAAGGACAAAGGAGGGTCGTAGGTAATCTTTTGCTTATCTACATTTCTCTTGTGGTGTCTAGGAAAGTGTGACTAAGGAAAGTGGTTATTTAATTAGGCCTGCTATTTCGGTGATTCTTATAGAGGATACCTCCAACTTACCTGGCACTTACCTGGATTGATAAGGAGGTGGTAGAGAATTGATCCTACATCTTGTCTTCTGGAAGTCTAGGAGCGGTCTAGTGACATGACCTAGGTGACCCTGGCTCTAGGGATTGATTGTGCATTTTGTGATTGGTTGAGTTAAGCCTCACGTCTGATTTTTTTTTCAAAAAAAGCCTTCTTAAAAGCGTTCTCACACATATCACACTGACACGTGCACTAAACCGCTTAGTGCATGATCGGCTGGACACGGGATTCTAGTGCACATCTAGTCCGCGTTTTTGCTGTCGGCTCTGAAGTCGGTAATTTTTCATCTTTTATTTCTCCTCCACCAACCACATCTCCAGTGATGGACGGATCTCCATCGTATTTTAATAACACCACCTTGCCACCACCCGTAGGTGCGTAAACGTAGAATACACCACTCATCTCTATGCAAGATAGATGCTACCTCATACGTGGACCCCTTCCTACGTGTCTGTCTCTTCCACCACGCAATGGGGATAATTTCGAAATTAAACCCTACTTCATCAACTTGTTGCCCAAATTTCACGAGCTTCAATCTGAAGATGAATACATTTTTATAACCAAATTCGAAAACGTATGTGCGATGATGAGCACCACCCAACTTTCAGGGGATGATCTGCGATTACGTCTTCTCCCTTTTACCTTGTGCGATCTCCTAGAAAAGTGGCTTTATAGCACCGCCGCACATTCTATCGCTAAATGGGATGAATTCTTTAAAACATTCCTTAAGAAATTTTATCCTTATCATAAAACCGCCCGTATTCGGAGCGAGATTAACCAGTTTGCCCAACTTCCCAACGTACCCTTTTGGAAATGCTTTGAACGGTTTAAAGACCTACTTGTCCAATGCCCTCATCACGGAATTAACTGATGGCAACTTTGCCAAATTATGGATGAGAGAATTAATCCAGCTACGAAACAAATACTAGAAACCATTTGTCAGTGTCACTTCATGTCAAAAGTCGACGGCGAAGCAAGGAAATTTCTAGAAGATCTCACCGAACAGACATTACAGTGGGAGAGCACTAGACCAACAACATTGTCTTCATCTAGGGCCGGTATCCAGCAGCTCGACGCTTCCATCGCAATGAAAGCCGAAATGGATGCAATGCAAAAGAAACTCGAAGCTCTGTAAAGCAAATTCTCTTCAGCCTCCCTAAACCAAGTTATGCTTCCTAAAACCGTGTGTGGTTACTTCTTTGACCCATCATATTTAACGAAAGAATATCCTGTGAATCTTCCGTCTTAAGGTCATGAACAAACTAATGCTGCTTTTCAGCAACAGCCTAGAAATGATCCTTATTCCTCCACATATAATCAGGGATGGAGGAATCATCCTAATTTTTCTTGGAACCAAAACAAATCTTAAAATCAAAATCAGTTCCCAAGACAAAATAACTACCAAAGGCTTCCCCCACAGCAACAATAGCCACCATAACAAATTCAGAAGCCCTTTCAATCGCAACCTTTCCAAAATTCGGCCAACAATTTTTCCCCTTATAATAATTCTTTCCAACCACAGACTAATATTCCAACGGACGGTACCGATAAAATCTCTGCACTCGAAAGAAGCTTAGAAACTTTATTAAACGATCCACACAAATGATGGTTAATTTAACATCTTTTATCCAAACGCTGATGCAACAAACTGTAAGACCATGCCACGCACCCCGCGGAATCGCGGGCAGGCGGAATTTTCAAAAAACTGTTTTCAAAATCTTTGTAACATAGATTATACGCCAAGATCATTGCTAAACCTTACTAACAACAAGAACATGAGATCTAACTACATGTACAGAAGTTATACCTCACGTTCATGTCATGTGGGTCTTCATTCCTCGATGTCCTCCATCTCGTCGTCGACTCCATGGATCGTATCGGATCGCCGCCTCCTCGTCGTCCTTCTTAAATCGAAGATGATCCACCTGAGAGATTTTGCATTAAGCTCCTACCTCAACCGAAGCTACTAGGGCATCATGTTCGCTACACAAGATGTCGTAGACGATGTAGAGTATGAAGATGGATTGGGATGTCTCTTTTCATCCTAGGTTACTCAACACATGAGTGTTCTAGGGTATGAGGAAGAAGATGGTTCATGGAGGAAAAGCTAGTGTAGTTTTTCATGAAATGGAGTTGTGTTCTCTTTTGTTGCAAACTGAACCATATCAATTATCTCACCAATAAATCACTAATGAATAATTAAAATAGGTTCAAGTTACAACAAATGAGTCATGTCCTTAAACCCCAACAAGTGTCTCATGAAGCCATGCTCCTTTTTATGCAATATCCACCTCATTTCCTCCATGTCATATTTAATTTATTATTTAATCTAAAATGAAAAATACAAATATGACTTATCATCTTCTAGAAGCATCTTTGAATAAATTAAAAAAACGCCCCACGTCCGTATATACATACCCATATCCGTATTCCGAAAAATACGAATACAAAAGAGACGAAAAAGTATCCATCAATACAATACTAGGATCCAGCTTAAACCAAAGCCCACTAGTATTGTCCGTTCGAATCATCATCCGTGCACAAGTACACATACGCGATCAAACCCTGTCGTAAAACCATACGACATCTACATCTTTTTCCCGATGCAGGGAAACCCTCTGTGTGGGACTCTAAAGACTCGACATTACGCTAGCAGTGGGTTTAACCACATGCCACAAGCGGTACTAGCTGTACGTAACGGCCCCCAGGTATATGTCGATGAGAAGGACGATGAGAATAACTCATCCGAACTCCAACTGAGCCTATCTGTGACAATCTCCGTACAGTCCGGTCTGTTCGTTTAAGAGTATCGCATATTGTTCCTAGGGGGCGGCAAGCGTCAGACCCCTAATAGTACAATAAGTCATGTCGGAGCATAACTCATTACACCCCGAGAACTACTGGAGTACCTACCAGTAAATCTCGCTAGCCCTGGCCAGGGACTTTGTGTAATGGTTCTCCAAACACAGCGCGATATCAACCCCAATACCGGGAGAGACGAATCCTATCTAACCTCTACTGCCTCTAAGTGCTTCAGGACTGTACCCAACTATTACCTGTTTGCACAACTCCTTTGAGCGTGGTAGGGTAATAATCAAAGTACAGTGGGAACACACTCGAGGCAGTGTCAAGTCGACGGACTAAGCTGTACTCATATCACCTGGGAACTGCTACTTGACGATAGGTATAATAACAACCAATAGTTCCCGACGAGTCATGTCCGGTGTACTCATAACCCAATGAGCACCTGCATACTATCTCCAGTATGACGTACTAATGGCTATGGGACATACCATCTCCCCTGCTGGGATGAGAAGCATATACACTAGTCTACTCTAGAGTATCGATGCCCTGTCTCGATAATCCTATGACTAGAGACCTGTATAAGGATGTGCTTATAGACTCCCAAGCCCCCACTAGTGTGACTGCCATCACAACGCTGGTAATCAAGCAAAAGATCATAAGGGCTCTACCAATATGTATAAGCGATATGTTAAAAGAAACACAATCACATATTGAGGTAGAAACAAACCAGGTAGCATACTACCATTTTGAGCAAGACATTTAATACAACTGTGAATATCCTAAGCTTCCATTAAGTAATATACAAACCAGTATGATACAATAATGGCATCTAGGGCATATACACTAACAATCTCCCACTTGCACTAAGGCCATGTATTGGCATATCTCTGACCTATCATCTCGATTAGCCTCTCGAACTGTGTCTGAGGGATGGCCTTCGTGAGTGGATCTGCACTGTTGTTCTCCGTATCTACTCTCCGAACCTCGATCTCCTGGTGATCAATGATCTCCCTGATCAGGTGGTTGCGCCTCAAAATATGTCTAGAATTCTGATGGGACCAGGGTTCCTTCGCCAAAGCTATAGCGCCATTGTTGTCGCAATACAAAGATATTAGATTTACAATGGACAAAACCACCTGAAGTTATGTTAGGAACTTCTTCACCCAGACAGCTTCTTTTGCGGATTCACAAGCAACGATATACTCCGCTTCCATCGTCGAGTCTGCAACGGTGTCCTGCTTGGAGCTCTTCCAACAGACCGCCCCTCCATTGAGGGTAAAGAACTAACCTGACAGGGACTTGGAGTCATCCTTGTCACTTTGGAAGCTGGAGTCAGCAAAGGCCTCGATGTGGAGGACTTTTCCGCCATAAACCAAGAACATCTCCTTAGTCCTTCTCAGGTACTTGAGAATGTTCTTTACTGCTATCCAGTGCTTCTCCCCTGGGTTTGACTGATACCGGCTTACCACGCTTAGTGCGTAAACAACATCTGGTCTGTTACACAACATCGCATACATTATAGAGCCTACCGCAGAAGCGTAGGGTATAGATGTCATGCGAGCCCTTTCCAAAAAAGTCTTGGAAGACATCTCTTTGGAAAGAGTGATTCCGTGACAAGCCGGTAGATTACCGCGCTTAGAATCTTCCATACTAAATCTTTTTAGTATGGTGTCAATGTACCTGGACTGCGAAAGTCCCAACATCCTCTTGGATCTATCACGATAGATCCGGATCCCCAGAATGTAGGAGGCATCACCCAGGTATTTCATGGAGAACTTTTGTGATAAGAATCCCTTGACTGATTGTAGCATAGGAATGCCATTTCCTATCAAGAGAATGACATCCACGTACAAGACGATAAATACCACAGTTCTCTCTACAATCTTACTATATATGCATGGTTCATCTGGATTTTTGATAAAGTCGAATTCTTTGACCATCTCATCAAACAGATGTTCCAACTCAGCGATGCCTGCTTTAGTCCATAAATGGACTTAAGCAACTTGCATACTTTCCCGCTGCTCCCACTCTGAATGAAACCCTCTGGCTGATCCATATAGACGCACTCTACCAAATATCCATTTAGGAAAGCCGTCTTTACGTCCATCTGCCAGATCTCATAATCGTGGAAGGCAGAAATGGCAAGAAGGATCCGAATGGATTTGAGCATAGCCCCTGGAGAAAAGGTTTCATCATAGTCCAAACCAGGTCTTTGACGAAAACCTTTTGTAACAAGTCTAGCCTTATAGGTTTCAACCTGTCCATCTGCACCAATCTTCTTTTTGAAGATCCATTTGCAGCCTACAGGTTTTACCCCTTCTGGAGCAAAGTCCAAAGTCCATACTTTGTTGGTGTACATGGACTCCATCTCGGCCCGCATTGCATCTAGCCATTTTACCAAGTCGCCACTCTGAATGGCTTGCTGGAAGCTAGTTGGTTTATCATTGTCAATGATGCAATCCTCTCTATCCCCGTCTATGAGAAAACCGTAGTATCTCTCAGGCGGATGAGATTTCCTGCTACTCCAGCGGAGTGGCACTGGGATCTCCGGTTCTTCTGAAATTTCTGGTTCCACTATGCTTTCAGTAATAGCTTGTATTTCTGGAATTTCTTCCAATTCTATTGCGCTCCCACTTATCTGATTTTCTAAAAATTCAGTTTCCAAGAAGCAGGCGTGATGAGAAACAAAGACATTTTGTTCCTCTGCGTAATAGAAAAGATACCCCTTGGAGTTCTTTAGGTATCCCACAAACTTACATAGTACTGACCGTGCCTCGAGCTTGTCCGCATGCTGCTTCTTAACAAAAGCTGGACATCCACATGTTTTAATGTGTTTAAGACAGGGTTTCTTCCCACTCCACATTTGATATGGTGTGGTAGGCACTGACTTAGTAGGAACCTGGTTCAAAAGATATGCAGTTGGTTCTAGTGCATAACCCCAGAAGGATCGCGGTAACTCAGCCTTACTCATCATGAAACGAACCATATCCAATAAAGTTTTGTTCCTCCTTTCCGATACACCGTTGTGTTGAGGTGTGTATGGAGGAGTAAGCTGAGAGAGAATACCATTCTCTTTTAGGTAATCCAGGAACTCGGCACTTAAGTATTCACCACCTCGATCAGATCTTATTGTCTTGATACTTTTGCCTGTTTGTTTTTCTATTTCATTCTTATATTCCGGGAATTTCTCAAAGGCCTCGGATTTATGTTTCATCAAGAAGACATATCCATACCTGGATAAATCATCCGTAAAAGTAATGAAATAGGCATAACCACTTTATGAATGTGTAGAAATTGGACCACACACGTCGCTGTGTATGAGTCCTAAGAACTCGCTTGCTCTTACTCCATGTCCAGTGAACGAAGTCTTTTTCATCTTTCCCATGAGACATGATTGACAAGTTGCATAGGACTGATATTCAAACGGATCCAAATATCCCTCTCTATGTAACTGTATCAACCTTGTTTCATTGATGTGACCCAGTCTACAATGCCATAAGAAAGTCTTATTTACTTCTGGAGACTTTCTTTTAAGTGTGTGTTGGACGTTGAAAACCTGAGCTTGATTTAAAAAGTATATACTCTTATCTAGTGTACCGGACCCAATCAAACTTTGATTTAGGTGGATGTGGACCACATCGCTTACAAATGAAAAATCATACCCTTCCTCAGAAAGTAAGGATACAGATATGATATTACAAGCCATACTAGGTACACACAAACAGTTACGTAAGATCAATATCTGCCCACTTGTCAATCCTAAGTGATACTCCCTTACGGATATAGCGTCCACGCTCATTCCATTAGCAACCCTGAGAGTCATATCACCTGCCCTTATAACTCTACGGTTTCTCAAAGCCTGTAATGAATTACTGACATGAGATCCTGTTCTGGTATCTAGTACCCAGGAAGTAGAGTTAATTGACATGTAGTTTTCAATCATAAACACACCCGAACTCAAAACCACAACGTGCTTCGGATCCTGGATTCTGGCATTCCAAGCCCTGCATCCCTTCTGCCAATGCCATTTCCTGTGACAATAGGAACAACCCTCCTTTGATACTGTTAGCCCCGAAACTTTTGCACTTCCCTTTCTTTCTACCTTACTAACACCGCCCATCAGCTTTTCGGAGGTTTTCTTCTTCTCACCCTTGGCTATCGCTTCGGATTCAGAAGAAGAATATCCTCCAATAAGCAGAACAAGTGTTTCCCTGGTTTCCTTCAGGGTGCTTTTTCCTGGAAGTATAACTTTCTTCCCCTAGGCGTAAGTAGAAAGTTGAGACTGTAGAATCAAGTCATCACTCGACTTGTTCTCCAACGTGGTCTCCAGGTTCGTGAGCTGTTTAATACAGCTAATCATTGTAAGGACGTGGTCCCCTACAGATGATCCGACAGCCAACCTCGCTTGAAGCAATTCCTTCGAGGTCTCATATCTTGTGATACGAGATTGCTCTCCATATAAAATTTTGTTATGGAGGAAGATAGAAGCAAAGTCTATCTTCTCATGTTCCCTCTGGTTTTCACTGTATACTGAGGCCAACACGAAGCACTTAGCATTCGCACAGTCTTTTCCCTTTATCTTACGGATATCATCCGCGATGATGGAAACTAGACCTGGGACGACAGGGGCGTAAGTAGTAATGAGGTGGTCCAGCTTGTCATAGGCAATGGACATCTGGACAAACCTTTGCCAATTAATATAGTCTGGTTCAGTCGAATTATTATCTAGCTGTAACCTATGTCTGGTCACCTGGTCACTGCAATTAGGAGAGAGAGAAGAAACACTTTAGCATGATGCTCTTGCAAGTTTAGATTGGTTTTTAGTTTATCTAAACAGTATGGCTCCCACTGTTTCTCGAATCCCTCTTCAAACCATACAGGAAGAAGTAGTTAGGATTAATCTCACCCTACAATACTTGCTTAACCGTTCAACCAGGCTGGTGTTGGTACTTCGAGGGAGGTTTTCCAATGCTTTCGCGAAGTTCCTTAATTACATATCCTTTTTTCCAAGTAGGTGTAGCCCCACTAACAACGTTCTAGACACCTACTTGGTTTATAGTATTGATTGTGTTAGTGAAGAAATCTCCCGAGGAGTAGCATATACTCACAGTTGGATCGGGATCCAAATATCATTATGCAATAAGTTGAAGGAATCCTACCAATTTTATCACATTCCAAATGGTATGCAGTACTAGCAGATTTCAGTTTCTTTAGAAACTCCCGATGTGGATTTCTGCCCCATGCTCTTATGACCTTGACTAAGGCCAACAAATCATAAGTCACATGTCAAGTTCTACCCGTCATTGTCCAGGTTAATTTGAACCCACCCGTACATATCCTTGACTAAGGCCAACAAAGTAGTACGACTGTCCCAAATCAACGCATCTATCTATGCTACATATGAATACCCAGCAGCTACCAATCACTATGCCTTGACTAAGGACAACAAACATAGCTTGAATACTACTGAATATTCATATAAAACGATGGAGGGCTACGAAGGGTTTTGGAAAAACCGTGAACGTAGTGAACTTGATATAATCGAAGGAACCTGATAGCTTTTAAAAGAAGTGGTTTTAAGCTCCGCATTTAAAAGTTTGTTGTTTTAAAATAACCGAGTGGTTTTAAAATTTGTTCCAACGATTCAGCTTTGGTTTGTTTACTTTGCATTAATGTAATGCAGTCCCATCAATTACACCTATCATCATAGAAAAAGACGAAAATACAACGTCCACTTATGCAATCCGCATTCGCCTTTGGGCCCCGTCTAACACCGTTAGGTTACTTAACTAATGCCAGAGCAGGGGCTGGACTAGCGCGGTGCAAAACATAAGTAGCGCCTATTATATAATACATATATAATTATAGCATTCGTCTGACGCAATAATAGACATTCCAGATCACAGATGAACATATTGGATATACTAGGAATTCCGCACTTCGTTTAAGCCTGTAACGAAAGACGGATTCCACGGTCGTGATGAATAGCCAAACCCCACGCCAGACCCCTACGGTGCGGCAAACTACCCGCCAAAATCCAGAAGTGAAGCAACCTCCCTCAACAAAGTGAGTAGGCCAGTCGACACTTCAAAGAACCCGGTAGTTTGAGCACCCCACCATGGGTCTATCCAAGAAGCAGAAAAAAGTAAAACGAAATAATACATCGGCGGCTACAACCTCAACACTGATGTGCCCCGCAAAATAATATTACATCAAATTACAATTTACATCGAATGAAAGATAAAATCACTCATCTCACATCGCCAGCTATTCATCCACGACGATCCAATAAAGTCCATATACACAAACCAAAGATATGTGCAACCCTAGACTAACCGACATATAGCAATTAACTGAAGTTTTAAAACACATATGACAATACAGATAAAAACCCGATTAGCCAAGAACATTAGAATTTCGATCGAATTATATTTTCTGTGTCCACCTCAAGTGCAAACTAGCACTCCAAAAAATTCTGGGTAGAAACCAAATATTCCAGAAAAAAATACACATAAAAATAAGAATAACAGAAGAAATCAGAGTTGACTCGGTCTTGAATCGGCCGTGGATCGGCGGCGAAACGCACCGTTACGCCGCGGTTCCGCGGCATTCTTGATGATTCACGGTCTTGGATTTCTTGAGCATTCTTAAAAAACTCCACACTTAATTTTAAGAACCCTGAAACAATTTTTCTGGCACTTTTCAAAAACAACAGAAACTGGGTTTTTATGTGTATCGTATTTCTGTTTTTCCAACGATCGAACTTCTAACACTTGCTAACAAGATAGTAAAGATTTAGTTGGCTCTGATACCACTGCAAGTCCATGCCACGCACCCCACGAGATCATGAGGAGGCGGAATTTTCAAAAAACTGTTTTCAAAAGCTTTGTGACATAGACCATACGCCAAGATCGTTGCTAAACCTTTACTAACAACAAGAACATGAGATCTAACTACATGTACAGAAGTTATACCTCAGGTTTATGTCCTTCGGGTCTTCATTCCTTGCTGTCCTCCATCTCGTCGTCGACTCCATGGATCGTATCGGATCACCGCCTCCTCGTCGGCCTTCTCAAATCGAAGATGATCCACCGAGATAATTTGCATCAAGCTCCTACCTTAACCGAAGCTACTAGGGCATCATGTTCGCTAAACAAGATGTTGTAGACGATGTAGAGTATGAAGATGGATTTGGATGTCTCTTTTCATCCTAGGTTACTCAACACATGAGTGTTCTAGGGTATAAGGAAGAAGATGATTCATGGAGGAAAAGCTAGTGTAGTTTTTCATGAAAAGGAGTTGTGTTCCCTTTGTTGCAAACTGAACCATATCAATTATCTCACCAATAAATCACTAATGAATAATTAAAATCGGTTCAAGTTACAACAAATGAGTCATATCCTTAAACCCCAACAAGTGTCTTATGAAGCCATGCTCATTTTCATGCAATATCCACCTCATTTCCTCCATGTCATATTTAATTTATCATTTAATCTAAAATGAAAAATACAAATATGACTTA
The DNA here is from genome assembly GCA_030015575.1 of Agapanthus africanus. Taxonomy (NCBI): domain Eukaryota; kingdom Viridiplantae; phylum Streptophyta; class Magnoliopsida; order Asparagales; family Amaryllidaceae; genus Agapanthus; species Agapanthus africanus. Next base: position 204,852,122 of record CM057341.1, on the reverse strand, counting down.
TCATCTTCTAGAAGCATCTTTGAATAAATTACAAAAAACGCCTCTCGTCCATATATACATACCCGTATCCGTATTCCGAAAAATACGAATACAAAAGAGACGAAAAAGTATCCATCAATACAATATTAGGATCCGGCTTAAACCAAAGCCCACGAGTATTGTCCGTATGAATCATCATCCGTGCACAAGTACACGCACGTGATCGACCCCTGTCGTAAAACCATACGACCACTACATCTTTTGCCCGATGCAGGGAAACCCTCTGTGTGGGACTCTAAAGACTCGACACTACGCTGGCAGTGGGTTTAACCACATGCCGCAAGCGGTACTAGCTGTACGTAACGGCCCCCAGGTATATGTCGATGAGAAGGACGATGAGAATAACTCATCCGAACTCCAACTGAGCCTATCTGTGACAATCTCCGTACAGTACTGTCTGTTCGTCTAAGAGTATCGCATATCGGTCCTAGGAGGGCGGTAAGGATCGGACCCCTATTAGTGCAATAAGTCTTGTCGGAGCGTAGCCCATTACACCCCGAGAAACTACTGGAGTACCTACCAGTAAATCTCGCGTGCCCTGGCCAGGGACTTTGTGTAATGTCTTTCCAAACACAGCGCGATATCGACCCCCAATACCGGGAGAGATGAATCCTATCTAACCGCTACTGCCTCCAAGTGCTTCGGGACAGCACCCAACTATTACCTGTTTGCACAACTCCTTTGAGCGTGGTAGGGTAATAATCAAAGTACAGTGGGAACACAATCGAGGCAAAGCAGCAGTGTCAAGTCGACGGACTAAGTTGTACTCATGTCACCTGGGAACTGCTACCTGACGATAGGTATAATACCAACCAATAGTTCCCGATGAGTCATGTCCGGTGTACTCATAACCTAATGAGCACTTGCATACTATCTTCAGTACGACGTACTAATGGCTGTGGGACATACCATCTCCCCTGCTGGGATGAGAAGCGTATACACTAGTCTACTCTGGAGTATTGATGCCATGTCTCGATAATCCTATGACTAGGGACCTGTATAAGGATGTGCTTATAGACTACCCAGCCCCCACTAGTGTGACTGTCATCACAACGCTGGTAATCAAGCAAAAGATCCTAAGGGCTCTACCAATATGTATAAGCAATATGTTAAAAGAAACACATGCACATATTGAGATAGAAACAAACCAGGTAGCCTAATACCATTTTGAGCAAGACAGTTAATACAACTGTGAATATCCCAAGCTTCCATTAAGTAATATACAAACCAGTATGATACAATAATGGACTCTAGGGAATATACACTAACACAAATTTCTTCCCACGGTGAAAGCATAAAATCGATAGAAGTACAAATTGCACAGTTGAATGCCGCAATGAGTGAGAGAGAGAAAGGGAAACTTCCATCTCAACCTTTTCCAAATCCCGGCCATTCACAAAGCGCAAATCTCATCCTTCACCAACAAAATCATAATGTGAGTGTCGTAACTACGTTGAGATCGGAAAGAGTGCTGAATAACCAGGTTGGTGAACAAATTGATGATTCAGATGAAACCCCAAGTACTACTTCTTCTCCTACTTCGTCTAATCCAACATCTTCTTCCGAGCCTATTCTCTGTTCTTCAATAGGCTCGAACCTTCAGCCCACATCCTTGAATGAATTACCATCTACGACCATCCCCAATCCAATTTTGGGATCCATTCCATCTCCACAAACTTCTCCACAGGAGTTGGACCCATCCCTTGTTAATAAAGCTCTTTTTCCAAACTGGTTGAGGCCCAACAGACCAAGTCCCCAAATTTAGAAGATTGTGGAAATATTTAAGCAAGTAAACATAAATATTCCTCTCTTAGATTCTATCCAACAAGTTCCATCCTATGCTAAAATTCCAAATGACTTATGCACTAGGAAAAGGAAAACTCAAGTGCCTAAAAAGTTTTTCTTAGCAAGTAATATGAGCAATACTCTTACCCAACATGTGCCCAAGAAATATAAGGATCCCGGTTGTCTTACAATATCTATTGCTATTGGGGGTAAAAATATCAATCGCGCTCTACTCGATATAGGTGCTAGTGTTAACTTGCCCTCTTATTCTGTTTATGAGCAATTAGGCATATGAGAGTTGAAACCTGCGCACTGTACTCTCCAGATGGCCGATTGATCTATCACCCACCCTAGGGGTGAGCTAAAGGACGTGTTGATCAAAGTTAGGGAATTTATATTCCCTATGGACTTTATAGTTTTAGATACACAGCCTTTGGAAAACCCACGGAACCAAATTCCGGTGATTCTAGGTCTTCCTTTTCTAGCAACTTCAAATGCGATAATCAATTGTCATAACGGTTCCATGAACCTGTGCTTTGGGAAGATGACAATTGAACTTATCATTTATAGGGTAGGAAGTCAACCCTCCGAACCTTATGCTCATATAATTGATATATGTTATGTCGACTAGATAGCTTCCGACAGTTGCGAATTTGAGGAGCTTCATGATACTGATCTCGACGCCACTAGTGCGTTATTGTTTGATCCTACAATTTATTATACGAGTCTGACGACAAGTCCACCCCTGAGTCTGAATCCTTTGACTTGTCGTATGACTTAGTCGAGCTATCCAAGTCAGTCCCTTACACTAGATATGAACCTCTTATGAAGTCCGAGTATCATACCTTTCCTTCCGATGAGATTATCATTCGGAATATTGATGAAAATTTTGAAGACATTTTCGCCGAAGAACTTGCGTTCCTTAAAGACATGGATGTTATGATGAATCAACCTCCACCCGAAGAAGTTGAACAGCCACCCCATCTTCTAGTCACATATGAGAATACGAATATTCCACCTATTCCTTATCTTTCACATTCTCTTTTTCATCCACCATCAATGTTTCGTCTCTACCAACCGAGACGTAAAACTGTTCGATTACACCTCTTATCTCCTTCCCACTTCTTCGCGTCTTTCTGTAGCATGATCTTCTACTAACCATGGTGTTAGATTGATAAAATATTCAAATGGTCGGTTTTAACTTTTGGTCTTTGTAAAGGTTTGCATAGACCAATAATACTTATTCCCCTCTTATGATGCTTAATAATAAAAATACTGTTTTACTCAAGTTTGGGGGGGAGAAAAATATTTTTTTGGCTCTTGAATGAAAAGAATTTTTTGCACGATTGTGAGCCAAAAATAAGTTTGAGAGAGGATTTAACTGTCATTGATTTTTTTTCCCCTTTCACTAATCATTGATCATTTTTCCTTCCAAGTCTACAGGTTTTGAGCTTAAAAAATGATATCAGTAAGGACATTGCTGCAAATAAGTTTGGGAAGAGGTTTGTGCTTATTCACATATCATTTTACATTATACTAAATAAAAGCACTAAATTTTTTTTTTTTTGAAAATAAAAGTTAGAAAGTGAAAAATACATATGAAAGATAGGAAGAGATTTAAGAAATGCAAGAAAATTAGACGTTTTAAAACGAAGCAAGTAATAGGTAGTCATGAGCTGTTCTCTCAAGGGTTAGAAAGATGAAGGAAATTACTAATCTGCGGATAGAAATAAGTCTGAAAATAGTCTCTAGTCTTGAGTCCAAAATTCTGAACGTTGATACCCTACTATACGCACTTGCACACATCTTGAAATTTGGGATAGTAGAGAATACCTTGAAATACTCTTGTCTAGAATCCTTAGTATGAAGGAAAAAATATATAAACAAAAATATAAATGGTGAAGAAAAATGAACACTGGTTTTGTAATTACTTAAGGCATCATAAAAAAAATATAGCGAGGGTGGCTTATCACCCAGTGCCTTAGACTAACTGGTTTGGGAGTCACTGCTAAGCCTTAGGTATTGCAAGAATAGGATATTGCTAATTACGACTAAATAAGTAAATACATTTGGTAATCGATTGGTTGGTACCTCAAGAAGTATTAACGGTCGCATGAAAAATGTATAAGAAAATCCATATAAAGCATCACCGACCAAAAAGTACTAAGGAATAAGGACAAGGGTATGATAGCTTGAATTGAATTCTCCAAGTGTTGGGATGTCTTTTACACACATGTATGGGTATATGATAGATGTTTGGAGGAGAGATAGGGAGGAAGACTAAAGACGATGCTTTATTGAGGATGATATGATTTCTGACATCTTTTCATGACTATTAAGATAGGGCTCATGGCAACTAAAAAACTAGTGTAGTTTGAAACTCTTATTTTCAAGTTCTTCTTTTATATGTTCCTTATATTTGCATGTAACTTTCATTTTATTTATTTTATTATGGTATTTTATGGGTGAAATCCACTGAAAACCCTCAGGAGGCAACACTCCTCTTACTAGGGACACCTAGAGGTTTAACGGCTTGTCGCGCGTGCTAAGTGCAATCGTGTGTTTCCTACGAAAGTGTGCTAAGTTTTTCTTTTTCCTTTTAATAAATAATTTGTTCGGGATGATCAAAGATAAGTTTGGGGGTATTTGATTAGTCTAAAATATTGCATATTTGTATGAACATTTTCCCTACTATTATTAATAAATAAAAGGTGTGAATTGTAAATAAAGAACATATATGGGTTTATTTGTAAAAGTTATTATTATATGTTTCTTCATTTATAATTAATATAAATAGGGGAAATATATGCATAAAATATTTAAATGAAATATTTATAATTAAAATATGCATATCATATCAAATATTTCTAATCAATATTCTTAAGATATTATATCATATATATGTTTGGAATAATATCTCAAAAATACCAAATGCTACTAACATTTTGATTTGAGATATTGTGCAGGTATTAGCTCAGGTCTGAAATCTATGTAGGAGATCCAAGTCAAATCGGGATATCGAAACCAAATTTGCCAAATTTTGGAAGCAAATAGAGGAATCTAGCAACGACAGAGACTAAGGGCAATATTTTCATAATCTATATATCAAGAGGATCTCTAAATATCAAGAAGAAAAGCCAGAAAAAAATCCTAGACCTAAACCAACAAGACGGCGGCGGAACTGTGGTCAAACGTGGCAAAGGGCGGCGGTTCCTCGACCCTTTGGTGGCCGTTGGATCTGGAATTTTAGGGGCATGATCGTAACTATATCTACTCACATATGGCATCTAGGGTTTCTAATTTTAAAGACTATATAAAGGACCGAGAGCTGTGCATTTAAAAATCATCCAATAATCCAATAATCCATCAATCTAATCATCTACACCCATCGAAAGAGAGAGATCTAGAGCGAAACTAGGTTTCTTGTAATTTACTTTTGAAGGAGAAAAACTGTAATGCAATAGTTGATTAATAAAGATAGTTTTTGTTTTAATTCTTTTTGCATTTACTTAACGCATTTACTTTACGCATTACTTTTCCGCATTATTTTTCTGCACTTTTAATTATGGTTTCATTCATTTTCAACCTTTCTTCTAAATCGCTACTAACCATGAGCGAGTAATTTCTTGCTTGCTAGGGTTTGTAGGATAGGGTAGAATAATGGATGAAATATTTTTTAACTTCTTTTGAAATTTTAATGTTTATAAATTTTAGCAAAATAAACGTTAACTCTATTATCGGGCGCGCTATCAATTTATTGATAGTCACGATCACGATTTGAGATTAGTTAAACACTTATTTTGTTAAATGTTCAATATTAATAGAGATCAATGGAAGGACAAGGGGTAGTAGTGGGAAACCCTAGTTCCCTCCAAGAACCCATTATCCACATTCATCGCTATCTCTCTAAGTTTTAAACTATTAAAAGAACAAAAGAGACATTTCTAAACATTCATCCATTAACTACTAAGTCCTAAAAACTCTACAAGCCATTCTATTACAAATTTTATATCTATATTAAAATAAAACGACAACAATCCCTCCTCTCTTTTACCAACTCGTCTAAAGCAAGAAAAGAAGTTCACGTTTCCCTGCGGACGACCCGTATTCATCGCGGCTAGCTATTTGCGACACCGTCTTGATTGTGGTTATTTACAAAACATACATAAACACATCTTCGCACGATCAATTAGTCTCTTTATTTGATAGAATAGGATATAAATTTTCAAAAAATTATGTTATGAACATTTGCCTTTATCATTTTATGATTGGGTGCATTGAATAACCAAATATACATTCTTAACCAAAATATAGTTTTCAAATTGCAACACACAGAGTATGAGTTAGTGAACTCATAAAACTTATACATAATGATGTATGTTATCCGGTGTCCGCACGGACAGGATATTGGTACTCATACTTCGTTCCGTTTTTTTATGAGTTCTCTGGTTTTAAACATGCATTCTTATTGAAGTGCAAAGTCCAAAATTTTTGAGAAGTTCATAGGACATAAGAATAAACTAGAGTACTAAACGTTAGAAGTATCAAGATTCTTCGAAATGTTCGAAGTTGTGGATGCTTATGCTAAGTATTCCGTAGTAATATAATCGGGAATTTGATTCTGTCTCAGATTGCTCATCTGTGGGTGCACTCCATGATTAATAATGTTGAATCGCATTTTTCGATTAAGAGATGCACTAGAAATAGATGCATATCAATTGATATTGGTTCCACCTTAATCAGTGCCTCATATTCTATATGTGATATAGAATGGGTTATCATCTTGAGATTGTCAAGATATTGAGTTGTCTGGCTTAAGTTTAAAACTAGAATCCGGATAAACTCATGGCACGTTTTGATAATGGAAGTTTGTGGGTTATCCCGGGCATTGATGAAGGTTTAACATTCTACAATTTGCAAGATCAAAAGTTGTTTTGTTCTCAACACGCCACCTTTTTAGAAAAGGAATTTCTTTCAAAAGAAATTAGTGGAAGTATGGTAGAACTTGAAGTGATTCCAGAACAATAAACTGGAACTGAAGATTTAGTAGAACTAAAATTCAATTGACCCTGACAAAGCTTAGCCACTCCGCAGATTTGGTAGGTGACCCCAGCCAGCTGAGAAGTACTATGGTTTCCTCGTTAACGGTGACAATGAGGCTTGCATCATGTGATGATGAACTTACTAGTTATCTGCGGGCCATAGGAAGTGGTGACTTCTGATTGATGGCCGGTTGCCAAGTAATCCTAGTTGGACTCAATGCACTGCAACAAATTATAGACTTTGGTGGGTGCTCCTGAAGGGGTAAAACCCATAAGTATCAAGTAGATCTTACAAGATCAGTGCAAATGGAAAGGTGCTGACCTGATAAGGATAGACTTGTAGTAAAATGTTTTCATCAAATACTCGATGCGGATTGTGATGAAACTATTACTTAAGTATTTGTGCTAAAGTTCATACGGATATAACTTGCCACTGCTGTTTTTCATGACTGTGATATTTGGAAAATGGATGACTATAACGTCTTTATAAATTGGATTTAGAAGTGTACGTGTATATGACTCTGCCAAAGGGTAATCATAGTCAGTGGGAGCAGCGGTAAGTGTGAAAGTTGCTTAAATCTATCTTTAGACTAAAGCGGGCATAGCAGAAATGGATCATCTATTTTGATGTCATGGTCGAAGTGTTTGACTTCATCAAAATGAGAGATGAGCCTGGAATTTTAAAGAAGGTATTAGGGAGTTTTTTCAGATTCCTCATATAGTATGTGGATGAAATACTCATGATAGGAAGTGATGTTTCTATGATGTAATCGGTAAAAAAATGGTGATCACAAGTGTTTCTCGATATATGATATGGATATTAGTCCTATCCTAGAGAAACATATGGCAGCGATGAAGAGCATTTGATGTTCTTGGTGTATGGTAATGGCGGCCTCCTGAAGAAAGTGGTTACCGATTCAAGCTTCCTATAGAAGACATATGTTCTTTCGCGAGTTATAAGTTTACCCTCTTTTGAGGAGCGGTATATTGGAAAAAGTTCCGAGTGGGATACTGAGATAGTCGTGGCGCTAGATGCTGATTGTGAATAAGCAAAGGATACCTCATGAGAATTCGCTTGATATAATTATTCATTTATGAACATGATCCTATCGTCAGTCCAGGTAAATACTAAGGCAGGTATCGCTGAGTTCAGGAGATATTTGATCTCCACGAAATTGAGATTCGGGAAGAAACAGAGAGACGCACTGTGCCAGATGCACTTTTTGATCCTAGTTCTCGAACACAGATTGTGAAACTGCTAGTACAGAAGTTGGGTATGCGATACCGCAATAATTGGCCTTAAGTGCAAGTGGGAGATTGTTGAGTATAGGTGCTCTCAAGTCAATTATTGTAATTGAAGAAGGACCTATAAGAGAGAGCAATCTTACCTGAGATGATAGTATACTATCTGGTTTGCCTTTATCTTTCATATGATGTATTTTATCTACTATCACGTATCGTTTAGATATGAGATAAAGCCCTAAGATTTTTCTTGACTATCAAGACGATGATGGAGATCATACTAGTGGGGCCTGGGTAGTTGATAAGCACATCCTTAAATGTCCCTAGTCGTAGGAGTATCGAGACTGGGCATCGGTATTCCAGTTTTGACTAGTATGTACGTTTCCTGACCTGGTAGGAGGGCGATAGCAGATCCTGCAGCTATTGGTGTTTGACATCGAGGATTGTATACAGGTTCTCATTGGATGAGTTACACAGGACAGACTCGCCGAGAACTCCTAGTTGGTAATATACCAATGTCATATAGCAGTTCTCTAGTGACATGAGTACAAGGTAGTCCTAAAGATCTGAGATCGCCATAGTGTCTCATGTGTGTTACCACTATACTTAGACTTCTACCCTACCACGGATCAAAGGAGTCATGCAAACAGGTTTTTGTTGGGTATAGTTTCGAAGCACGTGGAGGCAGTGAGTGGTCGAGGGGATTCGTCTTCGGTAAAAGGAGTTGATGTCGCGCTGTGCATGATATAACTATAACCACAAGTAGATGGCTATGGCAGTGGAGATAAACTGATAAGTTTTATCAGTTGTGTTTCTGGTTGGTTATGAGTTCTCTGTCGCACGACCTATCGAGTTATTGGGTTCTGACATATTCCAAACCCTAGACCCGATATGCAATACTCTTAGACGAAGAGTCTGGACTGTACAGTGATGTCACTGATAGACTTTGCAGGGTTCAGATGAGTTTTCTAGCTGACCTTATTTCAATCAATATCTGGGTAGCCGTTACGTGCAGCTAGTATCGCTGACGTGCTTGTAGGCTTGGATATGATCCTAACCTAATACTAGCGTATTGTCAAGTCTTTAGAGTCCCACACAGAGATTTCCCAGCACATGCGAAACGATGTAGGGCTCGTATAGGGATACATGCAGGAGTTCAATTAAACACGTGTATTTCATACACGTATTTTAATCGAGTGTTAATTGATATTAGTCGGTATATATACGATACATGTACGGTTTCCTATGGGTTCAAGGTACTAAAACTTCGTATCTTACTCCTATGCAAAAATCAATGGCTTCCTGCTGCACCTCATGCAACAACGACTCCCACTCCGTCCCGGTTGAAGGAGTGATGTACAAGCCCAATGCGGCCTCCATTTTCACCATGCCAGTAGGACAAGTCACTCAGGCTATTACCGGACTTTTCTTTAGGACCATGCTCCCGCCCATGAACTTCGGCGCCTCAACGCCACAAGAATAAGCTCCTATAATGTCGGTCTTTGATCGGCTGGCAACCATGGAAGCCCCTATCAGCAATTCATCCAAATCTGACGTCTCGGTCTTCAAAGAAAGAACTTGAGCAGGCCCGTCAAGAAGCTCATGATACCTGAAAGAGCCACCCTAAAACGGCTAGCCTTCCCTGCTCCTGCTACACGTGATGTGGGCAAAGGTGCTTCCCCTCCCAGGCAGTCAGTCTTCAAAAGATTAGCCAGCTCCGATCCAACTCCAACAAGAACGTCGATCTTTAATAGGCTGACGCCAACCGAAACTCCCCAGCAATGCGGGGGGCATGAGGAAGACACCTCCAAAATTGAGGCAATTCCCAATCCACGACATGCTCGACATCGCCATCGGCGCCGCGTGAGAGAAGCTGGGGGAAATCTTCATCTGGTCTCACCCGACCAGCTCCTATGGTTGAGGTCGACGCTGCTGTTCCAACTGGGAACAATTTTGACCTGCTCAAGAGGGTACGCAAGAACTCCCCGATGGCGGTACTGAAGAAATCACCTCCGCCGGCAGAAGCTCCAATACAGAAACAGTCAGAGCAGCCTCATCAACGACTCTCCTCACAGATCCATAGTGTCTGGCAAAAAGTCCAAAACTCTGTGCTTGACGACAATTACTTTCGTCGACCCAAGAAATCTAAGGGCCGACAAGAAAAAGACCGCTCCTCCGCCGTAAAACAAAGGACTTTTCCTAAACAGGCACCTATCACAATGGCTCCTTCAGCTCCGACCTCTCATAAAAGAATGAGGCCGGAGAAAATTCTACCGTCCGCAGCAAATTCTAATGGCGAAAGATCTAAACGCCCCAAGTCCGAGGGCATAACAATACATACGGTCTACATGGCCTCAGGAAAAGAAGAAAGCCGTACCTCGGTGAGTCACCGACCGCAAACTTGGTCATTGATGAAGGCTCAGGAGCAGCAGCAAAAGCTCCAAGAAATGCAGACCAAAATCACAGCGCTTACCGGACAAAAAGAAGGTCCGGACAAAGAAGTCGAGCAGCGTCAAGAACAAGAGACCGATACAGAGTTCTGCGAAGAGTGATGGAAATAAAAGATAAAGAAGCTGTAGAGTAAGCTGCTAACATCAACTAGATGGCTCTTCTATTCCAAGATATGGTGGGAATGATGATCCAACCGGAACCCCCGGTAGAACATCCGCTAGTAGTAATCGAGGATGACAAAGGGAAAACATCAAACTCTCTTCCGTCTTTATCAGCAGCCAAGGAAGGAACCATCTCCAAGGCGGCCCTGGATGACTACATCACTCAGCAAATAATAGCTCACCAGGCTAATGAAGCCGCTAGCCAAGTCGTCAGAACCGGGCGACCATATCCGGCCTGGTATGACCAAATCAAGTACCCTCCGGGATATACAATCCCCAAGTTCCATGTCTACAAAGAAATGGGCAATCATCACCAGCATGTCATAAAATTCAAAGCACTATGTGGAAATACTAGAGGCAACGACAAACTTTTGCTTCGCCAATTTGTAGGAAGCTTGTCAGAGACAGCTTTTGAATGGTACTCGGAGCTCTAAAATGATTCCGTGAAAACTTTCACAGAAATGGAACTGTTGTTCATGCAATGTTCGCCAGCGCGAGCGAATGCACTCCGATCGTGGCAGTAATCAATGCAAGGGTAAAGCCCGAAGAAACTTCGGTCCAATACGCGATCCGGTGGCGGAACCTGTAGTCTAAGTGTGAAAAGCATATTGAAAAGTCTCATGCCATGGGCATGTTCATCGGGGCCCTCGATCCTCAAACAACCGTGTCCCAGTTCATGACCTTCTTCAAACCCACAACCGTCCAGGCGCTGAAAGACAAGTTGGCCAAAATAGATCAGATGGGCCACGGGCCTTCTTAATCAAATAAGGACCCTCGAAATAACAAGGGTAAAGGGAAATCGGCCTTCGTTACTAATACGCAGCAACAACCGAGTGGCCCAAAATCAGCTCCTCGCCAAAACAACGTGCGTCCGCGCCTATTCTTGGAAGAACGGTTAGGACGTGCCTACTCGTTCCCTCGCACTAAAACAAGGAGATTGTTCGAACTGACAATATATAATAACCTCATCACTTTGTCTGACCCGCGGCGTCCAGCGCAACCCGGTGACGTCAACATCCCCCATTCCTGCACCAATCATAGAATAGTGAGCCACCCAATTGAGGATTGTTACATCTTCAAAAATTATGTTGACGACCAATATCAGCATGGAAAGTTCACGATGTCTGAAAACTGGAGGGTAAACCCACCCCAAAAGCACGCTCCTAAAAAGGCGGACGCGCAGGGGGCATCATGCTCTCTTATGGAGGAAACTTCGTGGGAAGTAGTCCTCTCAGCAAAAACTAAAAGAATGCCGAAGGATCTTCAGACATGTCCGGCAGTCAGGTGGAAAACCCGCTTGAACCTGAAATAATCGAAGGGATGCTAAAACCCCATCCTATGCCGAAAACCACTGACAAGGGGAAAAGCCCCCAAGTCAAGCCTTCAAAATCTTCGAAGAAAAAGAAGAAGACCAAGAAACCTATGCAGCCTGTCGAATATGACGACAAGCGCACAGATCTACAAAAATATATAGATGTGCCGGAGGAGTATAATCAGAAGGCGCGGACACCAGTCACGCTCGAAGAATAAGCATATTCTTGAGGACGAAGACAGTGACAATGATGAGGGAAATAACTCATCAGAAGAAGCGGAAGACTATGTAGCAAGTTGCCGTATGGTCTCCTATTCTTCTTTATATGAAGAAGAAGCTCTTTCAGTGTCAAAAAATGACGTAGAGGAACTAGGGGTAGAATCGGCGCTAAAATCCTTGAATCTGCCAGAACAAGAACCGATTGAGAGACTTTTAAATGAAGTCTTTCAAAAAAGCAAAGACGACCAAGAACACGAGACAGCCATAAACGAAAAGGCCGAGCGTCAGCGTCTGAATAAAGAAGCCGCGGTGAGAACGAGTTGTAAAGCGCTCCGACCAAACCAAAGCACGCCTGCAACAAATAAGAGCAGGATCAAAACTGAGAAGCGGTTCGCCAAAGCACTATCACTGGGGATGAAGATACCACCTTTCACGAGGTACACTCCTGGAGTCCCATGATTCGACAGAGAAGAATCACATCCAAAATATCGCCTCTATCATTGAGGGGTCGCTCACCCCATCAAGGAGTGCAACACCTTCAAGAAGTGGTGGCAAGGATATTATGCCCATCGAAAACACTTCAAGAAAGAGAAGCGCGAACCTCATGCTCGTCAACAACGAAGTGGCGAGACGAAAACGTATAAAAAACAACTGGCAACTTTCATATGGTGGGTACCAGTTCCGAAAGCGAAAAACCTCAAGTTCCCACCTTTAAAAGCCATTCTGAGGATGAAACACCCCAACCCTCTTTTCGAAGACTCCGCCTCCGAAAAGAAGAGGACAAGAAGAACTAGGAGAATATTCAATTGCATAACCGTATGCTTCCTGGAAAGAACCTCGGACCTGCACACAAAGGTTCGAACAAAAAAGACAAGGGGAAAGGGAAAATGCCTGAAGAAATCGCCCTCGACGAAGAAGTGGTAAAAGAGCTCGCCGTAAGGAACACGTCTAAGAAAAATAAGGTGGATTACAACGTTCTAGCACATTTGAGGAAAATACCCTCGTAGCTAAGCATATTGGATGCTCTCCTCCTGTCCTAAGAGGCACGAGATTCCCTGATCAAGGCATTGCAAGAGCCTGATCAGTTCCAAGCTTTCCCCGCAGAAGAGAAGATGAAAAATAAACTGGCAGAGGTCCACACGGATGATATTACATTCAGCGATAAAGATCTACTCCTCAGTAGGTGCGAACATAATCGACCGCTAAACATCACTAGGTACTGCCATGGCATCAAGATAGAAAGAATCCTTATCGACAACGGATCCTCCGTCAATCTTCTCAACGTGAGAGTGCTGAAGGAAATTTGCATGAATGTTCAACACCTTTCCCGAGATAAAATGACTATCTATGGGTTCTGCTCACATTCGTCACAGACACTTAGGTCCGTAATACTGATACTACGCTATGGGCTGCTCATCACTGACATCAAATTTCATGTCATTAACGACAAGACTTGCTACAACGCCCTACTCGGCAGGCCCTGATTACACGAGTACAAAATCATCCCTTCTACACAATATCAGTGTATGAAGTATTTCAAGGATGGCTCAGAGTACACTGTCACAGGAGAACTAAATCCGTTCTCGGTGAATGAAGTGCGGAAGTATAAAGACGCGAAGTACTTTCTGCCGGACTTCAAGGATACTAAAAGGTGCTACAAGACGGAGAATAAACAAAAATCCGTGGCTACCATCTCGATCTTTGGTAGCGAAACCGAGGAAGACGAAGAGATAGTCTACTCGGGGCAACCCCAAAAAGAAAACAATAAGCCCGGACCATCTACCCCGATCTTGGTCTTTGGCAGTGACTTTGAGGACAAAACTAATGCAGCGTTCTCCATTCGCCCATCAATGCAGACTCTTGCCGAAGTAGATCAGAATCTACAAATCATGTTGGATCCGCCTCGACACTATAAGGAACTTGATGCACTTGATACATACAGCGTATAAGAACCGCAGACCTTCTACGTGCCTCCTAGGCAAAGAAGTGAAAAGGAGATCTTATTCTATAAATCTACGGAGACCAGAGTTGAAAAAGAAGTCTGGTATGGTGTCAACCTCGCTCTTGACAGGTTCCAACCCATCTGTATGCCAACATATTATGCGGAGGGATTAAAGAAACTGTTAAAGCGCCAAGGCGTACCTCTCGAACAAACGGTTCGGCAGACCCAATTCTACAAAAATATTTGGGATATTCCCGGGACTCGGCGAAAGAAGCCTAATGGGAAGTTGGAAATAACTGGACTCGGATACGTTTGGTCTAAGAAATGGGAGCAAGTTTATAGTTGCCACGTCATAAACAGTTTGAGTGAAGAAAATGTCCTTCCAGATAGCCGTGACGTCAAATAGGAGTAAGATCCCACATTGAGAACGTTAAGCCTATCGCTCGAAGAACAAATCAACAAGCTAATAAAAGAAGCTTGTCAAATCAGCCGAGACAATCATAGCCGCGAAATAGCCATATATGAAAAGGCCAATATGCAGCGTCCCACTCAGCAATCTATGGAGGAAGTAGACCATAACGCTCTTAGTCCCCAGGTCGCTATGTGTTCTCGCGAAAGGGGAAAATCTCGAAATGGAGGTAAAAACAGGGCAATGAATGCAAGCAACGTTCGAAGACAACAAAGTGGGTCCAAGACGACGTTCAATCGAGAAAAGCTCGATTGGAGCCCGTCTTTTATAAAGAAGACCTCCTGGGAAGTGGCCCGTGGTCGGGTCCAGTTCGCCCCGAAGGACAAAACCGTGCGGCTTCGGCCAGAGTGGAAAAGTGTCGAGAATATTTGTTCCATTAAGAAAAGACAGGAAAATATTCAACCTTGTCATGAAGCACCAAATGATGACACTTCCGGAGTCTCGGCACCCCCAACAAATAAATGAGGTCTATCATCCGGATTATTGCTCCTATCATCGAGCAATAGGTCACCCTCTTAAGGACTGCTTCACCTTCAAGGATTGGGTGGATGACTAGTATCGACAAGGAATGTTCGCTTTATCCGACCGCTGGAAGATAAGCCCATCGCGAAAACACGTGCCAAAAAGGAGCTACACTGTCCGGTTAAGACTATCTCAACCGCAAAAAGGGAAGCATACTCATACCTGCCATATGATAACACTCTCAAAAGAGGAAGGGCATGAGAGTATGGGTGACCTCTTCGGGTGCTTCGCAAATGAAGACTAGGACGAGATGATCTCAGAATTTCCACCAGCACTGCAAGAGATAGAAGATGAGATACACACCATGGCAGACAACCTAAGGAAAATTGACTTAGGGACAGAAAATGATCCGAGGCCGATGTTTGTCAGTGAGCTACTATCTGAAAAACAAGTGGCCATACTGAAAGATGTGCTTATGCAATACAAATACTGCTTTACATGGAACTATTCCGAAATACGGAGTGTAGATCAAAAAGCAGCGGTACATAAACTGGCCATACCGCTAGACATAAAGCCAATCAAATAGGCACCAAGAAGGACGCGGCTCGAACTTGACATGAGTATCAACGCTGAAGTCAAGAAACTAATCGACTCCGGCTTCATCCAAGAGGTTCAATATCCCGATTGGATCGCTAATATCATTCCAGTGATGAAAAAAATGGGACGGTTCGCATCTGCGTGGACTTTCGGGATCTCAACAAAGCATGCCCGAAAGATGACCTCCCAATACTCGTTATCGAGCTGATGATCGATAACACGTCCACACAAAGTCTTCTCCTTCATGGATGGATCCTCAGGATACAATCAAATAAAAATAGATCCTGAAGACTAAAAGCACACCGCCTTCGGAACCCCGTTAGGCATATTCTGCTATAAGGTGATGCCCTACTGTTTGAAGAACGTTAGTACTACCTACCAAAGGGCCATGAAAATGATCTTCGATGACCTCATACACGAAATTGTTGAATGCTATATCGACGACCTCATAGTGAAGAGAAAATCTTATGGGGAACATTGGGGACATCGAAAAATAGTGTTCCAATGACTTCAGAAGTATAATCTGAAGATGAACCCTCTAAAATACGTATTTGGAGTTTTCTCAGGAAAATTCCTAGGATTCATCATACGCCACCGAGGTATCGAAATCGATCCCTCAAAGATCAAGGCGAATATAGAGATGCCCACTATACGGTGTTTTTCGTCACCCTATTGAGATATGAATGCACGTACTTGTCAGGGATGTACAGATTCCCTCTGCCTGGGGCAGGCTGGGGTTTATTGATTGTGGGGATCCGAATCTCTGGCAGCCGCGGACTAAGCTGCCGTTAATTACTCCTCGCTTTTGAAGCGAGGGAACCTTCGATTGACGGGTCAAACTAATCATGCGAACTCAATATGCCGTGTGCGTGTGTTGTGTTTTGAAGGGTATTTAGACGCATCGGAGGCCTGGCAGAGTTTACGAGGGTCCCGCTACCCGGATAGCGGGCTGAGGGTCAAGGGGTAGCAGCCTGCAGAAAAATGGGTTTATCCCCGGGATCTGGAGTTAAACTCCTAAAAGGATTTTTTTTTTAATTTTTTATTGTGGAGTTTAACTCCAAAAGAAATTTTATTATGGAGTTAAACTCCTAAAAGAATTTTATTTGTGGAGTTAGAATCTAAAAGATTTTGAATGGAGTTAAACTCCTAAAGACTCCAAAAGATTTTGACAAATGGAGTTGAACTCCTAAAAATCTTCGGAGATGATCAAAAGAGACCACTTTCTTCTCCACTTTAGCCCTGAATCATCTTTTGAGCCTTGGATCTTCCCAAAGTGGGATTTTTGGAGATGGGTCTCCTTCCTCCTCCTCTCTGTGGCTGGATCTTAGAGAAAAAGGGGACGAGACTTAAAAATCTCCCCTTTTGAAGATTTAATGGAAGATCCAAGTTCCCCTTCAAGAGTTTTATGGTGAAAAATTATTTCTTTTTGGAAAAGGAAGAGTTAAACTCTTGATTTAATTCAAAAAAG
This sequence comes from Agapanthus africanus, assembly GCA_030015575.1. NCBI lineage: Eukaryota > Viridiplantae > Streptophyta > Magnoliopsida > Asparagales > Amaryllidaceae > Agapanthus > Agapanthus africanus. The sequence continues at coordinate 204,834,933 of CM057341.1, read as the reverse complement.
AGAAGAAGGTTTAGAATGTTGAGGAAGGAGAAGGAAGCACAGAACCCTAATTTTTGGAGAGAATGAAAAGTTGTTGGTTTTTCATCAAGTTTGCCTTTATAGGCTACACACTTTACATATAGCCCCTTAGGCTTTACCAAATGGCACTTGTGCCACCCCATACCTTATTTGCTTATTTCTTTTTGCACATAAGCCATGGTGTTTACAAAATTTTGGATTTCTGCCCATTTTTCATACATTTATTTCTAAAAATTGCATTGAACTAATTTATTGCTTCATTCATGGCATGGAGCAGGCCCCTTCCATTCTTGGTCTTGACATGGGCTTGGGCCCAATTCGCTTGAGTTTGGGCCCGCTTGACTGGGGGTTAACTGATTTTGACTTGGTCAATCAGAGTATAATTTTTGACCCCAATAAAGCGCCCCCATAAATAAATGCACACCACTTATATAGATCGTGTGCATTAAATTGATGGATCTTCTTTCACGTGGAGGTTGACTTAATTTGGTTCCCGTTTTGACGACGTGGAGGTCGATGATGCCCTTTTCACGACGTGGACGGTCGATACTACCCTTTTAGCGATGTGGACGGTCGGTGCTGCCCTTTTTGCGACGTGAACGGTCGGTGCTGCCATTTTTGCTACGTGGATGGTCGGTGATGTCCTTTTTGCGACTTGGACGGTCGGTGCTGCAATTTTTATGACTTGGACGGTCGGTGCTGCCATTTTAGTGATGTGGACGGTCGGTGCTACCATTTTTACGACATGGACGGTCGGTACTGCCTATTTTGCGACTTGGACGATCGGTGCTGCCCATTTTGCGACTTGGACGGTCGGTGTTGTCCTTTTTGCGACTTGGATGGTCGATGCTACCATTTTTGTGACTTGGGCGGTCGATGCTTGATTTTACTTTCTCCGCTTCTTGCGGTGTCGGGATTGAAGTTTACTTGCTCCGCTTTTTGCGACGTCAGGATTGATTTGTTTCCGAGATGGAGCTTGATTCCACCGATAAGGTGATTGGTTGACTTTTTTGATTTGATTTGTTTTGGGAGTTCCCTACCCGTCCAGCGGGACTTTTGAGCCTAGAAGTGATGCCGGGTAGGATGATGATTTGATCTGTTTGATTTCTGCCTTATTTGGTGGGATTTTTGAATTTGAGAGGAATTTAGAACTTTTTTAGCATCAGCATTGCTGTCCTGGAATAATTCTAGGAGCAACTCATCATTTGCTCTGGGAGGACTTGAGATTTGGTTTTGGATCGGCGTCAGCACATCTAACACTGAAGAATAGTTCCAGGAGCGACTCATCATTTGCCGTTGGGAATACTTGGGATTTGGGTTTTGGGTCGGCATCAGCACTACTAACACTGAAAGGTAATGCCAGGAGCGACTCATTATTTGTCGTTGCCCATTGGGGAACGATGGCTTAAGAGACAAGTTTAAATTCCTGTCACCTAAAGCTTTTCAATTTTATGAGCTATAAGGCTCTCATAAAAGTATTTTCCCCCCACAAGTCGAGAGGATCTTGCAGGTGTATTTTCTCCCTAGGAATCGTGGGGATTCCTAAGTGTGTTGCACTTTTGTGAGTCATAAGTATCTCACTCAGGGATTTTCTCCTCACAAGGTCGAGAGGACTTTGCGAGTGTATTTCATCTTTTTTTCATGAGTTTGCGCCCTTTCGGGTTTTCACAAAATCGCCGATAGTCCTGCTGTTTTTTACTCACGGAGCCCTTCCGGGTTTTCATCCGTGCTCGTTTTGCTTGTGGACATACCTTTTTTCTCTTTTTTCTTTATTTTTTACATTGGTGGAGCTTCATCGCCGGTGGGACTTTAAATGTAGCATTACCGGTAGAACTTGGGAGTGATAGGGATCGGTTATGCCTGTGGATTATATACGGTTTTACAAGATGTATGATCCGTACCGTAAAGCTGGTGTGCTCAATTCGTCTACGACTTGGAGCATTCATGCGTAATATTTCTTGAGATATTGGCTATTGATGGATGGCTTGGGCCTTTCTCCCTCAGCACTTATTAGTTGGTAGGATCCTCCGTCGAACACTTTCTTGATGACGTATAGCCCTTCTAATTTGGCTTGAATTTTCCCTTAGCATGTCGATTGGGGATGATCGGTCTTTTGAGGACCAACACCAATTCATCTCCCTTGGCATTTTCTTCGAGGGCGTCAAGTTCTTCGAGCCAAAGGAGAACGTTTTCCTTCTCCGTCAAATTATGCTGGACGGTCATCCTGAGGCTTGGAACTTCAACTTCAAGGGGGAGGATCGCCTCCACTCCGAAGAGTAATGAGTATGGAGTGGAATGAGCTGGAGTGCGGTACGTGGTACGATATACCTACAACGCCTCATGAAGTTTAAGATTCCAGTCTCTCTTGGTTGCTGAAGCATTTTTTCTCAAGAGCTTGCATAGAGTTTTATTGAAGGGTTTGGCTAGCCCATTGGCCTTTGGATTATAGATGGAGGAATATCTCCAGTCTATCTTGTGCTGAGTAGCAAACCTTAAGACTTTGAAACTTTTGAAAGAAGGCCCGTTGTAAGAAATGATTCTTCTAGGTGTACCGAAGCGGTATAGAATATTCTGTCGGAAGAACATCAGAATATCTTCTATCTTGACTTCTTTTTGCGGGACAGTTTCAACCCATCTAGAGAAGTAGTCAGTTGCGGCCAATATGAACAGTGGCCTTTGGATGAGGGAGGATCAATTGGACAAACTATGTTGGTTCCCCAAATTTCGAAGGGCCATGACGCCACCGTAGAATGCAATGGATTAGGGTGCTTGTGAATGAAGTTAACATGAATTTGACAGAGATGATATTTTTTCGCATGCTCTTCATAATCCCTTATCTTAGTAGGCCAGTAATACCCAATCCGTTTGATTTGAAGCTGCATTTTAGGGCCAGATTTGTGAGCTCCGCAGACGCCTGAGTGAACTTCTTTCATGACTTTTTCGGCTTCGGCCGATGACAGACACCTGAGCCAGAGTTGGTCATATGATCTTCGGTATAGCATATTATTTACAAACACATATCGGAGGGCTCTTTTCTTCAACCGAACCCTCGTAGATTTTTCTTCGGGCAGCTTGTTTTATCGGAGGTACACTATGAAGGGTTCTCTCCAATCGGGCTCGTCTTGAATGATCAGAGCTTCTTTGGCAGGATTGCTCATTTGTTCAGCGCTTTCCTCTTCTCGTAAAGAGAATAGGGGCAGAATTTTCCAACTCCTGCTGTGATAAGAATTTCATCCATGTCGGAATCAGCCAACTCTTTGGCTAGGAGAGCGAGTGTTGGTGATAGTGCCTTCAGAGTCAATTATTGGATCACAGGCACGTGATTGCAATGATTGAGGGAGGACCTATCCCGGTAGGACAGTCTTACTCGAGATGATAGTATGCTATCTGGTTTATCTTTATCATCGTGTACTGCTTTAGGTGACCTGACATGTCGCTATTACACGTTGATAGAGCCCCTAGGATTCTTGCTTGACTACCAGCAGTATGATGGCGATCATATACGTGGGAGCTGGTAGTCTATAAGCACATCCTTAAAAGGTCCCTAGTCGTAGGAGTTTCGAGACAGGGCATCGATACTCCATTAGTAGACTAGTGTATACAGTCGAGACCCCGACGAGGGGCGGTGGCCGGTCTCACAAGCCACTGGTGTCAGTTGGTTCACCTAAGATGTATACAGGTGCTCATTGGGTTATGAGTACACCGGACAGGACTCGCCGGGAACCTGCTAGTTGGTCTTATACCAGATGTCAGATAGCAGTTCCCTGGTGACATGTGTACAGGTTAGTTCATCGACCTGAGATCGTCATTTGTCTCGTGTAAGTTCCCACTGTGCTTTGATTACTACCCTACCACGGCTCAAAGGAGTCGTGCAAACAGGTTTTAGTTGGGTACAGTCCCGAGCCACATGGAGGCAGTGAGCGGATCTTCAGGGGTTCGTCTCTCCCGGTATTGGGGGTGAGGTCGCGCTGTGTCTAGGAGAGCCATTACGCAAAGCCCTCGGCCGAGGCAGGAGATTTACTGGTAGGTATTCCTTTAGTATCTCAGGGCGTTCTGGGCTACACTCCGACACGACTTGTACCGCTTTTGGGGGTCTGACTTTTACCAACCCCCTAGGCCCGACATGCGATGCTCATAGACGAACGGACCGGACTGTACGGATATTGTCACTGACAGGCTCAGTAGGGTGTCAAGATGTGTTCGCTCATGGACGTCCCTTTTGGTCAATAGCTGGTGGCCCGTCACGTATTGGCTTATACCTCTGACGTGCCAGTGGTTAAATCCACAGCCATAGTATTGACGAGTCTTTAGAGTCCACCACACTTTCAGTTACTCAAGCTTTCGGGCGAAACGCTGTAGAGGCCGTATAGTTATATGGCAGGGTTCGATCTGATATGTGCGGTATTGCACGGATCAGGATCGGACGGATATTACTAGCCGGCTTTGGTTTAAGCCGGATCCTAGTTTAGTACAGTGTAGATTTTGTCTCATTGCATTTGTATCCGGTCGGAATACAGATGCGGGTGTGTATGCACAGTATCGGGGTTTTCCTGTAATTTATTACGGGACCAGTTTTCTGGAGTTTCCAGTTTGCATTCCGTTCCGGCCGGTTTTCCTTTGTTCTTTCCCGGCCGGACTTTTAGGATGGAGGGTGTTATTTGCAAGTTTGCAAATAACATATTGTGGAGGGTTTATTTGTGAGATGAGAAATTATGATAGCATCTTTAGATTCCCTTTCCATCTTTTCTTTTCATGCATCATTACTTGTATTAATGAGATGAGATTGATTTGGTTTTAGATGTGAAGCTTGCTTTTATGGATATGGTCACCATATGCTTTTACTACACTCACCCCTTTGTTAATTTCCTCCTTGTATTGGCCGGCCACATCTTGGAGTGAGAATGAAAGGAATTCATTTTTGATGAGGGAATTATCTATATCTCATTTGCATGCTTGCCACAAAGAAATCCTTCTCCTCTCCAAAGTTCATATTGATTCCTCCATCAAGGCAACATAACCCCAAAGAGACAAGCATCATCTACACTACATTCTACAGCACATCTTGGGCACGTCGACTTGCCAGCTTCGTGCCCGAGTTGCCTCGGTATTGGGGCGGGAGCCCGTAAAAGACGCAGGCGATGTGGTGCCCTTCCGGCGAGGAGGCAACGATATGGAGACAAGACTTTACGCGGGAGATCGGGACGATGACGAGAAGACCGGAGGACTCGGATCACTCGGTATACTTCTCTTCCCATCTCTTGTTAGCTAGCATTAGGTTAATGGTTACGATCCGGGTTTTCATTGTCCGCGGTAGCGCCAGTTTCCAAGTAAGGAAAAATTTTGATTCCGCATTTTGGCCTCGGATAGACGGCTGGGGCGCTGCCGTGGCGCAACATGGTATCAAAGCCATGCCATTAACCTTACCTAGCTTGTTCTAATGTGTTTTGCATTTCCGATCGACCAAAATTCCAAAATCTGCGTTTTCACTAGCATCAGTTTCTGTTGAAAATTTTTGGTCTCAAAATTTTTTTCAGGTTGTATAAAACTAATGTACTGGGAATTATAAGACTGCTGTAAAAATTCGACGCACTCAGTCGATGGATGAAGCGCGGAACCGCGGCCAAACCCCCCTTGGGCCGCGGTTCCGCCGCACTTTGCTGTCCTCACTGTGTCCAATTTTTACAGTGGGCTTGTGGGCTGATTTTGGGGGTTTTGGGATATTAAATTTAGGCCCAGATTTTCTGTGACTGCTACAGTATTGCTTTGGGGCCCACATGTTAATTGTTTGATCGATCGGATATTTTAAACACATTATTTCACAGTATTTACATTATATCTGCGACCGTGAATGTCACTTGATCGGTAAATCCTGTCTAACTGCTATAGCCCGGTTAGACGGATTTGCGAACGTGATTTTCACATTGATGTTCTATGTTTATGCTGTGTTGTTGCGGATCGGTCGTGGGGGATAGCCTGGATGCAATGCTAGTACAGTTTTGTTTTATATGTACATTTGATATTGCGGGGCGAGCGTCCGACATGTGGACTGCCGTCACTGCCTGATTGTATTATTCTTTTGGGGCACGACCTGGTTGCGGTCGATGCACCCGTTGTATGTATATTTTACTTTTTGTACTAGGATTACCCCGCGGAGGGGTGCACGGATAGCCGGGTTCTAGAGGGCAACGGGCCCGCATCTCATGGCATTGAGACGGAGGGGGCTTCACTCTAAGATTGGCGGGCTATTCTCCGCACTCGTAGGGGGTACAGGTTGACCCAGGAGGGGTGCCCAAGTTACCGGATTCCATGAAGTGTTGGGTGGTCCATTCACGGTGCTGAAGGGGGCTGCCTCGCTTCAGGTTTTGGCGGGTGACTTGCCGCGCCAGTAGGGGTCTAGGTTTTCATTGCACAGGCTATCCACACGACCAGGGGAACGTCGGGTTTCAGCAGCGGCTCTGTGAAACCCGGGGCTCCCAGATATCTGTATTGTTCTGTGATGTTGTACATTTCTGTGATGTTGCATTTTATCACGCCTTGAGCGAATATAATATATTAGTAGATGTTGTATATGTTTTACATCCGCGCTAGTCCAGTCCCCGCTCTGTCGTTAGTTAAGTAACCTAACGGGTGATGACGGGACCCAGTGGCGAATGCGGATGGCATATACGTACGTCAGTATATTTTTGTTCTTTGTGGTGTGATCAATTGATGGGACTGCGTTGATTCGGATCAATGCAAGATAAACAAACCTATTCTGATGTTGTTGGAACACTTTTTCAAAAACCTGTTATTGTAAGGACGTTCACTTTTGTTTTGCATCGTGGTATTCATTTGGAATATCCTGCTCCTCAGTCGACGAGGCAAGGGCCGAGATCCCTTCACCGGGAGTGACCACTTTAGCAAAGGTTTTCGTCACTATATTTTTATAAAAAGTTATCCGGTTCCTTCAACGATATCAAGTTCATTACGTTAAAGGTTTTTCGCCAAAAATCAGCCGTAGCCCTCCGTCATTTCAGATTAGTATTGCTTAGAATTCGCGCTACGTTTGTCGTTGCTATTCGCCGAGGCGTAGTGTGCGGTAGCTCTGTAATGCTTTCTGTCGTATGGATATATGGATTGGTTAGGACAGTCGTACGACTTTGTTGATTATTCATCAAGGGTCGTGCGGGTGGGTTTAACGCAATCAAGATAATGACGGGTTGAACTTGACTAGGACCTTTTGATTTGTTGATTATTCGTCAAGGTCACTTGGGTCCTAGGGGTAAAAATCACATCGGGAGTTTCAAAAGAACTGAAACTTGCCAGGCATGCGCATACCTTCTGGAGTGTGGTGACTTGAGTGGATTCCGTCAAGTTATCATGCGATGATAGTTGGATCCCGATTCCCACTGATGAGTTAGTTTACTCCTCGGGTGACCCCGACTAATTCTTCTTTCAGGTTTGGAGGAGAATTTGAGGTACAGTGGGAGGTTTCCAGATTAGACAAAGTGATAACCATTCTGATCTAGGTTAGAGTGCACGCTGAGTGTTTCTTTTCTCTCTCTCTTTGGCAGCGACCATTGACCCGACCCTAAGACTATGACTCAGTAACCAAGTTGACCGAACCTTCTTAACACTGGCTTTTGGATTGTCAGAGTTGCAAACCTCATTGCCACTCCTACTTTTACCCTTTTCTCCAGGACACCCCGTATTACTACGAACGTCCACTTCCATTGGACAAAACCATCGTATGGTTATATACGAACTCGAAGGACTTCGAGGATGGTTTCTGGTTCTGGAGAAAATGAATAGGATTATTCAGTTGTCTTTTCTTTTCACCTTCTCTCATTGCGAGTACTCCTTGGTTTAGGAGATAGTACACCTATTACGCAAATTGGATAGTCTTCTTCCAAACCTTAGGCTGGTGCCGAACGGTGGGGAATGAAGAAAACCAATTAGCATAACGATGGTGTACAGAAGGTATTAAGTTAAGACAAAGCAAGGGATTAGTAGGAGGGCAAAGTAAAATGCGACTGATATTCACGACCAAACCAAGTATTTCTTCGCCAATCCTAAATCACCTTTGTATTTCTCCAGGACACTCCGTATCACTACGAAGATCCACAGTTTATTGGATACTCCATCGTATGGTTATATACGAACTCGAAAGGAACTTGTTCCAGTTCGGGGATGGATTCTGGTCCGGGAGAAATAGGAATAAGGTTTATTCGGTTGTCTTTTATCTTCACCTTCTCTCGCTTTGCGAGTGCTCCTAAGATTAGGACAGTACACCCTTTATGCTTATTGGATAGTCTTCTTCCAAACCATAGGCTGGTGCCGAACGGTAGGGAAGGAAGAAAACCATTTGGCCTAAAGGGGTATGCAGACGGTAATGACTAAAGACATATAAAGGGATTTGGACAGATGGCAAAGAGATATACGGTTACAGTTGTGAATCTGGATAATGGAAGAGGCATTACTAAGAATACCGGAATACCCCACCAAAACATTTCAATGTTTCAGTTTCACTGTGTAATGTTAAAAGAAAACTGATTTCCCGATTAGATACTTACTCCAGGGTATGTATTTACCAGGTATGATTCTCACATCTGTATGGTTTTACAGATGATGAGTGGGAGTAAGTTATTGGGAATAGGGTGATCATCCTCATTATATCGGGATTCGTTGTAATCGGTGATATTTGAGGAGATCATCTGGGCTGTTTGCCGGTCGGCAAATATTTGGTTTTGAATATCCGCTGTTGTGCACCAATTTCAAATTGATATATCTGTACGTCTATTTTCATAGAGTGAGATATACCTTTTGATATTATGTCTATGACATTTACCTATATCAGTGGATGGTTAGGTAAGGAGCATTAAACAGCGGTGTAATTCTTCTTAACCATAAGTACAGTTTTTAACCTACGACACACAGTGAAAGAGTTGTTAGACTCAGCGGACTTATACAGAGTATTGTATGTTGTCCAGTGTCCATTAGGACAGAGGGGTTGGTCCTCATACTATATTCTGTTTACTTTTACCTTCTCTAGTTCTTAGACATGTGTTTCGTAGAAACACATGGTCTAAGTTTTGAGGAGTTATATGTATTTGAATAGAGTAGAGAACCAGGTGTAGCAAGTATCGGGATTCTTCAAAGTGTTCGAAGATGTAGATACTTGTGTATGGTGTTCAGTTGATAGTAATGATTAAGAGAACTTGCTTCTCTTTCAGGTTACTCATAATTGGAAGTACTCCTAAGTTGAGTAACTCTGAACGGCCTCCTTCCATTTAGTTGACATGCACTGGAGACAGCTGCATGATTTGAATCTGGTTCAATTAAATCTGTGCCTCTGGTTCTATATTGGATATAGTACAGTTCATATCTTAACATTGTTAAGGTACGGGGAGTTGTCCGGTTTATGATTAAAACCAAGCACTGGACAACTCAAGGCACGTTTCTGTAATGGCTGTTTGCGGGTTGACCCAGGCTATGACAAGGGTTGATTTTCTAGCATCTGGAAGATCAATAGAGATATTGTTCTTGACTCGCCACATTTTTTAAAAGAAATGGATTTTTTAGAAAAACAGTAGTGGGAGTATGGTAGAACTGGAAGTGATTCCAGAACCGCAAACGATTACTGAAGATTTGATAAGGAACCTAAAGATTCAATCTGGCTTGACATTCCATTGGCCACTCCGCAGATATGATGGGTAACCTCAGGCACTCGAGAGGTACTTCGGTAAGCTCAAGGACAGTGGCAGGGAGGTTCTTGTTTACCCAGACTTACCATTGCTGTTGTTCCAGACTGTGAGACCCGGCAGGAGGATGAGTATAGCGTCGTTCTAAACTAGCTTTAGAAGTGCACGTCTATATGACTCTGGCAGAGGGTTGTCGTAGTCAGTGGAAGCAGCGGAAGCATTGGTGGTCATCAGGCTTATGTCTATTTATAGACCAAAGCAGTTACAGCGGAGATAGATCATCTATTTCTGACCTGACAGTCATAGGTTTGACTTCATCAGAATAGGGGATGGATCTGTTGAGAAGGTAGTAGGGTGTAATGTCCTGGTATTTGGATGACATACACAGAGTAGGAAGTGATATTCCTATACTACGATCGGTTATTCTTTGGTTGTCACACAGTGGTTTCTCCACATAGGACTTGGATATTATATCAGACATTCTGGTCACTAGATCTATGGTTTTAGATCTAGATTTGGGTGGTTTCCTAATCTGGGTACTTTGACAGCATTCTATGAGTATTTAGAATGGACAACTCCTGGCACGGTAGTATACCTGCAGGTAATGGAGTCACCCTCTCTAAAGGTGTCTTACAGACTAAAGGGGAGAGGATGTGCATGATTGGCAGATCACTTGCTTAGGCAATTGAGTCAATCATGAGATGTCAAGTACCACACCAGATGTTGTTCTTGCAGTAGATGCAATAAGATGATATTGATCCAATCCTGGAGAAACAGTCGGAAGCAGTTTTAGAACATAAGTTGATGTTCTAGGGATATGATAGCAGCAACCTCCTTTAGGAGACGGTTATCATTCCAGGCTTCCAAGGTGACCTGGATGGCAGAGTGGCTGTCAGAGTCATAGTTTTTCCTTCTGACGAGGGGCAGTATTTTGGACAGGTGGTCCAAGGCAATACTGAGGGAGGCATGGCACATGATACTGATTAAGTTCAGTTGATGATACAGTCTAAGAAGTTTGGATTTGGAGTTCATTTATGAGCTAGGTCCCATCAGACATCCAGACATATTTTAAGACAGGTATTGCTCATTTCGGGAGATGGCTTTCTCCGCGAACATGAGATATAGAGAGACATAGAAAGAAACATCCCTGCGGATCCACTCACTGAGGCTATTCCTCGAACGCAATAGTTTCGCAAACGGGTTTTGTGAGACTGACTAGTAGAGGAGTTGGGTGTTCGGTATCACACGGGCTGTGAGTATGCGACATCGAAATAATTAGCCTTGAGTGCAAGTGGGAGATTGTTGGTGATAGTGCCCTCAGAGTCAATTATTGGATCACAGGCACGTGATTGCAATGATTGAGGGAGGACCTATCCCGGTAGGACAGTCTTACTCGAGATGATAGTATGCTATCTGGTTTATCTTTATCATTGTGTACTACTTTAGGTGACCTGACATGTCGCTATTACACGTTGATAGAGCCCCTAGGATTCTTTCTTGACTACCAGAGCAGTATGATGGCGATCATATACGTGGGAGCTGGTAGTCTATAAGCACATCCTTAAAAGGTCCCTAGTCGTAGGAGTTTCGAGACAGGGCATCGATACTCCATTAGTAGACTAGTGTATACAGTCGAGACCCCGACGAGGGGCGGTGGCCGGTCTCACAAGCCACTGGTGTCAGTTGGTTCACCTAAGATGTATACAGGTGCTCATTGGGTTATGAGTACACCGGACAGGACTCGCCGGGAACCTGCTAGTTGGTCTTATACCAGATGTCAGATAGCAGTTCCCTGGTGACATGTGTACAGGTTAGTTCATCGACCTGAGATCGTCATTTGTCTCGTGTGAGTTCCCACTGTGCTTTGATTACTACCCTACCACAGCTCAAAGGAGTCGTGCAAACAGGTTTTAGTTGGGTACAGTCCCGAGCCACATGGAGGCAGTGAGCGGATCTTCAGGGGTTCGTCTCTCCCGGTATTGGGGGTGAGGTCGCGCTGTGTCTAGGAGAGCCATTACGCAAAGCCCTCGGCCGAGGCAGGAGATTTACTGGTAGGTATTCCAGTAGTATCTCAGGGCGTTCTGGGCTACACTCCGACACGACTTGTACCGCTTTTGGGGGTCTGACTTTTACCAACCCCCTAGGCCCGACATACGATGCTCATAGACGAACGGACCGGACTGTACGGATATTGTAACTGACAGGCTCAGTAAGGTGTCAGGATGAGTTCGCTCATCGACGTCCCTTTTGGTCAATAGCTGGTGGCCCGTCACGTATTGGCTTATACCTCTGACGTGCCAGTGGTTAAATCCACAGCCATAGTATTGACGAGTCTTTAGAGTCCACCACACTTTCAGTTACTCAAGCTTTCGGGCGAAACGCTGTAGAGGCCGTATAGTTATATGGCAGGGTTCGATCTGATACGTGCGGTATTGCACGGATCAGGATCGGACGGATATTACTAGCCGGCTTTGGTTTAAGCTGGATCCTAGTTTAGTACAATGTAGATTTTGTCTCATTGCATTTGTATCCGGTCGGAATACAGATGCGGGTGTGTATGCACAGTATCGGGGTTTTCCTGTAATTTATTACGGGACCAGTTTTCTGGAGTTGCCAGTTTGCATTCCGTTCCGGCCGGTTTTCCTTTGTTCTTTCCCGGCCGGACTTTTAGGATGGAGGGTGTTATTTGCAAGTTTGCAAATAACATATTGTGGAGGGTTTATTTGTGAGATGAGAAATTATGATAGCATCTTTAGATTCCCTTTCCATCTTTTCTTTTCATGCATCATTACTTGTATTAATGAGATGAGATTGATTTGGTTTTAGATGTGAAGCTTGCTTTTGTGGATATGGTCACCATATGCTTTTACTACACTCACCCCTTTGTTAATTTCCTCCTTGTATTGGCCGGCCACATCTTGGAGTGAGAATGAGAGGAATTCATTTTTGATGAGGGAATTATCTATATCTCATTTGCATGCTTGCCACAAAGAAATCCTTCTCCTCTCCAAAGTTCATATTGATTCCTCCATCAAGGCAACATAACCCCAAAGAGACAAGCATCATCTACACTACATTCTACAGCACATCTTGGGCACGTCGACTTGCCAGCTTCGTGCCCGAGTTGCCTCGGTATTGAGGCGGGAGCCCGTAAAAGATGCAGGCGATGTGGTGCCCTTCCGGCGAGGAGGCAACGATATGGAGACAAGACTTTACGCGGGAGATCGGGACGATGACGAGAAGACCGGAGGACTCGGATCACTCGGTATACTTCTCTTCCCATCTCTTGTTAGCTAGCATTAGGTTAATGGTTACGATCCGGGTTTTCATTGTCCGCGGTAGCGCCAGTTTCCAAGTAAGGAAAAATTTTGATTCCGCATTTTGGCCTCGGATAGACGGCCGGGGCGCTGCCGTGGCGCAACAGCGAGTACGTCGGCTTTTCTATTCAACACCCTAGGGACTCTCATTAGTTCAATGTGAGTGAACTGTTTCGTGAATTCCACCACCCGGTTTCTGTATCGAGCTATATCAAGCTTATATATCTTGTAGTCGTCGCTCACCTGGTTGACGAGAAGCTGGGAGTCACCGTAAACCCGTAGCCGAAGGATTTTCATTTCTTTGGCGAGCTCCAGACCAGCTATCAGAGCTTCATACTCAGCCTCATTGTTTGTACGAAACTCGTTCAGAGCAAAGGAACATCGTAGGGTTCCTCCTAATGGCGAGACGAACACCAATCCTATCCCTGCTTTTATCTCCGGGACGGTTGATTTTCTAGAGGTCCATATTGATGAGGCTCCAACGAAGTAGAGCTCCCAACATGGCTCGTCATCCTCGAGGTGCAGCAATTGTTCGTCGGGTAACTCGCAATTGAGCGGTGACCCTTCTGGTATGAATGAGCAGCAATAAAGTCGGCAAGGGATTGCCTTTTTACTACTTTCTGAGGAGTATAGATTATGTCGAATTCAAGCAGCATGACAGCCCATCTTGCCATTCTACCGGCTGGGCTTGCTTTGGTCATTAAGTGTTTCAGCAGGTCGACCCTGGAGATCAGCATAACCCGATGAGCGAGCAGATAGTGCCTCAGCTTCTTCACAGTGATTATCAAAGCCAGGCATTGCTTTTCGATCGGGGAATAGTTGAGTTCTGCCACGACTAAAGTTCGACTGAGGTAGTAGATGGCAATTTCTTTTCCCTCCTCGTTGTTCTGGGCAAGGAGCGCACCGAGTGACTCATCTAGCACGGAAGTTTAGAGAATCAACGGTTTATTTAGAATAGGAGCAGCAAGAACTGGAGGGTGTAACAGGTACTATTTGATACTTTCGAACGCTTCTTAACATTCGACATTCCAGACAAAGGGATCTCCCTTCTTCATGAGCTTTGATAAAGGCCGACATCTCCCTGATAGGTTCGAGATGAACCTTCGTATGAAAGGGAGTTTTCCTTGAAAAGATCTTAGCTGTGTCAGATTCTTCGGAGGAGGCATCTCCATGATGGCTTTTATTTTTGATGGGTCAATTTTGATCCCCCGATGTCGGACTATGAAGCCCAAGAATTTTCCTGACGACACGCCAAAAGCGCACTTTAGAAGACTCATCTTCAGATCGTATTCCCTCAGTCAGGTGAAAACGGTCCTAGGATCCCAACTCGCTGCAACCTCCATGGAGCATGCACATGTCTAAAAATATGAATAAGATGCTAAAACTACTTCAGAAAAAGCCCAGAACAGAATGGGAGGGGCAGAAGGAGCCCACTGTTCCAGCTACCACTTCGGCTCAATTAGGCTCAAAATCTAAAATGCTCAAGAAGCAGAAAAGTGCAGCTCGACGCGAAAAATAGTCTACAAGGAGATCGACCATTCAAAAATATATTGATTCCCTTGAAGACTATGAACAAAAGGAAAGAACTCTAATTCAATTGAAGGAGTACTTGCTCTTAGAAGCGGCTGAGATTCGGAAGAAGTTAGAAGAAGACTCCGATGACGAGATCCCTATAGTGATCTTCTATGTCATCCACCTTAGTAAAGAATCTAAGGAAGAACTTTGTTTTCCTGAAGAGGACGAGGAGCTCGCCACAAAGGCCAACCAAATCCAGCTCAGAAGCGGTAAAGCTCTACCGCCAAATCAAGGAAACACCTCAAAAGGGAAGGAAAAACAGGTCGCTAATGAAGAAGATGGCAGAGAGCTTGCTCATGAAGACTCGAGTCCTTCCTTAGTGGACTATAATGTCTTGGCTCATCTCCGGAAGCTTCCGCCTCTCTTAAGCATCTATGATGCTCTGGTCCTGTCCAAGGATCTCAGAGATATTCTCATTCATGCTCTACAAAACCCCAAGAGGTACTAAACTCACTTTGCGGAAATTAATATAAAAGAGGCACAGTACACTCTGCATACAGCCGTGGTCACATTTAAGGATGAAGACCTGTTACTGGGAACATCTGAGCACAACCGACCGCTATACGTGATAGGGTACAGCGATGGAGATTGGATTAATCACATATTGATTGATCCGGGGTCCTTAGTGAATATCATGAACTTGCGGACTCTAAAGAGTTTATCAATGGACGTCCGACACCTGTCAAGGGAGAGGATTGTCATCCAGGGCTTCAATCAAAACTGACAGCAAGTTCTGGGATTCAAAAGAAAAAAAAACCCATGTGCGTCCGCATTTCGGCAGTGACACTGATGAGTCCGACGTTGGATGTCTGTCCTTCCGTAAAACTCGCCCTCATTTCATTAGCGATATGGACGAGTCTGATATTGAAGGCTTATCCGGCAGAAAAATTCTCTTTCGTTTAGGCAGTGACACTGAAGAATCAAAAGAAGAGGATCCGTCTTGCAACAGCTGTACAAATCGGGCTCTTGTGCAAAAAGCGAACCTAAGGGAGTCCTTCGAAGTTATGGAAGAGTGCCGGAGAAGATGTGCAAAGAGCTCGATCCATTGTTAGTCTCCACCGTGGACCAACTGAAGAGTTTTTACATTCCCGGAAGAAAGAGTGGACAGAAGAGCATCCTGTTTTATGGGTCAAATCCTGTCGTGCACCCGGACGATTTGTCTGTCGCGTGCTTTCCCTATGAAAGAGGCATAAGAGCCATCCTAAACACCAGATATTATGCGACCAAGATGCGGTAATATCTTAAAAAGTGCGGATGCCAGTTATATCAAACAGACTCCAAATCGAAGTTTTATGAGGGGTTGTGGCACCCGCCACAGGTCCGAGCACTCATCGATAGACGAATCCCAGCTAGACGGGGAATATGTTTCATTCAACCTGACGTCAAGGCATGCTCCATGATCCATATTGGTGAAGCTAGCAAAGAGTCAAATGATGAAGATGAGTTATCCGAGCTAGAAGAAGCCCCTCAAGAGTTTGAAGATGGCGGACAAGCAACCTTCGACGAGCTAACAGAGATTGATTTGGGAACGCCCGATAATCCAAAGCCGACCTACATCAGCTCACTGTTGTCAGAGAAAATGAAAGAGTAGATAATCGTCCTGCTGAATGAGTTCGTCGACTGCTTCACGTGGACGTACAAAGAAATGCCTGGCCTCTCCCCTGATGTGGCCGTGCATAAGCTAGCTATATCTTCTGATGCCGAGCCAGTCAAAAAAGCTCCTCGAACAATGAGAAGAGAACTGGAAGAAAAGGTCATCGAGGAAACAAAGAAACTCATTGATGCCGCTTTCATCCGAGAAGAGAAATATGCGGACTGGATCGCATGCATCGTCCCAGTGAAAAAGAAGAATGAGCAGATCCGAGTCTGCGTCGATTTCAGAGACCTTAATAAGGCATGCCCTAAAGATGATTTCCCGCTACCGGTCATGGAAATGATGGTCGACGATACCTCAAATTACGAGTTGTTCACCTTCATGGATGGCTCGTCTGGATATAATCAGATCAAGATGTCGCCCGAGGATGAGAAACATACAGCGTTTTGAACCCCGATCGGGATATACTGCTACAAGGTGATGCCGTTCGGACTGAAGAATACGGGCACCACATATCAAAGGGCAATTACCAAAATCTTTGATGATTTAATCCATAAGGTCGTCGAATGTTATGTTGATGATTTGGTCATCAAGACAAAAGCCAAAGCCGATCACATCCGAGATTCATTTCTCGGGGCAGCGGATTCAGTTTCTTGCTCCCAAAATGCTTCAGCTTCCCGACACACTCTTGGATAGCTCGATCTCTCCATTCTTGTATTGCTTTTCGACCCAGTCTTTGAAAATGTAGCAATCCTCGATCGCATGGCTCACTACTCTATGGTACGGGCAATATAGGGGATTGTCGGATATTTTTGCTTCGTGAGGTCTCTTCGACTCCGGCAATTGTAGACCGTTGTTCAGGGCATCCTTGAATATCTAGCGGATCTTTTCCCTCCTGAAGAGTATACTTTGTTCTTTTTCTCCTCTAGGGAAGCCCCTTCTCCTCCTAGCACTGGCTTTCGGGCCTGGTCTGTTTTTGATCCGCCCGCTTTTCACTTATCTTCACTGTCAGACGCATTGAAGGCGTTGTTCTTGTTGGAGCTCCCACTTAAACGGTTATCGTCTTTTCTGCTCTTTCAAGACTTGTCACCTTGAAAGTTCGGGGTAGACTCTTGCTTTGAGCGTTCCAACATTTGTACTCTCTCGGTCAGCTCTTAAAACGTCTTGAGGCCTGCTATACATAAGAATAGGACCATCCAATTGCTGAGGTTCCTAATGAGGAGGCTGACGGACTGGTCTTGCTCTAGCGGCGGTTCGCACTTGACAGCGAGGTTGCGCCATCGGGCAATAAAGTCCGTGTTGCTTTTGTTTTTCGCCGGCTTGGTTCTCACGAGGTCAGTAATGGAGATTTCATCACTAAAACTCATGAATCTTTGCCGAAATAGAGACTCCATTTGGGCGAAAGTAGTGACGGACTCGTCTGGTATACTTGCGTACCGGTCAAAAGCGACACCGGTCAGGCTATTAACAAACTGACGAAGAAGGAGCGCATCATTGCCCCCCTTTATTTCCGCACGACGCTTTAAAGTGGGCGACGTGCTGATTTGCGTTTCCCATCCCGTCAAATATTCCGAACTTAGGAATGACGTAGCTGGGGAACTCGATCAGATCGTACTGTGCGGGATATGTTCGTCCACAACCACCAATTTATTTCTGAGCTTCAACTTCGGCAACCAATGTTTTAACTTTTCTGGTGACCAAATCCATTATCCAATCTTGTGTTAGTGGGATAGTTCTATCTGGGGCCAAGGCGTCCCCAGAAGTGGAATGTAGCCGTCTTTCATGTGGCTCACCCAATCTTGGACCCAAGGGGACAGGCATCGCTTGCTTCGGCTTGTCATCACCCGGCTCCTGAGTAGAGACATGTGCCTAATTTGAAGGTGCCCGAGCAATTTGAGCTGTGAGATGCATCACAACATTCGTCAGGTCATCAATTTTTGAGTAGAGCTTGGCCAACTCTTTATCTTTGCTCCTGAGCTGTTTTCGAAGTTCTTAAAGCAGCACTTGCTCTGCGATCCTGGGGCAGAAAGTCGGCTCTTCCTCGCTGTCCGAGCATGACTCAACATGGAATGAGGTGTCCTTTTACCTGTCGGCCTCATCGAGAGAGTTTTCATCGTCCAGTGGAGTCTGCTGATCTTGGGAAACGACAACCACATTCAAGCCAGATTGGGCTTGGCATGTGGTGGCCCCATCCTTGCTTTTTGCTGCGCAAGTTGTCGATGGAACGCGTGCCCGCCGGGAAGCGTGCCCGCCATATAAACCATATGGATAACATATCCAGCCTTCTTTTCATTATTGGCAGCTGATTTTGCGGATCGATGTCGTGACCCTTCTTTTCGATAACGGGCAATCGAATGAAGACGACTGGCCTGACCGGTTTCTTGAATGGTGTTGGCGCTTCCTTTTTAGCTTTGCCCAGCTATTTTCGCGTGGAACAGAGCTCCCGATAAACTCTTGAAGAGAAGAAATCATGCTTTCTCTGTTGAGGATGGGATACGTCTCTTTGTAGTATCATTCGGACAACTGTCTTTTACGGCCGACTCAGCCATCATCGCGTGGTCACCCTGCTCTTGGAACCTCACAAGATTCCATTTGGCCGAAGTCCTGGCCCTCTTGTTGGCTGGATACCTGAGCCGCTTCTGTCTCAACCTTTCTATTTTGAGCACTTGGCTGGCTATGGCTCTTTTGGAAGCCACCGTTGATCGGGCGATGGAGGGCTTTGGAGATATGCCTGATTGTGCACTTTTTGGAGTCGTCGCCTGAGCTCTACCGCAACGTTTGATGATGCCCTTTGTACCGGAAGTCTTGCCTCCTTCTGGAGCACTAAAGAGTCATTCGGACACCGTCTTAAGTTTGTGTTGTGGTGCCTTAGCGATCACAACGTTCGGCCCTCTTATCCCTTGAGACCGGCTTGACCACCTGGTTTGCCGGGATTTCTACCAGATGAGCGCTTCCGGCAGGGTAGATGATGACGGAACCAAATTGGTGGGGTAACTCATCCCATTACCGGTTGAGACTTGCAGGAAGAACCACGCAGGCATTGATTTTGACCACGTAAGGAATCGGAGTCGTGTCCGAAATGAAGCTCATCTTGGGAGACAAGATTGCTGAGTTCGAGATTATGACTGAAAACTTGTTAACCTGTACACAAAAAAATGACTTCAGTACAGGCAATCGATATATAAGTTGATTGAGTTCGCATGAATGTTTAACCCGAAATATGGGAGGAGAGATAAGGTCCCACCGGGCGTGCCAGAATCTGTAGGGTGTTTTTCGTCATCCCATTAATATGGGAATGCATACACTTGTCAGAAATGTACAGATTCCCCCTGCCTGGGATAGGACGGGGTTTATTGATTGTGGGGATCCGAATCTCCGACAGCCGCGGACTAATCTGCCGTTAATTACCCCTCGCTTTTGAAGCGAGAGAACTTTCGATTGACGGGTCAAACCGGTCATGCAAACTCAATATGTCGTGTGCGTGTGTTGTGTTTTTAAGGGTTTTTGGACGTATCGAGGGCCTTGCAGAGTTTACGAGGGTCCCACTACCTTGATAGCGGGTTGGGGATCAAGGGGGTAGCAGCCCCCTTGCGGGGTGGGGGGCAGCGCCCCATTAGAAATTTTCATCTAACAAGAGAGATATTTTTACTAGGAAGTGTATGGAAAAAAAGAAGGGTGAGTAGCGTCCTAAGGACATGTGGGTGCTGGCGCCTCACGCGCCTGGCACGTGGGCACACGGCGCCCGTGGGCCACATGCAAGGTGCATGGGAGCTGGGCGCCAGCGCCTGGCACGTGGGCGCTGGACGCCTGCAGAAAAAGGGGCTTAGCCCCGGGATCTGGAGTTAAACTCTCAAAAGGATTTTTTTTTTATTTTTTTATTGTGGAGTTCAGCTCCAAAAGAATTTTTATTATGGAGTAAAACTTCAAAATATTTTAAATGGAGTTAAACTCCTAAAAGGATTTTATTTGTGGAGTTAGACTCCAAAAGATTTTGAATGGAGTCAAACTCTGAAAGACTCCAAAAGATTTTGACAAATGGAGTTGAACTCCCAATAATCTTTGGAAATGATTAAAGGGGACCCCTTTCTTCTCCCCTTTAGCCCTGAATCTTCTTTTGAGCCTTGGAACTTCCCAAAATGGGATTTTTGGAGATGGGTCTCCTTCTTCCTCCTCTCTATTAGCCGGATCTTGGAGAAAAAAGGGGTGGGACTTAAAAATCTACCGTTTTGAAGATTTAATGGAAGATCTAAGTTCCCCTTCAAGGGTTTTATGATGAAAAACTATTTATTTTTGGAAAAGGAAGAGTTAAACACTTGATTTAATTCTGAAAAGAGAAGAAAATTTAAAATCTTGAGGAAAGAGAAGGAGGCACAGAACCCTAATTTTTGGAGAGAATGAAAAGTTGTTAATTTTTTTTTATCATGTTTTCCTTTATAGGCTACACACTTTACATATAGCCTCTTGGGCTTTGCCAAATGGAACTTGTGCCACCCCATGCCTTATGTGCTTATTTCTTTTTGCACATAAGTCATGGGCTTTACAAAATTTTGGTTTTCTGCCCATTTTTCATACATTTATTTCTGAAAAAATGTATTGAACTAATTTTTTACTTCATTGTTGGCATGGAGCCGGGCCCTTCCATTCTTAGTCTTGACTTGGGCTTGGGCCGACTTCGCTTGAGTTTGGGCCCACTTGACTGGGGGTTGAATGACTTTGACTTGGTCAACCGAGGTGTAATTTTTGACCTCAACACCCACGTCAAGAACCCTCAAACATCTGCGATCTCTCCAAGGAAAGATAACGTATATCCAGAGGTTCATAACCAACCTATTTGGAAAATTTTGTCCCTACAGTAATCTGATGAAGAAGGGGACCCCGTTCGTCTGGGATCAGAAGTACCATAACACACTAGACGAAATCAAGTAATACCTGCAAAATCCTCCATTATTGGCTGCTTCGGTTAAAGGAAACTCCCTTATCTTATATACAATGGCCCTTGAAGGTTCTTTAGGCGCATTACGGGCGCAAGAGAATGATCAAGAAAAGGAGAGAGCTCTGTACTATTTAAGTCGAGTTCTTCTGAGGGCAAAAAGTAACTATTCCGCCATCGAAAAGTATTGCCTGGCGCTGAACTTCACTATAACGAAGATCAGACGTTATACCTTGGCACATGAGGTCCACATAATATCGAAGGTGGATCCTCTCAAATATCTAATGTCAAAGGCCATACTGATAAGAAGGCTTGCAAAATGGGCCCTCCTCCTGATTGAGTTCTCGGTAATTTATCTAGCTCTCAAAGTAGTTAAAGGACGCGCCATCGCCGACTTTCTCGCGGAGCATCCGATACCAGACGACTCCTTCTTAAATTACGAGTTTCCTGATGAGCACGCATTCGACGCAATTGAAGAAGAAAAAGAAGAAGATAAGCCTCAGTGGTAGATTTACTTCGATGGAGCATCCTCCATGAACCAGCGAAAGCAAAATACCCCCATAATCAAAGCTGGGGTGGAACTTATCTTCGTGACTCCGCAAGGAGGGATATTGCGTTACGCCCTCTCTTTAATGGAGCCAAGGACTAACAATGAAGCTGAATACGAAGATTTGATAGCAGGTCTTGAGATCGCTATCAACATGGGAATCAAAGACCTCCTCATATATGGAGACTCCCAGCTGATCGTAAGCCATGTAAATGGAGACTATCAGACATATAAG
Source organism: Agapanthus africanus (assembly GCA_030015575.1). Taxonomy (NCBI): domain Eukaryota; kingdom Viridiplantae; phylum Streptophyta; class Magnoliopsida; order Asparagales; family Amaryllidaceae; genus Agapanthus; species Agapanthus africanus. The sequence continues at coordinate 204,813,037 of CM057341.1, read as the reverse complement.
CCAGAACTGATAAGGTATGGCGAAAGGGTGCAACAACTGCTGACACAAATCTCTTCCTATACACTGGAAAGTATACCGCGAGCGGAAAACAGTAAGGCAGATGCGTTAGCCAAATTGGCTAAGGAATTGGCCGATGAAGACCACGATGATGTAAGGATCATTGTGCAAAGCCGCAGGGTCCTCGCGCCAACAGATGTATCTTCGGAAGACCAGATGAGCCATCCAAAGAAAAAAAATGACCGAACAAGTAGCCCTTCAAATAAAGGATGAAGAAAAGGTCAAGGTTTGGAGGTATGTATTCATAGACTACTTCAAGTTTCAACGAACGCCTGAAAATGTGTCGTCTAGACATAAGCTCATGAAACGAGCTTTGTCTTTCGCCTTCGTCAATGATACCCTATATAAGAGATCATTCGACCTCTTATAGCTAAGGTGCCTAGGGCCGAAGGAAGCAAAGAAAGTTGTCCAAGAAATACACGATGGGTTTTACGGCTCCCATCAGGCGGGTCTGAAGATGAAACTGAAGATAAAAAGAATGGGTTGCTATTGGCCCACAATAATTCAGGACTGTCTCAAATATGAGAAGCAGTGTCACTCGCGCCAAATTCATGGGGACTTCATACATTAGCACCCAAATCTGCTGCACCCGATAGTAGCCAGCTGGCCATTCGAAATGTTGGGAACAGATATAGTTGGCTTTGTCGAACCGAAATCATCCAAAGGACACCGGTTTATATTGGCGACAACTGAGTACTTTTCTAAGTGGGCAGAAGCAGTACCGCTAAGGGAGGTGAAGACGGAGAATATCCTCCATTTCTTCAAGACCCATGTCATATACTCTAAGACGGATAATCCCGGATAATGGGCCAGCTTACAAAAGCCATAAAATAATTCATTTCGCACAGCAGCATAAAATATATGGAGATACTCTTCAGTCTATAATCCTTGGGCCAACGGTCTAGCTGATGTTTTCAACAAAAATTTGACCAAGATTATTAAAAAGACGGTGTCCAGAAAAAAAAAGGACTGGCATGAAAAGCTGCATGAAGCTCTCTGGACGTACCGAACAACGTTCAAGACAGCCATGAATACAACACCATATGGACTGGTGTTCGGCACAGAAGCAGTACTCCCATTGGAAATAGAACTCCCCTCTCTACGGGTAGCGGTTCGATACGAGCTGACAGATGAAGAAAATGCCCATTTTAGGATTGAGGAGCTTGACACCCTCGAGGAAACCAGTCTTATAGCACATCAAAATCTTGTGGCTTATAAGGCAAAAGATTGACCAGGCCGAGAACATTCCGCCAAGGCGAACTCGTGCTAGTCGTCAAAAGACTAATGATCCCTGATTGATCTGTGAAAGTTTGTTTGTATAGTAACCGCAATCAATAACGGTGTCGCGTGTAGTTGGCCGAGATGAGTACGGGTCGTCCGCAGGGATGCGTGGAACTTTTAATCTTGCTTTGGACAAGTTGATTAGAATAAAAGAAGAAAGGAGAATAGTTGTAGATTCTAGATCTATATTAAACACGGATGTAGAATATATATAAAGAAGGATTGTAGGGTTTGTTAGGATTTAGTAGTCATGGATGACTAATAAAGATGACTCATTTTATTTTTTGATAGATTTAAAACTAGATTGATAGTGGTGAATGAGGATTAGGTTTCTTGGAAGAAACTTGGGTTTCCCCACTATTGACCCTTGGCCCTTCATTGATCTCTATTCTTGTCTAGCCCTTAACAAAACAATTGTTAATCTAATCTCAAATCGCGGTCAAGACTATCAATAAATTGATAGCGCGACCGATTAGGATGTTAACGATTCTTTTGCTAAGTACCAGGTAAGTGGGAGGTATCCTCTATACGAATCACCGAAAATAGCGGGCCTAATTAAGTAACCACTTTCCTAGACACACTTCCCTAGGCACCATAAAAGAAATGTGGATAAGCGATAGATTACCCATGAGCTTCCTATTTCCTAATTGAGTGCGACGGTCCTTAGGGCTTCTTCTAGATATTTTTTATTAATATAGGTTTATGCGGATGCTCGTTTTGTGATTTGTGGGGCCTAGGAAGGGTGATGAAATCCCCACCTAATCTGAATTTTTGTCTTGCCTTCTTAAAGTCCGTATTAAAAATATGCAAAAACAAACCAATTTCAAAACACGCAAAAATATTTTTGAGCGGCGATATTTTGCAAAGAATCCTGCAGAAAATAAAATTATTGGATCTCAGAGGAGAGAAAAAGATATGAAGAAGATACCAGAGAAATTTGGCTAGGCAAGTCCACCAAGTGGCCGCGGTTCCGCAGCTAAATCAACAATATTGCGGCGGTTCCGCTGCAGAAAAGAAGGTTCTCTTGCCAATTTTTCCACTGTGGCCTCCTTTGCTCCTCTGGTCCTCTCTGAAGATCTCTGAATCTCGATTTTCTCGTTCAAGTGACACCAGATTCCCTCGCAAAAATCGCACACTAATCGTTAAATACACAATTTGCTGTTTTATTTTATTTTTATGATATGGATCAAATAAGAATTCAACACGAATAGCAAAAAAAAATTTATGCACGTATCCCCGGCAACGGCGCCATTTGATTGATCTGTGAAAGTGTGTTTGTATAGTAACCGCAATCAATAACGGTGTCGCATGTAGCTAGTCGAAATGAGTACGGGTCGTCCGCAGGGATGCGTGTAACTTTTAATCTTGCTTTAAACAAGTTGATTAGAATAAAAGAAGTAAGGAGAATAGTTGTAGATTCTAGATCTATGTTAAATATGGATGTAGAATATATATAAAGAAGGCTTGTAGGGTTCGTTAGGATTTAGTAGTCATGGATGACTAATAAAGATAACTCCTTTTATCTTTTGATAGATTTTAAACTAGATTGATAGTGATGAATGAGGATTAGGGTTCTTGGAAGAAACTAGGGTTTCCCCACTATTAAACCTTGTCCCTTCATTGATCTATATACATGTCTAACCCTTAACAAAATAATTATTAATCTAATCTCAAATCGCGGTCAAGAATATCAATAAATTGATAGCACGCCCGATTAGGATGTTAACGATTCTTTTGCTAAAGTTTATAAACTTCATAAGATGTAAAAGAAGTTAAAATATTTTCTCATTCATTATTCTACCCTAATCCTACGAACCATATCAAGCGGAGAATTACTCGCGCATGATGGAGATAGAAGAAGAAAGGATAGAGAAGGAAATCATAATGCAGAAATTAAATGCAAACTAATTAATCTAATGATCTACCTTTATTAATCAACTTCACAAGTACAAATCCTATGGGTTTAGATTACAAGAAGAAGAACTTGCTCTCGATCTCTACCTCGTAGGAAGTAGATGTTCCGTCGATACCCACGTCGCTCTATCACGTAGAATCGCGGACCTGTCGTGGATCACTTGTTCTTTGACAGTGATTTGCTTCGTGTTAAAAGTGATGATTTCTATGTTTAGCCCACGGTCCTTTATATAGTCACAGAAGATACAAATCCTAGATGTCATATGTGAGGGTTTGTTGAGAAGATCCTACCCACAAAATCCCAAACCCTAACTCCTCAAAACGGCCGCGAAACCGCCGCGTTTTTGGTTTATTTTCCGCGGTTGGGCGGTGGGATAGTGGGATCATTTGATGAAAATTCTTCTGTAGCCTTATAATGACACATGGAAATTGTTGTGATATCTAGAATCTTCATATCTTCTCAGAGTCTCTGCCAGTATTAATTTTATTATTTAATTAAATTTCATCGGCAGATTTTTGATTCCCGGTATCTCGATCTCCTGACCTGAGCAACATCGTGCACAATATCTCCATGAATAATGTTAGTAATATTTTTTATAGAGATATTATTCTAACCATTTATATGATGTTATATCTTTTAAAGAATCTTGATTAGAATATTTGATATGATATGCATAATAAAAATATTATATAAATATTATATGCATATATTTTCCTTCATAATGTTAATTATAATATATAAACATATGGTTAATAGTATTTTGCAGATAAATCCAAATATGTTCTATATTTATAATAAACACCTTTAGATATTTAAATAAAGTAAGGAAAATGTTATATCAAAAGTACGATATTTTCGACTGAACAATCCCCAATCGTGAAAAACGGGGGAAGTTCGAGCCGAACTATGAAGGCCCACACATCATAGACAAAGTCTACCAAGGTGGAGCCTACCTGCTCATGGATATGTATGGCGAAAGGTCGTTCCGGCCAATAAACGGCTGATTCCTCAAAAAGTACTACGCTTGAAGAGTTATGACTTAGGTCAATAGTAGATGACGACGCTTGTGTCCGCTCGCTATTTTCCTGAGTCAGAACTCTAAAAGTAGTACCAAAAGAAAAAACTCCGTCGCCCCTAAACTAATAACGGACCGAAACGTCCCTAAACTAAAAACTCGCCTCAAAATATGGCGATAATGGACCGTCATATTCTTAAACTAACACGTTTAGCCCTACAGTAGATCCCTGTAATAACCACCGTATACAATCCACGGGCATAAAAAATTCATAGCTCTCCCACGTCTTACATGACGTAGACCTTCAGAAAAGATCATGGCCTACAGCTAAGGGTGTGTTACCTTATGGGCTGCCTAAAAAATGGTATGTGCACAATCGAAATGGGTACGGATGAAAACCCGAAAGGGTGCTGTGAGTAAAAACAGGTGGGCTACCGGCGAGCTCGTGAAAACTCGAAAGGACGCAAACTTGTTTTTATAAAAAAATAAGCACTTGCAAAGTCCTCACGACTTTGTAAGAAGAAAACACCCGCGTGAGATTCATACGACTCACAAAGGAGCAACACACTTAGGAATGCATATGATTCCTAAGGAGAAAATGCACTTACGAGATCCTCACGACTCATAAGGAGAATATACCCTTTATAAGAACTCCACGGCTTATAAAATTCAGAAGCCTTATGTCACGTCCCGTGTTCAGTCGAAAATATTGCATTCTTAACACATCAATTTCCTTACTCTTCTTAATCATCTAAGGGTGTTTGTTATAAATATGACACATATTACAGAATCATCTGGAAAATACCAATTACAATGTGTTGTACATTATAACCGGCATTATGAAGGAAATTGTGTGTAAATATTTCACGCATGATATTGTATATCTCAACACATTTTATCGAGATTGTGTGCAGAAAATTATTCAGGTTAAAGAACCGGAATTGCAAATTTGCCGATAAAGCGCAGCAAGTCAAAGAAATAAAATCTGGCAGAGATTCAGAAAAGATAATAAGATTCCAGATATCACATGAAGACCCAAATACCAACACCAGAAGACCCCATGAAAATGATACAAAGATCCCTTCAAACGGCCGCGGAACCGCGGCCGATCCATCCCGATCCGCCGCGGATCCGCGGCCGAGTTGACTCGTCGGTGGTTGAAACTTTTCTAGAGACTTCTATGTAACCTCCTAGCTTCCTCAAGACGCCTCGTAACCACCTAGCCTCTTCTAGAAAGCTCTACATAACAACCAAGCTTATGAAGGAAGCTTAATTTAGGGGCTATAAAAAGGGATCTAGATCTTAATTTTGGGGTGGTTCAAAAAGTTCATTAATTACATAATTGAGCCACAATTACAATTCAATTCAAGTTGAGAGACACAACTTGAGATCCAACCCAAATCCAATCAAATCAAGATCTATTGAGAGCAAAATCAAGCGACAATCGAAGATCATTTATCGCAACGCCAATCGTCATCAAGAGCAATAGATCCGCATCCGATCCACGACTCACGGCGATCGAGCCACGCAAAGATCGACGACAAATTCCCTTTCAAAGGAGCGATCAAGAGCTAGTCTTGTAAACTCAAATTGAGAGGTGTAATTTGAAGGAGATTTAATAAAGGTGATAATTTTAATTCTCGCTTTCTTTACATTCTTGCATTATGAAATTTCTCGTTTTTGATTCTTTAATTTTCATGATGCGTGAGTGAAATCTCCGCTTGTAAAGGAATCGAGAGAATCGGTAGATCTAATGATGATGAAATCCTAAAACTAATGTTAAGTCTTATGAGGATTGTGAAATTTAGAAAAAAAGAATCATCTATGACCTAATTTGGAGCGAGCTCACCATTCTTGATAATTTCGTTGCAAATTATGGATCAAATGATTGATGATCCTCTTTGCTAGAGGCTAGATCCGTATGATGATCAATGAAAAGATAAGGGATAGTGAAAGAGAAACCCTAGTTTCTTCAATGGATCCCTAATATTCATTCATCGTCATCAATCTAGCCACAATTCATCGATAGATAAGATTCGTAATTTTTAGTATACATCATTGCTACTAATTCGATCGATTCCTACAAGCTAGTCTTCATATTCTTGATAATTCAATTTTATTTTGGACACTTTCTTGATTTCTAATTCTTGAACATTTTCTTGATTTTCTTGAAATGACAACTCAATTAAATCTTGGAATACTTTCTTGAATTTTCTTTTCTATTTTCATTTTGACTCATCTAAAGCAAGACCGATCAAATACACGAATCTCTGTGGACGATCCGTTCTCATTAACGAAACTACATCGACACCGTTATTGTTTGCGGTTATAAATTCTTTGATTGTGATTACTTTTCAAAACACAACTAAAACGGTCAATCAAATGGCGTCGTTTCCGGGGATTGTGTGCTATTTTGTTCGTTCTTGTTATTTGAGTTGAAACATTATTATTCCATCAAAAATTTGGATCAAAATCGCATCAAGTGCTTAACGATTAGTTGTGAATTTTGCAAGGAAATCTGGAATCTCTGCGGTAAGGGGAAAATATTCTGGAGCATTCAGAGAGGCCAGTGAAGCAGCAGGAGCATCTATACCAAATTTAGTTCAAAGAACAGATCATCCAATCGCGAAACCGCGGCACATTGCAGCATTTAGCGGCGGATCCACGGCGTTCTTGATGTATTGGAGCTCTATTTTTCTCAGGTATATTTCTTACTTTCTTATCTCCTCTCTGCTCTTGTCCAATAACCATTTTCTGCAGAATTCTTTGCAAAAATTCGCAGCGCCGCTAAACAAATTTGTTGCGTGTTTTGATATTAGTTGTTTGCATATTTTAACACGGAAATAAAGGGGCAAAGACCAAATTCAGATTAGGTAGGGATTTCATTACCCTTCCTAAGCCCCAAAAATCTCAAAACTAGCATCTTCATCACCCCTCATTAACTAAAAAATATCTAGACAAGACTCTAAGGGCCGTCGCGCTCAATTAGGACAGAAGAAGGTCGTGGGTAATCTATTACTTATCCGCATTTCTTCTGTGGTGTCTAAGGCAAGTGTGTCTAAGGAAAGTGGTTATTTAATTAGTCCAGCTACTTACGTAGCGGAGAACCTCCCACTTACCTGGCACTTACCTGGCCACAGGAGGGATAAAGAGACAGTGGAGGATTTATCCTTCGATTTGTCTTTTGGAAGTCTAGGAGCGGTCTAGAGACTTGACCGAGGTGACCATTAGATCTAAAGGTTGCTTGTGCAATTTTTGTGTGATTTTTCAAAATCCGTCTTTTTCAAAACAAACACCAAACCAACTTTTCTCTAATTATCACAAACGATGCCACTTGTGCTAAACCGTTTAGTGCATACTCGGCTGGACACGGGATTCTAGTGCCCGTCTTGTCCGCGTTCCTCCTATCGACTCCGAAGTCGGTAATTCTACATCTAATTTTTCTTCACCCACTACCACATCCACCGCGATGGACGGATTTCTATCAAACTTTAACACCACTCTGCCACAGCCCGCAGGTGCACAGAACCCACCCCACATCTCTCTCCAGGAGAGATGCTACCTTATTCGAGGTCCTCTTCCTACATGTCTTTCCATTCCACTAGCCAACGGTGATAACTTTGAAATCAAATCACAATACATCAATCTTTTACCTAAATTTCATGGGCTCGAGTCTAAGACGCATACGTTTTTATTACCAAATTCGAAAACATATGCGCTATGATGGGTACTTCACAGCTTTCTGTGGATGCTACGCGTCTTCGTCTTCTTTCATTCACTTTATGCGATTTAGCCGAGAAGTGGCTTTATAACACAGCCGCACATTCTATTTCAAACTGGGATGAATTTGTCACAGCATTCGTTAAGAAATTGTATCCCAATTATAAGACCGCCCATGTCCGTAGCGAAATCAATCAATTTACCGAGCTTCCCAATGAACAATTTTGGAAATGTTTTGAACGATTCAAGGATCTGTTAGTCCAATGTCCTCATCACGGAATCCATCGATGGAATCTCTGTCGAATCATATATGAGGGTATTAATCCAGCAACGAAGCAGTTGCTTGAATCCATGTGTCAAGGCAATTTCATGTCTAAAGATGATGGTGAAGCCTGAAAATTTTTAGAAGATTTCGCTGAAAAACTTTGCAATGGGAGAGTGTTAGTCAATCATCGTCTAGGGGTGGTATCCATCAACTGGATGTTTCCATAGGAGTCAAAGCTGAAATGGCGGCAATGCAAAAGAAACTTGAAGCTATGGAACACAAATTTTTATTAGCCTCCCTAAACCAGATGACACTCCCTAAAACTGCTTGTGGATGCTGTTCTGATCCATCACATTTGACGGAAGAATGTCCTTTGAACTCTCCGTTTCAAAGTCAAGAGCACACTAATGCTTCTTTCCATCAAACACCTAGAAACGATCCTTATTCTTCCACTTATAATCAGGGTTGGAGGAATCACCCAAATTTTGCTTGGAACCAACACCAAACTCAAAATACGGTTCCAAACCAAAATAATTTCCAAAGGGTCCCTCCACAACAACAACAACCACTATAACTGAGTCAGCACCTCTTTCAACCACAAAATTTTCAAAATCGGGTCAACACTTCTGCACCATATAATAATTTTTTTGCAATTGACCGGTACCAATAACTCTTCTTCTCTCGAACAAACCATGAATTTGCTTCTAAACAATTTCATGCAAGTTTCGATCGATATAAAGTCTTCTGTCGATAATATAAAGAAGGACTCTGCCTCCCACGGTAAGAGTATTAAATTGATAGAAGCACAAATTGCACGATTAAATGTCGAAATGTGTGCTAGAGAGAAAGGGAAACTTCCATCTCAACCCTTACCGAATCCTGGGCATTCACAACACTACAATGTGAATGCCATCACAACGTTGAGATCTGGAAGAGTGCTGAATAATCAAGTCGGTGAAAAGATTGATGATCATAATGAAATAATCAATGACACCCCGGCTTCCACTTCTGACCCCACTTCCACTTCGTCTACCCCACCACCTTTTTGCGAGCCTATTCTCCATTTTTCTCAAGGCTTGAACCCTTAGCCCACTTCTTCTAGTCCACCATATTCGATCCCCACCTCAATTATGGGATCTGTTCCACCCACACTGCCTTCTCCAATGTCGGACCAAGCTCTCATTGCTCAAGCTCCTTATCCGAATCGGTTAAGGGGAAACAAAATGAGTCCACATATGGAGAATATTATGGAACTGTTTAAACAGGTTAACATCAACATCCCTCTCTTAGATGTTATACAACAAATTCCGTCTTATGCGAAAAATCTTAAGGAATTGTGCACTAGGAAGAGGAAGACTCAAGTGCCCTAAAAGGTATTCATGACAAATAATGTTTGCACAGATTTTACCCTACAATTACCAAAGAAACGTAAGGACCCTGGCTGTCCTACAATCTCGATTTCTATTGGGGGTATAAACATTAATCGTGCTTTAGTTGACCTTGGCGCAAGTGTTAACCTGCTTCCATATTCTGTTTACGAGCAGCTAGGGATTGGAGAAATAAAACCAGTTCATTGTACTCTCCAAATGGAAGACCGATCAATCACTAAACCTAGGGATGAACTTGAGGATGTGTTGATAAAAGTCGGGGAATTTATATTCCATGTGGACTTCATTGTTCTTGATACACAACCTGTAGCAAACACACGGAACCAAATTCCGGTGATTCTTGGTTGACCTTTCCTAGCCACTTCCAATGCTGTCATTAATTGTCGAAACGGCTCTATGACCCTATCCTTCGGGAAGATGTCAATTGAGCTGAGCATTTACAAGATTGGAAGTCAGTCATCTGAACCCTCTGCTCATATTCTTGATGTCTGTTCTGTCCACGAGATAGCTTCTGAAAGCTGTAAGGTTGATGAACTTTGCTTTGATGATCTCGACGACATTAGCACATCAATGCTTGATCTTCCACTTGCACATAGTGAGGACACCTTTGATGAGTCCACCCCTGAGTCTGAACCTTTTGACTCTTCACCTTCCGAGTCTGTATCCTTTGCAGACTATGAGCTTCTTCGTGAATCTGAATATCATTCGCTTACCCCACCTTCTATTGCCTCTCCGCTGACATTAGATCTCAAATTACTACCTTCTCATCATAAATATGCATATTTAGGTGAGAATGAGTCTTTACCTGTGATCATATCCGCTTCTCTGGCCTCAGAGCAAGAGAATGCCCTTTTGATGATATTGAGATCTAATAGGCAAGCATTTGGTTGGACAATGACTGATATAAAAGGGATAGTCCCTTGATTGTTGAACATCATATACATTTGATAGATGAAGCCAAGCCAACCCGAGAACCACAGAGACGGCTGAATCCCGTCATGAAGGATGCGGTAAAGAAAGAAATCGTTAAATGCCTTGACATTGGTATCATTTACCCAATCTCTAATAGCCAATGGGTAAGTCCAATTCATGTAGTCCCTAAGAAATCCGGCATCATGGTCATAACAAATGAGTCAAATGAGTTAATCCAGACACGCGCTCAAACTGGGTGGCGTGTATGTATTGATTATAGAAAACTCAATGCTGCAACGAGGAAAGACCACTTTCCTCTACCTTTCATTGACCAGATGTTAGAACGCTTAGCTGAACGTGAATATTATTGTTTCATGGACGGATGCTCTGGCAATAACCAGGTCCCTATTGCCGAAAAGGATCAAGATAAAACCACATTTACTTGTCATTTCGGTACTTTTTCTTACAGACGCATTCCCTTTGGGTTATGCAATGCTCCGGCTACATTTCAGCGGTGTATGATGGGGATATTCTCGGACATGGTCGAGAATTTTCTGGAGATTTTCATAGACTATTTCTCGATATTCGGAGATTCTTTTGATGACTGCCTGTCTCATCTTGACGTAGTTCTTACTCGTTGTAAAGAGAAGAACTTAACTATGAATTGGGGAAAATGCCATTTCATGGTCCAAGAAGGTATCGTTGGAAATGTCATTTCACGAAAAGGCATTGAGGTTGACAGAGCTAAAATAGATGTCATTCATAACCTTCCTCATCCCAAATGCGTCAAAGATATACGATCTTTCCTTAGCCATGCAGGCTTTTACAGGAGATTCATTAAGGAATTTAGCAAAATTGCTAGACCCTCAACTCTTCTCTTGGACAAGGACACAACCTTTCACTTTGACTCGGATTGTGAGGCTGCATTTGACTCACTTAAGAATTCCCACACTACAGCTCTCGTTCTATCATCTCCTGATTGGAACCACCAGTTTGAGCTTATATGTGATGCATCAGATTTTGTCGTTGGTGCAGTCTTAGGACAGCACATTGAGAAGATGCCACATGTGATTTATTATGCAAGTAAGTCCCTAAATGATGCTCAAATTAATTATACAACTACCAAAAAAGAACTCTTAGCAGTTATATTTGCATTAGAAAAATTCGGGCCTTACTTGATTGGCTTACCAATTGTTGTGTACACTGATCACTCTGCTTTGAAACATCTTTTATCTAAGAAGGATGCTAATGGTAGGTTAATACATTGGATCCTTCTATTACAAGAATTTGATCTTGTTATACGAGATAAGAAAGGATGTGAAAACGTAGAAGCCGACCATCTTTCGCGCCTCTCTTCTTCTTCACCAACTGTGACCTTGACAATTAATGATTCTTTTCCGGACGAATAACTCTTGAACGTATCCAGTGAACCTTGGTTCGGGGATATTGTGAATTATCTTGCAATAGGACTTATTTCCCGCGAATGGTCGAAACAGGACAAACATCAATTTCTATCCCAAGTAAAACACTTTTACTGGGATGAACCTATTTGTGTAAGTATTGTCCTGACTAAATTATTCGCAAATGTGTTCTTAATGAAGAATTCAAGAGTGTTTTGTCCTTCTGTCATGATCAGGCATGCGGAGGTCATTTTGGTCCTCGAAAGACGGCGGAGAAGGTTTTGCAATGCGGTTTTTACTGGCCTACACTATTCAAAGATGCATTTGATCATTGCAAAACCTGTCCACAATGTCAACACACGGGTCGGATTTCTAAAAGAAATGAGATGCCACTTCAACCGATCTTGGTGGTTGAGATTTTCGACGTTTGGGGTATTGATTTTATGGGTCCTTTTCCCAACTCTTTTGGGAATTTGTATATATTTCTTGCGGTTGATTACGTCTCGAAATGGGTGGAAGCTATTCCTTGTTGCACTAATGACAACAAGGTTGTCATTAAATTCCTTAAAGAAAATATCTTTTTACGATTTGGCCACCCACGCGCTATCATTAGCGATAACGGGATGCATTTCTGTAATCGGTCTTTCGAGACTTTAATGCGGAAATATGCAATCAACCACAAACTTTCCACACACTATCATCCCCAAACGAGCGGGAAAGCTGAGATTTCCAACAGGCAATTCAAACTAATTCTGGAGAAGACTGTTTCTAAAAATCGTAAAGATTGGTCAACCAAATTGAAGGATGCTCTTTGGGCATTCCGTACTGCATATAAAACTGATCTAGGTATGTCTCCATATCGCCTAGTGTTTGGTTAGGCTTGCCACCTTGCAGTCGAGATTGATCATAAAGCAATGTGGGCCATTAAAGAGCTGAACTTTGACTTAAATCAAGCCTGCAACTTTCGGAAGCTGCAATTAAACGAACTAAGCGAACTCCGCGATGAAGCTTATGATAATGTTGTGATAGTAAAGAATCGGACTAAGGTATTTCACGATAAAAACATTTTGAGAAAAACTTTTACAACAGGTCAACAAGTCCTTCTTTACTATTCACGTCTCCATCTTCATGCGGGTAAGCTACGATCTCGTTGGAAAGGACCATTTGTTGTGCGGTATGTATACCCGCACGGGGCAGTTGAGGTTGAAAATGTTGAAAACGGTACAATTTTCAAAGTGAATGGACATAGATTAAAACCGTATTTTTTCACTGACCCCACGGAGGAGCTCCTATTTTTACAGGAGCCACTTTATCTTGACTAAAATTCCTCCGTCTCACCTCCATGTCTTGAAAAATACTGTATTATCTTTAGAATGAAGGTGAGTAATAAAAGAATAACTTTGGGGGAGATTTTCATGTTCATATATTATTGCCCCCGTTAATAAATTTCCTCCCAAATCTACAGGTTTCTGAGATTTAACAGATGGCAACGGTGAGGACACTGTTGTAAACAGGTTTGGGAGAGGTTTGTGCCTATTTACACATCACTTTGCATCATACTTTGCATAAGCACAAAACATATATAAAAATATATATATTTAATATTTAAAAATTTATAATAAAAGATTAGAAAGTGAAATATTACATTTAAAAGATTGGAAAAATTTAAGAAAACCAAGAAAGTTAGATGTTTTTTTAGACGATACTAGTAATAAGTAGTTATGAGCCGTTGTCCCAAGGGTTTGTAAGATGAAGGAAGTCACTAATCTGAGGATGGAAATAAGTCTGAAAAATAGTTCCTATTCTGGAAGCCAAACATTTGAATGTTGATACCCTACTATACGCACTTACACACGTCTTGAAACTCGTGATAGTAGAGGATACCTTGAAATGCTCTTGTCTAAAAGCCAAAAATATGAAGGAAATAATAAATGAACAATAAAAGATAAAATGGTGAAGAAAAATGAACACTGGTTTTGTAATCACCAAGGCAGCATAAAAAAAATATAGCGAGGTTGCTTCATCACCTGGTGTCTTAGACCAACTGGTTTGGGAGTCACTGCTAAGCCTTAAGTGTTGCAAGATGAGGAAAACAGAAAATACGCCTATTATGTGAACAGATTTAGTAATCGGTCGGTTTTTATCTCAAGAAATATTAACGGTCGCATGAAAAATGTGTGAGCAATTCCATCTAAATATTCACCGACTAAAAGTACTGAGGTAGATAGACAAGAGTATGATAACTTGAATTGAATTATCCGATTGTAGTGATGTCTTTTATACACATGTAGGGGTATATGATCGGTGTTTCTATGAAAGGTAGGAATGAAGGATAAAGGCGATGGTTTATTGAGGGATGATGTGATTTCTAACATCTTCTCATGACTATTAAAATAGGGCTCATGACAACTGAAAAGCTAGTATAAGTTGAAAACTCTGATTTTCAAGTTCTTTCTTTTATAATTCTTATCTCTATATGTAACTTTCACAGTCTTCCTTTTATTATAGGATTTTGTGGGTGCAATCCACTGAAAACCCTCAGGAGACAACACTCCTCCTACTAGGGACACCTAGAGGTTTAAAGGCTTGTTGCGTGTGCTCAGTGCAATCGTGTTGCCTACGAAAGTGTGCTAGTTAGTTTTTCTTCATAAAATTCTCTCCTTCTCTTGAATAAAAGATATTTGCTCGAGACGACCAAAATTATATTTGGGGGAATTTGTTCAGTCAAAAATATTGCATTTTTAACACATCGATTTCCCTACTCTTCTTAATCATCTAAGGGTGTTTGATATAAATATGACACATATTACAGAATCATCTGAAAAATACCAATTACCATGTGTTGTACATTATAACCGGCATTATGAAGGAAATTGTGTGTAAATATTTCCCGCATGATATTGTATATCTCAACACATTTTATCGAGATTGTGTGCAGAAAATTATTCAGGTCAAAGAACTGGAATCGCAAATTTGCCGATAAAGCGAAGCAAGTCAAAGAAATAAAATCTAGCAGAGATTCAAAAAAGATAATAAGATTCCAGATATCACATGAAGACCCAAATACCAACACCAGAAGACCCCATGAAAATGATACAGAGATCCCTTCAAACGGCCGCGGAACCGCGGCCGATCCAGCCCGATCCGCCGCGGATCCACGGCCGAGTTGACTCGTCGGCGGTTGAAACTTTTCTAGAGACTTCTATGTAACCTCCTAGCTTCCTCAAGACGCCTCGTAACCACCTAGGTTCTTCTAGAAGGCTCTGCATAACAACCAAGCTTATGAAGGAAGCTTAATTTGGGGGCTATAAAAAGGGATCTAGATCTTAATTTTGGGGTGGTTCAAAAAGTTGTTCATTTATTACACAATTGAGTCACAATTATAATTCAATTAAAGTTGAGTGACACAACTTGAGATCCAACCCAAATCCAATCAAATCAAGATCTATTGAGAGCAAAATCAAGCGACAATCGAAGATCCTTAATCGCAACGCCAATCGTCATCAAGAGCAAGAGATCCGTATCCGATCCACGACTCACGGCGATCGAGCCACGCAAAGATCGACGACAAATTCCCTTTCAAAGGAGCGATCGAGAGCTAGTCTTGTAAACTCAAATTGAGAGGTGTAACTTGAAGGAGATTTAATAAAGGTGATAATTTTAATTCTCGCTTTCTTTACATTCTTGCATTATGAAATTTCTCGCTCTTGATTCTTTAATTTTCATGATGCGTGAGTGAAATCTCCGCTTGTAAAGGAATCGAGAGAATCAGTAGATCTAATGATGATGAAATCCTAATACTAATCTTAAGTCTTATGAGGATTGTGAAATTTAGGAAAAAGAATCATCTATGGCCTAATTTGGAGCGAGATCACCATTCTTGATAATTTCGTTGCAAATTAGGGATCAAATTATTGATGATCCTCTTTGCTAGAGGCTAGATCCGTATGATGATCAATGAAAAGATAAGGGATAGTGAAAGAGAAACCCTAGTTTCTTCATCTTAGTTATGTATATGCCCTAGAGGCCATTGTTGTACATATGATGTATATTATAATGGATTCTTGGATATATATAGAGAGGACTTTCTTGCTCGTCATGATAGTATGCTATTTGGTTTTACTTTATCTTAACATGTTGACTTGTATTGGTTTACTGTTTTTCTCTCACATGTTGATAAAGCCCTTAGGATCTGTACTCGACTACTGGGACTATGATGAGATCATACTAGTGGGGCCATGGTAGTCGATGAGTACATCATATAACTGTTCCTAGTCGAGGGTATATCGAGACAGGGCATCGATACACCAGAGTAGACTAGCGTATACGCATCTTGACCCATATGATGGGCGATGGATGATCCCATATCCATCGGTGTTTGACATCAGAGATGGTGTACGGGTGCTCAGTGGAGACTGGGTACACTGGACGGACTCGCCGAGAACTCCCAGATGGTGATATACCACACGTCAGATGGCAGTTCTCCGGTGACACTGGTACAGGGTAGTCAGTAGACCCGAGATCGTCATAGAGTCTTGTGTGATACCCACTGTGCTTTGATTTCCACCTTACCACGTCCAAGAGGGCGTGCAAAACGGTGGCTTTTGGGTACAGTCCCGAATCACATGGAGGCAATGAGCGATAGGAGGGGATTCGTCTCTCCCGGTATAGGGAGTTGATGTTGTGCTGTGTTCGATTGGCTATAACTTGAAGTCCCTGGCCAAGGATGATATAGAGATTTACTGGTAAGTGTTACTAGTAGTTTCTCGACCCGTTATGACCCACACATCGACACGACTTATCGGTTACTGGGGTCTGACGTATACCACCCCTAGACTTGATATGCGACATATCAGACGAAGAGACCTGACTGTACGGGAGTGTTACTGGTTGGATTCATAGGAGAACGTACATGCTAGCTTGTTGATCTTCTGATCGCTCAATACCTGGGTGGCTGTTACGTTTAGCTGACCGCTTGCAGCTTGTGGGTGTTTGATATGATCATCACCTACTACCGGCGTATTAACGATTCTTTAGAGTCCTACACAGAGGTTTCTTGGTTCAGGCAAAACGGAGTGGAGGCACATATGAGATATGTGCAGGACTGAGGATAATACGATATGGGATACCGTATTATATTCTCGCGATATTTAGATATGAACCGTATCATCGGATCAAGTGTTAATTCTATGAATCGGTACATGATATATTAGTTGGTTATATTCGATATAACCGGATTGTCGGATCAAGTGTTGATTCGATGATTTAATGTATAATAATATATATGATATATTGTATTACATTATCTAATATTGGCTCGCTTTATTATTTCATTTTCTCACCGGATGATACATTGATATATATGCGATATATATTAATTGTATTATTTTCTTTTGTTACAGATATATAATATATATGTGATATATATTAAAGTAACATGATATCATTAATAATGAAACATGTTTAGTGATGATTAAATGAGGTTAGGGTTTGATTAGGGTTAGTTGCTTCATGCACCTTCTAGAAGCTTTTCTTTTGTCATGAAGAAGATATTATGACAGATATTTTCTTATGACTCATATCTTAACCCAACCAAACACTAGCCTTAGTTAACTCTCTACAAGGGTTATCCTAGTCATCATTAACCATGGTTGCATTATTATTCATATACTCATTTTCATTATTCATGACAAAAGGGATTATCTTTTTCATTCATCATATTCTTCTCTCTTAGCTTTGAGAAAGCTTACTTGATTTTCCTTTTGTGATGTTTTCATGTGAGATTATGATATAAAAAGATAGCATAAATACTACTCCATCATCCTCATCTAATCTAGCCCATTAGATTAGAGTGTTCACCTCATTAGAGTGAGAGAGCTTGAGTTATTGCAACTTCGACGTAGATCATCGGAGAAAAGGAATACCACAAGCTAGCATGGATCGTTCGAGTCGTGGAGCCTCTCTTGAGTCCGGAAGATCGTGGATCGCGGCGAAGGGACTTCTACTCGGAGCTTATGAAGCGAAGGAGCGGACTACAAAAGTTGTAATCCCTCACACTTAGTGATAAAGTTGTTATCTTGCATGTTAAACCCTAATAATCTAGCAAAGATCCCGGCTTTGGGTTGTTCGGCACGTCTAAATTTTTATCCGGGCATGTTTGATGCCTTATGAACATTCACAAGAGTGCCTAGGAACCCTACAGTGGTATCAGAGCCTAGATAGAGCATTAGGCGACGTGTTTACGAAGTTAAAACTCCGATCGAACCCGAACCGACAAAAATGAACCCTTCTCTGGATATTTTTTAAAAACTGTGATTTTTCAGAATTAAAAATTCCTAAAAAATTCAGCAGGGAAATATAAGCACAAAAGTGAAAAAACGAGTGCATACACCGTACGAACCGCCGCGGAACCGCGGCCGTACCGCGCTTGGACCGCGGTTCCGCGGCCGTACGGAGGAGATATTCACTCGTTTTTGCACTGTTATATGTATTTCTGTATTTACTATTTTTTTGGGTATTTTTAATCTGACTCAAGTGTTGAGTGTTCTGGGGTTTATTTTGTAATCGTTGATTCGATCGAAAAATTTAATTTTGTGGTGTTTTCCGGATATTTAGAAACTGTTAAAAAGTTCGAGCGGATAGCATTAACTCACTTTTTCCCGGCACGAAAAACATTCAAGTGTTGAATTTTTATCGGGTTTAAATCTTTCGGAAAAATGTGCAAGTAATGCGGTGAACCGTCTAGAAGACAACAAACCTTAACTCGATTATGTGACCGTCTTGAACTGCCTCTAAACCTTAGGATTTGGGGCAGTACGGCGTGCCACATGTGAGGCGTTGGCTTGACCCTTCTACGGCTGGATCATCGGTGTTGTGACAGTTTCTGGGATTATTTGAACTCCGCTCAAGTGTTGAGCTATTTAGGAAATTTTGGGTATTTGATTATCTTTTCGGAAAGTTTAATACTGTCTATTTATCTGGAATGTGATACAATATGTGGAATTCGTATAGTTAGGCATGAAATGCGAAGTATGTGATATTTCGGATTTACGATGTCTAAAGTGATTGTGGATTCCAAATATTGTAGTTTTACACTTTCTTTTCTGTGACCGTAAGTGTAATATGTGATATCGCCGGTTTCGTTGCTATATGTCAATGACAATTGGGATGCGCATATTTACTTACGTTGATGACATGTGATGTTATGTGTTGCTGGATATATTATATTGGATCGTCGCGTTTTGAATAGCCGGGGGTTTTTATATGAGATGAGAGTTTTTATTTTCATTCATGTAAAATTCATTTGTATGTAATATTCTTTTATTGGGGCACTTCCGGGATGAGGTTGATGTCACCATTTTATATTATTTACTTTTCCGCATTAGGTAGACCCAAGGAGGGGAGCACAAGTAACCGGGTTCTAGGGTCCAGTGGGAGGCCATCTCGAGGAGTCGAGACCGAGTCTCCTAACCCTAGAATTGGCAGAGTTACTTGCCGCTCTCGTAGGGGTCTTGGGATGTGGGATTGACTATTCATCGCGACCGTGGAATCCGTGTTTTATACCGACTCGTATTGAAAACACGGATATCCTAGTATATCCAATATTTCATATATGTTCTTCTGCTACAATGTTCTGTGATGAGATCAAATTACTGCCTGAGACGAATGCTTATACTATATATATATATATATATATATATATATATATATATATATGCTGATATATAAATATTACTGTTTTCGTTTCTTCTGTAATGCTTAGGAAGCATAAGCTGATGGGATTTTTATTAATAAGGTTAATAAAAGGAAAAAGAAACCTAAAAGATGTTTTAGAATCAAAACTTTATAAAAAGGGTAGCTACAGTTTTGCTTTGCATAGCGGTATATATGATATGCCCTGCACCTTATTCGATGAGGAAAGAGCCGAGATCGCTTCACCGGGAGTGACCTCTTTAGCGAAACTGGCAGATGCTACAAACTCGCGGTTTAGTTTTTGACAGCTTATATAGTTCTTGCTTTGCACAGCGATATATATGATATATCATGGACCTTATTCGATGGGAAAAGAGCCGAGATCCCTTCAACGGGAGTGACCTCTTTAGCGAAACTAGAAGCCTCAAAAACACACCTTTTCAAAAACTACTCGATTCTACGACGATATCAAGTTCATTACGCAATAGGTTTCAGAAAAACCTGTCGTAGCACTCCGTCATTTCAGATAAGTCCTACTTAGTATTCGTGCTACGTTTGTTGGCCTGCGTCAAGGCGTAGTGTGCGGTAGCTAACTAGTATTTATCTGCTTATGCATATGATGTAGATTGGATTAGGGTAGTCGTACGACTTTGTTGGCCTGCGTCAAGGGTCGTGCGGGTCGGTTTAATTCAATCAAGAAATGACGGGTTGAACTTGACTAGCGCACTATGATTTGTTGGCCTGCGTCAAGGTCATGGGACGCTAGGGGCAAAACATTATCGGGAATTTCAAGTGTTGAAATTTTCAATGAGATTGCATACCTCCTATGAGATAGTTGGATCCCGATACCCACTGCGAGTAAATGTTACTCCTGGGAGAGTTTTACACAGGACAATTAGCCGATCAAGTAGGTGTCTAGAAAAGTGTTAACGAGGTTACGCCTCTGGGAAAATGAGGTTTACTTTAATTAGGTCCGTGCGAAAGCACGGGGAACCTCCCTCTAGTACCGACACTGATCTGGCTGAAAGATTGACGAAATTGTAGGGTGTACTTAATCCCGACTAATCTTACCTTTTAGGGTTTGAAGGAAGATTTGATAAAAATAGTGGGAGACATCCTGATTAGATAAGATAATAACCAATCTAATCTTGCAAGAGCATACGCTAAAGTGTTTTCTTCTCTCTCTCTCCAGGTAGAGACCATGTCGGGCCATAATCAAGATAATAATATGGATGTATTGACTGAACCCGCTTATTATACTGAGCAGGGGAACGTTGGACCCGTTCTTTCTTATAAGAGTTATAAGACTGAACAGGAAACAGGAGAATATCTGGATTCTCAAGCCGCCCAAAAGAACATGCATGCTGATGCATCTTCTTCGGGTGTGTTAGTTATTGAGAATTGTTTCTCAGTTCACCCTACGTCATGGGTATTAGATACCGGATCAGGATCCCACATATGTAAATTACTACATTGGCTACGGAAAGGTAGAGGACTGGGAAAAGGTGATCATTCCGTTCAAATAGGGAACGGTGCAAGTATTGCAGCCAAAGCAATTGGCGAATATCACCTAGTATTGCCAAGTCGTAATACACTAATTCTAAATGAGTGCTATTATATACCGAACATGATGTGCAACATTATATCAGTTTCTTTATTAAGTAAAGAAGGATATAATTTTGTAGTAAAGGATAATGTTATGAACATATTCGTAGATCAAAAGTTGATTGCATCAGGCTCGTTACATAATGGCATATTCATTCTCAATCAAAATACAGTCTTCAATATACAAAACACACACAAGAGGAAAAGTTCAGAAATGAACGAATCCTTCTTGTGGCATTGTAGACTTGGTCATATCAATGCGACACGACAGGCTAAGTTACATAAGGATGGATATTTGAATCCGTTCGAATTATCATCTTATGATACTTTCCATTCATGTCTCAAAGGAAAAATGACCAAAGCTCCGTTTAGTGGACACGGAGAAAGAGTTACGGAACTCTTAGGACTGGTACATAGTGATATATGCGGTCCCATATCTACGCATGCCAGGAACGGTTCTTCCTACTTCATTACATTCACTGACGATCTCTCTAGATACGGACATGTGTTCCTAATAAAACACAAGTCTGAAGCTTTTGAGAAATTCAGAGAATATAACCACGAAGTAGAGAACCAAACGGGCAAAAGTATTAAGATCTTTCGATCTGATCGAGAAGGAGAATACTTAAGCAATGAGTTCCTAGATTATCTAAAAGAGAATGGGATTCTCTCTCAGCTTACTCCTCCTTATACACCACAGCACAACGGTGTATCGGAGCGGAGGAATCGCACCCTATTAGATATGGTGCGCTCTATGATGAGTACAACTGAGTTACCTATTTCCTTCTGGGGATATGCACTGGAAACAGCTGCAGACCTATTGAATATGGTTCCCACCAAATTGGTGCCAACCACTCCATATGAGATATGGAAAGGAAAGAGACCATATCTTAATTATGTTAGGATATGGGGTTGTCCGGCATATGTGAAAACACAAAATTCGGACAAACTCGGCGCAAGGTCTATTCTGTGCAAGTTTATTGGATATCCCAAACATTCACGCGGGTATATCTTCTACCACACCGAAGAACAAAAGGTGTTTGTTTCTCGGCATGCCACCTTTTTAGAAAAGGAATTTCTTACAAAAGAAATTAGTGGCAATGAGGTAGAACTGGAAGAAGTTCCAGCAGAACAAACTACAACAGATGATTTAGTGGAACCAGAGGATTCAGTAGTACCCGACGAACCCCAGCCTCTCCGCCAATCTAGTAGGGTTTCTCGTCCACCTGAGAGATACTACGGTTTTCTCATTGATGGTGGAAGCGAGGATTGCATCATGGATGATGATGAACCGACTAGTTTCGAGCAGGCCATCACGAGTGGTGACTCTGTGAAATGGCTTGATGCAATGCGGTCTGAGATGGAATCAATGTACACCAACAAAGTATGGACTTTGGAAAATGCTCCTGAAGGGGTAAAACCCATTGGGAGCAAGTGGATCTTTAAAAAGAAATTTGGTGTAGATGGAAAAGTTGAGACTTTCAAAGCTAGACTTGTAGCAAAGGGTTTTCGTCAACGACTAGGTGTGGATTATGACGAAACCTTTTCTCCAGTGGCTATGCTTAAGTCCATCCGGATCTTACTTGCCATTGCTGCATACCATGACTACGAAATCTGGCAAATGGATGTTAAGACCGCCTTTCTAAACGGTGATTTAGAAGAGTGCGTGTACATGACTCAGCCAGACGGCTTCGTAGATAGTGGGAGCAGCGGAAAGGTGTGCAAACTGCTTAAATCCATTTATGGGTTAAAGCAAGCATCGCGGAGTTGGAACATCTGTTTTGATGTAGTAGTCAAAGAGTTTGACTTCATCAAAAATATAGATGAACCTTGTATTTATAAGAAGGTAGCAGAGGGTAAGGTTGTCTTCCTCGTATTGTACGTGGATGACATACTCTTGATAGGAAATGATATTCCTATGCTGCAATCAGTAAAGCTCTTCTTATCACAAAGATTCTCAATGAAAGATCTAGGTGATGCCTCCTGCATATTGGGAATCATGATCTATAGAGATAGATCTAAACGGATACTGGGATTGTCCCAATCCAGGTACATTGACACCATACTAAAGAGGTTTAGTTTGGAAGAATCCAAGCGTGGGAACCAACCCATGATCTCTGGACTCGCTCTCTCCAAAGAGATGTCTCCCAAGACTGATTTGGAGAGAGCTCGCATGCAAGGGATACCCTATGCTTCGGCAGTAGGCTCTATCATGTATGTGATGCTATGTACCAGACCCGATATAGCATACTCACTAAGTGTAGTGAGTCGGTATCAAGCAGATCCTGGAGAGAGTCACTGGACAGCTGTGAAGAGCATTCTCAAGTACTTACGAAGGACTAAGGAGATGTTCTTGGTGTATGGTAATGGAGAACTCCAGGCGGAGTCCTTTACCGATTCCAGCTTCCAAAGTGATAAGGACGACTCTAAGTCGCACTCGGGATTTGTCTTTACCCTCAATGGAGGGGCGGTATGTTGGAAGAGTTCCAAACAGGATACCGTTGCAGACTCGACGATGGAGGCTGAATACATCGCTGCCAACGATGCAGCCAAAGAGGCTGTCTGGATCAAGAAGTTCATTAGTGAACATGGTGTGGTTCCATCCATTGAGCATCCAATACCTCTGTATTGCGATAACAATGAAGTTGTGGCTTTGGCCAAGGAACCCAGGTCCCATCAAAAGTCCAGACATATTCTTAGGCGGTATCACCTGATCAGGGAGATAGTTGATCGCAGGGAGATCGAGGTCAGGAGAGTAGATACGAAGGACAACACTTCAGATCCATTCATGAAGGCTATTCCCCAGATACAGTTTGAGAGATTATTCGGGATGCTAGGTATGAGATACTACAGCAGCTGGCCTTAGTGCAAGTGGGAGATTGTTAGTTATGTATATGCCCTAGAGGCCACTGTTGTACATATGATGTATATTATAATGGATGCTTGGATATATATAGAGAGGACTTTCTTGCTCGTCATGATAGTATGCTATTTGGTTTTACTTTATCTTAACATGTTGACTTGTATTGGTTTACTGTTTTTCTCTCACATGTTGATAAAGCCCTTAGGATCTGTACTCGACTACTAGGACTATGATGAGATCATACTAGTGGGGCCATGGTAGTCGATAAGTACATCCTATAACTGTTCCTAGTCAAGGGTATATCGAGACAGGGCATCGATACACCAGAGTAGACTAGCGTATACGCATCTTGACCCATATGATGGGCGATAGATGATCCAATATCCATCGGTGTTTGACATCAGAGATGGTGTACGGGTGCTCAGTGGAGACTGGGTACACTGGATGGACTCGCCGAGAACACCCAGATGGTGATATACCACACGTCAGATGGCAGTTCTCCGGTGACACTGGTACAGGGTAGTCTGTAGACCCGAGATCGTCATAGAGTCTTGTGTGATTCCCACTGTGCTTTGATTTCCACCTTACCACGTCCAAGAGGGCGTGCAAAACGGTGGCTTTTGGGTACAGTCCCGAATCACATGGAGGCAATGAGCGATAGGAGGGGATTCGTCTCTCCCGGTATAGGGAGTTGATATTGTGCTGTGTTCGATTGGCTATAACTGGAAGTCCCTGGCCAAGGCTGATATAGAGATTTACTGGTAAGTGTTACGAGTAGTTTCTCGACCCGTTATGAGCCACACATCGACACGACTTATCGGTTACTGGGGTCTCACGTATACCACCTTAGACTTGATATGCAACATATCAGACGAAGAGACCTGACTGTACGGGAGTGTTACTGGTTGGATTCACAGGAGAACGTACATGCTAGCTTGTTGATCTTCTGATCGCTCAATACCTGGGTGGCTGTTACGTTTAGCTGACCGCTTGCAGCTTGTGGGTGTTTAATATGATCATCACCTGCTACCGGCGTATTGACGATTCTTTAGAGTCCTACACAGAGGTTTCTTGGCTCAGGCAAAACGGAGTGGAGGCACATATGAGATATGTGCAGGACCGAGGATAATGCGATATGAGATACCGTATTATATTCTCACGATATTTAGATATGAACCGGATCATCGGATCAAGTGTTGATTCGATGAATCGGTACATGATATATTAGTCGGTTATATTCGATATAACCGGATTGTCGGATCAAGTGTTGATTCGATGATTTAATGTATAATAATATATATGATATATTGTATTACATTATCTAATATTGGCTCGCTTTATTATTTCATTTTCTCACCGGATGATACATTGATATATATGCGATATATATTAATTGTATTATTTTCTTTTGTTACAAATATATAATATATATGTGATATATATTAAAGTAACATGATATGATTAATAATGAAACATGTTTAGTGATGATTAAATGAGGTTAGGGTTTGATTACGGTTAGTTGCTTCATGCACCTTCTAGAAGCTTTTCTTTTGTCATGAAGAAGATATTATGATAGATATTTTCTTATGACTCATATCTTAACCCAACCAAACCCTAGCCTTAGTTAACTCTCTACAAGGGTTATCCTAGTCATCATTAACCATGGTTGCATTATTATTCATATACTCATTTTCATTATTCATGACAAAAGGGATTATCTTTTTCATTCATCATCTTCTTCTCTCTTAGCTTTGAGAAAGCTTACTTGATTTTCCTTTTGTGATGTTTTCATGTGAGATTATGATTTAAAAAGATAGCATAAATACTACTCCATCATCCTCATTTAATCTAGCCCATTAGATTAGGGTGTTCACCTCATTAGAGTGAGAGAGATTGAGTTATTGCAACTTCGACGTAGATCATCGGAGAAAAGGAATACCACAAGCTAGCATGGATCGTTCGAGTCGTGGAGCCTCTCTTGAGTCCGGAAGATCGTGGATCGCGGCGAAGGGACTTCTACTCGGAGCTTATGAAGCGAAGGAGCGGACTACAAAGGTTGTAATCCCTCACACTTAATGATAAAGTTGTTATCTTGCATGTTAAACCCTAATAATCTAGCAAACATCCCGGCTTTGGGTTGTTCGGCACGTCTAAATTTTTATCCGGGCATGTTTGATGCCTTATGAACCTTCACAAGAGTGCCTAGGAACCCTACACTTCAATAGATCCCTAATATTCATTCATCGCCATCAATCTAGCTACAATTCATCAATAGATAAGATTCGTAATTTTTAGTATTCATCATTGCTACTAATTCGATCGATTCCTACAAGCTATTATTCATATTCTTGATAATTCAATTTGATTTTGGACACTTTCTTGATTTCTAATTCTTGAAAATTTTCTTGATTTTCTTGAAATGACAACTCAATTAAATCTTGGAATACTTTCTTGAATTTTCTTTTCTATTTTCATTTTGACTCATCTAATGCAAGACCGATCAAATACACGAATCTCTGTGGACGATCCATTCTCATTAACGAAACTACATCGACGCCATTATTGATTGCGGTTATAAATTCTTTGATTGTGATTACTTTTCGAAACACAACTAAGACGATCAAACACCCTGCTTTCCAGTAGACGAAAACGGTGACGTGGCAGGCCGCAACGTATTTACTAAGAAATAAATACGTTAAGCATAATTAAGCAATACATAAAAATGTACAAGAATGACAAGAGTATTAAAATAAAACATCAACTTTATTTACATTCATCTTTACATACAACTGTTTGAACATAAAAAGATACAATGAATAAGCAGTGCCTAAACAATGGCATACAAAATGAAATTGCAGGTGAACTAGTAGTCAGGCTGAGTGGTGAGCTGGTTCAAGTCCTCCTGGCTAGGCTCGATCTCCTGAGAGTCTGTACCTCCTGACGAACATTCCAAAGAAAGAAACAGAAAGGAATGTCGTCAGTGAACTAACGCTCGGTAAGTACCAAAAGAAGAAAGAGAATATAACAAGTAATGTGAAATGAACAGGTAAGTTGTGTATGATTGATTACTGGTATATGATAGTTATTATAACGTGGTTGTTTGTAGCTTGGTAAAGAAGGTATTCATGTATACGAGAGGAGTCCATCTTACCCCGTGGACTATGTTAACATGTAGTACAAGACCCCGTCATAACCCACGGGATAACGGCACGAGAATTCATGTAGGTGTCTTTTAAGTAACCTCTCGTGCCACGATATACGTTCCGTACCAATCTATCCCTTTATCCCCGCGTATTGTATTGTATAGATTATATTTACAAGTCATGCCGAAATCATGTATACAAAATGTTCAAGTAATTGTGTTCAGGATGTAGTCATGTATTCAAGTAGTCATGTCAAGTTATAACCATAGTTCAGTCAAGTCAAGTCTAGTATACATGTTTGATATTGATGTTTGGATTCAAGTATTCATGTTCATGATCAAGTATTCAGGTTCTTGTTTGATTTGAATTCAGGTTTGAGTTGGACTCAAACTGAGTCAGACACTTGTAAACAGATTTAGCTATTGAATTAGGTTCGAGAGTTATCGGTAACTGCTGTATATGGACGGCGGGATTTGTGTCTTTTTCTAAGACAATTACCATCGATAAATCAATTAAGTTGTCTACCTTAAATAGGCAAGCACTCACTTTCTCTGGCTCCCTGGGGCTCGAGAGAATTGACCCCGCTTAAACCTATAATTACAAAAGTCCTTAAATATTGTTTTATATATCTCGAGGAGGTTTTATGAAAAAATATTTTAATATAGTCTAAAAGTAAACCTCGAGGGTGATTAGTATTACTTAAGATTTTCATGAGTGTGGATTTTAAGTATTGGGTATTTTAGTGATAATTACTTAGCATGGAAAGTTCATGGTATTTTATTGAAAAACTTGTTCTTTTTAGTATCTTGATGGTATTTTATTGACATTTGTTAATCTTTTCATTTTTGAAAAACATAGGTTTATTATATTTTGAAAATATGGATTTATAATTTTATATAATTTTAATTTTAAAAAAATAATTTTATTTTATTTAGAAAATTCGTATTTCTTAAAAAAACCGTATTTAAATCCTTTGGAGATCGAATGCTCCGTGAGGAGCTCTGCATCTCGCTCTACTAGCTCAAGGATGTACGATAATCCGCACCATCCATTAGCGGATCTATGTTCACCGCTGAAAGACGCGACCGGGACGTTTGGACGTCCTGCCTAAATTTTGGGGGCAGATATTATTTGGATTTATCCGTCCACCTCTCCGAAGATGCCAAGTTGATTAATGGCACCGTGTATCGAAGGTTTGGTTGGATGCGGCCATTGTTGCAGACATCGCCAGATTCTTCCTCTTTTGCGAGGGTTTTTTTTAATTGTGGGGACGCTCTTCCCTGCAGGCGTAAGCCCCTGCAGTTAATTACGTTATCGCATCGCGATAACATCTTTCTCCTGCTCCGGAAGTTCACTTCGTGTTGTGTGTGTTTTTGTTTGTTTTGGTTTTGACTGCCCGTAGATTGTATACGGGGACTAATTTATGCCGTCGCCCGTAGGGCGTGGATTAATCCAAATCCGTATATTTTAGATTTTGGCTTGGGTTGATTTAAGGATCGTTAATCTGGTTTGAGATTAAGATCAACTTAAACATATGAGCATTTGGAGCTCGATTGGTTTTTTGTTAAGGATACGTTAGTCCAATTTGAGACTAAGATCTACTTAACAAGATCTTAGAACCATTTTTTTTGCTTCAGATCCAACAAAAAAGCATTTGGTCTCTGTTGTTTTAGTTTAAGGACGTTCCTGTCCGTTATCGTTGTTTTGGAGGCGAAGTTTTAGTTTGAGGACATCTCAGTCTGTTGAGGTAAGGTTTTAGTTTAAGGACGTCTCAGTCCGTTGATCACCATTTTGGAGGTGAGGTTTTAGTTTAAGGACGTCTCGGTCCGTTGATCACCATTTTGGAAGTGAGGATTTAGTTTAAGGACGCCTCGGTCTGTTGATCATGATTTTGGAGGTGAGGTTTTAGTTCAAAAACGTCTCGGTCTATTGATCACCATTTTGGAGGTGAGATTTTCTTCTCTGTTTCTTTTTTGAAGCTCTTTTCTTTTTTTATTTTCAAAAAAGATTATAGGGGGCTTCCTCTCTTCAGACTTGAAGTCTTGGGTCGTTTATATAGTAGAGGAAATTTGTTAATTAGTTTAAAGAAATCTCTCATTAAGAGATGCCAATTGATTTGGGAATTTTTTACCCACCATTGGATCTTTGATCCAAGGGTTTCTGTTTTACAGAACCTATTTTCTTGTTTCCCACAAGATTGGGGAAATATTTTCCCTTATACAGAATTTATTCTGGAAAGCGGTGATTTTTAATCACCGTTGGATTTTTAATCCACCGGTTCTCTGTTTTACAGAAGGCAGTCTTTCTTGTTTAGAAAGATTAAGGGAATATATCCCAAAATAGAATTTTATTCTATGATCCAATTTGGGGGATGTTTTCTCCCGACAGAATTTAATTCTGCATCTTTGATGTTTTATCATCTCCGTTGGATCAAAGATCCAACGGCTCTATTTAACAGAGAGTGAAATTTAATTCTACCTTCTTTAATTTGGGCGCTGACGCTCACGTGCTATGCACGTGGGCGTCGCCTAAGAATTTAATTCTTCTATAAATAGTTACTCTCGTGCTTTGCACGCCGGCGCTCACGTGTGTTCCACGTGAGGCGCCACTATAGGATTTAATCCTAACATAAGCTGGCGCGGGCGCTCACGTGAGAAACACGTGAGGCGCTCAAGGATTTAAGCTCAAGGATTTAATCCTATCTGAAGCGTTAACTACATGCTTTGCATGTAGGTGCACGTGTTTAACACGTGGAGCTTTCCCTTAATTTTTATAAGGGAACATCATGTTTTGAGCCAAAAATTTTTGCGGGAACAAATTCCCCCCACCACTTTGCCCACGTAAGTATGTACGTGGGTGAAGTAGTGCAATGTTATGCGTGGCCATAGAATTGATGGCTTAAGAGACAAGATTAGGATCCTTGTAGCCTAAGGATTTTTCATCTTCATGGGTCGTAAGGGTCTCAAGAAAGTTTTTCTCCCTATGAGTCGTGAGGATCTCATAGGTGTGTATTCTCCCTAGAAATCGTGAGGATTCCTAAGTGTTCATCGCCTCCGTGAGTCGTAAGGATCTCACTCAAAAAATTTCTCCTTACGAGTCGAGAGGACTCGCAAGTGGTTTTTCTTCCTCGTCGGTATGCGATTTTGGAGAATGTTGCCCGTGGATAGTATACAAGGGTCATTTTGGACCTACTTGCAGGGAAACGATGGCTTAGAAAACAGGTTTTAGATCTATCGCCTAAGGCTTTTTCAACTTTATGATCCGTGGGGGTCTAATAAAGATGTGTGCGGGTTATCCACATCAAAGAAAAGATAGAAAAGAAGGATGGATAGCGCGTGCAAGCCCCTATCTTCAGTCTCATTTTTTTAGGGAGTTTGGGCTGAAGGTCATTGCTCAATCCTTTTGGGTGACCCTACGCTTCGGTTCCTTCAAAAGGATCGGGAAAGATTGCACTACTTAGGATGCTTCTTTGGCACCTACGGTAGAGATCGGGGGTATTTGGCCCCCAAAAGGTATTGGGGTTTTAGATGACCTTTCTCCCTACGAGTCGAGAGGATCTCGTAGGTGTCTTTTTTCCTTAGAAGTCATGAGGACTCCTAAGTGCATTTTCTCTTGAGAGTCGTAAGGATCTCACAAGATAATTTTCTCCTTACGAGTCGAGAGGACTTGCAAGTGGTTTTTCCTCCCCATCGGTATGCGACTTTGGAGAATGCAGCCCGTGGATAGTATACAAAGTCAGTTTTGACCTACTTGCAGGGTAGCGATGGCTTAGGAAACAGATTTTAGATTTGTCGCCTAAGACTTTCCAACTTTATGAGCTATGGGGGTATCATAAAGATTTTTCTCCCAACGGGTCGAGAGAATCTCGTAGGTGTATTTTCTCCTTAGGAGTCGTGAGGGCTTCTAAGTGCGTTTTCTCTTGAGAGTCGTAAGGACCTCACAAGAAAATTTTCTCCTTACGAGTCGAGAGGACTCGCAAGTGGTTTTTCCTTCCCGTCGGTATGCTACTTTGGAGAATGTGGCCCCTCGATAGTATACAAGAGTCAGTTTGGACCTACTTGCACGGCAGCGATGGCTTAGGAAACAGGTTTTAGATCTGTCGTCTAAGACTTTTCAACTTTATGAGCTGAGAGGGTCTCATAAAGATGTTTCTCGCTACGAGTCGAGAGAATCTGGTAGGTGTAACATTTTAGAAATCGTTTAGGTGAATTTTCCGATAGTGGGTAAAATAAACTGTGTTTTCCATAAAACCTAGAAGTGATCATTTTTCTGTATAGACTTAACTGCACCTAGTTTAACTAGGAAATTGCTAGTTTGCGGTTTTTAGTTGTCACTTGAAAATTTTAGTTCACTTAAATGTTTTTCCTTAATTAAAATATTATATTAATCTTTTAATTATGCACTTAATTAGTGGTAATTACATTTTGGTTGGGTTAATTATGGTAATGTGAATCTATACTAATTTAATCACAAGATTAAGCATTAAACCTTCTCTCCAAAATATCTAGTTATTTGTGTGAATTAAAGGAAAGTTTTAATAGAAAGTTTAAGAGGTAGCTTGGATGGGAGGTGCTTTAATGAGCATTAATTGGTGTTTTAGACTAGAAATTTCCACACAATTCCTTAACTTTTCCAATTTCTTCACTTGGCCGAACCCCCCCTGCTACCCCCTCTCTCTTCTCACCCCATTTGCACTTCTTGAAGCTCCAATAAACCATCAAAAATTATCAATTAATCCCACAAACTCAAATACAAATCTATACCCATTATTCTTTAGCCTAAATCTTGCATGGATTTTCATGAAAGTTGGCATTTTGGAGACTATTTTGATGATCTTGTTGCAAGTTTGTGTCAAGTGGAGGTATAAAATCCTAACCCTAAACTTAGTTGTTGTTTCAATACATTAATCTAGCTTATTAGATGTTTATATGACTTTAATTTGCATGTTTAGAAATTCAAGAAAAGATTATGAAGATCAGGTTAGGGTTTTGATTATTCAAGTGGTTAAGTGAGTTGTTTAGACTTGGAAAAACCTAACCTAGTTGTGAGAATGTTATTTGTTATTTTCCTAATTGTCTAATTAAGCTTAATAGCAAACTAACTTTTACTAAATCTTATATGGGTGAGATTAAAATTCTAGTAAGGGTTTGTGTGGTTTAATAAAAATATTATGTGATGATTGTGATCACTAGAATGGTTTAAACTACTAGATATGAGCTAAAATATTTAAAAGGGTGCTTACTAGGTTTTCGGTAAAACTAGGCATGGGTTTCTATTGACGTTGTGATGTTATATTTATTAGATTCCACGATATATATTTTGTTGTGATTACACGATCGGTACGATCAGCGTCTAGTCTTGGTGGTTATGTCGTTTAGCATTCCTAGCTGAGGTTGTGCCGATATCGTACGCCTTTTGTGCACTAAGTGCACAGTGTGTTTATCTTGTGGACGTTATCCTTACGTTTCGTTGTCTTTGTGTCGGCGCAGGATATTTAGTCTTATGTGTTGTGTTTGTGAAATTTAGGATCACGAGCAGGGACTTCGGACGCTGTGAAGAAAGGGAAGCAGGTGGTCGGATTTACTTAGCTTGAGGTCATCGATGAGTAGATTTAACATCTACAGGGGAATCGCCCGCATGGCGTTATGCATTTGGGCTGGATTAGATGACATGTTTATTAGTTATAAGTATTGCACATATAGAGATTGTGCATGAACTTCATTTCATATTATTACTTGTTGTGCTGGGACTTGTACCCATTGGACACTGCACTATTATTGACGGTTCATGTTGCACGAGCACTAATTGTATGCCACACACTCCATAGATAAATTCCATGACACGCACAACCCATATACATATGTGATATTATATGGTTAGGGGCATTGAGACATGATCCTTAATTCCATTGTGTTTAAGAAAGACATCATACACGTATACCTTGCTATGCCTATATGCTTACACCTATACATACGTGATATTGTATTGGTTAGGAACATTGAGACTTGATTCTTATTACATTGGGCATATGAGATATAGCATACATATATACCTACATGATTACACATATACCTAGAGGGTATTACAACATTATTGACAGGTGTATACACATATGAGATATAGCTACATGTACATCATGCATACATAGTTACATGTACACCCATATACCTTGATATAGCTACACATGTACCTAGAGGGTATTACATCATTATTGACAGGTGTATACACATATGAGATATAGCTACATGTACATCATGCATACATACTTACATGTACACCCACTTACCTTGCTAGAGCTACATATACTCATATGTGGTAATGTATGGTCATCGACATGGAGACATTGATTCTTATGCTATTGCGCATATGAAATGCATCATACATACATGCTTACATATAGATACACATATTTTTCTATACCGACATGGTTACACATATACCTTGCTATAGCTACATGTTCACCTTTATATGATGTTGCATTGGACTTTGGAGAAATTAGGAACCGCGTGATATATTAATAACTGGATGCATTTAAATAGCGATTTTTCCTTTATATGCTCATATTACTGTTTCATATTGCATATATTATATTTCATGGATTTACGCATTGAGATATGGATTTCATGTGTTTTATGGATTTGAGAACCGTGGAGGTATTTCAAGAATTTATGTATTGTTTAAAAACCCGGTTTCTCTTGATATAATATTTCAGTGCGTCCACCATGAATTTTCTCGGTTCTGAGACTTGTGTTAGATACCCGATTCGAGGAGCGGATAGACACCGTCTGTGGGTACATGGTGGACCCAGTATGGTTCCCCGGGGCAAGAGGTGATTTTCATGGTATAGACGATAAGCCTGGAAGGCGGGCTAGTACCTACCGGTGATAATATTTGGATTCGGCGGTTATTGTATGGATACCGACCGGAATTATGTACGGACATTACATCAGGGCCAATCGTGGTGACGGCGCCTGACAGATGAGTATTTACATGTTGATGCTGGACACTAGTTTTCATGATGTTTTGAGTGTCGATATTGGACACTCAGGTTCCATGACTTTGATGTGTCGTTGAGGGACATACATATATACATATATATACACAGGCATAGTTTTCATGATGTTTTCGGGTGTCGATGTTGGACACTCAGGTTCCATGAGACTTACAGGATATGAGGGCCGATCTGAGGATGCGGTGCCTATGGTATTGGGATTTGGAGTCTCATTAATGGACACTAGTTTCTCCATGATGAGGATTCCGTGTTGATGATATGTTTTATCCCATACTCAGCATTATTTAATATACATTGCTTCATGTATTAGTAGTACCTGATAGAGTACCTTTCATGAGTGTTGCATATACATATTGTCATTTATTGCTATTGTTAGTTATGTATATGCCCTAGAGGCCATTGTTGTACATATGTTGTATATTATAATGGATGCTTGGATATATAGAGAGAGGACTTTCTTGCTCGTCATGATAGTATGCTATTTGGTTTCACTTTATCATAACATGTTGACTTGTACTGGTTTACTGTTATTCTCTCACATGTTGATAAAGCCCTTAGGATCTGTACTCGACTACTGGGACTATGATGAGATCATACTAGTGGGGCCACGGTAGTCGATGAGTACATCCTATAACTGTTCTTAGTCGAGGGTATATCGAGACAGGGTATCGATACACCAGAGTAGACTAGCGTATACGCATCTTGACCCATATGATGGGCGATGGATGATCCCATATCCATCGGTGTTTGACATCAGAGATGGTGTACGGGTGCTCAGTGGATACTGGGTACACTAGACGGACTCGCCGAGAACTCCCAGATGGTGATATACCACACGTCAGATGGCAGTTCTCCGGTGACACTGGTACAGGATAGTCTGTAGACCCGAGATCGTCATAGAGTCTTGTGTGATTCCCACAGTGCTTTGATTTCCACCTTACCACGTCCAAGAGGGCGTGCAAAACGGTGGCTTTTGGGAACAGTCCCGAGTCACATGGAGGCAATGAGCGATAGGAGGGGATTCGTCTATCCCGGTATAGGGAGTTGATGTTATGCTGTGTTCGATTGGCTATAACTGGAAGTCCCTGGCCAGGGCTGATATAGAGATTTATTGGTAAGTGTTATCAGTAGTTTCTCGACCTGTTATGAGCCTCACATCGACACGACTTATCGGTTACTGGGTTCTGACGTATACCACCCCTAGACTAGATATGCGACATATCAGACGAACAGACCGGACTGTACGGGAGTGTTACTGATTGGATTCACAGGAGAACGTATAGGCTAGCTTGTTGATCATCTGATCACTCAATACCTGGGTGGCCGTTACGTTTAGCTGACCGCTTGCAGCTTGTGGGTGTTTGATATGATCATCACCTGCTACCGGTGTATTGACGATTCTTTAGAGTCCTACACAGAGCTTTCTAGGCTCAGGAAAAATGGAGTAGAGGCACATATGTGATATGTACAGGACCGAGGATAATGCGATATGAGATAGCGTATTATATTCTCGCGATATTTAGATATGAACCGGGTCATCGGATCAAGTGTTGATTCGATGAATCGGTACATGATATATTAGTCGGTTATATTCGATATAGCCGGATTGTCGGATCAAGTGTTGATTCGATGATTTAATGTATAATAATATATATGATATATTGTATTACATTATCTAATATTGGCTTGCTTTATTATTTCATTTTCTCACCGGATAATACATTGATATATATGCGATATATATTAAAGGTATTATTTCTTTTGTTACAAATATATAATATATATGTGATATATATTATAGTAACATGATATGATTAATAATGAAATATGTTTAGTGGTGATTAAACAAGGTTAGGGTTTAATTGGGTTAGTTTCTTCTTGCACCTTCTAGAAGTTCTTCTTTTGTCATGAAGAAGATATTAGATAGATATTTTCTTATGACTCATTTCTTAACCCAACCAAACCCTAGCCTAGGTTAACTCTCTACAAGGGTTATCCTTGTCATCATTAACCCTGGTTGCATTATTATTCATATACTCATTTCTTTATTCATCACAAAAGGATTATCTCATTATTCATCATCTTCTTCTCTCTTGAGCTTTGAGAAAGCTTGCTTGATTTTCCTTTTGTGATGATTTCATATGAGATTATGATATAAAAAGAAAGCATAAATAATACTCCATCATCCTCATCTAATCTAGCCCATTAGATTAGGGTGTTCACCTCTTTAGAGTGAGAGAGCTTGAGTTATAACAACTTCGACGTAGATCATCGGAGAAACGAAACACTACAAGCTAGCATGGATCGTTCGAGTCGTGGAGCCTCTCTTGAGTCCGGGAGATCGTGGATCGCGGCGAAGGGACTTCTACTCGAAGCTTATGAAGCGAAGGAGCGGACTACAAAGGTTGTAATCCCTCACACTTAGTAGTAAAGATGTTTACTTGCATGTTAAACCCTAATAATCTAGCAAATATCCCGGCTTTGGGTTGTTCGGCACGTCTAAAATTTTATTCGGGCATGTTTGATGCCTTATGAACCTTCACAAGAGTGCCTAGGAACCCTTCAGTGGTATCAGAGCCTAGCTAGAGCATTAGGCGACGTGTATACGAAGTTAAAACTCCGATCGAACCCGATACGACGAAAATGAACCCCTCTCTGGATATTTTTTAAAAACTGTGATTTTTCAGAATTAAAAATGCTTTAAAATACCAGCAGGAAAATATAAGCATCTCTGTGAAACACGTGTCAATGATCCGTACAATGAGCCGCGGAACCGCGGCAATACCTTGCTCCTGCCGCGGAACCGCGGCCGTACAGACAAGTCGTTGACTCGTTTTTCCATGGTTATATCCGTAGGGGAATATGTATTTTTCTGGGTACTTTTAATCTAACTCAAGTGTTGAGTGTTCTGGGGTTTATTTTGTAATCGTTGATTCGATCGGAAAATTTAATTTTGTTATGTTTTCCGGATATTTAGAAACTGTTAAAACGCTCGAGCGGATATCATTAACTCACTTTTTCCCGGCGCGAAAAACTTTCAAGTGTTGAATTTTTATCGGGTTTAAATCTTTCGGAAAAATGTGCAAGTAACGTGGTGGACCCTCTAGAAGACAACAAACCTTAACTCGATTATGTGACCGTCTTGAACTGCCTCTAAACCTTAGGGTTTGGGGCAGTACGGCGTGCCACATGTGAGGCGTTGGCTTGACCCTTCTACGGCTGGATCATCGGTACTGTGACAGTTTCTAGGATTATTTGAACTCCGCTCAAGTGTTGAGCTGTTTAGGAAATTTTGGGTCTTTGATTATCTGTTTGGAAATTTTAATATTGTCTATTTATTTGGAATGTGATACAATATGTGGAATTCATATAGTTAGGCATGAAATGCGAAGTATGTGATATTTCGGATTTACGATGTCTAAAGTGATTGTGGATTCCAAATATTGTAGTTTTACAATTTCTTTTCTGTGACCGTAAGTGTAGTATGTAGTTGTATTGCCGGTTTTCGTTGTTATACGTCAACGACGATCGGTGTATGCTGATTGTTACGAAAGAGTGTGTTTGTAGTGTAACCGCAATCAGAACGGTGTCGCGCGTAGCTAGACCGAGGTGAGTACGGGTCGTTCTCTAGGAAACGTGGAACCTTTTATTCTTACTTTAGATGTGTAGAAAAAGAGAGGAGGAATAAAGAATTTTGTGAAAATTTTCTAGATCTACATTAAGCAAGAGAGCAAATTTATAGATCTAGATTATTTTAGGAATATAGTTAATATAATAAGAGGGCTTGTAGGGTTCGTTAGGATTTAGTAGTCATGGATGATTAATTAAAAGTTACCCTTTTTATCCATTAATAGATTTAAAACTAGAACGACGGTGATGCGTGTAGATTAGGGTTTCTGGAGGGAAAAGGAATCCCACTCTTAACCCTTATCTCGACACGGAACTCCGTTCAAATCTAGCCTTTACCAAAACAATCATTAATCTAATCTCTAATCGCGGTCGGAACTAGCAACGAATTGCT
This sequence comes from Agapanthus africanus, assembly GCA_030015575.1. Classification (NCBI taxonomy): domain Eukaryota; kingdom Viridiplantae; phylum Streptophyta; class Magnoliopsida; order Asparagales; family Amaryllidaceae; genus Agapanthus; species Agapanthus africanus. The sequence goes on along the minus strand of CM057341.1, from coordinate 204,774,748 downwards.
AGCGCGCCCGATTAGGATGTTAATGATTCTTTTGATAAAGTTCATAAACTTTATAGGACATAAAAAGGGTTTAGGGATGTTCAGCATCCATTAGCCTACCCTAATCCTACGAACCCTAACAAGCGGAGAATTACTCGCGCATGTTTGGAGAAGAAGATGAAAAGACAGAGAGGGGAAACATAATGTAAAATGCAAAAGAATTAAATAAAATAACTACCTTTATTAATCAACTTGAAAAATCTACACTTTATTCCGTAGAAAATGATTACAAAACTAGTTGCTTCTCGTTCTTTCCTAAGGAGGTAGACGAACAGTTGATGATCAGCCTGGATGCGTGAGCGTCAAGGACTTCGTGCTCTCTTCGGCTTGATCCCTTTTCCAAGAGGCTCTCGGTCTTTATTTATAGTGCCAAAGCCAGATCCCAAGTTTCTAAATTAGGGAAAAAGTAGAAAAGATTTTCCCCAAAAATCCTCAGCCTCTGTCTCTTCTTAACCGCGGCGGATCCGCGGCATAAAGGGGCTATTGCCGGGGATCCGCGGCTTGATGATCACGGCTGTCCATCAATTTTCTGGGGATGGCTACTTGTGACATTTGGCGATCCTTGGCACCTTCAGAATTTGGAAATCTTCTCGTGGTTGCTGCCAGACTTGGTCTCCAAGTTTTGATTCTTAATTAGGCAAGTCTTCTTCAATAAATTGATCTCCTTGATTCTAGTCTTGAAAAATTCTGCCCAACTTGGAAAAATTCTGCACAACAACTCAAATAAGATTTAGTAGACTTTGTTCTGCTAGGATTTGGTCAATGAATTTATTTGCATACATTTTCTTACCAAATGCTAATTATAATATATCAACACATGGAAAATAGTATTTTTACACATAAACCCTCATTTGTATGATATATTATAATAAAGTCCTTAATATGAAAATGGTACGAAAAATGTAATAACAAATGTGCAGTTTTATCTACTGAACAAATACCCCCAAACTTATCTTTGATCGTCCCGAGCAAACTAGTTTATTCAAGAGGAGAAAACTAAGCACACTTTCGTAGGCAGACACGATTGCACTGAGCACGTGCAGCAAGCCGTTAAACCTCTAGGTGTCCCTAGTAGGAGGAGTGTTGTCTCCTGAGGGTTTTCAGCGGATTACACCCACAAAATCCAATAACAAAAGAGAGATGGTGAAATTTACATATAAAGATAAGAATCATAAAAGAAAGACTTTGAAAATAAGAGTTTCCAACTATACTAGCTTTTCAGTTGTCATGAGCCATATCTTAATAGTCATGAAAAAATGTTAGAAATCACATCATCCCTCAATAAAACATCGTCTTTATTTTTCGTTCCTACCTTTCATCCAAACATTGATCATATTACCCCACGTGTGTGTAAAGAACATCCCTACACTCGGAGAGTTCAATTCAAGTTATCATACTTTTGTCCATCTACCTTAGTACTTTTTAATTTGATGAATATTTAGGGTTGCTCACACCATTTCATGCGACCGTTAATACTTCTTGAGGTACTAACCGACCGATTACTCATGTGCTTGCTGATTAGGTGATAATATTTTCCTCGTCTTGCACCACCTAAGGCTTAGCAGTGACTCCCAGACCAGTTGGCCTTAGGGCATTAGGTGTAGAGGCACCCTCGCTATATTTTTTTATTGCTGCCTTGGCGATAACAAAACCAGTGTTCATTTTTTTTCTTTTCACCATTTTTATATTTTCTTCATTTTTTTATTTCCTTCATACTTTGGCTTTTAAACAAGAGCATTTCAAGGTATCCTCTACTATCCCGAGTTTCAAGACGTGTGTAAGTGCATATAGTAGGGTATCAACATTCAAATGTTTGGCTTCCAGAATAGAAATTATTTTTCAGACTTATTTTTATCCTCAGATTAGTGACTTCCTTCATCTTACTAACCCTTGGGACAACAGCTCATAACTACTTATTACCAGTTCGTTTAAGAAAACTTCTAATTTTCTTGGTTTTCTTAAACTATTCCCATCTTTCATATATAATTTTTTACTTTCTATTCTTTTATTATAAAAAAAATTTAATGCCCATTGTCAAAGATAATTTAGTGAATATAAACCTCCCCCCAAACCTGTTTCAGCAGTGTCCTCACTGATGTAGCCTTTTAAGAACAAGGACCTATATACCAAGGGAGAGATACAAGGGATAAAATAATAGTTAAATAAAAAATTCCCCCAAACTTATTCTTTGACACGCACAGATATTCAATCAAATCCGTTTTTACTCACCTCTATTCTTAGAATGAGAAAATGTTACAAAAACATGGAGGTGAGGCGGAGGAATTTTTAGTTTTGATAAAGCGGCTCCTGTAAAAACAGGGGCTCTTCCGCGGGGTCAGCAGAAAAATACGGTTTTAATCTATGCCAATTTACTTTAAAAATTGAACCGTTTTTCAAATTTTCGACTTCAACTGCCCCGTGCGGGTGTACATACCGCACCACAAAAGGTCCTATCCAACGAGATTTAAGCTTACCCGGATGAAGATGGAGACGGGAATCGTAAAGAAGGACTTGTTGCCCCGATGTGAAGGTTTTTCTAAAAAGATTTTTATCGTGGAACACTTTAGTCCTGTTCTTTACTATCACCGCATTATCGTAAGCTTCCTCGCGGAGTTCGCTTAGCTCATTCAATTGCAGCTTCCGATAGCTGCCTGCATGATCAAGATCAAAATTAAGCTCTTTAATAGCCCACATTGCTTTATGTTCGATCTCGACAGGAAGATGGCATGCCTTCCCAAACACAAGGCGGTATGGAGACATACCAAGATCGGTCTTATAAGCGGTGCGGAATGCCCAAAGAGCATCCGTCAATTTGGTTGATCAATCTTTAGGATTTTTCGAAACCGTCTTCTCCAATATCTGTTTGATCTGCCTATTTGAGATCTCAGCCTGCCCTCTTGTTTGGGGATGATAGGGCGTAGAGAGCTTGTGAGTGATTGAATATTTCCGCATCAAGGCCTTGAAAGACCGATTGCAGAAATGTGTCCCGTTGTCGCTAATGATAGCGCGAGGGTGTCCGAATCACGAAAAGATGTTTTCTTTAAGGAACTTAATGACAACTTTGTTGTCATTAGTGCGACACGGTATAGCTTCCACCCACTTCGAGACATAATCAACCGCTAACAAGATATATAGATTCCTAAAGGAGTTGGGAAAATGGCCCATAAAATCAATACCCCAAACAACAAATATTTCCACAACCAATATAGGTTGGAGCGGCATCTCGTTCCTTCATGAAATCCGACCCAAATGCTGACATCGCGGACAAGTTTTGCAATGTTCAAATGCATCTTTAAATAATGTTGGCCAATAAAAGCCACATTGCAAAACTTTCTCCGCCGTTTTTCGAGGTCCAAAGTGACCGCCGCTTGCCTGATCATGACAAAATGATAACACGCTCTTGAATTCATCGTTAGGGACACACCTGCGAATGATTTGATCGAAACAATACTTGAATAGATAAGGCTCATCCCAGTAAAAATATTTTACTTGGGATAGAAATCGAAGTTTGTCATGTTTCGACCAATCACTAGGAATAAGTACCGTAGCAAGATAGTTCACGATATCCACGAACCAAGGTTCGTAGGATACATTCAAGAGCTGTTCGTCAGGAAATGAGTCATTTATCGGCACGGTCACAGTTGGCGAAGAAGTGATGCGTGAAAGATGGTCGGCTACAACGTTTTCACATCCACTCTTGTCTTTGATGACAAGATCAAATTCTTGTAACAATAGGATCCAACGTATTAGCCTGGCCTTCGCATCCTTCTTCGATAAAAGATGTCGTAGGGCGGAGTGATCTGTGTAAACCACAATAGGAGAGCCAATCAAGTAGGGCCTGAATTTCTCTAATGCAAATACAACTGCCAAGAGTTCCTTCTCGGTAGTTGTGTAATTTATTTGTGCATCATTCAAGGTCCTACTTGCATAGTAAATTACATGTGGCATCTTATCAATATGCTGTCCCAAGACAACACCAATAGCAAAATCTGATGCGTCACACATAAGCTCGAACGGGTGGTTCCAATCCGGAGATGATAGAACGGGGGCTGTAGTGAGTGATTCTTTAAGCGATTCAAAAGCAGCCTTACATTCTAAATTGAAGTGAAATGTAGTGTCCTTAGCCAATAGAAGGGTTAAGGGTCTAGCAATTTTGCTAAAGTTCTTAATAAATCTCCTATAAAATCCTGCATGGCCAAGGAAGGATCGTATATCTTTGACGCGGTTGGGACGAGGGAGGTTATGAATGACATCTATTTTAGCTCTGTCAACCTCAATGCCTTTTCATGAAATTATATGTCCAAGTACAATACCTTCTTGGACCATAAAATGGCATTTTTCCCAATTCAAAGTCAAGTTCTTATCCTTACAGCGGGTAAGAACCGCGTCAAGATTACGAAGGCAGTCCTCAAAGGAGTCCCCAAAAATGGAGAAATCGTCCATAAAAATTTCTAGAAAATTTTCCACCATATCTGAAAATATCCCCATCATGCACCGCTGAAATGTAGCGGGAGCGTTGCATACCCCAAAGGGCATGCGTCTATAAGCAAAAGTTCCGAAAGGACAAGTAAAAGTGGTTTTATCTTGATCCTTTTCGGCGATGGGGACCTAGTTATAGCCAGAGTATCCGTCCAAGAAACAGTAGTAATCGTGTCCCGCTAATCGTTCTAATATCTGGTCAATGAAAGGTAGAGAGAAGTGATCTTTCCTCGTAGCGGCATTGAGTTTCCTGTAATCAATACATACGCGCCACCCAGTTTGGGTGCGTGTTTGGATTAACTCATTAGCCTCATTAGTGATGACCGTGATGCCAGACTTTTTAGGGACCACATGAATTGGACTTACCCATTGACTATCAGATATGGGGTAAATTATTCCACTATCAAGGCACTTGACGATTTCTTTTTTTACCGCCTCCTTCATAACGAGATTTAACCGTCTCTGTGGGTCTCGGGTTGGTTTGGCTTCATCCATCAGATGTATGTTATGTTCAACAATTAAGGGACTAATCCCTTTGATGTCGGCCATCGTCCAACCAAATGCTTGCCGATTCGATCTCAACACTGCCAAAAGTGCATTCTCTTGCTCTAAGACTAGAGAAGCGGATATAATCACTGGCAAAGTCTCATTCTCTCCTAAATATGCATATTTAAGATGAGAAGGTAGCAGTTTGAGATCAAGAATTGGCGGAGAGACAATAGAAGGTGGGGTAACGGAATGATATTCGGACTCCTTAAGAGGTTCAAAACTTGCATAAGATATTGACTCGGAAAGTGCTGCTGACTTTTGCAACGAGTCAACGGGTTCAATCTCAAGGTCGGACTCATTGAACATATCCTCACTGTGAAGTGATGCAAGATCAAACGATGTCTCATTAGAGTTGTCGAGAACATCAAAGCAAAGTTCCTCATCTATGCAGCTTTCGGGAGCTATCTCGTGGATGGAACAAACATCCAGCAAATGAGCAGAAGGTTCTGATGGCTGACTTCCTAGCTTGTAAATATTAAGTTCAATTGTCATTTTCCCGAAGGATAAGTTCATAGAACCGTTACGACAATTAATTACAGAGTTAGAAGTTTCTAGGAAGGGTCGACCAAGTATCACCGGGATTTGATTGTGTGGGTTTGCCACGGGTTGTGTATCTAAAACAATAAAGTCCACGGGAAATATGAATTCCCCGACTTTAATTAACACATCCTCTAGTTCGCCCCGAGGTTTGGTGATAGATCGGTATGCCATCTGGATAGTACAATGGGCGGGTTTTAACTCTCCAATTCCTAACTGGTCGTATACTGAATAAGGAAGCAAGTCAACGCTAGCGCCTAGATCAAGTAAAGCACGATTAATATTTTTACCCCCAATAGAAATAGAGATTGTAGGACAGCCGGGGTCCTTACGTTTCTTTTGTATTTGTTGGGTAAAAGCGGTGCTAACATTACTCGTCATGAAAACCTTCTTAGGCACTTGAGTTTTTCTCTTTCTAGTGCACAAGTCTTTAAGGATTCTTTCATAAGATGGGACTTGTTGAATAGCATCTAGGAGAGGAATATTCATGCTAACTTGCTTAAACATTTCCACAATCTTCTCCATTTGCGGGTTAGGTCTGTTGGCCCTTAATCGGTTTGGAAATGGAGCTCGATCAATAAGTTTTGGATCCAACGTTTGTGGAGAAGACTGTGGCGACGGATTCGATCCCAAAATTGGAGTGGGAGTTGACTTAGATAGATTTGGCGAAATGTTAGAGCCTTGGGGAAAACAGAGAATAAGCTCGGATGAAGGTGGGGGACTAGACGAATTAAGGGAAGAAGAAGAAGAAGCTGGGGTATCAAATGTGTCACTAACATCAAATTGCTCACCCAATCGGTTATTCAGCTCTCTCCCCGATCTCAACGTAGTAATGGCATTCACATTATAATTTTATGAATGGCCAGTATTCGGTAGGGGTTGAGATGGGAGTTTCCCTTTCTCTCTCGCACTCATTGCGGCGTTTAACTTTGCGATTTGGTTTTCTAGTGATTTAATACTCTCAACATGGGAAGCGGAGTTTTTCGTTATGGTATCAATAGAAGACTTCATCTCAGCCGACAATTTCATGGATTGTTTCATGAACATATCCAAAGTTTGTGCAAGTGAGTTGTCAGTACCGGCCACTTGTGGTGTACAAATGTTGGCCGGATTTTGGAAATTCTGTGACTGAAAGGGGGCTGATTCTGTGGTTGTGGTTGCTGTGGAGGAGGTCTTTGATAATTGCTTTGTTGGTTTTGATTCCAAGCAAAGTTAGGATGATTCCTCCATCCTTGATTGTATGTGGAAGAATAAGGGTCGTTTCTAGGTCGCTGCTAAAAAGCAGCATTAGCTTGAAACGTTGCATTCATAGGACATTCTTCCGTTAAGTGTGAAGGATCCGAACAGCAACCACAGACGGTCTTAGGAAGCGTAACCTGATTTAGGGAGACTGATGAGAATCTGCTCTCAATAGCGTCGAGTTTCTTCTGCATCGCTGCCATTTCGGCTTTCACTGCGATGGAAACATTGAGCTGGTGAACACCTCCCCTAGATTAAGGTGGTCTTACGCTTTCCCACTGCAAAGTGTGTTCAGCGAGGTTTTACAGATACTTCCAAGCTTCACCGTAATCTTTAGACATAAAATTGCATTGACACATTGTTTCAAGCATCTGCTTTGTCGCACGTATCCCCGGCAACGGCGCCATTTGATTGTTACGAAAGAGTGTGTTTGTAGTGTAACCGCAATCAGAACGGTGTCGCGCGTAGCTAGACCGAGGTGAGTACGGGTCGTCCTCTGGGAAAATTGGAACCTTTAATTCTTACTTTAGATGTGTGGAAAAAGAGAGGAGGAATAAAGAATTTTGTGAAAAGTTTCTAGATCTACTTTAAGCAAAAGAGCAAATTTATAGATCTAGATTATTTTAGGAATATAGTTAATATAATAAGAGGGCTTGTAGGGTTCGTTAGGATTTAATAGTCATGGATGATTAAGTAAAAGTTACTCTTTTTATTCATTAATAGATTTAAAACTAGAACGACGGTGATGCGTGTAGATTAGGGTTTCTGGAAGGAAAAGGAATCCCACTCTTAACCCTTATCTCGACATGGAACTCCGTTCAAATCTAGCCTTTACCAAAACAATCATTAATCCAATCTCTAATCGCGATCGGAGCTAGCAACGAATTGCTAGCGCGCCCGATTAGGATGTTAATGATTCTTTTGATAAAGTTCATAAACTTTATAGGACATAAAAGGGGTTTAGGGATGTTCATCATCCATTAGCCTCCCCTAATCCTACGAACCCTAACAAGCGGAGAATTACTCGCGCATGTTGGGAGAAGAAGATGAAAAGACAGAGAGGGGAAACATAATGTAAAATGCAAAAGAATTAAATAAAATAACTACCTTTATTAATCAACTTGAACAATCTACACTTTATTCCGTAGAAAATGATTACAAAACTAGTTGCTTCTCGATCTTTCCTAAGGAGGTAGACGAACAGTTGATGATCAGCCTGGATGCGTGAGCGTCAAGGACTTCGTGATCTCTGCGGCTTGATCCCTTTTCCAAGAGGCTCTCAGTCTTTATTTATAGTGCCAAAGCCAGATCCCAAGTTTCTAAATTAGGGAAAAAGTAGAAAAGATTTTCCCTTAAAATCCTCAGCCTCCATCTCTTCTTAACCGCGGCGGATCCGCGGCATAAAGAGGCTATTGCCGCTGATCCGCGGCTTGATGATCACGGCCGTCCATCAATTTTCTGGGGATGGCTACTTGTGACATTTGGCGATCCTTGGCACCTTCAGAATTTGGAAATCTTCTCGTGGTTGCTGCCAGACTTGGTCTCCAAGTTTTGATTCTTAATTAGGCAAGTCTTCTTCAATAAATTGATCTCCTTGATTCTAGTCTTGAAAAATTCTGCACAACTTGGAAAAATTCTGCACAACAACTCAAATAAGATTTAGTAGACTTTGTTCTACTAGGATTTGGTCAATGAATTTATTTGCATACATTTTCCTACCAAATGCTAATTATAATATATCAACACATGGAAAATAGTATTTTTACTCATAAACCCTCATGTGTATGATATATTATAATAAAGCCCTTCTTAATATGAAAATGGTAGGAAAAATTTAATAACAAATGTGGAGTTTTATCAACTGAACATATGCATACTTACTTACGTTGATGATATGTGATATTATGTGTTGCTGTGATATGTTATATTGGATCGTCGTGTTCTGAATAGCCAGGGGTTTTATGTGAGATGAGGTTTTTTATTTTCAATCATGTAAAATTCATTTGTATGTAATATTCTTTTATTGGGGCACTTCCGGGTTGAGGTTGATGTCACCAGTGTATATTATTTACTTTTCCGCATTAGGTAGACCCAAGGAGAGGAGCACAAGTAACCGGGTTCTAGGGTCCAGTGGGAGGCCATCTCGAGGAGTCGAGACCGGGTCTCCTAACCCAAGAATTAGCAGTGTTACTTGCCGCTCTCGTAGGGGTCTTGGGATGTGGGTTTGGCTATTCGTCGCGACCGTGTAATCCGTGTTTTATACAGGCTCGTATTGAAAACACAGACGTCCTAGTATATCCAATATTTCATATATGTTCTTCTGCTGCAATGTTCCATGATGAGATCATATTACTGCCTGAGACGAATGCTTATACTATATATATATATATATATATATATATATATATATATGTTGATATATAAATATTACTGCTTTCGTTTCTTCTGTGATGCGTAGGAAGCATAAGCTGATGGGATTTTATTAATGAGATTAATAAAAAGAAAAGAAACCTAAAAGATGTTGTAGAATCAAAACTTTATAAAAAAGGGTAGCTACAGTTTTGCTTTGCACAGCGGTATATATGATATGCCATGCACCTTATTCGATGAGGAAAGAGCCGAGATCCTTTCACCTGGAGTGACCTCTTTAGCGAAACTGGCAGATGCTACAAACCCGCGGTTTAGTTTTTGACAGCTTATATAGTTCTTGCTTTGCACAGCGGTATATATGATATATCATGCACCTTATTCGATGGGGAAAGAGCCGAGATCCGTTCACCGGGAGTGACCTCTTTAGCGAAACTAGAAAAGCCTCAAAAACACTCATTTTCAAAAACACTCGATTCTACGACAATATCAAGTTCATTACGCTCAGGGTTTTTCTGAAAAACCTGCGTAGCCCTCCGTCATTTCAGATAAAGACTAGTTAGTATTCGTGCTACGTTTGTTGACTATGTTAAGGCTTAGTGTGCGGTAGCTAATTAGTACTTATCTGCTAAAACATGAGATATGATTGGATTAGGGTAGTTGTACGACTTTGTTGACTATGTTAAGGGTCGTGCAGGTGGGTTTAATTCAATCGGGAAATGACGGGTTGAACTTGGCTAGCAATTATGATTTGTTGACTATGTTAAGATCATAAGTTGCTAGGGGCAAAAGCATTATCGGGAATTTCAAGTGTTGAAATTTGCAATGAGATTGCATACCTCCTATGAGATAGTTAGATCTCGATACCCACTACGAGTAAGAGTTACTCCTGGGAGAGTTTTACACAGGACAATTAGCCGATCAAGTAGGTGTCTAGAAAAGTGTTAACAAGGTTACGCCTCTGGGAAAACAAGGTTTACTTTAATTAGGTCCGTGCGAAAGCACGGGGAACCTCCCTCAAGTATCGACACTGATCTGGCTGAAAGATTGACGAATGTAGGATGTAATTAATCCCGGCTAATCTTACCTTTTAGGGTTTGAAGGAAGATTTGATAAAAACAGTGGGAGATATCCTGATTAGATAAGATAATAACCAATCTAATCTTGCAAGAGCATACGCTAAAGTGTTTTCTTCTCTCTCTCTCCAGGTAGCGACCATGTCAGGCCATAATCAAGATAATAATATGGATGTATTGACTGAACCCGCTTATTATACTGAGCAGGGGAACGTTGGACCCGTTTTTTCTTATAAGAGTTATAAGACTGAACAGGAAACAGGAAAATATCTGGATTCTCAAGCCGCCCAAAAGAACATGCATGCTGATGCATCTTCTTCAGGTGTGTTAGTTATTGAGAACAGTTTCTCAGTTCACCCTACGTCCTGGATATTAGATACCGGATCAGGATCCCACATATGTAAATTGTTACATGGGCTACGGAAAGGTAGAGAACTGGGAAAAGGTGATCATTCCGTTCAAGTAGGGAACGGTGCAAATGTTGCAGCCAAAGAAGTTGGCGAATATCACCTAGTATTGCCAAGTCGTAATACACTGATTCTAAATGAGTGCTATTATATACAGAACATGATGTGCAACATTATATCAGTTTCTTTATTAAGTAAAGAAGGATATAATTTTGTAATAAAGGATTATGTTATGAACATCTTCCTAAATCAAAAGTTGATTGCATCAGGCTCGTTACATAATGGCATATTCATTCTCAATCAAAATACAGTCCTCAATATACAAAACACACACAAGAGGAAAAGTTCAGAAATGAACGAATCCTACTTGTGGCATTGTAGATTTGGTCATATCAATGCGACACGACTGGCTAAGTTACATAAGGATGGATATTTGAATCCGTTCGAATTATCATCTTATGATACTTGCCATTCATGTCTCAAAGGAAAAATGACCAAAGCTCCGTTTAGTGGACACGGAGAAAGAGTTACGGAACTCTTAGGACTAGTACATAGTGATGTATGCGGTCCCATGTCTACGCATGCCAGGAACCGTTCTTCCTACTTCATTACATTCACTGACGATCTCTCAAGATTCGGACATGTGTTCCTGATGAAACACAAGTCTGAAGCTTTTGAGAAATTCAGAGAATATAAGCACGAAGTAGAGAACCAAACGGGCAAAAGTATTAAGATTCTTCGATCTGATCGAGGAGGTGAATACTTGAGCAATGAGTTCCTAGATTATCTAAAAGAGAATGGGATTCTCTCACAGCTTACTCCTCTTTATACACCACAGCACAACGGTGTGTCGGAGCAGAGGAATCGCACCCTATTAGATATGGTACGCTCTATGATGAATACAGCTGAGTTACCTATTTCCTTCTGGGGTTATGCGCTTGAGACAACAGCATACCTATTGAATCAAGTTTCGTCTAAATCTGTACCTACCATACCATATGAGATATGGAGTGGGAAGAGACCATATTTTAAACGAGTTAAGATATGGGGTTGTCCGGCCTATGTCAAAAGGCAAAATCCGGACAAACTCGATGCACGATCAGTTCTTTGCAAGTTTGTGGGATATCCTAAGAATTCCCAAGGATATTTTTTCTACCACGCTGAAGAACAAAAAGTGTTTGTTTCTCAATATGCCACCTTTTTGGAAAAGGAATTTCTTGCAAAAGAAATTAGTAGCAAAGAGGTAGAGCTGGAAGAGGTTCCAGCAACACAAACTGCAACTAAAGATTTAGTAGAACCAGAGGATTCAGTAGTACCCGACGAACCCCGACCTCTCCTCCGATCTAGCAGGGTTTCTCATCCACCTGAGAGATACTACGGTTTTCTCATTGATGGTGGAAGCGAGGATTGCATCATGGAAGATGATGACCCGAATAGTTTCGAGCAGGCCATCACGAGTGGGGACTCTGTGAAATGGCTGGATGCAATGCGATCTGAGATGGAATCCATGTACACCAACAAAGTATGGACTTTGGAAAATGCTCCTGAAGGGGTAAAACCCATTGGGACCAAGTGGATCTTTAAAAGGAAATTTGGTGTAGATGGAAAAGTTGAGACTTTCAAAGCTAGACTTGTTGCAAAGGGTTTTCGTCAACGACCAGGTGTGGATTATGACGAGACCTTTTCTCCAGTGGCTATGCTTAAGTCCATCCGGATCTTACTTGCCATTGCTGCATACCATGACTATGAAATCTGGCAAATGGAAGTTAAGACCGCCTTTCTAAACGGTGATTTAGAAGAATGCGTGTACATGACTCAGCCAGAGGGCTTCGTAGATAGTGGGAGCAGCAGAAAGGTGTGCAAGCTGCTTAAATCCATTTATGGGTTAAAGCAAGCATCGCGGAGTTGGAACATCTGTTTTGATGTTGTAGTCAAAGAGTTTGAATTCATCAAAAATATAGATGAACCTTGTATCTATAAGAAGGTAGCAGAGAGTAAGGTTGTCTTCCTCGTATTGTACGTGGACGACATACTCTTGATAGGAAATGATATTCCTATGCTGCAATCAGTCAAGCTCTTCTTATCACAAAGATTCTCAATGAAAGATCTAGGTGATGCCTCCTGCATAGATCTAAACGGATACTGGGATTGTCCAAATCTAGGTACATTGACACCATACTAAAGAGGTTTAGTATGGAAGAATCCAAGCGTGGGAACCAACCCACGATCTCTGGACTCACTCTCTCCAAAGAGATGTCTCCCAAGACTGATTTGGAGAGAGCTCGCATGCAAGGGATACCCTATGCTTCGGCAGTAGGCTCTATCATGTATGCGATGCTATGTACCAGACCCGATGTAGCATACTGACTAAGTATAGTGAGTCGGTATCAAGCAGATCCTGGAGAGAGTCACTGGACAGCTGTGAAGAACATTCTCAAGTACTTGCGAAGGACTAGAGACATGTTCTTGGTGTATGGTAATGGAGAACTCCGGGTGGAGTCCTTTACCGATTCCAGCTTCCAAAGTGATAAGGACGACTCTAAGTCGCACTCGGGATTTTTCTTTACCCTCAATGGAGGGGCGGTATGTTGGAAGAGTTCCAAACAGGATACCGTTGCAGACTCGACGATGGAGGCTGAATACATCGCTGCCAACGATGCTGCCAAAGAGGCTGTCTGGATAAAGAAGTTCATTAGTGAACTTGGTGTGGTTCCATCAATTGAACATCCAATACCTCTGTATTGTGATAACAATGGAGCTGTGGCGTTGGCCAAGGAACCCAGGTCCCATCAAAAGTCCAGACATATTCTGAGGCGGTATCACCTGATCAGGGAGATAGTTGATCGTCGGGAGATCGAGGTCAGGAGAGTAGATACGAAGGAAAACACTGCGGATCCATTCACGAAGGCCATTCCCCAGATACAGTTTGAGAGATTATTCGGGATGCTAGGTATGAGATACTACAGCAGCTGGCCTTAGTGCAAGTGGGAGATTGTTAGTTATGTATATGCCCTAGAGGCCATTGTTGTACATATGATGTATATTATAATGGATGCTTCGATATATATTTAGAGGACTTTCTTGCTCGTCATGATAATATGCTATTTCGTTTCACTTTATCTTAACATGTTGACTTGTACTGGTTTACTGTTATTCTCTCACATGTTGATAAAGCCCTTAGGATCTGTACTCGACTACTGGGACTATGATGAGATCATACTAGTGGGGCCACGGTAGTCGATGAGTACATCTTATAACTATTCTTAGTCGAGGGTATATCGAGACAGGGCATCGATACACTAGAGTAGACTAGCGTATCCGCATCTTGACCCATATGATGGGCGATGGATGATCCCATATCCATCGGTGTTTGACATCAGAGATGGTGTACGGGTGCTCAGTGGAGACTGGGTACACTGGACGGACTTGCCGAGAACTCCCAGATGGTGATATACCACACGTCAGATGGCAGTTCTCCGGTGACACTGGTACAGGGTAGTCTGTAGACCTGAGATCGTCATAGAGTCTTGTGTGATTCCCACTGTGCTTTGATTTCCACCTTACCACGTCCAAGAGGGCGTGCAAAACGGTGGCTTTTGGGTACAGTCCCGAGTCATATGGAGGCAATGAGCGATAGGAGGGTATTCGTCTCTCCCGGTATAGAGAGTTGATGTTGTGCTGTGTTCGATTGGCTATAACTGGAAGTCCCTGGCCAGGGCTGATATAGAGATTTACTGATAAGTGTTACTAGTAGTTTCTCGACCTGTTATGAGCCTCACATCGACACGACTTATCGGTTACTGGGGTCTGACGTATACCACCCCTAGACTAGATATGCGACATATCAGACGAACAGACCGGACTGTACGGGAGTGTTACTGATTGGATTCACAGGAGAACGTATAGGCTAGCTTGTTGATCTTCTGATCGCTCAATACCTGGGTGGCTGTTATATTTAGCTGACCGCTTGCAGCTTGTGGGTGTTTGATATGATCATCACCTACTACCGGCGTATTGACGATTCTTTAGAGTCCTACACAGAGGTTTCTTGGCTCAGGCAAAACGGAGTAGAGGCACATATGTGATATGTACAGGACCGAGGATAATGCGATATGAGATACCGTATTATATTCTCGCGATATTTAGATATGAACCGAGTCATTGGATCAAGTGTTGATTCGATGAATCGGTATATGATATATTAGTCGGTTATATTCGATATAGCCGGATTGTCGGATCAAGTGTTGATTCGATGATTTAATGTATAATAATATATATGATATATTGTATTACATTATCTAATATTGGCTCGCTTTATTATTTCATTTTCTCACCGGATAATACATTGATATATATGCGATATATATTAAAGGTATTATTTCTTTTGTTACAAATATATAATATATATGTGATATATATTATAGTAACATGATGATTAATAATGAAACATGTTTAGTGGTGATTAAACAAGGTTATGGTTTAATTGGGTTAGTTTCTTCTTGCACCTTCCAGAAGTTCTTCTTTTGTCATGAAGAAGATATTATGATAGATATTTTCTTATGACTCATTTCTTAACCCAACCAAACCCTAGCCTTAGTTAACTCTCTACAAGGGTTATCCTTGTCATCATTAACCATGGTTGCATTATTATTCATATACTCATTTCTTTATTCATCACAAAAGGATTATCTAATTATTCATCATCTTCTTCTCTCTTGAGCTTTGAGAAAGCTTGCTTGATTTTCCTTTTGTGATGATTTCATGTGAGATTATGATATAAAAAGAAAGCATAAATACTACTCCATCATCCTCATCTAATCTAGCCCATTAGATTAGGGTGTTCACCTCTTTAGAGTGAGAGAGCTTGAGTTATAGCAACTTCGACGTAGATCATCGGAGAAACGGAACACTACAAGCAAGCATGGATCGTTCGAGTCGTGGAGCCTCTCTTGAGTCCAGGAGATCGTGGATCGCGGTGAAGGGACTTCTACTCGGAGCTTATGAAGCGAAGGAGCGGACTACAAAGGTTGTAATCCCTCACACTTAGTAGTAAAGATGTTTACTTGCATGTTAAACCCTAATAATCTAGCAAAGATCTCGGCTTTGGGTTGTTCGGCACGTCTAAAATTTTATTCGGGCATGTTTGATGCCTTATGAACCTTCACAAGAGTGCCTAGGAACCCTTCAGCTATCAGCTTGGATGTGATCGATTATCGCAGTACATGCATACCTGCGATTACCTGCTTATGTTATTTACTATTCACGAGTTGGAAACTCACCCCCGTTGTGCCACAGTGTTTTGCAGGGTTAACCCTCAGAGTAGTCGCGGTAGGGATTCATATTATCTTTACTTTTGCGGATACCGCTACAGTTGGCTGTGAGGCCTTTTGCTATAGGTAGGTTTCGCGGTTATCCGTTTATGTACCTTGTATATCTTTTGTTGGATATAGTACTCTCCATCTACCACCTTCATGTATTTGACTTAGAGACGAGTTGTGAGGATCGATGTTATATTATTTTGTGACTCTGGATGTCTTTTATGCTGTTGTCACTTTATATCGTCCATTTCTTCGCTACGGCGTCGTATATCTGTTGTTGTGGTTTTTTCCGCCTTTGGGCGTGGATTTACTCCCATTTGGGGATGCTTTACTTATATTCTATGTTGTACCCGTTTTCGGGGCTAGTTTTTACAAATGAGGTGTTGCCGAAATTTTTAAGAAAGTAAATTTAGACTTTCAAGAATTTTTACTTGAGATTCCCAAAACCTTTTGACAATGTTCTTATCAATTACTACTTTTGATGGTTTAGATTTGCTGGGTTTTCGTCTTACTTAGATTGTGTTACGCCTGTGGACGTTACGTGGTTTAAGGGTCGTCACGTGCCAAATTTCGGGTCGTGACAAAGTTGGTATCAGAGCGCTAGGTTTTACCTTTCGGAGTGTAGGTTGACCTTGGTATGATAGAGTAGGTAGCTTAAGCAGAGTGGCGTAGCATGTGTATGTCCGCGGCATACTTACAACACGGTACTCCGCCTAAAGTGACCTAAGTATTTATTGTTTGAAATTCCTTTCATGATTATATATATCCTTGTGATTTGATTTCCGTGTTCGTATCGGATCATGTTTCCATTTCTATCCATTATGCCGCCGAAGACTACGAGGGCACAGAGAGAGACAGCGAGAGCCGAGGTCAGAGTTGACTCGTTTGGGACGAGGACTGACCAGGACGGTACGCTCGTTGTTCAGGAGCAGTTTATCCGCCTTCGATAGATCGTATCGCTGGGCTTGAGGCAGATATGCAGGACTTGCGCCAGAAGATGGGATCGTTGGTTGAGGCCAGTCGAGCGCAGCGACAGGAGGTTGCCACCCCTGTTACTCAGTTATTCCTTGCTATCAGCACACAGCATTGTATCACGTATACAGCAGTAGTGAATGCAGCCCTACTAGATGAGGAGCGTCTTCCCGAGACTTTGGGAGTTTCGGAACCAAGGAGGACTCGTACAGGTAGACCAGCCCAGAGACAGATGCTTAGTCGCCGCGACAGTTTTCATGCACGTCGCGGGAGTAGCAAAGGCTTGGGACGAGGACAGTCGTTTAGCTCTTATCCCCAGGAGGATCAGTAGCCATCGTATGTTTCCGGTGCGGGAGTTTCCATCACCTCGTCAGGAATTGTACCTTGGTACGCTAGAGGAGGGCAGTGTTAATGTATATGCCCTAGAGGCCATTACTGTATCATACTAGTTTGTGTATTACTTAATGGAAGCTTGGGATATTCATAGTTGTATAGACAGTCTTGCTCAAAATGGTACAATGCTACTTGGTTTGTTTCTACTTTAATATGTGCATGTGTTTCTTTTAGTATATCGCTTATACATATTAGTAGAGCCCTTAGGATCTTTGCTTGATTACCAGTGTTGTGATGGCAGTCACACTAGTGGGGGCTGGGTAATCTACAAGCACATCCTTATACAGGTCCCTAGTCGTAGGATTATCGAGACGCGGCATCGATACTCCGGAGTAGACTAGTGTATACGCTTCTCATCCCAGCAGGGGAGATGGTCTGTCCCACAGCCATTAGTACGTCGTACTAGAGATAGTATGCGGGTGCTCGTTAGGTTACGAGTACGCTGAACAGGACTCGTCGGGAATTGTTGGTTGGTACTATACCTATCGTCAGATAACAGTTCCCAGGTGATAGGAGTACAGCTTAGTCCGTCGACTTGACACTGCTACTTCGCCTCGAGTGTGTTCCCACTGTACTTTGATTGCTACCCTACCACGGCTCAAAGGAGTCGTGCAAACAGGTAGTAGTTGGGTACAGTCCCGAAGCACTTGGAGGCAGTACCGGTTAGACAGGATTCGTCTCTCCCGGTATTGGGGGTTGATATCGTGTTGTGTCTAGGAGAGCCATTACACAAAGTCCCTAGCCAGGGCAAGCGAGATTTACTGGTAGTATTTCCAGTAGTTTCTCAGGGTGTTCTGGGCTACACTCCGACATGACTTGTACTGCTATTAGGAGTCTGATGTTTACCGCCCCATAGGCCCGACATGCGATACTCTTAGACGAACAGACCGGACTATACGGAGATTGTCACATTCAGGCTCAGTAGGAGTTCGGATGGGTTTACCTCATCGGCCTTCTTATCGACATCTACCTGGGGATCATTACGTACAGCTAGTGCCGCTTGCGGTCTATGGTTAAACCCACTGCCAGCGTACTGTCGAGTCTTTGGAGTCCCACACAGAGAGTTTCCCTGCACTGGGCAAAAGGTGTAGAGGCCGTATGGTTTTACGACAGGGCTACGATCACTTACGTGCACTTGTGCGCGTATGATGTTCGGGCAGATAATACTAGCGGGCTTTGGTTTAAGCCGGATCCTAGTATTGTATAGATGGATTAGTTTTGTCTTCTGTGCATTCGCATTCTACGGAATGCGGATGCGGGTGTGTATGCACGGTTGTGAGGAGCGAAGAAGGAGTTGCCTCATTAGGGTTTTGACCATTGATTCAGCCAAAACCATTATGAGGTGAGAAAAATATTTACTAATCTTTTTAATCATAATTGTGTTATGGCTAATTGCTTTGACCATTTGACCATGTTGACCATTTGACCTTGTTGACCATTGTTGACTTGGATATTTCTTGTGAGCTCTAGACTCTTCTTATGGCTTGGATTTAATTTGACATGATAATGGTCAAATCAATGGTAACCATCACACTTTATCATGACAAAAGAATGGTAATTATTTTTCTTATGCATTATTATCTTCTTCTCATTCTCTCTCATCAAAAGAGAGCTCCCATGGTTCTTCTTCTTCTTCCTAGCTAGAATTCCCAAAAGGTTTCATGTGTTGAGCAAGTTGGGGTTCAAATAGACAAACAAATCCACAATCATATTCTACATCACCTAGGACATCAAGAGTAGCATACTTGTTTCCCTAGATACCTTGGTTCTTGAGGTAGAGCTCGGACTATAGACTCTCGGGTGGATCATCTTCGACTCAAGGAGGCCGTTGAAGAAACCATGATCTGGACCGACCCATGGAGCCTACGGAAACGAGGAGGATAGCGGAGAAGACCCGAAGGACTAGTAGCATGAGTTATAATCTCCTTGCATAGTTGATAGAACCTCTTGTAGTTTGTTAGCAATGGTTTGGCAAAGATCCTTGGCTTTAGTCTATGTTGCTTTTGTAAGAAAGTTTCGATTTTTTACCTGTTCCGCCTCCTCGCTAACTTGCGGGGTGAGCAACGTAGACTTACAGTGGTATCAGAGCTTCGCTAAACCATTACTAACTTGTTAGCAAAGTGTTTGAAATTCGATCGCCGGAGAAATCACAAAAATACGTCAAAAATGCACGTTTTCTGTCGATTTTAAAACAGGTCCAAAAATTATTTCAGGGACCTTAAAAATACGTGCAGGCTTTTTGAAGGACACACAAGAAAAACGAGCTCATGAATCGGTTAGACCGCCGTGGAAGCGCGGCTAAACCAAGGGTTTAGCAGCGGATCCGTGGCCGAGTCGATGCCGAGTCAACTCGTTTTTCCTGCAGTCTGTCCAGATTTGTATTTTGTGATTTTTCTGATAGTTTGTTTCTGCCCAGATTTTGTTGTGTACTGTGTTGTGCTTGGGGTAGTTTCAAATCAAGTTATCGATCGAAATTCTAAGTACTTTAGCTAATCGGACCTTCTGTGATGTGATATATGTACCGAACGTTTACTAATCGCTATACGTCGATTAGTAAACGTTGTACATATCTGTGATCTGTGATATTGGTTTGTGTATATGAACTTGTTGGATCGTCGTGATGAATAGCCGGGGATGTGAGATGAGAGTTTTCATTTTTCATTCAATGTAAAATTTGTAATTTGATGTAATATTATTTTATGGCCGCACATCCGGGTTGAGGTTGTAGTCGCCATTGTATATTATTTCTTTTACTGTTTTTGCTCCTATGATAGACCCAAGGTGGGGTGCACAAACTACCGGGTACTTTGATGTGCTGAGTGGTCTAATCATGTTGTTGAGGGAGGCTGCTTCACTTTGGGTATTTGACGGGTAGTTTGCCGCACCCGTAGGGGTCTAGGGTGGGGTTTGGCTATTCATCGCGACCGTGTAATCTGTCTTTCGTTGCAGGCTCAAACGAAGTGCAGATTCCTAGTATATCCAATGTGTTCATCTGTGTTCTGGAATGGCTATCATTGCATCTGACGAATGTATATATATCTATATATCATATCTAGTAGGCGTTGCTTATGTTTTGCATCCGCGCTAGTCCAGCCCCCGCTCTGTCGTTAGTTAAGTAACCTAACGGGTGATGACGGGGCCCAGTGGCGAATGCGGATGGCATAAGCGTACGTCATATTTTCGTTGTTTTATGCAATGGTAGGATTAATTGATGGGACGCATTAAATTAATGCAAAGAAAACAAACCAAAGATGAATCGTTGGAACAATTTCAAAACCACTCGATTTTTTCAAAACAACAAAACTTTTAAAAACGCGGATCTTAAACCACTCCTTTTAAAAGCTATCAAGGTTCCTTCGATTATATCAAGTTCACTACGTTCACGATTTCGCCAAAACCATTCGTAGCCCTCCGTCATTTCATATGTATATTCAATAGTATTCAAGCTATGTTTGTTGACCTTCGTCAAGGCATAGTGATTGGTAGATGTTGGGTGTTCATATGTAGCATAGATAGATGCGTTGGTTTGGGACAGTCGTATTAGCTTGTTGACCTTCGTCAAGGATATATACGGGTGGGTTCAAATTAACCTGGATAATGATGGGTAAAACTTGACATGTGACTTATGATTTGTTGCCCTTCGTCAAGGTCATAAGAGCATGGGGCAAAAATCCACATCGGGAGTTTCTAAGGAAATTGAAACTTGCTAGTGCTGCATACCATTTGGAGTTTGATAATGTTGGTAGTATTCCTTCAGCATTATCACACAATGATATTCGGATCCCGATCCTACTGTGAGTATCCGCTACTCCTCGGGAGACTTTTCACTTAACGATCAATGCTATAAACCAAGTAGGTGTCTAGAAAGGTGTTAGCGGGGCTACGCCCACAGAGAAAAGAGCTTATTTAATTAAGGAACTTCGCGAAAGCGTCGTAAAACCTCCCTCGAAGTACCGACACCAGCCTGGCTGAACGGTTAAGCAAGTATTGTACGGTGAGATCAATTCCGACGAATTCTTCTTTTATGGTTTGAGGAAGGATTCGAGAAACAGTGGGAGCCATCCTGTTTAGATAAACTAAAAACCAATATAAACTTGCAAGAGCATCATACTAAGTATTTTCTTCTCTCTCTCTTAATTGCAGCGACCCAGTGACCAGACATAGGTTACATCTAGATAATAAAATGACTGAATATGACTGTTATGACTGGCAAAGGTTTGTCCAGATGTCCATTACCCATGACAAGCTAGAACACCTCTTAACTAAGCAAACCCCTTCCGTCTCAGGACCAGTTTCCTTTGTCACGGATATTGATACCCACAAGACATCGGAAAAAGACTGTGCGAATGCCAAGTACCTCATGTTGACCTCAGCTGATAGTGCATACCAGAGGCAGCACGAGAAGATGGACTCAGTTTCTGTCTTCCTCCATAAATAAGATTTGCTTTAAGCGAGGTTGGCTGTCGGGTCATCTGTAGGGGACAACGTCCTTACAGAGACTAGCTATTTTGATGAGCTCACGGACCTAAATACCACATTGAAGAACGGGTCAAATACAGACTTGATTTTACAGTCTCTGCCCTCTACTTACACCCTGAAGGAAACCAGGGAAGTAGAAGGAAAAGGAAGGGCAAAAGTTTCGGGACTAGATATGGTGAAGGAGGGACGTTCCTTTTGTTACGGAAAAGGACACTGGCAGAGGGATTGCAGGGCTTGCAAAGCCAATAGCCAGGATTCGAAGCATGTTGTGGCTTCGTCTTCGGGTGTGTTTGTAATAAAAAACTGTATGTCAATTAACTCTACTTCCTGGGTACTAGATACCGGATCAGGATCTCATATCTGTAATTCATTACAGGCTTTGAGAAACCGTAAAGTTATCAGGTTAGGTGATATGACTCTCAGGGTTGCTAACGGAATGAGCGTGGACGCTGAATCCGTAGGAGAATATCACCTTGAATTGATAAGTGGGCAGATATTGATTCTACGTAACTGTTTGTATGTATCTAGTTTATCTTGTAATATCATATCTGTATCCTTACTTTCTAAGGAAGGATATGATTTTACTTTTGTAAGCGATGTGGTACACATCCACCTAAATCAAGTTCTGATTGGGTTAGGTACATTAGAAAACGGAATATACGTATTAAATCAAGCCCAGGTTTTCAGTGACCAGAACACACTTAAAAGAAAGTCTCCAGAAACAAATCAGGCTTTCTTATGGCATTGTAGACTGGGTCACATCAATGAGACACGGTTGACGAAGTTACATAAAGAGGGATATTTGAATCCGTTCGAATATCAGTCTTATGCTACTTGTGAATCTTGTCTCATGGGAAAGATGACAAAGACTCCGTTTACTGGATACGGGGTGAGAGCAAGCGAGCTCTTGGAACTCATACACAGTGATGTGTGTGGTCCAATGTCTACACATGCGAGAGGTGGTTATTCCTACTTCATTACTTTTACGGATGATTTCTCCAGGTATGGACATGTCTTCTTGATGAAGCATAAATCCGAGGCCTTTGAGAAATTCCGGGAATACAAGAATGAAGTGGAAAAAAAACAGGAAAAAGTATCAAGACACTGAGATCTGATCGAGGTGGTGAATACTTGAGTGCCGAGTTTCTGGGCTACTTAAAAGAGAATGGAATTCTCTCTCAGCTTACTCCTCCATACACACCGCAACACAATGGTGTATCGGAGAGGCAAAATCAAACTCTATTGGATATGGTTCGTTCCATGATGAGTAAGGCTGAGTTACCGCGATCCTTCTGGGGTTATGCACTAGAAACAGCTGCATATCTTTTGAACAAGGTTCCAACCAAGACTGTGCCTACCACACCATATCAGATGTGGAGTGGGAAGAAACCCTGTCTTAAATATCTTAAGAAATGGGGATGTCCAGCTTTTGTAAAGAAGCAGCATGCGGACAAGCTTGAGGCACGCTCAGTAATGTGTAAGTTTGTGGGATACCCCAAGAACTCCAGGGGGTATCTTTTCTATTCCGCAGAAGAACAAAAGGTTTTTGTTTCTCAGCATCCCCACTTCTTGGAAACTGAATTTTTAGAAAATCAGATAAGTGGGAGCGCAATAGAGCTGGAAGAAATTCCAGAACCACAAACTATTACTGAAAGCTTGGTAGAACCAGAATTTTCAAGAGAACCGGACATCCCAGCGCCACTCCGCAGGAGTAGTAGGCAGTCTCATCTGCCCGAGAGATACTACAGTTTTCTCATAGACGGGGATCGAGAGGATTGCGTCATTGAAAATGATGAGCCTACTAGCTTCCAGCAAGCCATTGAGAGCGGTGACTCAGTAAAATAGCTGGATGCAATGCGGACCGAGATGGAGTCCATGTACACCAACAAAGTTTGGACTTTGGACATTGCTCCAGAAGGGGTAAAACCCGTAGGCTGCAAATGGATCTTCAGAAAGAAGATTGGTGTAGATGGGCAGGTTGAAACCTATAAAGCTAGACTTGTTGCAAAGGGTTTTCGTGAAAGACCTGGTTTGGACTATGACGAAACCTTTTCTCCAGTGGCTATGCTCAAATCCATTCGGATCCTTCTTGCCATTGCGTCCTTCCATGATTATGAGATCTGGCAGATGGACGTAAAGACGGCTTTTCTAAATGGAAATTTGGAAGAGTGCGTCTACATGGATCAGCCGGAGGGTTTCATTCAGAGTGGGAGCAGCAGTAAAGTGTGCAAGTTGCCGAAGTCCATTTATGGACTGAAGCAGGCATCGCGGAGTTGGAACATCTTCTTTGATGATACTGTCAAAGAGTTCGACTTTATCAAAAATCCGGATGAACCATGCATTTACAGTAAGATTGTAGGGAGAACTGTGGTATTCCTCGTCTTGTACGTGGATGACATTCTCTTAATAGGAAATGACATTCCTGTGCTACAGTCAGTCAAAGGATTCTTGTCACAGAGGTTCTCCATGAAGGATCTGGGCGATGCCAACTACATTCTGGGAATCCAGATCTATCGTGATAGATCTAAGAGAATGTTGGGACTTTCGCAGTCCAGGTACATCGACACCATACTGAAACGATTCAGTATGGAAGATTCAAAGCGCGGTAATCTACCGGCTTGTCACGGAATCACCCTCTCTAAAGAGATGTCTCCCAAGACTGATTTGGAAAGGGCTCGCATGACATTTATACCCTACGCATCTGCGGTAGGCTCTATAATGTATGTAATGTTGTGTACCAGACCAGATGTAGCATACACATTGAGCGTTGTAAGCCGGTATCAGTCGGACCCAGGGGAGAACACTGGATAGCAGTAAAGAACATTCTCAAGTACCTGAGAAGGACTAAGGAGATGTTCTTGGTGTATGGCGGAAAAGACCTCCAGATCGAGGCCCTTGCTGACTCTAGCTTCCAGAGTGACAAGGATGACTCCAAGCCTATGTCGGGTTATGTCTTTACCCTCAATGGAGGGGCGGTTTGTTGGAAGAGCTCCAAGCAGAAAACCGTTGCTGACTCAACTATGGAAGCGGAGTACATAGCTGCTTGCGATGCTGCAAAGGAAGCTGTCTGGATGAAGAAGTTCCTCACGGAGCTTCAGGTGGTTCCTACCATTATTGATCCAATACCGTTGTATTGTGACAACAACGGCGCTATAGCTTTAGCGAAGGAACCCGGTCCCATCAAAAGTCCAGACACATTTTGAGGCGGTACCACCTGATAAGGGAGATCGTAGATCGCCGGGAAATAGAGGTGAGGAGAGTAGATTCGGAGAATAACACTGCAGATCCACTCACGAAGGCTATACCCCAGACTCAGTTCGAGCGGCTGATCGAGATGATAGGTCTTGGATACGACAGTACATGGCCCTAGTGCAAGTGGGAGATTGTTAGTGTATATGCCCTAGAGGCCATTACTGTATCATACTAGTTTGTATATTACGTAATGGAAGCTTGGGATATTCACAGTTGTATAGACAGTCTTGCTCAAAATGGTAGTATGCTACTTGGTTTGTTTCTACTTTAATATGTGCATGTGTTTCTTTTAGCATATCGCTTATACATATTAGTAGAGCCCTTAGGATCTTTGCTTGATTACCAGCGTTGTGATGGCAGTCACACTAGTGGGGGCTGGGTAATCTACAAGCACATCCTTATACAGCTCCTTAGTCATAGGATTATCGAGACAGGGCATCGATACTCCGGAGTAGACTAGCGTATACGCTTCTCATCCCAGCAGGGGAGATGGTCTGTCCCACAGCAATTAGTACGTCGTACTAGAGATAGTATGCGGATGCTCGTTAGGTTACGAGTACGCTGGACAGAACTCGTCGGGAACTGTTGGTTTGTACTATACCTATCGTCAGATAACAGTTCCCAGGTGACAGGAGTACAGCTTAGTCCGTCGGCTTGACACTGCTACTTTGCCTCGAGTGTGTTCCCACTGTACTTTGATTACTACCCTACCACGGCTCAAAGGAGTTACGCAAATAGGTAGTAGTTGGGTGCAGTCCCGAAGCACTTGGAGGCAGTAGCGGTTAGACAGGATTCGTCTCTCCCGGTATTAGGGGTTGATATCGCGCTGTGTCTAGGAGAGCCATTACACAAAGTCCCTGCCCAGGGCAAGCAAGATTTACTGGTAGGATTTCCAGTAGTTTCTCAGGGTATTCTGGGCTACACTCCGACACGACTTGTACCGCTATTAGGGGTCTGACGTTTACCGCCCCCTAAGCCCAATATGCGATACTCTTAGACGAACTGACCGGATTGTACGGAGATTGTCACATTCAGGCTCAGTAGGAGTTCAGATGGGTTTACCTCATCGGCCTTCTTATCGACATCTACCTGGGGATCGTTACATACAGCTAGTGCCGCTTGCGGTCTGTGGTTAAACCCACTGCCAGCATAGTGTTGAGTCTTTAGAGTCCCACATAGAGAGTTTCCCTGCACTGGGCAAAATGTGTATAGGCCGTATGGTTTTACGGCAGGGCTACGATCACTTACGTGCACTTGTGCGCATATGATGTTCGGGCAGACAATACTAGTGGGCTTTGGTTTAAGCCAGATCCTAGTATTGTATAGATGGATTAGTTTTTTCTTCTGTGCATTCGCATTCTACGGAATGCGGATGCGGGTGTGTATGCACGGTTGTGAGGAGCGAAGAAGGAGTTACCTCATTAGGGTTTTGACCATTGATTCGGTCAAAACCATTATGAGGTGAGGAAAATATTTACTAATCTTTTTAATGATAATTGTGTTATGGCTAATGGCTTTGACCATGTTCACCATTTGACCTAGTTGACCATTGTTGACTTGGATATTTCTTGTGAGCTCTAGACTCTTCTTATGGCTTGGATTTAATTTGATATGATAATGGTCAAATCAATGGTAACCATCACACTTTATCATGACAAAAGAATGGTAATTATTTTTCTTATGCATTATTATCTTCTTCTCATTCTCTCTCATCAAAAGAGAGCTCCCATGATTCTTCTTCTTCTTCCTCACTAGAATTCCCAAAAGGTCTCATGTGTTGAGAAAGTTGGGGTTCAAATAGACAAACAAATCCACCATCATATTCTACATCACCTAGGACATCAAGAGTAGCATACTTTTTGCCCTAGTTACCTCGGTTATTGAGGTGGAGCTCGGACTATAGACTCTCGGGTGGATCATCTTCGACTCAAGGAGGTCGTTGAAGAAACCACAATCCGAACCGACCCATGGAGCCTACGGAGACGAGGAGGATAGAAGAGAAGACCCGAAGGACTAGTAGCATGAGGTATAATCTCCTTGCATAGTAGATAGAACCTCTTGTAGTTTGTTAGCAATGGTTTGGCAAAGATCCTTGGCTTTAGTCTATGTTTCTTTTGTAAGAAAGTTTCGATTTTTTACCTGTTCCGCCTCCTCGCTAGCTTGCGGGGTGAGAAACGTAGACTTACAGGCAGCAATACCATATGTTACCTTATCATCTTCACCACAGGGAGAGTCGTATTTTGCGCCTGTTGTGGATCCACGTCAGGATTTTGTTCAGAGATGTCATGGTCACGGAGGGTTTTTTCCGAGAGTACAGGATGGCAGAGGAGGAGGATAGCTAGTTGCAGGTAGAGGGCAAGAACGAGGGTTTGCTTCTACTCATCGGGACGCGCGGGCGTCTAATATAGAGTTTTCAGGTAATCTTTTCGCATGATCTTCTAATGTGCATGTTTGTTTAATTCGGGATCTATGCACTCGTTTGTTCTACACACTTCGTGCCGTGGTTGGGCAGAGAGTCGTGTTTGCTAGATCATCCGTTGTTGGGTTTTCTCCTGTTAGCGATTCTTTGTTGCGCGACACGTGTTTCGGTCATGTGCCAATCGGATTGGAGATAGAGGTTCGTCCGTCTATTTGATCTTTCTAGAGATATTAGACTTTGACGTTCTCCTGGGCACAGACTAGTTAGCTATGTGCTATGCGTCTATGGACTGCCGCGAGAAACTGTCAGGGTTTTTTTCCCGGCGAGTCAGTTCTTGTTGTGAAGGGGGACCGTGGTGCCTCCCCTCACAGCTTGATTTCAGCCTTTTACGCTAGTCGGCTTTTGAGGAGAAGATGTCAAGGATTCTTGGATTTCATTTGTGATACCGGAGCCACAGTGGATTCGTTGGACCGAGTTCCTATCGTATGAGAGTTTTCCGACGTTGTTCCAGATGAGCCGGCAGAGCTTAGGGAGCTTAAGGGTCAGTTGCAGAGTTGCTAGATAGGGGGACTTGTACGTCCAAGTGTTTTGCTTTGGGGAGCTCCTGTTCAATTCATCAAGAAGAAGGACGGCAGTTTGAGGTTGTGCATTGATTGATCGTCAATTGAACCGAGTTACGGTGCGGATATGTATCCTTTACCTCGCCTTGATAATTTCGTTGATCATCTCCAGGATGCGAGACATTTTTCTAAGTTTGATTTGGGATCAGGTCTTCATCAGTTGCGTGTTCGGAATGACGACATTCCGACGACTAATTTTTGTGCATGCTATGGGCTTTATGAGTTTTTGGTGGTGTCGTTGGACTCACCAATGCCCTAGCATCATTCGTGGATATGGTGAACAAGTTATTTTTTTAGGCCGTTCCTCGACCTATTTATTGTTGTGTTATTGATGAAATTATAATCTATTCCAAGAGTTGTGAGGAACATGAACAACACTTGAGGATTGCCTTGCAGACATTGGGAGAGCACCAATTGTTTGCTAAATTCTTAAAGTGTTCCTTCAGGCTTGATTGTGTTGACTTCCTAGGTCATGTGGTTATGGGAGAGGGTATTCGTATGGACCCGAGGGAGATTGAGGCCGTACATCTTTGGCCCAGACCTGTATCAGTGACAGTCGTCCGCAGCTTTTTGGGCTTATCCGGTGTTTACTGCCTTTTCGTGCAGGATTTCTTGAGTATCGCTTCACCGTTGACCGGACTGACCAGGAAGGGGGTTCCTTTTCTTTGGACCGAGGCATGCGAGCTGAATTTTCAGTGGTTGAAGACTTGGTTGACGACTGCACCAGTTCTATCTTTGCTTTCTGGATCGGGCGACGTTGTCGTTTATTGTAATGTTTCGCGAGTGGGGCACAATTGTGTATTGATGCAGCATGATAGAGTTATCTCTTATGCTTCCCGACAGTTGGAGGAAGTACGAGCAGAATTATCCCACTCATGATCCGGAGATGGCCACGGTGGTCTTGCGCTGAAGATTTGGAGACACTACCTGTACGGAGAGTTTTGTCAGATTTTCACAGACCACCAGAGCTTAATCTTCCTGCAACGGGATCTGAGTTTGAGACAGCACCGTTGGATGGAGCTTGTGAAGGATTATGATTGTGAGATCCTTTATTGTCCGGGGCAAGACGATTGTGGTAGCTGATACTTTGAGTCGTAGGCCCGGGGGTAGCTTGTTCCAGTTGTGCACAGTTCAGAGACAGTCTTCTGCAGATTTGCTGTTCTTGTGCGACAGCTGAGTACAATTTAAGTTCACCTCTACTAGGGGAACAGCTTGCTCACATCCGCGCCCGTCCACTTCTACTTAATCGTTTTCGTGAGGCACAACCCGCCGATGCCCATGTGTCTAAGATTCTTGAGCATGTTCGACAAGGTAGAGATTCGGAGTTCTTGATTAATGACCAGGGTGTTGTAGGTTTAGGGACTCATTGGAGTGTACCTTATACCGATGGGTAGAGATGCGACATCCTAAAGCAGGCACATCAGTCGGCTTTTAGTGTTCGCCCCAGTTCCACCAAGATATAACGTGACTTGAGAGATAGTTACGAGTGGGCAGGGATGAAGAGTGAAGTTTCGGATTTTGTTTTGAAGTGCTTGGCTTTTCAGCGAGCTAAGGTTGAGCATTTGAGACCGGAAGGAGAGTTGCAACCTTTAACCATTCCGAAGAGGGAATATGAGCAGATCTTCATGAATTTCGTTATGGGTCTACCTAGGCTTGTCAAGGGTATGATTCCATTTGGGTGTTGTTATCCGGTTATGCTCAGTATGCTCAGTTGTTCTTCGATAAGTTTGTGCGTTTGCACGAAGTTCCTTCATGTGTTGTATCCAATAGAGGCATCCAATTCACTAGTCGTCTTGGACAGAAGCTTAAGAAAGCCTTGGGTACCTGGTTGAGCTTTAGCTCCTATTTCCATCAGTAGGCCGATGGTCAGACAGAGCGGACTATACAGACTCTGGAGTATATGCTTATCCGTGCGTACTAATTGTTGTTAGCTGTGGGATCATCACTTGCCATTGATGGGGTTCTCCTACAATAACGGTTATCAGAAGACGACTCAGATGGCACCTTTCTAGACTTATAGGTTAGATTGTGTCGATTGCCAGTCTGTTTTACCGACTCCGCGAGAGCAGGATTTTTGGACCCCAGCTAGTCATGAGACTACGGAGAAGATCCAATGGTTCAGTTCAGGATGAGAGCAGCCCAGTGCAAACAGAACTCTTATGCCGACCGTAGTTGTCGCAGACTTGAGTTCGCAGTGGGAGATCATGTATTCCTACGGAATTTTCCGATGAATGGCGTGTTGAGTTTTGGGAAGCTTAGTCCCAGATCGTAGGTCCTTTTGAGATCATTGAATGAGTTAGGACCGTTACCTTTCGTTGGCACTTCCGCTCAGATTTCTGGGTATTCACCCCGTATTCCTTGTGTCGATACTTTGCAAATACCTTCATGACTTTTCTCACATGATTCAGCACCAGACCATTTAATTAGGACGCGATCTTTTCGTTCACCGGCAGCCAATAGTGATAGTGGATCGGCAGGTGGAGAAACTTCGGTCAAGGGTCTTGCCATCTGTGGAGGTCCTTTGGCATAGCCCGTCTAGTGAGGAGATCACTTGAGAGGCTGCAAGCGGGGTGTGGATGATTTGCACTCATCTCTTTGAAGGTATGCATAGTAAGAATTTTAAATTCTGGGACGAATTTCTTTAAGGAGGGAAGATTGTAACGTTTTAGAAATCGTTTAGGTGAATTTTCCGATATTAGATAAAATAAACTTTGTTTTTCCGTAAAAGCTAGAAGTGATCATTTTTCTGTATAGACTTAACTGCACCTAGTTTAACTAGGAAATTGCTAGTTTGCGGTTTTTAGTTGTCACATGAAAATTTTTGTTCACTTAAATATTTTTCCTTAAGTAAAATATTATATTAATCTTTTAATTATGCATTTAATTAGTGGTAATTACATTTTGGTTGGGTTAATTAAGCTAATGTGAATCTATGCTAATTTAATCACAAGATTAAGCAGTAAACCTTCTCTCCAAAATATCTAGATATTTGTGTGAATTAAAGGAAAGTTTTAATATAATGTTTAATAGGTGGCTTGGATTGGAGGTGCTTTAATGAGCATTAATTGGTGTTTTAGACTAGAAATTCCACACAATTCCTTAACCTTCCCCATTTTCTTCACTTGGCCGAACTCCCCCCCCCCCCCTCCTTTCTGCCCTCTCTCTCTTCTCACCCCATTTGCACTTCTTGAAGCTCAAATAAATCATCAAAAATCATCAATTAATCCCACAAACTCAAATACAAATCCATACCCATTATTATTTAGCCTAACTTTTGCATGGATTTTCATGAAAGTTAGCATTTTGGAGACTATTTTGATGATCTTGTTGCAAGTTTGTGATTCAAGTGGAGGTATAAATCCTAACCCTAAGCTTAATTGTTGTTTCAATACATTAATCTAGTTTATTAGATGTTTAAATATGGCTTTAATTTGCATGTTTAGAAATTCAAGAAAAGATTATGAAGATCAGGTTAGGGTTTTGATTATTGTAGTGGTTAAGTGAGTTGTTTAGACTTGGAAAAACTTAACATAGTTGTGAGAATGTTATTTGTTATTTTCCTAATTGTCTAATTAAGCTTAATAGAAAACTAACTTTTACTAAATCTTATATGGGTGAGATTAAAATTCTAGTAAGGGTTTGTGTGGTTTAATCAGGCTATTATGTGATGATTGTGATCGCTAGAATGGTTTAAACTACTAGATATGAGCTAAAATGTTAAAAGGGTGCTTACTAGGTTTTTGGTAAAACTAGGCGTGGGTTTTTATTGACATTGCGATTTTATATTTATTAGATTCCATGATATATATTGTGTTGTGATTGCGCGATCGGTACGATCAGGGTCTAGGCTTGGTGGTTGTGTCGTTTAGCGTTCCTAGCTGAGGTTGTGCCGATATCTTACGCGTTTTGTGCACTAAGTGCACAATGTGTTTATCTTGTGGACGTTATCCTTGTGTTTCGTTGTCTTTGTGTAGGTGCAGGATATTTAGTCTTATGTGTTGTGTTTGTGAAATTTAGGATCGCGAGCAGGGAATTCGGACGCTGCGAAGAAAGGGAAGCAGGTGGTCGGATTTACTTAGCTCGAGGTCATCGGGTTAGTAGATTTAACACCTACAGGGGAATCACCCGCATGGCGTTATGCGTCTGGGATGGATTATATGACATGATTATTAGTTACAAGTATTGCACATATAGAGAATGTGCATGAACTTCATTTCATATTATTACTTGTTGTGCTGGGACTTGTACCCATTGGACACTGCACTATTATTGACGGTTCATGTTGCACGAGCACTAATTGTATGCCACACACTGCGTCGATAATTGCCATGACATGCACAACCCATATACATATGTGATATTATATGGTTAGGGACATTAAGACATGATCCTTAATTCCATTGTGTTTAAGAAAAACAGCATGCACATATACTATGCTATGCCTATATGCTTACACTTATACATACGTGATATTGTATTGGTTAGGAACATTGAGACTTGATTCTTATTCTATTGTGCATATGAGATATTGCATACCTGTATACCTACATGATTACAATATACCTAAAGGGTATTACATCATTATTGACAGGTGTATACACATATGAGATGTAGCTATATGCACATCATGCATACATAGTTACATGTACACCCATATATCTTGATATAGCTAGAGGGTATTACATGATTATTGATAGGTGTGTACACATATGAGATATAGCTACATGTACATCATGCACACATAATTACATGTACACCCACTTACCTTACTAGAGCTATATATACCCCTATGTGGTAATGTATTGTCATCGACATGGAGACATTGATTCTTATGCTATTGCGCATATGAAATGCATCATGCATACATGCTTACATATAGATACACATATCTTGCTATACCGACATGGTTACACATACACCTTGCTATAGCTACATGTTCACCTTTATATGATGTTGCATTGGACTTTGTAGAAATTAGGAACCGCATGATATATTAATAACCGGATGCATTTAAATAGCGGGTTTTCCTTTATATGCTCATATTACTGTTTCATGTTGCATATATTATATTTCATGGATTTATGTATTGAGATATGGATTTCATGTGTTTTATGGATTTGAGAACCGTGAGGATATTTCAAGAATTTATGTATTGTTTAAAAACCCGGTTTCTCTTGATATGATATTTCAGTGTGTCCACCATGAGTTTTCTCGGTTCTGAGACTTGTGTTAGATACCCGATTAGAGGAGCGGATAGACACCGTCTGCGGGTACATGGTGGACCCGGTATGGTTCCCCAGGGCAAGAGGTGATTTTCGTGGTATAGACGATGAGCCTGGCAGGCGGGCTAGTACCTACCGGTGATAGTATTTGGATTCGGCGGTTATTGTGGGGATACCGACCGGAGTTATGTACGGACATGACATCAGGGCCAATCTTGGTGACGGCGCCTGACAGATGAGTATTTACATGTCGATGCTGGACACTAGTTTTCATGATGTTTCGAGTGTCGATGTTAGACACTCAGGTTCCATGACTTTGATGTGTCGTTGAGGGACACACATATATAAATATATATACGCAGGCATAGTTTTCATGTTGTTTTCGGGTGTCGATATTGGACACTCAGATTCCATGAGACATACAGGATATGAGGGCCGATCTGAGGATGCGGTGCCTATGGTATTGGGATTTGGAGTGTCATTGATGAACATCAGTTTCTCCACGATGAGGATTCCGTGTTGATGATATGTTTTATCCCATACTCAGCATTATTTGATATGCATTGTTTCATGTATTAGTAGTACCTGATATAGTACCTTTCATGACTGTTGCATATACATATTGCCACTTATTGCTATCAGCTTGCATGTGATCGATTATCGTCGTACGTGTATACCTGCAATTACCTGCTTATGTTATTTACTATTCATGAGTTGGCAACTCACCCCCGTTGTGCCACAATGTTTTGCAGGGTTGACCCTCAGAGTAGTCGCGGCAGGGCTTCATATTATCTCTACTTTTGCAGATATCGCTACAGTTGGTTGTGTGGCTTTTTGCTATAGGTGGGTTTCGCGGTTATCCGTTTATATACCTTGTATAACTTTTGTTGGATCTAGTACTCTCCATCTACCACCTTCATGTATTTGACTCAGAGACGAGTTGTGAAGATCGATGTTGTATTATTTTGTGACTCTGGATGTCTTTTATGTTGTTGTCACTTTATATCATCCATTTCTTCGCTACGGCGTCGTATATCTGTTGTGGTGGTTTTTTCGCGTTTGGGCGTGGATTTGCTCCTATTTGGGGATGCTTTACTTATATTCTATGTTTTACCCGTTTTCGGGGCTAGTTTTTACAAAAGAGGTGCTGCCAAAATTTTTAAGAAAGTAAATTTGGACTTTCAAGAATTTTTACTTGAGATTCCCAAAAGCTTTTGACATTGTTCTTATCACTTACTACTTTTGATGGTTTATATTTGCTGGGTTTTCGGCTTACTTAGATTGCGTTACGCCTGTGGACGTTACGTGGTTTAATGGCCGTCACGTGCCAAATTTCGGGTCGTGACAAAGTAAATGTAATACCTCAGGTGGAGTTGGGGATAAATGCCACCTACCCCGTGAGAAGTGAAATGTTATCCGGTATCGAGGTAGGGATGTAACTGATACGGATGCACACGGGGACTCCAGAACAATGGGGAGCATCGAATTCCATTCCGAAAGAGGGCACGATCTGAATTATAAATGGAATGATACCACTCTTATAACACAGAGGCGCCTTTTGAATGAATCGTAACTCCAGAGTTTGAAAAACTCCGTAGTTAAGAGTGCTTGAACCAGAGAAATTCTGGGATGGGTGACCTACTATGAAGTAGCCCCGGGTTCATTCAAAAGGAAAAAATCGTGCGGCTTTGGCCAGAGCGGACAATACCATCTGTGTTTGGGGGTGGGTCGTGACAGTAGGTGTATTTTCTTGTTAGGAATCGTGAGGGCTCCTAAGTGCGTTTTCTCTTGAGAGTAGTAAGGATCTCACAAGAAAATTTTCTCCTTACTAGTCGAGAGGACTCGCAAGTGGTTTTTCCTCCTCGTCGGTATGCAACTTTGGAGAATGTGGCCCGTGGATAGTATACAAGAGTCAGTTTGGACTTTCTTGTAGGGCAACAGTGTCACGCCCCGCTTCCTAGTCGTTACACACAGTGCTTAGGAAACAGGTTGATATCCCCGTCGCCTAAGGCTTTTCACCTTCATGAGCCGTGAGGGTCTCATGAAGATGTTTTTTCCCTACGAGTCGAGGTGAGTCGAGAATTTCTCGCAGGTATATCCTAACGTGAAATATAGATAATCCCTACTCTTTGCGACATAGGTCCGTTAGGTTTTGTGGTACTAAGGTTTTTGTCCGTGGTGCCATCGCATTGGCTGTTGCATTCCATGATATGCAGACTTTACGATGTTGTTCGAGTAGCCCCACGACTGTCGTGTCTCTGATCCCTTCGGGGGATGGGCAAGACGTCTTCAAGTAATCTTCTTAGGCAGTTTGGCCGTCAGAAGAGCAAGCGTTAGGAATTTTTCCATGTCGCTTTTTACTTAAGGTTAGGCTCAGTTTGGGAGCCCCGATGAATCATAACCACTCCTCACTGGTGTGGGATGATCTCCGATAGTCTTTCGGGTTTTATTTGAATTGCCATCAAGACCCTGAAGCTAGGAATTTTGCATTCACTTCCTTTTTTATGTGGCTGTTTTGGAGCCTTTGTTGACATTGCATCTGCTGTAACGAGAAGAATGCCGAACTGGAGCTGGGATTTTGCCGTCACTCCTTTTTTATTTGGTTATTTGGAGCCATTTTTGACATTGCATCTGCTATAACGAGAAGAATGCAGGGGTATTCTTTAGGTTGTATATGAACCGTCAAGACTTGGAACTAGGAATTTGCCATGGCTCCGTTTTGTTTCGACCGTGGGGGTTTTTGTTGACATTGCGTCTGCATCCTGTTGGACTGAGAAGAAACGTCGTTGTTGACATTGTGTCTGCTATAAGGAGACGAATGTTGAGGTGGAGCTGGGATTTTTCCGTCACTACGCTTTGTTTCGACCGTGGGATGTTTTGTTGACGTTGCATCCGCATCCTGTTGGACTAAGAAAAAACGTCATGGTTGACATTGCGCCTTCTGTAACGAGACGAATGTTGAGGTAGAGCTGGGATTTTGCCGTCACTCCGCTTTGTTTTGACCGTAGGGTCTTTTGTTGACGTTGCATCTGCATCCTGTTAGACTGAGAAGAAACGCCGTAGTTGACATTGCGCCTGCTGTAACGAGACGAATGTTGAGGTTATCTCTAGGTTGTATGTGAACCGTCGAAACTCGGCTCTCCCTTTGATGGAGCCTGGTGAGAAAATATGGTTCCCTTTTCGTTTATTCCCATGGATTGTATACAGGAGTTGACGTGGACTCACCTGCAGGGCAGAAAAAAATTATTTTATTTTATTTTATTTTCATTATCGCGATTCTCTATCTTTTCAGCTTTTCATATCGCGACAGTTACGATTGCCCAATCATTTCGACTATTTTTCACGGTCCCCAATCATTTCGGCCATGTATTGTTTTATTTTTACTCGCTGTTTTTTTTATTGCGAGTTTCACAATCATTTCGGCTGTTTCATATGCATATATTTTTTGCTCGCTGATTTTTTTTATTACGAGTTGCCCCATCATTTCGTCTATTTCATATGCATATACTTTTGTTGCGAGCCGGGAACTTGGATCCTGACACCAATTTCGGTATCAGCT
Source organism: Agapanthus africanus (assembly GCA_030015575.1). Lineage (NCBI taxonomy): Eukaryota > Viridiplantae > Streptophyta > Magnoliopsida > Asparagales > Amaryllidaceae > Agapanthus > Agapanthus africanus. The sequence continues at coordinate 204,737,821 of CM057341.1, read as the reverse complement.
TTGCTACGACTGGAATATTGCCAGGAGCAAATCATCATTTGCCTTGAGAGGACTTGAAATTTGATACCGATTTAGGCATCAGCATCACTGCAACTGAGATATTGTCAGGAGCGAATCATCATTTGCCTTTGTTGATTTGAACAACGGTGGCTTAGCAAACAGGGTTAAGATCCTGTCGACTAAAGCTTTTTAACTTTATGAGCCGTAAGGGTCTCACAAAGGTGTTTCTCCCTACGAGTCGTAAGGATCTCGTAGGTGTAGGTTCTCCCTAGAAGTCGTGAGGACTCCTAAGTGGTATTTTCTCTTGCAAGTCGTAAGGATCTTACAAGAGTGTTTTCTCCTTATAAGTCGAGAGGACTTACAAGTGTCGTTCACCATATGGGATATTTCTCGCCATTGGTGGAACTAGGTGAGGACTATATTTATTTATGCCCGTGGATTGTATACAAGAGCCAATATTGGACCGCCTGTAGGGCAAACTAAGATGCGATGGCTTAAGAACAGGTTTAGATCCCTATAGCTTAAGGCTTTTGAATCCTACGGGCCGTGAGGGTCTCATAGGGGAATTCTCTTTATGAGTCGTGAGGATCTCGCAAGAGTAATTTCTCCATAGGAATCATGGGGATTCCTATGTGTTGCTCCCTTGCGAATCGTAACGTTCTCACGCAGGTATTCTCTCCTCATAAGGTCGAGAGAACCTTGCAAGTGCACATGAATTTTTTATTTTACGAGTTTGCGCCCTTTCGGGTTTTCACAAACTCGCCGGTAGCCTTGTTGTTTTTACTCACAGCGCCCTTTCAGGTTTTCATCCGTGCCCACTTCGCTTGAGGACGTACCGTTTTTTTTAGCAGTTCGGAGTGGGATATTCCACTTGATTGTAGGACCCGTTTGTAGGTCTCTCGATATCCTTTCTGTTCTTTGAGAAGAAATGACCATCTCGCGTAGAGATTCTTCCGTCGGTGAGGAATATGCCCCCAGTGTATATTTCAGGAAGACGAGTACCCACGCCGTCGCTATTTGGCGATAAGTTGCTTCGGAGCTGCTCATTTTTTGTTGAGCGTTGGCGACAAATGCTACCTTGCCACCGTTTTTCATTCATCTTCATCGGATGATGAAGGATCTTGACTCATCTGATCCAATCGAGTCATTTTATCCATGAGCACTTGAAAGGTCGTCGGCTTGAAGAGGGCCATATATGGGAACACCTTTGAATTTGGTTCAAGGGTGGCTATGAACATTCCCAGGGTTGCAGCTTTGTCGATACGTTGCTCTCATTTTGACCAGAGATTTCGCCATCTGGTACCATATTGAACTCAGGTCGCATTCGGTCCAACCGTTTCGTTGACCAATGTCGCTACGGTAGTGTGTTTATTCACACTAGAGAACCTCTAACAGAAGAGCATATCCATCTCTTCGAAGGTCTTTACGGAATCATTTGGGTGTCCCGCGTACCATTCGAAGGCGATGCCTGTCAGGCTGCTGACGAACTGTCGGATGAGCAATATATCATTTCCTCCAGTATTGCCGCACATGGATTTAAAACGCGCGATGTGCTGGCAAGGATTTCCAATTCCTTTGTACATGTGGAACGTTGGAAGTATGTATTCTGGAGGGTACTGTATTTGATCGTAGCACGCCGGATACGGTCGCCCAGTTTTTACTGACCTATTTGCGGCTTCACTGGTATAGTGAGCTTCGATTTGCTGAGCGATGTAATCATCAAGAGCAGCCTTGGAGCATTTCCTCCCTGGCCACTAATAGAGCCGGAAGAGGGTTAGATGTTTCCCCTCTGTCGTCCTCGATGATTATCGGTGGATCTTCGGCTGGAGGTTCTGGACGAATCATCATTCCAACCATGTCCTAGAATAGAAGCGTCATCTGCTTTATATTAGCAGCTTGTTCCGTGTCCTCCTTGTCTTTTCTTTATAGCACCCTTCGCAAGAACTCTTTATCGGTTTCTTGCTCTTGGCGTTGTTCAGATGTTGACTCCGGACTTTCTTTCTGTCCAGTCAGTGCTGACATTTTGATCAGTATTTCCTGGAGCTTTTGTTGTTGCTCCTGAGCTTTTGTCAACGACCGAGTTTGCGGCCTATGACCCACGGAAGCACGGCTTTTTTCTTTCCTGGAAGCCATGTAGACCGTATGGATGATCATGCCCCCACACTTGAGGCGTTTGAGTCCAGCACCTTTGGAATTTGCCGCAGGCAATGGGATTTTCTCTGACCGCCTCCTTTTGTGGGAGGTTGAGGTTGAAAGAGTCGTTGTATTAAGCGCCTGTGTTGAAGACGTCCCTCTCTGTATGACGGAGGGCTGGTCCTCCTCTTTCCGAGCCTTCATTTTCTTCAGTCGGCGAGAGTAGTCTTTGTTGATCACAGAATCTTGGATTTTCTGCCAGACCCTGTGGATTTGGGAGGACAGCCGCTAAGGGGATTGCTCCGGCTTTGCATGCGTCATGTTTTCAGCAGGTGGGAGAAATTTCTTCAGCACCACGGTTGGAGGGTTCTTGTGCACCCTCCTAAGAAGATCAAGGTTGTTCTTGGTTGGAACAGCAGCGTCAACTTCCACCATTAGAGCTGGCGGAGTAAATCCAGAAGGGAGTTGCCTCCAGCTCTTCTCACTCGGTGCCAGTGGCGACGTCGAGCGTGCCTTACAGACGGGACCACCTCAGTTGTAGAAACGGCTCCGACATGCCCCCTGCTTTGGTGAGGGGCTACTGCTAGTGCTAGCCTGTTGAAGAATGACGTCCGTTGAGAGAGAATGGCCAATCTTTCTAAGGCCGAATTTCTGGTAGGTGAAGCACTTTTGACGACTTCACCTGCAGCAGGAGTTGGAACGACCAATCTGTCAAAGTCCGATCTTTTGGTAGGCGAAACACCTTTGACGACTTCACCCGCCGGAGGAGTTGGGAGGACTATCCATTTTGGGATAGCCCTTTCAGGTATCGCGAGCCTCCTTGCGGGCCCACTTGAACTTTGGCTCAGCCTATTGAAGACTGAGGTGGCAGAATTGGACGACCCATTGAGAGGGGCCATGGTGGTTGCAAGTCGATCGAAGACCGACTTCGTGGGAGCTTCCTGTGGTGGCACTGGGGCGCTGAAGATTGTTGGCGGGAGCATGGTCCCGAAGAACAATCCATTGGTGGCTTGAGCCACCTGACCCACCGGTATTGAAAAGATGGAGGCCGCATTGGGCCCATATGTCACTCCTCCAGTTGGGACAGAGCGGGAGTTGCTGTTGCAGTTTGTGCAGCTGGAAGCCATTGATGTTCACTTCTTCTACACAAGAACAAGACACCAAATCTTAGTACCTCAAATACAGGGGCAACAATATCAAACCGCAATTTTGTTCGCGAAACATGACACACGAAGTATGGAGTGGAAAGAGGAAAAGGTCCCACCGGGCGTGCCAAAATATGTTCACCGCCGAAAGACGCGACCGGGACATTGGGACGTCTTGCCTGAATTTTGGGGACAGATGCTATTTGGATTTATTCGTCCACCTCTCCGAAGATGCAAAGTTGATTTATGGCACCATGTATCGGAGGTTTGGACGGATGCGGCCGTTGTAGCAGACTTCGTCAGATTCCCCCTCGTTTGCGAAGGTTTTTTTTGAATGTGGGGACGCTCTTCCCTGCAGGCACAAGCCCCTGCAGTTAATTACGTTATCACATCGCGATAACCACTTTCTCCTGATCCGGAAGTTCACTTCGTGTCGTGTGTGTTTTTGTTTGTTTTCGTTTTGATTGCCCGTGGATTGTATACGGATACTAATTTATGTCGTAACCTGTAGGGCGCGGATTAGTCGAAATCCATATATTTTATATTTGGGCTTGGGTTGATTTAAGGATCGTTATTCTGGTTTGAGATTAAGATCAACTTAAACATATGAACATTTGGAGCTCGATTGGTTTTTTGTTAAGGATGCGTTAGTCCAATTTGAGACTAAGATCTACTTAACAAGGTCTCAGGATCATTTTTTGCTTCAGATCCAACAAAAGAGCATTTGGGCTCTGTTGTTTTAGTTTAAGGACGTTTCGGTCCGTTATCGCCATTTTAGAGGCGAAGTTTTAGTTTGAAGACGTCTCGGTCTGTTGAGGTGGGGTTTTAATTTAAGGACGTCTCGGTCCGTTGATCACCATTTTGGATTTGAGGTTTTAGTTTAAGGACGTCTCGGTCCGTTGATCACCATTTTGGAGGTGAGGTTTTAGTTTAAGGACGTCTTAGTCTGTTGATCACAATTTTGGAGGTGAGGTTTTAGTTTAAAGACGTCTCGGTCCGTTGATCACCATTTTGGAGGTGAGATTTTCTTCTCTGTTTCTTGTTTGAAGCTTCTTCTTTTTTTTATTTTAAAAAAAGCTTATGGGGGGCTTCCTCTCTTCAGACTTAAAGTCTTTGGTCCTTTATATAGTAGAGGCAATTTGTTAATTAGTTTAAAGAAATCTCTCATTAAGAGATGCCAATTGATTTGGGGATTTTTTACCCACCATTGGATCTTTGATCCAAGGGTTTCTGTTTTACAGAACCTTTTTTCTTGTTTCCAACAAGATTGGGGAAATATTTTCCCTTATACAGAATTTATTCTGGAAAGCGGTGATTTTTAATCACCGTTGGATTTTTAATCCACCGGTTCTCTATTTTACAGAGGGAAATCTTTCTTGTTTAGAAAGAATGAGGGAATATATCCCAAAATAGAATTTTATTCTATGATCCAATTTAGGGGATGTTTTCTCCCGACAGAATTTAATTCTGCATCTTTGATGTTTTATCATCTCCATTGGATCTTTGATCCAACGGCTCTGTTTAACAGAGAGTAAAATTTAATTCTACCTTTTTTAATTTGGGAGCTGACGCTCACGTGCTATGCATGTAGGCGTCGTCTAAGAATTTAATTTTTTTATAAATAGTTACTCTCGTTCTTTACACGCAGGCGCTCACGTGTGTTCCACGTGAGGCGCCACTATAGTATTTAATCCTAACAGAAGCTGGCGCTGGCGCTCACGTGAGAAACACGTGAGGCGCCCAAGGATTTAATCCTATCTGAAGCGGTACCTACATGCTTTGCATGTGGATGCACTTGTTTAACACGTGGAGGTTTCCCTTTATTTTTATAAGGGAACGGTAAGTTTTGAGCCAAAAATTTTGGCGGGAACAATCCCCTAAAAAGGGTTGTAGATGCGTAATCGCAAAAGATATGAAATACCGCTTTAAAAAATCCGGTTTTTAAAGTTATGTGGTATTTTATTGTAAATTTTTCTTCGAACGAAAATACATACAATGAATATCGTGTTATGAAACCAAGTGTGTATGTGGGGTAGGTCGTTACCCCGTGAAGTTTTCCTAAGGTATTGTTAAGCAATTACTAAAAGAGGTGTTTATAAAGTTCAAGGTATTTTAATGAAAAAGTTCTACTATTGTTGTTTCCCATGAGAATTTTGATGAAATTTGATTCTAAACATTAGGGTTTAAGATTATAAGTATTGTGTAAAAACTTGGTTGATCAAAAAATAAAGGAGGAGTTTCTAGGGTTTAGAAAAAGAATATCGGTATTAACTCCACTTACCGATATAAGTTTTAAAATGAAATTTCAATGAAGAGAAAAAGAGATTGGGAGGGGCTTACAGTTTAGAAATTTGAAGGAGAGGTTTAAAAAGAGGGGATGAGCTTCGTGGCATCGCGGGAGCTCCGGAATAGGCTTCGGTTTTCGTCGGAACCAACTTGCTTACTAACTCCTCTTTACTTCACTTGCACTAGGAACTTTTTAGAAAGTTTTGGCTAGAATTTTCGGAATGATGCTGAGCCAAGATAGGGGTGGTATTTATAGTGGAGAATTAGGGTTTGGGAATTAAAATTATGGATTAAAAAGCATTAAAATGGTGTTTAATTATGAAATGAAACGTTTCTGTTTGATTGCAGGGAAATCAAACAGTGCAGAGGGGTTAGCGATAGGTGAAGAGATGAGTGTGTAAAGCCCGGGCTTCAATGGGCTTCATCCAACCGTCCCCGCTGGTTTTCCTTCAAGTTTGGCCGGTCGATCTCGAGGCAATTGCCTCGAGATTCATGCCACTTGATCAATCCTCTGTTTAACCCATTTTCCACATGTTTGATTTTTCTGAACTTTTCATTTCCCCGTGTATTGCATGTACAATATTTTGGGAATCCAAAAAGTAAAAAAAATCAGAAAAAATAATTATGTCTGATGGGAATCGAATACACAGGCTACGTCACAGCAGTGCAAAGGCTTTACCAGTGAGCTACAAGTTATTTCTTGCTGTTATTTCACAAAAGTAACTTATAACTCAAACTCAGGCTGTAAAACTCATTTCTTGTATATTAACAGTAAAATTTCCGTACAAGATTTCAGATTCGTTACACTTTAAGTTACAGAGATCCAACCCTGTTCTTAAGCCACTATAATCCGATGGAATTTTTCTGCCCTACAAGTGGTCCAATATCGACTCTTGTATACAATCCACGGGTATAAATAAATATATTCCCCAAAAAGTTCCACCAATGGTCAGAAATATCCCCCTATGGTGAACGACACTTATAAGTCCTCTCGAATTATAAGGAGAAAACACTCTTGTAAGATCCATACAACTTACAAGACAAACACACACTTAGAAATCTCCACGATTCCTAAGGAAAAAACACACCTATGAGATCCTCACAACTCATAGGAAGAAATACCTTTATGAGACCCTTACGGCTCATAAAATCAAAAGGCCTTAGTCGACAGGATCCTAACCCTGTTTGCTAAGCCACCTTTGTCCAAATCAATAAAGACAAATGATGATTCGCTCTTGGAAATATCCTGCTGTAGCGATACTGATGCCTAAATAGGTATCAAATTTCAGGTCCTATCACGGCAAATAATGATTCTCTCCTGGCAATATTCCAATGGTAGCGAAGCTAATACCAAGATTGGTATCGTATTCCAAAACCCCAACTCGCAATAAAAATCAGCGAGCAAAAAATATATATGCATATAAAATAGCCGAAATGTTTGGGCAATCGTGACTTTCGCGATATAAAAGCTGAAAAGAGATAGCATCGCGGAAATAAATAAAAACATATATAATAAAATAAAGAAAATCCTGCCCTGCAAGTAGTTTCATACCGACGCTTGTATACAATCCATGAGCACAAATGGCACAAATGAAAGGGAACCATATTTTCGCACCACGCTGCGTCAAAATGACTCCAGATTTCGATGGCAACATCTACAGCTTAGAGATCAACTCGTCGTTCTTCTCATTCCAGCAGGATGAAAACGCAACGTTATCAAAAAGACCTAAGGGTCAAAGCAAAGATGGAGTAATAGCAAACCCTAGCTACAAGTCTAGACGGTACATATACAACCTAGAAACTATTTGGACATTCTTCTTACTCCAGCAAAATACAGACGTGACGTCAACACGGACCCAAGGATCAAATAAAAGTGGAGTGACAGCAAAATCCTAGCTCCAGATCTCGATGGCAACGTCTACAGCCTAAAGATCAACTCGACATTTCTCCTCATTCCAGCAGGGTGCGGAGTAACTATCAAATGAAATTAGAGTAATGGTATATTCCTAGCTCCAGACCTCGACTGCGATATATACAGCATAGAGATCACATAGATGTTTACCCTACTTCAGCAAAGAATCGGTACGACATCATCAAAGAAAAAAAATAAAGTAACGGCATATTCCTAACTTCGGGTCTTGATGGCAATACATATAAGGCCTAAAGACCATTGGATATCATCCCACCTAAGAAGGGTGCGGTTATGACTCATCGGGGCTTCCAACTAAGCCTAACCTCAAGTAAAAAAGCGCCACGGCAAATACCTAACGTTTGTTCTTCCGACGGTAATACAGATACTCCAACCTAAGAAAATTACTTAAAGACGTCTTGTCCAGCCTCAGAAGAGATCAGAGACACGACAATCGCGGGGCTACTCGAACGGCAACCTAGGGGATTGCATACCGAGAAATACATCAACCAACGCGACGGTACGATGGACTTAAACCTAGTACCACAGACCTAACGGACCCCTGTTATAAAAGAGTGGGGATTATCTACATCCAACTTTAGGGTGAGTTTGCCTATAAATCTAATGGGAGGTAAACTAAAAACACTTTGAAATGAGCACATAAACCAGAAACTCCGAAATGAGTGAATAAACTAAAAACACTTCGAAATGAGTACATAAACTAGAAACTCTGAAATGAGTGAATAAACTATAAACTCCGAAATGAGTACATAAACTAGAAACTCTGAAACACGTGAATAAATTAGAAACTCCGAAACGAGTAAATAAACTAATTTCAGTGCAAAGAAATAAAGAAAAATGTAGGTATGAAAGGAAAAGATGTTTTTCATTCATATTTCAAAGAAAAAAGGGAATTACATACTCTTGGCGCGGCTAAAAATAGAAGAAGAAAAAAAGGAAGCGCATCATCCGAGATCTACAACGGCAAAACACTAAACTCTAGACACGGATTCTCAAACTCAAAAGCAAGTTTGAGCAATACGCGTTCATCTTCATCGACCATCTTTTTGTGCATCTTCTCTCGGATGAAAGCGTCATGGTCACCACAAATGTCCTCAATCCTCTAGTATGCCGATACTATCGCTTTATGTTGGAAGACGCGGTGCAAAATGACGACGATATTATCTCTCTGTTTCTTTGAAATCAACCCCATAACGTACACTGAATGTACCTTGTCTTCAACTTCATCAAGCACTTGGAGCGGCATAGCCTCAAGACGCCCGGACAAAACCTCCCAGATCGACTCAACGACAATCTTCAAAAGTGCAGAGCAGCGGGGGAGCAATCAACCGTTGTAATCATTGAAGCGGAGCATCACCTCAACGCATTAGGTATCAGTGTACTCCTGGCCTTGAAAGCGACCTTATAGGCGAATTTCATCATAGGAGACAATTTTCTCGATATCGTATAACTGACCATACATAGTACTTGAAAAGAAGCCAGATAGAGAGTTAGCAATAAAAAAATGCCTGCATCCCTAAGATTAAAAAACTAGTGGGCCCCACAGAATCAAGATGGCGGCTCCTTAATGATTGGAACATGTGTCCAATGGAGAAATCTATAATGGTTCTCTAAGCTTGTTTTTAATAATAAAATTACAGATCTGATCTCTGCTTTATCAAAATGGTATAAAATACCAAAAATTTCAAGAAAATCTCCAAAGGGATTTGATATTCAGAGAAAAACTCTGTTAAACTGAGAATCCAAGAAAATTCCAAAGAGGGATCTGATATTAAATTTCCAGCAAAGTTTTGACTAAAATCTCAAGAAAAATCCCCAAAGGGGAAAATATCTAATCAGAACTATGTTCTGTGGAAAATTGCCAGAACAAAATTCTGATTAAAATCTCAAGAAACTCTCTAAAGGGGAAAAATCTAGAAATCAGAACTAAATCCTGTGAAAAATTGTTAGAGCAAATCCCTGTTAAATTGAAATCCCCAAAGGGGAAAATGTCCAATCAGAATTAAGTTCTGTTACAAATTGCCAGAGCAAAACACTGAAAGAGATCTAAAAAAATCAAAACTAAGTTCTGTAAATTCCTAAAAGGAATATGTTAGAACTAAGCTCTATAATTAAAAACGAAGTAACTTTCCTAGGAGAAGACTCTTACCAAAGAAAATTTTGGCGGAGTGGGTTTACAATGTAGATCTGGAAAAGGGTGAAGAACTAAGTTTCAAGAAAGCAGAGCTAAGCTCTAGTGGAGAATAAAATTCTCAAGGAAGAAGATGAAAGTGCAGTAGTCGCCTAGGGCTCGAAGCTTTATTTAAAAGGATGGGGTCGATTCAGATTCTTTGTATCCTAAAGCGGATCGGATGGCCCAAAGTTGTGCACCGTTGCACTCATGTACAAGCCACGTGAGAACAACCATGGGGGGATTTTGTTCTCTCATAAAAAAATTGCTTTTTAATTAGAAATCAGTCGGGCAGCGCCTCACGTGTTTCCCATGTAAGCACCAGCGCCAATATTTAGTAGGATTAAAAAATCCTATACTAGCGCCTCACATGAAACATACGTGAGCGCCGGCGTGCAAGGAACTTGAGCGTCTGTTATGTAAGAATTAAATTCTTTGGAGGCATCCACGTGCATGACACGTGAGCGTCAGTGCCCAAATTAAAGAGGATAGAATTAAATTCTACATGGGGAATATTTCCCTAAAAACTGTGGACATTCTCTGTTAAACAGAGCTGTTGGATCAAAAATCCGATGGTAGAATTAATTTCTATTAGGGGAAAATATTTCCCTGATGTTTCTTTTTAAATGAAAAGGTCTTCTCTGTTAAACAGAGAACGGTTGGATCAAAGATCCAAAAATAGAATTAAATTCAAGATTTGGGAAAATATTTTCCTAATCTTTCCAAATGAGAAAGATATACTCAGAGCACTCTTGGATTAAAGATCCAATAGTGATTAAAAATCAACATTTGATAGAATTAAATTCGATATATGGGAAAATATATCCCTAATCTTGCTAAAAACAAGAAAATATATTCTGTGAAAAACAGAAAGTCTCTGGATCAAAAATCCGACGGTGGATAAAATCCCCCAAATAATTTTTGAGGCCAATTAAATCAATTAGTATCTTTCATATGAGAAATTTTCTTAAACTAATCAACAAACCTGCCTCCTCTATATAAATGAACCGAGACTTCAAGTCTCATATCAAAGATCGACCACCCAAACTTCTGCAAAAAAACAAAAGCTATAAAACTGAGTATTCAATTCTCCACTCAAAGAAGAAGATCCTCGCTCATTCCAAACCCTAGGTAAAGAAAAACAAAGATTAACATATCTCCTTTTCCTATAATAAAATTAAAAAAACAAAGGTTTAACCCTTCACAAAAAGAACTTAGTTCTTCCTCTGATCTGAGATCTGCAAAGCATATCTCCCCACAAGTTGAGAATTTAATTCTCATCGGGGAGATTTTGTTATTCAGACTCAGAATTTAGGGGGAAAAACTTGATTAAAAGAAAAAGAGAGAAAAAGAACATATGTTCTAAGAATTTAATTTCTCTAAAAAACAAGGTTTAACCCTACACAAAACAACTTAGTTCTTATTAAAACAACAGAAGAACTTAGTTCTCCAATAAAATCGATCTCAGATCTTCAAAACAGAGATCTTGGTGATCATTAAGGGCCAAAACGCCATTAACAGAGATTAAATCTCTAAAAGAAAAGAACTTAGTGCATCATGTGCTTCCTACGTGAACGCCCTAAACAAACTGCTCAACATCTCACGTGTTCCCCATATGAGCGCCCTAAACAAACAGCCCAGCGTCTTACGTGCTTCCCACGTAAACACCCAAAATAAAGAACTCGGCGCCTCACGTGAAACACATGTGGATGTCCGAAACAGAAGGCTTGACGTCTCACGGGCTTCCCACATGAACGCCATACAAAGTGCTAAGCACTATATATATAGTCAAAATGACTAAGTGTTTAGCACCGATTGGGCACCGCCCATGTCTGAACGCCTCGCATGCTTCCTACATGAGCGCCAGAGCAATAAATAAGTGCTTAGCACTTCTGAATAAATGGAGAAAGCCCAAGACTGAGCCCAAATTGGCTAAGTCTCTGAAATTACTTGCAGCTGAGCCCAAATGCTCTGTTGTTGGATCTTAATAAAATTTAACGATCTTGAAAATATTGCTAAGTTGATCTCAATTTCAAATAGGGCTAACATATTCTTAGTTAAAAAAATTTGAGCCCAACTGCTCATATATTTAAGTTGATCTTAATATAAAAATAGATTAACGGTCCTTAAATAAAATAAAATATTCTTTGAACTAAAAGAACATATAACCTAAATTCAAAACCCAAATTCATAAATATATAGATTTGGACTGATCCGCACCCTACGGGCGACGACATAAACTATTCTCCGTATACAATCCACGGGCAATCATATCAAACAAAATAAACACACGACACGAAGTGAACTACTGGAGCAGGAGAAAGTGATTATTGCAACGTGATAACGTAATTAACTGCAGGAGCTTGCGCCAGCAAGGAATAATATCCCCACAATCAAAAATCCCTCAAAAATAAGGGAGAATTTGATAAAGTCTGCTACAACGATTGCATCTGTCCGAATCTCCGATATACGGTGCTATAAATCAACTTGGTATTTTCGGAGAGGTGGATGGATATATCTAAATAGTATCTACCCCTAAATTCAGGCAAGACGTTCAATCCCAGTCCGTCTCTGTTTTCGGCGGTAAACAGATACAAGCAAGCCCCATAAATTCAACATATATTCTTGCAAAAAACCTTATAGACATATATCTAAAAGATTCATTATATCAATTTCCAACAAAAGGAAGAGAAATCGAAAGAGGGTTAAGATGAAAAGGTGATCGGATCATCTCAACAAATTAAATTTAAATAAATAACTAAAGAGATGAAATGTTTAACAACAAAAAGAAAGAAAAAGGCGAAATGTCGCACCTTAGGGCTGGACGACTGTCGGCAAAGGGTGGCATGGTGGCAGTAATTAGACGGGAAGAACGAGATAGAGGATAAAGGGGTGGTGGTGATGAGGCGGTGTCCGAGGTGGTGACAATGAGGTGGGATCAAGGGGGCGACGAAGAGGCGGGGTCTGGGGTGGTGGCGACGAGACGAGGTTAGGATAAGGTCGAGGAGATAGAGTCTAGGGTGGCGGCGATGAGGCGAGGTCGAGGGTGGCGATGATCTTAAAGGAAATCGAGAGTGGCAGCCGAGATTTAGGGTTTGGAGAAGAGTAAATTTTTTTCAGGAAAGAGGGGAAATTTGGGGGGAACTCGATTTTGGGGATTATTGGGGCATGGAGGAAGGGGGTAATTTTCTGTTTTATATTTTAAAAAAAACACCCTGACATATTCCCTACAGTTCTTACCGCAGGGGTTTCTCTTACAGCAACGTAGGGGCAACTACAGAAGTTAATTTTTTCTGTAAAAATGCCTCTATGGATCCCACCATAGGGTCATTGTTTTCCATGACGGTGGAAACCGTAGAGGCAACCTAAAATAGCCCCTAAGTTTTTTCTCAACCGTAAGGCTAAACCATCTTTGTATTAGTGACTACATGTGCACGGAATACGAGATGCTATTAAAAGCCACATTATTGAACTAGCTTCGATACCATATTAAATTTTAATTAATTGGAATGTCGGGCTTGTTAGTTATATGTATGCCCTAGAGGCCATTACTGTACATACGATATATATTGTAGTGGATGCTTGGACATATATAGGAAGGACTTTCTTGCTCGACATGATAGTATGCTATCTGGTTGCACTTTATCTTAACATGTACTCTGATTGTCTCTATTTTACATGTTGATAAAGCCCTTAGGATGAGTACTTGACTACCAGGACTATGATGTAGATCATACTAGTGGGGACAGAGTAGTCTCTAAGTACATCCTTCAAATGTTCCTAGTCATAGGTGTATCGAGACAGGGCATCAATATACCAGAGTAGACTAGCGTATAGCTTCTCGACCCATGTAGATGGGTGATGGATGATCCCATATCCATTGGTGTTTGACATCAGAGACAGTATACGGGTGCTCAGTGGAGACTGGGTACACTGTACGGACTCGCCGAGAACTCCCAGATGGTATTATACCTCACGTCAGATGGCAGTTCTCTGGTAACACTGGTACAGGTTAGTCTGTAGACCCGAGATCGTCATAGAGTCTTGTGTGATTCCCACTGTGCTTTGATTTCCACATTACCACGTTCAAGAGAACGTGCAAAACGGTGGCTTTTGGGTACAGTCCCGAGTTATATGGAGGCAATGAGCAATAGGAGGGGCTTCGTCTCTCCCGGTATTGGGAGTTGATGTTGCGCTGTGCTCGATTGGCTATAACAGGAAGTCCTTGGCCAAGGCTGCTTCAGAGATATACCGGTAAGTGTTATCAGTAGCTTCTCGACCCGTTATGAGCCTCATATCGACATGACTTATCGAGTTACTGGGGTCTGAAGTTTACCACCCTAGACGAGATATGCGACATATCATACGAAGAGACCGGACTGTACGGTAGTGTTACTGATTGGATTCGCGGGAATATGAGCAGGCTTGCTTGTTGATTTTCTGATCTCTCAATACCCGGGTGGCCGTTACGTTTAGCATACCGCTTGCGTCTTGTGGGTGTTTGATATGATCATCACCTACTGCCGGCGTATTGACGAGTCCTAAGAGTCCTACACAAAGGTTTCCTGGCTCAAGCGAAATGGAGTAGGAGCACATATGTGAAATGTGCGGGACCGAGATTGATACGGTATAAGATACTGATTGGTCGTAGCTTTTGCATGCGTGCGTTTTAAAATTAAATTTAAGAATACCGCAATCAAGACGGTGTCGCTTGGTAGCTAGCCGGTTGAGTACGGGTCGATCCACAGGGAGAAGGATTCCTTTTCTTTATGTTTTAACGAGTTAAGTCCAAAAAATTGGTGGTTTTGTTTTAAGATCTAAGAATGAGATAGAAGTTGACAAAAAGCTTGCTAGGGTTAGGATTAGGTTAGTTAGAGATAGGGATCTTCTCGCTTCTATCAAAGCCTTAGTTATGAATAAAGGTGTTAGGGTAATCGGCAACAACGGGGATTAGCTCGATTGGGAAGAAACTAAGTTTCTTCCTTTTGGTCCTTGTCCGTCCGTTCTTAGCTCTTATCCCTAACCTCCAGTTAATTCAATCACATCCGGTCTAACTAGGGAATCACCGCTATTACGTGGGATGGGGTGCCGTAGTGAGCGGTGTGTGGTTGATTTAAAAAGAGTCCTTTTAATAAAATTATATCGGCAAAAAAAGGAGTGAGAGAGATTTCCATCTCTCAAACATTCCCTATCCTAACCCTAACAAGTGAGGGATTACTCACTCATTAGGAAAGTTATGATCAATGAAATTCATTTTTTTTATAATTTTTATATTAGAAAACTAAATTGTAGATATTAAAAGAACAGATAAAAATTGCAAGAATTAAATTCAGATAATAAAAGAATGCGAGATAAAAATAAAAACTCTTACTTTTTGATGACCTCAAGAACGCATTACAATTGAATTTAGATCTAGAAAAAAGGAAAAGAGAGGCATCCTAAGAAAGGCACCTTAGAAGAGGCACCCTTTATTTGGCTTTGAGCCCTCCTATTTATAGATAGGAAAAACCCTAGGTTTACATTCTGATCCATACATGAAATTACAAAACAACCCCAAAGACCGAGTCAAAGCACCGACACCCCACCGACACGTGCATTGCACGGCCGCGGAACCGCGGCAGAATAGCCTGTTTGACCGCGGATCAGCGGCCATTTGGTGGGCTCATGGGCCCAATTCATTAGGGTTTCTTCAAGTTGCTTTTACTTTCTGTTTTATTCACTTGGTCTCTCGGAATCTCTTCAATTCTCTTTCAGATATGCAACAGTGGACTTTTTACCGTGAGCTTCACGTTGAAATCTTGAATCTTGTGCTGCCCTTGAACTTTGTGCATTGAACTGTCTAATGATTTTCAGTTGTTCCTTGAAATGGTGGGCGGCATCATACGGATTCATCTATTATTGGTCGTAGTCTCACATTTGTAGCGTCTTTTCATGAATTTCACTGTAATGATCTGAGAACCTGTAACCTGCAACTATTTAGTAGACATGGATTAAAAGTACCTACTTACATGCAATGTGACTAAGAATGGGCGATATAAAAATGCAAAAATCTGATATGAACAAATACCCCCAAACTTATCTTTTGCTCGTCCCGAGCAAAGCCAATTTTATTCTCGAAAAATCCTAACCTCACTTTCGCAGAGAATCGCGATTGCACTGAGCTCGTGCAACAAGTCATTAAACCTCTAGGTGTCCCTAGTAGGAGGAGTGTTGTCTCCTGAGCATTTTCAGCGGATACTACCCACAAAATCCGATCAATTTGGCCTGTTAACTTTCATTCTTCAATTCGGTATTCTAGCAAGAAGTTCTATTATCTTCAACATAGAAATCATCAACCCATATTTTTCACACTCAGTTATCATTTAACTTAAGATCGTATATGTTCTGCAAATTTATTAAGCTTTCAGCATCTTTTAAATTTTCCTTCTAAGGTTCCATCTCAACTTAGGAATTTTTATCATCTCTACTGAACGTATAAGGCATATCTTTCATTCCTATCTCTCATTCAAACCCCAATCATATACCCCTATGTGTGTGTAATTATCACCCCTACACTTGAAAATTCAATTCAAGCTATCATACTCATGTCCATCGTCCAAAGTATTTTTAGTTGGTGAATTTTAGATGAAATTGCTCACACATTCTTCATGCGACCGTTAATACTTCTTGAGGTACTAACGACCGATTACAAAATGTGTTCGCGCATTTTAGGCGTAATTCCTCGTCTTGCAATACCTAAGGCTTAGCAGTAACTCTCAAACCAGTTGGTCTAAGGCACTAGGTGATAAAGCACCCTTGCTATATTTTTTATTTATGCAGCCTTAAGTAATTTACAAAACCAGTGTTCATTTTTTTTATCTCTTAATTCACACTTGTACTTTTATTTTATTTTCCTTCATACTAAGGATTTTAGACAAGAGTATTTCAAGGTATCCTCTACTATCCCAAGTTTTAAGGTGCGTGTATGTGCTAGTTGTAGAGTATATATTTTCAGAATTTAGACTTAAAGTGCAGGATTATTTTTCAGACTTACTCTTCAAATAAAAATTTCAATACCCTTCCCTTGTTTTGACTTAGCCTAAGAACTGAACTCAAAATTTGCCTATTTCTAAATAAACTATAAGGACATATATTTTCTACAGTTAAACTTTAAGAAATGTTATTTTTAGGGTTTTTAATTTACTAAGTCTAGGATCTAGTTTTTCCAAACTAGTCAACCGTCATGTTGAACTTAAGTCAATTATGGCCAAAATTGAACTTTTCAATTTTTATAATTTTTAAAATTTTTGATTTTTATGGATTTTAAAATAAGTATGCAAATACAAAAAGATACACATGAATGCGAAGGAAGAAAGCTTACCGAACACACCCCCAAACTTAAACTTGACAGTGCCCTCACTGTCAGGCTACACCAAGAGAGTCAAAATTGCCGGTATTCCCCTGTTTTTTTTTATTAACAGAAAAAGAAAACAAAATATATATACACAAAAAGGTTCCCCCCAAACTTAAGTGAAATATTGTTTCTACTGTTGCCATTTTTTAAATCTCATAAACTTGTAAACTTGGGAGGAAAAATTTATTAATGGGGACATGAAATATGATCGTGAAAATCTCCTCCAAACTTATTTTTGGCTCACCACTTTTAGTTAAAAAAAATTATTTTCAAGAGCCAAACTATACCCCCCCCCCTCAAACTTAAGTTAAATAATACTAAGCTTTTAAAGAGGGGGGTCAAAGTTACCGGTCAATACCAAACTTTGCAAAGACCAAAAGTTAACACCAACCATTCGAAGAATTTATCAGTGAAACGCATCGGTTGGGGGAAGAACATGTTGTATGGAGCCATGAGGAAGTGGGGAAGAGATAAGTGGTGTAAAAGAAAAGGTTTATGTCTCGATTTATAGAGACGAAACAATAATGGAGAACGGAAACGAGAATGTGGATGATCAGAAATGAGTGGAATATTGGCATTCTCGTATTTTATAAGAAGAATGGGTGGTAGTTCAACTTCTTCAGGTGGAGTTTGATTAATCACAAAATCCGTCTCGTTTAGGAATGCAAGTTCGTCGACGAAAATATCTTCGAAACTTTCATCGATGGTCCGATTGAACGTTTCAATGTCAATAAGTGTCGCGCCAGAATTCAACACACTTGATTTTTTCAAAAATTACGGAGGTAGGAGACTCGTAAGGCCCATCTACCTTATTCTCAAAAGAGTCTAAATCAAGTTGTTTTTCTAGAATTATCGAACTCAAAATATCGGATTGTGATTCATTAACACTCGCTATCATTAAAGGAAGATTAGAAGAAGAACCAGAGAAAGTGGAAGAAAGAAGTTGAATACAAACTTGAGGGTGGAGATGGAGTGTATAAATTAGCACAAATTGTAATGACCGATGTGTAAAAAGCGATTGTGCTAATCTATCAACCCACTGAGAAATGAGGTCAAATCCCTCAAGAGTCGTGAGAAAACATGGGTACGTCAAACTTGGTAAACCAGACATAAAAAAATGAAAGTGTAACGGTTTCTTGCAAGGCCGGAACGAGGATGGAGGGAAGTGATTGAGGAAGGGTATCGGTTAAAGATTCAGGAGGGTGTGCGCAGTCAATGAAAGGGATAGAATGAATTGGAAAATCCGACTCCTCAAGTAAAACTGCTTCATCCTCTATAATTTCCTCAATACTCTCCTCAAAATTTAGCTTATCCATGCAATTCTCATCAAAATCAAGACGCATATGAAGTTCAGGAAAAACAGTTAATGACTCGGGATGATGAATTGGAGAGAGAAACTCATCTAAATCTGTGGGTTCATCATCCAAAATATTCTCAGCGTCAATATCCTCAATCAAGTGAAAATCAATTTTTTTAGACACCTCATCATAAGCATCGATATTAATCAATTCAGGTTCTAGAGTGAAGGTGTAGGGGTCAAAGGGATTGGTGATGGTTTCACTCGAAAGGGACCCTTCTCAATCAGGTAAATCAAACACTACAAAATAGCATAACTCATTAAATGATTTATCTTCAGCTGGTGAATCATTTGGAATACTTGATAGACATTCAAAACCGGAATTGTGGGATTCAATTAGGGAAGGGTAGGTTTGATTTGGAAGGGTGCACAGCTCACTCTCTCCACTCAAATTATCAATCTTTCCAACCGCCTCATCATACATTGGAAAATTTGGAGCTAGTTGGAAACTAGATACCGGGTCACTAGGTTGTATAAGGGCGGCCATGGACGCATTCAAATCCCTTATCATTTGGCATGACGCTACCATAAAGTCTTCCAACGACTTTTCCAGACTAGACATACGTTGTGACGGGGATTCAGTAAAAGATTCAAAGTTGTTTGGATACGTGAAATTCCCAAATGACTATGTAGAAGTGTTCAGTTGATAAAACTGCACATTTGTTATTACATTTTTCCTACTATTTCTATACTAGAAAAGGTGTTTATTATAATATATGATACATATGAGGGTTTATCCGTAAGAATACTATTTTCATGTGTTAATATATTATAATTAACATTTAGTAGGAAAATGTATGCAAAAATATCATTGACCAAATCTTAATGTTGAAATTAATATCTCAATAAAACAAAACTCCACTAATATTATTTGTTGAGATTGTGCAGAATTTTTCAGGGCTAAAAATCAAGGGAATCAAAGTTGTTAAGAGCAAACCTGCTAATTAAGAAAGCAAACTAAGAAATCAAGGCTGGCAGTGACGAAGAGAAGATTTTCTATTTCCAGATTTAAAATATCAATACGTGTCATCAAGAGGAAGCCCTAGAAGATTGAGCCCACGAAGCCACAACAAGGCAGCGGATCCGCAGCCAAACCCCCCTGTTGACCGCGGATCCACCGCATGACAGAAGAATTGGGGGCTGGCATTTTTCTGTTTGGATCTTAACTACTATTCCCCAATTTAGGCATCTAGGGTTCTCGCTTTGGGACTATAAATAAAGACCGAGAGCCTCTTGGAAAAATCATCAAGTCGACGCGATCACGAAGTCCAAGACGGCTCACGCATCTAGGCTGATCATAAACGGTTCATCTGCCTCCTTAGAAGAGATCAAGAAGCAAACTAGTATTTGTAATCATTTTCTAAGGAAACAAAGTGTAATGAGTTTTGTTGATTAATAAATGTAGTTCTTTTTCTTATTCTATTTCTTTGTAGTTTCATTATGAATTCTCTCTCCATCTCTTCTTCTCCCAACATGCGCGAGTAATTCTCCGCTTGTTAGGGTTCGTAGAATTAAGGTAGGTTAATGGATGATGAAGATCTTTAAACTCTTTTTACGTCCTATAAAGTTTATAAACTTTATCAAAAGAATCATTAACATCCTAATCGGGCGCGCTACCAATTTATTGTTAGTCTCGACCGCGATTAGAGATTAGATTAATGATTGTTTTGGTAAAGGCTAGATATGAACGGAGTTCCATATCGAGATAGGGGTTAAGAGTGGGATTCCTTTTCCCTCCAGAAACCCTAATCTACATGCATCACTGTCGTTCTAGTTTTAAATCTATTAAAGGATAAAAAGGGTAATCTTTAATTAATCATCCATAACTAATAAATCCTAATGAACCCTACAAGCCCCCTTTTCATATAAACTTACCTCTGTAGTTAATCTAGATCTATATTTTGTATCAGTGCTTAACGTAGATCTAGATCCTACAACCATTCTTCAATATTCTTTATCCCTCCTCTCTTTTTCAACATGTATAAAGTAAGAGTAAAAGGTTCCACGTTTCCCAGAGGACGACCCGTACTCACCTCGGTCTAGTTACGCGCGACACCATTCTGATTGCGGTTAACTACAACACACAAAAATCCACATCAATCAAATGGCGCCGTTGCCGGGGATACGTCGTAATTTTTTATTCTTACTATTTGTGTTGAATTCTTATACGATCCATATTATAATTAAAACAAAACTGTAAATCGTATATTTAACGAAGTGTGTGAAATTTTTGCAAGGAGATCTGGAGCCACAGACTTAAGGAAACAGGAGACAGAGACAATCATTGAGATCCAGAGGAGTACAGGAGGCCACGTAGCAAACTTCATCACCTGATCCATCTTCCCTGCGGCGGATCCATGGCCAGAAGTGCACATCGGCGGCGGAAGCGCGGCCAGGGCTTCAATCTTCTCCGGTAAGATTCTAACCTCTTTCTCTCTCCTCTGAAAACCAATAAAATCTCTTTTCTGCAGGATTCTTTGCAAAATATCGCCGCTCAAAAATCTTTTTTGCAAAGTTTTGTGATTGGTTTGTTTTTCATATTTTAAAACGTACTTTAAGGGGCAAAGACCAAAATTCAGATTAGGTGGGGATTTTATCACCCTTCCTAAGCCCCGCAAATCATAAACCGAGCATCTGCATTAACCCTACATTAATTTAAAAAATATCTAGACCAGACTCTAAGGACTGCCGCGCTCATTAAGGACAAAGGAAGGTCGTGGGTAATCTATCGCTTATCCGCATTACTTTAGTGGTGCCTAGGCAAGTGTGTCTAAGGCAAGTGGTTACTTGATTAGGCCCGCTATTTTCGGTGATTCGTATAGCGGATACCTCCTACTTACCTGGCACTTACCTGGCCATAAGAGTAGTAAAGAGGTGGTAGAGGATTGATCCTACGGCTTGTCCTTTGGAAGTCTAGGAGCGGTCTAGAGACTGACCTAGGTAACCTTAGTTCTAGGGTTGTTTGTGCAGTTTTGGGTGATTTGTCTGGAGTCCCACTTTTTTCAAAACAAACCAATTTTAAAGCACACACACGCTGCCACTTGCACTAAACCCGCTTAGTGCATGCTCGGCTGGACACGGGATTCTAGTGCCCGTCTTGTCCGCGTTCCTGCTATCGACTCCGAAGTCGGTACTTCTTCATCTTCTTTTCTCTCACCACACACCACGACCGAGGTGGACGGTACTCCATCAGATTATAACACCACGCTGCCACCGCCCGTAGGTGTGCAGAATCCACCGCGCATCTCTCTCCAAGAGAGATGCTATCCTATCCGTGGTCCACTTCCCACTTGCCTATCTATTCCACCAGCCAACGGGGATAATTTTGAAATTAAACCCCACTTTATCAATCTGTTGCCCAAATTTCACGGGCTTGAGTCTGAAGACGCGTACGTCTTCATCACTAAATTCAAAAATGTATGCGCAATGATGGGTACTTCACAACTGACTGTGGATGTTATGCGCTTGCGTCTTCTCCCATTCACTTTGTGCGACTTGACAGAAAAATGGCTTTATAATACTGCCGCACACTCTATCACTAATTGGGATGAATTCGTAATAGCATTTCTTAAGAAGTTTTACCCAAACCATAAGACTGCCCGTGTTAGGAGCGAGATCAACCAGTTTACCCAGCTTCCCAATGAACCATTTTGGAAGTGCTTTGAACGTTTCAAGGATCTGCTTGTCCAATGTCCTCATCATGGAATAAATAGATGGGATTTGTGCCGAATTACATATGAAGGCATAAATCCAGCGACAAAGCAGATGCTTGAAACAATGTGTCAATGCAATTTCATGTCTAAAGATGATAGTGAAGCTTGGAAATATCGGGAAGACCTTGCTGAAAACACTTTGCAGTGGGAAAGCGTAAGACCACCTTCATCTACGGGAGGTATTCATCAGTTCGATGTATCCATCGCAGTAAAAGACGAAATGGCAGCGATGCAGAAGAAACTCAACGCTATTGAGAACAAATTTTCATTAGACTCCCTAAACCAGGTTACGCTTCCCAAAACCGTGTGTGGTTGCTGTTCGGATCCTTCACACTTGACAGAAGAATGTCTTATGAATGCATCGTTTCAAGGTCATGAGCAAACTAATGCTGCCTTTCAGCAGCGACCTAGAAACGATCCTTATTCTTCCACGTACAATCAAGGATGGAGGAATCATCCTAACTTTGCTTGGAACCAAAACCAACAAAGCAATTATCAAAGACCTCCTCCACAGCAACCACAACCACAAAGTCAGCACCCCTTTCAGTCATAAAATTTTCAAAATCCGGCCAACACTTCTGTACCACAATTGGCCGGTACTGACAACTCTTCACTCACACAAACTTTGGATTTGTTTATGAAACATTCCATGCAAATGTCGGCTGATATGATGTCTTCTATTGATACCCTAACGAAAGACTCCGCCTCCCACGGTGAGAGTATTAAATCAATAGAAAACTAAATTGCACAGTTGAACGCCGCAATGAGTGCGAGAGAGAAAGGGAAACTCCTATCTCAACCCCTACCGAATCCTGGCCACTCACAAAGTTATAATGTGAGTGCTGTTACTACGTTGAGATTGGGAAGAGTGCTGAATAACCAAGCGGGTGAACAAGTTGATGATGTTAGTGATACCAATGATACCCCGCCTTCTACTTCTTCCCCTAATTCGTCTAGTCTCCTACCTACTTCCGAGCCTATTCTACGCTTCCCACAAGGCTCGAACCCTCAGCCCACTTCCACAAATCTCCAATTCTGA
This sequence comes from Agapanthus africanus, assembly GCA_030015575.1. Taxonomy (NCBI): domain Eukaryota; kingdom Viridiplantae; phylum Streptophyta; class Magnoliopsida; order Asparagales; family Amaryllidaceae; genus Agapanthus; species Agapanthus africanus. The sequence goes on along the minus strand of CM057341.1, from coordinate 204,714,655 downwards.
GATCCACTCCATCCCCACAATCCTCTCCAATGTTGAACCAAACCCTTATTGATAAAGCACCTTATCCAAACAGGTTAAGGGGCAACAGACCAAGTCCACAAATGGAGAAGATTGTGGAAATTTTTAAGCAAGTTAACATAAACATTCCTCTCCTAGATGTTATTCAACAAGTTCCGTCATATGCGAAAATCCTAAAGGACTTGTGCACTAGGAAGAGAAAAGTTCAAGTACCTAAAAAAGTTTTCCTTGCGAGTAATGTGAGCACTGCTTTTACACAACAACTACCCAAGAAATGAAAGGACCCCGGAAGTCCTACAATTTCTATTTCCATTGGGGGTAAAAATATCAATCGTGCTCTACTCGATTTAGGTGCTAGTGTTAACTTACTTCCATATTCTGTCTATGAGCAATTAAGGATCGGAGAGTTAAAACCAGCGCATTGCACTCTTCAGATGGCCGATCGATCTATCACCCAACCTAGGGGTGAGCTAGAAGATGTGTTAATCAAAGTCGGGGAATTTATATGCCCTGTGGAGTTTATTGTTATAGATACACAACCTGTAGCGAACCTACGAAATCAAATCCCGGTGATACTCGGTCGACCCTTCCTAGCAACTTCCAACGCAGTAATCAATTGTAGAAACGGGTCTATGACCCTATCCTTTGGAAAGAAGTCGATTGAGCGTAATATTTACAAGTTGGGAAGTGAACCCTCCGAACCCTATGCTCATGTGTGTTCTGTCGAATTAATGGATGTCGACAGCAGCAAATTTAATCAACCTCATGATACTGACTCTTTTCATATGTTGTTGTTTGACCCAACCACCACCGAGTTGTCCGGGCCAAACGCTCATGAGGAACTTTTTATAGAGTCTGACAATCACCCAATTTTTTCTGATGACATTATTCTCCGGGGTATCGATGAAAGATTTGAGGAAATTTTCGCTGATGAACTCGCATTTTTAAAAGATACGGGTGTTGAGATGAATCAACTCCAAGATAAAGAAATTGAACCTCCACCCCTTCTTCTGGACAATCACGATAATGCGAGTAATCCATCATCACTATCACTATGTCGTCTCTCCAAATTGAGACGCAATCCTTTTCCATTACACCTCTTATCACCTCCCCACTTCTTCACGTCAATAGGCGGCATGTTCTTCCACCAACCCTGGTACTTCATCGATAAAATTTTTGAATGGTTGGTGTTGACTTTTGGTCTTTGTAAGGCTTTACTTTGACCAATAACTTTAAAACCCCCCCCCCCCAATGATTTTAATTGACTAATACTATTTTACTCAAGTTTAGGGGGGATATTTTGGCTCTTGAAAGAAAATGATTTTTACAAAATTGTGAGCCAAAAATAAGTTTGGGGGAGGATTTCTCTTTCATTATTTCTTGTCCCCTTTTTCCTCCCAAGTCTACAGGTTTTTGAGCTTAACGGATGACATCGGTAAGGACACTGCTGTAAACAGGTTTGGGGGAGGTTTGTGCTTATTTACGCATCAATTTGCATCATACTTTGCATAAGCACGGCATTTTCAAAAATTTTAAAAATTTTCTTTTATAACAAAAGAGTAGAAAGTAAAAAATTACATCCAAAAGATAGGAATAGTTTAAGAAAACCAAGAAAATTAGAAGTTTTCTTAAACGAACTAGTAATAAGTAGTTATGAGCCGTTGTCCTAAGGGTTAGTAAGATGAAGGAAGTCACTAATCTGAGGATAAAAATAAGTCTGAAAAATAGTTCCTATTCTGGAAGCCAAATATTTGAATGTTGATACCCTACTATACACACTTACACACGTCTTGAAACTCGGGATAGTAGAGGATACCTTGAAATGCTCTTGTCTAAAAGCCAAAGTATGAAGGAAGTAAAAAAATGAATAAAAGATAAAATGGTGGAAAAAAATGAACACCGGTTTTGTTATCGCCAAAGCAGCAATAAAAAAATATAGCGAGGGTGCTTCATCACCCAGTGCCTTAGACCAACTGGTTTGGGAGTCACTGCTAAGCCTTAGGTGGTGCAAGACGAGGAAAATACTATCACCTAATCAGCAAGCACATGAGTAATCGGTCGGTTAGTACCTCAAAAGATATTAACGGTCGCATGAAAATTGTGTGAGCAAACTAAATATTCATCGATTAAAAAAATACTGAGGCAGATGGACAAGAGTATGATAGCTTGAATTGAATTCTCCGAGTGTAGGGATGTTCTATACACACACGTAGGGTTATATGATCAATTTTTGGATGAAAGGTAGGAATGAAGAATAAAGACGATGTTTTATTGAGGGATGATGTGATTTCTAACATTTTTTCATGACTATTAAGATAGGACTCATGACAACTGAAAAGCTAGTGTAGTTGGAAACTATAAATTTTCAAAGTATTTCTTTTATGGTTCTTATCTATATATGTAAATTTCACCATCTCTCTTTTATTATAAGGATTTTGTGGGTGTAATCCGATGAAAACCCTCAGGAGACAACACTCCTCCTACTAGGGAAACCTAGAGGTTTAACGGCTTGTTGCACGTGCTCAGTGCAATCGTGTTGCCTACGAAAGTGTGCTTAGTTTTCTCCTTTCTTTTTCTCCCTCTCTTGAATAAACTAGTTTGCTCGGGACGATCAAAGATAAGTTTGGGGGTATTTGTTCAGTTGATAAAACTGCACATTTGTTATTACATTTTTCCTACTATTTCTATACTAGAAAAGGTGTTTATTATAATATATGATACATATGAGGGTTTATCTGTAAGAATACTATTTTTCATGTGTTAATATATTATAATTAACATTTAGTAGGAAAATGTATGCAAAAATATCATTGACCAAATCTTAATGTTGAAATTAATATCTCAATAAAACAAAACTCCACTAATATTATTTGTTGAGATTGTGCAGAATTTTTCAGGGCTAAAAATCAAGGGAATCAAAATTGTTAAGAGCAAACCTGCCTAATTAAGAAAGCAAACTAAGAAATCAAGGCTGGCAGTGACGAAGAGAAGATTTTCTGTTTCCATATATTTAAAATATCAACATGTGTCATAAAGAGGGAGCCCGAGAAGATTGAGCCCACGAAGCCACAAAAAGGCCACGGATCCGCGGCCAAAACCCCCTGTTGGCCGCGGATCCGCCGCATGACAGAAGAATTGGGGGCTGGCATTTTTCTGTTTGGATCTTAACTACTATTCCCCAGTTTAGGTATCTAAGGTTCTCGCTTTGGGACTATAAATAAAGACCGAGAGTCTCTTGGAAAAATCATCAAGTCGACGTGATCACGAAGTCCAAGACGGCTCACGCATCTAGGCTGATCATCAACGGTTCATCTACCTCCTTAGAAGAGATCGAGAAGCAAACTAGTATTTGTAATCATTTTCTAAGGAAATAAAGTGTAATGAGTTTTGTTGATTAATAAATGTAGTTCTTTTTCTTATTCTATTTTTTTGTAGCTTCATTATGAATTCTCTCTCCATCTCTTCTTCTCCCAACATGCGCGAGTAATTCTCCGCTTGTTAGGATTCATAGGATTAAGGTAAGTTAATGGATGATGAAGATCTTTAAACCCTTTTTACGTCCTATAAAATTTATAAACTTTATCAAAAGAATCATTAACATCCTAATCGGGCGCGCAACCAATTTATTGTTAGTCTCGACCGCGATTAGATATTAGATTAATGATTGTTTTGGTAAAGGCTAGATATGAACGGAGTTCCATGTCGAGATAGGGGTTAAGAGTGGGATTCCTTTTCCCTCCAGAAACCCTAATCTACATGCATCACTGTCGTTCTAGTTTTAAATCTATTAAAGGATAAAAAGGGTAATCTTTAATTAATCATCCATAACTACTAAATCCTAATGAACCCTACAAGCCCCCTTTTCATATGAACTTACCTCTGTAGTTAATCTAGATCTATATTTTGCATCAGTGTTTAACGTAGATCTAGATCCTACAACCATTCTTCAATATTCCTTATCCCTCCTCTCTTTTTCAACACGTCTAAAGTAAGAGTAAAAGGTTCCACATTTCCCAGAGGACGACCCGTACTCACCTCGGTCTAGCTGTGCGCGACACCGTTCTGATTGTGGTTAACTACAACACACAAAAATCCACATCAATCAAGAAGCAATGTCTAGGGAAGGTGCAAAAGTCGGGTAGGACTGGTAGGAATTGAATGGTTGTATAGGAGTAGGATCAATATTTGGATAAGAAGGTGAATGGAATTGTTGATCCAAAGAATTCGCAGTGGCGAAAGGAGTGGAAGATCGTTTACGAGATTGATCAAAGAATTCGCAGTTGTACAGGAGACATGGGTTTCGGAGTTACAACAGGACTCGAAAAAGGGGTATCAACGTAAGAAAGTGGTGAAGGTTGAAATGGTTGATATAGTGTGGATTGCGGAGTACAACTGGTTGTCCTAGACGCGTCTATTCGATCTTTCAAAGAAATTTTGGGCATGGAAGGGTCGTTCGAAATTCGACCAAAAGAAGAAGCGTAGGAAGTAATGTCTGGTTGAGGGTACCAAAGTTCGGTAAGAGTTTTGCGAGGTGGGGTATGATCAGTCAAAAATATTGCATTTTTAACACATCAATTTCCTTACTATTTGCAATCATCTAAAGGTGTTCGGTATGAATATAGCACATATTAGCAATTTGTCTGTAAAATATCAAATATCATGTGTTATACATTATAACCGGCATTTTGAGGGAAATTGTGTGTTTATTATTGCACGCATGATCTTTGTATATCGCAACACCTGTCTCGAGATTGTGTGCAGGAAATTCGAGGAAAAAGAACTGGAACTGCTAAAAGTGCTGATAAAATACGCCAAGTCCAAGACTTGAAATCTGGCAGTGAACAAGAAAGTATAAAAAGATTCCAGACATAAAACAAGACCCTAAGGATCAGCATCAAATCAACCTGAAAGTTTCATGAAAAGAATGCACCAAACGGCCGCGGATCCACGGCCGAGTCAAGCGATCCGCCGCGGATCAGCGGCCGCGTTAACTCATCATTGGCAAAATACTTTCTCAGGTCTCTCCTTTCAAATGGCAAACTTCTTCAAGACGTTTCAGTTCCTAGAGTTCTCCAAAAGCTTCCCTTCTAACAGCCAAGCTTCTTGTGCAAGCTAAATACCTACCAAGCTTCTTATGGAAGCTAGCTAACTACATTAATCTAGAAGCTTCTCCTCAACTACCAAACTTACAAGGGAAGCTAAACCTAGCTTAGCTTCTAAAGGAAGCTAAACTTAGCTTCTAGGGAAAGCTTAAGGAAAAAAACTATAAAAAGGGACTCATGGCTTCATTACAAAGGTTGTTCGGTAGTTGATTAGTTGTAGCAAGATCCAAATCAAAATCCACACAAATTGAGTGACACAATTTGATCCAAATCAAGATTCATCGAGTACCGGTTCAAGCAAGCATTCAACGAGCCTTTTTGAAGCAACTCCGATCTTCATCTGCGCAAGTGATACACGACGATCCGCGACTCACGAAGACGATGCGAAGCTAGTTCGATGATTTAGTTCCTCCTCAATTCTTGTAGTCTTTGAGTGAATTGTAACGAAACATCGAATAATAAAAGGTGAAAATTCTTGATCTTGTTTTTCTTTACATTTGAGCATTTATGATGAGTTACCAATTCTTGATTGTTTTCTTTTTCATAATGTTTGAGTGAAAACTCTACTTGTGGAGGAATCGAGAAAATAGGTAGATGATGATGATTAAATTCTTGAACGATTCTTAAGTCTTATGAGTTTTGTAAACTTTAGGAAATTGAATCATCGATGACCTAGTTTCGAGCAAGATACTTTCTTGAATGTTTTCGCTCCAAATTAGAGATCAACGATCGATGATTGAATTTCCTAGAGGTTAGAATTTGTGTGATAATCAACGAAAGGACAAGGGATAGAAGGAGAAACCCTAGTTTCTTCAATAGATCCCTAATTCTCGTTGATCGTCATCGATCTAGCAACAAATCATCAATAGATAAGAATTTGTAATCATAATTCTTCATCATCACTATCGATTGGATCGATTCCTGCAAGCCTCTTTACAAATCTTGATAATTCATTCGATTTGGATATCTTCTTGATTTTTAGTATTTCTTGATTTTAAATCTATCTCTTGATTCTTGAAACTAAATTTCACAATTTTTGAATCATTTTCTTTTATCTTTTACTTTTCGACTCAACTAAAACAATAACGAGAAAATCACACTTTCTCAGTGGACGATCCGTTCTCATTGACGAAACTACAATAGACACCGTCAATTGATTGCGGTACAAATTTCTTTGGTTGTGATCTTTACACTTTCCATACACATCGAGAAATTAGATCAATCAAATGGCGCCGTTGCCGAGGATCGTGTTTTAATTTGTTCGTTTTTGTAATTTGAGTTGGAAAATTTATTATTCCATCAGTTTTTTTAGATCAAAATTCGTAACAAGCGCTTAACGATTTGTTGTGATTTGTTACAAGGAGATCTGGAATCTGTGGAGCAAGAGGAAAAATTTTCGGAACATCTCTGGGAGTTCAGGAAAGCAACAGAAGCATTTGTACCAATTTTTGTGCAGGGAACTTTCTGTCCTGCGGCGGATCCGTGGTGGTTGTACCCATATTGCAGCGGAACCGCGGTGAGGTGAAGGCTTCAGTGCACTATTCTTCTTAGGTCCATTTCTGACTTTCTTATCTCCTTCCTTCTCTACTCCATTAATCAATTTCTGTAGGTTTCTTTGCAAAAATTCGCAGCGCCACAAAAAGAAAAAATTTTGCGTGTTTGATCTTGGTTGTTTGCATTTTTAATACGGAAATTAAGGGGCAAAGACAAAATTCAGATTAGGTGGGGAGTTCATTACCCTTCCTAAGCCCCAAAAATCACAAAATTGCATCCGCATTACCCTCATTAACTAAAAAATATCTAGACATGACTCTAAGGACCGTAGCGCTCACTTAAGACAGAAGGAGGTCGTGGGTAATTTATTGCTTATCCGCATTTCTTTTGTGGTGTCTAAGGCAAGTGTGTCTAAAGCAACTGGTTACTTAATTAGGCCCACTACTTACGTAGTGGAGAACCTCCCACTTACCTGGCACTTACCTGGCCACAGGAGAGGCAAAGAGGCAGTAGAGGATCTATCTTGCGACTTGTCTTCTGAAAGTCTAGGAGCAGTCTAGAGACTTGACCTGGGTGACCAATAGAATTAGGGTTGCTTGTGCATTGTTTTTGTGAATTTTTCAAAAAATCCGTCTTTTTCAAAACAAACACTAAACTCATCTTTTCCTTAATTATCACAACGCTCCCACTTGTGCTAAACCTTTTAGTGCATGCTCGGCTGGACACGGGATTCTAGTGCCCGTCTTGTCCGCGTTCCTCCTATCGACTCTGAAGTCGGTATTTCTACGTCTACTTGTTCTTTACCCTACACCACACCCACTTCGATGGACGGTTCTCCATCGAATTCTTTAACACTACTCTGCCACCGTCCGCAGGTGCGCAGAATCCGCCCCGCATCTCTCTCCAAGAGAGATGTTACCCTATGCGAGGTCCTCTTTCGACCTGTCTCACCATTCCACCAGCCAATGGGGACAACTTTGAAATAAAACACCAATACATCAATCTTCTGCCCAAATATCACGGTCTCGAGTCTGAAGACGCATATGTCTTTATTACCAAATTTGAAAATGTATGCGCAATGATGGGTACTTCACAGCTTTTTGTGGATGCTATGCGTTTACGTTTTCTCCCATTTACCTTGTGCGATATAGCCGAGAAGTGGCTTTATAACACAGCCGCACATTCTATTTCAAACTGGGACGAATTCGTCGCAGCTTTCCTAAAGAAATTCTACCCCAATCATAAAACAGCTCGAGTCCGTAGCGAAATAAATCAATTTACCCAGCTTCCAAATGAACCGTTCTCAAAGTGTTTTGAACACTTCAAGGATCTGTTAGTTCAATGTCCTCATCACGGAATTCCTAGATGGGATCTGTGCAGAATCATATATGAGGGCATTAATCCTACAACAAAACAGAATCTTGAATCCATGTGTCAAGGCACTTTCATGACTAAAGATGATGGTGAAGCTTGGAGATTTTTAGAAGATTTCGCTGAAAAATCTTTACAGTGGGAGAGTGTAAACCAGTCATCTTCTAGGGGTGGCATTCACTAAATTGATGTTTCCATAGGAGTTAAAACTGAAATGGCAGCAATGCAAAAGAAGCTCGAAGCTACGGAACATAAATTTTTAGCAGCCTCCCTAAATCAGATGTCACTCCCCAAAACTGTCTGTGGATGCTGTTCTGATCCATCTCATCTTACGAAAGAATGTCTATTGAATTCTCCGTTTCAAGGTCAAGAGTATACCAATGCTGCTTTCCAACAAAGACCTAGAAACGATCCGTATTCTTCTACTTATAATCAGGGTTGGAGGAATCACCCTAACTTTGTTTGGAACCAACAACAAACTCAAAACACGGTTCCAAATCAAAATAATTTTCAAAGGGCTCCTCCACTACAACAGCAGCCATTTCAACTGACTCAGCACCCCTACCAATCATAAAACTTTCAAAATACAGTCAACACACCTGCACCGTATAATCCTTTGCAGTTGTCCGGTAATGATATTTTCTTTTCACTCGAACGAACTTTTGAAATGTACATGAAACAAATGTCGGCTGAATTTAGGTCTTCCCTCGATAAATTCCAGAAAAACTCTGACCTCCAAGCTGAGAGTTTAAAATCGATGGAAGCTCAAATTGCCCAATTAAAAGCCGAAATGAGTGCAAGAGAGAAAGGGAAACTTCCGTCTCAACCCTTACTGAATCCTGGGCATTTACAACACTACAATGTGAATGCCATCACAACGTTGAGATCTGGAAGAGTGCTGAACAATCACATTGGGGAAGAGATTGATGATAATGAAAAATCTATCAATAATACCCCGACTGACACTTTTCCTTCCTGATTGATAGAATTAAAGTTAACCGCAATCAAGACGGTGTCGCTATGCAGCTAGCCGGTTGAGCACGGGTCGGTCCACTGGGAGATGGTTGTATTTTACCTTCTTGTCTTAGACGAGTCAATAATAAATCTGTATGAGTTTGATTCTAACCTGTGTGTTTATTTGCAAGTGTAAAGTTGTTAAGAAAAGATACGAGATTATAAGCTAAAGAAATCCGTACTCGAAACCTTTGAGCCGAGTCTTGACCAATTGAAGCTAGAGCAATCGGCAACAACGTGGATTAGGGGATTTAAGCGCGGTATTCGTGGAATACGGCTTATTTACCCTTGTCCTTCCGTTCTTGTCTCTTGCTTTCGCCTCCGGCCAAACCGAACGCAACCGGTCGCGGTTAGGAATCACCGTTACCTTGTCAAGGTAGGGTGCCAACGGAGCGCTTGCGTATGGTTTGGGCGGAGTTCAATGGAAAATAACGGGAAAAGGAAAAGAGAAAAGAAAATCTTTAACTTATAATATCGTATTTCTTCTTAACAATAATAATTACATTCATTCACAAAATGAACAAAAGAGAGCAAAAAGAAAAGAACAAAGAAAAGAAAAGATTACAAGAATAAAAGTACATGGAATTTAAGTGCATGAAATAAATTGCAAGTAATAAAAAGCGAGTAATAAAAAGCGAGTAAAAAGAACAAGGAACTAGGACTCAAGACAAGCATGTGATCAATAGCCAACCCTTAAACTTGCAAGCTCAATCAAGAGGTTGCAAGATCAAGGGAAGGGTAGAGAACGCATGTGAAATGATGTGCTAGTCCCGTGAGAAAATACGACCCTTGAGATCAATAACTAACCCTTAACCATTCAAGCTCAATGAAGAGGTTGAATGATCAAGAGAAAGCAAGAATCTCAAGGGGAAGAAGAAACAAAAGAGAATGATACAAAACCCTCATCTTCATTAATCTCCCACCCAAAAAGCTCTCACTACAATTTTCATGGAACAAGAATGAAGAAGAAGAAGAAAAAAGAACTAAAACTACAAAATAAAGATGAACAAAAGAATGACCAAGGTTGGGCTCAGATCTGCTGTATTTATAGGCAGGGAAATGAAACCCTAGAGGCAAATTCTGACACTATATGAAGTCCCCAAAATACCCCCAAAAGACGACAAGGTGAGGACCCCACATGGCCGCTGATCCGTGGCCAAGACCCCCCTTTGGCCGCGGATCCACGGCCCTTTAGTGGTGTTGGGCTGTGGGCTTTGGTCTGGGTCCCTGGTTTGTTGTCCTCTTCAGTGTGGTATATATATTTTCTGAAAATACTTTCACACTTCTTCCAGAATTTCTGTTGAGGAAAGGTGGACTTTTGTGGATGCTTTTGTCATGATTGCCTCGAGCTCCGCGTAGATTTCTTGGAACTTGTTGTTGCCATTGAGCCTTGTGCATGAAGGTGACATTGATTTGACATTTTGTCTTCCTAAACTGGTATCTGGCAACATACGGATGACGAGCGGAGACCGTGTTTTCTTAGTGGTTGGCAGGAACCCGGATTTTGTCGTGTTTTCCATGAATTTCATCGTTCTAGAACCGAGAACCTGTATCCTGCAAATATGTAACAAACACGGATTAAAAGCACCTACCTATAAACACACGAGCGTAAGAATGGGCAGTATGAAATGCAGTATTCTGGTATGAACAAATACCCCCAAACTTAACTTTTGCTCGTCCCGAGCAAAACCAATTATTCACAAAAATAAAATCCTAACCGCACTTTCGCAGGGAACGCGATTGCACTGAGCGCGTGCAACAAGCCGTTAAACCTCTAGGTGTCCCTAGTAGGAGGAGTGTTGGCTCCTGAGGGTTTTCAGCGGATTACACCCACAAAATCCCGTCAAATTTAGTGTCATAAGTTAACGTTGATTCTACTCCTACAGTTTAGTATTTATGTTAGAAATTCTATCATCCTAAGTTAGAAATATCCAACCCTTATTTTTCACACCTCCTATCTATTTAACCTTAGGTCCTATACGTTCCAAAAAAGTTTAGAAAGATGTTGGTTCTCCTGAGTTTTCCTTCTAAAGTACGGCCTCAAATCAGGGATTTCTATCAACTTTACAGAAAACACAAGTCTTATTCTTCATCTCTATCTTTTATCCAAACATCGATTATATACCCCTACGTGTGTGTATATTTGCACCCCTATACTTAAGAATTCAATTCAAGCTATAGTACCATTGCCCTAATACCTAATACTACTTCTTTTCATTAAGGATGGACGGATTTGCTCACACACCTTTCATGCGACTATTAATGCTTCTTGAGGCACTAACGACCGATTACTGAATGTGTGAACTTAAAGCGTAAATAGCTGTTTCCAGGTCTTGACTTTATTCTATTTTTTCTTTTTCTTTTTCTTTTTCTTTTTCTTTTTCAAGACCGGATATATCTTTCAACATGCTCTTTTGGTGTTTAGCTTCAAATACCGTTTTTTCTTTCATACTAGGCTTTCAGGCAAGAGTATTTCTAGGTATCCTCTACTATCCCAAGTTTCAAGGTGCGTGTATGTGCAGTTTGTAGGGTATATACTTTCTAAATTTGAACTCAAGAGAAGAAACTATTTTTCAGACTTATCCTTCAATAAAGCTTCAATACTTTCCTTTCATCTTGACTTAACTCAAGAACTGAACTCAAGATTACCTATTTCTAAAAAAAACTGTAAGGACGTATGCTTACCAAGTTTAAACAGAATGAGGGTTATTTTTAGGGTTTTCAATTCCTAAGTCTAGAATTTAGTTATTTCTATCATATCAACTAATCTTTCGGTATAAAAATCAAAGTTACCCTATTAGCTAACTTGACGACAAAGTTTTTATATTTTTGGAAAATTTTTGATTTTTGTGGGTTTTTAATAAGGTATGCAAATGCAAAATATACAAATGAATGCGAAGGAGGAAAGCTTACCGAGCACACCCCCAAACTTAAACTTGACAGTGCCCTCACTGTCAGGCTATACCAAGAGGGTCAAAATTGTCGGCGCTCTCCCTAAAAACAAATTATATCCAAAACAAAAAGGAAAACAAAAATATATACAAAAAAGGTGTCCCCCCCAAAACTTAAGTAAAACAGTGTTTCCACTGTTAAGCGTTGAAGTTCAGGATTAGGGGGGAAAGAACAGTATCAAGCTATACAAGGCCTTACACAGGCCAAAAGTGAGTACCAACCATTCAAAGATTTTGTCTCTATAATGTGCTGGTTGGGGAAAGAAGGCGTAAAGAAAAGAGATGGAGAATACGCGAGACCGTATGCGGAGAGAAGCGGGATACGGTCTCGGTATATCAAAAGAAGAAGAATGGCGGAAGGGAAAAAGAAGTGGAATACGAACTTGAGGGTGCAAATGGAGTGAATAGATTAGCACAATTTGTGATGAGCGATGTGTAAACAGCGATTGTGCTAATCTATTAACCCGTCGAGAAATGGGGTCAAATCCCTCAAGGTTCGTAAGAAACCATGGGTACGCCGAACTTGGTAAACCAGATATACGAAGTGAAAATGATACGGGTTCTTGCAAGGTCGGAACAATGGAAAGGATGGAGGGAAGTGGTTGAGGAAGGGTATCGGTTAAGGGTTCTGGAGGGTGTACACAGTCAGTGAAAGGAACAGGATGAATTGGAAAATCTGACTCATCATCTAGAACTGTTTCATCCTCAAAAATATCCTCAAAATTTTCCTCAAAGTTAAGCTCATCCATGCATATTTCATCAAAGTCCAGACGCATATGGGGTTCGGGAAAAACATTTAATGACTCGGGATGATGAATTGGAGAGAAAAACTCAGTCAAATCTACGGGTTCATCATCCAAAATATTCCCGGCGTCAATATCCTCGATCAAGTGAAAATCTATATTCTCAGACACCTCAACAAAAGCATGGATATCAATCAATTCAGGTTCTAGAGTGGAGGTGTAAAGGTCAAAAGGATTGGGTGTGGTTTCACTTGGCAAGGTCCCTTCACAATCGGGTAAATCAAACACCACAAAGTTGCACAACTCATCCATCATTCTATCTTCAACTGATAATTCATTTGGGACACTTGATAGACTTTCAACACAGGAGTTGTGGGAGTCAATTTGGACCGGGTAGGCTTGATTCGGAAGGGGGTACAGCTCACTCTCTCCACTCAAATTCACAGCCTGTCCTGCCGCCTCATCATACATTAAAAAATTTGGAGCTAGTTGAAAACTAGCTACCGGGTCACTAGGTTGCATGAGGGCGGCCATGGACGCATTCAAATCCATCATCTGTTGGCTTGACGCTACCCTAAAGTCTTCCAACGACTGTTCTAGACTAGACATGTGTTGAAAAGGGGTTTCAGTCAAGGATTCAAAGTTGTTTGGATACTGAAAACTCCCAAATGGCGGTTCTGAAGCAATGTCTAGGGAAGGTGCAAGAGTAGGGTAGGACTGGTAGGAATTGAATGGCTGGACAGGAGCAGGATCAACAATTGGATAAGAAGGTGAATGGAATTGTTGATCCCAAGAATTTGTAGTGGTGAAAGGAGTGAAAGATCGGCTACGGGATTGTTCAATTCGTTCAGCAAGAGACATTGGTCTCGGGTTTACAACTGGACTTTCAAAAGGTGTATCAACGCAAGAAGGGGTGAATGTTTGAAAGGGTTGATACGAAGTGGATTGCGGGGTCCAGTTGTTTATCCTAGACGCGTCTATCCGATCTTTCAAAGAAATTTTGGGCATGGATGGATCGTTCGATGTTCGGCCAAAGCAAGACCCGTAGGATGTAATGTCTGGTTGTGGGTACCAAAGTTCGGCAAGAGTTTTGCGAGGTGGAGTACCCATGATATGAAGAGAGAGAGAAAAAGGTAGAGAAAAGGAGGGGAAAAAGAATGTGATTTTTTTTTTATTAACAAAAGAATGAAGTATACACACAAAAATATGGACAAAAATAATCACGACACAAAAATACCACACACCTAATCGTTCTAGGGTTCACCTAGGTCAACCAGACCTGCTCCAGAACTTGATTGTCGAAGTAAAATTGTGTCGAGAAACAGGCTCAAGATACACTGATCACGAGGCCAGGTAAGTGCAGAGATAAGGGGAGGTTTTCCAACGCTTTCGCGAAGTTCCTTAATTAAATAACCCTTTCTCTTTTGGCGGTTTCGCCGTTAACACTTTCCTAGACACCCCGTAAACAATATACCGTTAAGCAAGGTTCTAAACACAGTTAACTTCTCCTAGTGAGCGCGAAGTCCTTAAGGCTTAAAGTCTAGTTTCTTTTAAATTTTGTGTGGGTAAACGTTATGCTCAAGTTCGTGATTTGTGGGCCACGGAAAAGGTGATGAAATCCTTTACCGTATGTTGTGGGGTTCGCTTGCCCTTAAGTCCGTATTAATTGATGCAATGCACAATTCAATAAAAATTCTATAAAGAATCAAAAAAAAAATTGTTTTTTTATTTTTTATTTTAGCACAGCACTGCAACAAATACGGGTTAGTCAATTTTGGCGTTTGCTAGCGAACTTGCAAAGAATCCTGCAAAGAATAGTATATTGGAAGCGTCGGATTTGAGAAGAAGGTGTTAGTAAAGTACATACCGTTTAAGTTTTGGGTTAGAAAACCCCCGTTGAATCAAATCAGGTAAGCTTGAAAGGTTCGCTTGTGCGGGTCAAACTACCCGGATCTTTGGCACTGTACTTCTTAATCACCTTAACTTTGAATGTGCACTTTGCTCCCCATAATTGCAGTTTGCAAATACGCAAAAATCTGCACTCTTGCCCACAAAAATGATCAAAAAAAAACAAAAAGAATTTTATTTTTATTTTTATTTTATATATATTTTTTTTAAATATATACAAAAAGAATATTAACCCGAATAACAAGAAAAGAAATACGTTACCGTCTCCCCGGCAACGGCGCCATTTGATTGATAGAATTAAAGTTAACCGCAATCAAGACGGTGTCGCTATGCAGCTAGCCGGTTGAGCACGGGTCGGTCCACTGGGAGATGGTTGTATTTTACCTTCTTGTCTTAGACGAGTCAATAAAGAATCTGTATGAGTTTGATTCTAACCTATGTGTTTATTTGCAAATGTAAAGTTGTTAAGAAAAGATACGAGATTATAAGCTAAAGAAATCCGTACTCGAAACCTTTGAGCCGAGTCTTGACCAATTGAAGCTAGAGCAATCGGCAACAACGTGGATTAGGGGATTTAAGCGCGGTATTCGTGGAATACGGCTTATTTACCCTTGTCCTTCCGTTCTTGTCTCTTGCTTTCGCCTCCGGCCAAACCGAACGCAACCGGTCGCGGTTAGGAATCACCGTTACCTTGTCAGGGTAGGGTGCCTAACGGAGTGCTTGCGTATGGTTTGGGCGGAGTTCAATGGAAAATAACGGGAAAAGGAAAAGAGAAAAGAAAATCTTTAACTTATAATATCGTATTTCTTCTTAACAATAATAATTACATTCATTCACAAAATGAACAAAAGAGAGCAAAAAGAAAAGAACAAAGAAAAGAAAAGATTACAAGAATATAACTACATGGAATTTAAGTGCATGAAATAAATTGCAAGTAATAAAAAGCGAGTAATAAAAAGCGAGTAAAAAGAACAAGGAACTAGGACTCAAGACAAGCATGTGATCAATAGCCAACCCTTAAACTTGCAAGCTCAATCAAGAGGTTGCAAGATCAAGGGAAGGGTAGAGAACGCGTGTGAAATGAAGTGCTAGTCCTGTGAGAAAATACGACCCTTGAGATCAATAACTAACCCTTAACCATTCAAGCTCAATGAAGAGGTTGAATGATCAAGAGAAAGCAAGAATCTCAAGGGGAAGAAGAAACAAAAGAGAATGATACAAAACCCTCATCTTCATTAATCTCCCACCCAAAAAGCTCTCACTACAATTTTCATGGAACAAGAATGAAGAAGAAGAAGAAAAAAGAACTAAAAATACAAAAGAAAGATGAACAAAAGAATGACCAAGGTTGGGCTCAGATCTGCTGTATTTATAGGCAGGGAAATGAAACCCTAGAGGCAAATTCTGACACTATATGAAGTCCCCAAAATACCCCCAAAAGACGACAAGGTGAGGACCCCACATGGCCGCTGATCCACGGCCAAGACCCCCCTTTGGCCGCGGATCCGCGGCCCTTTAGTGGTGTTGGGCTGTGGGCTTTGGTCTAGGTCCCTGGTTTGTTGTCCTCTTCAGTGTGGTATATATATTTTCTGAAAATACTTTCACACTTCTTCCAGAATTTCTGTTGAGGAAAGGTGGACTTTTGTGGATGCTTTTGTCATGATTGCCTCGAGCTCCGCGTAGATTTCTTGGAACTTGTTGTTGCCATTGAGCCTTGTGCATGAAGGTGACATTGATTTGACATTTTGTCTTCCTAAACTGGTATCTGGCAACATACGGATGACGAGCGGAGACCGTGTTTTCTTAGTGGTTGGCAGGAACCCGGATTTTGTCGTGTTTTCCATGAATTTCACCGTTCTAGAACCGAGAACCTGTATCCTGCAAATATGTAACAAACACGGATTAAAAGCACCTACCTATAAACACACGAGCGTAAGAATGGGCGGTATGAAATGCAGTATTCTGGTATGAACACTTCCACATCCACTTCTACTTCTACACCCACTTTATCTACCCCCACCATTTTCTTGCAAGCCTATTCTCCGTTTTCCTCAAATCTCGACACCTCAGCAAACCTCTTCTAGTCCACCAAAGACGATCCCCACTCCTATTCTGGGATCACTTCCACACACACCAGCTTCTCCAATGTTGGACCCAGCTCTTATTGCTAAAGCTCCTTATCCGAATCAGTTAAGGGGTAACAAATCCAGTCCACATATGGAGAAGATTATGGAAATGTTCAAACAGGTTAACATCAATATCCTTCTTCTAGATGTTATTCAACAAGTCTCCACTTATGCGAATATTCTCAAATACTTGTGCACTAGGAAGAGGAAGACTCGAGTGCCTAAGAAGGTCTTCATGACTAATAATGTTAGCACTGCTTTTACCCCACATTTACCAAAGAAACGTAAGGACCCAGGATGTCCTACAATATCGATTTCTATTGGGGATAAAAACATTAACCGTGCTTTACTTGACCTTGGCGCAAGTGTTAACCTGCTTCCATATTCTGTCTATGAGCAATTAGGGATTGGAGAGCTGAAACCAGCTCATTGCACTCTCCAAATGGCAGACTGTTCAATCACCAAACCTAGGGGTGAACTGGAGGATGTGTTGATAAAAGTCAGGGAATTTATATTCCCTATGGACTTTATTGTTCTAGATACACAACCTGTAGAAAACCCACAGAACCAAATTCCGGTGATTTTGGGTCGACCATTCCTTGCCACTTCCAATGCCGTCATTAACTGTCGAAACGGTTCAATGAACCTATCTTTTGGAAAAATGAAAATTGAACTGAATATTTATAAAATTGGAAGTCAGCCATCTGAACCCTCTGCTCACATACTTGATGTCTATTCTGTCCACAAGATTGCTCCCGAAAGTTGCGAAGTTGATAAACTTTGCTTTGAAAATCTCGACGACACTAGCACATCAATGTTTGATCTTGCACATCTTAGTGAGGACACATTTTCCACACTTGAGTCTGAAACTCTTGACTCTTCACCTTCCGAGTCTGTATCCTATACAGGCTCCAAGCTTCTTTGTGACTCCGAATATCATTCGATGACCCCACCTTCTATAGTTTCTCCGCCAGCATTAGATCTCAAACTTTTACCTTCTCATCTTAAATATGTATATTTAGGTGAGAATGAGTCTTTACCTGTTATCATATCCGCTTCTCTGGCCTCAGAGCAAGAGAATGCGCTTTTGACGGTATTGAGATCTAATAGGCAGGCGTTTGGTTGGACTATGGCTGGCATCAAAGGGATTAGTCCCTTAATTGTAGAACATCATATACATCTGATAGATGAAGCCAAGCCAACCCGAGAACCACAGAGATGGTTAAACCCCGTCATGAAGGATGCGGTGAAGAAAGAGATCGCCAAATGCCTTGACAATGGTATCATTTACCCAATCTCCGATAGCCAATGGGTAAGTCCAATTCATGTCGTCCCTAAGAAATCTAGCATCACAGTCATAACAAATGAGGCAAATGAATTAATCCAGACACGCGCTCAAACTGGGTGGCGTGTATGTATTGATTATAGAAAACTCAATGCCGCAACGAGGAAAAACCGCTTTCCTCTACCTTTCATTGACCAGATGCTAGAACGCTTAGCTGGACGTGAATATTACTGATTCATGGACGGATACTCTGGCTATAACCAGGTCACTATTGCCAAAAAGGATCAAGACAAAACCACATTTACTTGTCCTTTTGGTACCTTTGCTTATAGACGCATGCCCTTTGGGTTATGCAAAGCTCCCGCTACATTTCAGCGGTGTATGATGGGAATATTCTCGGACATGGTCGAGAATTTTTTGGAGATTTTCATGGACGATTTCTCGATATTCAGAGATTCTTTTGCTGACTGCCTATCTCATCTTGACGCGGTTCTTACTCGTTGTAAAGAGAAGAACTTAACCTTGAATTGGGAAAAATACCATTTCATGGTCCAAGAGGGAATTGTGCTTGGACATGTTATTTTACGGAAAGGCATTGAGGTTGACAAAGCTAAAATAGATGTCATTCAAAACCTTCCTCATCCTAAACGCGTCAAGGATATACGATCCTTTCTTGGCCATGCAGGCTTTTATCGAAGATTCATTAAGGATTTTAGCAAAATTGCTAGACCTTTAACTCTCCTCTTAGCCAAAGACACAACCTTTCGCTTTGACTCGGATTGTGAGGCAGCATTCGACTCACTCAAACACTCTCTCACTACAGCCCCCGTTTTATCTTCTCCAGATTGGAACCACCCGTTTGAGCTTATGTGTGATGCATCAGATTTTGCAGTTGGTGCAGTCTTAGGACAACACATTGAAAAGATGGCACACGTGATCTATTATGCAAGTAAGACCCTGAACGATGCTCAAATTAATTATACAACTACTGAAAAAGAACTCTTGGCAGTTGTATTCGCATTAGAAAAATTCAGGCCTTACTTGATTGGCTCACCTATTGTTGTGTACACTAACCACTCCGCCTTGAAACATCTTTTGGCGAAGAAGGATGCTAAAGGTAGGCTAATACGTTGGATTCTTCTATTGAAAGAATTTGATCTTGTTATTAAAGATAAGAAAGGATGTGAAAACGTGGTAGCCGATCATCTATCACGCATCTCTTCTTCACCTGTGACCCTGCCAATCAATGATTCTTTTCTGGATGAACAACTCTTGAGTATATCCGACGAACCTTGGTTCAGGGATATTGTGAATTATCTTGCTACGAGACTTATTCCCCACGAATGGTCGAAACAGGACAAACATCGATTTCTATCCCAAGTAAAATATTTTTACTGTGATGAACCCTATCTGTTTAAGTATTGTCCTGATCGGATCATTCGCAGGTGTGTCCCTAATGATGAATTCAAGAGTGTTCTATCTTTTTGTCATGATCAGGCATGTGGGGGTCATTTCGGTCCTCGAAAGACGGCGGAGAAGGTTTTGCAATGCGGTTTTTATTGGCCGACTTTATTCAAAGATGCATTTGATCATTGCAAAACCTGTGAACAGTGTCAACACACGGGTAGGATTTCCCAGAGAAATGAGATGCCACTTCAACCCATCTTGGTGGTTGAAATTTTTGACGTTTGGGGTATTGACTTTATGGGTCCTTTTCCCAACTCCTTTGGGAATATGTACATATTGCTTGCGGTTGATTATGTCTCGAAGTGGGTAGAAGCTATTCCTTGTCGCACTAATGAAAAAAAGGTTGTCATCAGGTTCCTAAAAGAAAACATCTTTTCGCGATTTGGACACCCACGCGCTATCATTAGCGATAACGGGATGCATTTCTGTAATCGGTCTTTCGAGACTTTGATGCGGAAATATGCAATCATCCACAAACTTTCCACACCCTATCATCCCAAACGAGCGGGCAAGCTGAGGTTTCAAACAGACAGATTAAACAAATTTTGAGAAGACTGTTTCTAAAATTCAAAAAGTTTGGTCAACCAAATTGACAGATGCTCTTTGGGCTTTCCGAACTGTATATAAAACCGATCTAGGTATGTCTCCTTACAGACTAGTGTTTGGAAAGGCTTGTTACCTTCCGGTCGAGATTGAGCACAAAGCAATGTGGGCCATTAGAGAACTTAACTTTGACTTAAATCAAGCCTGCAACTTTCAGAAGCTGCAATTAAATGAGCTAAGCGAACTCCGCGATGAAGCTTACGATAATACTGTAATTGTAAAGAATCGGACTAAGGTATTTCACGATAAAAACATTTTGAGAAAAACTTTTACACCTGGTCAACAAGTCCTTCTTTATGATTCACGACTCCATCTTCATGCGGGTAAGCTAAAGTCTCGGTGGAAAGGACATTTTGTTGTGCGGTATGTATACCCGCACGGGGCAGTTGAGATTGAAAATGTTGAAAACGGTACAATTTTCAAAGTAAATGGACATAGATTAAAACCGTATTTTTCCACTGACCCCACGGAGGAGCTCCTGTTTTTACAGGAGCCGCTTTATCTTGATTAAAATTCCTCCGTCTCACCTCCATATCTTGTAAAATACTGTATCATCTTTAGAATGGAGGTGAGTGAAAAGAATAAGTTTGGGGGAGGATTTTCCCGATCATATTTATTGCCCCCGTTAATAAATTTCCTCCCAGGCTTACAGGTTCTTTGTGATAGAGCAGATGGCAACAGTGAGGACACTGTTGACAACAAGTTTGGGGGAGATTTGTGCTTATTTACGCATCATTTGCATATCACTTTGCATAAGCACAAAACATAAAAAATATATATATTTTTTCAAAAGAAAAAAATATTTAATATTTAATTTTATAATGAAAGATTAGATAGTGAAAAATTACATCCAAAAGATTGGAAAATTTTAAGAAAACCAAGAAAATTAGAAGTTTTCTTAAACGAACTAGTAATAAGTAGTTATGAGCCGTTGTCCTAAGGGTTAGTAAGATGAAAGAAGTCACTGATCTGAGGATAAAAATAAGTCTGAAAAATTGTTCCTATTCTAGAAGCCAAACATTTGAACGTTGATACCCTACTATACGCACTTACACACGTCTTGAAACTCGGGATAGTAGAGAATACCTTGAAATGCTCTTGCCTAAAAGCCAAAGTATGAAGGAAATAATAAATGAAGAAAATATAAAATGGTGAAGAAAAATGAACACTGGTTTTGTTATCGCCAAGACAGCAATAAAAAAATATAGCGAGGGTGCTTCATCACCTAGTGCCTTAGACCAACTGGTCTGGGAGTCACTGTTAAGCCTTAGGTGGTGCAAGACGAGAAAAATACTAATACACCTAATAAGCAAGCACATGAGTAATCGGTCGGTTAGTACCTCAAGAAGTATTAACGGTCGCATGAAAAATGTGTGAGCAATCTCATCTAAATATCCATTGATTAAAAAGTACTGAGGTCGATGGACAAGAGTATGATAGCTTGAATTGAGTTCTCCATGTAAGTGCACGGCGGCGCCCCGGCCGTCAATCCGACGCCGGAATGCGGAAGCGGTGAAAAACTTTAATTTTGCGGACTTAGCAAACCGGCACCACCGCGCACTAAACATCCGGATCGTAACCATTAACAAGTCTAAGCTACTAACAAGATAGGGAAGAGAAGTATACCGACAGATCTGAGTCCTCCGGTCTTCTCGTCGTCGTCCCGATCTCCTGCGGAATGTCCCGTCTCCTCCTCGTCGCCGGAAGTGCACCACATCGCCTACATCGTTTACGGGCTCCCACCTCAATGCCGAGGCAACTCGGGCACGAAGCCGGCTACTCGACGTGCCCAAGATATGCTGTAGAATATCTAGAGAAGAAGTCTCATTTTGGGGTTGTGGAATTGCCATTTTGGTGGAGGAAATCAAGGAGGTTTTTGGATGAACAAGAGAGCAATTTTCATAGCACCATGAGAACCAAAATTGCCACACACATAATGAAATGAATCCCCATTCCATTCCTAGGAATGGCCGCCCCCCCCCCCCCCCCTTTGTGTGATTGGAGAGAGAAAGAGAGAGCAAGGTCAAGGGGTGGGTGGAATGCAATGATCACAACAAATCCAACACTCTAAGGCAACCATCATCTCATGCATGATGGCTTCAAAAAGTCAAGCCATCATGAGAAGAAGAAAGTCAAGTGATGGTGCTCATCATGAAAACCATCATGATGCAACAAGATGCAAAGAACCCCCTCCACTAATGCCTATTTGCAACAATGCAAATAAGCCCTCCTCCACCAAACTTCGGCCAATGAGCGATACAAAGGAAATTGGCCGAAACGGAAAGTAAACTGGCAACTCCAGAAAACTGGTCCCGTAATAAATTACAGGAAAACCCCGATACTGTGCATACACACCCGCATCTGTATTTCGACCGAAATACAAATGCAATGAGACAAAATCTCCACTGTACTATACTAGGATCCGGCTTAAACCAAAGCCGGCTAGTAATATCTGTTCGATCCCGATCCGTGCAATACCGCACGTATCTGATCGAACCCTGCCATATAACGATACGGCCTATAGTACAAACTGTCCGATCCTGATCCGTGCAATACCGCACGTATCTGATTGGACCTTGCCATATCTCCATACGGCCTCTACAACCTTTCGCCCGAAAGCTGAGTAACTGAATGTGGGGGACTCTAAAGACTCGTCAACACCTTGGTTGTGGATTTAACCACTAGCATGTCAGAGGTATAAGCCAATACGTAACGGGCTACCAGGTATTGACTAAAAGGGATGTCTGTGAGTGAACTCAGCCTGACAACCCTACTGAGCCTGTCAATGACAATATCCGTACAGTCCGGTCCGTTCGTCTATGAGCATCGCATGGCGGGCCTAGGGGGTTGGTAAAAGTCAGACCCCCAAAAGCGGTACAAGTCGTGTCGGAGTGTAGCCCAGAACACCCTGAGATACTACTGGAATACCTACCAGTAAATCTCCTTGCCTCGGCCGAGGGCTTCGTGTAATGGCTCTCTTAGATACAGCACGAACTCACCCCCAATACCGGGAGAGACGAACCACTGAAGATACGCTCACTGCCTCCATGTGGCTCGGGACTGTACCCAACTAAAACCTGTTTGCACGACTCCTTTGAGCCGTGGTAGGGTAGTAATCAAAGTACAGTGGGAACTCACACGAGACAAATGACGATCCCCAGGTCGATGAACTAACCTGCACACATGTCACCAGGGAACTGCCATCTGACCTCTGGTATATGACCAACTAGCATGTTCCCGGCGAGTCCTGTCCGGTGTACTCATAACCCAATGAGCACCGGTATACATCTTAGGTGATCCAACTGACACCAGTGGTTTGTGAGACCGGCCACCGCCCCTCGTCGGGGTCTCGACTGTATACACTAGTCTACTATGGAGTATCGATGCCCTGTCTCGAAACTCACACGACTAGGGACCATTTCAGGATATGCTTATAGACTCCCAGCTCCCACTTATATGATCGCCCTCATACTGCTGGTGGTCAAGAAAGAATCCTAGGGGCTCTATCAACGTATAATAGCGACTTGTCAGGTCACCTAAAGCAGTACACGATGATAAAGGTAAACCAGATAGCATACTATCATCTCGAGTAAGACTGTCCTACCGGGATAGGTCCTCCATCAATCATTGCAATCACGTACCTGTGATCCAATAATTGACTCTGAGGGCATTATCTCCAACAATCCCCCACTTGCACTCAAGGCTAATTATTGCGATGTCGCATACTCACAGCCCGTGTGATACCGAACACCCAACTCCTCTACTAGTCAGTCTCACAAAGCTCGTTTGCGAAACTATTGCGTTCGAGGAATAGCCTCAGTGAGTGGATCCGCCTTGATGTCTCTTTCTATGTCTCTCTATATCTCAAGTTCGCGGAGAAACCCATCTCCCGAAATGAGCAATACCTGTCTTAGAATGTGTCTGGATGTCTGATGGGACATAGCTCATAAATGAACTCCAAATCCAAACTTCTTAGACTGTATCGTCAACTGAACTTAATCAGTATCCTGCGCCATGCCTCCCTCAGTATTGCCTTGGACCACCTGTCCAAAATACTGCCCCTCGTCAGAGGGAAAACTATAACTCTGACAACCTCCTTGTCGTCCATGTCACCTTGGAAGCCTGGAATGATAACTGTCTCACGAATGAGGCTGTCGTTATCATATCCCTAGAACATTCACTTATGTTCTAAAACTGCTTCCGACTGTTTCTCCAGGATTGGATTAATGTCAACTTATTGCATCTAGTGCAAGAACAACATTTGGTGTGGTACTTGACATCTCATGATTGACTCAATTGCCTGAGCAAGTGATCTGCCAATCATGCACGTCCCTCTCCCCTTTAGTCTGTAAGACACCTTTGGAGAGGGTGACTCCATCACCTGCAGGTTCATTACCGTGCTAGGAGTCGTCCATTCTAAACACTCTTAGAATGCTGTCAAGTACCCTGATTGGGAAACCACCCAAATCTAGATCTAGTAACCAGTATGTCTGATATAAAATCCATTTCCTTTGTGGAGAAAACACTGTGTGACGACCAAAGTGTAACCGATTGTAGTGTAGGAATATCACTTCCTACTCTGTGTATGTCATCCAAATACCATGACATCACACCCTACTACCTTCTCAACAGATCCATCCCCTATTCTGATGAAGTCAAACCCATGACTGTCACGTCAGAAATAGATGATCTATCTCCGCTACATCTGCTTTAGTCTATAAATAGACATAAGCTACTTGTCCACCAATGCTTCCGCTGCTCCCACTGACTAAGACAACCCTCTGGCAGAGTCATATACACGTACACTTCTGAAGAGAGTTCAGAACGACGCTATACTCATCCTCCTGCCGGGTCTCGTAACCTGGAACAACAGCAATGGTAATTGTGGGTAAACGAGAACTTCCCTGTCACCGTCCTTGAGGCTACCGTAGTACCTCTCGGGTGCCTGAAGTTACCCACCTCATCTGCGGAGTGGTCAATGGAATGTCAATCCAGATTGAATCTTTAGGTTCCTTATCAAATCTTTTGTAATCGTTTGTGGTTCTGGAATCACTTCCAGTTCTACCATACTCCCACTACTGTTTTCTGAAAAAATCCATTTTTAATAAAACTGTGGCGAGTCTAGAACAATATCGCTATTGTTCATCCAGATGGTAGAAAGTCAACCCTCGTCATAGCCTGGGTCAACCCACAAACAGCCATTACAGAAACGTGCCTTGAGTTATCCAGAGTCTGGTTTTAATCATAAGCTGGACAACTCCCCGTACCTTAACAACGTCAAGATACGAACTGTTCTATATCCCATATAGGACCAGAGGCACTGATTTAACTGAACCAGATCCAAATCATGCAACTGTCTCCAGTGCATGTCAACTAAATGGAAGGAGGCCGATCAGCGTTACTCAACTTAGGAATGCTTCCAATTATGAGTAACCTGAAAGAGAAGCAAGTTCTCTTAGTCACTACTACCAACCGAATACCATACACAAGTATCTACATCTTCGATCTCTTTGAAGAATCCCGATACTTGCTACACCTGGTTCTCTACTTTATTCAAATACTTATAACTTCTCAAAATTCGGACCCTGTGTTTCCACGAAACACCTGTCTAAAAACTAGAGAAGTCATAAGTAAACCGAATATAGTACGAGGACCAACCCCTCTGTCCTGATGGACCCTGGACAACATACAATACTCTGTATAAGTCCCTTGAGTCTGATAACTCATTCACTGTGTGTCGTGGGTTGAAAACTGTACTTATGGTTAAGAAGAATTACACCGATGTTTAATGCTCCTTACATAACCATCCACTGATATAGGTAAATGTCGTAGACATAATTTCAGAAAGGTATATCTCACTCTATGAAAATAGACGTACAGATATATCAATTTGAAATTGGTGCATAACAGCGGATATTCAAAACCAAATATTTGCCGACCGGCAAACAGCCCAGGTGATCTCCTCAAATATCACCGATTACAACGAATCCCGATATAATGAGGATGATCACCCAATTCCTAATAACTTACTCCCACTCATCATCTGTAAAACCATACAGATGTGAGAATCAAACCTGGTAAATACATACCCTGGAGTAAGTATCTAATCGGGAAATCAGTTTTCTTTTAACAGTACACAGTGAGACTGAAACATTGAAATGTCTCGATGGGGTATCCCGGTATTCCTAGTAATGCCTCTTCCAGATTCACGACTGTAACCGTATAATTCTTTGCCACCTCTCCAAATCCCTTCATATGTCTTTAGTCATTACCTTCTGCACACCCCTTTAGGCCAAATGGTTTTCTTCCTTCCCTACCGTTCGGCACCAGCCTATGGTTTGGAAGAAGACTATCCAATAAGCATAATGGGTGTACTGTCCCAATCCTAGGAACACTCGCAATGCGAGAGAAGGTGAAGATAAAAGACACCTGAATAAATCTTATTCCTATTTCTCCTGAACCAGAATCCATCCCCGAACTGGAACAAGTTCCTTTCGAGTTCGTATATAACCATACGATGGAGTATCCAATAAACTGTGGATCTTCGTAGTGATACGGAGTGTCCTGGAGAAATTCAAAGGTGATTTTAGGATTGGCGAAGAAATACCTGGTTTGGTCATGAATATCTGTTGCAATTTACTTTGCCCTCTTACTAATCCCTTGCTTTGTCTTAACTTAATACCTTCTGCACACCATCGTTATGCTCATTGGTTTTCTTCATTCCCTACCGGTCGGTACCAGCCTAAGGTTTGGAAGAAGACTATCCAATTTGCGTAATAGGTGTACTATCTCCTAAACCAAGGAGTACTCGCAACCTGAGAGAAGGTAAAAGGAAAAGACAACTGAATAATCCTATCCGTTTCCTCCAGAACCGGGAACCATCCTCGAATAAATTCTTTCGAGTTCGTATCTAACCATACGATGGTTTTGTCCAATGGAAGTGGACGTTCGTAGTAATACGGGGTGTCCTGGAGAAAAGGGTAAAAGTAGGAGTGGCAATGAGGTTCGCAACTCTGACAATCCAAAAGCCAGTGTTAAGAAGGTTCGGTCAACTTGGTCACTGAGTCATAGTCATAGGGTCGGGTCAATGGTCGCTGCCAAAGAGAGAGAGAAAAGAAACACTCAGCGTGCACTCTAACCTAGATCAGAATGGTTACCAATTTATCTAATCTGGAAACCTCCCACTGTACCTCAAATTCTCCTCCAAACCTGAAAGAAGAATTAGTCGGGGTTACCCGAGGAGTAAAGTAACTCATCAGTGGGAATCGGGATCCAACTCTCATCGCATGACAACGTGACGGAATCCGCTCACGGTATCACACTCCAGAAGGTATGCGCATATCTGGCAAGTTTCAGTTCTTTTGAAACTCCCGATGTGATTTCTGCCCCATGCTCTTATGACCTTGACTTTGGCCAACAAATCATAAGTCACATGTCAAGTTCTACCCGTCATTCTCCAGGTTGATTCGAATCCACCCGCACAAGCCCTTGACTTTGGCCAACAAGGCTATACGACTGTCCCAAACCAACGCATCTATCTATGCTGCATATGAATAACCAACAGCTACCAAACACTGTGCCTTGACTTTGGCCAACAAACACAGCTTGAATACTATTGACTACCCATATGAAACGACGGAGGGCTACGAATGGTTTCTGGCGAAAACCTTTAACGTAAAGAACTTGATATCGTCGAAGGAACGGATAGCCTTTTAAAATATAGTGACGAAAACCTTCGCTAAAGAGGTCACTCCCGGTGAAGGGATCTCGGCTCTTTCCCCGTAGAATGGGGTGCAGGATATTCCAACTGAATACCACGGTGCAAAGCAAAAGTAATCGGCTATAGTGAAGTTAATGTCCTGACGCAAACTTTTTGTCCAAGGGGTCACTCCCGGTGAAGGGATCTCGGCCCTTGCCTCGTCGACTGAGGAGCAGGATATTCCAACTGAATATCTCGATGCAAAACAAAAGTGAACGTCCTTGCAATAACAGCTTTTTGAAAAAATGTTCCAACAACATCAGATTAGGTTTGTTTTTAACTTGCATCGATCCGAATCAATGCAGTCCCATCAATTGATCACACCAAAAAGAACGAAAATATACTGATGTACGTATATGCCATCCGCATTCGCCACTGGGTCCCGTCATTACCCGTTAGGTTAGCTAACTAACGACAGAGCGGGGACTGGACTAGCGCGGATGTAAAACATATACAACATCTACTAATATATATACCAATATATTATATTTCGCTCAAGGCGTGAAAAAAAATGCAACATCACAGAGAATGAACAGCATCACAGAACAATACAGATATCTGGGATCCCCGGGTTTCACAGAGCCACTGCTGAAACCCGACGTTCCCCTGGTCGTGTGGATAGCCTGTGCAATGAAATCCTAGACCCCTACGAGCGCGGCAAGTCACCCGCCAAAACCTGAAGCGAGGCAGCCCCCTTCAGTACCGTGAATGGACCACCCAGCACTTCACGGAATCCGGTAACTTGGGCACCCCTCCTGGGTCAACCTGTACCCCCTACGAGTGCGGCGAATAGCCCGCCAATCCTAGAGTGAAGCCCCCTCCGTCTCAATGCCATGAGATGCGGGCTTGTTGCCCTCTAGAACCCGGCTATCCGTGCACCCCACCGCGGGGTAATCCTAGTACAGAAAGTAAAATATACATACACCGGGTACAACGACCGCAACCTGGCCGTGCCCCAAAATAATAATACAATCAGGCAGTGACGGCAGTCCACATGTCGGACGCTCGTCCCGCAATATCAAATGTACATAATACAACTACAACTGTACTAGCATTGCATCCAGGCTATCCCCCACGACTGATCCGCAACATCACAGCAAAAACAGAACATCAACGTGAAAGTCACGTTCGCAAATCCGTCTAACCGGGCTATAGCAGTTAGACCGGATTTACCGATCGAGTGACATTCACGGTCGCAGATATAATGTAAATACTGTGAAATATGTGTTTAAAATTTCCGATCAATCAAATTTTAACAAGTGGGCCCCCAATCAAAACTGTAGCAGATCAAGAAATTCTGGGCCCAATGTTATTATTCCAAAACCCCACTTTTCACCCCAGAAAGCCTCTGTAAAAAATTGGTGCAGAAATCTCCACAGTGCGCGGCGGAACAGCGGCGGGAAGGGGGTTTTCGCGGCGGTTCCGCGCTCCAACTGTGGAGTCACTTCATCGAATTTTTACAGAGCTCTTAGATTTTCCAGTACATCAATATTTTACAACCTGAAAAAATTTTCGAGACCAAAAATTTTCAACAGAAACTGATGCGAACTAAAATGCAGTTTTGGAACATTCGATCGATCGAAACAGAAAAACACATTAAACCAAGCTAGACTAAGTTAATGGCGAGGCACTGATACCACTGTAAGTGCACGGCGGCGCCCCGGCCGTCAATCCGACGCCGGAATGCGGAAGCGGTGAAAAACTTTAATTTTGCGGACTTAGCAAACCGGCACCACCGCGCACTAAACATCCGGATCGTAACCATTAACAAGTCTAAGCTACTAACAAGATAGGGAAGAGAAGTATACCGACAGATCCGAGTCCTCCGGTCTTCTCGTCGTCATCCCGATCTCCTGCGGAATGTCCCGTCTCCTCCTCGTCGCCGGAAGTGCACCACATCGCCTACATCGTTTACGGGCTCCCACCTCAATGCCGAGGTAACTCGGGCACGAAGCCGGCTACTCGACGTGCCCAAGATATGCTGTAGAATATCTAGAGAAGAAGTCTCATTTTGGGGTTGTGGAATTGCCATTTTGGTGGAGGAAATCAAGGAGGTTTTTGGATGAACAAGAGAGCAATTTTCATAGCACCATGAGAACCAAAATTGCCACACACATAATGAAATGAATCCCCATTCCATTCCTAGGAATGGCCGCCCCCCCCCCCCCCTTGTGTGATTGGAGAGAGAAAGAGAGAGCAAGGTCAAGGGGTGGGTGGAATGCAATGATCACAACAAATCCAACACTCTAAGGCAACCATCATCTCATGCATGATGGCTTCAAAAAGTCAAGCCATCATGAGAAGAAGAAAGTCAAGTGATGGTGCTCATCATGAAAACCATCATGATGCAACAAGATGCAAAGAACCCCCTCCACTAATGCCTATTTGCAACAATGCAAATAAGCCCTCCTCCACCAAACTTCGGCCAATGAGCGATACAAAGGAAATTGGCCGAAACGGAAAGTAAACTGGCAACTCCAGAAAACTGGTCCCGTAATAAATTACAGGAAAACCCCGATACTGTGCATACACACCCGCATCTGTATTTCGACCGAAATACAAATGCAATGAGACAAAATCTCCACTGTACTATACTAGGATCCGGCTTAAACCAAAGCCGGCTAGTAATATCTGTTCGATCCTGATCCGTGCAATACCGCACGTATCTGATCGAACCCTGCAATATAACGATACGGCCTATAGTACAAACTGTCCGATCCTGATCCGTGCAATACCGCACGTATCTGATCGGACCTTGCCATATCTCCATACGGCCTCTACAACCTTTCGCCCGAAAGCTGAGTAACTGAATGTGGGGGACTCTAAAGACTCGTCAACACCTTGGTTGTGGATTTAACCACTAGCATGTCAGAGGTATAAGCCAATACGTAACGGGCTACCAGGTATTGACTAAAAGGGATGTCTGTGAGTGAACTCAGCCTGACAACCCTACTGAGCCTGTCAATGATAATATCCGTACAGTCCGGTCCGTTCGTCTATGAGCATCGCATGGCGGGCCTAGGGGGTTGGTAAAAGTCAGACCCCCAAAAGCGGTACAAGTCGTGTCGGAGTGTAGCCCAGAACACCCTGAGATACTACTGGAATACCTACCAGTAAATCTCCTTGCCTCGGCCGAGGGCTTCGTGTAATGGCTCTCCTAGACACAGCACGACCTCACCCCCAATACCGGGAGAGACGAACCCCTGAAGATACGCTCACTGCCTCCATGTGGCTCGGGACTGTACCCAACTAAAACCTGTTTGCACGACTCCTTTGAGCCGTGGTAGGGTAGTAATCAAAGTACAGTGGGAACTCACACGAGACAAATGACGATCCCCAGGTCGATGAACTAACCTGCACACATGTCACCAGGGAACTGCCATCTGACCTCTGGTATATGACCAACTAGCATGTTCCCGGCGAGTCCTGTCCGGTGTACTCATAATCCAATGAGCACCTGTATACATCTTAGATGATCCAACTGACACCAGTGGCTTGTGAGACCGGCCACCGCCCCTCGTCGGGGTCTCGACTGTATACACTAGTCTACTATGGAGTATCGATGCCCTGTCTCGAAACTCACACGACTAGGGACCATTTCAGGATATGCTTATAGACTCCCAGCTCCCACTTATATGATCGCCCTCATACTGCTGGTGGTCAAGCAAGAATCCTAGGGGCTCTATCAACGTATAATAGCGACTTGTCAGGTCACCTAAAGCAGTACACGATGATAAAGGTAAACCAGATAGCATACTATCATCTCGAGTAAGACTGTCCTACCGGGATAGGTTCTCCATCAATCATTGCAATCACGTACCTGTGATCCAATAATTGACTCTGAGGGCATTATCTCCAACACTCCAAGTGTAGGGATGTCTTTTACACACACGTAGGGGTATATGATCGGTGTTTGGAAGAAAGGTAGGAATGAAGAATAAAGGCGATGTTTTATTGAGGGATGATGTGATTTCTAACATTTTTTCATGACTATTAAGATAGGACTCATGACAACCGAAAAGCTAGTGTAGTTGGAAACTCTAATTTTCGAAGCTTTTCTTTTTACAATTCTTATGTTTATATGTAACATTCACGGTCTTCGTTTTATTATTGGATTTTGTGGATGCAATCCGCTGAAAACCCTCAGGAGACAACACTCCTCCTACTAGGGACACCTAGAGGTTTAAAGGCTTGTTGCACGTGCTCAGTGCAATCGTGTTGCCTACGAAAGTGTGCTAGTTAGTTTTTCTCTTTCTTTATTTTCTCCTTCTCTTCACCTAATAAAACAAGTTTGCTCGAAACGACCAAAATTAAGTTTTGGGGAATTTGATCAGTCGAAAATATTGCATTTTTAACACATCAATTTCCCTATTATTTGCAATCATCTAAAGGTGTTTGGTATGAATATAGCACATATTAGCAATTTGTCTGTAAAATATCAAATAACATGTGTTATACATTATAACCGGCATTTTAAAGGAAATTAAATGTTTATTATTGCACGCATGATCTTTGTATATCGCAACACTTGTCTCGAGATTGTGTGCAGGAAATTCCAGGAAAAAGAACCGGAACTGCTAAAAGTGCTGATAAAATACGCCAAGTCCAAGACTTGAAATCTGGAAGTAAACAAGAAAGTATAAAAAGATTCCAGACATAAAACAAGGCCCTAAGGATCAGCATCAAATCAACCTGAAAGTTTCATGAAAAGAATGCACCAAACGGCCGCGGATCCGCGGCCGAGTTAGGCGATCCGCCGCGGATACGCGGCCGCGTTAACTCATCATTGGAAAAATACTTTCTCAGAGCTCTCCTTTCAAATGGCAAACTTCTTCAAGACGCTTCAGTTCCTAGAGTTCTCCAGAAGCTTCCCTTCTAACAGCCAAGCTTCTTGTGCAAGCTAAATACCTACCAAGCTTCTCATGGAAGTTAGCTAACTAACTTAATCTAGAAGCTTCTCCTGAACTACCAAGCTTACACTGGAAGCTAAACCTAGCTTAGCTTCTAAAGGAAGCTAAACTTAGCTTCTAGGGAAAGCTTAAGGAAAAACACTATAAAAAGGGACTCATGGCTTCATTACAAAGGTTGTTCGGTAGTTGATTAGTTGTAGCAAGATCCAAATCAAAATCCACACAAATTGAGTGACACAATTTGATCCAAATCAAGATTCATCGAGTACCGGTTTAAGCAAGCATTCAACGAGCTTTTTTGAAGCAACGCCGATCTTCATCGGAGCAAGTGCTCCACGACGATCCGCGACTCAAGAAGACGATGCGAAGCTAGTTCGATAATTTAGTTCCTCCTCAATTCTTGTAGTCTTTGAGTGAATTGTAACGAAACATCGAATTATAAAAGGTGAAAATTCTTGATCTTGCTTTTCTTTACATTTGAGCATTTATGATGAGTTACCAATTCTTGATTGTTTTCTTTTTCATAATGTTTGAGTGAAAACTCCGCTTGTGGAGGAATCGAGAAAATAGGTAGATAATGATGATTAAATTCTTAAATGATTCTTAAGTCTTATGAGTTTTGTAAACTTTAGGAAATTGAATCATTGATGACCTAGTTTCGAGCGAGATACTTTCTTGAATGTTTTCGCTCCAAATTAGAGATCAACGATCGATAATTGAATTTCCTAGAGGTTAGAATTTGTGTGAGAATCAACGAAAGGACAAGGGATAGAAGGAGAAACCCTAGTTTCTTCAATAGATCCCTAATTCTCGTTGATCGTCATCGATCTAGCAACAAATCATCAATAGATAAGAATTTGTAATCAGAATTCTTCATCATCACTATCGATTGGATCGATTCCTACAAGCCTCTTTACAAATCTTGATAATTCATTCGATTTGGATATCTTCTTGATTTTTAGTATTTCTTGATTTTAAATCTATCTCTTGATTCTTGAAACTAAATTTCACGATTATTGAATCATTTTCTTTTATCTTTTACTTTTCGACTCAACTAAAATAATAACGAGCAAATCACATTTTCTCAGTGGACGATCCGTTCTCATTGACGAAACTACAATAGACACCGTCAATTGATTGCGGTACAAATTTCTTTGGTTGCGATCTTTACACTTTTCCATACACATCGAGAAATTAGATCAATCAGGGTACCCATGATGTGATGAGAGAAAGGAGAAGAAAAAGAATGTGATTTTTTTTAGTTTATATTTTATATATATATCTACTTTTTTGTTTTTAAAAAAAATTGTTTGTTTTTGGAGTTTTGAAATTTTTGAAAGTGTTTTTTTTTATAAAGAGTTTTTGCAAAATTTGTACGGAACTACGACACAATTTCAAACAACCACAGTTTAAACATGCACAATTAAACCTAGAGCTAGGGTCTCCTAAGTCAACTAGATTGCTCCTAACTGTTCCAAAGTGACAAGTTGTGAGATATCCCTCAAATCGCATCTTCACCGCCAATTGTGGCCAGGTAAGCACAAATGAAGAAAGGAGGGTTCCGCTCACAAATCACCGTGGGACGGGCCTTTTAAAGTTACCTTTCTCACTTGTCTAGCCTAGGCACCACAAAGTCAGGTTTAGATAAACGATTGAATGCCCACAATCTTCCTCTGTCCTGTTGAGCATGACAGTCCTTAGTTGGCTGAGTCTAAATATTTTTTAATTAACTCAAGGGTGATGCATATGCTTTTTAGTGATTTTTGGGGTCTTAGGAAGGGTAATGAAATCCCCACCCAATCTGAATTGGTGTTATAGCCCCTTAAAAGTCCGTATTAATTATGCAAAGCAATTAACACACCAAAAATATAAAACACTTTGCAAATTTTTTTTTTATTTGGCAGCGCAAAGAATCCTGCACAAAAACAATTTATTGGATAGGAGAAAGAGAATCTGTGCAAAGAAAGCTACAGGAAAAATTTTTAGTGGGGTGCAGAGGAGAGTAGATGAGAAATGAGATACTTACAGAGATTTTTGGGTGCTGATGTCACCAGTTGACCGCGGTTCCGCGGTCAAACCCCTGAATCTGCCGCGGTTCCGCGGCGGTTAAGTTGGTTTAGGTCTCCAAAAATTTTCTCTGTGTTGTTTAGATTCTCCCTTGTCTGTTCAGATCCTCTGTTTCTTGATTTGTTCGCTGGGCTTGCTCCAGATCTGAAACAGAGTTTGCTCCAAGCCTGCACACTTGCACAAAAACCTTTCAAAAAGAACAAGATGATTTTTATTTTTATTTTATTTTAATTTTTTTTTTTTTAAATTTTTCAATTTTTGTATTTTTTTTTAAAATTTTTTTATTAACCCGAAATCACACAAAGAAAGAGACTACCGTCTCCCCGGCAACGGCGACAATTGATTAGTCGTAACTTTTGCGTGCGTGCATTTTAAAATCAAAGTTAAGAATACCGCAATCAAGACGGTGTCGCTTGGTAGCTAGCCGGTTGAGTAAGGGTCGATCCACAGGGAGAAGGATTCCTTTTCTTTATGTTTTAACGAGTTAAGTCCAAAAAATTGGAGGTTATGTTTTAAGATCTAAGAATGAGATAGAAGTTGATAAAAAGTTTGCTAGGGTTAGGATTAGGTTAGTTCGAGATAGGATTCTTCTCGCTTCTATCAATGCCTTAGTTATGAATAAAGGTGTTAGGGTAATCGGCAACAACGGGGATTAGCACGACTGGGAAGAAACTAAGTTTCTTCCTTTTGGTCCTTGTCTGTCCGTTCTTGGCTCTTAGCCCTAACCTCCAGTTAATTCAATCACACCCGGTCTAACTAGGGAATCACCGCTATCACGTGGGATGGGGTGCCGTAGTGAGCGGTGTGTGGTTGATTTAAAAAGAGTCCTTTTAATAAAATTATATGGGCAAAGAAAGGAGTGAGAGAGATGGATCCATCTCTCAAACCATCCCTATCCTAACCCTAACAAGTGAGGGATTACTCACTCATTAGGAAAGTTATGATCAATGAAATTCATTTTTTTTATAATTTTTATATTAGAAAACTAAATTGCAGATATTAAAAAAACAGATAAAAATTGCAAGAATTAAATTCAGATAATAAAAGAATGCGAGATAAAAATAAAAACTCTTACTTTATTAATGACGTCAAGAACACATTACAATTGAATTTAGATCTAGAAAAAAGGCAAAAAGAGGCATCCTAAGAAAGGCACCCTAGAAGAGGCACCCTTTATTTGGCTTTGAGCCCTCCTATTTATAGATAGGAAAAACCCTAGGTTTACATTCTGATCCATACATGAAATTACAAAACAACCCCAAAGACCGAGTCAAAGCACCGACACCCCACCGACACGTGCATTGCACGGCCGCGGAACCGCGGCAGAATAGCCTGTTTGGACGCGGATCCGCGGCCATTTGGTGGGCTCATGGGCCCAATTCTTTCGGGTTTCTTCAAGTTGCTTTTATCTTCTGTTTTATTCACTTGGTCTCTCGGAATCTCTTCAATTCTCTTTATGATATTCAACGGTGGACTTTTTACCGTGAGCTTCACGTTGAAGTCTTGAATTTTGTGCTGCCCTTGAACTTTGTGCATTGAACTGTCTAATGATTTTCAGTTGTTCCTTGAAATGTTGGGCGGCATCATACGGATTCATCTATTGTTGGTCGTAGTCTCACATGTGTAGCGTCTTTTCATGAATTTCACTGTAATGATCTGAGAACCTGTAACTATTTAGCAGACATGGATAAAAAGTACCTACTTACATGCAATGTGACTAAGAATGGGCGATATAAAAATGTAAAAATCTGATATGAACAGATACCGTATTCTATTCTCGCGATATGATATATCGGTCGGTTATATATGATATAGCCGGGTTATCAGATCAAGTGTTGATTCGATAAATTGATTCATATGATATTAGTCGGTTATAGGTGATATAGCCGTATTATTAAATCAAGAGTTGATTTGATAATCTAATATATAATTATATATTTGATATATTACATTACATTAACTAGTATTAGCTCACTTATGATTTCTTTTCTCACTTTGGATACATTGATGTATATGTGATATATGTTAATGTATCAAGCTAGGTTACAAATGCAACTAGGGTTATTAAGGGTTAAACCATGCTAGGGTTAAGATTAGGGTTTTATATGTATCATTAAGTTATTCAAAATTGTGGATTTTATCATGGTTGATATTTGTTGAAACCTTGTAAGCATCTTTGACTTTGTCCACTCTTTTGTCTAGCTTAGGATATTTATTTAACCCAACCCTTTAACCCATGGTCATGGTTAACTCTCTACAAGGGTTAAGGACATGCTTAAACCTTGGTTACATTTTTAACCTCAAGTATAAATCATTCTCTTTTGAGATAATTCTTCATCTTCTTCATGAGCTCAAAGAGAAAAGAGTTTTCTAGAGTTTGAGTTTGTGATGAAAACTTGTGAGAATATGAAATCTAAAGTGAGCCCACTTCCTATTTCATCATCCTCTACTACTTGCCATTTAGTATAGGGTGTTTGCTTCACTAATTCCATGATTAGTGAAGAGATAGCTTGGGTTAGTGTCTCCTCGACGTAGATCATCTTCGGCCTCGAAGATTTCGAAGCAAGCATGTTCGTTTCTTCATGGGAGCCTCTCTAGAGTCCGGAGTTCACGATCGCAGCGAAGGGACTACTACACGGAGCTATTGAAGTGAAGGACCGGTCTATAAAGGTTGTATTCCTTGTTCACTTTACTTGCAAAGTAGTTTGCATTTCATCTGTCGATTTCTAGCTAACGATTCTTAATTAGGGTTAGCTAGAACGGCAAATTTTTTAATTTGTCATGGACGATACCTCCTGAAACCTTGCTGTCGTACTAGGTAACCTTGCAGTGGTATCAGAGCCATGCTAGAAATTTATACGGATTTTGTTAAGATTATGAAACCGAAATACTCCGAAACTTGAAACGCGAAAATCAAGTTTCTGTCGAATTTAAAATTTTGTCAAATTTTTTTTAAAACAAGTACAGAGTGATGTATGAAATATATTAAGAACACCATGAAAATTTCAGGAAAATTCAAGTTGTTTTGGTCGGCCACCACCTTGGTCATCTCGGCCCAAATCCGAGCCCCCCCCCTGAAATTTTTTGTGTGTTTCAGTGACTTGGTTTTGATGTTTCAGTTGTTGTTTGTTTTTGCTAATTTTGCATGTGATGTAATCTTACACTATAAGCAATTCGGGGTGTTTCGTATTCGTAGGTTTAACATTGTTTCGGGTTATTCGCATGTTGTCTAGACGAAGTTAGAAAGTTCGAACGATTGTCAAAAACCCATTTTTCCAAGTTTAACGTATTCGGAAAAATATGCAAGTGATTCTGTGGACCCTCTAGAAAAACAAAACCTTAACTCAATTATGTGACCGTCAGAACCGCCACTAAACCCTAGGCTTTGTGGTAGTTCAGCGTTGTCACATATGAGGCGTTGGTTTGACCCTTCTACGGTTGGTTCATAGGTACTAGCATCTTCTGGGTATTATTAAAAATGTGCTCAAGTGTTGAGCTGTTGGAAAATTATACGACTTTGATGAATCGATCGAAAAGTTTAACGTCGTTCGGATATTATATGATTGGATACAATACTTGGAATCAAAACTAATTTGAATGTTATAAATCTAGCAATTTAGTCTCATTTGATTGGTTGCCACGGGATTTTGATGTGATTAAAAGTTCGTCGCAATCACGTAGCGTACGCGGCTACTCGCCGGGTAACATTATTAGACAGCCACGCCCCATATCCCCGACCAAGTGACTGTAAGAGAACCCCGTCGCCAAAACCATCCGTTCGGGTGCTCGCGGCAGCGGTGTTCCGCCTTAGTGCAATTTGTCGACGGCATCGGGGGGTGCGGCCGTCTACTAAAGTTTTCGACGAGCATTCGATCAGGATGTCGGGAATCTTGCTGAATTGCCCAACTAGATATTGAAAAGTGTTTTCGAGATCGAGGCTAAAATGTGGGGTTTATAATTGTTAGGCATGGGATATCTAAGGAATTCATTTGGTTAGGCATGAAATCCGAATATGAGATATTTTGGGTTTATGATGTCTAAGGTGGTTGCGGATTCCAACTGTTGTAGTTTTTCATTTTATTTTCTGCGACCGTAAGTGTAATATGTGGAGTATCGCCGGTTTCGGTGCTATATGTCAACGACAATTAGGATACGCATATTTACTTACGTTGATGACATGTGATGTTATGTGTTGTTGTGATATGTTATATTGGTTCGTCGTGTTTTGAATAGCCGGGGGTTTTATGTGAGATGAGAG
Source organism: Agapanthus africanus (assembly GCA_030015575.1). NCBI lineage: Eukaryota > Viridiplantae > Streptophyta > Magnoliopsida > Asparagales > Amaryllidaceae > Agapanthus > Agapanthus africanus. The sequence continues at coordinate 204,675,579 of CM057341.1, read as the reverse complement.
TTTTTCATTTTCATTCATGTAAAATTCATTGTATGTCATATTCTTTTATTGGGGCACTTCCGGGTTGAGGATGATGTCATTATTGTGTATTATTTACTTTTCCACATTAGGATAGACCCAAGGCGGGGAGCACAAGTAACCGGGTTTTGGGGTACAGTGGGAGACCATCTCTAGGAGTCGATGAAGGTTCCCGGCAGCGCCCCGGCCGTCGAAACGCGGCCAAAATGCGGAACAAAAATTTCAAAAACCGGCGCTACCACTACCCGAATCCCGGATCGACCATAAACCCTAAACTAGCAAACTAAACTAAGAGTTAGAATTGTTATACCGAGTTGATCCGAGTCCTTCGGTCTTCATTCCAAGCTCCTAGCGGTTCTTTGATGATGTTTGGTTGCCGGTCTTCCTCCATCTCCGATGATCCACCCGAAGGAAACGGCGCAAGCTCCAACCTCGTCGAACGAGGTAACCGACGCTTCAAAGTCGCTAGCGATGAAGAGTGGGGGTGTAGTAGTGTGTCACTATGTTTTCTCTCATCCCTTGAGCTCAAGAGAGCATCCATAGAAGATGAATGAAGGTAAGGGAATGAACTTTGGCATGAACAAAAATGGCTAAGTATTTTTGGATGAAACTTGAGAGAGTGAGCTAGTGTGTAAATTAATCATCCAAAAAAATGAAATGAACCCCACCCAATGATTGAGTGGCCGGCCCCTCTCCCCTTCTCTCATTTTTCAAAAGAAAAAATATCATTTCCAAAGTCAAAAAGCAATAAACAAATGCACCCATACCATGCACCATGCCATGTCATTGTTCATGCCACCTCACACCCTCCACCTCATTATAAAACAAATGAATTTCCTAAAAAGGAAAATCAATAATGAGGTGGCAAAACTTCTAGAAGCTATTCCGTATAAAATACGGAATACTTCCGGTACATGTATCGAAATACATAGACGCGTATTCGTACAAAAATACGAATAGCCGAGAGAGAAAATAAATAGCGAACAATAATACTAGAATACATATATATAAATACATATGTAAATTATTAAATCAAAACCTGATTTAATAAACTGGCTTAATCCTAAGCCGCTAGTATTATCAACGATCCAATTAAAGTCTGCGCAGCAAATGCACATATTTAATCGGACATCTGTATGTATGAACATACCTCATGTACACCATATCTCCTGAACCGTGAAAACCCTCTGTGTGGGACTCTAAAGACTCGTCAATACGCTGGCAGTGGGTTTAACCACAAGCACGTCAGCGACACTAGCTGTACGTAACGACTACCCAGGTATTGAGCGAAAGGGAGGCCGACGAGCAAACTCATGCAGAACCCCTACTGAGCCTAACAGTGACAATATCCGTACAGTCTGGTCTGTTCGTCTTAGAGTATCGCATATCGAGTCTAAGGGGGTGGATAAAGTCAGACCCCTAACAACGCGATATTTAGTGTCGGCATGTAACTCATCACCTCCTGAGAAACTATCGATCCTGGATCAGTAACTCTCGGCTACCATGGCCATGGATTTGTGGTGATGGCCACCCGTACACAATGGGACATCAACCCCCAATACCGGGAGAGACGAATCCCCGACGATACGATCACTGCCTCCATGTGGCTCGGGACTGTACCCAACTAAAACCTGTTTACACGACTCCTTTGAGTCGTGGTAGGGTAGTAATCAAAGCACGGTGGGAACTCACACGAGACAAATGACGATCTCAGGTCGACAGACTAACCTGTACACATGTCACCTGGGAACTGCTATCTAACAATAGGTATAATACCAATTAGTAGGTTCCCGGCGAGTCCGTCCAGTGTACTCATAACCCAATGAGCACCTGTATACTATCTTAGGTGAACAAACTAACACCAATGGCTTGTGAGACCTGGCCACCACCCCTCGTCGGGGTCTCGATCAGTGTACACTAGTCTACACTGGAGTATCGATGCCCGGTCTCGATACTCCTACGACTAGGGATATTTAAAGATGTGCTTATAGACCCCAGCTCCCACATATATGATCGCCATCATAATGCTGGCAGTCAAGCAAGAATCCTATGGGCTCTATCAACATGTACATGATGATAAAGGCAAACCAGATAGCATACTATCATCTTGAGTAAGACTGTTTTATCGGTATAGGTCATCACTCAATCATCATAATCACAAGTCCGCGACTATGATAATTGCCTTGAGGGCACTATAGCCAACAATCTCCCACTTGCACTTAAGGCTAATTATTGCGATGTCGCATACTCACAACCCATGTGATACCGAACACCCAACTTCTGTACTAATCATTTTCGCAAAGCCCATTTGCGAAAATGATTGCGTTCGAGAAATAGCCTCAGTGAGTGGATCCGCTCCAATGTTTCTTTCTGTATCTCTCTTAATCTCAACTTCGTGGAGAAAACTATCTCCCGAAATGAGCAATACTTGTCTTCGAATTTGTCTGGATATCTGATGGGACCCAGTTCACAAACGAATCCCAAATCCAGCAAACCTCCTAGACAATATCATCCACTGAATTTAATCAGTAACATGCGCCATGCCTTCCTCAGTATGCGCTTGGACCACCTGCCCAACATACTGTCCCTCAAAAAAGGGAAAACTATAACTCTGACAGTCACTCTGTCATCTAAGTCATCTTGGAAGCCTGAAATGATAACCGTCTCCCGAAGGAGGCTGCCGTTACCATATCCCAAGAACATTCACTTATGTTCATAAACTGCTTCCCAATGTTTCTCCAGGATTGGATTAATATATCTGCTTATTGCATCTAGTGCAAAATCAATATCTGGTGTGGTACTTGACATTTCATGATTAACTCAATTCCTAAGCAGGTGAAATGCTAATCATGCAGATCCCTCTCCCCTTTAGTCTGTAAGACACCTTTAGAGAGGTTGACTCCATCACCTGCAGGTACACCACCATGCCAGGAGTCGTCCATTCTAAAATACCTTTAGAATAATGTCAAAGTACCCAGATTGGGATATCTCCCAAATCTAGATCTAAAACTATAGATCTAGTAACCAGAAAACCTGATATTATTTCCATATCCTATGTGGAGAAACAACTTTGTGACAACCAAAATATAACCGATCGTAGTATAGGAATATCTCTTCCTATCAAGTGCATGTCATACCAATACCTGGACATCACTCTCTACCACCTTCTTACCAGATCCATCTCCTATTCTGATGAGGTCAAAGCCTATGACTGTCACATCAAAATAGATGATCTATTTCCGCTATACCTGCTTTAGTCTATAAATAGACACAAGCTACTTGCCTACTATGCTTCCGCTTCTCCCACTGACTACAACAACCCTCTGGCAGAGTCATATACACGTGCACTTCTAAAACTAGTTTAGAACGATACTATACTCATCCTCCTGCCGGGTCTTATAGTCTAGAACAACAGCAATGACATGTCTGGGTAAACAAGAACCTTCCTGTCACCGTCTCTGAGAAGACCGAGGTACCTCTCGGGTAACTGAGGTTACCCACCAAATCTGCGAAGTGGCTAATGGAACATCAAATCCAATTGAATTCTTAGGTTCTATTAAATTTCCAGTAATCGTTTGTGGTTCTGGAATAACTTCCAGTTCTACCATACTCCCACTTCTGTTTTCTGAAAAAATCCATTTTATTAAAACTGTGGCGAGTCAAGAACAATATAAATATTGATCTTCCTGATGGTAGAAAGTTAACCCTCGTCAAAGCCCAGGATAACCCACAAACAGCCATTACTGAAACGTGCCTTGAGTTTATCCGGATTATGGTTTTAAGCATCAGCCGGACAACTCCCTATACCTTAACATCGTTAAGATATAAATTGATTCTATATATATCTAATATAGAAACAAAAGCACTAATCTAATTTGGAACCAGATTCAAAATCATGCAACTGTCCCCAGTGCATATCAACCAAATGGAAAGAGGACAATCAGCATTACTCATCTAGGAGTGCATCCATATATGAGTAACCTAAAAGAGAAGCAAGTTCTCAAAACCATTACTATTAACTGAATACCAAACACAAGTATCTACATCTTCGAATACTTCGAAGAATCCCGATACTTCTAATAAATGGTTCTCTACTTTGTTCTTATACCTATAACTTCTCAAAATATGGACCATGCATCTCAACGAAATACTTGTCCAGAACTGGAGAAATCACAAGTAAACAGAATATAGTACGAGTACCAACCCCATTGTCCTAACGGACACTGGACAACATACAATACTTTGTATAAGTCCCCTGAGTCCAATAACTCAAACTCTGTGCGTCGTAGGTTGAAAAACCGTACTTTGGTTAAGAAGAGTTACACCGCTGTTAAATGCACCTTACCTAATCACCAACTGATATAGGTAAATGTCATAGACACAATATCAAAAAGTTATATCTCACTTTATAAAATAAATGTACAGATATACCAGTTTGAAATTGGTGCATAACAACAGATATTCAAAACCAAATATTTGTCGTCCTGCAAAAACCAGATGATTTCCTCAAATATCACCAATTACAACGAATTCCGATATGATGAGGATCTAATCACCCAATTCCCAATATCTTACTCCCACTCACCATCTGTAATAACATACAGATGTGAGAAACTGATCTGGTAAATACATACCCTGGAGTTAGATTCCAATTGGGAAAACAGTTTTCAATTAACATCGCACAGTGAAACTGAAACATGAAAATGTTTCAAAAGGGGTTAACTGGTATTCCTAGTAACGCCTCTTCCACTATCCTAATTCACGAAAGTAACCATATACTTGCTCGCCCTCTCTGCAATCCCTTTATTATGTCATTACTTATTACCTTCTGTACACCTCTTTTACGCTAATTGGTTTTCTACATTCCCTACCTTTCGGCACCAGCCTAAGGTTTGGAAGAAGACTATCCAATAAGCGTAATAGGTGTACTCTCCTAATCCTAGGAGCCTTCGCAACCTGAGAGAAGGTAAAGAGAAAAGACATCTAAATAATCCTATTCTTTTTCTCCTGAACCAGAATTCATTCTCGAAAAAGTTCCTTCGAGTTCGTATGTAACCATACGATGGATTTATCCAATGGAAGTGGATGTTCATAATAATACGGGATGTTCTGGAGAAAAGCAAAGTGGATGTAGGAGTGGCAGGGGTATACCCGGTCTTTGTCGTGAATGATGGTGATCGCAATTTCCTTTGCCATTATTCTAATCCCTTTATATGTCTTTACTTATTACCTTCTGTACACCACAGTTAAGCTTGTTGGTTTTCTTCCTTCCCTACCGTTCGGCACCTGCCTATGGTCTGGAGGAAGACTATCCAATAAGCTCAATAGGTGTAACCTCTCCTAATCCTAGGAGCCCTCACAACCTGAGAGAAGGTAAAGAGAAAAGACAACCGAATAATCCTATTCAATCTCTCCAGAACTAGAATCCATCCTCGAAAAAGTTCCTTCGAGTTCGTATATAACCATACGATGGATTTATCCAATGGAAGTGGATGTTCGTAGTAATACGGGGTGTTCTGGAGAAATGCAAAGGTGATATAGAAGTGGCATTGATGTATGCGACACCGTGACATTCCAAAAGTCAAAGAGTTTTAAGAAGGTTCGGTTAACATGGTTTCATGTGTTTTAGTCAAACGTCGGGTCACAGTCGCAGCCAGAGAGAGAGAGAAGAAACACTCAGTGTGCATTCTAACCTAGATCAGAATGGTTAATCATTTTATCTAATCTGGATGGCTCCCACTGTATCCTCGAATTCTCCTCCAAACCTGAAAGGAGAATTAGTCGGAATCACCCGAGGAGTAATCCTACTCATCAGTGGGAATCGGGATCCAACTATCATCGCATGATAACTTGATGGAAGCCACTCAAGTCACCACACTCCAGAAGGTATGCGCAAGCCTGGCAAGTTTCCTGTATGTTTGAAACTCCCGATGTGTGTTTTTACCCCTAGGACCCAAGTGACCTTGACAATGCCAACATATTAAAGAGTCCTAGTCAAGTTCAACCCGTCATTATCTTGATTGAGTTAAACCCACCCGTACGAGTCCTTAACAATGCCAACATAACCGTACGACTGTCCTAACCAATCTACATATCCATGCGACAAAAAAGCATTACAGAGCTACCGAACACTACGCCTCGGCAATGCACGACATACGTAGTACGAATACTAAGCAATACTGATCTGAAATGACGGAGGGCTACGACTGGTTTTTGGCGAAAAACCTTTAACGTAATGAACTTGATATCGTTGAAGGAATCCAAGTGGTTTTATAAATATATAGTGGCGAAAACTTTTGCTAAAGAGGTTATTCCCGGTGAAGGGATCTCTGCTCTTTCCCCGTCGAATGGGGTGCAGGATATCCCAAACTGAATACCACGATGCAAATCAAAAATAATCGACTGTAGTAAAGTTATTACGTTGACGCAAACTTTTACCCAAGGGGTCACTCCCGATGAAGGGATCTCGGCCCTTGCCTCGTCGAATGAGGTGCAGGATATTCCAAAATGAACATCACAATGTAAAGCAAAAGTGTACGTCTGTAATGTCAGTTTTTTAAAAACTTGGTTCCAACAACATCATGTATATAGGTTTGTTTTATCCTTGCATTGATAAGAATCTATGTAGTCCCATCAATTAATCACACCAGAAAAGAACGGAAATAAAATGTACGTATATGCCATCCGCATTCGCCACTGGGTCCCGTCATCACCCGTTAGGTTACTTAACTAACGACAGAGCGGGGACTGGGCTTGCGCGGGTGCAAAACATATACAACATCAACTAGTATATATAAATATATGTATAACAATCGTCCCAGGCATGATATAAAGCAACATCACAGAAACATCACAGAAGCAATACAGAATGGTGGATAATCTGGAGCCCCGAGTTTCACTTGAGCCGCAAGTGAGACCTGACGTTCCCTGTCGTGTGGATAGCATGTGCAATGAAACCTATACCCCCTACGAGTGCGGCGAATAGCCCGCCAATTCTAGAGTAAGGTCCCCTCCGTCCCAACGCCATGAGATGCAGACCAGTTGCCCTCTAGAACCCGGCTATTCGTGCACTCCACCTTGGGGTAATCCCAGTACAGAAAATAAAATAATATACAAGGGTGACATCGACCTCAGCCCGGTCGTGCCCTAAAAGAATAATATACAAACTGGCAGTGACGGCAATCCACATGTCGGACGCTCGCCCCGCAATATCAAATATACAATTGAGATTAAACTGTACTAACATTGCACCGCAGCTATCCACCACGACTATCCAACCAACATCACAGCACATTACAGAACATCAACGTGAATGTCACGTTCGCAAACCCGTCTAAAATAAATATAGCAATTAGACGAGTTTACCGATCAAATGACATTCACGGTCGCAAATAATAATGTATGTACTGTTAAACGCACACTTAAAATATAGATCGACTAAGTTCCAAATTGGCCCCAATAGAAATAACAGTACTGCACAGAAAACTGGGCCAAAAAGAATATCACAAAAAACACAATTCAAAGTCATAGAGCTACAGTAAAAAATTTGGAGCCCGTCGCCAATAAATGGCCGCGGAACCGCCGCCAATAGGGGATTAGTGCGGCGTTTCCGCGGCGCATTGGAAGCAACAGGAGCCCAAATTTTTTCTGTATCCTTAAAATTGCCTGCACGGATTTTTAAGATGTCTGAAATAATTTTTTGACCACTTTGGAAAATCGACAGCAAATAGAAATTTGGAATCGTGTTTTCGGAAAAATCAATCGATCGATCTTTTAAGCACGTCTAAACAAGCTAGTAAGGGGTTTAAAGGATGGCTCTGATACCATGAAGGGTCCCGGCAGCGCCCCGTCCATCGAAACGCGGCCAAAATGCGGAACAAAAATTTCAAAAACCGGCGCTACCGCTACCCGAATCCCGGATCGACCTTAAACCCTAAACTAGCAAACTAAACTAAAAGTTAGAATTGTTATACCGAGTTGATCCGAGTCCTTCGGTCTTCATTCCAAGCTCCTAGCGGTTCTTTGATGATGTTTGGTTGCCGGTCTTCCTCCATCTCCGATGATCCAACCGATTGAAACGGCGCAAGCTCTAACCTCGTCGAACGAGGTAATCGACGCTCTAAAGTCGCTAGCGATGGTGATTGGGGGTGTAGTAGTGTGTCACTATGTTTTCTCTCATCCCTTGAGCTAAAAAGAGCATCTATAAAAGATGAATGAAGGTTAGGGAATGAACTTTGGCATGAACAAAAATGGCTAAGTATTTTTGGATGAAACTTGAGAGAGTGAGCTAGTGTGTAAATTAATCATCCAAAAAAATGAAATGAACCCCACCCCATGATTGAGTGGCCGGACCCTCTCCCCTTCTCTCATTTTTCAAAAGAAAAAATATCATTTCCAAAGTCAAAAAGCAATAAACAAATGCACCCATACCATGCACCATGCCATGTCATTGTTCATGCCACCTCACACCCTCCACCTCATTATAAAACAAATGAATTTCCTAAAAAGGAAAATCAATAATGAGGTGGCAAAACTTCTAAAAGCTATTCCGTATAAAATACGGAATACTTCCGGTACATGTATCGAAATACATATACGCGTATTCGTACAAAAATACGAATAGCCGAGAGAGAAAATAAATAGCGAACAATAATACTAGAATACATATATATAAATACATATGTAAATTATTAAATCAAAACCTGATTTAATAAACTGGCTTAATCCTAAGCCGCTAGTATTATCAACCGTCCAATTAAAGTCTGCGCAGCAAATGCACATATTTAATCGGACATCTGTATGTATGAACATACCTCATGTACACCATATCGCCTGAACCGTGAAAACCCTCTGTGTGGGACTCTAAAGACTCGTCAGTACACTGGCAGTGGGTTTAACCACAAGCACGTCAGCGGCACTAGCTGTACGTAACGGCTACCCAGGTATTAAGCGAAAGGGAGGCCGACGAGCAAACTCATGCAGAACCCCTACTGAGCCTGACAGTGGCAATATCCGTATAGTCCGGTCTGTTCGTCTAAGAGTATCGCATATCGAGTCTAAGGGGGTGGATAAAGTCAGACCCCTAACAACGCGATATTTAGTGTCGGCATGTAACCCATCACCTCTTGAGAAACTATCAATCCTGGATCGGTAATCCTCATCTACCATGGCCATAGATTTGTGGTGATGGCCACCCGTACACAATGCGACATCAACCCCCAATACCGGAAGAGACGAATCCCCGACGATCCGATCACTGCCTCTATGTGGCTCGGGACTGTACCCAACTAAAACCAGTTTGCACGACTCCTTTAAGTCGTGGTAGGGTAGTAATCAAAGCACAGTGGAAACTCACACGAGACAAATGACGATCTCAGGTCGACAGACTAACCTTTACACATGTCACCTTGGAACTGCTATCTGACAATAGGTATAATACCAACTAGAAGGTTCCCGGCGAGTCCGTCCAGTGTACTCATAACCCAATGAGCACATGTATACTATCTTAGGTGAACAAACTAATACCAATGGCTTGTGAGACCTAGCCACCTCCCCTCGTCGAGGTCTCGATCAGTATACACTAGTCTACACTGGAGTATCGATGCCCGGCCTCGATACTCCTACGACTAGGGACATTTAAGAATGTGCTTATAAACCCCAGCTCCCACATATATGATCGCCATCATAATGCTGGCAGTCAAGCAAGAATCCTATAGGCTCTATCAACATGTACATGATGATAAAGGCAAACCAGATAGCATACTATCATCTTGAGTAAGACTGTTTTATCGGTATAGGTCCTCACTCAATCATCATAATCACAAGTCCGCGGCTATGATAATTGCTTTAAGGGCACTATAGCCAACAGTCGAGACCGGGTCTCCTAACTCTAGAATAGGTAGGGTTGCTTGCCGCTCTCGTAGGGGTCTAGGGTTGTGGGATTGGCTATTCATCACGACCGTGGAATCTGTGTTTTATACAGGATTAATTTAAAACATGGAAATCCTAGTATATCTGATCAGTCGAAAATATTGCATTTTTAACACGTCAATTTCCCTACCATCTGTACTCATCTAGAGGTGTTCGGTATTAATATAGCACATATTAGCAAAACAGTCGTAAAATACCAAATTACTTGTGTTATATATTAAAACCGACATTTTGAGGGAAATTGAGTGTTTATCATTGCATCGCATTATCTTTGTGTAGCGCAACACTTGTCTCGAGAATCTGTGCAGGAAATTCCAGGAGAAAAGCCAAATCTGTGAAAACGTGCTGATAAAAATACGCCAACTCCAAGACTTGAGATCTGGCAATGAACTAAAGGGAATTATAAGATTCCACATATCATAAATATATCAAGAAGTCAGCAGAAAGCAGTGCACATATTTTTATGCACTAAGGCTCCTAAAAGGCCGCGGATCCGCGGCCGGAGCATGGCATGCGCGGCGGATCCACGGCCACGCGGGTGTGACATCATCAAAGCTCCACTTCGGAATTCTTCTCTCAAGTCCCACACCACTTCAAGCCACTGCAAATTCCAGAATTCTCCAGAATCTTCTGCCAGAACAGCAAGGCCCTTTGTTAAGCTAATCATGTTCAAGCTTCCAAAGCAAGCTACTTAACAACCTAAGCCTAGAAGCTTCTCCCTAACCTCCAAGCTTATGAAGGAAGCTAAGCCTAACTAACTACCTCTAGAATCTTCTACGTAACTACCTAGCTTACAAGGGAAGCTAAACTAAACCTAGCTTCTAAAGGAAGCCAAAGCTAATGAAGGCTATAAAATGGACCATAAGGCTTCACTTCTAAGGTTGTTCATTAATTGGTTCTCCAATTTCCCCAACACAAGTTGAGTGACACAACTTGTGCATTCAAACCCTAATCCCCAATTCAAAATCCAAAGCCAAAAATCAAGAACACCGAGTACCAAATCAAGCATGAAGCCTTCAATCCTTTAAAAAGCGACGCCGGACTTCATCGGAGCAAGTGATCCAAGGAGATCCGCGACTCAAGGAGACGAGCGAAGACGAAATCAACAATCAAGTTCTTTCCTCTTGTAGATCTTGAGAGAATTGTAACAAAATTGTTGATAAATAAAGGTGAAATTTCTATATCTTGCTTTCTTTACATTCTTGCATCATGATTCGATCTCAATTCTTGATTGTGTGTCTTGTTATGATGTTTGAGTAAAACTCCGCTCGTGGAGGAATCGAGACGATTAATAGACGATTAATAGACGATGATGTTACAAATCTTAAAACGATTCTTAAGTCCTATGAGTTTTGTAAACTCTTGTAAATTGAAGAATCAACGACCTAGTTTCAAGCGATGCTTTCTTGATTGTGTTCTCTCTTAATTAGGGATCCACGATCGATTCTTGAATTTACTAGAGGCTAGAATGTGAATGAAATCAACGAAAGGACAAGGGATAGATGATGAAACTTTAATTTCCGCAAGAAATCCCTAATTCTCGTTGATCATCATCGATCTAGTATCAATTTCATCGATGGATAAGAATACGTAATCAATAGATTTCATCACGTCTATAGATTCGATCGATTCCTGCGAGCCTCACTTCGATTCTTGATTATTGGATTGGAAATCATCAATTCTTCATTCTTGATTTTAATGTTTTCTTGTTAATTGGATTTAGATCTAGATGATTCTAGAATTCACTTTTAAATCTTGAATTGAATTGTCTTTTCCTTTCTTTCTTTAATCATCAATTCATCTAATTCGAATTCGAACGGATCTCACTTTCCTTGTGGACGATCCGCACTCGCTAACGCGCTACAATCGACACCGTTATTGATTGCGGTCAAAATATTTTTGGTTGTGATTTCTATACATTTTCTAAAACTACACACCGAGAATTCATTCAATCAAATGGCGCCGTTGCCGGGGATCTTGTGCTAATTTGTTCGTTTTTGAAATTTGAGTTGAAAAATTTATTCCATCAAAATTTTTAGATCTAAATCCGCGCAAACACTAAACGATTCTTTGTGATTTGTTGCGAGGAAATATGGAATCTGTGGAAAAATATTCAGAGCATTCCAGAGAGCTCAGGAGGTGAACAGGAACAGTACAAAAAATTTCCGTGCAGAGATCTCATTGGACCGCGGCGGATCCGCGGCACTAGCCGTCTATTGCGGCGAAAGCGCGGCTCTCCTGTAGCTACAGTGCACGAAAATTTCTCAGTAACTCTTTGACTTTCTTATCTCTCACTCTGTCTGTTCCAATAACAATTTTCTGCAGATTTCTTTGCAAAATTCGCAGCGCCGCAAAAATAAAAAAATTGTGCATGTTTGATCTTGGTTGTTTGCATATTAATACGGAATTTAAGGGGCACGGCTAAATTCAGATTAGGTGGGGAGTTCATTACCCTTCCTAAGCCCCGAAAATCACAAACTTGCATCCGCATAACCCTCATTAACTAAAACATATCTAGACATGACTCTAAGGACCGTCGCGCTCACTTAGGACAGAAGAAGGTCGTGGGTAATCTATTGCTTATCCGCGTTTCTTTTGTGGTGTCTAAGGCAAGTGTGTCTAAGACAAGTGGTTACTTAATTAGGCCCACTACTTACGTAGTGGAGAACCTCCCACTTACCTGGCACTTACCTGGCCACAGGAGAGACAAAGAGGCAGTGGAGGATTGATCCTGCGATTTGTCTTCTGGCAGTAAGGAGCGGTCTAGATCCTTTACCTAGGTGACCACTAGACTTAGGGTTTTGCTTGTGCATTTGTTGTGATTTGCATCATTTTTTTTGCAAAAATCCGTATCTTTTTCAAAACAAACACCACTTCATCTTTCCCCTAATTATATCAACGTTGCCACTTGTACTAAACCCTTTAGTGCAAGCTCGGCTGGACACGGGATTCTAGTGACCGTCTTGTCCGTGTTTTCCCCTATCGACCCCAAAGTCGGTATTTCTACATTTTCTTTTTCCCACTACCACCGCGATGGACGGTTTTCCATCAAACTTTTACACCACTCTGCCACTGCCCGCAAGTGCGCAGAATCCTCCACGCATTTCTCTCCAAGAGAGATGCTATTCTTCACGTGTCCCCTTTCCACCCGTCTTTCTATACCACCAGCCAACGGAGAAAATTTTGAAATAAACCCCCAATTCATCAAACTGTTACCCAAATTTCACAGTCTTGATTCTAAAGACGCATACGTTTTTATTTCCAAATTCAAAAACGTATGCACAATGATTGGAACGTCACAACTGTCTGTGGATGCTCTGCGTTTACGTTTTCTCCCATTCACTTTGTGCGACTTAGCCGAGAAGTGGCTTTATAATACAGCCGCACATTCTATTTCAAAATGGGATGAATTTGTAAAAGCATTCCTTAAGAAATTTTATCCCAATCACAAGACCAGCCGTGTTCGGAGCGAAATCTTCAAATTTACCTAACTTCCCAATGAACCAGTTTGGAAATGCTTTGAACGGTTCAAGGATCTTCTTTTACAATGCCCTCATCATGGAATCTCCAGATGGGATTTGTGTCGAATTCTCTATGAGGGTATTGATCTCGCTACTAGACAGATGCTCGAAACCATGTGTCAAGACACTTTCATGACCAAAGATGATGGTGAAGCTTGGAAATACCTAGAAGATTTAGCTCAAAACACATTACAATGGGAAAGTGTTAGACCACCACCGCCTAGGGAAGATGTCAATCAGCTCAATGTTTCCGTCATAATGAGAGCCGAAATGGCCGCAATACAAAGGAAACTCGACGCTATAGAAAATAAAATCTCTTCAGCCTCCCTAAACCAATACACACTTCCCAAAACCGTGTGTGGCTGCTGTTCAAACCCATCACATTTGATGGAAGAATGTCCTTTGAATGTACCGTTTCAAGGTCACACTAATGCTGCATTTCAGCAAAGACCTGGAAACGATCCTTCTTCTTCCTCATATAATCAAGATTGGAGGAATCACCTTGATTTTTCTTGGATCCAACACCAACCTCAATACACGGATCTAAACCAGAACACTTTCCAAAGGGTCCCTCCACAACAACAGCAACCACCACAACAGAGTCAGCACCCCTTCCAACCACAAAATTTTCAAAACCCGACCAACAACTTTGATCCTTTTTCGGCCGGAACCAATAACACATCTGCACTCGAACAAATCATGAATTTGTTTCTAACAAATTTCATGCAATTTACGGAAAATTTTTAGTTTTCCGTCGATAAAATCCAGAAAAACTTTGACTCCCAAAGTGAGAGTATTAAATCGATGGAAGAACAAATTGCACAATTAAAAGCCGAATTGCGTGCAAGAGAGAAAGGGAATCTTCCAGCTCAACCCCTACCTGAACCTGGACCTTCATATTACACTAATGTGGATGCATTTACCACGTTGAGATCTGGAAGAGTGCTAGACAATCATGTGGGTAAACAGATTGATGTTGAAGAATCAAGTGAACCCCAGGCTTCCACTTCCACTTCCACTCCCACTTCTACTTCTTACCCTATTTCGTCTAATTTACCGTCTTCTTCCGAGCATATTCTCCGTTTTCTCAAAGGCTCGAACCCTCCATCCACTTCATCCTTTCCACCCCCACAAACTTCTCCACAAATGTTGGACCCAACACTTATTGATAGAGCTCCATTTCCAAATAGGTTGAGGCCCAACAAACCCAATGCCCAAATGGAGAAGCTTGTGGACATGTTTAAGCAAGTTAACATCAACATCCCTCTCCTAGATGCTATCCAACAAGTTCTGTCCTATGCGAAAACTCTTAAGAACTTGTGCACTAGGAAGAGGAAGACTCAAGTGCCCAAGAAGATATTCATGGCAAAAACTGTAGACACGGCTTTCCCCCAACAATTACTACGGAAACGTAAGGACTCTGGCTGTCCTACTATTTCTATTTCTATTGGGGAAAACACATCAACCGTGCTCTACTAGACCTTGGCGCTAGTGTTAACTTGCTTCCATACTAGGTTTACGAGCAGTTAGGTATCGGAGTGTTAAAGCCCTCGAGCATAACTCTCCAGATGGTTGACCGATCAATCACCAAAGCTAGGGGTGAACTGGAGGATGTGTTAATAAAAATTGGGGAATTTGTATTCCCTGTGGACTTTATTGTACTTGATACACAGCCTGTAGCGAACCCACGGAATTAAATTCCGGTGATTTTAGGTCGCCCCTTTTTGGACACTTCCAATACTATCATCGACTGTCGTAATGGTTCTATGACCCTATCTTTCGGGAATAGGTCAATTGAGCTGAACATTTACAAGTTGGGAAGTGTACCCTCCGAACCTACTGCACAGGTCTGTTCTGTCGAATTAATGGATGTCGACAGCAGCGAATTTGACGATCATCTTGATACTGATCTAGACTCTTTTCATATGTTGTTGTTTGCCCAACTATGTATCATACACATACGGACTCTTCCACCGAGTTGTCCGGGTCAACAACTAACACTGATTATGAACTGTTTTTGGAGTCTGAAGATCACCCCGCACTTTGTGATGACATTATTCTTCGGGGTATTAATGGGACTTTTGAGGAAATCTTCGCTGATGAACTCGCATTTTTGAATGACACGGGTGTTGAGATGAATCCACATCAAAACATTGAAATTGAACCTCCACCCCTTCTTCTGAACTGTAAAAAGAGTGCGAGCAATCCATCACAATCACTGCATTGTCTCTCCAATATGAGACGCACACACATTCTATTCCACCACTTACCCTTTCCCTACTTCTTATTCCACCAACCGATGCACTACACTGATAAAATCTTCGAATGGTAGGTGTTAACTTTCGGTCTTTGCAAAGCTTGGCATTGACCAATGATTTTTGACCCCCTCTTGTGATTTTCAAATCTTAACGTTGTTTAACTTAAGTTTGGGGGAGGATCTTCACTTAAATATTTTGCCCCCATTAATAAATTTCCTCCCAGGCTTACAGGTTTTCAAGATATAGCGGATGGCAACAGTGAGAACACTGTTGAAAACAAGTTTGGGGGAGGTTTGTGCTTATTTTCGCATCATTTGCATATCACTTTGCATAAGCACAAAACATTTGAAAACCAATAAAAAATTAAAAAAAATTCAAAAAAAAATAAATATTTTTGTATATAAATAAGATAATAAAAGATTATATAGTGAAAAATTACATCCAAAAGATTAGAAAAATTTAAGAAAACCAAGAAAATTAGAAGTTTTCTTATACAAACTAGTAATAAGTAGTTATGAGCCGTTGTCCCAAGAGTTAGTAAGATGAAGGAAGTCACTAATCTCAGGATAAAAATAAGTCTGAAAAATAGTTCCTATTCTGGAAGCCAAATATTTGAACGTTGATACCCTACTATTCGCACTTACACACGTCTTGAAACCCAGGATAGTAGAGGATACCTTGAAATGCTCTTATCTAAAAGCCGATGTATGAAGGAAATAAAAAAATTTGAATAAAATATTAAAAAAATGGTGAAGAAAAATGAACACTGGTTTTGTTATCGCCAAGGCAGCAATAAAAAAATATAGCGAGGGTGCCTCTTCACCTAGTGCCTTAGACCAACTGGTCTGGGAGTCACTGCTAAGCCTTAGGTGGTGCAAGACGAGGAAAAACACCAAATCAGCAAGCACATGAGTAATCGGTCGGTTAGTACCTCAAGAAGTATTAACGGTCGCATGAAAGTGTGTGAGCAAATTCATCTAAATATTCATTAATTAAAAAGTACTGAGGCAGATGGATAAGAGTATGATAGCTTGAATTGAATTCTCCGGGTGTAGGGATGTCTTTTACACACACGTAGGGGTATATGATCGATATTTGGAAGAAAGGTAGGAATGAAGAATAAAGGCGATGTTTTATTGAGGGATGATGTGATTTCTGACATCTTTTCATGACTATTAAGATAGGGCTCATGACAACCGAAAAGCTAGCATAGTTGGAAACTCTAATCTTCAAAGTCTTTCTTTTACAATTCTTATCTTTAAATGTAACTTTCACGGTCTTCCTTTTATTATTGGATTTTGTGGGTGCAATCCGCTGAAAACCCTCAGGAGACAACACTCCTCCTACTAGGGACACCTAGAGCTTTAAAGGCTTGTTGCACGTGCTCAGTGCAATCGTGGTGCCTACGAAAGTGTGCTAGTTAGTTTTTCTCTTTCTTTATTTTCTCCTTCTCTTTTTAATAAAATAGTTCGCTCGAGACGACCGAAAATAAGTTTGGGGGAATTTGATCAGTTGAAAATATTTCATTTTTAACACGTCAATTTCTCTACCATTTGCACTCATCTAGAGGTATTCGGTATTAATATAGCACATATTAGCAAAACAGCCGTAAAATACCAAATTACTTGTGTTATATATTAAAACCGACATTTTGAGGGAAATTGAGTGTTTATCATTGCATCGCATTATCTTTGTGTAGCACAACACTTGTCTCGAGAATCTGTGCAGGAAATTCCAGGAGAAAAGCCAAATCTGTGAAAAAGTGCTGATAAAAATACGCCAACTCCAAGACTTGAGATCTGGCAATGAACTAAAGGGACTTATAAGATTCCACATATCATAAATATATCAAGAAGTCAGCAGAAAGCAGTGCACAGATTTTTATGCACTAAGGCTCCTAAACGGCCGCGGATCCGCAGCCGGAGCATGGCATGCGCGGCGGATCCGCGGCCACGTGGGTGTGACATCATCAAAGCTTTACTTCAGAATTCTTCTCTCAAGTCCCACACCTCTTCAAGCCACTGCAAATTCCAGAATTCTCCAGAATCTTCTGCCAGAACAGCAAAGCCCTTTGTTAAGCTAATCATGTTCAAGCTTCCAAAGCAAGCTACTTAACAACCTAAGCCTAGAAGCTTCTCCCTAACCTCCAAGCTTATGAAGGAAGCTAAGCCTAACTAACTACCTCTAGAAGATTCTACCTAACTACCTAGCTTACAAGGGAAGCTAAACTAAACCTAGCTTCTAAAGGAAGCCAAAGCTAATGAAGGCTATAAAAGGGACCCTAAGGCTTCACTTCTAAGGTTGTTCATTAATTGGTTCTCCAATTTTCCCAACACAAGTTGAGTGACACAACTTGTGCATTCAAACCCTAATCCCTAATTCAAAATCCAAAGCCAAAAATCAAGAACACCGAGTACCAAATCAAGCATGAAGCCTTCAATCCTTTAGAAAGCGATGCCGGACTTTATCGGAGCAAGTGATCCAAGAAGATCCGCGACTCAAGGAGACAAGCGAAGACGAAATCAACAATCAAGTTCTTTCCTTTTGTAGATCTTGAGAGAATTGTAACAAAATTATCGATAAATAAAGGTGAAATTTCTATATCTTGCTTTCTTTACATTCTTGCATCATGATTCGATCTCAATTCTTGATTGTGTGTCTTGTTATGATGTTTGAGTAAAACTCCGCTCGTGGAGGAATCGAGACGATTAATAGACGATGATGTTACAAATCTTGAAACGATTCTTAAGTCCTATGAGTTTTGTAAACTCTTATAAATTGAAGAATCTACGACCTAGTTTCGAGCGATGCTTTCTTGATTGTGTTCGCTCTTAATTAGGGATCCACGATCGATTCTTGAATTTACTAGAGGCTAGAATGTGAATGAAATCAACGAAAGGACAAGGGATAGATGATGAAACTTTAGTTTCCGCAAGAAATCCCTAATTCTCGTTGATCATCATCGATCTAGTATTAATTTCATCGATGGATAAGAATACGTGATCAATAGATTTCATCACGTCTATAGATTCGATCGATTCCTACGAGCCTCACTTCGATTCTTGATTATTGGATTGGAAATCATCAATTCTTCATTCTTGATTTTAATGTTTTCTTGTTAATTAGATTTTGATCTAGATGATTCTTGAATTCACTTTTAAATCTTAAATTGAATTATCTTTTCCTTTCTTTCTTTAATCTTCAATTCATCTAATTCGAATTCGAACGGATCTCACTTTCCCTGTGGATGATCCGCACTCGCTAACGCGCTACAATCGACACCGTTATTGATTGTGGTCAAAATATTTTTGGTTGTGATTTCTATACATTTTCTAAAACTACACACCGAGAATTCATTCAATCAATATCCAATATTTCATATGTTGTTTTCTGCTGCGATATCTGTGATGTGATCATTTGATATATATGTTGAGATAGATACTGGATATAGTATATGTGATATATTATATAGACGTTGCTTATGTTTTACACTCGTGCTAGCACTGCCCCACTCTGCCGTTAGTTACCTAACCTAACGGTGCACGAGGGGACATCGAGGCGAATGCGGATGGCATAAGCGCACGTTGTATTTATCTGTGATGTTTAGGTAACTTAAAATGATGGGACTTCATTAATGAGATTAATGAAACTAAAAGAGACCTAAAGATGTTGTAGAAACTTGTCTCGAAAACTGGTAGCTCTAGTTCTTACTTTGCATAGCGGTATTCCTTGTAGAATATCCAGCACCTTATTCGATAAGGAAAGAGCCGAGATCCCTTCACGGGGAGTGACCTCTTTAGCAATAACTGGTAGATGCTACAACCCTCGGTTTTGTCTTTTGATTGCTTTTCTAGTTCTTGCTTTACATAGTGGTATTTGTGAAATATCATGCACCTTATTCGATAAGGAAAGAGCGAGATCTCTTCACCGAGAGTGACCTCTTTAGCAAAACTAGTAAAAGCCTCAAAAACACTCCTTTTCAAAATCACTCGATTCTACAACGATATCAAGTTCATTACGCAAAAGGTTTTCATAAAAACCTGTCGTAGCCCTCCGTCATTTAAGATAAGTACTTCACAGTATTCATGCTACGTTTGTTGGCTTTCGTCAAGGCGTAGTGTGCGGTAGCTATTTATGCTTATTTGTATAAGCATATGATACGATTGAGTTAGGATAGTCGTGCGACTTTGTTGGCTTTCGTCAAGGGTCGTGCGGGTGAGTTTAATTCAATCAGGAAATGTACGGGTTGAACTTGACTAGTAGCCTATGGTTTGTTGGCTTTCGTCAAGGTCATAGGATGCTAGGGGAAAAATATTATCGGGAATTTCAAGTGTTGAAATTTGCAATGAGATTGCATACCTCCTATGAGATAGTTGGATCCTGATACCCACTGCGAGTAAGAGTTACTCCTGGGAGAGTTTTACATATTACAATTAGCCGATCAAGTAGGCGTCTAGAAAGGTGTCAACGGGGTTACGCCTCTGGGAAAACAAGGTTTATTTTAATTAGGCCCGTGCGAAAGCACGGGGAACCTCCCTCAAAGTACCGGCACTGGCCTGGCTGAAAGATTGGCGAACTTGTAGGGTATAATTAATCCCGGCTAGTATTTCCTTTTAAGATTTGAAGGAAGATTTGACTAAAACAGTGGGAGCCATCCTGATTAGATAAATTAATAACCAATCTAATATTGCAAGAGCATACGCTGAGTGTTTTCTTCTCTCTCTCTCTCTCCAGGTAGCGACCATGTCACGCCTTAATCAAGATAATAATATGGATGTATTGACAAACCCGCTTATTATATTGAGCTAAAAAACATTGGTCCCGCTCCAACTTATAATTGTTATAAGACCGAGCAGGAAATAGGGGATTACCAGGATTCCCGTGTCGTCCAAACAAAGAAAGTGCATGCTGATGCATTATCTTCGGGTGTGTTCATTACAGAGAACTGATTATTAGTATCCTTTACGTCCTGGGTATGTGATACTGGATCAGGATCCCGCATATGTAATCAGTTACATGTGCTACAGATAGGTAGAGAACTGAGAATGGGTGATAAGTTTTAAGAGTTGGAAACGGTGCAAGTGTTGCGGCCAAGTTTGTTGGCAGTTATCACCCTGTATTACCAAATACGTTGATTCTGAACGAATGTTATTAGATACCGAACCTGATATACAACATCATATCAGTCTCTTTATTTAGTAAAGAAAGATATAATTTTGTATTGTTGGATAATGTTTTGAACATTTCCTATATCAAGAGTTGATCGATTCAGGCACGTTATCTAAAAGTATATACATTCTAAATCAAACCACAGTTCTTAACGTACAGAACACACACAAGAGGAAGAGTTCACAAATGAACGGATCCTTCTTGAGGTATTGTAGACTAGGTCATATCAATGCGACCCGACTAGCTAAGTTACATTAAGATGCATATTTAAATCAGTTTGAACTTACATCTTGTGAAACTTGCCAGTCATGTCACAAAGATAAGATGACCATAGCTCCATTTATTGAAAACAGAGAAAGAGTTAGTGAACTCTTGGGATTGATGCATGATGATGTATGTAGGTCCCCTTTCTACACATGCCAGGACTGGTTCTTTGTACTTTATTACATTCACTGATGATCTCTCAAGATTCGCACATGTGTTCCTGTTGAAACATAAGTCTGAAACTTTTGAGAAATTCAAAGAATATATGTTAGATGTAGAGAACCAAAAACATGTATAAGTATTATGTCCTTTGATGAGATCAGGGAGGAGAATACTTGAGCACGGAGATCCTGGACTATTCTAAAAGAGAAAGAGATTCTCTCTCAGCATTACTCCTCCGTATACACCACAGCACGTTGGTATATCGGGGCAGGGCAATCGCACCCTATATGATATGGTGTGCTCTATGATGAGTACTAATGAGTTGCCTATTTCCTTTTGGGGGATATGCACTTGTGAAGCTGCATACCTATTGAATAGAGTTCCAATAAAATCAAGTGCCAACCACTCTATATGCGATATGGTATGGGAAGAGCCCATCTCTTAAGGATGTTACGATTTGGGGTTGTCCGGCATATGTCTAAAAGAAAAATCCGGACAAGCTCGAGGCAAGGTCAGTTCTGTGGAAGTTTGTTGGATATCCCAAGTATTCGCAAGGGAATATCTTCTACCCCACTGAGGAACAAAAAGTGTTTTATTTCTCAGCATGCTACCTTTTAGAAAGGGAATTTCTTGTGAAGAAATGAGTGGTCATGAGGTAGAACTGGAAGGAGTTCCAGCCCAGCTGATGATTTGGTAGAACCAGAGGATTCAATAGCTCCCAACGAACCTCAGCCTCTCCGCCGATCTAGTAGGGTTCCTCACCCACCTGAGAGATACTTCGGTTTTCTCTATGACAGTGGGAGCGAGGATTGCCTCATGAGATGAGGACCCAACTAGTTTCGAGCAGGCCATCAAGAGTGGGGACTCTGTGAGAATGGCTGGATGCTAAGCGATCTGAGATGGAATCCATTTACACCAACAAAGTATGGAGTTTGGTTGCTATATCTGAAGGGTTAAATCCCCATCAGGAGCAAGTATATCTTAAGAAGATTACTTGGTGTACATGGAAAAGTTGAGAATTTTAAAGCTAAGACTTGTTGCAAAAGGTTCTCGTCATCAACCAAATGTGGATAATGATGAAACCTTTTCTAGTCCCTATACTTAAGTCCATCCATATCCTACTTGCCATTGCTACATACCATGACTACGATATCTGGCAGTTGGGTGTCATGACTGCTTTTCTAAATGGTGATTTAGAAGAGAGCGTCTATAAGTACATAGCCAGAGGGTTTCGTAGATAGTGGGAGCAGCGGAAACGTGTGCAAGTTGTTTTATGGGATAAAACAGGCATCGCGGAGTTGGAACATCTGTTTTGATGTGGTAGTCAAAGCGTTTGACTTCATCAAAATGGTAGATGAAGCTTGTATATACAAAAAGGTAGTAGGGAGTATGGTGGTGATCCTCATATTATACGTAGATGACATACTCTTGATAGGAAAGCAGTTTCCTATGCTACACTCGGTCAATCTCCTCTTATCATAAGGATTCTCCATATAGGATCAAGGTGATACCTCCTAAATCCTGGTTTATGGATCTATGAGATAGATCTAAGTGGATGTTAGGATTCTCACTAGGTGTAGTGAGATGGTATCAATAGATCCTGGGAAGAATCACTGGATAGTTTCCAGGGTGGTAAGGTCGACTGAATGTCAGTCACGGGCATTTTCTTTACCCCCAGTAGAGGGACGGTATGTTGGAAGAGTT
The DNA here is from genome assembly GCA_030015575.1 of Agapanthus africanus. Taxonomy (NCBI): domain Eukaryota; kingdom Viridiplantae; phylum Streptophyta; class Magnoliopsida; order Asparagales; family Amaryllidaceae; genus Agapanthus; species Agapanthus africanus. The sequence goes on along the minus strand of CM057341.1, from coordinate 204,652,553 downwards.
CCAAGCTAGATATCGTGGCAAACTAGACGATAAAGGCTGGATACATTGCTACCAAGGATACTACCAAATAAGGAGTCTGGATATATAAAATTTCATGAGATGAACTTCGTTCCTACCATTGTGTGACAATGGAGTTGTGGCTTTGGCCTAGGAACCCCCGTCCCATCAGTAATCCAGACATATTCTTAGGCAGTATCACCTGATCATAGAGATGGTTGATTTCCAGGGAGATCGAGATTAGGAGAGTAGACACAGAGGAGAACATGGCGGATCCACTCACAAAGGCATTTTCCCAAAAGAGACTTTTATAGGATGGTTGAGTATGAGATACTTCAACCACTGCTGATTGTTGGGTATGAGATACTACAAAAGATGGCCCTAGTGCAAGTGGGAGATTGTTAGTTATATGTATGCCCTAGAGGCCATTACTGTACATACGATGTATATTGTAGTGGATGCTTGGACATATATAGGGAGGACTTTCTTCCTCGACATGATAGTATGCTAGCTGATTGCACTTTATCTTAACATGTACTCTGATTGTCTCTATGTTACATGTTGATAAAGCCCTTAGGATGAGTACTTGACTACCAGGACTATGATGCAGATCAAACTAGTGGGGACAGAGTAGTCGCTAAGTACATCCTTCAAATGTTCCTAGTCGTAGGTGTATCGAGACAGGGCATCGATATCCAGAGTAGACTAGCGTATAGCTTCTCGACCCATGTAGATGGGCGATGGATGATCTCATATCCATTGGTGTTTGACATCAGAGACAGTACATGGGTGCTCAGTGGAGACTGGGTACACTAGACGGACTCGCCAAGAACTCCCAGATGGTATTATACCTCACGTCAGATGGCAGTTCTCTGGTGACACTGGTACAGGTTAGTCTGTAGACCCGAGATCGTCATATAGTCTTATGTGATTCCCACTGTGCTTTGATTTCCACCTTACCACGTTCAAGAAAACATGCAAAACGGTGGCTTTTGGGTACAGTCCCGAGTCACATGGAGGCAATGAGCGATAGAAGGGATTTCGTCTCTCCCGGTATTGGGAGTTGATGTTGCGTTGTGCTCGATTGGCTATAACAGGAAGTCCATGGCCAAGGCTGCTTCAGAGATATACCGGTAAGTGTTATCAGTAGCTTCTCAACCCATTATGAGCCTCATATCGACACGACTTATCGAGTTACTGGGGTCTGACATTTACCACCCCTAGACGAGGTATGCGACATATCAGACGAAGAGACCGGAGTGTACGGTAGTGTTACTGATTGGATTCGGGGGAGTGTGAGCAGGCTTGCTTATTGATCTTATGATCGCTCAATACCCGGGTGGCCGTTACGTTTAGCAAACCGCTTGTGACTTGTGGGTGTTTGATATGATCATCACCTACTGCCGACGTATTGACGAGTCTTTAGAGTCCTACACAGAGCTTTCCTGGCTCAAGCGAAACGGAGTAGGAGCACATATGTGATATGTGCGGGACCGAGATTGATACGATATGAGATACCGTATTATATTCTTGCGATATTAGATATCGGTCGGTTATATATGATATAGCTGGGTTATCGGATCAAGTGTTGATTCGATAAGTTGATTCATATGATATTAGTCGGTTATAGGTGATATAGCCGGATTATTAAATCAAGAGTTGATTTGATAATCTAATGTATAATTATATATTTGATATATTACATTACATTAACTAGTATTAGCTCACTTATGATTTCTTTTCTCACTTTGGATACATTGATGTATATGTGATATATGTTAATGTATCAAGCTAGTTTACAAATGCAACTAGGGTTATTAAGGGTTAAACCATGCTAGGGTTAAGATTAGCGTTTTATATTTATCATTAAGTTATTCAAAACTGTGGATTTTATCATGGTTGATATTTGTTGAAAGCTTGTAGAAGCATGTAAGTATCTTTGACTTTGTCCACTCTTTTGTCTAGCTTAGAATATTTATTTAACCCAATCCTTTAACCCATGGCCATGGTTAACTCTCTACAAGGGTTAAGCATGACATGCTTAACCCTTGGTTGCATTTTTAACTTCAAGTATAATTCGTTCTCTCTTGAGATAATTCTTCATCTTTATCATGAGCTCAAAGAGAAAAGAGTTTTCTAGGATTTGAGTTTGTGATGAAAACTTGTGAGAATATGAAATCTAAAGTGAGCCCACTTCCTACTTCATCATTCTCTACCACTTGCCATTTAGTATAGGGTGTTTGCTTCACTAATTCCATGATTAGTGAAGAGATGGCTTGGATTAGTGTCTCCTCGACGTTGATCATCTTCGGCCTCGAAGACTTCGAAGCAAGCATGTTCGTTTCTTCATGGAAACCTCTCTAAAGTCCGGAGTTCACGATCGCAGCGAAGGGACTAGTACACGGAGCTATTGAAGTGAAGGACTGGTCTACAAAGGTTGTATTCCTTGTTCACTTTACTTGCAAAGTAGTTTGCATTTCATTCCGTCGATTTCTAGTTAACGATTTTTAGTTAGGGTTAGCTAGAATGGCAAATTTTTGAATTTGGTATGGACAATACCTCCCGAAACCTTGCTGTCGTGCTAGGTAACTCTTCAGGGCTTTGGATATAGTGAGCTTCCATCCAAAAAAGACTTATACCAATGTTACTCAAGCTACAAGAAAAGCCCTCCACAAATTCGACCGGGGAAACCACTCGAATTTAAGGATTTCTCGTCAAGTTAAGCCTAACTCGACTAGAAAATTGTGTTGAGGTAGTACTCATTAGGTTAGAGGTAACCCGACGAGGTTTTTGCCAAAAAAGACCTATGACCTATAATTCGGGAAAAATTCTCTACAAGCCCCTTGCAAACTCTTAGATGGGCTTTTAGATTCGTGCAGGAAAAGAGATAGAGTGCAAAAAATATTTTCACAAATCTCAAAACCCATCCAAGAACTTGCAAGAGCCTTGTAGTGAAATTTTCTCTAAAAACCCTTGTAAAGAAGTTTTTTTCCTATAATTCGACTGTGATTCTCATTCGAGTTAGATCTAACTTTAACTCGATTGAAGATCTCAATCGAGTTAGATCCCATGCAACTTTTTTTTTAAAAAATACTGGGACCTGATTCGACCGATAACATCAGTCAAGTTAGGTGTGGGTAAGTTTTTTTTATAAAAAAAAATACCCATAATATAGAGTAGTAAAATTGCTATGCAATCGCCAATATAGAATTCCATTCTCCTCAATACAAATTTCATAAACTCCTCAATACCGTTTTTTAATTTAAGGCTGGATTTGTTCTTATCTATCCAAGTCCTATCCATTCTCTTAGGATATGTAGAACTGAGGAATAACACTTACTCAACCATCATTCGGTGTTTCGATATTATTTAATTATTTAGATTTGCATTTAAATCTTCATCTTCAATAAAAATCACATTGTTAACAATAATACAACGGTTGTCAGGGGTAAAGCTTCTCTTCCATTAAAAATGTATAACGTATACACTCATGTATTTATGCTTTCACTTGCTTTGAGAAAATGTCGGCAGTATCTCACTGCTGCTCTCTGGGTACTTGGCGGTAGATAAGTTAAACAACTCAAAACTGCTGACATTGAAATGACCATCCCGTCTATATTTGTACACAGAGATCAGTGAAGAGGTCCGACGAAACTCATCTCGAAACAAATAAAATCATAAGTGTAAAGGGTGTATGCATGATGTATTCTTAACTTGTCAACGCTGAACAAATCTATCGGTTATACTACAACTAGTCTCCTTATCATATAAACTATGAGATGGTTGTCAATGATGAACGATTAAAGCTCGATCTTGCCAAACCCTACATAGTCTTATGTCACGAAAAAAACCGTACGCATATAACTGATAGACGGGGTATAAATCTCGTTGTGAACTTTACGTGAGATTCTTGATGAAAGCATGGAAGTTTTGTGTTATCATCAAGTGTTCGTATACTTAATTAATTTAATTTTAAGGGTTATCGTTTCGATTTCAATGTTAGGAAGTATTTAGTTTAGGGTTTTGGAGTTTTTAGTATAGACGGTTAATTGGTCACTTAGTTTAAAATATATAGTTAACTATGGTTTTCTATGGATTCCAAAGTAGTATATGGTGTAACAAATTCGTCAATTACATATAACAAATTACGTACAAAGCAATCATAACAATTAAAAAGTGTAAAGTAGTGTATCTTATAATCGACTGATATAGAGAGCAAAGAAAGAGCGGTCAATCTCGCTGATGTCAATCCTTCAATTCCACAACTATTTCAATCAAATTCTCTTTACAATTTCAATTCAAGTTTCTCAATTTCACAAAACAAACAATTAAAATTAACAACCAATATATTTGAAAGGTTGAAATTTTATAAAATGTACCTAGCTAATTCGTCGCAAAACTACTGTCGAGATACCTAGAAGGACGAGGAAAAGAAGGAGGAGGAGGCGGACTCAATGGAGGAGGGAGAAGGAGGCAGGGAGAGAGAGAGAGAGATTGGAAATCTGGGGGATGAGAGTTTGGGGTAAATCATGTTTGGGGTAAATTCGAGTTGCGACCTAACCCTAACTTGACTGAGAATTCTCAGCTGAATTATGGATCCTAATTCAACTGAGATTCGCAGTGGAACTAGGGCTAATTTGAGTGAGAGTCTTCGTCGAATTATATTTCACAGTCTAGGGCGAAATTGGCTCTAATTTGGGACTAATTTGACATGATTCTCAGTCGAATTTGGATCTCCCTTCAAATTTGGCCCTGACCACTCTCGTTATTCCAAGCTCCTTTATTCCGAGCCGATCTCGTTGTTCTCCCTTCAAATTTGGTCACTTTGTTTAAAATATATAGTTAGCTAGAGGTCATGAAACTTGTTAGCTTGAAAGAGAAAACCGTAAAGTATTTATCAAGGGACTCAATTATTAATAATGAGTTCCAAAGCATGAGGCCTTACCGAATGACAATCAAAATGAGGTATTTTCTTTCTCTAAACAAGATTATATATTGAAGTTTAATTCTTTTTGTTATTTAGATTTTTATTATTATGGTTTTATGTAATTTTTCTTTTTTGCTTTTCAATTCATCTCCACATTTGTTATAATTAATTCCTGGCTATTGCATAACTTGTCAATTGTCATATTAGCAGCTATATTTTTGTTATAATAGAAAACTGATTTGAGGGCATCCAAACAAATATTCAAATACACATGCGCTTGCGCACACTATATAACACACTATTTATATACACCAGAAGAGAGAATTTCCTCCTATGGTGTCGAAAAATTATACCATCTCTCGTTTTTTCCTACGATCGGCAACCATCATTTTCATCGTTATCATCTAAAATGTGGGTACACCAAATTTCATGTTATTCTACAACATTTTCACCGTTGATTTAACAATGTAAAAAGTTATGTTGTCGGTAAACCGTTAATTTTGAACCCACTAAATCAACAGAGAAGAGGTTGTTGAATCACATGAAATTTGGTGTAACCATCTTATATGATAACGATGAAGATGATAGGTGCCGATCATCGAAAAAAATGAGAAATGACGTATTTTTCGACGTTATAGGAGGAAATTCCCTCATATGGCCTCTTTCCTCTGTTATTCCCTCCCATCTATATATATATATATATAGAGAGAGAGAGAGAGAAAGAGAAAGAGGGGGGTTAATGAAAGAAAGGTGCCACAGGAGGGAATTTCCTCTTATGGCGTCGGAAAAATGCATCTTCCATGATTTTTTTCAACGATCGGCATACATCACTTCCATCATAATTATCTAAGATGTGGATACACCAAATTTTATGTGATTATACCATTTTTTTACCGTTGAATTAGTTGGTACAAAATTAATGGTTTACCGATAATAGAACATTTTACATTGCTAATTCAACGATGAAAAGGTGGTGGAATCACATGAAATTTGGCGTATGCACATTTTAGATGATAACGATGATGATAATGGATGCATTTTTTCGACGCCATAGGAGGAAATCCCCTCCTATGGCTTCTTTTCTCCATTATTATTATTATTATTATTATTATTATTATTATATATAATGGAGAAAAGAAGCCGTAGGAGGCCTAAAAGGGTTGATTTCAATATATATCTATATCTATATCTATCTATATCTATCTTTCTATATATATATATTGAAATCAACCCTTTTGGGAATCGAACTTACGACCTTTCATGTTGCAGAAAAAATTGGTACGGACCGACCAACTAAGTTAAGCTCAGCTGGTCACATACTGTATTCATGTAACTTTATTCACTTAAAAGAGAAAATGTACGATCTTTCATGTTGAAGAAAAAATTGGTACTTACCGTACCAACTCAGCTATGCTCAGCGGTCACACACTGCATTCATGTAACTTTATTTTCACCTAAAAGAGAAAATGTATATATAGGCGAAAGGTTAAATATTGAACAGAAATATCATACAGTAAATTGAAGACATTACTGTAGAAAAAAGTTTGATGGTACTATTACCAAACATAGACTGAAAATGTACGGACAATCTCTCATCCCAAGATGTATAATTCCTAAATCAAGCTCTTAATGCCTATGGGACATTGCACAGTAGATCTTGTTTGTTTGCCTCAAAAGTCAGGAGGTCCAACAACAATTACGAGTCACAATTAATTATTGTATATTTTCTACCCATCAAATAAATAATATTGAGATTAATAGGAAAAGATTATCAATAATATGAGTTTAATGGATCTAATTAAGTATTTCTTATTCAAATTAAGATGGCGTAAAATTATCTATTATTGTTGTATTGGTGATAGCGATTTTCATGATTTTCAATATAAATAAGAAATATTAACAGTTTTTGATAGTTTGACAATTTCGACAAACCGTGTGTGTGTGTGGATCAATAGAAAGAGGAAAATCATCTGAGATAGAGAGTATTAGTGTTCTAGATTACCATGAAAATTAACATGTACACCTTAGATCATTGAGAAATAAAGAAAAGATATGCTATACAAAGAAAAGTTTCTTTTCTATAATATAACTTACGATGCACGTTTTCTTTTTTCTACATAGGAAAATTTCACCAAAAACGTTATGTACTATGACCTTTGTTTCCAAAACCATCTTAGCATCGATTTTGTGCACAGAAACCCTGTCGACATTTTCCTCCTTACACGCGACCCTCCGTGATCCCCCTGCAATTAATTCCTTTATGAAATGATCAAAATACCCGTTATATATTTAAAACAACTGATCTCATCTACTCTTTTGTTATCTATTGTAACAAAACAGAAATTAAGGGAATAAGTCTTGAGCTCTTTGATGGATTGTTGCCCCTTCGTCGTCGAGATGATTGCACACCATCTTCGTCGTGCTTCCTAAGCAAATCCTAGAAATTATCACAATTTGTTGATAGAAGAGGCGGGCTGTTGAAAGAGGATGATACGACACTTTCAGGAGGATAAAAAATAAAACCTGTCATGTGAGGGGTCTTAAATTAGTTTAAAACTTTAAATTCTAACGGAAGATGGTCTAATGGAAAGGAGGAAAACATTAGGGGGTTTCTGTGCACAAAATAGACAACATGATGGTTTTGATGAAATTTCCTACATACATAATATGGATTTTATTGTTCTTGCTGCAGGTTAATTTTGAAATCATGCAACTATATATGCTTATCTAATTACAGCAAATATTGTTTTTAGTTGCCTCTAGCTGGGTGCTATAAGGGTCCCTCGCGAAGCACTCTTGAAGTACTTGGCCATTGAAGTCCCTCTCGTGGAGTACTTAATTAACCTCAAGGCTGGTAGCTAGGGTTAAGTTTTTTTTATCATTTAATTATACTAGGGTTTTATGCCTTGGATCTTCACACTGGAGACACATGGAATTGATTGGTAGCGAGATTACATGCAGTAGCTCGTGCGCAACTGAAATACCTGTCATTAAAAGAGGAATTAATAGGATATATATATATATAAAGGTAATAAAAAAAGACATAATAATGACAGATGGATCAGAATACACCATAACATAACAAAACAAAACAAAACAACAGAACTAAATGCTCTTGAATTCTGAGATCCTGTGGTTTGATAGCGATGTGAGAAGAGAGAAATGGAGAGTTGTAAGTGGGTGGGTGATGACGATTGAAAGATGTAACACTTTGATTGGATTGAGCTGCTGTGCTTCAGCTGCAGTTCCGCCTCTCTCTCTCTCTCTAATAATGAATGGATGGATGAGGAGTTGTCAATTGCTATATCTGAGGAGGCATGGGTTTAAAGATGTGGAGGCACTACAAGAATCACCCACATATTTCGTTCCTCGTGCTTCACCCCCGACAAAATAAATATACACCGGAGGAAATAAACATAATTCATCAGTTCATATCTCACCGAATAAATTACAACGAAATAAACTTATTTCGTTGGGTATTTTATTTCGTCCGGAATTATCCGAAGAAATAAGTTCGTAAAAACTGGGCAAAATTTGTCTGAAATAAGCTTATTTCGTTAGATCATTTGTGACGAAATAAGTTATTTCATTGGAAAATTCCCGACGAAATAATCTGTATACAGAGAAAATAGAGAGCAGATTTTACATAGTTTTCGAGCATTCGATACAAATTTAATTCAATTATTGGTATACAAACAACCAAAACTCAATTCTATTCAATTCAATTACAAATTCATTCATATAATCGTATTTACAGGTTCTTAAAACGGAAAAACATATGAGATTCAGTGATTCGTTGATGTGCGCGCGTTTTTTGCTTTTCCACTCCATCTCGAGCTCCCTCGGCTCCGTTGTTGTCCGGAAAGTCATTGAAATCGAGCAGGTACTATAATATTATCAATAGACAAGTATCAGTTGTTGGATATGTATGCCCTAGAGGCTTGTATTGTATAGGATACTAGGAATATGTATATGTACAAGACAATCTTACTCAGTTGTATATAATATATTATTTGAGTTGTCTTTATCCTGATATATGTATTTCTTTCTATTGATGATCTATATTGCTTGCATATATTGATAAAAACTCGATGCAGTAGTATACTATTATGGTTTGACTTTATCTTAACATGTGCATATGTTATACTCGATATAACATATGGCGGTTATATGTTGATAAAGCCCGTAGGATTTTGCTTGACTATCAGCGCTATAATGGCGATCGTGGGAGCTAGATAGTCTATAAGCACATTCTTAAAGGTCCCAAGTTGCAGGAGTATCGAGATCGGGCATCGATACTCCAGAATAGACTTGTGTATACGTTTCCAAATCCCGACGAGGGACGGTGATTTGTCCCACAACCATTAGTGTGATCACCTAAGATTGTATACAGATGCTCACTGGGGTGAGTACACTGGACGGACTCGCCGATAATCTCTAGATGGTATTATACCTAACGTCAGATAACGGTTCTCAGGCGACATGAGTAAATGTTAGTCTTAAGACCTGAAGTCAACATTTGTCTCATGTGAGTTCCCATTGTACTTTGATCACTACCCTGCCATGGCTCTACTGAGGCGTGCAAACATGTTTTGGTTGGATAGGGTCCTGAGCCACATGGAGCTAATGAGTGATTGTCAGAGATTCGTTTCTCTCGGTATTGGGAGTCGATATCGCACTGTGTCCGGTTGGCTAGAACCATAAGATCTTAGCCAAGGCAGTTGAGAACTATTGATAGTTAGATCAGTACTTTCTCAGAATGGTCCCGAGCCAAATCGACACGACTTATCAGGTCAGTAAGGGTCTGACGTTTACCACCCCCTCGGTTCGGTATGCTATAGTCATAGACGAAGAGACCGGACTGTACGTAGATTGTCACGGATAGGCTCAGTAGGGGTCCGGACGAGCTTGCTCGTTGACCTTCTTTTCGACAGGTACCTGAGTAGCCATTACGTACAGCTAGTGCCGCCAACATGCTTGTGGTTAAACCCACTGCCAGCGTACTTTCGAGTTTTTAGAGTCCCACACAGAGGGTTTCTCTGATTCAGGCAAAACGATGTGGTGGCCGTATGTTTATACGTGAAGCGTTTCGATCGAATGATAATACTAGCCGGCTTAGAATTAAACCGGATTATTAAATCAAGTACTGATTTAATAATTTATGTGTTCATATTTCGATATATATATTCTAGTGTTATCCAGATTTTTCGATCGGACGATTGGTAATACTGGCGGGTTTAGAATTAAGCCAATTCATTAAATTGGATGTTGATTTCACTACTACAATAAGGGGTTGCCCCTACGGCTTTATGTAACATTTCAGAAAATATAAAATATTATTTTTGGAATTTAATATTAAAATAATATATTTCGCGAAAATTACCCGATTTGCTTAATTGGGGTTTTCGTAAAAAGGTATAAATATATACCAATAATTATAAAATAATTAGAAATTAAAAAGATTTGATTCATTTAAAAATATATTTATCGGATATGGCATTTTTAAAAGTTATTATATGCTGTTTGGATAAAACCCGATTAGTGCACTGCTAATCGCGATTAAGCCAAATCCGTGTTTATACAGTTTTCCATGGTTAGTGCACCGTGTCATGTCACATTTGATTACATGTTGTTTCTTATATTGTTTTAGATATTATGTGTTTTGGTTTTAAAACTTAAAAGAGAAGAAAAAGAGAAGAGGTAAAAGGGTAATATTTGAGAGAGAGGGGTGGGAATAAGAGGAGAGAGAGAAAGAGGGCAGCCCCGTTTCCTTCCCATTTCTTTTCTTCCTCTCCTTCTTCATCTTCATCCCCCTCCACTTCAACCCATAAAATCATTTAAAAAGCTTCATCAAAACCCTAAATCCCTTTCATTAAAATTGATCGCCTCTTCACCCTCTACACTTTGGACCAAGAAAAATTTGATTTTGATGAATTGAAGAAGCTAAGGTTTTTCTTGGGTTGCCCAAATGAGGTATAAGTTCTTCCTTTTAGTTATTTTTAAGTTTCTTTGTATTCTAGCTTAGTTAAAAGTTAATTTGGTTAAGTTATGGGTTGTATAAAAAATCCAAGAGAAGAGTTTGGGAAATTGTGAGGAATTGATAATGTATTGTGGCTGTTAACTAGACTTGAGTGGTGTTTTACTGACCTAGAACAGAAAATAGAACCCAAATACGAACTTAGAACTTTCCGACATTGGTAATTTGACGATTTGTGAGGGTATTTAGAGATCTGGGATGACCCAAGACCATTCTAAAAGAAGTTCCCTTGACCATGAGACGTGCTGGCAACCATGAACCACCCCCTGAAACCTGAACCCCTCCCCCCACTAAATGGCCGCAGATTTAATCCCCCAGGCCGCAATTTGCGGCCTGGTCATGGCAAAAATGGGTGAGTTTTGGTTGGTAGTTCCCCCATGTTATATCTAGACTAACCCTATATGCAAAATCCCTTAGTTTGCCCTATAGTGAAATCTGGGAGTGGTTTTCCTAGATTGTTGTTTTCGTGTTTTGCGATTCTGAAACTTGGGTCTTGGTATTTGATATTTTTTTGGGTTGTTTGGCGTTTGTACGTCAACAACAAGGGTTGTTTGGTTGATTTTGTACGCGTAAGCTATAGGTTCTAACCTATAAGCAATGCGCGTGCCGTATTAGATTTCGGAACTTGATGTTAATAGTGATTTCGATTGTGTATCCTTGTAGGTACCCTCGCATGGATTCCAAATCGACGGAGCGTGGCGTCATCGACTTCGGCGAGCAAGGACCAGGTGAGTAGATCTATATCTACGGAGGAAGTTGGGTGGATGACGTATAGCACCCCCGCAAATATTAAATGGAAACCGATCTATACGATATAGTCATAGAAACCTAGATTAGGAAACTAGAAATATAGTTTAAAAAATAGTTAGTGATAATAGTAATGATAGAATATATATATTAAGATAGGAGAAAGCTTTAGGGATATGAAAAGTGAAAGCGAATTACGACTTATAGATAGGTAATTACACTAGAATAAGCTTTGAGTTTAGCGTAACATGAAACTAGTTTAATAAAGTAGAATGTATATATATAAAAGAAAACAACGATGTGATATGATAGCTTGATGATATGTTGGTACGGATACGAGTCGATATGTGATAATTGAAACCTTTGCCGGTCCCATGATCTGAGATTGATACGGATGGACCTGAGAGATAGGTATATATATGGATAATGTTTTGAATCTAGAGAGTTATGCCGTACGAGACATTAGGTCCGTACCCTCTTTGTCTTATAGGTTGTTAGGATCCCAAATTGATTAAGGACGCCGTACGATGATTTACCGTACGTGACGAGTTAATAGATGATTGATCCTTACCCTTGACTAGAGGAGGCCGATTGATAGATTCACCGACTCGGTCATGTTAGATACGTATACCTTTTACCTTTTGGCTGCCGATTTACTTTATGCTACATTCATATCATTACCATTGCATTTCATATATTTGTGCTAGTACACCTGCACCATTATCCATGATGCGTATGTCACACTTACACAGATTTGCCGGCTCACACACTTCTTCATCGATAATTGCCATGTCACTACACAGTAGAATTGTTGCATCATGATATGACTCTTTGCATAATTTACTTGCGATAGTTGCATATACACTTTTATACGATGTTGCATTTGACCTTGGAGAAATTAGGAACCGCATTATGTATTTTAAAACTGGATTTATTTTAAAAGAGCGGTTTTCTCTTGATATGTGCATATTACTGTCCCATGTTGTATTATATACAGATATGCTTATATTTCTATTATATGACACATGCATCATGCTTTATGATTATACGCATTGAAATATACTGTTTTCATGAGATTTCTGAATTTGAGAACCGTGGTTATTTCAAATGAAAGTATGTATTGCTTTAAAAACCCGGTATCTCTTGATATAATATTTGTATAGTCCACCATGAGTTTTCTCGGCTCTTGAGCGATATCATACACCCGATTCAAGGAGAAGGAGGAACCTTCTGTGGGTGCATGGTGGACCCGGTATGGTACCCCGGGACGAGAAGGTCGTAGATGATGGCGTTGAGCCTGGCAGAGAGACCACTACCTACTGGTGATAGTATTTGGACTTGACGGTTATCCGGAGGATACCGACCGGAGTCATGAAATGGGTACAGGCCAGTCCAGATTGCCGGAGCCTGAGATATGAGGATTTACGTATCGATGCTGGACACGGGTTTCATGATATTTCGAGTGTCGGTGTTGGACACTCTGGTTACATGTTTTGGTGTGTAATTGATGGATACACACATTCTTGATATCTTCATATATTTACATCCATATGGTATTACGATGTTAAAAGTGGACGAGATCCACATGTATATTGACATTTATTATATTATTGGATGATATCCACTTGCATACTTGCGTTTATTTACTGTTGGTACATATTTAGATACGGTCACCTTAGATATCATAGTATTACCTTTATGATATAGTTGACCTAGGAAATCGTTATTTTATTCGATTTCTACCTGTTGATGTTTTCTACTCACGAGTTGGCAACTCACCCCCGTTGTGCCACAGTTCTTGCAGATTGACCGCATGGATCGGTGGCGGCATCTTTGGCGTACAGTTGCTTTCGGGGGATTTGCTTTGGTAGGTGGTACACATCGGATCGTGCCACTATTGTATTTATTATTCCTGTTGTATCTAGTCGACTCCATCAATCAAAACTAGTATTTGTATAAATAGTAAGACTTAGAAAGACTTGTAGTTGCGAGACTTGAGTGATGGGTTTTATGTTCGCTTTTGGGTTGATGTCTTGCTTATTTCATTACCTTTGTGTTGATCTTCGCCGATTGGGCGTCGTATACTTGTTATATTACTTGTGTGGTTGCGATCCGCCGTTTGGTGAAGAGCTAGCTCCCGCTTGGAGATGCCTTTTATATTATCATGTATTTGTGGTTTTGGATCAAAATATACAAAGGAGGTGCTGCCCAAATTTTTAAAAGACGAACATGTTTTACAATAGTAAGATAAACTTGCATTTTCATGTTCCCTTTTCCTTGAATGTAAGAAAACATTTTTCTTCATTATACCTTATTTCAAAACTGCACCTCTTTTATTTCTTAAAAATGTTTAGATTTCTGGGTTCAGCTTACTTGCTTTACGTTACGCCTTTAGACGTTGCGTGATTTAAGTGCTGGTCACGAGCTAATATTTCGGGTCGTGACAAAGTTGGTATCAGAGCGCTAGGTTTAACCTTTGTTTGAGTTTAGGTTTGACTATGTGGAGTCTGAGGCGTAAATATTTCGGAACCTAGGCTTGACCTTACGGAACTTAGACTTGGACAGGGGGGTATTAGACCCGAACTTTTGTTACATAGGATGACCATGATTGATGGAGTAAGTAGCTTGAGTAGAGTAACGTACCGTACTTATGTTCCGCGGCTATTTACGATACAATACTCCACTTAAGAAACCTTAGGATGTATATATATTGTGATCCTTGATTCTATTTGTTTCCATGATTATACCCTTATTGGTTCCATTCCTCATTATGATCATGCATCCATTTTGGGATCTGTTGATTCCTTTCATTCTATTGATATGGTTTCATCGATATATGCTTGAGATTCCTGTCACCATAGTTTGAGCGCAGATTGAGCTGCTGCTAGTGTTGCAGTCAGGGAGATCTCGTCATGGACGGGGACTGACCATCGTGTTTTCTGGTGACACGAGAACGTCTCGATTTTGTATTGGTGTTGTGACTTCTCATTTGAGGCGAGTGTTCGGCTTTGCACCGTATGATCGGTACATTGATAGAGGTTGCCAGTTGTGCGAGGACTGTTGATGTACAACATACCTCAGAGATTTTGATGCCGTCTACCGTGCAGACAGATGACCCAGCTGTTGCTAAGATTGATGTGATGTCGCCTCCATACTTTACGAGCTGAGATCGCTGGAGCTTTCAGGCAGAGCCGCGACAGATGATAGCTAGTCTACTTTGAGTTGAGAGACGAAGAGTATTCACATGTTGTCTAGGAAAAGTTAAAAAGTTCGAATGAATGTCAGAAACCCATTTTTCCAAGTTTAAAGTATTCGGAGGAACATGCAAGTAATTCTGTGGACCCTCTAGAAGAATTAAACCCTAACTCGACATGATGACCATGGAATTGCTTTTGAACCTTCGGGTTTGCGACAGTTTAGCGGTGCCATCAGTGAGGCTTGGGTTTGTCCTTCTACGGTTGGTCCATAGGTACTGTGGTATGTACTAGATATTGTTAAACTGTGCTCAGGTGTTGAGCTTTCTGGGGAATTATGGGACTTTGACAAATCGAACGAAAAGTTTAACGTCGTCCTGATATCATGTGATAGGAGACCAGTAAGCTGACCAGCTTCAGATAGGGACCTCACCCAGATGCGTTGTGAGTTGATCGAGAACGGATGAGTATTGAGTATTCCTCCGATGGTATGGATGAGTTCCCGAGGACGTGTTCGGCTAGAGATCTTCTACAGAGTGATGAAGATACCGAGTTTGTGATTTCGAGTCCGTGTGAGAGACTCTGGATTGACTGTAGCCGAGACAATTGCAGTACACAGATAGCATGACGTGACGTCGAAGCAGACGATAATAAAGACGAGTGGAACAAGAGGTTCGTGCGAGATGTCAACGAGCTGTTGCTACTCCCCGTTGAGATTAGAGATCTGATATGTATACAGTGGCGTGAGATACGACCAGTTTAGAGGAAAACCTGTGCTGAGAACGCAGATGTCCAGAAAAGCGAGAAAAGAATTGGTAAGAGTACCAGCCTCCGTATAGTTCGGCATAGGCAAGATCGGAAGAAACCCTGAGCAGGTTCCTTCCAGGACACAGCTGCAATAAGATTTGCATCCAGGATCAGATGCGTGACGTGTATTTAGAAGAACAGAGGCCGACGCCAGTGACGTGCTGCTTTACGAGTAGTCATACTAATTGGCCAAGAGATGACCAGAGAAGTGCCAGAGCGGAATCGTTTCTGTTAGCACACCAGACGGACCGATGAGCCGATGGATTGCGAGATTGGTAATCCACAGAAAAATGAGGACCCGGAGACAGAGGACGCCAGACCATGAGCAGGAGGCAAGCGGATGTTCTTGCTCTGCCAGTTTTGGGTGCACCAATTTTGTTTTCGACTTTGTAGAAGGTGTACCTTAATGTCATTTGCTGCGATTTGCATTGTGATCCGAGTATTACGCTTATATCGCTTGATTTGAGTTTTAATGATTGAGTTATATGATATTGATTTCGTGCACCATTGCTGCACCTACTGGGTATTTATATTTTTGTGCATAGTCATCGCACTTGATATACGATTTACACATTGTTGTATTGGTTTATGATTTATGCATATCTATTGCACTTGATGTTGATTTTGTGCCTTGGCTGCACATGCTTATGATTTCCTAGATTTCATACAGTTGATTTGATTTTGCGCGTGTGGTACGCACTCGATTTGATCTTGCACTCGGTATAGCTTATATGTGCTTGCAGTGCATTGATACGTGTTTTGTGCATGCAGTTGCACACGTTTATGATTTTATACACCTTGGTACACTCGGTGTTGCTTTTTATGCACTTGAGTTGTTGATTGGTACTTTGTGCATTTGATACACCAGATTTGTATTGTTACACCAGACTTATATTTTTCGTACATGCTATTGCACTAAATGCTTTTTACGGACCTAACGGATGCACTTGATTTGGATTTTCGCGTATGATATGATATGTGATTTTGTGCACACCGGATGCACTCGATTGAGATTTTCGTGCACAATAGATGCACCAGATATCGTTGTCGTGCACACCCGTTGCACTGGACAGATACTTTCGTGCACACCCGTTGCACTTAGTTTGGCATTGTGCATATTGTGGCACCGGTGTTTGGATTTGATTTCCGTGCGCACCGGACGCACGTGATTGTTGGATACGCCTTTTGAGGCTGATTTTGCTTTTGAGTACTTTGTTTTCATGTTGGACACTACATTGTGTAGTAGCCAATCAGGACTGATCTGAGGACAGTACCTGAGTATTTTTCATGCATTAAAAGTTTAACAAGAGGTTTTCAAAAAGGAGCTATAGTCTCACTATTTCCTACGTGTCTGTGAGCGACACGAATGTTATAACGGAAAACCTTTCGGGATATTTTAAAAACGGCGGAACGTATAATTTGAGCAAAAACATATACAGGTATATTTACTACTTACAATGAGCGTCCGCCCCTTGTGCCGTGAGTTACGCATCACACGGCAATTCAGAAAAGATTTTGCATGTTTTTATTCGGTTTTAAGATTCTTCCAACGATGCGTGCTATATATATGTATTATAGTATTTGACTATGGATAATGGATTTCAGTAGGGGATTTCGAGATCTGTATCTCCATTGGAACTCCGATGATATGCGTGCAAATCCGATGATTTGTGTGCAAATCCGATGATTTGCGAGACGCTTGACGGAGTTCGATTTTTGAGTTTTATATTTGTTTCCAGGCGCACGCGATACGCTATGACTTTTCTATATCTTCCATGATTTCGGAGCCCCGTCGATTTGAGTTGCTTACTGAAATGTTTTAGTATTTGAGGGTTTAAATTTAAATTCTGGGACCGAATTTCTTTAAGGGGGAAGATTGTAATATTTCAGAAAATATAAAATATTATTTTTGGAATTTAATATTAAAATAATATATTTCGCGAAAATTACCCAATTTGCGAAATTGGGGTTTTCCTAAAAATGTATAAATATATACCAATAATTGTAAAATAATTGGAAATTAAAATAATTTGATTCATTTAAAAATATATTTATCGGATTTGGCATTTTTAAAAGTTATTATATGTTGTTTGGATAAAACCCGATTAGTGCACTGCTAATCGCGATTAAGCCAAATTCGTGTTTATACAGTTTTCGATGGTTAGTGCACCGTGTCATGTCACATTTGATTACATGTTATTTCTTATGTTGTTTTGGGTATTATGTGTTTTGGTTTTAAAACTTAAAAGATAGGTAAAAGAGAAGGGGTAAAAGGGTAATATTTGAGAGAGAGGGGCGAGAATAAGAGAGGAGAGAGAGAGAGAGAGGGCAGCCCCATTTCCTTCCCATTTCTTTTCTTCCTCTCCTTCTTCATCTTCATCCCCCTCCACTTCAACCCATGAAATCATCTAAAAAGCTTCATTAAAACCCTAAACCCCTTTCATTAAAATTGATCCCCTCTTCACCCTCTAAACTTTGGACCAAGAAAAGTTTGATTTTGATGACTTAGAGAAGCTAGGGTTTTTCTTAGGTTCCCCAAATGAGGTATAAGTTCTTCCTTTTAGTTAGTTTTAAGTTTCTTTGTATTCTAGTTTAGTTAAAAGTTAATTTGGTTAAGTTGTGGGTTGTATAGAAAATCCAAGAGAAGGGTTTGGGAAATTGTGAGAAATTAATGATGTATTGTGGCTGTTAACTAGACTTGAGTGGTGTTTTACTGAACTAGAACAGAAAATAGAACCCAAACACGAACTTAGAACTTTCCGACATTGGTAATTTGACGATTTGTAAGGGTATTTATGTTAGTGTATATGCCCTAGAGGCCATTATTGTATCATACTAGTTTGTATATTACTTAATGGAAGCTTGGGATATTCACAGTTGTATTGACAATCTTGCTCAAAATGGTAGTATGCTACTTGGTTTGTTTCTACTTTAATATGTGCATGTGTTTCTTTTAGCATATTGCTTATACATATTAGTGGAGCCCTTAGGATCTTTGCTTGATTACCAGCGTTGTTATGGCAGTCGCACTTGTGGGGGCTGGATAATCTATAAGCACATCCTTATACATGTCCCAAGTCGTAGGATTATTGAGACAGGGCATCGATACTCCGGAGTAGACTAGCGTATGCGCTTCTCATCCCAGCAGGGGAGATGGTCTGTCCCACAGCCATCAGTACGTCGTACTGGAGATAGTATGCGGGTGCTCGTTAGGTTACGAGTACACTGGACAGAACTCGTCGGAAACTGTTGGTTGGTATTATACCTATCGTCGGTTATCAGTTCCCAGGTGACATGAGTACAGCTTAGTCCGTTGACTTGACACTGTCACTTCGCCTCAAGTGTATTCCCACTGTTCTTTGATTACTACCCTACCACGGCTCAAAGGAGTCGTACAAACAGGTAGTAGTTGGGTGCAGTCCCGAAGCACTTGGAGGCAGTGACGATTAGACAGGATTCGTCTCTCCCGGTATTGGGGGTTGATATCGCGCTGTGTCTAGAAGAGCCATTACACATAGTCATCCCTGGCCAGGGCAAGCGAGATATACTGGTAGGTTTCTAGTGTTATCTCAGGGTGTTCTGGGCTACACTCCGACACGACTTGTACCGCTATTAGGGGACTGACGTTCGCCACCCCCTAGGCCCGCCATGCGATATTCTTAGACGAACAGACCGGACTGTACGGAGATTGTCACATTCAGGCTCAGTAGGAGTTCGGATGGGTTTACCTCATCGGCCTTCTTATCGACATCTACCTGGGGACCGTTACGTACAGCTAGTGCCGCTTGCGGTCTGTGGTTAAACCCACTGCCAGCGTAGTGTCGAGTCTTTAGAGTCCCACACAGAGAGTTTCCCTGCACTGAGCGAAAGGTGTAGAGGCCGTATGGTTTTACGGCAGGGCTACGATCACTTACGTACACTTGTGTGCGTATGCTGTTCGGGCAGGCAATACTAGTGGGCTTTGGTTTAAACCGGATCCTAGTATTGCACGGATGGATTTGTTTTGTCTTCTGTGCATTCACATTCTACGGAATGCGGATGCGGGTGTGTATGCACATTTGTGAGGAGCGAAGAGGAAGGAGGTGCCTCGTTAGGGTTTTGACAGTTGATTCGGTCGAAACCATAATGAGGCGGACTCATTAGGGTTTTGGCAGTTCATTCGGTCAAAACCATTATGAGCCGGGGACATTGTTTACTAATCTTTTTTAGTGATAATTATGTGATGGCTAATTGCTTTGACCATTTGACCATACTTGACTTTGTTGACCATTTGACCAAAGTTGACTTGGACCTTCATGAGAGATCTAGAGTTTTCTTTGGTTTTCCTTTTTATTCTTTGGGTTATGAAAATGATCAAGTCATTAGTAGCCATCAACTTTATCATGAAAGGATTAGTAATGATGATATTTGTGTATTATTGCAACCATGGTTCATTCTCTCTAGCTCATAATTCATTTCTCATTCTCTCTCTTGAAAAAGAAATGAGAAAGCTCCATGGTTGCTAGCTTCTTCTTCCTCCTCTTGATTCTTCCTTTGATCTCATGTGTTGAGAGAAAAAGGATCCAAATAGAAAAACACATCCATCTACTACTTCTATACAACCCAGGACATCAAGCCTAGCGATCTTGTTGCCCTAGTTGCCTCGGCTCGAGGTGGAGCTCGGAGTACAACTCTCGGGTGGATCTTCTTCGACTCAAGAAGGCCGCGGAGGTGATCAAGATCCAGATCGACCCTCGGAGCGTGGATGGACGAGCAGGACAGCAGAATGAAGACCCGAAGGACCGGTGTCGTGAGGTATAATCTCTATGGCATAGTAGATAGCACCTCTAGTAGTTTGTTAGTTTGTAGTTTAGCAAAGATTCTTCTTTTAGTCCATGTTGCCTTTGCGCCAAAAATTATTTTTCACCATTTCTGCCTCCCCGTAAGAGCCAGGGTGAGCAACGTTGACTTACAGTGGTATCAGAGCCTAGCTAAACATAAACTATCAAGTTAGCGAAGTGTTTAGAATTTCGATCGGAAAAAAATCACAAAACACGTCCGGAAAAACCATGTTTCTGCCGATTTTTTATACTGCTCTAAAAATGATTTAACATACATGAAAAATCGGCTCAGGGTTTTGTAAAAACACAGAACAAAAACGATCCAGTGACTCGGTTAAAGCACCGCGGATCCGCGGCAAGAACATTCTTCCTGCCGCGGAACCGCGGCCGAGTTGACTCGGCCGTGGACCGGGTTTTGTGCAGTGTTCTTATTTGGATGTTTTGGGATTTTTAGTATAGTTTGTTTCTGCCCAGATTTTCCAGAGAACAAATTTGTTTTTGGGGTGGTTACAAATCCGTATTTTGATCGAAATTCCGTAGACTTTGGCTAATGGATAATATCTGTGATGTGATATATGTATTGAACGTCTGCTAATCTCTATACGACGATTAGTGGGGGTTATACATATCTGTGATCTGTAATGTTGATGTTTTGTGTATATGAACTCGGTGGATTGTCGCGGATGAATAGCCAGGGGATGTGAGATGAGAGTTTCTTTTTCTTTCATTCAATGTAAAATTTTGTAATTGATGTAATATTATTTTATGGCCGCACATCCGGGATGAGGTTGTATCCGCCATTGTATATTATTTCTTTTTACTGTTTTTGCTTCTAGGATAGACCCAAGGTGGGGTGCACAAACTACGGGGTATCTCGAAGTGCCGAGTGGCCTACTCACGTTGTTGAGGGAGGTTGCTTCACTTCGGGTACTTGGCGGGTAGTTTGCCACACCCGTAGGGGTCTAGGGTGGGGTTTGGCTATTCATCGCGACCGTGCAATCCGTCTTTCGTTGCAGGCTCGAACGAAACGCGGATTCCTAGTATATCCAAAGTGTTCATCTGTGATCTGGAATGGCTATCATTGCATCTGACGAATGTATATATCTATATATGATATCTATTTAGGCATTGCTTATGTTTTGCATCCGCGCTAGTCCAGCCCCCACTCTGTCGTTAGTTAAGTAACCTAACGGGTGATGACGGGACCCCGTGGCGAATGCGGATGGCATAAGCGTACGTCATATTTTCGTTGTTTTCTGCAATGGTAGGATTAAATGATAGGACACATTAAAATTAATGCAAGAAAATAAACCAAAGTTAAAGTCGTTGGAACAATTTCAAAACCACTCGGTTTCTTTTCAAAACAGAAAACTTTTAAACGCGGAGCTTAAACCACTCCTTTTAAAAGCTATCAAGGTTCCTTCGATTATATCAAGTTCACTACGTTCACGGTTTCGCCAAAACCATTCGTAGCCCTCCGTCGTTTCATATGAATATCCAACAGTATTCAAGCTGTGTTTGTTGGCCATAGTCAAGGCACAGTGATTGGTAGCTGATGGGTATTCATATGTTGTATAGATAGATGCATTGGTTTGGGATAGTCGTATTACTTTGTTGGCCATAGTCAAGGGTATATACGGGTGGGTTCAAATCAACCTGGACAACGACGGGTAGAACTTGACATGTGACTTATGATTTGTTGGCCTTAGTCAAGGTCATAAGAGCATGGGGCAAAAATCCACATCGGGAGTTTCTAAAGAAACTGAAACTTGCTAGTGCTGCATACCATTTGGAGTGTGATGATTCTGGTAGGATTCCTTCAGTTTTATCACACGATGATATTTGGATCCCGATCCTACTGTGAGTATATGCTACTCCTCGGGAACTTTCTCACTTAACGATCAATGCTATAAACCAAGTAGGTGTCTAGAAAGGTGTTAGCGGGGCTACGCCCAAAGGGAAAAGATGTTACTTAATTAAGGAACTTCGCGAAAGCGTTGGAAAACCTCCCTCGAAGTACCGACTCCAGCCTGGCTGAACGGTTAAGCAAGTATTGTACGGTGAGATTGATCCCGACTAATTCTTCCTTTATGGTTTAAGGAGGGATTCGAGAGACAGTGGGAGCCATCCTGTTTAGATAAATTAAAAACCAATCTAAACTTGCAAGAGCATCATGCTAACTGTTTTTTTCTCTCTCTCTTAATTGCAGCGACCCAGTGACCAGACATAGGTTACATCTAGATAATAAAATGACTGAATCTGACTGTTATGACTGGAAAAGGTCTGTCCAGATGTCCATTGCCCATGACAAGCTGGGACACCTCTTGAATGATCCAACCCTTGCCGTCTCAGGTCCAGTTTCCCCTGTCACGGATATTCATATCCGCAAGATATCGGAAAAAGACTGTGCGAAAGCCAAGTGCCTCATGTTAGCCTCAGTTAATGGTGCATACCAGAGGCAGCACGAGAAGATGGACTTAGTTTCTATCTTCCTCCATAACAAAGATTTATATGGAGAGCAATCTCGTATCGCAAGATATGAGACCTCGAACGAATTGCTTCCAGCGAGATTGGCTATCGGGTCATCTGTAGGGGGCAACGTCCTTACAGAGACCAGCTATTTTGAGCTCACAGACCTGAAGACCACGTTGAAGAACGGGTCAGATGCTGACTTGATTCTACAGTCTCTACCTTCTACCCTGAAGGAAACCAGGGAAGTAGAAGGAAAGAGAAGGGCAAAAGTTTCGGGACTGAATATAGTAAAAGAGGTACGTTCCTATTGTTACGGGAATGAACATTGGCAGAAAGATTGCAGGGCTAGTAAAGCCAGTAGCTAGGATTCGAAGCATGTTGTGGCTTCGGCTTCGGGTGTGTTTGTAATAGAGAACTGTATGTCAGTTAACCCTACTTCCTAGGTATTGGATACTGGATCAGGATCTCACATCTGTAATTCGTTACAGGCTCTGAGAAACCGTAGGGTTATCAAGATAGGTGATATGACTCTCAGAGTTGCTAACGGAATGAGCATGCACGCTGAATCCGTAGGAGAGTATTATCTTGGACTGACAACTGGGCAGATATTGATTCTGCATGACTTTTTTTATGTACCAGGTGCGACTTGTAATATCATATCTGTATCCTTACTTTCTAAGGAAGGATATGATTTTACTTTTGTAAGCGATGTGGTCAACATCCACCTAAATCAAGTTCTGATTGGGTCAGGTACATTAAAAAAACGGGATATACGTATTGAATCAAGCTCAGATTTTCAGTGTCCAGAACACACTTAAAAGAAAGTCTCCGGAATTAAATCAGACTTTCTTATGGCATTGTAGACTGGGTCACATTAATGAGACACGATTAACAAAGTTACATAAAGAAGGATACTTGGATCCGTTCGAGTACCAGTCTTATGCCACTTATGAATCTTGTCTCATGGGAAAAATGACAAAGACTCCGTTCACTGGACACGGAGAAAGAGCAAGCGAGCTCTTGTGACTCATACACAGTGACATGTGTGGTCCAATGTCTACACATGCGCGAAGTGGTTATTCATACTTCATTACTTTCACAAATGATTTCTCTAGGTATGGACATGTCTTCTTGATGAAGCATAAATCCGAGGCCTTTGAGAAATTTCGGGAATACAAGAATGAAGTTGAAAAACAAACAGGCAAAAGTATCAAGACACTAAGATCTAATCGAGGTGGTGAATACTTGAGTGCCGAGTTTCTGGGCTACTTAAAAGAGAATGGAATTCTCTCTCAGCTTACTCCTCCATACACACCACAACACAACGGTGTATCGGAAAGGCGGAATCGAACCATATTGGAAATGGTTCGTTCCATGATGAGTAAGGCTGAGTTGCCGCGATCCTTCTGGAGTTATGCACTAGAAACAGCTGCATATCTTTTGAACCAAGTTCCTACTAAGTCAGTGCCTACCACACCATATCAGATGTGGAGTGGGAAGAAACCCTGTCTTAAACACTTTAAGACATGGGGGTGTCCAGCTTTTGTTAAAAAGCAGCATGCGGACAAGCTCGAGGCACGTTCAGTACAGTGTAAGTTTGTGGGATACCCAAAGAACTCCAAGGGGTATCTTTTCTATTACGCAGAGGAACAAAAGGTTTTTGTTTCTCGTCATGCCCGCTTCTTGGAAACTGAATTTTTGGAAAATCAGATAAGTGGGAGCGCAATAGAACTGGAAGAAATTCCAGAACCACGAGCTATTACTAAAACCTTAGTGGAACCAGAAGGTTCAGGAGAACCGGATATCCCAGCGCCACTCCGCAGGAGTAGTAGGCAGTCTCATCCGCCCGAGAGATACTACGGTTTTCTCATAGACGGGGATAGAGAGGATTGCACTATTGATTATGGTGAGCCTACTAGCTTCCAGCAAGCCATTCAGAGCGGTGACTCAGTAAAATGGCTGGATGCAATGCGGACCGAGATGGAGTCCATGTACACCAACAAAGTTTGGACTTTGGACTTTGCTCCAGAAGGGGTAAAACCCGTAGGCTGCAAATGGATCTTCAGAAAGAAGATTGGTGTAGATGGGCAGGTTGAAACCTATAAAGCTAGACTTGTTGCAAAGGGTTTTCGTCAAAGACCTGGTTTGGACTATGACGAGACCTTTTCTCCAGTGGCTATGCTCAAATCCATTCGGATCCTTCTTGCCATTCCTGCCTTTCACGATTATGAAATCTGGCAGATGGACGTAAAAACGGCTTTCCTGAATGGAAGTTTAGAAGAGTGCGTCTATATGGATCAGCCGGAGGGATTCATTAAGAGTGGGAGAAGCGGTAAAGTGTGCAAGTTGCTCAAGTCCATCTATGGACTGAAGCAGGCATCGCGGAGTTGGAACATCTACTTCGATGATACTGTCAAAGAATTCGACTTTATCAAAATCCCAGATGAACCATGCATTTACAGTAAGATTGTAGGGAGAACTGTGGTATTCCTCGTCTTGTACGTGGATGACATTCTCCTAATAGGAAATGATATTCCTATGCTACAGTCAGTCAAAGGATTCTTGTCACAGAGGTTCTCCATAAAGGACCTGGGCGATGCCAACTACATTCTGGGGATCCAGATCTATCGTGATAGATCTAAGAGGATGTTGGGACTTTCACAGTTCAGGTACATCGACATCATACTGAAACGATTCAGTATGGAAGATTCCAAGCGCGGTAATCTACCGGCTTGTCACGGAATCACCCTCTCCAAAGAGATGTCTCCCAAGACTGATTTGGAAAGGGCTCGAATGTCATCTATACCCTACGCATCTGCGGTAGGCTCTATAATGTATGCGATGTTATGTACCAGACCAGATGTAGACGCATTAAGCGTTGTAAGCCGGTATCAGTCGGACCCAGGGAAGAAACACTGGATAGCAGTAAAGAACATTCTCAAGTACCTGAGAAGGACTAAGGAGATGTTCTTGGTGTATGGCGGAAAAGACCTCCAGATTGAGGCCTTTGCTGACTCCAGCTTCCAGAGTGACAAGGATGACTCCAAGTCCATGTCGGGTTATGTCTTTACCCTCAATGGAGGGGCGGTTTGCTGGAAGAGTTCCAAGCAGGAAACCGTTGCTGACTCAACTATGGAAGCGGAGTACATAGCTGCTTGCGATGCCGCAAAGGAAGCTGTCTGGATGAAGAAGTTCCTCGCGGAGCTTCAGGTGGTTCCTACCATTGTTGATCCAATACCGCTGTATTGTGACAACAACGGAGCTATAGCTTTAGCGAAGGAACCCAGGTCTCATCAGAAGTCCAGGCACATTTTGAGGCGGTACCACCTGATCAGGGAGATCGCAGATTGCCGGGAGATCGAGGTGAAGAGAGTAAATTCGGAGGATAACACTGCGGATCCATTCACGAAGGCCATACCCCAGACTCAGTTCGAGCGGCTGATCGAGATGATAGGTCTTCGATACGCCAGTACATGGCCCTAGTGCAAGTGGGAGATTGTTAGTGTATATGCCCAAGAGGCCATTACTGTATCATACTAGTTTGTATATTACTTAATGGAAGCTTGGGATATTCACAGTTGTATTGACAATCTTGCTCAAAATGGTAGTATGCTACTTGGTTTGTTTCTACTTTAATATGTGCATGTGTTTCTTTTAGCATATTGCTTATACATATTAGTGGAGACCTTAGGATATTTGCTTGATTACCAGCGTTGTGATGGCAGTCGCACTTGTGGGGGCTGGGTAATCTATAAGCACATCCTTATACAGATCTCTAGTCGTAGGATTATCGAGACAGGGCATCGATACTCCGGAGTAGACTAGCGTATGCGCTTCTCATCCCAGCAGGGGAGATGGTCTGTCCCACAGCCATCAGTACGTCATACTGAAGATAGTATGCGGGTGCTCGTTAGGTTACGAGTACACAGGACAGGACTCGTCGGAAAATGTTGGTTGGTATTATACCTATCGTCAGTTATCAGTTCCCAGGTGACATGAGTACAGCTTAGTCCGTTGACTTGACACTGTCACTTCGCCTCAAGTGTGTTCCCACTGTTCTTTGATTACTACCCTACCACGGCTCAAAGGAGTCGTGCAAACAGGTAGTAGTTGGGTGCAGTCCCGAAGCACTTGGAGGCAGTGACGGTTAGACATGATTCGTCTCTCCCGGTATTGGGGGTTGATATCGCGCTGTGTCTAGGAGAGCCATTACACATAGTCGTCCCTGGCCAGGGCAAGCGAGATATACTTGTAGGTTTCCAGTGTTATCTCAGGGTGTTCTGGGCTACACTCCGACACGACTTGTACCGCTATTAGGGGACTGACGTTTGCCACCCCCTAGGCCCGCCATGCGATATTCTTAGAACAACAGACCGGACTGTACGGAGATTGTCACATTCAGGCTCAGTAGGAGGTCGGATGGGTTTACCTCATCGGCCTTCTTATCGACATCTACCTGGGGACCGTTACGTACAGCTAGTGCCGCTTGCGGTCTGTGGTTAAACCCACTGCCAGCGTAGTGTCGAGTCTTTAGAGTCCCACACAGAGAGTTTCCCTGCACTGAGTGAAAGGTGTAGAGGCCGTATGGTTTTACGGCAGGGCTACGATCACTTACGTACACTTTTGTGCGTATGCTGTTCGGGCAGGCAATACTAGTGGGCTTTGGTTTAAGCCGGATCCTAGTATTGCACGGATGGATTTGTTTTGTCTTCTGTGCATTCGCATTCTACGGAATGCGGATGCGGGTGTGTATGTACAGTTGTGAGGAGCGAAGAGGAAGGAGGTGCCTCATTAGGGTTTTGACAGTTGATTCGGTCGAAACCATAATGAGGCGGACTCATTAGGGTTTTGGCAGTTCATTCGGTCAAAACCATTATGAGCCGGGGACATTGTTTACTAATCTTTTTTAGTGATAATTATGTGATGGCTAATTGCTTTGACCATTTGACCATACTTGACTTTGTTGACCATTTGACCAAAGTTGACTTGGACCTTCATGAGAGATCTAGAGTTTTCTTTGGTTTTTCTTTTTATTCTTTGGGTTATGAAAATGGTCAAGTCATTAGTAGCCATCAACTTTATCATGAAAGGATTAGTAATGATGATATTTGTGTATTATTGCAACCATGGTTCATTCTCTCTAGCTCATAATTCATTTCTCATTCTCTCTCTTGAAAAAGAAATGAGAAAGCTCCATGGTTGCTAGCTTCTTCTTCCTCCTCTTGATTCTTCCTTTGATCTCATGTGTTGAGAGAAAAAGGATCCAAATAGAAAAACACATCCATCTACTACTTCTACACAACCTAGGACATCAAGCCTAGAGATCTTGTTGCCCTAGTTGCCTCGGCTCGAGGTAGAGCTCGGAGTACAACTCTCGGGTGGATCGTCTTCGACTCAAGAAGGCCGCGGAGGTGATCAAGATCCAGATCGACCCTCGGAGCGTGGATGGACGAGCAGGACAACAGAATGAAGACCCGAAGGACCGGTGTCGTGAGGTATAATCTCTATGGCATAGTAGATAGCACCTCTAGTAGTTTGCTAGTTTGTAGTTTAGCAAAGATCCTTCTTTTAGTCCATGTTGTCTTTGCGCCAAAAATTATTTTTCGCCGTTTTCACCTCCCCGTAAGAGCCGGGGTGAGCAACATGGACTTACAGTTTAGAGATCTGGGATGACCCGAGACCATTGTAAAAGAAGTTCCCTTGACCATGAAACGTGCATGCAACCATGAACCACCCCCTGAAACCTGAGCTCCTCCCCCCACTACATGTCTGCAGATTTAATCCCCCAGGCCGCAATTTACGGCCTGGTCATGGAAAAAATGGGTGAGTTTTGGTTGGTAGTTCCCCTATGTTATATCTAGACTAACCCTATATGCAAAATCCCTTAGTTTGCCCTATAGTGAAATCTGGGAGTGGTTTTCCTAGATTGTTGTTTTCGTGTTTTGAGATTCTGAAACTTGGATTTTGGTATTTGATATTGTTTTGGGTTGTTTGGCGTTTGTACGTCAACAACAAGGGTTGTTTGGTTTATTTTGTACGCGTAAGCTATAGGTTCTAATCTATAAGCAATGCGCGTGCCGTATTGGATTTCAGAACTTGATGTTAATAGCGATTTCGATTGTGTATCCTTGTAGGTACCCTTACGTGGATTACGAAGCGACGGAGTGTGGCGTCATCGACTTCAGCGAGCAAGGACCAGGTGAGTAGATCTATATCTATGGGGGAAGTCGGGTGGATGGCGTATAGCACCCCCACAAATATTAAATGGAAACCGATCTATAGGATATAGTCGTTGAAACCTAGATTAGGAAACTAGAAATATAGTTTAAAAGATAGTTAGTGATAATAGTAATGATAGAATATATATATTGAGGTAGGAGAAAGATTTAGGGATATGAAAAGTGAAAGCGAATTACAACTTATAGATAGGTAATTACACTAGAATAAGCTTTGAGTTTAGCGTAACATGAAACTAGTTTAATAAAGTAGAATGTATATATATAAAAGAAAACAACGATGTAATATGATAGCTTGATGATATGTTGGTACGGATACGAGTCGATATGTGATAATTGATACCTTTGCCGGTTCCATAATCTGAGATTGATACGGATGGACCAGAGGGATAGGTATATATATGGATAATGTTGTGAATCTAGAGAGTTATGCCGTACGAGACGTTAGGTCCGTACCCTCTTTGTCATATAGGTTGTTAGGATCCCAAATTGATTAAGGACGCCGTACGATGATTTACCGTACGTGACGAGTTAATAGATGATTGATCCTTACCCTTGACTAGAGGAGGCCGATTGATAGATTCACCGACTCGGTCATGTTAGATACGTATACCTTTTACCTTTTGGCTGCCGATTTACTTTATGCTACATTCATGTCATTACCATTGCATTTCATATATCTGTGCTAGTACACCTGCACCATTATCGATGATGCGTATGTCACACTTACACAGATTTGCCGGCTCACACAATTCTTCATCGATAATTGCCATGTCATTACAAAGTAGAATTGATGCATCATGATATGACTCTTTGCTTAATTTACTTACTATAGTTGCATATACACTTTTATACGATGTTGCATTTGACCTTGGAGATATTAGGAACCGCAGTATATATTTTAAAACTGGATTCATTTTAAAAGAGAGGTTTTCCTTTGATATGTGCATATTACTGTCCCATGTTGCATTATATACAGATATGCTTATATTTCTATTATATGACGTATACATTATGCTTTATGATTATACGCATTGAGATATGCTGTTTTCATGAGATTTCTGAATTTGAGAACCGTGGTTATTTCAAATGAAAGTATGTATTGTTTTAAAAACCCGGTATCTCTTGATATGATATTTGTATAGTCCACCATGAGTTTTCTCGGCTCTTGAGCGATATCATACACCCGATTCGAGGAGGAGGAGGAACCGTCTGCGGGTGCATGGTGGACCCGGTATGGTACCCTGGGGCGAGAAGGTCGCAGATGATGGCGTTAAGCCCGGTAGAGGGACCACTACCTACCGGTGATAGTATTTGGATCTGGCGGTTATCCGATGGATACCGACCGGAGTCATGAGATGGATACATGCCAGTCCGGATAGCCGGAGCCTGAGATATAAGGATTTACGTGTCGATGCTGGACACGGGTTTCATGATATTTCGAGTGTCGGTGTTGGACACTCAGATTACATGTTTTGGTGTGTCAATGATGGACACACACATTCTTGATATCCTCATATATTTATATGCATATTCTATTACGATGTTTCGAATGGACGAGATCCACATGTATATTGACATTTATTATATTATTGGATGATATCCACTTGCATACTTGCGTTTATTTACTGTTTGCACATATTCAGATACAGCCACCCTAGATATCATAGTATTACCTTTATGATATAGTTGACCTAGGATATCGTTATTTTATTCGATTTCTACCTGTTGATGTTTTCTACTCATGAGTTGGCAACTCACCCCCGTTGTGCCACAGTTCTTGCAGGTTGACCGCATGGATCGGTAGCGGCATCTTTTGCGCACAGTTGCTTTCGGATGATTTGCTTTGGTAGGTGGTACACATCGGATCGTGCTACTATTGTATTTATTATTCCTGTTGTATCTAGTCGACTCCATCAATCAAAACTAGTACTTGTATAAATAGTAAGACTTAGAAAGACTTGTAGTTGCGAGACTTGAGCGATGGGTTTTATGTTCGCTTTTGGGTTGATGTCTTGCTTATTTCATTACCTTTGTGTTGATCTTCGCCGATTGGGCGTCGTATACTTGTTATATTACTTGCGTGGTTGTGATCCTCCATTTGGCGAAGAGCTAGCTCCCGCTTGGGGATGCCTTTTATATTATCATGTATTTGTGGTTTTGGATCAAAATATACAAGGATGTGCTCTCCAAATTTTTACAAGACGAACATGTTTTACAATAGTAAGATAAACTTGCATTTTCATGTTCCCTTTTCCTTGCATGTAAGAAAACATTTTTCTTCATTATACCTTATTTCAAAACTGCAACTCTTTTATTTCTTAAAAAGGTTTAGATTTCTGTGGTTCAGCTTACTTGGATTACGTTACGCCTTTAGACGTTGCGTGATTTAAGTGCTGGTCACGAGCTAATATTTCGGATCGTGACACTTTATCCGTAGGGGCAAAGCACTGCCCTTACAGATATATTCGTAGGGGCTAGAAAATTAACCGTAGGTGCAATGGCCGCAGGTGCAAGTCTTCGTCCTGAACATGCCCCTACGGAGTAAAAATTGACCTTACGGTTTCATGCATAGGGGACTATGTACCTACGGTGTATGCCGTAGGGGCAAAATATTTATTTAATTTAGTGGTTTATAAAATAAAATACTTGCCCCTCCGGTGCTATCCGTAGGGGCAACTTACATCCCCTACGGATTTATCCGTAGGTCCAGATATAAGCCCCTACGGATATATCCGTAGGGGAAGTGTAACGCTTATCACAGTAGGTCCATAGGGGCAAAATATCAGTTATCCTGATATTTTGTCTCTACGGATAAATATGTAGGGGCAAACTGTGGACCTACGGATTAATCCGTAGTTGCAACAGATGGCCCTACGGATTAATTCGTAGGGACATAATATCAGGGTTTTTAAAAAAAAAAAGGGCTTCGTGTTTTTAGCCCGCCCTGTGCACAATAATATATACATCATATAACTAAATACAAAAATATTCATAATCAACATCTCACGCATAATATATAAAATAAATAGACAAACAGAATACGATATCAGGATAAATCATCGTGAACAAGCAAACAACCACCAACCATTATCGTCCAAAATTTATACAATATGTATCAGATACATATATACATTCTCAAAAATATAAATAAAGCTACCCTAGCTCGGTCCAGCTCCTCCACCTCTGATAATCGACGTAATCTGGCGCATCTGCTCCTCGGTGCAGCCCCAAGTCGTCAGAAACTCGACCAATGAAGGAGTGGACCGTGAAAGAGTTTGAGTGGGCTGTGGAGCTGTAGGGGTGGTCTGCGCAACCACAATCGAGGTAGTGGCTTGTGGAGCCGCAGCCGAAGGAGATGCATGTGGAGCCGCAGCCGAAGTACCCTGTCGCATCTGTTCAATTTTGTGTGTAATAAACGAGTAAGAACTGTGTATTAGTCGAATTAGTTTCATTATCAGGTTATTGCGAAACCCCAATTTAAAATTAATCAAATTTAAGTCTACAACTAAATAAGCTCAGGCTACTAATATTGGATATGTTACTATCTAAAATATGATATAATATTTTACTATTAAGTAGTATACATATCATCATCTCCTTCAACTCCAGGACGGTGGTCTTTAAGGTGGCAACATCTTGCTCTAGACGTCGCTCATGGGGGGTAAGGGAAGTAACCACCGGAGTAGAGTCCAACCTCATATAAGCCCTGCTAGGACCCAGTCCCCGGCCTCTCTCCCAACCTCCGTGGTGCCCTTCGTGTGCGGCGTCTAGAACTTGGGTCAGCAGCATCGGATCGTTCTGTCCAGTAAAATCGATCCTTGATATCTCCGCCTGCTCCACCACCCGCTCCTATACCCACATTAACCATTAAAATATAAGTATATCATTTAAATTTGAACTTTTCAAAACAAAAATTTCAAACCTGTTAGAATAAATATTAACACTTACGCTATACTCCTGGGTAGCGGTGTTGGGGAATCGAAGCTCGCCCGTGGAAGGATCTGTCGAGGTGCTGTGGACGGCAAGATATGCGGACAGCACGCTCGGTGTACCACCCTGCGCCAGGATCTGATCTCTCTGCAATTCGCAAAAAAATTACGTATATTATAAAATAACTCTTAATATTACATTATATCACAGTAGCTCTATTGTAATTTACCGATAACTCCATGGCACGAGTAATATTCCTCGAGCCACCTGTATAAGTGGGGCGACCCCTCTTCGCCGACTTCCTATTCTCTTTATTTTGATCGGCCTGTTTCTACACAACACATTCAGATTTATTTTTCTAATTAAGCAACACAAAAAAATAAATTATATACTAAATAATGAATTACATTTAAAATACAAACCTGTTTGCGCTGAGAGTCGAAATATTGGCACAAGAGATGCCATGTATCTACGGCGACTCTCGCAGAGGCCGGAGTATGTAGGAGAGCCGCTCTCTCTGCCTCGTGGGTCGCCATCCACAGGGAATAGCAGTCGATCTTCAGCTCGTTCCTATTGTATCGAACCTTTGATTGCATGTTCTTCATCAGGCCATGGTACAGAGCGTGAAGATCGAGCACTCTCTCAGGGTGATCAGGGTCGGGTACAGGCTGAAAGTCGTAATCCAACTGCAAATACAAAAAAACCGATGTTATTAAATTGCAAGTGTTAAATAATAATAAATATATTGGGTAAGTCAAATGAAACTATATATTAATACCCGAGCCTGATCTCAGAAGAGGGCAAATGAGCGCTGGTGCTGGTCGCCCCACTCAACGTGAAGTGGATACTTCTTCACGAGGCGGCTCTCATCCCCATATACCGACCGAACCTCTCGGCATAATCGCCGGTATAGCGATAATCAGGGGTAAAGAAGAGGGGGAATGCTGCCTCCCCCTAACTCTGTCAGGCCTCAGCCTGTGGGACTGATTCGGGCCTCGAGTCCCCCTCTCGGGATGGGGATACCCTGCATCTACAAGAAATATCAAGACAATCAATATTAAGACAAAGTTGTATTAAGAAATCAAGGTTTAACGAAAATTGAAGTGTGATATATACCTCCGGTGACAGACGCACGAGCCTGGGCCAGGGCAGCAGCACGAGCGGGACGATAGTTCCTCCGGTGAGGAACAGCCGGTGACTCGGACGTGGACGCATCTCCAACTAGAAAATAAACATCGATAAAATTACATGAAGTTCATGTTTATTCTTAAAGGATATGTAAAATGAATAAATATTTTATATTTATTCATACAAACCTGCAGACTGAGCGGAGGGTATGGAAGTGACAGGAGTGGCTCCTGCACCAGACGTGGACGCACCACCTATAATTAGATAATAAACATTGACTATATAAGTAATTGTAAAAAGAATGTGTATATCAATAATATAACATTCTAAATCAACATGTATACACTATAGGATATATAAACATATCCGCAGGTGCGGTGGTGGCCTTTACCCGAGATGTAAGTACGTAAGAGCAAAAAGAATGTATGTACATTTATGATATAGTATTCTAAATCAATATACATTCACTATACGATATATAAACATACCTGGAGGTACGGGAGTGGCATCTGTCCCTGATGTGGACGCACCACCAACAGTTAGACAATCAAACATTGACTATGTAAGTAATTTTGACATGAATATGCATGTATATCTATAATATTACATTCAAAATAAATATGCGTGCAATATACCTGGAGGTGTAGCAAAGTCCACACGGAAGGAGGTATCCGAAGGGGTTTCCGATCGAGGTGCAAGACCGGCCCTCTGAAGCTCCCTACGCAGCTCTCCGGGCAGAAAAACCGCTATGCCTCTGCCTCTACCGGTGCCGCGGCTGGAGCTTATGCCACCCCACGCTGCTCCCGTCATCGTCATCAAATATAGATAAAACGGTTCATGGACGCATTATACAATCATTACATATGCATGCTATATTTGTATAGATTGTAAAATGTGAAGTAATAACATAACATTACTGATAACCTTTTTCGTTTCGTGGACGCATTAGACATATCTACTTGGATTTCATCATCGATATCATTTCTAACCCACGTAACTTCATGATCAGCCGAAACAACCCATCTTTCGAAACAGACGGTCGGAGCACTCTAAGTCTTCTCTCTTCTTCATCTTCATCGCTGTCCTCGAATTCTGGGACATCATAAATATCCCTGGGTTTCCAACGGCATACGACACTCCATCCCGGATGCTTCAAACACTGTGAGTAGTATACTTGGAACGCTTGGTTCAGAAACATAAACGGATCGTCCTGACCGTAAAATCGAAGTGTGTTCACACTGGTCAATCCATATTCATCTTTCCAAGTCCCGAGATTGCTTCTCCACTTATCCGTATCGGTTCGTGTAACGTACGAAGTACACTAAAATATATAAAACGGTTCTGATCGTCCGGGATATTGGATGCCAAGTATACAATTTAAGTATCCATAATAAATTACACCATCCGATCCTACCGTCGCAATCCCACTATTCTGAGTGGTTCTAGATGTTTCTATGTCCTTAACTTCGAATTTGTATCCAAGAACACCGAATCCTTTATAATATGCAACCTCCATACTAGGAAACTGAGCTAAACATCTTGAATCACTCTCTAATGATGCAGACAAGTTCGGATCGTGGATTTAACAAAACAAATTTTACGACAAATACATAACGTTATAAGTTTAGATTAAAACTGGTAGCAATAACATGTTATTCGAATAACTT
Source organism: Agapanthus africanus (assembly GCA_030015575.1). NCBI lineage: Eukaryota > Viridiplantae > Streptophyta > Magnoliopsida > Asparagales > Amaryllidaceae > Agapanthus > Agapanthus africanus. The sequence continues at coordinate 204,616,588 of CM057341.1, read as the reverse complement.
ACATGATTTGCAACCCAATCGCAAAAATTATCCTGATGATATTTTTTCAATCGTTCATCGTTCCAATCAGGATGCCCCTCACGTACCTCGTTAAAATGAATTTTGTTCTTAACAATAAATTATGACATTAATATTATATCATTTCATACACACACAAACATAAATATAACAATTAATCCAAAAAACTTACTCTTTAATTTTTTCAAGACATGCGCTATTGAGAAGGATAAACCGGTATATCTTGTTGATAAACATAATGTCTACCCTCTTATAATCAGTTTTACTATATGGCCCGTCCTGAATTTTTGGAGGCTGGTTAAGTCTCGCTCAATGTTCTCGTCCAGATAGCGGGAATAAAATGTGGTTGCTTCATCTGGAAGATAACCTTGCATGATAGAACCCTCTGGTCGATTTCTATTCCGTATATACTTTTTAGAGTGTAGAGGTACCTAAAGAAAAATATGTTAAATAAATAAATACGGACATACATGACAACAATAATTTTACAAATTGCGCGAAACGAAAAATTCCACGTACCTTTCGACGGGATACATCCATCGATATTGTACCGGTCCGGCTAACTTAGCCTTAGTTGCAAGATGAATCGTCAGGTGTATTATGATATCGAAGAATGACGGTGGGAAAATACTCTCAAACTTGCAAAGTATCAACGAAATAGAATTTTTCTAGTTTCTCCAGCGTCACAACATCCAGTGTTTTAGCGCATAATTCTCTGAAAAAACAACATAGATCATTGATTACTAGACCAACCGATTCGGGAAGGAAAATCCTGAGGGATAATGGGAGAAGGTGCTCCATAATAACATGGTGATCATGACTTTTCAGTCCATCGATCTTGCCTTTCACAATTTTTATCTTCTTGCTAAATGATCCTGAGAAACCTGTGGTAACTTTCAAATCATGCAACACCTACAGGAATCTTTTATTCTCCGGTTGTGACATATGATACGTGGCATTGGGAAGTACAAACTTGCCTGGTTTATCCGCTATCGGTTTAGGATGCAATTCACTTCTAATTTCCCAGACCCGTAGATCCATCCGAGCATTGAGGTTGTCTTTCGATTTCCTGTCTTTACAAAGAAGCAAGTTGAGTACGTGCTCAGATACTCCCTTCTCTATGTGCATGACGTCCAAACAATAATGCACTTAATTTGTTGACCAGTACGGAAGTTCGAAAAAAATGCTTAACTTGTTCCAGAATGGTGGTTTGACCTGTTTTATTGGATCCATCCTGAAAGTCATATTATTGTAACCATCCCAATGAGAAGTCACGTCCTCTCTGGACAATGGGGATGGAGGTCCAAGAAACTCTTGATGACCATCAAAGTGAACAGCGTCTAACCTGTAGGGGTGGTCTAGAGGCAGGAAACGTCGATGGCCGTAATAAGAAACCTTCCTGCTAAAATTCAAGAATTTCGATATTGTATGTTGATGGCAATAAGGACATGCTTTGCGACCATGTACGGACCAACCTGATAGTATTCCATACGCAGGAAAGTCATTAATTGTCCACATTAAAACTGCACGCATTATGAAGGTTGTATTTGTGTTTGCATCGTAAGTCTCTACACCATCAATGAATAAAGATTTTAACTCCTCGATCAGAGGTCGAAGATAGACGTCGATATTGTTTCCTGGTGAGTTTGGTTCGTCGATAAGAAGATGCATCATAAAGTATGATTGGTCCATAACCAACCAAGGTGACAGATTATAAATTATCATTATAACGGGCCATGTGCTGTGGCTTCCAGCCATATAGTTGAATGGACAGAAGCCATCACTACCGAGTCCGAGCCTGACAATGCGAGAATCGCTACTGAATATTTTCTGCCTCCTATCGAAATCCTTCCATGCGGTAAATCTCTTGGATGACTCATTTTTCCATCTTCATTTAGAGGAGCACGGTGATGCCAAATCATTGCCTCGGCTATTTTCTTGCATCTGAATAGCCTCTGCAGCCTCTATCTTATGGGAAAGTATCGTGCTATCTTGATAGGTATATCGGGCTTCTTATCAGAATCTTTCGGCTTATACTTGGCCTCTTCGCATTTTGGACACTTTTTCAAATCTGAATTCTCTTTCCGGTACAACACGCAATTTTTAGGACATGCTTGAATCTTCTCACACTTCAGACCCAAATCAGACATCATCTTCTGGGCTCAGTACCAGCTGTCGGGCACGTTATTTCCCGGGGGCATAGAATCTTTCAAGAACGAAAGAAGCATTGTGAATGACTTGTTTCTCCATCCATTTAGGCACTTAATCTGGAAAAGTTGGATGAACCATGAGAGGGTGGAATATTTTGCATTCTCATAAATTGGTTTTCTAGCATCATTCATGAAATTTTCATATTTATCCACACGCGGTCCTTGACCGGAAGGAATATCATCTTCAGTACGAATAGATTCACCTAGGGTAGCCTCTACCATATCCTCCATTTCTTCTTCTGGAAAGAAATTACCGTCTTCTTCTTCTGCCGCATTACCGTCTTCTCCTTCTGCCGCATTACCGTCTTCTCCTTCTTTTTCTGCCGCATTACCGTCTTCTCCTTCTTCTTCTGCCGCATTACCGTCTTCTTCTTCTTCTTCCCCGTGATATAGCCAAGTTGTATAAAGTCTAATAAAACCATGTTTAACTATATGAAGCTCTGCAAATTCTACATTCTTCCAGTACTTATTCCCACATCTATCACACGAGCAGAGAATCTTCTCTAGCACAATCTTATTATGTGCGCATGCAAATTCAATAAAAGAAGCAACTCCTGCGACAAACTTAGGTTGTATACGTTGTTGCCAATCCACATACATCCAGTCCCTAACTCTGATATACTCATGGGGGATAGAGAGAGGAGATAGGGGGAGAGAGAAAGAGAGAGACGGGGAGAGAGAGAGGAGAGAGATCGAGAGAGGAGAGATAATTGGGAGGAGAGAGAAAGAAAGCGAGAGAGAGAGAGAGAAGGTGGGGCCCACTAGGTTAAGAGGATATGATTGGCTGGGAAGGATTTCATTTGGTTTAGGAATAGATTTTAAAAGATTTAGTAATAGGAAAAATATTAGATGGTTAAATTTAAATATACGATAGTTTAAAAATAATATATTAAAAATTGGGTTTTGGCGCAAAGTAAAATATTTCCAAATTGCGCCCGGGTCGGGTCCAAAAATTCGAAATTGAAATAAAAAATTTTTAGGCGAGATCCAAAATTTAAAATGAAGTATTTTACAGTCAAAAAGCATACCCCCAAGACGGACACACATACGTGCGCGTAGCCGTCCAAACTCGCCCGTTTCACTGAACGGGACGAGAACACGATGCACGGACGCTACAACAGGGTTAGGGGTGCCAAGCAGGCCATGACAAATATTTTTAATTTTATTTTAGATGCCTTAAAAAAATTGTTATATGCAGAAGTGAATTGCCGGGTAAAAATTTATACTAGCAACAGTCAAATAGGATTAATGAAATAAATACCATATACCATTCATACGGTAATAGAAACCAGTAGCATTGGGCTCGGGTGTTACAACTACATGTAAACTGAAGAGACACAGAATAAACAAACACGTGAACTGGGATATATGAGATGACGGGGACACATGGCGCAAATATGGAGCTCCCCCACCGGTTTCCGACCGGCGAAACCATTGCTAAAACCGGCACCACCGGGGCCCCGTTGGAAATGGTCCCCGTCTTTTCACCCGAGCACCTCTTCAGCTACCTCACTAACCCCATATTGTTTATTTGCTCTGCATTCATCCAGAGAGCAATAAAACACCATTTAATCCCATTTTATTGCAATTTTTAATGTATTCTTTCATCCCCTAAACCCTAATTTCCCCTATAAATACCACACCATATTTCACCCTCCTCACTCAAAAATTCTCTGTTAAAACTCTCAAAAATTCTCAAGTCCCTTTAGTGTGCAAGTGGAGTTAGCGAAGGACGAAGTTCCGGCGACGTTCCAAGGAGTTTCCGGCAACGAAACGACGCCGTGAGACCTTCCGTAGCTTCATATCTCTCTCCTCTAGTTCAAAAGCCAGTAAGTCCCCTCTCCCCCTCTCTTCTCCTATTATAAAAATTTCTATTTCTAAAACATGACGGAAGCGGAGTTAATCTGAGTTCCGATTCGGTTTTTCTTTAAAACTTCATTTTTCTTAATCAAAAAAATACCATACTCTCATATATTGTTTAAAAAACATTAAAAAACACTTTAAAATAAGTTTCTTCTCAAAATATTCGTTTATGCAATTTTTATTGTATTTTTACGGTAAAATACCACATACTTCATTTACGACATAAAACAACAAAAAACTTTTATTACCATTAGATAACTCACGAGATAATGATCTATCTCATCACAACACACATCCTTGACATAACACGATGAAAGTTTGGGACGTTAGTTATGGGATAATACGACATTACAAATAAATAACATCAACTTATAAAACCATTTCTTTAAAAAGATGTACTAAACAATTCCTTACAATTGCGCCTCTACAACCCACTTTTGGGGACACCGTTCGGGATGGTGCGGGTTATCGCACATCCTTGGGCCTAGTAGAGCGAGATGCAGACCTCCGAAAGGAGCATTCGATCTCGATGGAATTTTAATGCATTTTTCTTTAGGAAATGAGATTTCTATAAGAAAATAAATAAAATTTATTTTCATTAAATATATATATATATATATCTATCATCAAAATATCTATTTTAATTATATTATATAAATATTCTAAGTTTTCCAAGTCAAAGGAATCACCATTATATGAAAATACCATCAAAACACAAAACAATTCCAATATTTCAATAAAATACCCTATACTATGAAAATTAGATCTTACTCACTAGAAATTTCACTTTTATAAAATATACTTCTATGAAAACCCTAAAGACGATAATTAAATTCTTGAGGTGTATTTTGAAATTATACCAAAATTATTTTTACATAAAACGCCCTCAAGTTATACTAAATTACAATAAGGACCCTAGTAAACATAGTTTTAAGAGGGACCAGTTCTCTTGAGCCTCGGGGAGCCGGAGAATATGGGTGCTTGCCTATCTAAGGTAGACAATCTAACAAACGGTGTTATCAACACGGTAATTGTCTTGGAAAAAGACACAAATCCTGCCGTCCATGTGCAGCAGTTATTGATAACATCCAAACTAATTCAGGATTTCAAATTCTTTTCAAAGTGTTCGACTTAGAATGAGTCTCAATCTAATCAATCTGACTTGAATATGATTCAAGTATAAACTACAATACAACATGAATCCATGAATCCGTCTATTCAATCTATATCAATCTATATTGACCGAACCGAACCATGGATATACTCCGTCTACATAACTCTCCATTTATATCTATTTCATTTACTGATATCATGGTTTCGGTAAGTCATCCATCTATATAATAATACAATACAATACAACGAGTATAATCAATACAATCAATACAAAAGACATCACGGGGTTTATAAGGGGTAGATTGGTACGGAAGGTGTTAAAAGTGGCACAAGATTATAACCATAATACACCTAACCTGAATATTTATTGCTGTTGTTCCGTGGCTGAACGGTTCCTTGTGCTCCGTATATCTTAGTCTCCGGAATAGTGGGACTCCTCTCGTATACACTGGGATTTTCTATACCAAGCTACAAATAACAGCGTTAACAATATAATCAAACATTATAAGATAGATTCTCCTTCTGTCTATTCTATCTCTACTCACCTTTGGGACTTACCGAGCAATTGTTCGCTGACGACATTCCTTTCTTCTTTCCTTGGAATGTTGTTAAGTGATTCGGACTCATTGGAGATCGAGCCCAGCATTGATGATTTGGAGCAGATACCATTTGACCCAGAGCTTTAGACACTTATACATATTTATTTCATTTATGTTATGCCATTATTTAGGCATCGCTTTCTACTCATGTATTTACATTTCAGTTGTACCTGTAAAAGAATGTTTAATAAATAAAGTTGATGTTCTTTACATTCCTGTCTGTTGTGTACTTTACTTTATATTGCTTAGTTACGCTTAGCGTATTTACTTCTGAGTAAATACGTATCGGGTCTCGCCGCGTCCTCTTTCCCTACATCGGGAAGCTGGGAGTGACAATTTTGATCGACAAAATTATCCGTATCATATTTCCAAAAACCCTGCTTGTTGTTTGAATTTTGAAGTTGTTCAAAAAGTATTTTAAACTTAAAAATATGTGCAGAGTTTTTCTAAGCCAAGAAATTTTTTTGAGCTTTCAGTCGGCAAAATGACTGCTAATTCGCGGTCATATAGCTCGTTTGGCCGTGGATCCGCGGCCAATTTGTAGCAAAAAGGCTCCAAATTTTTTCAGGGGTTCTTATTTCTGGAAATGTGATTTTTGTTATGTTTGGTTTCTGTCCAGATTTGTTTGTGTACTAATTTGTACATGGGGCATATGCGGAAAGTTTTAATTGATTGAAACTCTAAATTCTTGCTTTTCTGTGTATTTGTTTCTGCGACTGTGAATATCATTGAGCGGTATAACCCGACTGATTGCTATATGTACAATCAGACGGGTTTGCGAACATGATATTCACGTTGATATTCTGTATAGCACTGATGTTGAGAATGGATTGTCGTGATGGATAGCCTGTAGTGCAATAGTAGTTGTATAATTCAGATTCATTTGTATATTCATTATTGCGGGGCGAGCGTCCGACATGTGGACTGTCGTTCCTGTCGGATTGTATATTCTTTTATTGGGGCACGACCGGGTTGAGGTCGATATCACCGTTGTATATATATTTTCCTTTTTTTTTTTACTAGGATTACCCTGCGGTGGAGTGCTCGAATAGCCGGGTTCTAGAAGGCAACGGGTCCGCATCTCATGGCGTTGAGACGGAGGAGGTCTTGCTCTAGAACTGGCGAGCTGTTCGCCCTACTCGTAGGGGGTATAGGATGACCCATGGAGGGGTGCTCAAGTTACCGGATTCCGTGAAGTGCTGGGTGACCCATTCACTTTGTTGATTGGGATTGCCTCACTTCCAGGATTGGTGGGTAACTTGTCGTGCTCGTAGGGGTCTAGGTATTTCATTGCACAGGCTATCCACACGACCGGGAACGTCGGGTCTCATTTGCGGTTCAAATAAAACCCGAGGCTCCAAGATTATCCTCTATTCCATGTTGCTTATTGCTGTTCTGTGATATTGCTTATATCATGCCTGAGATGAATGGTTATATATATATATATATATATTCATATATACCAGTACATGTTGTATATGTTTTGCATCCGCGCTAGTCCTGCCCCCGCTCTGCCGATAGTTAAGTAACCTAACGGTGCATGACGGGGCCTCGTGGTGAATGCGGATGGTATATATGTTCATTTTATTTTCATTCTTTTCTGGTGTGTTAAGAATTAATTGATGGGACCGCATAAATTTTAATTAATGCAAGAAAAGAAACTTAAAAGATGTTGGAACAAGTTTCGAAAAACTATAGTCATATTCTTTTGCTTTGCATAGTGGTATTCGGTTAGGAATATCCAGCACCTCATTCGAGGAGGCAAGAGCCTAGATCCCTTCACGGGGAGTGATATCTTGAGCAAAAGTTTATGTTACTATAGATTACTCGATTTTCTTCAAAACCACTAGTTTTCAAAAGCAGTGTCTAAACCACTCCTTTTCAAAACTATTCGGTTTCTTCAACGATATCAAGTTCATTACGTTAAAAAAATTTCGCCAAAAACCATCCGTAGCCCTCCGTCATTTCCTATGAGTAGTACTCTGTATTCATGCTGCGTTTGTTGACCTTGTCAAGGTGTAATACGGTAACTGAGTGGTGCTTATTTGTAGCATATGATGCAATTAACTAGAACAGTCGCATAGCCTTGTTGACCTTGTTAAGGGCTTTTGTGACTGGGTCTAGGGTAATCAAGATAATGACGGGCTGAACTTGACTAACGATTTATGATTTGTTGACCTTGTCAAGGTCATAGGTCGTTAGGGGCAAAAACCACATCGGGAGTTTCAAATATACAGGAAACTTGCCAGTGTTGCATACCTTTTGGAGTGTGGTGACTAGAACGGCTTCCATCTAAGTTATCACACGATGATAGTTGGATCCCGATCCCACTGATGAGTAGGATTACTCTTGGGAGATATTTATCACTTCACAATTAGCTAACCTATTAGGTGTCTAGAAAAGTGTTAATGGGGCTACGCCTCTACGGAAACGAGGTTTATTTTAATTAGGTCCGTGCGAGAGCACAGAGAACCTCCCTCGGAGTACCAACACTCACCTGGCTGAACGGTTAGCGAACTTATGAGGTGCGAATGATCCCGACTAGTTTTCCATTTAAAGGTTTGAAGGAAAATTCGAGGAAACGGTAGGAGCCATCCTGATTAGATAAACTAATAACCAATCTGATCTTGCAAGAGCGCACACAGAATGTTTCTTTTATCTCTCTCCAGGTAGCAACCGTTTCACTCTCTAATCAAGATAATAAAATGTTTAACTTGACCGAACCAGCTTATTACACTGGGCAGGGGAACGTCGGTTCATCTCCAACTCATGAAAACTGTTACGCATATGGACAAGAAAAAGAGGACTGTAAGGAATTCCAGATAACTCTATTGAAGGAGAAGCATTCTAATGCGTCTTCTTCGGGTGTATTTGTTATTGAAAACTGTTTTTCGTTCAACTCTACCTTCTGGGTATTACATATTGGATCATGATCTCACATATGTAATTTATTACAAGGACTGAGAAAAAGTAGAATGGTTGGACCGGGTGATATGTCCCTCAGAATGGGGAACGTAACATAAGTTGATGCTACCGCCGTCAGTGAATATTACCTAGTAATGCCAAGCGTCAATACTATGATTTTGAACAATTGCTACTATATGCCTTCTATACTTTACAACATCATATCAGTTTCTTTACTTGATAAAGATGGATATAACTTTGTTCTAGATAGAAATATCATGAACATTTACCTAAATGAGATATTGGTTGCAGAAGGTACACTGTGTAATGGTATCTATGTTTTAAATCAAAATACAGTCTTCAATATACAAAACACATGCGGGAGGAAGAGTTCAGATACGAACGAAGCCTACTTGTAGCATTGTAGACTTGGTCATATCGGTGAGAAAAGACTAGGTAAGTTGCATAAGAATGGATATCTGAATTCATTCGAATTTTCATCTTATAAAACTTGCCAATCCTGTTTCAAAGGAAAGATGATTAAATCCCCGTTCACCGGACATGGAGAAAGAGCTACAGAGCTCTTGGGACTCATACACAGTGATGTATGTGGTCCGATGTCTATACATGTGAGGAGTGGGTTCTCGTACTTCATTACATTCACTGACGATCTCTCTAGGTTCGGATATGTGTTTCTTTTGAAATATAAATCTGAAGCTTTTGAGAAATTCAATGAATATAAGAACGAAGTAGAGAACCAGACTGGCAAAAGTATCAAGATCATTCAATTTGATCGAGAAGGTGAGTACTTAAGTACGGAATTCTGGGACTTTCTAAAATAGAATGGTATTCTCTCTCAACATACTCCTCCGTACACACCACAGCACAATAGTGTATCGGAGCGGAGGAACCATATCCTATTGGACATAGTTCGCTCCATGATGAGTAGCGCTGATCTGCCTCTTTCATTCTGGGGATATATGTCACGCCCCGCTTCCCAATGTATGGGAAGAGGACGCGGCGAGGCCGCTACGTATTTACTCAGAAATAAATACGTTAAGCGTAAATAAGCAATATAAAGTAAAGTACACAAGAGACAGAAATGTAAAAAACATCAACTTTATTTATTAAACATTCTTTTACAGGTACAACTGAAATATAAATACATGAGTAGAAAGCGATGCTTAAACAATGGCATAACAGAAATGAAATAAATATGTACAAGTGTCTAAAGCTCTGGGTCAAATGGTATCTGCTCCAAATCTTCAGTGCTGGGCTCGATCTCCAATGAGTCCGGATCACTTGACAACATTCCAAAGAAAGTAAAAAGGAATGTCGTCAGCGGACAATCGCTCGGTAAGTCCCAAAGGTGAGTAGAGATAGAATAGACAGAAAAGAATATAACTTATAATGTTTGATTATATTGTTAACGCTGTTGTTTGTAGCTTGGTACAGAAAATATCAGTGTATACGAGAGGAGTCCCACTATTCCGGAGACTAAGGTATACGGAGTACAAGGAACCGTTCAGCCACGGTACAACGGCAATGGATATTCAGGTTAGGTGTATTATGGTTACAGTCTCGTGCCACTTTTAACACCTTCCGTACCAATCTACCCCTTATGAACCCCGCGATGTCTTTTGTATTGATTGTACTGGTTGTATTGTATTGTATTGTTATATAGATGGATGACTTGCCGAAACTATGATATCAGTAAATGGAATGGATATAAATGGAGAGTCATGTAGATGGAGTATATCCATGGTTCGGTTCGGTCAATATAGATTGATATAGATTGAATAGACGGATTCATGGATTTATGTTGTTATATAGTTTTATACTTGAATCTCATTCAAGTCAGCTTGATTAGATTGAGACTCAGTCTGAGTCAAACGCTTTGAAAAGAACTTGAAATCCTGAATTAGTTTTGATGTTACCGGTAACTGCTGCACATGGACGGCAGGATTTGTGTCTTTTTCCAAGACAATTACTGTGTTGATAATACCGTTTGTTAAGTTGTCTACCTTAGATATACAAGCACCCATATTCTCCGGCTCCCTGAGGCTCAAGAGACTGGTCCCGCTTAAACCTATATTTACTAGGGTCCTTATTGCAATTTAGTATAACTTGATGGGTTTTATGTAAAAATAGTTTTGGTATAATTTCAAAATACACCTCAAGCATTTAATTATCGTCTTTAGGGTTTTCATAGATGTATATTTTATACAAGTTAAATTTCTAGTGAATAAAACCTAATTTCATAATATATGGTATTTTATTGAAATATTAGAATTATTTTGTATTTGGATGGTATTTTCATGTAATGGTGATTCCTTTCATTTAGAAAACTTGGAATATTTATATCATTAAAATATATATTTTGATAATAGATATATATATTTAATGAAAATAAATTATAGTTATTTTCATGTAGAAATCTCATTTTCTAAACAAAAATGCATAAAAATTCCATCGAGATCGAATGCTCCTTTCGGAGGTCTGCATGTCGCTCTAGTAGGCTCGAGAATGTGCGATAACCCGCACCATCCTGAACGGGATCCCCAAAAGTGGGTTGTGGAGGCGCAATTGTAAGGAATTGTTTAATACATCTTTTTAAAGAAATTGTTTTATATGTTGATGATATTTATTTGTAATTTCGTATTATCCCATAACTAATGTCCCAAACTTTCATCGTGCTATGTCAAGGAAGTGTGTTGTGATGAGGTAGGTCATTACCTCATGAGTTATCTAAAGGTAATATAAGTTTTGTTTTGTTTTATGTCGTAAATGAAGTATATAGTATTTTACCGTAAAAATACAAAAAAAATTGCATAAAGGAATATTTTGAGATGAAACTTGTTTTAAAGTGTTTTTTAATGTTTGTTAAACAATATATGAGAGTATGATATTTTGTTGATTAAGAAAAATGGAGTTTTAAAGAAAAACCAAATCGGAAGTCGGATTAACTCCGCTTCCGTCGGGTTTTAGAAATAGAGCTTTTTATAATAGGAGAAGAGAGGGGGAGAGAGGACTTACTGGCTTTTAAACTAGAGGAGAGAGATATGAAGCTACGGAAGGTCTCGGGGCGACGTTTCATCGCCGGAAACTCTTTGGAACATCGCCGGAACTTCGCCCTTCGCTAACTCCACTTTCACACTAAAGGGACTTGAGAATTTTTGAGAGTTTTGACAGGGAATTTCTGAGTGAGGAGGGATGAAATATGGTGCGATATTTATAGGGGAAATTAGGGTTTAGGGGGGTGAAAGAATGCATTAAAAATGGGATTAAATGGTGTTTTATTGCTCTCTGGATGAATGGAGAGCAAATAAACAATGTGGGGTTAGTGGTGTAGCTGAAGAGGTGCTCGGGTGAAAATATGGGGACCATTTTCAACGGGGGGCCCGGCGGTGCCAGTTTTAGCAATGGTTTCGCCGGTTGGAAACCGGTGGGGGAGCTCCATATTTGCGCCACGTGTCCGCGTCGTCTCATATACCCCAGTGCACGTGTTTGTTTATTCTGTGTCTCTTCAGTTTACGTGTAGTGCACGTGTAAACCCTTGGGCTTCTAAAAGATGAAAAGAAAATTAAATAAAAAGTTAATGTGGTTAGGGGGATTCGATCACAGGGGCTACGTCATAGCAGTGCAAGGCTTTACCAATGTGCTACAAGTACTTTCTTGTTGTTCTAAATTAAAATAAATACTTATAGTATACACAGGATTGCAAATACCCTAATTGTACATTAATTTTTAAACAATTTTCTGTACATTGAAATTGGAGTTGTTACAGTCTACCATCCTTACAAAAATTTCGTCCTCGAAATTTATAATTTATTTTAAGGACTCGTTTACAAATAAATGAGGATATCTTGTACGCATCTCATCTTTCCTTTCCCATGTTGATTCTCCTGGTGTGTCTTTTCTCCACATCACTTGAACCAAGTTGACTTCCTTGTTCTGAAGTGACTTCACCTTTCTATCCAGGATCTCAACAGGTTGTTGCTCACAAGATAAGTCTGGATATACAGTGTGCTCGGAATAATCAAGAATATAGCTGGGTTCACTCACATACCTTCTGAGTTGGGATATGTGGAACAATTTGTGCACTCCTTCCAATGAAGGTAGAAGTGCCAAGCGATAAGCCACTTCACCGACTCGTTCGAGTATATCGATCGGTCCAATGTACCTTGGACTAAGCTGACCCCGTCTTCCAAAACGGATCACTCTACGGTTCGGAGATATCTTCAGAAATACATGTTCTCCCGGTTGAAACTCCAAGTGACGGCGCTTTGCATCAGCCCAGTACTTCTGCCGATCTTGGGCTATGCGCATTCGTTCCCTGATAGTACGAACCACATCGTCAGTTGCTACTATCATCTCAGGTCCAAAGAGTACTCTATCTCCGATGTCATCCTAACTTAATGGTGATCGACACTTCCTTCCATATAGCGCTGCAAAAGGTGTCATTCCTATACTTGCTTGGTAGCTGTTGTTGTATGAAAACTCCACAAGATGTAGGTGATCTTCCCACGATCCTTCAAAGTCTAGCATACACGCTCTTAGAATATCTTCTAGGATCTGAATAGTTCGCTCAGACTGACCATCTATTTGTGGATGATAAGCCGTGCTGAAATTCAGACTTATTCCCAAGCTAGCTTGTAGACTTTGCCAAAATTGCGATCGGAATCTGGTGTCATGATCAGAGACAATATAGACCGGTACTCCATGTAATCTCACGATTTTTTGCATGAGTTCATGGGTATCAGAGATAGTACATTTTTGAAGATTTTAAATCTTACTTAGATTCTTACCTTCATGTACTTCTTTGCTAGTGCCTCAGTAGATTGGCCAACTCGAAATGGAATAAAGTGAGCCGACTTTGTGAGTCGATCCACAATAACCCATACCGCATCGTTACCCTTCGTGTTGCGAGGAAGAGCAGTCACGAAATCCATTGTGATGTGTTGCCACTTCCATTCTGGGATAGGTAACGGTTGAAGTAAACCAGCAGTCCTGTGATGTTCAGCCTTTTCTTGCTGACACACCAAGCATTTAACGACGCTTCTGGCTACTTCACGCTTCATTCCATACCACCAGTAATTTTGATGGAGATCTTTGTATATCTTTGTACCTCCAGGGTATACTGAACAAGGAGAGCTGCGAGCTTTTTTTATCAACTCTTCTCGCACAGAACCTTTAGGTATACACAATCTGCTGCCGTATCTCAAAGATCCATCTTCGTGGATGATGAAGTCTGTTCGAAGTCCACTTTCCACCTGTTCTCTGATCTTTTGCAACTTAGCATCACTTGCTTGAGCTTCTTTGATCTCATTGATAATGGTAGATTGAACTTATAAGTTCATCAAACTTGAAGCGTTACCTGGCATGACTACTTCAATCTTTATTTTATGCAAGTCTTGTTGAAGCTTCCACTGTACGGTGAGATTCAATGCTAATGGTTGGCGATTCAGAGCATCATGTAGTACATTCACCTTCCCAAGGTGATATTGCAGGTTGATGTCGAAATCCGCCATGAGTTCTAACCATCTTCTCTGCCGCATATTCAACTCTTTCTGAGTAAACATATATTTCAGACTCTTGTGATCTGTGTATATGTCCACTCGTTCACCAAGAAGATAGTGGTGCCAAATCTTAAGTGCAAAAATTACGGCCGTCAACTCCAAATCATGCATCGGATAATTGCGCTCATGAATCTTCAGCTGTCTTGAAGCATAAGCTACAACTTTACCGTGCTGATGTAGAACACATCCTAATCCCTTACCGGATGCATCGCAATGCACTACAAAACCTCCAGATTGGTCCGGTATAATGAGAATAGGTGCTGATGTCAATCTTGACTTGAGTTCTATGAAAGCTTGTTCGCATGCTTCTGACCACACGAATTCTTCATCTTTACGTGTGAGCTTGGTCAGGGGTGTTTCAATCTTTGAAAATCCTTCAATGAACCTTCTGTAATATCCAGCTAGACCCAGGAAACTTCGAATGTCTTTCACTGACTTTGGTGTCAGCCATTCGCTTATTGCTAAAACTTTAGCTGGATCTACAGAGATTCCATTGCCTGATACAATATGTCCAAGAAAACCAACTTGATCTAGCCAAAACTCGCATTTGTTGTATTTGGCGTAGAGTTGATGTTGTCGTAGAGTTTCCAGGACAATTCGTAGGTGTTCGGCATGTTCTTTCCGGCTCTTAGAATACTCCAGAATGTCTTCGATGAAAATGACAACAAACCTGTCTAGGTACTCACGGAAAACTTGATTCATTAGGTTCATGAATATAGACGGTGCATTGGTCACTCCGAATGGCATCACAAGAACTTTGTAATGACCATAGCGAGTTCTGAATGCCGTTTAATGGATATCAGATTCTTTGACCTTTACCTGATGGTAACCCGAACGAAGATCTAACTTGGAGAAAACACAAGATCCACTTAGCTGATCGAACAGATCGTCGATGCGCGGGAGTGGATACTTGTTCTTTATAGTTACATCGTTCAAGACTCTATAATCAATGCAAATTCGATATGAACCTTCCTTCTTCTAAACAAGCAGAACTAGCGATCCCCAACTTGAAGTGCTGGGACGAATCCATCCTTTCGCCAATAATTCTTCCAACTGAGTTCGGACTTCCTTCAAACCTTCCGGACTTAACTGATATGGTGCTTTGATCACCGGTTGTGCTCCTAGTATTAAATCAATGCTGAATTCAAGAGCTCGATCGGGAGGCAAACCTGATATGTCTTCAGGAAACACATCGTCGAACTCTCGAACTACTTCTGGCTTCGATCCTTCCTCCGCTTGAATTTCTGCAATCACTGCCTTCTTTGGTTTCGTCTTATATGTACTTGGCTCTAGGGTACGGTCTCCACTTTTGAAAAAGAAGACCATATGATCTGGAATCTTGAATACTACCCTCCTTTGACGACAGTCAATGGTGGCATAGAATGTTCTGAGCCAATCCATACCCAAGACGACATCGAGGTTCGGTATGTCCAGCACTTTGAAGTCAGCATAGAATTCTCTGCTGCAGACAACCACTGGACACAGATCGTATGCCATTACTGCCTTTAGAACGCCGTTCCCTGAACTGACATTCCAGCTGGATACGAGAGGTTTGACCGGAATCGCATGAGTTCGGACGAACCGTTGCGACATAAAGCAATGAAATACTTCAGTATCGAAGAGTGCTAGTGCAATAAGTGAGGCTACTAAGATTGTACCTAAATTATGTGGGATAGTTTTAGGTATAAGGAAAATGTAGGGATATGTATAGATGGAAAATAAAGCTTGATGGGGAAGTGTTACCAGTGATGACTTGGCCGGTGGCTTCAGCCTCTTCCA
This sequence comes from Agapanthus africanus, assembly GCA_030015575.1. Lineage (NCBI taxonomy): Eukaryota > Viridiplantae > Streptophyta > Magnoliopsida > Asparagales > Amaryllidaceae > Agapanthus > Agapanthus africanus. Next base: position 204,600,523 of record CM057341.1, on the reverse strand, counting down.
CGGTCATTATGAAAGCCTGTCGCCTCGGCACAATTCTCCTTACTGGAGGAGCATTCCTCTGTCCGTTCCTTGGTCCTTGAGGTACGTTCCGTTGAGCTTGATGGAACTGACGAGGAGGAGGTGCAGTCGGTCTACAAGGAGGTGGAGCAGGTAGTGCGAGTCGTAGAGCAGGTGCCTGGATGGCTGGGCGCTGCTGATAAGCAATTGCTGGCCTGGGTGCAGCATTTGGGTTGTGTCTATGAGGACAAGACCCGATGTCATGAGTAGCTGAGCCGCAGACTAAGCAAAGACGATTTGCACGCCGACAGACTTTCGCCAAATGTCCATCCTTCATGCAGTAGGTGCAAAAGGCTGGGTTGGGCCGATTGTTCGGTACTCCCGGTCTCCTGGGCACAAATGGTGGCCTTGAAGAGGCTCTTCCTGCCAACGGAGTGGCAGGGCGCTTCATCCCGGCAGATTGGGGTCTGCCCCTCATTTTCACCACTGCCTCATATCGGCGGGCAGCTTTCAGGGCCGACTCGTGGGTTGGGAAATCCGCTGTAGGTAAGACAACTTGGATTTCCGAATCCAACCTTTTCTGAAATCGTCTGGATCGGATCTCAGCAGTTGGTATCAAATGTGCCACGAACCTGTTAAGGTATTGTGTTATGCTGTGTAGTATGTGATATTTGAAAATTGAAATATTGAGACATATCTTACCGACTGAGTATGGTAAACTCAGCATCATACTCATCTACGGATTTGGTCCACATCGAACTCTGTTGTAGATGGATGAATTTTTGTTCCATGTCGAATCTGGCAGTCTCAGGGAAGTACTGCGCATTGAACATATCGTGAAAGTCTTCTATTCAATCGGTTGGTCAAGACGGCTTTCTTCCGCCTTCCACCAAACCCATGCATTGTCAGTGAGCTGCAACTTTGCAACTCGAACCCAGGCTATCTCTGGCACTTGTGCCGCTGCCAGATCATCTTCAATATTTTGAGCCCACTCCTCAGCTTCTAGAGGGATCTCTTTTCCTGAGAATCGCTTGGGGTGCAAAGTCCAGAATTGCTTTACCCCCGGGGGTTCCGCTTCCGGGCGGTTCATCAAAATAGCGGTCTGCTGCTGTTGTCCCTCCAGGAGGTTGCGGATCGCCTCAAGCAGTACCATATGCTCATTGATCGGAGCAGCGATGGTAGGTGTAAGAGGTAGAGGTGGTGGAGTGTTGTTGAAGTTGGTGCTAGTATTGTTTGGGGAATCCATAACCTTGAAAGAAAAATTTGGGTTAGGACAGATTCAAAATATATGAAATTGGAAGATTCGAAGAATATGTAAAGAATGTTTTTAGTTGCTGGTTCTTGTGCTATATTGCTTAGGACTTCATGCAGAATTAACCCGCACGTCCATACAGAACTGACATGCATGTCCATACAGAGCTGACCTGCATGGGCCGCCAACAAAACCTGTCACGCCCCGCTTCCCAGTGTACGGGAAGAGGATGAGGCGATGCCACTACGTATTTACTCAGAAGTAAATACGCTAAGCGTAGCTAAGCAATATAAATTAAAGTACACAAGAGACATGAATGTAAAGAGCGGCAACTTTATTTATTAAACATTCTTTTATAGGTACAACTGAGATGTAAATACATGAGTAGAAAGCGATGCCTAAACAATGGCATAACATAAATGAAATAAATATGTACAAGTGTCTAAAGCTCTGGGTCAAATGGTATCTGCTCCAAATCTTCAGTGCTGGGCTCGATCTCTAATGAGTCTGGATTACCTGACAACATTCCAAAGAAAGAAAAAAGAAATGTCGTCAGCAAACAATCTCTCGGTAAGTCCCAAAGGTGAGTAGAGATAGAATAGACAGAAAAGAATATAACTTATAATGTTTGATTATATTGTTAACGCTGTTGTTTGTAGCTTCGTAAAGAAAACGCCAGTGTATATGAGAGGAGTCTCACTATTCTTGAGACTAAGGTATACGGAGCACAAGGAACCGTTCAGCCACGGTACAACGGCAATGTATATTCAGATTAGGTGTATTATGGTTACAGTCTCGTGCCACTTTTAACACCTTCCGTACCAATCTACCCTTTATAAACCACGCGATGTCTTTTGTATTGATTGTATTGATTGTACTGGTTGTATTGTATTGTATTGTTATATAGATGGATGACTTGCCGAAATCATGATATCAGTTAATGGAATGGATATAAATGGAGAGTCATGTAGACGGAGTATATCCATGGTTCGGTTCGGTCAATATAAATTGATATAGATTGAATAGACGGATTCATGGATTCATGTTGTAATGTAGTTTTATACTTGAATCTCATTCAAGTTAGCTTGATTAGATTGAGACTCAGTCTGAGTCAGACACTTTGAAAAGAACTTGAAATCCTGAATTAGTTTTGATGTTATCGGTAACTGCTGCATATGTACGGCAGGATTTATGTCTTTTTCCAAGACAATTACCGTGTTGATAACACCGTTTGTTAGATTGTATACCTTAGATAGGCAAGCATCCATATTCTCTGGCTCCCTGAGGCTCAAGAGTCTGGTCCCGCTTAAACCTATGTTTACTAGGGTCCTTATTGTAATTTAGTATAACTTAAGGGGCTTTATGTAAAAATAGTTTTAGTATAATTTCAAAATACACCTTAAGCATTTAATTATCGTTTTAAGGGTTTTCATAGATGTATATTTTATACAAGTGAAATTTCTAGTGAGTAAAACCTAATTTCATAATATATGGTATTTTATTGAAATATTGGAATTATTTTGTATTTGGATGGTATTTTCATGTAATGGTGATTCCTTTAGTTTAGAAAACTTGGAATATTTATATAAATAAAATAGTTATTTTGATAATAGATATATATATTTAATGAAAATAAATTATATTTATTTTCTTGTAGAAATCTCATTTTCTAAAGAAAAATGCATAAAAATTCCATCGAGATCGAATGCTCCTTTCGGAGGTCTGCATCTCGCTCTACTAGGACCGAGGATGTGCGATAACCCACACCATCCCGAACGGGATCCCCAAAAGTAGGTTGTAGAGGCGCAATTGCAAGGAATTGTTAAATACATATTTTTAAAGAAATGGTTTTATAAGTTGATGGTATTTATGTATAATGTCGTATTATCCCATAACTAATGTCCCAAACTTTCATCGTACTATGTCAAGGATGTGTGTTGTGATGAGGTAGGTCATTACCTCATCAGTTATCTAAAGGTAATACAAGTTTTATGTTGTTTTATGTCGTAAATGAAGTATATGGTATTTTACCGTAAAAATACAATAAAAATTACATAATGGAATATATTGAGATGAAACTTGTTTTAAATTGTTTGTTAATGTTTGTTAAATAATATATGAGAGTATGGTATTTTGTTGATTAAGAAAAATGGAGTTTTAAAGAAACACCGTATCGGAAGTCGGATTAACTCCGCTTCCGTCGGGTTTTAGAAATAGAACTTTTTATAATAGGAGAAGAGAGGGGGAGAGGGGACTTACTGTCTTTTGAACTAGAGGAGAGAGATATGAAGCTACGGAAGGCCTTGGGGCGTCGTTTCGTCGCCGAAAACTCCTTGGAACGTCGCCGGAACTTCGCCTTTCGCTAACTCCACTTGCACACTAAAGGGACTTGAGAATTTTTTAGAGTTTTGATAGGGAATTTCTGAGTGAGGAGGGATGAAATATGGTGTGGTATTATATGAGAAATTAGGGTTTAGGGGGTGAAAGAATGCATTAAAAATTGCATTAAAAATGGGATTAAATGGTGTTTTATTGCTCTCTGGATGAATGCAGTGCAAATAAACAATGTGGGGTTAGTAGGGTAGCTGAAGAGGTGCTCGGGGTGAAAAGATGGGGACCATTTCCAACGGGGGCCGAGCGGTGCCGGTTTTAGCAATGGTTTCGTCGGTTGGAAACCGGTGGGGGAGCTCCATATTTGCGCCACGTGTCCCCGTCGTCTCATATACCCCAGTGCACGTGTTTGTTTATTCTGTGTCTCTTCAGTTTACGTGTAGTGCACATGTAAACCCTTGGGCTTCTAAAAGATTAAAAGAAAATTAAATAAAAAGTTAATGTGGCTGGGGGGATTCGATCACAGGGGCTACGTCACAGCAGTGCAAGGCTTTACCAATGTGCTACAAGTACTTTCTTGCTGTTCTAAATTAAAACAAATACTTATAGTATACACAGGATTGCAATTACCGCAATTGTACATTAACTTTTAAACAATTTTCTGTACATTGAAATTTGAGTTGTTACAGTATGCGCTTCAAACAGCGGCACATCTGTTGAATCATGTTCCATTCAAATCAGTACCTAAAACACTATTTGAAATATGGAATGGAAAGAGACCATATCATAAAAGATTTAAGATATGGGGTTGTCAGGCTTACGTTAAAAAGAATAATCCGGACAAATTAGAGGCACAGTCAGTTCTATATAAGTTTGTGGGATATCCAAGAAATGGTTATGGATATCTATTATACCACACCGAGGAACAGAAGGTGTTTGTTGCTCCGCATACCGTTTTCTTAGAAATGGAGTTTCTTGCAAAAGAAACTAGTGGGAGTACGGTAGAACTGGAAGAAATTCCAGAAACACAAACTGCAACTGAACAATTGGTAGAACTAGAGGATTCAATAATCCTAAACGAACCTCAGCCACTCCGCAGATCTAGTAGGATTTCTCTTCCGCGTGAAATATACTACGGTTTTCTCATAGATGGGGATCGAGAGGATTGCATCTTGGAAGAAGATGATCCTACTAGTTATAAGGAGGCCATTAACAGTAGAGACTCTGTAAAATGGCTTGATGTTATGAAATCCGAAATGGAGTCCATGTACACCAACAAAGTTTGGACTTTGGATGTTGCTCCTCTTGGGGTAAAACCCGTTGGATGCAAGTGGATCTTCAAAAAGAAGATTGGTGCAGATGTACAAGTGGAAACCTATAAGGCTAGACTTATTGCAAAAGGTTTTCGTCAAAGACCAGGAGTGGACTATGATGAAACATTTTCTCCAGTGGTTATGCTGAAATCCATTCGGGTCCTACTTACCATTACTGCCTACCATGACTACGATATCTGGCAGATGGACGTAAAAACATCCTTTCTAAATGAAAGTTTAAAAGAGAGCGTTTATATGGATCAGCCGGAGGGATTCGTAGACAGTGGGAGCAGTGGGAAGATATGCAAGTTGCTTAAATCCATTTATGGATTAAAGCAGGTATCGCGAAGCTGGAATATCTATTTTGATGAGACTGTGAAGAAATTTGACTTCATCAAAAATGAAGATGAACCATGTATATACAAGAAGATTGTAGGGAGAACTGTCGTATTTCTCATCCTGTACATGGATGACATTCTCTTGATATGAGATGACATTTCTATGCTGCAATCGGTCAAGCTGTTTTTGTCACAAAAGTTCTCCATGAAGGACCTGGGTGATGCCTCCTACATTCTGGGGATTAAGATCTATAGAGATAGATCCAAGAGACTGTTGGAACTTTCACAGTCCAGATACATAGAGACCATACTAAAAAGATTTAGTATGGATGATTCCAAGCACGGTAATATACCCTCATTGCACAGAATCACCCTCTCCAAAGAGATGTCTCCCAAGACTGGTGAGGAGAGGGTTCGCATGAGCACTATGCCCTACACTTCGGCGATAGGATCTATAATATATGCAATGCTATATACCAGACTAGATGTAGCATACGCGCTTAGTGTGGTGAGCCGGTATCAGTTGAATTTGGATGAGAATCATTGGACAGCTGTGAAAAACATTCTCAAGTACATGAGAAGGACTAAGGAGATGTTCTTGGTATATGGTAATGGAGACCTTAAAGTCGAGTTTTTTACCGACTGAAGCTTTCAGAGTGACAAGGATGACAGCAAGTCTATCTCGGGTTTTGTGTTTACCTTCAATGGAGGGGCGGTGTGTTGGAAAAGCTCCAAACTGGACACCGTCGCAGACTCGACGATGGAGGCTGAATACATTGCTGCGAACGATGCCGCAAAAGAAGCGGTCTGGATGAAAATGTTTATTACTGAACTTGAGGTGGTTCCGTCCATTGTTGATCCAATACTTTTGTATTGTGATAACAATGGAGCTACAGCCTTAGTGAAAGAACCACAGTCCCATCAGAAGTCCAGACACATATTAAGGCGGTATCACCTGATCAGGGAGATCTTAGATCGCCGGGAGATCGAGGTCCGGAGAGTAGATACGAAAGACAACACGGCGGATCCATTTACCAAGGCCCTCCCTCAAGCGCAGTTCGAGCGAATTTTTGAGATGTTGGGTATGCGGTACGCCAACAACTGGCCTTAGAGAAAATGTTGGGTATTCAGTACGCCAATTACAGGCCTTAGTGCAAGTGGGAGATTGTTGGATATGTATGCCCTAGAGGCCTGTATTGTATAGGATGCTAGGGATATGTATGTATAGGACAATCTTGCTCAGTTTTATATATTATATTATTTGAGTTGTCTTTATCCTGATATGTGTAATTTTTTCTATTGATGATCTATATTGGTTGCACATATTGATAAAGACTCGATACAATAGTATACTACTATGGTTTAATTTTATCTTAACATGTGCATATGTTATACTCGATATAACATATGGCGGTTACATGTTGATAAAACCCATATGATTTTGCTTGACTACCGGCATTATGATGGCGATCATACTTGTGGGAGCTGGTTAGTCCATAAGCATATCCTTAAAGGTCCCAAGTCACAGGAGTATCGAGATCGAGCATCGATACTCCAGAGTAGACTTATGTATACGTTTCTAGATCCTGATGAAGGACGGTGTTTGGTCCTATAACCATTGGTGTGATCACCTAAGATTATATACAGGTGCTCCCTGGGGGTGAGTATACTGGACGGACTCGCCGAGAACCTCTAAATGGTATTAAGCCTATCGTTAGATAGTGGTTCTCAGGTGACATGAGTATAGGTTAGTCTTAGGACCTGAGGTCATCATTTTTCTCGTGTGAGTTCTCGCTATGCTTTGATCACTACCCTACCACGGCTCTACAGAGTCGTGCAAATAGGTTTTTGTTGGGTACAAACCCGAACCACATAGAGGCAGTGAGTGATTGTCAAGGATTCGTCTCTCCCGGTATTGGGAGTCGATATCGCACTGTGTCCGGTTGGCTAGAACCATAAGAGCTTGGCCAAGACAGTTGAGAACTACCGATGGTTAGATTAGTAGTTTCTCATAATGGTCCTGAGCCAAATCGACATGACTTATCAGTTCAGTAGAGGTCTGAAGTTTACCACCCCCTAGACCCGGTATACGATACTCTTAGACGAAGAGACCGGACTGTACAGAGATTATCACGGATAGGCTCAATATGGGTTCGGATGAGCTTGCTCGTCGGCCTTCTTTTCGATAGGTACCTGGGTAGCCATTACGTACAGCTAATGCCACTGACGTTTTTGTGATTAAACCCACTGCCAGTGTACTGTCGAGCCTTTAGAGTCCCACACAGAGAGTTTCTCTGATTCAGGCAAAATGATGTGGTGGCCGTATGTTTATACATGCAGGGTTTCGATCGAATGATAATACTAGCGGGCTTAAAATTAAGCCAGATTATTAAATCAAGTATTGATTTAATAATTTACGTGTACATATTTCGATATGTATATTTTAGTGTTATCCAGATTTTTCGATCGGACGATTGGTAATACTGGCGGGCTTAGAATTAAGCCGGTTCATTAAATCGGATGTTGATTTTATGCTAATATTATTTTAGTGGTATTGTTTTATCTCTTGTGTATTCGTATTTTGGTATAAATACGGGTATGTATATATAATAGAAAGTATTTTGTAGTTATACAAAATACCTTCTAGAAGATGACACTTCATCTTGTATTTTTTTATTTTTTGAAAATAAATAATGAGGTGGAGGAATGGAGAAATTTGAGGCATGGGATGAAGCGTGGATAATTCCTTTTATTTATTCATTTTCTTTTACTTTTCAAGTATGGTTTCATTTTTCTATGAAAAAATAATACATGCTTGAATTTGTAAAAGAGTTAGCCATTCTTCACTTACTCATTCTACACTTGTTTTTTTCCTCTCATTTTTGAGAGCTCTTTCATTCCATTCTCTCTTAAGTTCATCTTCTACTCAAAACCCTACCATTCTCATGTATTGAGAAACAAGGGTTTTGAGATAGAAAAATAACAACTAAACATCACCACATCAACTAAGCAAATTAAATTAGCAAACTAGTTTGCCTAGTTTACTTCTTTCTAGAGGTATGAGCTTGAATCAATAACTCTCGGGTAGATCATCTAGGGTCAAGAAGGCAATCTAGCAAGATTGATCAAGGATCTCGAGGAGCTCTGGACGGGGAGTGAAGACCCGAAGGACACGGATCTCTAGGTATAAGCATCTATCATAGTAGATAGATCTCTTTAGATAGCTAGTTTCGGTTTATGGTTATATTTTAGGACGAATTTTATACCGCCCGATTTTTAAAAGTTAAAGTTTATTATTTTGCAACGGCCGTGGCAGGCGGCCAGAGCGCTACCATAATTATATGAAAATTGTATTGAATCAAGAATTATCAAATTTACATCCGGTACTTTCTTCCCTTGAGACCTCAAGCTCCGGATGATCTTTATCCTCTCCTTAAGAGCGCCGTAGACTTCTTCTTCCGACATCCTCTTTCATGAACTCGAAGCCGACGAGGGTCCAGATGTATGAGGAGACGAGAAGTCACGTGTTTGAGAACCCGCGGAAGTATGAGAAGAAGAGCCTTCTCCATGGAATAATGGAGTGGATGGAGATGCAGATGGGGCCGCAGGGGGCGCTGAACGAATATTTCTATGCGCATCTGAGGAGGATGCAACTCCGGACCCTGATAGGCGTGATATACCGTAGGTGAAATGCCCTGGCCACCCAGATGAACTCTCCCGTACCGATCCGGGTTGTGTCGCTGAATGGCATCCTCATTAATCCCATGAATCTCAACGAAAGTAGGATCTCGGCCATGCTCCTCGACAAACGCCGCCACCAGCTCATCATTCTCTCTGCCCATCTCTTGCTGCATGAAATTACAGTATGAACCAAGTTAAGTCAATTATTGAAAACGAAATTAAGTAATTTAAAAGAAACACGTATAGAAGCACGCTTACATAATTCTCAGTAGCCTCTTGTGAGCTGGGGAAACTGAAGTGACTTATAAACCCCATTCCGTAAATGTCTACATGGTTGGACATTTCTCCCGTTTGTCTCGCCTGCTATTTAGACAAAAATTTGATTTAGATTAAGTTTACGAACTATACAAATTCAGAATATTTGATTTGTTCTTACTTGAACAACTCCATACTGGGAGGAATTCATCCCTCCGTCCAACTAATGTTCAGTGTTTGCACTCTGCGTCACTAATCCCCGCTCTCTTCTCACCTGCCATTTAGAGATGATATAACATCTCATACTAATTGACAAATTAATGTCTAATGATTTTATAGTTAAAGCAGCTTACATACCTTAAATTGATCCGAACTAAAATATGAATCATGGAGGCCTAGTACCCATCTGTCCAAGTCACTAGCTTCGCCGCCTATTTCGCCTCATCGGTGGGAGCGTCCCTCCATTTTTTGTGGACCTGGTATTTATGATCACGCCAACTCCCCGACATGCATATAAATAATCTCCTAGGGATGACGTACAGAGGTACATGTGCATTGTTAATCCACCAAACTACGATAAAGCATGCTTACAAAGAAACACTGAAAAGGTATTAGCATCATACATATATATATATATGAAAAATTAATAAACGAATGCTTAATTAAATAATCTTACCAAAATCTCATCTGTGGCCGTTTGTTTTTGGCCTCCAGAGCTTTCGTCGTCCAATCCATTAGTACATAACTGGTACCGACCTTCACAAAATGCGGCATTCCTTTTTCGTTGTTGCAGATCAATGCAAAGAATTTTTTTAGTTGTTTTGTCCCGGGCTCAACGAATCCCTAGTCGCCGACATATGTATCTCGATCTTTGGGTCGTCTAGCCCTTGACCCCATATATCATGAGCCTATATGGGATGCCTTTTCCCAGGACCCCGACTAGACGAACTGGATGCCACGTTCTCCTCAGTTCGATTACGTCCACGACTATGTCGCGAACTCATATCCTGAAAAATATATAATGCAACATACATATATAATAACAATTTTAAGAAATAGTTAAGAAAAATTACATAGTTTTAGATGAAATTAAATTTATCGCAGTCAAGATATTCAATACATAATTTAAATTCTGCATATTTAAAAGCCACATGTATATAAAGGAGACGAAAAAGAAAATGGCGATAACTTGAAGTGTTTAATTGTTTACAAGATTATGAATAGTACAAACAGCTAAAGTTTAGTACTCATCATCCTCTGTAGCATAACTCTCACTCGCTGAATTTTGCTCAGAGTAATCGATGAATTGGTCCGATTCACGCGTTGTTCCTTTTCTTCTACGGGCAGTGGATCTTGAAGATCCATCCTCTACAACAATTTCTGGATCTTGAAAGGCTAACGTCGTCGATATCCATAATTAGTTCTTGTAATGGTGTGACCGGCGTGCTTGGAAAGCTAATTTCAAGATTTTCATCAGGATTTCTTGTGTTATAACAGTCTCGCAGATTTGTGCTGATAGCGACATGCCAGATATCATCACTAGGGTCCGAGACATAAAAATATCAACGTGCATGACTCGCTAATATGTAAGGCTGATTCGTGAATGCGAGTTTTAATGAGTTTAGTAGGAATAGCCCGTTTTCTATTTTGCATCCTCGTCGTTCTGTCTTGAGATCATACCATATGAACTTGAATAGGGAAACCTTGTGTGCACGATAACATACCTGCACTATATTTTGCAGCACACCGTAGTAGTCAAGCTGTCCCATGGTTGAATTGAGATCTCTAGATAATGCGTAACCTCTTGTGGTTGGTGTCAAAAAGACACCGCAGTTTTGGAACTTTCTACGTGCATCTCTAGCATGTGTATGAAATTTATATCCATTAACGATATAACCAGTAAGACGCTCAACTACTGGATCTGGTTCTGAGGCAAATATTTTTATATCTTCTGTTATGTTGATATGTTCGGCTGTATGAACCTAATAAGACAAGTTAAGATTTCAAAATCGCATTTAGTTTAAAGGATGAGACATGAATTATATAATTGAATATATTTTAGTGTTAAAGTTACAAAATGGTAAAACCATGTCGCAAATTCTCGATTTCAAGCATTATCGATATGCTTCGGTAGCGATTGACCCCTCGGTGGTCTGTACTGAGCTTTCCATAATCTACGTATGAAACAATGCAGTTAGTTAATTTCATACTTATGTATTGAGAAAAATACTAGCTTGAAATCATATTATATACTATGAGCCAGAGTATATACATACTCTTAAAATACGTCGATCTCGTCAGATTTAAATAATACATATCTATGTATTGTGTCAATCTCCTTACTACGGAGTGCGACATGGTTCACGTCACTTATTATATTCCTGCTTTCACGGAAGAAAAATATTAATTCTTATCCCTTGTTACCCATGATGTCCTTGTTACGGCGTGGCTTGTTCAATGCAGTCTCAGCCCCCTCAAGGTATATAGAACAAAATGTCATGCATTACTTGGCGAGAAACCTTTCAACAATCGACCCCTCGGGTCTAGCTTTATTACAGATATATCATTTCATCTTAAACATAAACATGTAAATTTTATTTTGGTAAGTTTAATTGATGATATAATAAATATTATTCGAAAGTTAAAGTCAATTATTAAATACGTAACTATTGCTTACCTCTCGAATGGATACATCCACCGATAATTTACGGGTCCACCTAAACGCGCCTCTCTTGCAAGATGAACCGTGAGATACAATATGATTGTGAAAAGCGTAGGAGGAAATAACATCTTCAATCTACAAAAAATGATAGGAACTCCGTTCTCCAGATTTCTAAAATCATCTGCCTTATATTCTTTAGAGCTTAAATTTCGGAAGCAATGACAAAAATCTGTCACAACCGAGACAACATCCTTATCTTTTAACACCCTAATTGCAATGGACAGTAACTATAGCATGATCAAATAGCAGTCATGACTTTTAAGGTGAGAAAGTTTTTTATGTTTTATGTCCACACATTTAGAGAGATTTGATGAGTAACCATCAGGAACTCTTATTTGCTCAAAAACTATGAGGAAAGCACCCTTCTCGCTAGTAGATATTGTGTACTTCGTTACAGGAATTGACCATCTATCATTTCCCGCTTCTCGTAGATGCAATTCAGGACGCAACCTCTCTTGCAAAAACCACCGTCGCATCGGAAGTGTACCTTAGATTTGGATTTCACATTCAATAAGGTGTTAAGGAGTAGCTTACATACGTTCTTCTCAATATGCATGAAGTCTAAGTTATTACACAGATTGAGATTGAGCCAATATACTAGCTCATTGAAAATGGGATTCTTCCTCTAGTGACTGCCAGCAATGCGTGGAATTGTATTCACTGTCGTCCTCCCAAAAACAACAGTATTGAAAGCTTGTGTGGCCTCCCACAACTTCAAATCCATCAGCTTAGGTGGGAGACACCTATCCTCTTGTTTACTCTTGAACTTGCTCCAATTACGATGATATGGTTGGTTTCTATCTAACTATCGACGGTGACCTGTGTAACACTTGATTTTCTGCGCGTCTACTTTAGGATTGCATACGGTTTTTTCTAGACATACTGAGTAAGTTTTGTAACCTTTAGTGCTCCATCGATACAACATAGCGTATGTTGGAAAATCGTTGATTGTACACAAGAGTGCCACACAAATGTAAATGTCTCTTTCTTAGGGCCATCGTAAACCTGTATACCTGGCTCTGACAACTTCTTCAACTGCTCAATCAACAGCCTCAAGTATACATCGATGCTATTTGAAGGAGAGTTACTTGTAGGGATCAGCAATGACATTTTTGTGGAAGAATACTTCATACTCATTTATGGAGGAAGATTATAAACAATAAGAGTAACTGGCCATATACTGTGATTTGCATCGTGGCTTAATGGTTACATGCCATCTGCAAATAAACCAAGCCTCACATTATGGACATCTGCAGCAAAACCTTCATACAGGGCATCAAAGCGTTTCCACTCTTCACCATCGGCTGGATACCGTAAGATTCTGTCCTTAGTGCAACAATTTTCATGCCATGTCATGCGTTCAACAGTTTTTGATGGAAGAAATAACGGCCAATGTTTTTGCCTGATTGAAAAATATCGTAAAACCTTTGCTGGAATCCGTCTAGAAATATTGAGTGTAGATTCATCTTCACCATTATCCCTTCGAGGGAAAATCCACCTAGATAAGTTTTAAGTTTTACATTTCTCTAACTTCTTATCATTCTCTGTCCAGTGTAACATGCAATCATTCGGACACGAGTCAATTTTCTCATAACCAGAACCTATCTCCTTCAAGATCTTCTTCGTCTCTATGAAATTTTTCGGCAATATCGCTTTATGGTAAGTCTCCCTTTGCACCTCAAGAAACCGATCAAAAGACTTGTTAGTCCAATTATTCTGGTATTTGATATGAAACATTTTAACTATCCAACCCAACTTAGAGATATTTGCACCTTCGAAAAGGGGTACATTCGTATCATCCATATACTTCATATATTTCACCGATTCTGCATCAGGGAGACTATGAATATTTTCCTCTCCGACTTTAGATTCGCGGACAATATCAGGATCAGGATGTATACCAGTTCGGAGCTTATCCAACATATTATTCAAACCCGTGTCCCGAAAACATGTACGAGGAGGATCATTTTTTATAATTCAACGACTCATAGAAATATTGACTCTCGGTGCAGCTTCTCCATAGTACTTTCATTTTATATACCCAGACGAAATCGTATTCTTCAGTAGATGGTCCCACACTATATCTCCAAGAAGGTCGAAACCGTTCATGCACTTTTTACATGAACATGAAATCAATTTTTCAGGGGATCGGTCACTTAATACAAATTCCATAACTCTTCGACGCCGGCTTTGTAATCATCACTAAATTTTGACAGTTTGATCCAACTCCTATCCATTACTCTCTGATTTCTGACATCGTGTATTACATAATTAGCATATCATTTTGACATTTAGTTTATGACTTGTAGTTAAGCTTTAGTGTTTCAGTTTGATCCATCAATACATCACATTGGCTGTCGGGGGTAAGGTTTCTATCCCATTAAAAATTTATAACGCATACACCCCTGCATATGTACTTTCATTCGTTTCGATAAAATTTCGGTAACACCTTTTGGCTATAGTGCCCTCAAGGCAATTATTATAATCGCAGGCAGATGATTATGATGATTGAGGGAGGACCTATATGGATAAACAGTCTTACTCGAGATGATAGTATGCTATCAGGTTTGTCTCTATCATCATGTATATGCATTATATGGTATTACATATCACTATTACATGTTGATAGAGCCCATAGGATTCTTGCTTGACTACCAGCATTATGATGGCGATTATATACGTGGGAGCTGGGTGGTCTATAAGCACATCCTTAAATGTCCCTAGTCGTGGGAGTATAAAGACTGGGCATCAATACTCCAGAGTAGACTAGTGTATACTTATCGAGACCCCGACGAGAGGCGGTGGACGGTCTCACAAGCCATTGGTGTCAGTTAGTCACCTAAGATAGTATACAGGTGCTCATTGGGTTATGAATACACTGGACGGACTAGCCGGGAACATGCTAGATGGTATTATACCTATTGTCAGATAGCAGTTCCCAGGTGACATGTGTACAAGTTAGTCTGTCTACCTGAGATTGTCATTTGTCTTGTGTGGGTTCCCATTGTGCTTTGATTACTACCCTACCACAGTTCAAAGGAGCCGTGCAAACAGGTTTTAGTTGGGTACAGTCTCGAGCCACATGGAGGCAGTGAGCGGATCGTCGGGGATTCGTCTCTCCCGGTATTGGGGATTGATGTCGCGCGGTGCACAGGTGGCCATCACCAGAAATCCGTGGCCAAGGTGGACGAGAATTACAGATTTGGATCAGTAATTTCTCAACTGGTGATAAGCTTCATATCGACACGAAATATCACGTTATTAGGGGTCTGATTTTATCTAACCCCTAGACTCGATATGCGATACTTTTAAACAAACAAGCCGGACTGTACGGATATTTTCACGGACAGGCTCAGTAGAGATTCGGATGAGTTTGCTCGTTGGCCTTCCTTTCGCTCAATACCTGGGTAGCCGTTACGTACAGCTAGTACCGCTGACGTGCTTGTTGTTAAACCTACTGCCAGCGTATTGATGAGTCTTTGGAGTCCAACACAGAGGGTTTCCCTGCTTCGGACGAAACGATGTAGAGGTTGTATGGTCTTACGGCAGGGTTCGATCATATACATGCACTTATGCACGTATCATGATTCGGACGGATAATACTAGCGGGCTTTGGTTTAAGCCGGATCCTGGTATTATATTGTTGGATTATTTTCGTCTCTTTGTATTCGTATTTTTCGGATTACGGATACGGGTATATATATACGGATGAAGGGTATTCTTGTAATTTATTAGAATGTGTTTCTAGAAGATGACACCTCATTTGTTTTTAACCATTTTAGTTTAAATGGTTAATGGGGTGGAGGGTGAGGTGTTTATTGGCTTTAAATGAAGCATGGCTTTGTGGTGACTCATGGGGTGATTCATGGAGTGACTCATGGTTATTATTGAAGCAGGTTTGATTTATTAGTGTTGTGAGATATTTTGTTATGCTTGATATTCTTTTGTTCACAACACTTAGCCATTTTTTGTTTGGTTGGTTCACACAACACTCTCATCTCCTCTTGCTTCCTTCTTCTACCTCCATCCTAAAAGTCTCATGTGTTGAGAAATCTAGGGTGTTACGAGACAAATTAATCCATCATTAGACTTTACATCCTCTATGCTATCAAGTTTAGTGAACTAAGTACCCTAATTACCTCGGTTATGAGGTTGGAGCTCGAACTAAAAATCCTCAGGTGGATCATCTTCGATGGAGGAAGACCGGTGATCAAGCTTGATCATGGTGGCCATTAGGAGCTTAAAAAGATGGTTAAAGACTGAAGGACACGGATCATTCAGTATAACCATTCTAACTACTCTTTATTTTGCTCCCTTAAGGTTTATAGTAGATCCGAATTATCGGGTTGTTCTAGCGCCAGTTTATAAAAATTTTGTTCTTTAAACGGTCACGGTAGATGGCCAGGACGCTGGTATAACCCAACATGGTATCAGAGCCAACCCATAAACCATAAACCAGCAATTTTTGACGATGTTTAAATAATGAAACCGAAACAATTCCGAAACAATACACACAATTTTCAAGTTTCTGTCAATTTTTATAAGTCTTCAAAATTTTTTTTAAACAATTGCAGAAGACTACTCTTATTGTATCTAGAACACAGATAAAAAACGAGACCCAGACTCCTTTGTTTGGCCGGCGAGATCGGACAAAAACCCGGCGTCGCTGGTTCACTGTAGTACTTGGGTTTTGAATTTTTTTGTGTGTTCTGGAATCTTGAATATTGGGTTTTCGGTATTATTTATTTTTGCCCAGATTGCATATTATTGTATCCTTATGGAAAATAAATAAATAAATAAAGCAACGGGAAAAGGTCCCCAAATAGAGCATCACGTGCCCACACGTGGTAGGCGCTGCGCTTGACAAAACTAAGCTAAAACTGGGCCTCATGCGCAGACACGTGACCTCTATAGACAAAGTATATAGGCGCCTGAATAAAGCAAACAATTGGACAAAAGAACACTCATGTGCTACATGTGATAGACTCCTATGCCTTCTGAACCAATAGAAGTAAATTCTAATTAAAAGGGACCAAAAGCCTTATTTAGAAAATATTTCCTTGGATTTTTCTAAACAAGAAAGATTACGCTCTGTAAAACAGAGCGCCGTTGGATTAAAGATCCAATGGTGATTAAAAATTACCAATTTACAGAAAAATTCTGTGCAAGGAAATATCTTCCTAAACTTGCTAAGAATAACAAAAGAAATATCTTCTGTAAAACAGAAGTCCTCGGATTAAAAATCCAACGGTGAATAAAATTCACCAAGTGATCTAAAAGATCATGTTGGTTGATTAGAAAATCAATGAAAATCTCTCAATGAGAGATTTTCTATAACAAATTGATTCTTTTCTTTCCCTTATAAATAAGAGCAGAGATATACAGAAAAGAGGAGAGAAGTTTTCAAGTTCTCAGAAGACGGAAAGAGAGAGAATGAACCCCCTCAAAAACTTCAAGTTAAAACAAAAAGAAAAATCCGAGGTAAGAGAAGGAGAAAAGCACAGAGAATATCTCATCTCTTTTTCACCTCCATAAGAGTTTAACTATTCTAAAAAGAACGTAGTTCTTCCTCTGGTTAAGATCTGCAGAAGCAGATCCCCTCACAAGTTGAGAATTTAATTCTTATCGGGGAGATCTTGCCATGCAGATCCAAAACCTAGAGAGAGATCTAAGTTCAGAGAATTTAATTCTCCCATAAAATTACGTAGGAATTTAATTCCTCTGATGAAACAAGGGTTTAACCCTTCATATGAGAACTTAGTTCTCCCTTATGATAAAAGATCTGCAGAAGCAGATCTCCTCACAAGTTGAGAATTTAATTCTCATTGGGGAGATTCTGTTATACAGATCCCAAATCTAAGAGAAAAAATAAGTCTTAAGAATCCAACTCTCATAAAACAATGGGCTTGAAAGTCTCGAAACTCAGGATCTCCATGCACGTAAAAGGATTGGCACCCAACATGATAACAGCCGATCACGTGCTCCCACGTGAGCGCCTGTGATGAACAAAAGAGAATAATTGAGGTTGGATCACGTGATCACACGTGACCCCATAGTAGTGCTTGGCACTTACAAAGCAATAAAGGGAACAAATCAGAGGCAGTTCCCACTTTTGGGTCGCCTCACGTGATCTCACGTGACCCAACAGTGCTTTCCGTTCGGAAAAGAACAAAAGAATAAACCCAAAGAAGCAGTACTTCAAATTCTTGAAGTTTAACACTATTTCAAGCGCCTCACGTGACCCCACGTGAGCGCCTCAGAATTTTAGTGTTTAACACTATTTCAAACACCTCACGTGGGAGCATGTGAGCGCTGAATAAATATGAACACTATGGACGGCTAACATTAGCCAAATTCAGACCAAGGACCATCAATTGAGCCCCTCATGCTCAGGGTCTCCAAAACCGATCTCAGTTTCAAAGAAAACTGATAAGTTCTCAACAGATGACATCTAAACTGATGTTCATCCCATTTCCCCAAATCGCGACATCGATTCAAGGGTACATCTCTTCATATCTCTGATACATGTCGTTGTAATCCTTCAACGTCTTCAGAGAGATAGAGGGTCCCAATAACCAATAACTTTTGGCGCATCCTCAAACTGGCTAAATCAGAACCCCACAGACTATGACGTCTTTAAACCATACAGACCATGATGTCCTTAAACTTTATGGACTATGAGGTCCTTAAACTCATGGACTATGATGTCCTTAAACTTTATGGACTATGAGGTCCTTAAACTCATAGACTATGATGTCTTTAAACTTTACAGACTATGATGTCTGTAAACTGCCACGGACTGTGATGTCCTTAAACCCAGTGGACCGCAATGTCCCAAAACTAAAACAACACAGCCCAAATGCTCTTTTGTTGGATCTAAATGATCTCAAAATCCTGTTAAGTAGATCTTAGTCTAAAATTAGACTAACGTATCCTTAACAAACGTTTAAGTTGATCTTAGTCTCAAATGAGATTAACGATCCTTAAACCAACTCAAACCCAAATCTAAGAAAATACAGATTTGGACTAATCCATGCCCTACGGGTGACAATATAAATTAGTCTCCGTATACAATCCATGGGCAACCAAAAAATAAAACAAACACATACGACACGAAGTGAACTTCTGGAGCAGGAGAAAGTAGTTACCGCGATGCGGTAACGTAATTAACTGCAGGGGCTTGGGCCTGCAGGGAAGAGCGTCCCTACAATCAAAAACCCCTTACAATGAAGGGGAATATGACGAAGTCTGCTACATCGGCTGCATCCGTTTGAACCATCGATATACGGTGCCATAAATCAACTTAGCATCTTCGGATAGGTGGACGGATGAAATCAAATAGCATCTACTCCCAAAATTCAGGCCGGATGTCCCAATGTCCCGGTCGCGTCTTTCGACGGTGAACAATTATATTATCTTTGGTTTGGAGGCAATACGGAGTATTTCGAAGTCGCTATTTTTAACACCGTTTATAAGTTTTCGGTGCATACATTACTATCTGCGACCGTGAATGTCATTAAAGCGGTATAACTCGTCTAACTGCTATATGTTCTAATAGACGGGTTTGCGAACATGACATTCACGTTAATATTCTGTGTTTGTGCTGAGGTTGTGGTTGGATTGTCATGGTGGATAGCCGGTGGTGCAATAGTAGCGGTACAGTTCAAATTCATTTGTATATTTATTATTGCGGGGCGAGCGTCCGACATGTAGACTGCCGTCTCTGCCAGGTTGTATATTATTTGTTTAAGGGACAACCGGGTTGAGATCGATGCCATCCTTGTACATATATATTTTCTTTTCTGTACTAGGATTACCCCGCGGTGGAGTGCTTAAGTAGCCGGATCTAGAGGGCAACGGGCTCGCATCTCACGGCGTTGAGGCGAAGGGAGGTTTACTCTAGAATTGGTGGGCTATTCGACGCATTCATAGTGGGCATAGGATGACCCACGAAGGGGTGCTCAAGTTACCGAATTCCGTGAAGTGCTGGGTGGCTCATTCACTTTGTTGATTGGGGTTACCTCACTTCTGGAATTGGCGGGTAATTTGCCGCACTCGTTGGGGTCCAGGTTTTCATTGCACAGGCTATCCACATGACAGGGAATGTCGGGTCTCATTTACAGCTCAAGTGAAACCCGACCACCAAGATTATCCACCAATTTGTGTTGCCTGCTGAGATTCTGTAATGTTGTTTATTATCATGCCTGGGACGAATGTTATATATATTTATATATATATACTAGTAGATGTTGTATATGTTTTGCACCCGCGCTAGTCCAGCCCTTGCTCTGCCGTTAGTTAAGTAACCTAACGGTGTATGACGGGGCCCCATGACGAATGCAGATGGCATATACGTACATTTTATTTTCGTTCTTTTCTGGTGTGATATGTTTAATTGATGGGACTGCATTAATTCTGATTAATGTAAGGAAAACAAACCTATATGATATTGTTAGAACTAAGTTTTTAAAAAACTGACATTACAGATGTTTTCTTTTTCTTTGCACAGTGGTATTCAGTTATGAATATCCAGCACCTCATTCGACGAGGCAAGAGCCGAGATCCCTTCACAGGGAGTGACCTCTTGAGCAAAAGTTTGCGTCATTGTAATAACTTTACTATAGTAGATTCTTTTGCTTTACATCTTGGTATTCGGTTATGAATATCCTGCACCTCATTCAATGAGAAAAGAGCGGAGATCCCTTCACAGGGAATGACCTCTTTAGTAAAAGTTTTCGCCACTATATATTTGTAAAAACCACTTGAATTGCTTCAACGATATCAAGTTCATTACGTTAAAGGTTTTTTGCCAAAAACCAGTCGTAGCCCTCCGTCATTTCAGATGGGTACCACCTAGTATTCGTGCTATATTTGTTGGCAAGCGTCAAGACATTGTGAACGGTAGCTGAGTGATATTTGTCTGTTGCATGGATATACGATTGATCGAGACAGTCGTACAGCTTTGTTAGCAAGCGTCAAAAGTTTTTGCGGGTGGGTTCGAGTTAATCCAGGATAATGATAGGTTGAACTTGACCAGTGGTCTATAACTTGTTGGTAAGAGTCAAGCGTATAGGTCATTAGGGGTAAAAACCACATCGGGAGTTTCAAACATACAGGAAACTTGCCAGGCATGCGCATACCTTATGGAGTGTGGTGACTTGAGTGGCTTCCATCAAATCATCATGCGATGATAGTTGGATCCCGATTCCCACTGATGAGTAGGTGTTACTCCTCGGGTGATTTTAGATGATCTTGACTAATTCTTCTTTTAGGTTTTGAAGGAGAATTCGAGAAAACATTAGGAGCCATCCTGATTAGATAAAGTGATTAACTAATCTGATCTAGGCTAGAGTGAACGCTGAGTGTTTCTTTTCTCTCTCTCTGGCAGTGACCATGGCCTGACCCTAGACTAAAACTCATGAAGCAAGTTAACCGAAGTTTCTTAAAACACTTTGGCTTTTGGATTGTCAATTAGTTGCATATATCCTTACTACTCCTACTTCTCCTTTGCATTTATCCGGAACAATCCGTATCACTACGAAAATCCATATTGATTGGATATTCCATCGTATAGTTACATAAGAACTCGAAGGAACTTGTTCCAGTTCGAGAATGGATTCTGGTTCTGGAGAAATTGAATAGGATTAGTCGGTTTTCTTTTCCATTTACCTTACCTCAGGTTGCGAGAGCTCCTACTATTAGGAGAGCACACCTATTACGCTTATTGGATAGTCTTCATCCAAACCATAGGCAGGTGCCAAAAGGTAGGGAAAGAAGAAAACCAATTGGCCTAAGTTTAGTGTACAGAAGATAATAAATAAAGACATATAAAGGGATTAGATTAAGGGCGAAGAAAATTGCGACTACTATCATTCACGACCAAGCCGCGTATATCACTGTCACTCCTACTTCACCTTCTCCAGAACATTCCGTATCACTATGAAGATCCACATTTCTTAGATATTCCATCGTATAGTTATATACGAACTCGAAGGAACTTTTTCCAGTTCAAGGATGGTTTCTGGTTCTGGAGAAATAGAATAAGGTTTATTCAGTTGTATTTTCTCTTTACCTTCTCTCAGGTTGCGAGGGCTCCTGGTATTAGGAGAGTACACCTATTACGCTTATTGAATAGTCTTCTTCCAAACCATAGGCCGATGCCGAAGGATAGGGAAAGAAGAAAACCAATTAGCCTAAGTGAGGTGTACAGAAGGTAAGAAGTAAAGACATATAAAGGGATTGGAGTGAGTGCAAGGAAATACGGTTACTGTCATGAATCTGGATAGTATAAGAGGCATTACTTGGAATACTCGGCTACCCCTTCAAAACATTTTCATGTTTCAGTTTTATTGTGCGGTGTTAATTGAAAACTGTTTTCCCAATTAGATTCTAACTTCAGGGTATGTATTTACCAGATTTGATTCTCACATCTTTATAGCGTTACAGATGATGAGTGGGAGTAAGATATTGGGAATTGGGTGATTAGATTATCTATATATCGGAATTCTTTGTAATTAGTGATATTTGAGGAAATCACCTGGGTTTTGCCTGACGGCAAATATTTGGTTTTGAATATCCGTTGTTATGAACCAATTTCAAACTGATATATCTGTACATTTATTTTATAAAGTGAGATATAACTTTTTGAAATTATGTCTATGACATTTACCTATATCAGTTGATGGTTAGGTAAGGTGCATTCAACAACTGTGTAATTCTTCTTAACTATAGTACAGTTTTCAACCTACGACGCACAAGGTTTGAGTTTGAACTCAGAGGACTTATACAAAATATTGTATGTTGTCCAATGTCCGTTAGGACAAAAGGGTTGGCACTCATACTATATTCTGTTTACTCATGAATTCTCTAGTTTTAGACAAGTATTTCGTTGAAATATAAGGTCCAAGTTTTGAGAAGTTATAGGTATAAGAATAAAGTAGAGAATCATATGTTGCAAGTATCAGAATTCTTCAAGGTGATCGAATATGTAGATACTTGTGTTAGGTATTCCGTTGTAAGTAATGGTTTTGAGAACTTGCTTCTCTTTCAGGTTATTCATACGTGGGTGCATTTCTTGATGAGTAATGCTTCTTGGCCTCCTTCCATTTAGTAGATATGCACTGGAAACAGCTGCATGATCATTGAATCCGGTTCCAATTAAATTAGTGCCTTTGTTTCTATAGTGAATATAGAATGGATTCATATCTTAATGATGTTAAGGTATATGGAGTTTTCCGGCTTATGCTTAAAACCAAAATCTGGACAAACTCAAGGCACGTTTCAGTAATGGCAGTTTGTGGGTTATCCCGGGTATTGACAAGGGTTAACTTTTTACCATATGGAAGATCAATAATTATATTGTTCTTGACTCGCCACAGTTTTAATAAAATGGATTATTTTTAGAAAATATTAGTGGGAGTATGGTAGAACTGGAAGTGATTCCATAACCATAAACGATTACTGAAAATTTAATAGAACCTAAAGATTCAATTGGTTTCGACAATCCATTAGCCACTCTGCAGATTTGGTGAGTAACCGCAGGCACCCGAGAGGTACTTCGGTCACCTCAAAGACGGTGACATGGAGGTTTTTGATTGCCCAAACTTGCCACTATTGTTGTTCTAGACTATGAGGTCTGGCAGGAGGATGAGTGTAACATCGTTCTAAACTAGCTTTAGAAGTGCACGCGTATATGACTCTGCCAGAGGGTTATTGTAGTCAGTGGGAGCAGTGGAAGCATAATGGGCAAGTAGCTTATGTCTATTTATAGACTAAAGCAGGTATAGCAGAGATAGATCATCTATTTTGATATGACGGTCATACAGTTTGACTTCATCAAAATAACAGATGGACCTGGTAAGAAGGTAGTAGGGAGTGATGTCCTTGTGTTTGGATGACATGAACTTAATAGGAAGAAATCTTCCTATACTACAATCGGTTATACTGTGATTGTCACAAGGTGTTTCTCCATATAGGATATGGATAAAATATCAAAGATTCTGATCACTAGATTTATGGTTTTAGATCTAGATTTGGGAAGTGGCCCAATTCGGGTACTTTGACACTATTCTAAAAGTGTTTTAGAATCGACGAATCCTGGCGTGGTGGTATACCTACAGGTGATGGAGTCACCCTTTCTAAAGAGATGTCTTCTAGACTGATGAGGAGAGAGATTTGCAAGATTGGCATATCTCTTGCTTAGGCAATTGAGTCAATCATGAGATGTCAAGTATCACACCAGATATTGCTTTTGCTCTAGCTACAATAAGCATATATATTAATCCAATCTTGGAGAAACGTTGGGAAGCAGTTATGAACATAAGTGGATGTTCTTGGTATATGGTAACAACAACCTCCTTATGGGGGCGGTTATCATTTCAGGCTTCCAAGCTGAGTTGGATGACAGAGTGACTGTCAGAGTTATAGTTTTCCCCTCTTTCGAAGGGCAGTATATTGGACAGGTGGTCCAAGCGGATACTGAGGAAGATATGGAGCAGTATACTGATTAAATTCAGTGGATGATACAGTATAAGAAGTTTGTTAGATTTGGAGTTCATTTGTGAACTAGGTCCCATCAGATATCCAGACAAATTCTAAGACAGGTATCGCTTATTTCTGGAGATAGTCTTTCTCTGTGAAATTGAGATATAAAGAGATAAAGAAAGAAACATTGGAGCGGATCCACTCACTAGGCCAATTTCTCGAACACAATAGTTTCACAAACGGGCTTTGTGAGACTGATTAGTACAGAAGTTGCGTGTTCGGTATCACACAGGTGTAGAGTTACTAGGTACTGTCACAAGGGTCTATAAGGCATCATCCATGCCCGATTTAAATTTTAGACGTGCCGAATAACCCTAACCAAGATCTTAGACTAGAGATTAGGCGAAACAAAGCAAGTAAACAACTTTACTTCTAAGAGTTTGGGATTAAAACCTTTGTAGTCCGTTCATTCACTTCTATAGCTCCGTGTTGAGGTCCCTTCGCTGCGATCATCGAGTATCCGGACTCTAGAGAGGCTCCACAAAAGAAAAATGCAAGCTTGCTTCTGATCTTCGATAACTAAGATGATCTACCTTGGGGAAACTTAAACCCAAGCTCTTGCTTTGCTAATCAAGTATTAGCAAAGCAAACACCCTAATCTAGACGGCTAGAATAGATGAGGATGATGAAGTAGGAATTTAGCTCTCATTTGTTTTCAATTTCTCACCCATTTTCATCACATATAAAAAAGCTAGTGAAGCTTTTCATCAAGCAAGAAGATGATCAAATCCTTTTGTGATGAATAATGAATCAAGTGTGGTTAGAAATGCAACCATGGGTAAAGTATGAAGACTTAACCCATGTGGAGAAACAACTATGGTTAAAGGGTTGGGTTGGGTTAAACAAATATCTACAAAATATCACAAAATATCAAGGTCAAAGTCAAAGCTTCAAGAAGTTTCTTGAAAGCTTCATAAAAGCTTAACCCTAATCCAAACCCTAACCATATTTAAACTCCACAAACCATCTTGCATTTATAACCATAACATGTTACAATATTATATATCACATATACAATATTTATTGTAACAAAATAAAATAATACATTTAACATATATCACATATATATCAATGTATTACCCGAGTGAGAAAAAGAATCTTTAAGTGAGCTTATATTAGTTAATGTAATTTAATATATCAAATATATAATTATACATTAAATTATCGAATCAACACTTGATCCGATAATCTGGCTATTTCACAAATAACCGACTAATATAATCTGTATCAATTCATCGAATCAACACTTGATCCGATGACCCAGCTATATCACATATACCCGGCCGATATCTCATATCACAAGAATCTAATACGGTATCACATACACGTATTGTTCTCGGTCCCGCACATATCATATATGTGCTCCTACTCCGTTTTTCCTGAGCCAGGAAACCTCTGTGTAGGACTCTAAAGAATCGTCAATACGCCGACAGTAGGTGATGATCATATCAAACACCCACAAGCTGCAAGCGGTCAGCTAAACGTAACAGTCACCCAGGTATTGAGCGATCAGAAGATCAACAAGCAAGCCTGTACTTTCTCCCGTGAATCCAATCAGTAACACTCCCGTACAGTCCGGTCTCTTCGTCTGATATGTCGCATATCTCGCCTAGGGGTGGTAAACGTCAGACCCCAGTAGCTTGATAAGTCGTGTCGATATGAGGTCCATAACAGTTCGAGAAACTACTGATAACACTTACCAGTAAATCTCAGCAACCATGGCCAGGGATTTTCAGTTATAGCCAATCGAACACAGCGCAACATCAACTCTCTATACCGGGAGAGATGAAACCCCTCCTATCGCTCATTGCCTCAATGTGATTCGGGACTGTACCCAAAAACCACATTTTTGCACGCCCTCTTGGACATGGTATGATGGAAATCAAAGCACAGTGGGAATCACACAAGACTCTATGACGATCTCGGGTCTACAGACTAACCTGTACCAGTGTCACCAGAGAACTGCCATCTGATGTGAGGTATAATACCATCAGGGAGTTCTCGGCGAGTCCGTCCAGTGTACCCAGTCTCCACTGAGCACCCGTATACCATCTCTGATGTCAAACACCAATGGATATGGGATCATCCATCGCCCTTCATATGGGTCAAGAAGCGCATACGCTAGTCTACTCTGGAGTATCGATGCCCTGTCTCGGTACTCCCACGACTAGGAACATTTGAAGGATGTACTTGGCGACTACACTGTCCCCACTAGTATGATCTGCATCATAGTCCTGGTAGTCAAGTACTCATCCTAAGGGCTTTATCAACATGTAGCATAGAGACAATCAGAGTACATGTTAAGATAAAGGACGACCAGATAGCATACTATCATGTCGAGCAAGAAAGTCCTCCCTATATATGTCCAAGCATCCACTACAATATACAACGTATGTACAATAATGGCCTCTAGGGCATACATATAACTAACAATCTCCCACTTGCATTAGGGCCATCTGTTGTAGTATCTCATACCCAACAATAAGCTGTGGTTGAAGTATCTCATACTCAACCATCCCATAAAAGTCTCTACTGGGATATAGGCCTTTTTGAATGGATCCGCGCTGTTGTCCTCTGTGTCTACTCTCCTAACCTTGATCTCCCTGGAGATCAATCATCTCCATGATCAGGCGATACTGCCTAAGAATATGTCTGGATCTCTGATGGGACGGGGGTTCCTTGGCATAAGCCACAACTCCATTGTCACACAATGGCAGGAACGAAGTTCATCTCATGAACTCATATATATCCAGACTACCTCTTTGGTAGCATCCTTGGTAACGATGTATCTTGCCTTTAATCGTCTAGTAAGTCATGGCATCTAGCTTGGAACTCTTCCAACATACCGTCCCTCCACTGAGGGTAAAGACAATGCCTGCGACTGACATTCAGTCGTCCTTATCACCCTGGAACCTTTCCAGTGATTCTCCCCAGGATCTATTGATACCATCTCACTACAACTAGTGAGAATCCTAACATCCAATTAGATCTATCTCATAGATCCATAACCCAGGATTTAGGAGGGATCACCTTGATCCTATAGAGAATCATTATGATAAGAGGAGATTGACCGAGCGTAGCATAGGAAACTCCTTCCCTATCAATAGTATGTCATTCACGTACTCTACGAGGATCACCACTATACTCTCTACTACCTTTTTGTATATACAAGGTTCATCTACCATTTTGATGAAGTCAAACTCTTTGACTACCACATCAAAACAGACGTTCCAACTCCGCGATGCCTGATTTATCATATAAAACAACTTGCACATATTTCCGCTGCTCCCACTATCTACGAAGCCTTTTGGCTGTGTTCTTATAGACGCTTTCTTCCAAATCATCATTTAGAAAAGCAGTCATGACACCCAACCGCCAGATATCGTAGTCATGGTATGTAGCAGTGGCAAGTAGGATCTGGATGGACTTAAGCATAGCTTTGAAAGTCTCAACTTTTCCATGTACACCAAGTAATCTTCTCAAGATATACTTGCTCCTTATGGGGATTTAACCCTTCAGATAAAGCAACCAAAGTCCATACTTTGTTGGTGTATAAGGATTCCATCTCAGATCGCTAAGTATCCAGCCATTCTCATAGAGTCCTCACACCTGATGGCCTGCTCGAAACTACTTGGGTCATCATCTCATGAAGCAATCCTCGCTCCCACTGTCATAGAGAAACCGAAGTATCTCTCAGGTGGATGAGGAACCCTACTAGATTGGCGGAGAGGCTGAGGTTCGTTGGAAACTATTGAATCCTCCAGTTCTACCAAATCATCAGCTGCAGTTTGTATAGCTGGAACTCCTTCCAGTTCAACCAAATCATCAGCTGCAGTTTGTATAGCTGGAACTCCTTCCAGTTCTACCTCATGACCAATAATTTCTTCACAAGAAATTCCCTTTTTCTCAAAAAGTGGTATGCCGAGAAATAAAACATCTTTTGTTCCTCGATGTGGTAAAAGATATTCCTTTACGAATGCTTGGGATATCCAACAAACTTCCACAGATCTGACCTTGCCTCGAACTTGTCCGGATTTTGCTTTTGACATAGGCCGGACAACCCCAAATCTTAACATCTTTAAGAGATGGGCTCTTCCCATACCATATCACATATGGAGTGGTAGGCATCTGATTTGGTTGGAACCCTATTCAATAGGTATGCAACTTCTCAAGTGCATAACCCCAAAAGAAAATAGGCAACTCAGTAGTACTCATCATAGAGCACACCATATCGCATAGGGTGTAATTGCTCCGCCCCGATACACCGACATGCTGTGGTATATGCGGAGGAGTAATGCTGAGAGAGAATCTCATTCTCCTTTAGAATAGTCCAGGAATTCCGTGATCAAGTATTCTCCTCCTTGATCTCATCAAAGGACATAATACTTATACCCGTTTTTGGTTCTCTACTTCTAACTTATATTCATTGAATTTCTCAAAAGTTCCAGACTTGTGTTTCAACAGAACATATGTCCGGATCTTGAGAGATAATCAGTGAATGTAATGAAGTACAAAGAACCGGTCTTGGCATATGTAGACAGGGGACTTTCATACATCAGCATGTATCAATCCCAAGAGTTCACTAACTCTTTCTCTGTTTCTAATAAACGGAGCTGTGGTCATCTTATCTTTGTGACATTACTGGTAAGTTTTACAAGATGTAAATCCAAACTAATTTAAATATGCATCTTTATGTAACTTCAGCTAGTCGGGTCGCATTGATATGACCTAGTCTACAATGCCTCAAGAAGGATTCGTTCATTTCTGAACTCTTCATCTTGTGTGTGTTCTGTACGTTAAGAACTGTGGTTTGATTTAGAATGTCTATGCTTTTAGATAACGTACCTGAGCCGATCAACACTTGATATAGGAAATGTTCAAAACATTATCCAACAATACAAAATTATATCCTTCTTTACTAATAAAGAGACTGATATGATGTTGTATATCAGGTTCGGTATCTAATAACATTCGTTCAGAATCAATGTATTGTGATAATACAGGGTGATAACTGCCAACAGACTTGGCTGCAACACTATCATCATTTCTAACTCTTGAAACTTATCACCCGTTCTCAGTTCTCTACCTTTCTGTAGCCCATGTAACAAATTACATTTGCGGGATCCTGATCCGGTATCTCATACCCAGGACGTAAAGGATACTGAGAAACAGTTCTCGGTAATGAACATACCCGAAGAAGATGCATCAACATGCACTTTCTTCGTTTGGGCGGCACGGGAATTCTGGTAATCCCCTATTTCCTGCTCTGTCTTATAATAATTATAAGTTGGAGCGGGACCAACGTTCCTTAGCGCAGTATATCAAGCGGGTTCGGTCAATACATCCGTATTGTTATCTTGATTAAGGCATGACATAGTCGTAACCTGGAGAGAGAGAGAAGAAAACACTCTGCATATACTCTTGCAAGGTTAGATTGGTTATTAATATATCTAATCAGGATGTCTCCCACTGTTTAGTCAAATCTTCCTTCAAACCCTAAAAGGAAAGACTAGCCGGGATTAATTACACTCTACAAGTTCGCCAATCTTTCAGCCAGGCCAGTGCTGGTACTTTGAGGGAGGTTCCCTGTGCTTTCGCACGGACCTAATTAAAGTAAACCTCGTTTTCTCAGAGGCATAACCCTGTTGACACCTTTCTAGACACCTACTTGATCGGCTAATTGTAATGTGTAAAACTCTCCCAGGAGTAACTCTTACTCGCAGCGGGTATTGGGATCCAACTATCTCATAGAAGGTATGCAATCTCATTTCAAATTTCAACACTTGAAATTCCCAATAATATTTTACCCCTAGCGTCCTATGACCTTGACGGAGGTCAACAAACCATAGGCTGCTAGTCAAGTTCAACCCGTCATTTCCTGATTGAATTAAACCCACCCGCACGACCCT
The DNA here is from genome assembly GCA_030015575.1 of Agapanthus africanus. Classification (NCBI taxonomy): domain Eukaryota; kingdom Viridiplantae; phylum Streptophyta; class Magnoliopsida; order Asparagales; family Amaryllidaceae; genus Agapanthus; species Agapanthus africanus. The sequence continues at coordinate 204,570,182 of CM057341.1, read as the reverse complement.
TGACGGAGGTCAACAAAGCCGCACGACTGTCCTAATCTAATCTGCATCATATGCATAAGCAGATAAATACTTATCATCTACCGCACACTATGCCTTGACGGAGGTCAACAAACGTAGCACGAATACTAAGTAGGACTTATCTGAAATGACGGAGGGCTACGACAGGTTTTTAAGAAAACCCTTTGCGTAATGAACTTGATATCGTTGTAGAATCGAGTGATTTTAAAAGGAGTGTTTTTGAGGCTTTTCTAGTTTCGCTAAAGAGGTCACTCCCGGTGAAGGGATCTTGGCTCTTTCCTTATCGAATAAGGTGCAGGATATTTCACAAATACCACTATGCAAAGCAAAAACTATAGAAGCAATCAAAAAACAAACTGAGTGTGTAGCATCTACTAGTTTCACAAAAGAGGTCACTCCCGGTGAAGGGATCTCGGCTCTTTCCTTATCGAATAAGGTGCTTGATGTTCTACAAGGAACACCGCTATGCAAAGCAAGAACTAGAGCTACCTGTTTTTGAGACAAGTTTCTATAACATCTTTAGGTTTCTTTTAGTTTCATTAATCTCATTAATGAAGTCCCATTTTATTATGCTTCACAAGCATCAGATATGAAACGAAATCAGCAATATAACATATATCTCATATATATAATATAAACATTCGTCTCAGGCAGTAATATGATCTCATCACAGAACATTGCAGCAGAAGATAACATATGAAATATTAGATATACTAGGATTTCCATGTTTTATGCGAGCCTGTATAAAACGTGGATTCCACGGTCGCGATGAATAGCCAAACCCACATCCCTAGACCCCTACGAGAGCTGCAAGCAACACTGCCAATTCTAGGGTTAGGAGACCCGGTCTCGACTCCTCGAGATGGTCTCCCACTGGACCCTAGAACCCGGTTACTTGTGCTCCCCGCCTTGGGTCTACCTAATGCGGAAAAGTAAATAATATACAATGGTGACATCATCCTCAGCCCGAAAGTGCCCCAATAAAAGAATATTACATACAATTGAATTTTACATGAATGAAAAAGAAAAACTCTCATCTCATATAAAACCCTCGGCTATTCAAAACACAACGATCCAATATAACATATCACAACAACACATAATATCTCATATCATCAACGTAAGCAAGTATGCGTATCCCGATTGTCGTTGATGTATAGCAACGAAGCCGGCGATACACCACATACTGCGCTTACGGTCACAGAAAAGAAAGTGTAAAACTACAACAGTTGGAATCCGCAACCTCCTTAGACATCGCATGCCTAACCAAATGAATTCCTTAGACATCGCATGCCTAACAATTATAAACCCCGCATTTTAGTCTCGATCTCAAAAACACTTTTCAATATCTAGTCAGGTAATTCAATAAGATTCCCGACATCCTGATCGAATGCTCGTCGCAAACTTTAGTAGATGGCCGCACCCCCGGATGCCATCCACGAAGTGCATTAAGGCGGAACACCGCTGCCATGAGCACCCGAACGGATGCTTTTGGCGACGGGGTTCTCCTATAGTGACTTGGTCGAGGCTATGGGGCGTGGCTATCTATTAAGTTTACCCGGCGAGTATCCGCGTACGCTAAGTTATTGCGACGGACTTTTGATCACATCAAAATCCCGTGGCAACCGATCAAATGAGACTAAACTGCTAGATTTATAACATTCAAATTACTTATCTCATAACTACTTGTGGATTCCAAATATTGTATCACATTCCAGATAAATAGACAATGTTAAACTTTCCGATCGAATAATCAAACACCCAAGTTTTCCTAAATGGCTCAACACTTGAGCGGAGTTTAAAAGCATCCATCACATGCCACAGTACCAATGGTCCAGCCGTTGAAGGGTCAAACCAATGCCTCACATGTGGCAACGCCGTACTGCCACAAACCCTAAGGTTTAGAGGCGGTTCAGACGGTCACATAATCGAGTTAAGGTTTGTGTTCTTCTAGAGGGTCCACCGCGTTACTTGCACGACTATGAATGTTCTTTAATTAAGGAAAAAATCAAACACTTGGAAATTTTCCGGCAGGGGAAAAGGTGAGTTATTGATATCCGTTCAAACTTTTTAACACGTTCTAAATTACCCGAAAAAAGTTAAACGAAGTTAAACTTTCCGATCGAACCAACGAATATGAAAGATCTTCAGAAAACTCAACACTTGAGTAAAATTAAAAATTCCCAGAAGCATAACAAAGTACCCAAGAATCAAACCTTGAAGTACGAGCCCCTGACACCTCATGATGGCCGCGGAACCGCAGCCAAACCCATAGTTTGGCCACGGTTCTGCTCTCCAATGATGGAGTCGGGGCTTCGTACTTCACAGTAATTCTTAGAATTCCCTGCTTATTTTTCTGAGTATTTTTAATATGAAAAAATCAATATTTTAAAAAATTTCCAGAGAAGGGGTAAATCGCGACGTTTCGGGGTTCGATCGGACTTTAAACTTCGTCTAGACTTCGCCTAAAGCTCTAGCATGGCTCTGATACCATTGTAGGGTTACTAGGCACTGTCACAAGGGTCTATAAGGCATCAATCAGGCCCGATTTAAATTTTAGATGTGCCGAACAACCCTAACCAAGATCTTAGACTAGAGATTAGGCGAAACAAAGCAAGTAAACAACTTTACTTCTAACAGTTTGGGATTACAACCTTTGTAGTCCGTTCCTTCACTTCTAAAGCTCCATGTTGAGGTCCCTTCGTTGCGATCATCGAGTACCCGGACTCTAGAGAGGCTCCACAAAAGAAAGATGAAAGCTTGCTTCCGATCTTCTATAACTAAGATGATCTACCTTGAAGAAACTCAAACCCAAGCTCTTACTTTGCTAATCAAGTATTAGCAAAGCAAACACCCTAATCTAAATGGCTAAAATAGATAAGGATGATGAAGTAGAAATTTAGCTCTCATTTGTTTTCAATTTCTCACTCATTTTCTTCACATATGAAAAAGCTAGTGAAGCTTTTCATCAAGCAAGAAGATGATCAAATCCTTTTGTGATGAATAATGAATCAAGTGTGGTTAGAAATGCAACTATGGGTTAAGTATAAAGACTTAACCCATGTAGAGAAACAACTATGGTTAAAGGGTTGGGTTGGGTTAAACAAATATCTACAAAATATCAAGGTCAAAGTCAAAGCTTCAAGAAGCTTCTTGAAAGCTTCATGAAAGCTTAACCCTAATCCAAACCCTAACCATATTTAAACTCCACAAACCATGTTGCATTTATAACCATAACATGTTACAATATTATATATCACATATACAATATTTATTTTAACAAAATAAAATAATACAATTAACATATATCACATATATATCAATATATTACCCGAGTGAGAAAAAGAATCTTTAAGTGAGCTTATATTAGTTAATGTAATTTAATATATCAAATATATAATTATACATTAAACTATCGAATCAACACTTGATCCGATAATCCGGCTATTTCACAAATAACCGACTAATATAATCCGTATCAGTTCATCGAATCAACACTTGATCCGTTGACCCGGCTATATTACATATACCCGGCCGATATCTCATATCGCAAGAATCTAATACGGTATCACATACACGTATTGTTCTCGGTCCCGCACATATCATATATGTGCTCCTACTCCGTTTTTCCTGAGCCAGGAAACCTCTGTGTAGGACTCTAAAGAATCGTCAATACGCCGGCAGTAGGTGATGATCATATCAAACACCCACAAGCTGCAAGCGGTCAGCTAAACGTAACAGTCACCCAGGTATTGAGCGATCAGAAGATCAACAAGCAAGCCTGTACTTTCTCCCGTGAATCCAATTAGTAACACTCCCGTACAGTCCGGTCTCTTCGTCTGATATGTCGCATATCTCGCCTAGGGGTGGTAAACGTCAGACCCCAGTAGCTTAATAAGTCGTGTCGATATGAGGTCCATAACAGTTCGAGAAACTACTGATAAGACTTACCAGTAAATCTCAGCAACCCTGGCCAAGGATTTCCAGTTATAGCCAATCGAACACAGCGCAACATCAACTCCCTATACCGGGAGAGACGAAACCCCTCCTATCGCTCATTGCCTCCATGTGATTCGGGACTATACCCAAAATCCACCTTTTTGCATGCCCTCTTGGACGTGGTATGATGGAAATGAAAGCACAGTGGGAATCACACAAGACACTATGACGATCTCGGGTCTACAGACTAACCTGTACCAGTGTCACCAGAGAACTGCCATCTGACGTGAGATATAATACCATCTGGGAGTTCTCGGCGAGTCCGTCCAGTGTACCCAGTCTCCACTGAGCACCCGTATACCTTCTCTGATGTTAAACACCAATGGATATGGGATCATCCATCGCCCATCATATGGGTCAAGAAGCGCATACACTAGTCTACTCTGGAGTATCGATGCCCTGTCTCGGTACTCCCATGACTAGGAACATTTGAAGGATGTACTTGGCGACTATACTGTCCCCACTAGTATGATCTGCGTCATAGTCCCGATAGTCAAGTACTTATCCTAAGGGCTTTATCAATATGTAGCATAGAGACAATCAGAGTACATGTTAAGATAAAGGACGACCAGATAGCATACTATCATGTCGAGCAAGAAAGTCCTCCCTATATATGTCCAAGCATCCACTACAATATACAACGTATGTACAGTAATGGCCTCTAGGGCATACATATAACTAATAGGCTGTGAGTATACGACACCGCAATAATTAGCCTTAAGTGCAAGTGGGAGATTGTTGGCTATAGTTCCCTCAAGGAAATTATTGTAATCGCAGGCAGGTGATTATGATGATTTAGGGAGGACCTATACGGATAGAACAGTCTTACTCGAGATGATAGTATGCTATCTAGTTTGTCTCTATCATCATGTATATACATTATGTGGTATTACATATCACTATTACATGTTGATAGAGCCTATATAATTCTTGCTTGACTACCAGCATTATGATGGTAATTATATACGTGGGAGATGGGTGGTCTATAAGCACATCCTTAAATGTCTCTAGTCGTAGAAGTATCGAGACTGGGCATCGATGCTCCAATGTAGACTAGTGTATACTTATCGATACCCCGACGAGAGGCGGTGGCCAGTCTGATTAGCCATTGGTGTCAGTTAGTCACCTAAGATAGTATACAGGTGCTCATTTGGTTATGAGTACACTGGACGGACTAGCCGGAACATGCTAGATGGTATTATACCAATTTTCAGATAGTAGTTCCCATGTGACATGTGTACAGGTTAGTCTGTCGACCTGAGATCGTCATTTGTCTCGTGTGAGTTCCCACTGTGCTTTGATAACTACCCTACCACGGCTCAAAGGAGTTATGCAAACAGGTTTTAGTTGAGAAAAATCCCGAACCACATGGAGGTAGTGAGCGGATCGTCGGGGATTCTGTTCCCCTCCGAACGGCGGCGCGACACGGGCGTCCGTGCCTGAGATTCGGGGCAGATGCTAATTGGTGCTATCCGTCCACCTCTCCGAAGATGCCAAGTTGTTTATGGCACCGTGCATCGGAGGCTTAGACGGATGCGGCCGATGTAGCAGACTTCGTCAGATTCCCCCTCGTTTGAGGGGTTTTTTGATTGTGGGGACGCTCTTCCCTGCAGGCGCAAGCCCCTGCAGTTAATTACGCTACCGCATCGCGGTAACAACTTTCTCCTTCTCCAGATGGTCGCTTCGTGTCGTGTGTGTTTATTTTATGTTTTGTTGCCCGTGGATTGTTTACGGAGACTGAGTTATGTCGTCGCCCGTAGGGCGTGGACTAGTCCAAATCCGTGTTTATCTTAGATTTGGGTTTGGGGGTTTGGTTCGAGGATACGTTAGCCATACTTGAGGCTAAGATCAACTCAAACGTTTGTCAAGGATGCGTTAGACTAATGTTGAGACTAAGATCAACTTAACGGGATCATTTAGATCCGACAAGGGAGTGTTTTAGGCTCCATTGTTCCAGTTTAGGGACATAGTGGTCCATCGTATATGTGGCCGTCGGGACCCGTCACCTCTCCGACGACGTTGAAGGATTACAACGACGGATGTCAGAGGAGTTCAGAGATGTACCCTCGAGCCAGAGTTAATTTGGGGGATTCATAGTCCAGTCTGTTTGAAGGTTTAAGGATACGTTAGCCATCTTTGAGGCCAAGATCAACTTAAACGGGACCGTTTAGATCCGACAAAAGAGCATGCGGGGCTCTATTGTTCTAGTTTAAGGACATTGCGGTCCGTGGGTAGTTTAAGAACATTGCGGTCCATGGGAAGTTTAAGGACATTGCGGTCCATGGGTAGTTTAAGGACATTGCGGTCCATTGTTAGTTTTAAGACATCTCGGTCAAGGTTAAGGACGTCGTAGTCCATGGGTTTAAGGACTCCACAGTTCGGTATGTGCTCTGGATGCTTCACACGGGTTCACTGCCGTGCTTGGAGAGGACCAGGCTCCGCTCTGGGCGTTTTCCGCGGGGTCAAAGAGTGACGTTATCCGCGTTCCACGTAACCAGGAATTTTGCACTAGATGCTTCACACGGGTTCACTGCCGTGCTCGGCGAGGACTAGGCTCCGCTCTGGGCATTTTCCGCGGGGTCAAAGGGTGACGTTATCCACGTTCCACGTAACCAGGAATTTTGCATTAGACATGGGTTTAAGGACCCCACAGTCCATATCATGGGTGGTCATCGGGACCCGTCACCTCTTTGAAGACATTGAGGGATTACAATGCCAAGTATCAAAGGAGTGAAGAGATGTACCCTAGAACCGGGATGGATTAAATAGTCCTTGGCCCAATTTGGGATCAAGACCCATTAATTATATTATGAGTCTATTGGCCCAGTTAATTACGAATTGAGGACTTATGGCCAGCTTGGGCTAAGTCCTATCATGTCTGGAATATTGACTTCTTGTTGGTCCATTGGGGGAGAGGCTTTGCCTCTATCCCTTTAGCCAATTGGGCCAAAGCCTAGTGTTAAACACTACAGAGCAATCAGTGTTGAACACTGGGAATGAGGTTGACAAGTTAGTGTTTAACACTAAAAGATAATTGGTGTTAAACACCAACAACAAGGCTTTCAAATTAGTGTTAAACACTAAAACAGATCAGTATCAAGCATCGGCAACAAAGCTCTCAAATTAGTGTTAAACACTAAGGTAGTCAGTGTTGAACACTGCAAATAAAGTTCTTTGATTAGTGTTGAACACTACGGCCCAACAGTGTTTTAACACTGGATTCAGGAATTCCAACTTAGTGTTAAACACTAAGGCAAAAGGGGTCACGTGGCAACACGTGAGAGCGCCCTTTCTCCATTCATTCTGCTGAGATTATTGCATCTTTCAGAGCATCACGTGCCATCACGTGACGGGCATTCATATGCTTATGTGTTAGAGCTTCTGTCAAGGATCACGTGGGTCACGTGGGGGACTGCCTCAAAGGGCTTTCTGTAGATCTTTTGAGGGGGTCACGTGGTGGCACGTGACCCTGCCTTCATGTATGCTGTTTAGAGAATCTGTTGATCCTTTTTTCAGGAATTAAATTCCTCGAGCTTTAATTTTCAGAGGAATTAAATTCCTACTTCCCTTTGAAGACTTATATTCTGGAGTAGAGTTGAACTCTGAATCTTCTGTAGGAATTAAATTCCTCGTATACGTGAAGAACTGAATAGGGTTGAACCCTAATAAAAGCTTTTTAAGGAATTAAACTTCCATTCCCTGTTAAATTATGATTAAGGGAATTAAATTCCCGTTGTTTCAACAGAACTAAGTTCTTAATTAAGGTTAAACCCTGTTTCTCTCTGTTCTGAAGGAATTAAATTCCCATAACACAGGGTCAAGCCCTGCTTTTATCTTAAAGGAATTAAATTCCTATAGTTCTGTGAGAATTAAATTCTCATGTTTCCATTCCCTCTCTATGTTTTGGATCTGCATGGCAGGATCTCAACCCATTGAGAATTAAATTCTCAACCTAAAAGGGAGATGTGCACTTTGCAGATCCTCTATCAAAGAGAGAAGAAATATGTTCTTCTGTTTTTATATTATCAGAGTTAAACTCTGTTGAGAATTAAATTCTCCTTCTTTCAAGAAGCCTTCCCTTTCTTACCTAGGGTTTTCTTTTGCAGAAGCTCCAAATTCCTCAAAGTATCAAGGCTCTCTCCTTTTTTTTCCTCTGCGTATCTGTCTCCTTTTTTGTGTCTCTTGGCTCCTATTTATAGGAGAAGCAGCCGAATCAATTAGTTTTTGATGAATCTTCATTAAGAGATTTGATTTGCATCCATCATTCATTTTTGACCTTTGGATTATTAGGTGAATTTTATTCACCATTGGATTTCAAATCCAGGGATTCTCCTTTGTTATTTCTGTTAGATTTAAAGGAGAAATCTTTCCAAACCCGAGATTTTCCCATAGATAGATGATATTTAATCATCTCTGAATCTTTAATTCGATCTGGTCCAGATAATCGCTTTCCTTTGGAAAGATTTGAATCTCTTTCAGAATTTAATTCTGTTAGCAAAATGGGCTTTGAAAGCCGGTCACGTGTGACCACGTGACCCATGGTCACGTGTGGGCACGTGACCCCCTTGTAACGAGCCCTTTCCTTCTTTTGCACTCTGCCTTCTTCTGATGTTTAGCCGTCACGTGCCACCACGTGACCCCTGGTCACGTGTGAGCACATGACCCTCGTCTAGATCCTTTTCCTTGGTTTAATCAGGGAACCGGTGTGCCTTTGACGCTTGCATTTAAATGTCACATGTCTACACGTGACCCTTTCTGAAGTCCTTTTTCTTCAGCGTAGTCAGAAAACTGAACTTGCCTTAATGATGCGTTTAGGAGTCACGTGCCAACACGTGACTGCTGGTCACATGTAAGCACGTGACTGCTGGTCACGTGTAAGCACGTGACCCTCTTCTGAAGCTTTTCCCAGAAGCTTTCCTGATTTTAAATCAGGAAACAAATGCCCCCACAGCGTTGTTCTCACGTGTCTGCACGCGGGTGCAACGCTGTCACCTCTTGTGACCGTTGGATTCCTCTAGGGATCTGGGGAGATGAAACGTTTCCATTGCCTTCTATAAATACCTCTTTCTCTTCATAGGAGCCTTCACTTTGCTCATCTTCTTCTTCTGAGAATTTCTTCTTTGAGAATTTAATTCTCGCTTTCAGAGCTTAGTTCTCTGTCTTGAAACAATCTTCAGAGTTTAACTCTGTTCGAAAAGAATCCTTTTTCTCAGGTAATGTTCTTGGACAACGATGGACCTTCACATTTCTCTGGATTTTAAATCCAAAACAAGGGTTTTTACCCCTTTTTCCTTCATATTTTCCATAAGAACATGAAACCGCTTAACCTTCAAACTGTAGATCTCTTAGGGTTTAGATGATCTTTGGGGAGATGATGATGGCGTTTCAACCCCATGGAATTTAATTCCATCAAAAATATTTCTGAGAATTTAATTCCCTTTTTCTCAATGAGGAATTTAATTCCAATGAAGGACTTGATTTTTTTACACGGAGGCTTCCTGGGGTCTCTTGGCCCTAGGTTGTTCTTCCTGCCATTAATGCAATGGGGGCTTTGTAATGATTCTCGTGACTTTTATTCCAGGTATCATGGATGCCCATCTGTATAGTCTTGACGAGATCATTTCCTACGGGAATATTCGTGCGCTGGGCCGCAGTCAGAACCAGGAGTTCACCGATGCTCAGTGTGCCGAGATCATGGGCCGCTTTGACGAGTACAACCATCGGCTACTCCCCCGTCGCTCTTCTCTTCTGAGGCTGATCGTGCTGGCGATCAGGGAGGCTCTCCCTTTATTTTGTGCTGGTGTGCCGCTTGGGTCATTGGACGCCGCCGAGGATAAAGTACAGTCGGTGTATCTGATGCACTTGATTTCAAAGAGGAGGCGAGATAATCTCATTGATCTCCTGCATCAGATTTTTCAGCAATCAGCCATACTTGCCGCCTACCGGAGGGTAGAGGACATCCGCGGGGACCCCGATGCTTGTGACCGTGAGAGAAAGCACACTAGGGAGGTTCGAAATGCTTGGAAGATCTTGAATAAAGTTAATTTCGAGTTTCTCAACCCATGCCCTGCGTCTGAAGCCTTGCCATTGTAAAAGTTTTCTTTTTTATTTTGTATGGCCTTCTTGAAGTCTGGATGATAAGTTCTGTTGTGTTTTTGTATGTTTGCATGCTTTTTCTCTGGGATTTTATTATTTTGCTACTATTGTTGTTTGTGCTTTTTAATATGCAGGGTATTACTCCATATTTTTCCTTTTAAATGCACATCAGGTTTAGGCCTCACGTGTTCTACACGTGGGATCCCTTGATGTGGCTGTTCACAAGATTTTCCCCATGCCATATTTTCAGTGCACAATGTTAGATGCAGAAAAAGGGCCTTGGAAATAGTTCCATCTCCTTGATTTTCGATGCCTTTTTAGGCCTTGGAAATAACTTCACCATGCAAGATTTTCCGCGCACAGCACTTAATGCACTTCATTATATATGAGGCTATAGCTTTCTTTTCCTTTCATAGAGAGATTTATATCATATATATATATATATATATATATATATATATATATATATATATATATATATATTGTCTTGCGGGAGAAACGAGTGCCATGGCTTGTAATCGCCCTCATGCTCGTCGACAGCCATGGGAAGTTCCTCTTGTGGAGATGATCCCCCGCTTTGCTGCTCGGTTGGTGGACCCCCTCCTTTCCGACAATGAATGTGACTTAGCCATGCATGAGCTCTCGATCCGTAGAGGGTCTCCCCTCCCGATGGGTTCCCTTTGGCTCCAGATGATTCTCGCGGCCGTGCTTGCCGACATCCCTCCTCACCCGGCAGAGATGACCTTGGCGATACTTGACGCGGCTGAAGAAAAGCTCGAGGGCTTTCATGAAGCGCGTCTGATTACTCAGGCTTTGAAGGATCGCTCAATTAATCTGCTGAGCCAGATGAAGGCCCGGCGAGCTGTTATGTCTGCTTTCGCAGACGAACACGGCGCCAATCGATGGGGAGCGACTCCTCGTGAGAACCGTCACTTTGACGTGCTGGAGAGAGCGGAGAGAGAGAGATAGAGAACCTTGTCCTTTGTTTTGTTAACCCTTGTGCCGTCGATCCCGTGTTTGGTGACCTTTTTCCATTAGCGTAGTATTTTTACATTAGTCCCTCCTTTTCCTTATGTTTTACGCCGAACTTCCCTGTAGGCTTGGTGCTAGACTATATGTTTCCGCTTGCATAAATAAACTTTGTATTCTTCTCATGAGGACTTTCTTATCATCACTTTCCTGCGCATCAGACCTTTTTGGGCATTATGAATGTTCATGCGATTGCAAATGCTATTATATTTTTTTTTGAATACTCATATGATTGCGAATGCATGCTTGAAATATGTCGGAAATCTTTCTTGCTGCCTTTCACGTCAGGTGATGTGAGCGCGTTTAAGATCGATTATCCCCATAGACTGGAAGCCTATTTATACGGTCTTGTAAATGTCTTGTTTCCAAGGCTGCGGTCACGAAGGCGAGCTTACGTGGCCTGATAGAGCGACACGTAGCGAACATATTGTTGTGCGAGAAGAGGGCTCGGCCGTAAATTTTCGGAGAGGGAGTTGGCTTCTAAGGCGCCGAGCGAGCTTCATGCCAGCCTCACAGCCAGGGCCAACAAAGCGTATGACCTCTGGCGGGTGCTTCAGGAGTCCATCAAAGAGGTGGTGGCTCTCGATAAAGCCGCCACGTTCACTCGTGAGAGGGTTGAGGCTCATAAGGCCACCGAGAAAGAGCTCGAAGCTCGGCTCGCTTCGTATCATGCTCAGCAAGCTCAGGCGGAGGCTCGTCTTCTGGAGATCTTGCGTCATGAAGCCGTGGCTCAGCAACAGAATGATGAGCTGGTAAAATTATTGCACCGCCCGCCGGCTTGAGGACTTGTATCTTTTTTTTTTGTACATACTCATGGATGAGAGTATCCTTTCTTTTTTGTTTCTTTCATAAATTGTACTTTGTATCCATTTTGGTTTATGAATAAAAAGATACGATTTTCCTCTTAATGATATGTCCCCTTTTTATTGAATGCATTCTGCGGATACTATATCTTGATCTCCTTGCGGGACAGCGATGGCTCAGGGTTCAGGGTTAAGATCCGCTTCCTAAGACCTTTGCATTTTATGAGCCACGAGGGTCTCATAAAGAGCTTTTCTCCCTACAGGTCGAGAGGATCCCATAGGTGTAAGTTCTTCTTAAGAATCGTGAGGATTCTTAAGCGGGTTTTCCCTTGAGAGTCGCAAGGATCTCACAAGGGAAATTTTTCTTCCTTACAGGTCGTGAGGACTTGTAAGTGCTGGATGTGGTCGCCCTTGTCCGTGTTTTACGGAGTCAGGGGTTTCTCCAGGTATTGTAGTTTAAAGACGTCGCGGTCAAGGTTAAGGACCTCATAGTCCGTGGATTTAAGGACTCCACAGTCCGATGTTAGTTTTAAGACATCGCGGTCAAGGTTAAGGACCTCATAGTCCGTGGATTTAGGGACTCCACAGTCCGATGTTAGTTTTAAGACATCACGGTCAAGGTTAAGGACCTCATAGTCCGTGGATTTAGGGACTCCACAGTGTGGTTGATCGTTAGTTTTAAGACATCACGGTCGAGGTTAAGGACGTCATAGTCCGTGGATTTTAAGGACTCCACGGTCCGGTATTTACTCTGGATGCTTCACACGGGTTCACTGCCGTGCTTGGCGAGGACCAGGCTCTGATCTGGATGCTTCACACGGGTTCACTGCCGTGCTCTGCGAGGACCAGGATCCGCTCTGGACGTTTTCCACGGGGTCAAAGAGTGACATTATCCGCGTTCCACGTAACCAGGAATTTTGCGCTAGATGCTTCACATGGGTTCACTGCCGCGTTAAGCGAGGACTAGGCTCCGCTCTGGATGCTTCACACGGGTTCACTACCGTGCTCTGCGAGGACCAGGATCCGCTCTGGAAGTTTTCCATGGGGTCAAAGAGTGACATTATCCGCGTTCCACGTAACCAGGAATTTTGCGCTAGATGCTACACACGGGTTCACTGCCGCGTTAAGCGAGGACTAGGCTCCGCTCTGGATGCTTCACACGGGTTCACTGCCGTGCTCTGCGAGGACCAGGATCCGCTCTGGACGTTTTCCACGGGGTCAAAGAGTGACATTATCCGCGTTCCACGTAACCAGGAATTTTGCACTAGATGCTTCACACGGTTTCACTGCCGCGTTAGGCGAGGACTAGGCTCCGCTCTAGATGCTTCACACGGGTTCACTGCCGTGCTCTGCGAGGACTAGGATCCGCTCTGGACATTTTCCACGGGGTCAAAGAGTGACATTATCCTCGTTCCACGTAACCAGGAATTTTGCACTATATGCTTCACACGGTTTCACTGCCGCGTTAGGCGAGGACTAGGCTCCGCTCTGGATGCTTCACACGGGTTCACTTCCGTGCTTTGTGAGGACCAGGATCCGCTCTGGACGTTTTCCACGGGGTCAAAGAGTGACATTATCCGCGTTCCACGTAACCAGGAATTTTGCACTAGATGCTTCACACGGTTTCACTGCCGCGTTAGGCGAGGACTAGGCTCCGCTCTGGATGCTTCACACGGGTTCACTGCCGTGCTCTGCGAGGACCAGGATCCGCTCTGGACGTTTTCCACGGGGTCAAAGAGTGACATTATCCGCGTTCCACGTAACCAAGAATTTTGCACTAGATGCTTCACACGGTTTCACTGCCGCGTTAGGCGAGGACTAGGCTCCGCTCTGGATGCTTCACACGGGTTCACTGCCGTGCTTTGCGAGGACCAGGATCCGCTCTGGACGTTTTCCACGGGGTCAAAGAGTGACATTATCCGCGTTCCACGTGACCAGGAATTTTGCACTAGATGCTTCACACGGGTTCACTGCCGCGTTAGGCGAGGACTAGGCTCCGCTCTGGATGCTTCGCACGGGTTTACTGCCGTGTTCTGCGAGGATCAGGATCCGCTCTGGACGTTTTCCATGTGGTCAAAGAGTGACGTTATCCGTGTTCCACGTGACCAGGGATTTTGTTGATTGTATCCGCATTTCACGGGATGGAGGTTTGACTCTTGGTGATATGTATCGCCGAGCCATGGAACTGGGGGTTGCCGCTGTTCCGTTTCGCTTGATGTTGTGTCTGCTGCCATGAGACGGACGTCGAGATGATCTCTAGGCTATCTGTGAACCGTCGAGATTTGGCTTCTCCTTATGATGAAACCTGGGGAAGGAGTATGATCCTTCTTTGTTTGCGCCCCTGAATTGTATACAGAGGTAGATGTAACATCACCTGTAGGGCGAGGATTTCACTTTTATTTTATTTCTTTTTCCGCGATGCTCTATCATTTCAGCTTTTATATCGCGAAGGTCGCGATTGCCCCATCATTTCGGCTATTTTTCGCGGTGCCCAATCATTTCCGCTATTTATTTATTTTCTACTCGCTGCTTTTTATTGCGAGTTGACCCATCATTTCGGCTATTTTTCGTGCATACATTTTTACTTGCTGCTTTTTACTGCAAGTTGCCCCATCATTTCGGCTGTTTTGTAGGCATGTGTGGCTTGCTAGCTTTTTTCGTCGCAAGCTCGGATTTTAGACATCGATTTCGACATCAGCACCGCTACAACTGGAATGTGGCCAGGAGCGAATCATCATTTGCCTTTGTCGATGATGAGCAAAGGTGGCTCAGCAAACAGGGTTAATGGTCCTGTCGACCGAGGCTTTTGACTTTATGAGCCGTAAGGGTCTCACAAAGGTATTTCTCCCTACAAGTCGTGAGGATCTTGCATGTGTATTTTCTCCTTAGGGATCGTGAGGATTCCTAAGTGTGCGCTCCTCTGTAAGTCGTAAGGATCCTACAAGAGGGCTTTCTCCTTATGGGTCGAGAGGACCTACAAGGGTTGGACTTTGCTGGGGAAATGTTTATTCGCGCCCGTGGATTGTATACAAGGGTCAGTATTAAGCCCCTTGTAGGGCAATATCGAAGGTTGTGGAGGATTTGCTTAAGAACAGGTTTAGGTTTCTGTAACTTAAGACTTTCAAATCTTATGAGCCGTGAGGGTCTCACAAGAGAATTCTCCTTACGAGTCGTAAGGATCTCGCAAGTGCATTTTCTCCTTAGGAATCATGAGGACCCCCAAGTGTGTTGCTCCTTTGTGAGTCGTAAGGATCTCACACAGGTGGTTTCTCCTTACAAGGTCGAGAGGACCCTATAAGTGTCTTTTAACGAGGTTGCGCCCTTTCGGGTTTTCACAAATACTCGCCGGTAGTCCTGCTGTTTTTACTCACGGAGCCCTTTCGGGTTTTCATCCGTGCCCGTTTTTCTCGTGGACGCACCGTTTTTTATTCTCTTTTTTTTTCTTTCTTTTTTTTTATTTCGTCAGCCTAAGGATGCTGCGGTAGTAGTTTAGGGACGTTTCGTTCTGTCGTTAGTTTAAAGACATTTCGGTCCGTCGATAGTTTAAGGACGTTTCGGTCCGTCGATAGTTTAAGGACATTTCGGTCCGTCGATAGTTTAAGGACGTTTCGGTCCGTCGATAGTTTAAGGACGTTTCGGTCCGTCGTTAGTTTAAGGACGTTTCGGTCCATCGATAGTTTAAGGACGTTTCGGTCCGTCGTTAGTTTAAGGACGTTTCGGTCCGTCGTTAGTTTAAGGACGTTTCGGTCCGTTGTTATGGGAAGGCCAGCTGCTGCTTGTAAAGTCTGAGCCTAGGAAGATAGCGAGTGGACATAGTCGTCGTCATCTATCATTGACCCAGGCTATGGCTCATTAAGCATAGTATTTCTTTAAGAAACGGCCGTTTATTGGCCTGAAAGGTCTTTCACCGTGCATGTCCATGAGTAGATAGGCTCCACCCTGGTAGACCTTGTCTATGATGTAAGGGCCTTCGTAGTTTGGCTCAAATTTTCCCCACTTGGCACGATTGGGGATCATAGGTCTCTTGACCACTAGCACGAGTTCTCCTTGGCGGAATGTCCTCGGCCTGGTCAATCTCTCGTACGAGCGCGTCATCTTCGCTTTGTAGGCTTCTAGATGTTGTTGCGCTATGAGCCGAGTTTCGTCGAGGGCATCAAGCTCCTCAAGCCGAAGGTGAGCATTTTCTTCGTCCGTCAGCTCGTGGTGGACTGCCACTCGCAGAGAGGGTAACTCTATCTCGAGGGGGAGTACTGCTTCCGTCCCAAATACCAACGCGTACGGCGTTGTGTTCGTGGCCGTCTTGAATGTAGTTCGATAAGCCCAAAGGGCCTCTTGCAGCCTCTCATGCCAGTCTCTCTTATTCCGGGAAACGGTCTTTTTTATGATCTTCGTCAAGGTCTTATTGAAAGCCTCGGCTAGACCGTTAGCTCGTGGGTTGTAAACTGAAGAATATCTCCAGTCTATATTGTGCTGCTGCGCGAAGCGGCTAATCTTATGGCTTCTGTAGGCTGGCCCGTTATCGGAGATAATCCGCCGTGGGGTTCCGAACCGATAGATGACGTGCGTCTTGAAGAAATGGAGGATATTCTCCGTCTTCACTTCCCTCAGTGGTATTGCTTCTGCCCATTTGGAGAAGTAATCAGTTGTCGCTAGGATAAAACGATGTCCCCGGGATGATGCTGGCTCGATGGGGCCGACTATGTCAGTCCCCCACATTTCGAATGGCCAACTAGCCACCGTTGGATGTAGTGGATTCGGATGTTGGTGGATAAAGTCTCCATGAATCTGGCACGAGTGGCATTGCTTCGCATACTCGAGGCAGTCCTGGATCATCGTGGGCCAGTAGTAACCCATCCGTTAAATTTTTAACTTCATCTTTGGGCCTTCTTGGTGAGAACCGCAAAGTCCGTCGTGAACTTCTTGGACGACCCTTCTCGCTTCGTCAGGTCCTAGGCATCTCAGCCACAGAGAATCGAATGACCTCTTCTATAGAGCATCGTTGACGAAGGCAAAAGATAGAGCTCGTTTCATGAGTTGATGCCTCGAGGATGTATCTTTGGGCATTAGGTGGGACTTAAAGTAGTCTATGAAGACTTCCCTCCAGTCCTCGGCCTTCTCATGGTCTTTTATTTGCAGGGTCGTCTGCTCAGTCGCTCCCTTCTCTTTATATAATTCCGGAGGTATTTCTGCCGGGGCAAGCACTCGACGGCTTTGTACCACGATTCTTACATCATCGAGGTTTTCGTCCGCCAGTTCTTTAGCAAGTTTGGCTAACGCGTCTGCTTTACTGTTTTCCGCGCGCGGTATATTCTCCAAAGTATAGGAGGGAATTTGGGTCAATAGTTGTTGCACCTTTTCACCGTACTTTACCAACTCCGGTTTGCACGTTTGGTAATCACCATTTACTTGACTAACAACCAGTTGAGAATCCCCGTATATAAGGAGGTCTTCAATTCCCAGGTCGATGGCGATTTCGAGGCCTGCTATCAGAGCTTCGTATTCAGCTTCATTGTTTGTCCTCGGCTCTGTTAAGGAGAAGGCGAAGCGCATTATCCCTCCTTGTGGAGTTGCAAAGACGAGGCCTATCCCCGATTTGATCGTTGGGATACCTTGTTTCTGTTTCTTTACGGAGGACGCTCCGTCGAAATAGAGTTCCCATCGGGTGCTACTGCCGCGAATCGCATCAAATGCATGCTCGTCCGGCAAATCACAGTTCAAAGGAGAATCGGCCGGTATCGGGTGCTCAGCGCGGGAATCGGCAATGGCCTGGCCTTTCACTGCCTTGAGAGGTTGATACGTTACCGAGAACTCCATCAAGAGTAGGGCCCATTTAGCGAGTCGTCCCGTCAATATGGCTTTCGACATCAAGTATTTAAGGGGGTCCACTTTTGAAATAAGACGGACTTCATGCGCCAACGCATAGTGTCTGAGCTTTGTTATCGCGAAGATTAATGCCAAGCAATGTTTTTCAATGGGAGAGTAGTTGCTTTCTGCCCCCAGCAGAACTCGACTTAAGTAGTAGAGTGCTCTCACTTTTCCCTGATCGTTCTCTTGCGCCCATAATGCGCCCAAGGAACCTTCGAGGGCGGTTGTATAAAGAATGAGGGGTTTTCCCTTGACCGGCGCGGCCAACACCGGAGGGTTCTGTAGGTATTGCTTGATCTCGTCTAGTGCACCTTGGCATTTGTGATCCCAAATGAACGGAGTTCCCTTCTTCATCAGGTGGCTGTAAGGACGGCATTTGCCTGAAAGATTTGCGATAAATCGCCGGATGTATGCGAGCTTCCCTTGGAGAGACCGCAACTGTTTGAGGGTTCTTGGCGGAGGCATTTCCATGATCGCTTTAATCTTTGACGGATCTATTTCAATTCCTCGGTGTCGAACGATGAATCCCAGGAATTTGCCCGAGGAGACTCCAAACGCGCATTTGAGGGGATTCATTTTCAAATTATATTGCCGAAGGCGTTGAAATACAGTCTCCAGATGCTTTAAATGATCTTCGTATGACACGCTCTTTACTACGAGGTCATCGATATAGCACTCGACGATGTCATGTATGAGGTCGTCGAAGGTTTTTGTCATGGCCCTTTGATAGGTAGCGCCAGCGTTCTTTAAACCAAAGGGCATAACCCTGTAGCAGAATATACCCAAAGGGGTCCGGAAAGCGGTGTGCTTCTGGTCTTCGGGATGCATCTTTATCTGATTGTATCCTGACGAACCGTCCATAAAGGAGAAAACCTCGTGAGTGGACGTGTTATCTATCATCAGCTCGGCTACTGGTACTGGGAAATCATCCTTTGGACAGGCTTTATTGAGATCCCTGAAATCCGCGCATATGCGTACCGTCCCATTCTTTTTCATTACCGGGACGATATTGGCGATCCAATCGGGATATTGGACTTCTTGGATAAATCCAGAATCGACCAGCTTCTTGACTTCGGCATTGATGCTCATCTCAAGCTCGAGTCGCATCCTTCTTGGCGCTTGCTTGACTGGCTTGATATCTGGGGATATTGCTAATTTATGCACGGCAACCTCCGGATCTAATCCTGGCATCTTAGAGTAGTTCCACGCGAAGCAGTCTTTATGCCGTAGAAGCACGTTCTTTAACGCGGCCACCCTTTCTTCAGAGAGTAGCTCGCTGACAAATCTCGGTCGCGGGTCATCTGCCGATCCCAACTCAATCTTCCTGAGGTTATCCGCCGTAGTATGTATACCATCTTCCAGTTCTCTCGGAGCTGGCGGAAATTCTGAGATCACCTCGTCGTCGCTGTTCTCAAAGCACTGGGGAAAGTCATCCATGTTCTCACGCTCTTCTTTTAATATCGTAATCGTATAACAGGTGCGAATCCGCTCCCAGGACTGAGGTGGATCCGGTTTTGCTCTTGCGGCCTTAGGTTCATGCTTTTGTGGCGGCGTTACCCTCCAGCTGTTGGATAAAGCGAATCTGCCCCGTTGGTACTGGTCCTCGACCCAGTTCTTGAAGGTGAAGCAGTCTTCGATAGGATGTCCTATGGCTTGGTGATAAGAGCAATAGCTCGAACGAGAAGCCTTGTTAGCTTGCTCAGGGTGTCTAGACTCTGGAAGCGCGATCATTTGATGTTTTAAAGCGAGCTTGAGTAACTTCTCCGTCTTGTCTCGGGGGAAGGAGTACGCTCGACTCATCTTCTCCATGAGGGAGGAATCCGAGCCGCGCAGTACCCGTAACCCTCTAATCCTGCGTCGTTGTTGTCGGCTCCTCTTCCCACTTCTTAATTTATTTCCGTCTCCGCATCGGGCCTTTCGCACAACGGGTTGACAAAGATGAGCATCTTTGTCTTTTGCAGCTTGTTGAAATAGACGTTGCGTCCTGGCCTTCTCCTAGATGGCCATCTCGCGGTTGTGGTCTTCCCGAGCTTTCTGACCCATTTTCCTGATAGGCTTGTCCGTTCGTTCTTCAAACGACGGACTCGGCGCTTCAATCGCGGGGTCTAATTTTGACGAGGGGTTGGCATCTCCTGACAGGGCGTCCTCTTCTTCATCAAAGGTGTATATGGCGTAGCTACTGTGGACCCGTTCCCGTTTTCCCGCTCCCGCGTATCCAAGCCCGAGTGTTTCCATTTTCCCGTTGGGCAATTTGCGTTGAGTCCCAGGG
The DNA here is from genome assembly GCA_030015575.1 of Agapanthus africanus. Classification (NCBI taxonomy): domain Eukaryota; kingdom Viridiplantae; phylum Streptophyta; class Magnoliopsida; order Asparagales; family Amaryllidaceae; genus Agapanthus; species Agapanthus africanus. Next base: position 204,550,103 of record CM057341.1, on the reverse strand, counting down.
ACATCCCAAATCTTGTTGTAGAACCGAGCCTGCCGAACAGCCTGTTTTAAGGGTACTCCTTGGCGCTTCAATAGCTTCGTTAATCCATTTGTATAGTATCTGGGTAGACGGATGGGTTGGAGCCTGTCGAGCGTAGCATCCACGCCATGCCAGATCTCTTTCTCTATTTTCGACTCTGAGGATCGGTAGAATAGGATCACCTTCTCACCCCTTTGCTTGGGAGGGACGTAAAATGTTTGCAGGTCCTGCACATTGTGAGCTTGAAGCGTGTCGAGATCTTTGTAATGTTCTCGCGGTACCATGGTGATTTGCAAACTATGGTCATCGCCAGGGGGTGCTTGTATTGACAGCCGATTGGAGAATACGGCATTAACTTCATCTTCTGAATCACTTCCGAAGACCAACATGGGGGCAGGCGTCCCCAGGTTGTTGCGTTGAGATGGCCCCGCATAAACTATCTCTTCCTCTTCTTCGGTATCGCTCCCGAAAACAGGGATGGTGGCGGCGGCTTTGTTCTCCGGGTTGCGACACCTTTCTGTATCCTCGAAATCTGGCAAAAAGTACTTCGCGTCTTCGTATTTGCGGACTTCGTTCACGGAAAATGGGTTTAACTCTCCTGTTACGGTGTACTCGAAACCATCTTTAAAGTACTTCATACACTGGTGTTGCGTAGAAGGGATGATGTTGTACTCGTGTAGCCAAGGACGACCGAGCAAGGCGTTGTAGCAGGTTTTGGCGTCAATGACATGGAATTTGATGTCTGTGACGAGAAGTCTAAAGCGTAATGTTAGTATCACAGATCCGAGAGTCCGTGACGATTGTGAATCGAAACCGGAGATAGTAATTTTGTCACGAGCGAGATGTTGCACACTCATGCAGATTTCCTTTAACACCCGAACATTAAGGAGATTGACGGAGGATCCATTATCCACCAGGATCTTGCCTATCTTGATATCATGGCAGTATCCGGAGACATATAGGGGACGGTTATGGTCAGACGTATCGAGAAGGAGGTCTTCATCACCGAAAGTGATATCGGCTGTATGCACTTCCTCCAGTTCATCCTTCATCTTTTCAGTGGCGAGGAAGGCTTGGAATTGCTCAGGTTCTTGTAACGCCTTAATTAGTGAGTCTCGCGCTTCTTTTGATAATAGGAGGGCGTCGAGAATGCTGAGCTGAGAAGGTAGCTTCCTTAGGTGCGCGAGGATGTTATAGTCCACTTTACTCCTCCTAGGAGGGTCTTTGGCAGCCAGTTCTTTCATGACTTGGTCATCTAAAGTGATATCTTCAGTGACCTTTTCCTTTCCCTTATCTTTTCTACTCACGGGCCCGAGATTCTTTTCTGGGAGTGTGCGATTGCGCAGCTGAATGTTTTCGCAGGCTTCTAGTTCTTCTTCTTTCTCTAAAACGGATTCTTTAAAGAAAGGGCCCAGAGCCATTTCTTCATCAGAGTCGCTCCCAAAGGTGAGAACTTGTGACCCCCCGGCGTTAACCATGTAACAGTTGCCAGTAGTTCTGTTGTGCCCTTCGACAGTACTTCTTCGCTCCCGACGGCTCTTGCGTTTCATGCGCTTAAAATGTTGCCGTCGAGTAACATATCCTTGCCACCATATCTTAAAGGCATCGCACTCCTCCGTGGGGTGTGAAACTTTCCGATGATATGCGCAATAATCAGGGTGTCTCTCCACCCCGTCGAGCGTGTTTCCTTCCGAAGGTGGTAGCCTCATTCCCATTGACATGGCTTTGGCAAACCTTTTCCTCGTCTTGAATATCTTCTTGTCTACTTCGGATGCCTTTCGCTCTGGTACGGGTAGTTCAACCCTTCCGTTCAGTCGCCTGCATTTGGTTCCTTCTGACGTTGCCATCTCACGCTCCTGATCCGCTTTACTTTTTAGACGAATTTCGTCTAGAAAGGCATTGATCATTTCATTTGTCGGCCCCGCACGCTCTGGTTCAGGCTCTGCCTCCAGCTTCTTAGTGCCTGGAGTTTTCTCATCATCGGTAAACGAGTGGGAGATTACGTTACAACTCGCCACATACCCTTCGGATTCATCCGACGAGCTCTCTCCATCATCTCTCTCTTGAAAGATGTGGCTGAGAAACTCTTGCAGTGTGACAGGAGTTCGCGCCTTTTGATTGTATTCTTCCAGCGCGTCGATTTGCTTCTGCAAGTTCGTGTGCTCGTCTCCAAGCTTCACGGGCTTCTTGGATTTCTTCTTCTTTTTCTTCGAAGATTTTGACGGTTGGGCGTGAGTATTTGGGCCCTTATCACGAGCCTTCGTAGTTGTGCGGGGCTTCAACATCCCCTCGATAATTTGAGGTTCAAGAGGGTCTTTCCATTCGATCACAGGGCACGCGTGAAGGTCTCTCAGCATTCTTTTGGTTTTCGTTGATAGCACGACCTCCCATGGAGCTTCTTCAATAAAGGAGCAAGTTGCCCCCGATGTATCTGTTTTCTTGGGAGTATGCGGTTGTGGTGGGCTCACCTTCCACTTTTCGGATAGTACAAACTTTCCCTGGAGGTATTGATCTTCAATCCATCCTTTGAAGACGAAGCAATCTTCAATCGGATGACTTACCATTTGATGGTAAGGGCAATAGTTAGGGTTATTCACCTCGGTGGGTTGCGGCGGTCGCCTTGGATTTGGTAGGTTTATAAGTCTGTTACGTATCGCTAGCTCGAATAACCGTTTCGTCTTGTCTCGCGGGAACGAGTAGGGACGTTTCATCTTCTCATTATAATACCGGCGTCTTTCTTCCAGTTGATCTTCCGGTTTCGGGGCGTTAGGTTGCTGTTGGGCACTCGCGACGAAGGTTGCCCTTCCTTTACCCTTGTCATTCCGTGGTTTCGACTTCGGGGGAGGTGGTCTATGACCCATCTGGTCCATCTGAGCCAACTTGTCGATTAAAGCCTGGAATGTGGTTGGCTTAAAGAACATCATGAACTGGGAGATAGTTGCGTGGGGGTCTAGGGTTCCCACGAACATGCCCACTGCGGGTGCCTCCTCAATGCGTTGCTCGCATCTCGACCACAAATTCCGCCAACGTATAGCATACTGGACCCAGGTTTCGCCTGGTTTTACCCTGGCGTTAATCAAAGCAGTTATTGGAGTGCGTTCGCTGGCACTTGCGAATCGCTGAGTGAATAACAACTCCATCTCAGCGAACGTTTTGATAGAATCGTTCGGGAGTTCCGAATACCATTCGAATGCTATTTCTGATACGCTGCCCACGAACTGTCGGAGCAACAGTTTATCATCACCGCCAGTGTTACCACAGATGGCCCGGAACTGGGCGACATGTTGATGGGGATTGCCGGTCCCCTTGTACACGTGGAATTTTGGGATCGTATAGCCTTACGGGTATTTGATTTGGTCGTACCAGCTTGGATACGGCCGCCCCGTTTTCACGACTTGACCAGCTGCCTCAGTCGCACGATGGACCCGGATTTGCTGGGCTATGTAGTCAGCCAAGTCAGCCTTAGAGATTGCCTCCTCCTTGGCCGTTGAGAGGGCTGGCAGTGGATTTGACGTTTCTCCTCGGTCGTCTTCAAGAACGATTGGGGGATCCTCGGCGGGCAAGTCCTGTTGGATCATCATTCCTATCATATCTTGGAAGAGAAGGCCCATACGTTGTATGTTGGCCGCTTGTTCAGCAGCCTCTTTGTCCTTTTTCTCTAGTATCCGGCGAAGGAATTCAGCGTCGGTTTCTTCTTCTTGGCGCGCGTCTGAGGATGTTTCTGGGCTTTCTTTTGGCCTGGTAAGTGCGGCCATAGCATTCATCATTTCTTGGAGCTTTTGTTGCTGCTCCTGGGCTTTCGTCACGGATCGGGTAAGTGGTCGGTGGCCAGTAGAAGTGCAGCTCTCCTCCTTTCCAGAGGCCATGTATACGGTGTGGACCATCATGCCCCCAGACTTAGGGCGTCTGGGCTCAGTGCTTTTAGCTGTCGTGGCGGGCTGGGGGATCTTCTCTGGCTTCCTCCTTTTGTGAGCAGTGGAGGTTAAGGGGGCCGTCGAGGTGGGCGTCCAGACAGCCTTTTGGGGTTCAGCCTGGTGACCAGCTTCCGGTTGGATTTTCAGCTTCTTGTGCTGGCGGGAGGAGTTTGGATCGATGATCGAGTCTCGGGCCTACCGCCAAACCTTATAGATTTTGGAAGACAGCCGTTGAGGGGATCGGGACTGTTCTGATTCCATTTCCACAACCGTTTTTAATGGGGGAGGAGACTTCTTTAGTACTGCAGTAGGAGAATTCCTCCGTACCTTATTTAGCATCTCGAAGCTGTTCCCAGTTGGAACAGCAGCATCAACTTCTGCCATCGGGGCTGATGGAGTCAACCCGGAGGGGGAGTTGCCCCCAGCCTTCCTTACTCTGTGCCAATGGCGACGTCGAGCGTGTCGAGCGGATGGCGTTGGGTCAGCGGTAAGAATGGTTTCGTCTTGCCCCCTGTGTAGGTGGGGGGTTGTTGTTGGTGTTAGCCTATCAAATACCGATGTCCTTTGGGTAGCAGGAGCGGGAGCTGAAGCCGTCAATCTTGTAAAGACCGACTTTTTGGCCGGAGAAGCCGTCTTGGCGATTTCGGGGGCAGGAGCGGCCACTTTCTTAGAAGTAGCCTCCTCTGAGATTGTAGGCCCTATGATGAGTTCGCAGGATTTCCGGCCCAATCTAGAGAAGACCGAGGCGTTGACGTTGGGCGACTCGTTGAGAGGAGCCGCGGCAGGGGTAAGACGATCAAAGACTGACTTCTTGAGAGCTTCCTTTGTCAGTACCGGTGCCGCGAAGCTTGATGATAGGAGTATAGTCCCGAAGAACAATCCGGTAGTGGCTTGAGTCACTTGGTCCACCGGCATTGTGAACAACGAAGCAGCTTGGGGTCCATAGGCTATACCTCCTGGTGAGGTAAAGCGTTGGTCGCAATTGCAGTCTGAGCAGTTGGAGGATTTCACAGAAGTAGAAGCTATCGATCCTTTGCTTTCTGCAATAAGCAAGACGCCAATTCTTAGTATCTTGAAACCCAAGGGCAACCATTAGCGAACCGCGATTGGTTCGCGAATCACGACACACGAAGTGTGGAGTGGAAAAAGGAAAAGGTCCCACCGGGCGTGCCAGAATCTGTTCCCCTCCGAACGGCGACGCGACGCGGGCGTCCGTGCCTGAGATTCGGGACAGATGCTAATTGGTGCTATCCGTCCACCTCTCCAAAGATGCCAAGTTGTTTATGGCACCGTGCATCGGAGGCTTAGACGGATGCGGCCGATGTAGCAGACTTCGTCAGATTCCCCCTCGTTTGAGGGGTTTTTTGATTGTGGGGATGCTCTTCCCTGCAGGCGCAAGCCCCTGCAGTTAATTACGCTACCGCATCGCGGTAACAACTTTCTCCTTCTCCAGATGGTTGCTTCGTGTCGTGTGTGTTTATTTTATGTTTTGTTGCCCGTGGATTGTTTACGGAGACTGAGTTATGTCGTCGCCCGTAGGGCGTGGACTAGTCCAATTCCGTGTTTATCTTAGATTTGAGTTTGGGGGTTTGGTTCGAGGATACGTTAGCCATACTTGAGGCTAAGATCAACTCAAACGTTTGTCAAGGATGCGTTAGTCTAATGTTGAGACTAAGATCAACTTAACGGGATCATTTAGATCCGACAAGGGAGTGTTTTAGGCTCCATTGTTCCAGTTTAGGGACATAGTGGTCCATCGTATATGTGGCCGTCGGGACCCGTCACCTCTCTGACGACGTTGAAGGATTACAACGACGGATGTCAGAGGAGTTCAGAGATGTACCCTCGAGCCAGAGTTAATTTGGGGGATTCATAGTCCAGTCTGTTTGAAGGTTTAAGGATACGTTAGCCATCTTTGAGGCTAAGATCAACTTAAACGGGACCATTTAGATCCGACAAAAGAGCATGCGGGGCTCTATTGTTCTAGTTTAAGGACATTGCGGTCCGTGGGTAGTTTAAGGACATTGCGGTCCATGGGTAGTTTAAGAACATTGCGGTCCATGGGTAGTTTAAGGACATTGCGGTCCATTGTTAGTTTTAAGACATCTCGGTCAAGGTTAAGGACGTCGTAGTCCATGGGTTTAAGGACTCCACAGTCCGGTATGTGCTCTGGATGCTTCACACGGGTTCACTGCCGTGCTTGGCGAGGACCAGGCTCCGCTCTGGGCGTTTTCCGCGGGGTCAAAGAGTGACGTTATCCGCGTTCCACGTAACCAGGAATTTTGCACTAGATGCTTCACACGGGTTCACTGCCGTGCTCGGCGAGGACTAGGCTCCGCTCTGGGCGTTTTCCGCGGGGTCAAAGGGTGACGTTATCCACGTTCCACGTAACCAGGAATTTTGCATTAGACATGGGTTTAAGGACCCCACAGTCCATATCATGGGTGGTCATCGGGACCCGTCACCTCTTTGAAGACATTGAGGGATTACAATGCCAAGTATCAAAGGAGTGAAGAGATGTACCCTAGAACCAGGATGGATTAAATAGTCCTTGGCCCAATTTGGGATCAAGACCCATTAATTATATTATGAGCCCATTGGCCCAGTTAATTACGAATTGAGGACTTATGGCCAGCTTGGGCTAAGTCCTATCATGTCTGGAATATTGACTTCTTGTTGGTCCATTGAGGGAGAGGCTTTGCCTCTATCCCTTTAGCCAATTAGGCTAAAGCCTAGTGTTAAACACTACAGAGCAATCAATGTTGAACACTGGGAATGAGGTTGACAAGTTAGTGTTTAACACTAAAAGATAATTGGTGTTATACACCAACAACAAGGCTTTCAAATTAGTGTTAAACACTAAAACAGATCAGTATCAAGCATCGGCAACAAAGCTCTCAAATTAGTGTTAAACACTAAGGTAGTCAGTGTTGAACACTGCAAATAAAGTTCTTTGATTAGTGTTGAACACTACGGCCCAACAGTGTTTTAACACTGGATTCAGGAATTCCAACTTAGTGTTAAACACTAAGGCAAAAGGGGTCACGTGGCAACACGTGAGAGCGCCCTTTCTCCATTCATTCTGCTGAGATTATTGCATCTTTTAGAGCATCACGTGCCATCACGTGACGGGCATTCATATGCTTATGTGTTAGAGCTTCTGTCAAGGGTCACGTGAGTCATGTGGGGGACTGCCTCAAAGGGCTTTCTGTAGATCTTTTGAGGGGGTCACGTGGTGACACGTGACCCTGCCTTCATGTATGCTGTTTAGAGAATCTGTTGATCCTTTTTTCTGGAATTAAATTCCTCGAGCTTTAATTTTCAGAGGAATTAAATTCCTACTTCCCTTTGAAGACTTATATTCTGGAGTAGAGTTGAACTCTGAATCTTCTGTAGGAATTAAATTCCTCGTATACGTGAAGAACTGAATAGGGTTGAACCCTAATAAAAGCTTTTTAAGGAATTAAACATCCATTCCCTGTTAAATTATGATTAAGGGAATTAAATTCCCGTTGTTTCAACAGAACTAAGTTCTTAATTAGGGTTAAACCCTGTTTCCCTCTGTTCTGAAGGAATTAAATTCCCATAACACAGGGTCAAGCCCTGCTTTTATCTTAAAGGAGTTAAATTCCTATAGTTCTGTGAGAATTAAATTCTCATGTTTCCATTCCCTCTCTATGTTTTGGATCTGCATGGCAGGATCTCAACCCATTGAGAATTAAATTCTCAACCTTAAGGGGAGATGTGCACTTTGCAGATCCTCTATCAAAGAGAGAAGAAATATGTTCTTCTGTTTTTATATTATCAGAGTTAAACTCTGTTGAGAATTAAATTCTCCTTCTTTCAAGAAGCCTTCCCTTTCTTACCTAGGGTTTTCTTTTGCAGAAGCTCCAAATTCATCGAAGTATCAAGGCTCTCTCCTTTTTTTTTCCCTCTGCGTATCTGTCTCCTTTTTTGTGTCTCTTGGCTCCTATTTATAGGAGAAGCAGCCGAATCAATTAGTTTTTGATGAATCTTCATTAAGAGATTTGATTTGCATCCATCATTCGTTTTTGACCTTTGGATTATTAGGTGAATTTTATTCACCATTGGATTTCAAATCCAGGGATTCTCCTTTGTTATTTCTGTTAGATTTAAAGGAGAAATCTTTCCAAACCCGAGATTTTCCCATAGATAGATGATATTTAATCATCTCTGAATCTTTAATTCGATCTGGTCCAGATAATCGCTTTCCTTTGGAAAGATTTGAATCTCTTTCAGAATTTAATTCTGTTAGCAAAATGGGCTTTGAAAGCCGGTCACGTGTGACCACGTGACCCATGGTCACGTGTGGGCACGTGACCCCCTTGTAACGAGCCCTTTCCTTCTTTTGCACTCTGCCTTCTTCTGATGTTTAGCCGTCACGTGCCACCACGTGACCCCTGGTCACGTGTGAGCACGTGACCCTCGTCTAGAGCCTTTTCCTTGGTTTAATCAGGGAACCGGTGTGCCTTTGACGCTTGCATTTAAATGTCACATATCTACACGTGACCCTTTCTGAAGTCCTTTTTCTTCAGCGTAGTCAGAAAACTGAACTTGCCTTGATGATGCGTTTAGGAGTCACGTGCCAACACGTGACTACTGGTCACGTGTAAGCACGTGACCCTCTTCTGAAGCTTTTCCCAGAAGCTTTCCTGATTTTAAATCAGGAAACAGATTCGTCTCTCCCGGTATTGGGGGTTGATGTCGCGCGGTGTACGGGTGGCCATCACCAGAAATTCTTGGCTAAGGTGGACGAGAATTACTAATTTGGATCCGTAGTTTCTCAGTTGGTGATGAGTTTCATACCTACACGAAATATCGCGTTATTAGGGGTCTGATTTTATCCACCCTCTAAATTCGATATGCGATACTCTTAGACGAACAGACCGGACTGTACGGATATTGTCACGGACATACTCAGTAAGGTTCGGATGAGTTTGCTCGTCGGCCTTTCTTTCGCTCAATACCTGGGTAACTGTTACGTACAGCTAGTTCCGCTGACGTGCTTGTGGTTAAAACCACTGCTACTTTATTGACGAGTATTTAGAGTCCCATACAGAGGATTTCCCTATTTCGGGCGAAACGATATAGTGGCCGTATGGTCTTCCGGTAGGGTTCAATCATATACGTGCACTTGTGCACGTATCATGATTCGAACGGATAATACTAGTGGGTTTTGGTTTAAACCGGATCCTAGTATTATATTGTTGGATTATTTTCGTCTCTCTGTATTCGTATTTTTCGGAATACGGATACGGGTATGTATATACGGATGAGGGGTATTCTTGTAATTTAATACAAGGTGCTTCTAGAAGATGACACCTCATTTGTTTTTAACCACTTTAGTTTAAATGGTTAATGAGGTGGAGGGTGGGGTGTTTATTTGCTTTAAATGAAGCATGGCTTTGTGGTGAATCATGGGGTGACACATGGAGTGACTCATGGTTGCTATTGAAGCATGCTTGATTTATTAGTGCTGTGAGATATTTTGTCATGCTTGATATTCTTTTCTTCACAACACTTAGCCATTTTTTCTTTGGTTGGTTCATACAACACTCGCATCTCCTCTTGCTTGCTTCTTCTACCTCCTGATTGATTGTCTTTTTGCGTGCGTTTTAAAATCAAAGTTAAGAATATACCACAATCAATAACGGTGTCGCTTGGTAGCTTGTCGGTTGAGTATGGATCGGTCCACAGGGAAAACGTGTTCTTTTCTTATTGTTCTAACGAGTTAAGTCCTATTTTTGGTAGGTTTTGAATTTTAGAAAAACTAAGATTGAATTTAATTCGATTTAAAACCTTGCTAGGGTTAGGATTAGGTTAGTTTAGAAAGAGAATTCTTCTTACTGCTTCCTTTGCCCTAATTAAGAACATAGGTGTTAGGGTAATGGTCAACAAAGGGGATTAGCACGACTAGGAAGAAATGTAGTTTCTTCCCTATGGTCCTTGCCCATCCTTTCTTAACTCTTAGCCCTAACCTCTATGTAAATCAACCACAACCGGTCTAATTAGGGAATCACCGCTATCTCGTAGGATATGGTGCCGTAGTGAGCGGTGTGTGTTTGATTCACATAGAGTCCTAATTTAAAATATTATACGGGCAAGAAAGGAGTGAGAGATGTTCATTTCTCAAACCTACCCAATCCTAACCCTAACAAGTGAGGAATTACTCACTCATTAGGGAAATTACGATGAGATTCATTTTAATAATTTTCTTTTTAATTAACTAATTAATGTGCAGATAATAAAAGATAGATACGAAAATTGCAGAAATTAAATTCGAATGAAAAATGCAAGATAAAAAAACTTACTTTTATTGACACCTCTTAACGATTACAATGAAACTAAAATTTAATCTAGAAATTAAAAGAGGCATGCCCCATAAGAGGCTGTAGGCTTTCCTATTTATATATAGGAGAAACCCTACAGTTTATATCTGATCCACATTTGAAATTACAAGACTACCCTAAGAAAGCCGGGTCAAAGCACCGACACCCACCGACACATGCAACGACACGTGCACTGCATGGCCGCGGAACCGCGGCGGAATGCCATGTTTGGCCGCGGATCCGTGGCCATCCTGGGGGTTCTCTGTCTCAACTTTCCAGGGTTGCTTCATGTTGTTGTTTACTTCTGTTTTCTTCACTTGGTTCCTCAGAATATCTTCTATTTTCTTCCAGATTTCCACAGTGCAGAATGTTGTGGACTTTACGCCGTGAGCTTCGCGTTGAAGTCTTTAATCCTGTGCTGCCCTTATACTTTGTGCATTGAACTATTCGCTGATCTTCGTTTGTTCCTTATACTGTAGGTGGCATCATACAGATTCATCTATTTGTTGGTCGTAGTCTCACATTTGTAGCGTTTTTTCCTAAATTTCACTGTATTGTTCTGAGAACCTGTAACCTGCAACTATTTAGCATACATGGATCAAAAACACCTATTTATTTGTAATATGATTACGATTTGGGAATATAATAATGCAAAATTCTGATATGAACAAATACCCCCAAACTTATCTTTTGCTCGTCCCGAGCAAAACTATTTTTATTCTCGAAAAATCCTAACCTCACTTTTGCAGGGAATCGCGATTGCACTGAACTCGTGCAACAAGCCGTTAAACCTCTAGGTGTCCCTAGTAGGAGGAGTGTTGTCTCCTGAGGGTTTTCAGCGGATACTACCCACAAAATCCGATCAATTTGGCCTGTTGACTTTAATTCTTCAATTCGGTATTCTAGCAAGAAATTCTATTATCTTTAACTTAGAAATTATCAACCTATATTTTTCACACTCACTTATCATTTAACTTAAGATCGTATATGTTCTGTAAATTTATTTAGTTTTTAGCATCTTTTGAATTTTCCTTCTTAGGTTTCATCTCAACTTAGGAATTTTTATCATCTCTACTGAAAATATAAGCCCTATTTTTCAGTCCTATCTCTCATCAAAACCCCAATCATATACCCCTACGTGTGTGTATGTATCATCCCTACACTTGGAAATTCAATTCAAACTATCATACTCTTGTCCATTGTCCAATGTACTTTTAGTTGGTGAATTTTAGATGAAATTGCTCACACATCTTTCATGCGACCGTTCATACTTCTTGAGGTACTAACGACTGATTACAAAATGTGTTTGCGCATTAAGGCGTAATTTCTCGACTTGTAACACCTAAGGGTTTAGCAGCGACTCCCAAACCAGTTGGTCTATGGCACTAGGTGATAAAGCACCCTCACTATATATTTTTTATTTTGCGCAGCCTTAAGTAATTACAAAACCAGTGTTCATTTTTTTTTATATCTCTTTATTCACACTTATACTTTTATTTAATTTTTTTTCATACTAAGAATTTTAGACAAGAGCATTTCAAGGTATTCTCTACTATCCCAAGTTTCAAGGTGCGTGTATGTGCGAGTTGTAGGGTATATATTTTCAGAATTTAGACTAAAGGTTCGGAATTATTTTTCAGACTTACACTTCAATAAAAATTTCAATACTCTTCCCTTATTTTGACTTAGCCCAAGAACTGAACTCAAAATTTGCCTATTTCTAAATAAACTATAAGGACATATATTTTCTACCGTTAAACTTTAAGAAAGGTTATTTTTAGGGTTTTTAATTTACTAAGTTTAGGATCTAGTTTTTCTTAGCTAGTTAACCGTTTGTCAAACTTAAGTTAAAGATGGCCAAGTTGAATTTTTTTTATCTTTTTAGTTTTTTCAATTTTTTATTTGATTTTACTTATATATATATATATATATTATTTTAATTTTTTTCAATTTTTATAATTTTTTTTATAAAGTTGTAATGCAGAATTAAACATGCAAAGAAAGAAAAGAAAAAAATATGTACAAAAATTAAAATATGCAATACAATGATAACTATTTACAAACCAGCTCCTCCCCCAAACTTACCAAAAGCAGTGCCCTCACTACTCATGTCCTCACCGTCCCCTCGAACATGAACGGGAACGTTCCTCTCTCGTCAGCAGCGTAGATATGCTATGTTCAATCTCTGTCATCCGGTAATCCAAGTTGGTCACCATCACTACCAACATATCAATCCCCCTAGTGGCTCTTCTAAGCAGACGTGCATGTTCTGCGGGGGTAAGCTCTTCCTCGCTCGCGGTCGAGCTGGAGCTGGGTGTTCTGGCGGGTACATGTTCGGCCGGTTCTGTTCGCGACCATACATCATTCAGGAGGGTATAGGACGTGGATACGTCCTCGATAAGAGGCCTAATGGGTATACCTTCATGCATGTAAAATTCAAATTCCTTCACAGGGAGGAAATAGCGACACAGTTGTGTCACGAACATAGGGCATGGGTAATTCGCAGCCCTTTTGCCAGCACCAATTGAATTAAGCAATACCGTGCACATGTCATATCTAGGGTTCCTAGTCATTAAGGTGTGCACGATATGAAGAGATGGGGTGAAAAATATTGTATTATGTGAACTGCCAAAAATGTTGTTTTGTGCCTAATGGCATACGGTTAATACATTGGTGAAGAGGGTTCTAGCCTGTATACCCTTTCTAGGTTCTCTCGAATAGTCTTACCCATTAAGGGTAAGTAGTCTTCAAATTGAAGGGGTTGGTCATGAATAGGTAATCTAGGAATTAAGGTGACTTCATGGATGAAGTCCCTATCAATGATTATTTCCCTATCACCCCAAAGTAATTTAATAAAACCGTATTGTGATATGCAACCTTCCTCCATGCACTCGTAAAAACGAGTGACTAGATCTGGAAGAGCGTAGGCATTGGGATGATTGAAAATTAAAAAGTTCCACCCTCGCCGTGTGATCTCGTCACCAAAATAACTTCCGTAAATTGTGTGTGCAAACATTTAGGAAAAATCTCGTTCTAATTGCATGGTTGGTGCCATTGAGAGAGTGCACAGATTTATAAAAAAAAATTAACAGAGAGAGAGAGATGATGCAAACCTCCTCTGAAAAAATCATACGGAGAAGAGGCAGAGGCGCGGCGGTTGTGCGGCCGAATGGGGATTCCTGCGGCGGAAGGGCGGCGCGATGGGAAGATCTCTCTACTCTGGCTGCTGCGGCGGCTAGGGTTTGCAGCGAGGAAAATTTTAGGGTTTGTAAAATGCTGTGAGGGGTCGGGTTGTATTTATAAGGGATGGTGGTTTGGTTATTTGCAAAAAGTCCCTCTTAAAAAGAGGAAATTAGTTGTAAATAAATTTTTTAATTTTTTTTATTAAAACTGGAAATTTACAAAAATACCGAAATTTTTGTTTTCAAATTTTTTTATTTTTATATAATTACAAGTGATACATACCCCCAAACTTGTTTGAAACAGTGTTTTGGCTAGATAATCGAAATTTAGGGGTAGATAGAGGAAGATCAGTCAATGTAAATCGGCTCCTGCAAAAACAGGAGCTCCTCCGAAGGGTCCGCAGTGAGGAATGGTTTAAGTCTATGTCCGTTCACTTTAAATAGTGAACCGTCCTCCGGATTTTCTAACTCGACCAGACCGTGCGGATATACGGTGCGTACCAAAAATGGCCCTTTCCATCGAGATCTGAGCTTGCCAGGATGGAAATGTAACCGAGTGTCGTAAAGTAGAACCTGTTGACCAGGTTTGAAAGTCTTGTGCATAAGGTGTTTATCGTGGACCACCTTCATTCGGTTTTTGATGATTATTGCGTTCTCGTAAGCTTCATCCCGAAGCTCGTTCAATTCGTTCACCTGCAGCTTTCTATTGCTTCCCGCATCTCCCAGAGATAGGTTCAACTCTTTTATTGCCCAAAATACTCTATGCTCAATTTCAACTGGAAGGTGGCAAGTCTTTCCATAAACAAGCCTATATGGAGACATGCCAAGATCGGTCTTATAGGCAGTTCGGAATGCCCAAAGGGCATCAATAAGTTTTGACGACCAAACTTTACGGTTTTTGGAAACCGTTTTCTCCAATATCTGTTTAATTTGACGATTTGAAATTTTGGCTTGTCCACAAGTTTAGGGATGATAAGGCGTTGACAGCTTGTGAGTAATGGAGTATTTCCGCATTAAGGACTCGAAAATCCTATTACAAAAATGAGATCCATTATCGCTGATAATTGCACGAGGATGCCCAAACCGAGAGAAAATGTTTTCTTTGAGAAATCTAACAACAACCTTGTTGTCGTTAGTTCGGCTGGACACAGCCTCGACCCATTTAGAAATATAGTCAATAGCAAGGAGAATATACACGTTCCCAAAAAAGTTGGGAAACGGTCCCATAAAATCTATCCCCCAAACATCAAAAATTTCAACAAGCAATATTGGTTGGAGCGGCATTTCATTTCTCCTAGATATCCGGCCCAAGTGTTGGCACCGGGAGCATGTCTTGCAGTAATCATGTGCGTCTTTAAAAATTTGTGGCCAGTAGAAACCACACTACAAGATCTTTTCTGCTGTCTTTTTAGGGCCAAAATGCCCGCCACACGCTTGATTGTGGCAGAATGACAGCACGCTCTTAAACTCATTGTCGGGGACACACCGACGAATAATTTGGTCGGGACAGTATTTGAATAGATATGGTTCATCCCAGTAAAAATGTTTTACCTGGGATAGAAATCTGAGTCTGTCCTGGTTCGACCATTTGTTTGGTATAAGTCCGGTGGCCAAATAATTTACAATATCTGTGAACCAAGATTCACATGACACTGTCAAGAGCTGCTCGTCTGGAAAAACGTCTTTAATAAGAATTTGAAGTGTAGGCGAAGAAGGAAGGCGTGAAAGATGGTTGGCGACTACGTTTTCGCATCCTCTCTTGTCTATGATGACAAGGTCAAACTCTTGTAGTAAGAGGATCCAACGTATCAGCCGAGATTTAGCGTCCTTCTTTGAGAAAAGATGGCAAAGAGCTGAGTGGTCAGTGTAAATGATGACTGGAGAGCCGATTAAAGAAGGCCTGGACTTTTCTAATGCAAACACAACAGCTAAGAATTCCTTCTCAGTTGTTGTGTAATTTAATTGGGCCTCGTTCAAGGTTCGGCTAGCGTAATAAATTACATGAGGCGTCTTATTAATGCGCTGTGTAAGGACAGCACCAATGGCGAAATCAGATGCATCGCACATAATCTCAAATGGATGCGTCAGTCAGGAGATGAAAGAATGGGAGCGGAAGTAAGTGAGTTTTTCAATGACTCGAACACTTTCATACAGTTTGAGTCGAAATCAAATGTGGTGTCCTTAGCCAATAAAAGAGTCAAGGGTCTAGTTATCTTGCTAAAATCCTTGATGAACCGTCTATAGAAACCGGCATGGTCAAGGAAGGCTCGAATGTCTCGGACGCATTTGGGAGGAGGAAGATTGAAAATGACTTCAATCTTAGCTTTATCTACCTCAATGCCATTTTACGAGATAATATGTCCTAAGACAATACTTTCTCGTACCATAAAGTGGCATTTCTCCCAATTTAAAGTAAGGTTCTTATCCCTACACCTGGTAAGAACTGCATCTAAATGCAGCAAACACTCATCAAAGGAGTCGCCGAAAATGGAGAAATCATCCATAAAAATCTCCAAGAATTTTTCCACCATGTCTAAAAAAATGCCCATCATACACCGCTGGAAAGTAGCGGGTGCGTTGCATAACTCAAAGTGCATGCGACGGTAAGAAAACATACCGAAGGGACAAGTGAATGTGGTCTTGTCTTGGTCCTATGGGAACTTGATTATAGCCGGAGTAGCTATCCAAAAAGCAGTAAAATTCGTGCCCAGCCAATCGTTCTAGTATTTGGTCAATAAAAGGTAATGGAAAGTGGTCTTTCCATGTCGCGGCGTTGAGTTTTCTATAATCGATGCAAACTCGCCACCTAGTTTGGGTGCGAGTAGGTATTAACTCATTCACCTCATTAGTTATGACCGTTATGCCCGATTTCTTTGGGACAACGTGAATGGGGCTAACCCACTGGCTATCAGAGATAGGGTAAATGATACCACTATCAAGACATTTTACAATCTTCTTTTTAACAGCCTCCTTCATTATAGGGTTTAGTCGTCTCTGTGGATCCCTTGCTGGCTTAGCATTATCCATCATATGAATATGATGTTCAACTATTAGGGGACTAATCCCCTTGATGTCCGCCATAGTCCTGCCAAATGCTTGCCGATTGTTTTGTAAGACCGTTAAAAGGGCTTTCTCTTGCTCGGGGGCTAGAGAGGTCGAGATGATAACAGGAAGGGTCTCATTCTCACCTAAGTAAGCGTATTTAAGGCGAGACAACAATAACTTGAGTTTAAGTTTTGGAGGCGAAACAATTGAAGGTAAAATTGGTGAAACTGTCTCAAATTCGAAAGATTCCAATAGAGGTTCAAAGCGAGTGTAAGCAACCGAGTCGGATGGTTCAGCTAACTCATCCAAAAATTCAAAGGATTCAAACTCGGGTGGTGATTCTTCAAAATCGTTCGAAAAAGTGAAACACTCGTAATCATTATCGGGTGTGGAAGTAGTGTCAGATTCAATGAGGAACGCACTAGTGGCGTCAAAATTGCTGTGATCGAACAGAAATTTTTCGAGCTCACAGTCTTCCTGAGTGATGTCTTGGATCGAGTAAACATCAACTATATTAGCATTAGGTTCGGAGGGCTGATTCCCCAACTTAAAAATGTTGAGTTCAATTGTCATGTTTCCAAAAGATAGGTTCATCAAACCATTTCGACAATTGATCACTGCATTAGAAGTTGCAAGGAATGGTCGACCGAGTATCACCGGAATTTGACTCCGAGAGTTAGCTACAGGCTGTGTGTCCATAACAATGAAATCAACGGGAAATATGAAGTCCCCTACTTTAATCAACACATCCTCTAACTCACCCCTAGGATGGGTGATGGATCGGTCGGCCATTTGGAGAGTACAATGTGTGGGTTTCAGCTCTCCAACGTCTAATTGTTCATATATTGAATAAGGAAGTAAATTAACACTGGCACCAAGATCTAAAAGTGCGCGGTTGATGTTCTTATCCCCAATAGTTATTGAAATGGTAGGACAGCCGGGGTCCTTTCATTTTTGAGGTAAAGGTTGGGTAAGAGCATCACTTACTGCAGTAGCCAAGAAAACTTTCTTGGGTACCTGTGATTTCCTCTTCTTGGTGCATAAGTCCTTCAAGATTTTAGCGTAAGAAGGGACTTGTTGGATTGCATCCAAGAGAGATATGTTTATGCTAACCTATTTAAATAACTCCACAATCTTCTCCATTTGTGGAGTTTGTTTATTGGATCTCAACCTGTTTGGAAATGGAATATTTTGAAAATTTGTTGAGTCCAATATTTGTGGAGTAGATTGCGGAGTTGGAACGGATCCCAGTGTTGGTGTTTTCGTGGAGTGAGATATGGGTGCGTTCGAATTAGTAGAAGAAGTAGAGCCTTATGAAGAATGAAGAACAAGCTCTGAAGAAGATGAAGAAGAAGCGGCGGCCGGGGTGTCATTATTAGTGCCAACGTTGTTGTGCAATACCTTTCCAGATCTCAATGTAGTCACGGCACTCACATTATGATTTTGTTGTTCATAAGCAACATGTGCATTTTGTGTGTGACCAGGATTTAGCAGTGGTTGAGATGGAAGTTTCCCCTTCTCTCGCTCGCTTTGAGCAGCATTCAGTTGTGCAATTTGGGCTTCAATGGTTTTGATGCTTTGCTCATGTGATGCAGTGTGTTGCACCAAAAACTGAATGGAAGACTGGATGTTGGCTGAGGATTGCGTAGATTGTTTTAAAAACGCATCCAGACTTCGTTTTAGCGAGAAAACCTTATCGTTATTTGGTTGAACAAAATTATTTTGAGAAAAAGAGTTGTTTGGTGCAAAATTGTTCATTTGATTTTGGTAAGGTTGGGGTTGGAAAGGTTGCTGATATTGAGTTTGTTGAGAAGCTTTTTGTTGTGGAGGAAGCCTTTGGAAATTGTTATTGCCTTGGAATTGTTGTTGATTTTGATTCCAAGCAAAAATTAGGGTGGTTCTTCCAACCAGGATTATAAGTTGAAGAGTATGGATCATTTCTTTGTCTCTGCTGAAAAGAAGCATTGACTTGATCTTGTCCTTGAGCAGGTGGGTTGTAAGGACACTCTTCAATCAAATGGGACGGATTCAACAACAAGCGCATATAGTGCGAGGGGGTAAAGCGGGGGCAGGAGAAGGCGATGAGAATTTGCTCTCAATTGCTTCTAATTTTCATGTAATTGCGGCCATTTAGGCTTTCATTGCAATTGATATGTCAAGTTGATGAACACCTGCCCTAGACGAACCGGATGAAGTAGATGAAGTGGACGAAGCGTTTTGTCTAGTGCTTTCCCACTGAAGCGTTTGTTCAGCAAGATCGTCGACAAATTGCCAAGCTTCCTCGTCAGATTTTGTAAGAAAGTGACCTTGACAAATGGTTTCCAGCAACTGCTTAGTTGCTGGGTTCATTCCTTCGTATAAAGTTTGGCAAAGTTGCCATCTCTCGATACCGTGGTGAGGGCACTGAACAAGAAAGTCCTTAAATCGTTCGAAACACTTCCAAAAAGGTTCGGACGGAAGGTTCGGACGGAAGCTGGGAAAATTGATTAATTTCATTTCGAATTCTCGCTGTCTTGTGGTGTGGGTAAAACTTTTTTAGAAAAGCCTTAACAAACTCTTCCCAACTTTTTATAGAATGCGATGCTGTACTATATAGCCACTTTTCAGCCAGGTCACATAAAGTGAAGGGAATAACACATAGCCTTATAGCATCATCGGAAAGTTGGGTGGTCTTCATCATTGCGCAAACATTCTGTAATTTGTTAATAAAGATATAGGTATCTTCGGATTCCAGCCCGTGAAATTTGGGCAATATATTGATGAAGTGGGGGTTAATTTCGAAATTATCCCCATTAGCCTGTGGAAGTGATAGACAAGTAGGAAGTGCGGTGCGGGTTGGATAGAAAAGATCCTGGAGCGCGATTCGTTGGGGCGCTTCAACAGGAGGGTGTTGTGGATTGTTCGCACCCAGTTGAGGTGGAATTTGTTTCGAAGTAGGTAAGGGGTTGTTAGGATTGAATCCCGACATCTCCTTAAAAGATGATGAATTTGAAGATGAAGGTAAAGAAGTGGAGGGAATTTCGACTTCGGAGTCGAACGCGTCGTCAGTAGGCACTAACGAGACACGGACTAAACGGGCGTGAGTGTCCCTATTCCAACTGTACATACACTAAATGAGGTGTAGTGTAGTCAAAAAGTAGAAGGTGGGGGTAAGAAAATGTCAATGGAGAAAATGTGGGTGAAAGTGGGGTGTAATGGATTTCTAGCGACAAATGGCAAGTTTTTGTAAAAAAATTTGTGGTTTTTTTATTTATTTATTTTTTAAATTTTTTTTTCTTTTAGAGTTTTTGCAAAAGATTTTTATAAGGAACTAAGACACACTTTCAGGCAATCACAATTTAAATATGCACAATCAAGCCTAGAGTTAGTGTCTCCTAAGTCAACCAGACTGCTCCTAACTGGTCCAAAAGGCAAGTTGTGAGATATCCCTCAAATCGCCTCTTCACCGCCAATTGTGACCAGATAAGTACAAGTAAAGAAAAGAGGGATCCGTTCACGAATCACCGTGAGACGGGCCTTTTAAAATTACCTTTCTCACTTGTCTAGCCTAGGCACCACAAAGTCAGGTTTAGATAAACGACTGATTGCCCACAACCCTCCTCTGTCCTATGAGCGCGACAGTCCTTAATTGGCTGAGTCTAAATATTTTTTAATTAACTCGAGGGTGATGCATATGCTTTATGTGATTTCTGAGGTCTTAGGAAGGGTAATGAAATCCCCCCCAATCTGGATTGGTGTTATAGCCCCTTAATTTCCGTTTTAAATATGCAAAGCAATAATCACACAAAAATCTAAAACACTTGCCAAAATTTTTTTATTTTTATTTGCGGCGCAAAGAATCCTGCACAAAATTGATTTATTGGAGAGGGAGAAGAAGTTTTGCGCAAAGAACCCTGCAGGAAAAATTTTCAGTGGAGCTCAGGGGGTTACAGAGAAGACAAGAAATACTCACAGAGGAATTTGGTTCACTGATGTCAGCAATTGGCTGCGGTTCCGCGGTGAAACGACCCTTCCCGCCGCGGATCCGCTGTGTAATGGTTGGTTTGGATCCCAAAAAATTTGTTCTGTGCTGTTTTGATTCTCCTCTGTCTGTTCAGATCTTTTGTTTCTGGATTTGTTCATCGAGCTTGCTCCAGATCTGAATCCGTCCTTCTTCCTTTCCTGCGCAATTCACACAAAACCCTTCAAAAAATAACAAGATGATATTTTTTATGTTTTTATATTTTTCAGTTTTTATAATTTTTTTCAATTTCAATTAACCCGAAATTACAAAAAGAAAATAACTACCGCTATCCCCGGCAATGGCGCCATTTGATTGATTGTGTTTTTGCGTGCGTTTTAAAATCAAAGTTAAGAATATACCGCAATCAATAACGGTGTCGCTTGGTAGCTAGCCGGTTGAGTACGGGTCGGTCCACAGGGAAAACATGTTCTTTTATTATTGTTCTAACGAGTTAAGTCCTATTTTTGGTAGGTTTTGAATTTTAGAAAAACTAAGATTGAATTTAATTCGATTTAAAACCTTGCTAGGGTTAGGATTAGGTTAGTTTGGAAAGATAATTCTTCTCACTGCTTCCTTTGCCCTAATTAAGAACATAGGTGTTAGGGTAATGGTCAACAAAGGGGATTAGCACGACTAGGAAGAAACGTAGTTTCTTCACTTTGGTCCTTGTCCGTCCTTTCTTAACTCTTAGCCCTAACCTCTATATAAATCAACCACAACCAGTCTAACTAGGGAATCACCGCTATCTCGTAGGATAGGATGCCGTAGTGAGCGGTGTGTGTTTGATTCACATAGTGTCCTAATTTAAAATATTATACGGGCAAGAAAGAAGTGAGAGATGTTCATCTCTCAAACCTACACAATCCTAACCCTAACAAGTGAGGATTGCTCACTCATTAGGGAAATTACGATGAGATTCATTTTTATAATTTTCTTTTTAATTAACTAATTAACATGCAGATAATAAAAGACAGATACGAAAATTGCAGAAATTAAATTCGAATGAAAAATGCAAGATAAAAAAACTTATTTTTATTGACACTTCTTATGATTATAATGAAACTAAAATTTAATCTAGAAATTAAAAGAGGCATGCCCCATAAGAGGCTGTAGGCTTTTCTATTTATAGATAGAAGAAACCCTAGGGTTTACATCTGATCCATATTTGAAATTACAAGACTACCCTAAGAAAGCCGGGTCAAAACAGCGACACCCACCGACACGTGCACTGCACGGCCGCGGAACCGTGGCGGAATGCCATGTTTGGCCGCGGATCCGCGACCATCCTAGGGGTTCTTTGTCTCAACTTTCCAGGGTTACTTCATGTTGCTGTTTACTTTTGTTTTCTTCACTTGGTTCCTCAGAATATCTTCTATTTTCTTCTACATTTCCACAGTGCAGAATGTTGTGGACTTTTCACCGTGAGCTTCGCGTTGAAGTCTTTAATCCCGTGCTGCCCTTGTACTTTGTGCATTGAACTGTTCGCTGATTTTCGTTTGTTTCTTAAACTGTAGGCGGCATCATACAGATTCATCTATTTGTTGGTCGTACTCTCACATTTGTAGCGTCTTTTCCTAAATTTCACTGTATTGTTCTGAGAACCTGTAATCTGTAACTATTTAGCAGATATGGATCAAAAGCACCTATTTATTTGTAATATGATTAAGATTTGGGAATATAATAATGCAAAATTCTGATATGAACACCTCCACCCTAAAAATCTCATGTGTTGAGAAACCTAGAGTGTTATGAGACAAATTAATCCATTATTAGACTCTACATTCTCTAGACTATCTAGTTTAGCGAACTAGGTACCCTAGTTACCTCGGTTATGAGGTTGGAGCTCGAACTACAAATCCTCAGGTGGATCATCTTTGATGGAGGGAGACCGGCGATCAAGCTTGATCATGGTGGCCACTAGGAGCTTGGGAAGATGGTTAAAGACTGAAGGACACGGATCATTCGGTATAACCATTCTAACTCCTCTTTATTTTGCTAGCTTAAGGTTTATAGTAGATCCGGTTTATCGGATTGTTCTAGTGTCAGTTTATAAAATTTTTGTTCCGCAAACAATCACCGTAGATGGCTAAGACGCTGGCATAACCCAACAGCACCTCCTCACTATTCTTCGAGTATACTGCAATAGAAGAGATAATATTCATTTCAATGCTAAATATCAACATATTTGTACATGGAGAACCAGTAAAAAGATCTCGACGAAACTAATTTCGAAACGAATGAAAGCACAAATGCATGATGTGTTTGCGTTATAAATTCTTAACTAGTCCATACCGGACAAATCTATCGGTTATAGTACGACCGGTTTTCTCGTCACATAAATTACATAACGGTTGTCAGAAACAAACACGATTAAACGCTTAGTTTTGACAACCATCATGTAGTTCTATGTCACGATGGAAGCAATTGCGTATATAACTGATAGACGGGGTCTAAAACGTATTTTTTTAATGTGAGATTCTCAATGATAACATGTAAATTTCATGTTATCATCGACTTTCGTACACTTAGTATAAGATTTTCATATTACTTTGAAGTTCAAGATTCAATTCATATGTTTTTTTAAAAGTTTTTCATTGCAATTTATGGTTTTTGTTTCAAATTATTGTTTTGGTTTCACATCAAACTTGGAATTCAAATTCAACTTTTTATTTATAAACCTATCATATTCTTCGATTCCAATATTGTCACCGTCTGAAACAAAATCATACAAATAAGCTAAAGAAATAGTTAAATCTATTAATGTTCCCGTCATAACTTATAAGAAAGGAGAAATGGTTTCGGTCATTTGCTAGAAATGAACAAATACCTAATTATGTTAAGTATTCTGCTTTTTACATAACTTTCAACCTCTTCTATTTCAGAAGAAAAAAAGTCTCGACTTTCTAAAACTTTCCTCTCTCTTTTCTCTCCATTTCAACTCCTTCACCTCCTTTTGTCTCCCCTTCCTCCTCCTTTCCCAACTCTTTTTCTTTATTTAAAAACTAAAACCAATCAACAATACTCTCACTATAAATCAATAACAATACAAAAATAGCAACAATCTTTACGACAATCCACCCCTTTATCTATAATTCTTACCACAACTTTAACCAAGCAAATAAGCACAACCACCATTAACATCCAAACCACAATCAACCAATTCATTATCAACCAAAGAAATAACCGCACTCACCATCACCACATAAGCAAACAAACAACCCATGCATCATCACCCAAAGAATTTAATTAAAGAAATTGTAATTTTCCATTTGAAAAGAATTCAGTTGAGACGACGCGGCTTACTTGAGATTTAGAAGGGGCAGTGGCGAGGTCATCGGGGAGGAGGAGGTGGAAGTTAAGACTTGGTGTTGGAGAGAGGAGGCAGTGGTGGGGTCTTCGACGAGAAGGCGGTGGCAGTTAGGGTGGGAGGAAGCTTGGAGTTGGAGAGGAGGCATGGTGGTGGACGTCGAGGGCTTGGAGTTAGAGAGAAGTGGTGGTGGTCGTCGGGGTCGTCGGAGAGGGAGGAGAAGATGTTGGAGGTCTTCGGGATCATCGAAGAGAGAGAAGAGGGCGGAGATGTGGCACGTCGGAGATGGTGACGGCACCCGAGATCGGAGATGAGATGGTGGCGGCGATGGTGAAGACGGTGATGGCGATGAGGAAGGTGATTTAGGGATTTTGGGGAGATGGAAATTTTTGGGAAGACTCGATTTGGGGGAGGGTTTTTTCATCGACCTTAAGCCAACTCCTCGACCATGCCCCCTTGTTTTAAATTAGGATTATTTCGTCGGATAACAACCGGAGAAATAACCCCAGATGAGATAACCTTTATTTTCTTGTAGTGGGGTTACTATTGCACTCTTGCACGTGCACCTCCTATGTATGGAAACAAAGTTCACGTGCGCTGCTTTACGGTGACCATGTACTTAATTTGAGGAGGGAGAACAAACAGAGATGAGCATGCTTTTCTATTCTCGTTCGAATATGTTGTTTTAACGGATATAATGTTTTCCCATTAAAGTATGTAAAATAGCTATATGAAGAAAACACCAAAAATCTTACTTCTTCTGTCAAATAAAAACCAGAAACTAACAGTGATCAGATATAGAGCTGTCTGATTTGTTCAAAAAAATTGTAGTGCATATAGCATTTTACTTAAAAACAGAGGGGACTAAGCTCGATATGACAGACCAAATTAGTTGTAGCCTACAGACCTAGATAGGTCTTCGTCTTATTTCAGTACAATTATTTAAGTACAACGGCATATTCGTAGATAGAGACTACACCAGCTACCTATCGAATTTATTGTAGAAGGATCTAACAAAGGATCGTGCATAGATTAAGTTGGGCAGGGCCCATTCCCCGTTATTCTTGTTGCATTAGAGCAAACTAGTATTTTACACGTGTGATGCACGTCATCTCTATTAAGTGTAATTTAACAAGAGTTTTTACTAAAAATTCCCCCTCATACTTCGCTAATTACTAAAAAACCCACTCACATTTCATATTTACTTAAAAGACTTCTCTTATATTTAAATTGCACTAAAACTGCCTCACCAGTTTTTCATAAAAAGTTATCATCCCATTAGGAAGAAGGAAACTTGTGTTTGAGATGTTCTCTTATCTTCTAGGTATTTAATTTGGCAAGTCTTTCTCTCAAAAAAAGTACTTACATTCTCGTTTAGTTGAAGAATGAGATTTAGTGCAACTAAAGAATCGCTCTCCTTTCAAATGATGCTGCACACGAATTCAAAACTTGCAATTGAAGGGACAACGACACTCGATAAGTTTGTTGCTGAAGAAGGTTGAGGAAGATGCGCCTGTTTCTATTATCAATTTGAGAGATTTTTGATCGAAACCTTAATCCTAAAACCAATTTAGAGAGAAATTTAGGAATTTGGGAAAAAAGAGAGCTTGTGAAGATTTTTAAACTCTAACCTGATACTCACCATTAGCCTCCTAACAGAGAAATGGATGATACTAAAAACATTCTCTTTTTGGTCTGTTAGAGAGCTTTTTAGTGCAATTTAAACGTATGGAGGTCTTTTAAATAAATACGAAGTATGGATGGGTGCTTTAATAATTAGCAAAGTATGAAGAAGTTTTTTAGTAAAAGGCCCAGATTTGTATGGAGTTAGTTGTTAAAAGGGATTTGTGGAGGTAGTTATTGGAAGAGATGAACGGGTTTAATTACGGTTACAATTTGAGATTTGATTTTTTATATTATTTAATGAATTTGTCTTGCAAATTAGATAGCCAAAACTTAGATCAATTTTTAAATTGGATACCCTGGTCTTTTGCACTATAACAGAGATAAAATGTGTATGGTATACTACATGTCTATTAAATTCTTAATATAAAGGGTTTTTCTCTACATCAGGCCCGCAAAATCTTTTTTATTTTTGAAAACACCCCCATTTTCTTAGTATATTTTAAATTACGCCCTCAAATCTTGAACATATTTTGATATTGCACCTAAATTCTTTACTTTTAAGAAACAACATATAATCTAGCAAATTTTAAATTCACCATATTCCACTTATATTTTAAAATCCCTTCCTAGGCTAATATATTTTTAAGAAGATGTCTTGAAATGTGAAACTGAAGACATTAGCTATAATATAAAGGAAGCATGAATTGCTAAATAGAAACTAAAAGACTAAGTTTGAAGTTAATTAGAAGGACAAGTAATTTGAAGTATTTAGCAGATTTAGAGGTGTATATTGAAACAATAAAGAGATACTAAGGTCAAATATAGATATAGTAATATACTAGTTGATGAGGTCCGCGATGCAGCGGGTTTTTAGAATAATTTATGAAAATAAATAAATAATAGCTCATATAAATAGTTGTGTCAGTAATCAAAACGGTAAAAGTTCATGGTATTTATGTAATAAACAAAGTCAATGGCATTTTTTTAAAAACATTAAAATTTCAAAGATTAAAGGATGGTGTTTTGAAAAATAAGAAAGAATTCAGATGCAATGAAGGGAAAAATAACTATTTTTCTTTTTGTTGGTTATGCTAGCTACAACTTAAAATAAAATTACGAAAATCAATGCGTTATCTACGAACTTGGTCGGTTCAATCTAGGTTGTCAGGTTGATGATTAGTGCATCCCTATGCGAAAAAGAGTTTCAATTATGAACAGAGTTAATAAATTTTAGTAGAGTTGATACATCATGTTTTCATTAAACATTGAGCTTGGCATGTAATCTGTAACTAATGCGACACTCTTGTTCTATGTTCTTCAACCGCTTGAAACAAAAGTTGAAAACAAACAAACTATAGAAACTATGTTATATAGTTTTGTTCTGTAAGAACAAATGTCTTGCATATTCTATTGCCGTAATTAATCAAAGAACCCCTAAGTATAAACATTTATATCTCTTCATGTCGAAGTTCACTAAACCTCCAATTCCGGTTGACTGTGTCCTTGAAAACCACCAAAAAATTTGATTGGCATAAAACCCCCCACATTAAAAGGACTATTTTTTCCCTCTTATAAATAAACATAATTAATTAAATTATTAATTAATTATTAATAATATCTAAAGTTTTTGTCAGACGGGTTTTGGAGATGGGTTTTGGAGGACGGTGGTCGGAGGAAGGCAACAAGGGCAGGAGGGTGAGGAGGAGGCGGCGACGAGGGCAGGAGGGTGGTCAGAGGAGGAGGAAGTGACGGGTTGATGGAGGTCCTTTTCGGGTCTCCGTCAGATGTTGTCTTCCATCGATCTTCCGGTGGATTTTGGAGGTGAGCTCCTGTTGAATGTGGATCTCAATAGGTTTTGAGAAGATTGGTGGTTTGAGGAGTTTGCGCCGAGTCCCTGCAAGGAAGTCCCGGGGTGGTTTGGTACCACCGAGGACCCTCCGACGATCCAGTTAGCACAAGATCCGAGCAAAGCAACGGCTTAGTGGAGTAAAAAAAAGCTTACTTGACCCCTCTGTGATGGAGGTTTATATAGTGACGGCAGCACGCAGTAGCAGGCGCGAGAATCTCGCCGGCAGTTACGCTTCCGACATCACGCCTGTGTAATAAGCGGATCGCCCGTTAATGGGGATCGTGATGGCGTGGAACGTGGCATGTTACCGGCGGAGAATCCGCGCATGGCGAGATTTGCGGAGCGGCGGTTACGCCTGTGAGTGGTGGAGTTAGTCGGTCGGAGGGACCGAGGAAGATGGCCTCGGCGGGGGAGCTCGGGAACGAGCGGGAGGGCCGAGGCGTCTTGGTCCTGTGGTAGCTCGGGGCGAGCTGAGAGGTCCGGGAGGCCTATTTGCATGGGGCTCTGAGGAGAGCCACCTTGTACTTGCAGGTCGGGTACAAGGGTGGTCTGCTCGGCCTCTGTGGGCCCTTTCTTCTGAGTTCTGAGACACGTCATCTGCCACGTGTCCTGATCTGGGAGATCGCCAATATAGAACATCATCATTAGCCCCCCCTACTCTTGTCCCGACCAGCTGGCCGGTCGGGTCAAGAGTGGACTGCCGGGCCGCCCGGGGTGAGCTCCCTCCTAAGATTTCGTCGGGATGCGTCCCCGGGCTGTCAGCTGTCGTTTCTGCCAGCGAATCAGGGCAAGATCTCGGCATTTAAGGAAGGTGCGCCGGTTCGTGCATCCTGTCACTAAAGCGATGGTCCGCGTGTCAAGCGTTGGTTGGCCGACGCGACGTGTGCAGACCTGCGGCGTCTGATGGGATGCGGCCCAGTGTGGGAACGACAAGTGGAGCGATCGGATCCGTTGGACGCGAGGAGGCGTTTTAACAGGGGAAGAAGGGCGCCGTTGGATGAGGGAGTTTGCTGTGATAAATAGGGGTGGGGCCCATTCCAGGGCCCTTGCTCCTTCATATTTCCTCGCTCTAAGTCCTGGTTGCTCGGCGCTCGTCTTCTTTCTTCTTCTTTCGTTTCCCTAGGATCCCTTTTCTCCAGATTAAATGTCTTCTTTCATAGAGTGTGTAGATGTCATAGGAGTAGGTTCTAGGGACCCTTTAGTTGTGCCTGAGTCTTCCCGGGGAGCAGGGATCAGATCCTCTTTCCGGGATCGTGCGGCGGGGGCAGCCCCTTGGGAGGAGGCGGTAGACGCTGCCCCCGGCGCGTCGTGTTGGGTGATGCATGAGGACGAGCTTGCCAATGCTCAGGCTCTCTTCCACATCCCCTCACGTTATACGCTTCGTTTGGCCAAGGAGGGAGAGAGGGCAGACCAAGTACGGGGTAAGGAGATCGCCCTGTACTTGGAAGCTTTTTGGGGTGGAATGCGCCTGCCCTTCTCTCCCGAGGTCATCGAAGCGCTAAACTTCTTCGGGTTAGCCCCTGGCTAGTTAGTGCCGAACTCATGGAGGATTCTCCTCGGGTTCCTAATCCGCCTGAAGCTACAGGCGGTTTCCATCAGCCTCTCCATCCTTGATTCTTCCCTTGTTCTCAAAAATCATCCTGGGGGTCGAGCGGGCGACCCGAGGTGGGTCTACCTCTCTTTTAGAAAGCGACAGGAGGGTGCCGCCGGGACAGGAGTTGTAGTCATGCCTTCTTCCATTCATGACTGGAAGAAGAAGTTTTTCTTCGTCGCGCCGCCCGAGGGCGAGAACTGGCCCGTGCCCACCAAGTGGTCGAGAGAAAAATGCTTTCCGGGAAACCAGTCCAATGACCCCTCCGCGGTGAGAGTGGCGTCGTGGGAGCCCGTCCCCCGATTTGACGTGTTGCTGTCTGAGAGGGTCCTGAGTTGGGCCGGGCTCAGCCCCGTCGAGTTCGTCGGTAATTTAGGCTTGCTTTTTGGCTTTTATATTGCATGTGTCGCTGACTTCTTTGCATTTGGTTTTGTGGAGGGTCCATGAACATGAACGAGCTCCGAGCCTCCATGCGTCAGGCGAAGAAGGTCACGACGGCTGGAGGCTGTTTCCCCCAATCAGAGCAAATTTCTGTTGAAATTCAAAATTCAAATTTTGAAACAACACTTCAAATCTTGGACGCAACGCGCCACGTGTCAGGCGCTGATACGTCAGCGCAGCGCCCAAGACAGCGCGCCCAATCAGAGCAATGCTCTATTAAGAAACAAAAGGAAGCAACGCTTCAGTTGCGCAACCACTGCGCTGCGCGACACGTGTCAGCGCAGATGCGCTAGCGCAGATGCGCAGTGCGACACGTGTCAGCGCAGTAGCGCTAGCGCAGTTGCGCTGCGCTGTGCGCTGCGCGACACGTGTCAGCGCAGATGCGCTAGCACTGTTGCGCTGCGCTGTGCGCTGCTTGACACGTGTCACGCGCTGGGGCGTTTGCGCCAAACAGAATTAACATTTTAAAGAAATCTTTCTGTTCTTGTTAAAACAAGAAGATTTTCTTCTGTAAAACAGAAGCCCTTGGATCAAAGATCCAACGGTGGGGAAAATTCCCCAAATCACTCAGAGAAAGATCTCTTTAACTAATTTATGGGCACTATAAAAAGGACCCTAAACCTCAATTCAATGATCAACATTTGGTGAAAAATAAAGAATTTCAAACAGGGAGAACTTTGAAGGAATTTCAAAAAAAAGAAAAAGGTAAAAACCTTTAAGAGAGAAGAATTTCTTCTGATAGATCATCGATCTAAGAACAAGATCAATGATCTTTAATAAAATACAAAATAAAAATAGTGCTCTGCACTTATGAACCATTGGTTCTCTGAGATCAAGAAAGAAATAAGAAATACTTGTTTTCTTGAATCTAAATTAGATCAAGAAATCAAACAGTGCTTTGCACTTCTTTTATGAACCATTGGTTCTGGAATCTAAAAGATTCTCAAGTTAATAGTGCTTTGCACTTGTAAATCTGCACTGTTGCGCTCTTGGGTTGGCGCAAGCCACCAGAGAGCGCCACGTGTCAGTATCTGAACCATTTGCGCTATGCGCTTTTGAAATAGAGCCTTGCTCTCTGAAACTGACGCAACTCACCACAGCACGCCACGTGTCAACAGCGCAAGCGCAGCGCACTGCGCTTGCATGACACGTATCATCACCACAAGCGCTTGCGCTCTTTGATTGGCGCAAAGCGCCTGACAAATGCAATGCATTTCTTTTGCTAACGGGCCAGGCCCAAGTCAAAAAGACCTAGTAGGCCTAAATAAATTGCAAAGCAATAAAAGGGCAGAGCCCAAGTCAGATTGATGCTCTGCATCATTTATAAAAGGGCAGAGCCCAGAACAAATTGATACTCTGCATCTTTTATAAAGGGCAGAGCCCAAATAAAATTGATGCTCTGCATCATTTATAAATGAGCAGAGTCCAAAACAAATTGATGCTCTGCATCCTTTATGGGCAAAGCCCTAGCACAAGTCTAATAGACCAAAAAAAAATAAAAATGTTGAATATTTTTCAACTGGACTTAGCCCAATCATGGCCGTAAGTCCTCAAATTAAATTGACTGAGCACAGCTCTCTCTTAAATCAATTTACGACCGGTTTAAGGGTACATCTCCGAACTCCTTTGACACATGTCGTTGTAATCCTTCAACGTCGTCAGAGAGGTGACGGGTCCCAACAACCACACATCAACACGGACTGTGGGGTCCTTAAACTCATGGACTTATGCGTCCTTAAACCAAGACATGGACTGTGGGGTCCATAAACCCACGGACTTATGCGTCCTTAAACTAACGGACTAATGCGTCCTTAAACACACCCATATGGACTGTGGGGTCCTTAAACCCATGGACTTATGCGTCCTTAAACTACCAATGGACCGCAATGTCCCTAAACTACCTATGGACCACTACGTCCCTAAACTGGAACAATAGAGCCTCCAAATGCTCTTTTGTCGGATCCAAACAATCCTATTAAGTTGATCTTAGTCTCAAATCAGACTAACGTATCCTTAACAAACGTTTAAGTTGATCTTAGCCTCAAATATGGCTAACGTATCCTTAAACCAAAACCTAAAACCCAAATCTAAGAAAATGCGGATTTGGACTAATCCACGTCCTACGGGCGACGACATAAATTAGTCTCCGTATACAATCCACGGGAAACCACAAACAAAACGAACACACACGACACGAAGTGAAATTCTGGAGAAGGAGAAAGTGGTTACCGCGATGCGGTAGCGTAATTAACTGCAGGGGCTTGCGCCTGCAGGGAAGAGCGTCCCCACAATCAAAAACCCCTCAAACGAGGGGGAATCTGATGAAGTCTGCTACATCGGCCGCATCCGCCTAAACCTCCGATACACAGTGCCATAAATCAACTTGGCATCTTCGGAGAGGTGGACGGATAAAACCAAATAGCATCTGCCCCGAATCTCAGCGTCAGGACTTCGCAGTCTTATGCGCCGTCCTTCGGAGGGGAACAGATTCTGGCACGCCCGGTGGGACCTTTTCCTCTTTCCACTCTACACTTCGTGTGTCGTATTCACGAACAAATTGCGGTTTGTTAATGGTTGCCTTTGGATTTCAAGTTTACTAAGATTTGGTCTTTTGCCTGGCTCAGAAATCAACCAGCGATGGCCTCTAACTGCTCAAACTGCTCGAAGTGCCAATGCAACAGACGCTCCGCCTCACCTGGAGGTGTAGCATATGGGCCTCAAGCGGCCTCCGTCCTTACTCTGCCTGTGGAACAAGTGAATCAGGCTACCACGGGCCTGTTCTTCGGAACCATGATCCCTCCGACAAGCTTCACCATCCCTGTGCCCGCACTGGAAACTTCAAGAAAGTCGGTCTTCGATCGACTTGCTACTCCCACGGCCCCTCTCAACGGGTCGTCCAATTCTTCAGTCTTCACCAGGCTGAACTCGAGCACCAAAGGGCCTATCAAGAAGCCCATAACACCTGAGGCGGTCATCCCAAAGAAGATGGCTGCTCCCGAAGTCTCCAAGGCGGCTTCTCCTATCAAAGAGTCAGTCTTTGCAAGGCTGGCTATTCCCACTCCCGCTCAGAAATCTGCCTTTGACCGCTTGGACACAACTCCTCAACGGACGTCAGTCTTCAAGAGGCTGACGCCGGCAACAGCCCCACACCTGAACCGGGGGTAAGAGGAGGCTGTTTCTGTCTCTGAGCCAATACCGACAACTCGTCGCGCCCGACGACGCCACTGGCGCCGGGTAAGGAAGACCGGGGGCAACTCCCCTTCTGGGATGACTCCGCCAACTCCAACGGTGGAAGTTAACGCTGTTGTTCCAACTGGGAACAGCTTTGAGCTACTGAATAGGGTATGCAGAAACTCGCCGACTGCAGTGCTCAAAAGATCTCCTCCACCAGTAGAGACTGCCGTAGAAGCAGAAAAGCCGGAGCAGTCTCCTCAATCGCTGTCCTCCAAGATCTATAAGACATGGCGACGAGTCCGAGAATCTGTGATTGATCCTAACTTCTCTCGCCAACAGAAGAAGTCGAAAGGTCGGCAAGAAGAAAATTCCCCGGTCAAGCAACGAAAGGTGACGACCGCTTGGGTGCCTAAAGCAACGGCCCCCTCAACTTCTACGCCCCATAAAAGAAGAAGGCCAGAAAAAGTCCCTACGCCGACGATGAATATCAAAGGTGGTGAACCCAAAGGCCTTAAGTCAGGGGGCATTGTAGTTCATACCGTCTACGTGGCGTCTGGTAAAGAGGACAGTCGCATATCTACGGGTCATCGACCGCTTACGCGATCAGTGACCAAAGCGCAGGAGCAGCAGCAGAAGCTCCAAGAGATGATGAACGCTATGTCCGCACTTACTAGGCCAAAAGAAAACCCTGAAACGTCCTCGGATGAACGCCAGGAGGAAGAAACCGACGCTGAATTCCTTCGTCGAATATTGGAGAAGAAGGACAAAGAGGCTGCTGAACAAGCAGCCAACATAAAGCGTATGGGCTTCCTGTTCTAAGACATGGTGGGGATGATGATCCAACAAGATCCTCCGGCCGAAGATCCCCCGATCTTCCTTGAAGACGACAGGGGAGAGACGTCAAATCCTCCACCAGCTCTGTCAACAGCTAAGGAGGAGACAATCTCCAATGCTGACTTGGACGAATACATAGCGCAGCAAATACGGGTTCATCATGCGACTGAAGCAGCTGGCCAGGTCGTAAAAACGGGACGGCCATATCCAAGTTGGTACGACCAAATCAAGTACCCGCCCGGTTACACAATTCCCAAGTTCCATGTCTACAAGGGGACGGGCAATCCTCACCAGCATGTTGCCCAGTTCAGGGCACTCTGCGGCAACACCGGCGGTGATGACAAGCTGTTGCTTCGCCAGTTTGTTGGAAGCTTATCAGATACAGCGTTCGAGTGGTACTCTGAGCTCCCGAACGACTCTATCAAAACCTTCGCGGAGATGGAGCTGTTGTTTACTCAGCGTTTTGCAAGCGCCAGTGAACGCACCCCGATGACGGCACTGATTAACGCCAGGGTAAAACCAGGCGAGACATGGGTTCAATATGCTATACGGTGGCGGAACTTATGGTCGAAGTGCGAGCAGCGCATTGAAGAAGCTCCCGCGGTGGGTATGTTTGTGGGAACCCTTGATCCGCAACCAACCATCTCACACTTTATGATGTTTTTCAAGCCGACTACCTTCCAGGCTTTGATTGACAAGCTAGCGCAAATGGATCAGATGGGCCATAAACCCCCTCTTCCAAAGCCGGACTCCCGAAATGACAAGGGGAAGGAAAAAGCGATCGTTGTCGCTAATGCTCAATAACAACCGAGCAACTCGAAACCGGTTGTTCGTCAAAATAATATGCGCCCGTACGTAGCCCTTGAGGAGAGACTAGGATGTTCTTACTCATTTCCCCGAGATAAAACGAGAAGGTTATTCGAGCTGGCGTTGCGCAACCGACTCATAAATTTGCCGGATCCAAAACGTCCGTCGCAACCAAATGATGTCAATGAACCCAACTACTGTCCTTATCATCGAGTACTGGGTCATCCGATCGAAGATTGCTACGTCTTCAAAAATTGGCTTGAAGACCAGTACCGACAGGGCAAGTTCGCGTTATCTGACAAATGGAAGGTGAATCCCCCACACCCCCACACCTCTAAGGGGATGAATACGCCGGGGGCAACATCCTCCGTCGTTGAAGAAGCTCCTTGGGAGGTTGTATTATCAGCCAAGACAAAGAGGATGCTAAACGATCTTCAAACGTGCCCAGCGATTAGGTGGAAAAACCCATTGGAACCGCAGGTCATTGAAGGGATGTTGAAGCCACGTCCAACTCCAAAGACCGATGGTGGTGGCCCGAGCACTCGCAACCAGCCGTCAAAATCTTCGAAGAAGAAGAAGAAGAAATCTAAGAAGTCTGTAAAGCCTGGTGACAAGCGCACAGACTTACAAAAACAAATTGACGCGCTGGAGGAATACAACCAAAAGGCACGGACTCCCATTACATTCCAAGAGTTCCTCAATTACGTCTTTCAAGAGGAAGATGAGGGAGAAAGTTCATCTGATGAGTCTGAAGAATACGTGGCGAGCTGTCATGTGATTTCCCATTCGTTCATAGACGATGAGGAGACTCCTTGCGCTGAAAAGCTGGGGGCAAATCCTGAATCAAAAATTCTGGGGCCATCAGATAAAGTAATTGACGCATTCCTTAATGAAGCTCGGTTGAAAAGTAAAGCTGATCGGCAACGCGAGGCGGTCATATTCGAAAGGGCCAAGCGCCAGCGCCTTGACGAAAGAATTGAGATACTCCCGCTGGAGCAAAGTACACCCACTGCGGATAAAATCAAAATCAAGATGAGGAAAAGGTTCGCTAAAGCCGTGTCAATGGGCATGAAGCTACCATCCTCCGAAGGAAAAATTACTAATGGAAATGCACCCCTCCTATTGCTTATATCATCAAAAGGTTTCGCACCCCACTCAAGAGTGCAAAGCTTTCGATAGATGGTGGCAAGGATACGTTGCTCATCGACAAAATTTTAAGCGGGAGAAACGTAAAACTCGTCTGGAGCGGAAAAATATGAACGAAGGGTTTAACAGAATTACCGGTGATTGTCGCATGGTTAGTGCCGGGGGATCACAAGTGCTTACATTCGGGAGCGATTCCGATGAGGAGCTGGCTCTTAGCTCTCTCTTTAAAGAGTCCACCTCGGGAAAAGAAGAAGAGCAGAAGGTCTGTGAAAATATCCGGCTGCGTAATCGCACGCTTTCCGAAAAGAATCTCGGACCCTCAAACAGAAAAGATAAAGGGAAAGAAAAGGTCTCTGAAGATATCGACTTAGATGACCAAATGGTGGAAGAGCTAAGTGCCAAGGACCCGCCGAAGAGAAATAAGGTGGATTACAACGTCTTAGCGCATCTGAGGAAACTACCCTCGCAGCTTAGCATTCTTGACGCCCTTTTGCTATCAAAGGAGGCGGGAGATTCGTTAATCAAGGCACTACAGGATCCGGAGCAATTCCAAGCTTTCCTGGCCGAGGAAAAGATGAAGGATGAATTGGAGGAAGTGCACACGGCCGATGTCGCTTTTGGTGATGAAGACCTTCTCCTTGGGACGTGCGAACACAATCGCCCCCTTTATGTCTCAGGATACTGCCACGATATAAAGATATGCAAAATCCTGATCGACAATTGATCCTCCGTTAACCTCCTCAATGTGCGAGTGTTAAAATAAATCTGCATGAGCGTCCAGCACCTTGCTCGAGACAAGATCACCATCTCCGGGTTCGACTCCCAGTCATCAAGAACTCTTGGGTCTGTGATACTGACGCTACGCTTCGGGCTACTCGTCACGGACATTAAATTCCACGTCATAGACGCCAAGACATGCTACAATGCTCTGCTTGGCCGACCATGGTTACACGAGTATAACGTCATCCCTTCTACACAACATCAGTGTATGAAATACGCTAAGGATGGTCTCGAGTATACCGTGGCGGGAGAACTGAATCCGTTTTCTGTGAACGAAGTCCGCAAATATGAAGATACCAAGTACTTCTTACCAGATTTCGAAGACACGGAAAGGTGTCACAAGCCGGAAAACAAAGCTAACGCCACCATCCCTGTCTTCGGCAGTGATACCGAGGAGGAAGAGGAGATAGTTTATTCGGGTCTGCCCCAATACAACAAGCCGGGACCATCCGCTCCTACGTTGATCTTTGGTAGCGACTCGGAAGATGAGGTCTATGTCGTATTCTCTGCTTGACCTTCAATACAAACGTCCGCTTACGAAGAGCAAAGTCTACAAGTCGCCATGGTGCCGCTTAAACATCATAAAGAATTGGATGCACTTAATATCTACAGTGTAGAAGAACTGCGGACGTTCTATGTCCCTCCCAGGCGAGAAGGCGAAAAGGCAATTCTATTCTTCCGCTCTGAAGAAACCAAAGCGGAGAAAGAAATCTGGCACGGCGCGGATCCTACGCTTGACAGGCTTCAGCCATTCGTCTCCCTAGATATTATACAGAAGGCCTGAAGAGGCTGCTGAAGCGGCCAGGAATATCCTTCAAGCAGACCGTTCAAAAAGCCAAGTTCT
The DNA here is from genome assembly GCA_030015575.1 of Agapanthus africanus. Classification (NCBI taxonomy): domain Eukaryota; kingdom Viridiplantae; phylum Streptophyta; class Magnoliopsida; order Asparagales; family Amaryllidaceae; genus Agapanthus; species Agapanthus africanus. Next base: position 204,513,192 of record CM057341.1, on the reverse strand, counting down.
ATGACAAAGTCTGGAACGTTCCCGGGACTTAACGCAAGTTGCCTAATGGGAGAATGGAAACAATCGGGCTTGGATACATCCGGTCAAAGAAACGAGGAGCTATTACACGGTTGCTACGTCGTGTATGACTTCGATGAAGAAGCAAATGCTCAATGGGAGGACGCTAATCCTGAACCACTAAAAGTTCCAGATGCAAAAGTGCCCAGTCCCGTCATTTCGAAGAACAAATGGACAAACTTATAAGGGAAGCTGGTCAAAAAGTCCGAGACGACCATAACCGCGAAATGGCCATCTACGACAGAAAAGCCAAAACGCAACACCTCCTCCAACAGGCCGTGAAAGATGAAAATGCCGCTCCTTGTCAACCTGTTATAAAGAAGGCTCGACGCAGAGTCAGAAGACAAGTCGAAATGCGAAAAAAGCTCCCAACAGCAACGAAACGGGGCTAAGAGGCCACGCAAGCGGGAACCGAGCGGTTCCTATCTATCCCTCATGAGAAAAATGGGTCGAGCATACTCTTTTCGTCGGGACAAGACGAAGAAAATACTTGACCTCGCTTTAAAACATCAGATGCTTACACTACCGGAGTCTAAACACCCCGAACAAGCAGGCGAGGTCTCACACCCAGACTATTGCTTTTATCACCGAGTGATAGGGTACCCTCTCGAAGACTGCTTCACCTTCAAGGATTGGGTCGAAGATCATTATCAGCTTGGCAAGTTCGCTCTGTCCGACAACTGGAAGGTAACGCCGCCACAAAAGCACGAACCCAAGGCCATGAAAGAAGAACCGGTGCCATATTGGGATTGGAAGCGAATTCGTACTTGTCACGTGATAATGATATCAAAAGAAGAGCCCGAGGACATGGATGACCTTCCCTGGTGCTTCGAAAACAGCAACGATGAGGTAATTTCAGAATTCCCACCAGCGCCAAAAGAGCTGGAAGATAGAATCCATACCACCGCAGATAACCTCAAGAAAATTGAGTTGGGAACGGTGAACGACCCGCGACCGACATTCGTCACCAAGCTGTTATCCGAAGAAAGGGTGGTAGTGCTAAAAGATTTGCTTATGCAGCATAAAGATTGTTTCGCATGGAACTACTCCGAAATGCCGGGACTAGATCCAGAAATTGCTGTGCACAAATTGGCAGTATCCCTGGACGTCAAGCCAGTCAAACAGGCGCCGAGAAGAATGCTGCTCGAGCTTGAGATGAGCATCAACGCCGAGGTCAAGAAGCTGATCGACTCTGGCTTTATTCAGGAGGTTCAATATCCAGAATGGATCGCCAACATCGTCCCGGTGATGAAGAAAAATGGGACAGTGTGCATATGCGTGGACTTCCGGGATCTCAATAAAGTCTGCCCGAAGGACGATTTCCCAGTGCCAGTCACCGAACTGATGATAGACAACACGTCCACTCATGAGGTTTTCTCCTTTATGGACGGCTCGTCAGGGTATAATCAGATAAAGATCCATCCCGAAGACCAGAAGCACACCGCCTTCAGAACTCCTTTGGGTATATTCTGCTACAAGGTGATGCCCTTCGGTTTAAAGAATGCCGGTGCCACCTATCAAAGGGCCATGACGAAGATCTTCGATGACCTTATACACGAAATCGTCGAATGCTATATCGACGATCTCGTGGTTAAAAGAAAATCATACGAGGAACATCTCGAGCATCTGAAAACCGTATTTCAACGCCTTCGACAATACAACTTGAAGATGAACCCTCTCAAGTGTGCATTCAGAGTTTCCTCAGGCAAATTCCTGGGATTCATTGTCCGGCACCGGGGGATTGAGATAGATCCGTCAAAGATCAAGGCGATCATGGAAATGCCACCGCCAAGGACTCTCAAACAATTGCAGTCTCTCCAAGGGAAGCTCGCGTATATACGGCAATTTATAGCCAACCTTTCAGACAAGTGCCGTCCTTACAGCCACCTGATGAAGAAGGGAACCCCGTTCGTCTGGGACCAAAAATGCCAAAACGCGCTAGACGAGATCAAGCAATACCTGCAGAACCCGCCAGTGCTGGCTGCTCCGGTCAAGGGAAAGCCCCTCATTCTTTATACAACCGCTCTCGAAGGCTCCTTAGGCGCATTATGGGCACAAGAGAACGATCAAGGGAAGGAAAGAGCACTCTACTATTTAAGTCGAGTTCTGCTGGGGGCAGCAAGAAACTACTCCCCCATTGAAAAACACTGCCTGGCGTTGATCTTCGCGATAACAAAGCTCAGGCACTATGCGTTGGCGCATGAGATCCGTCTCATTTCAAAGGTGGACCCCTTAAATTTTTGATGTCGAAGGCCATATTGACGGGACGACTCGCTAAATGGTCCCTGCTCTTGATGGATTTCTCGATAACATATCAACCTCTCAAGGCAGTGAAAGGCCAGGCCATTGCCGACTTCCTCGCTGAGCATCCGATACCCGCCGATTCTCCTCTGAATTGCGATCTGCCAGATGAACATGCGTTTGATGCGATCGACGGTGGTGATATCCGATGGGAGCTTTATTTCGATGGAGCATCTTCCGTGAAGAAGCGCAAACAAAGTACCCCTATAATCAAATCGGGGGTGGGACTCCTCTTTGTAACTCCACAAGGTGGGATAATGCGTTTTGCCTTCTCCCTAACAGAGCCAAGGACAAACATTGAAGCCGAATACGAAGCTCTGATAGCAGGCCTCGAGATCGCCATCGACATGGGGATTGAAAACCTCCTCATATATGGAGATTCCCAACTGGTTGTTAGTCAAGTGAACGGCGACAACCAAACGTGCAAACCAGAGTTGGTGAAATACGGCGAAAAAGTGCAACAATTGTTGACCCAAATTCCTTCCTATACTTTGGAAAACATACCGCGCGCGGAAAACAGCAAAGCGGACACATTGGCCAAGCTCGCCAAGGAACTGGCTGATGAGAACCTCGATGACGTAAGAATTGTGGTACAAAGCCGTCGGGTGCTTGCCCCAGCAGAAATATCTCCGGAATCACCCGAAGAGAAGGGAGAGACTGAGAAGACGACCGTGAAAGATCGGGAAAATACCGAGGATTGGAGAGAAGTCTTTATAGACTACTTCAAATACCGCCAAACGCCCGAAGATGTGTCCTCAAGACATCAGCTTATGAAACGAGCTCTGTCTTTCGCCTTCGTCAATGATACTCTGTACAAGAGGTCGTTCGATTCTTTGTGGTTGAGATGCCTGGGACCTGACGAAGCGAAAGTAGTCGTCCAGGAAGTTCATGACGGACTCTGCGGTTCTCACCAAGCAGGCCCGAAGATGAAGTTGAAGATTAAACGGATGGGCTACTACTGGTCCACGATGATTCAAGACTGCCTTGAGTATGCGAAGCAATGCCACTCATTCCAAATCCATGGGGACTTCATCCACCAGCATCCAAATCCACTCCATCCAACAGTGGCTAGCTGGCCATTCGAAATGTGGGGAACTGACATAGTCTGCCCTATCGAACCAGCATCGTCCAAGGGACATCGTTTTATCCTGGCGACGACTGACTACTTCTCCAAATGGGCAGAAGCAGTACCGTTGAGGGAAGTGAAGACGAAGAATATCCTCCATTTCTTCAAGACGCACGTCATATATCGGTTTGGAACTCCAAGACGGATCATCTCCGATAACGGGCCAGCTTACAGAAGCCACAAGATCAGTCGCTTCGCGCAACAACATAATATAGATTAGAGATATTCCTCGGTTTATAATCCGCGAGCTAACGGTCTAGCTGAGGCCTTCAACAAAACCTTGACAAAGGTCATGAAGAAGACGGTGTCCCGAAATAAGAAGGACTGGCAGGAGAGGCTGCATAAGGCTCTTTGGGCATATCGAACTACGTTCAAAACAGCCACGAACACAACGCCATACGCGTTGGTATTCGGTACAGAAGCAGTACTCCCCCTCGAGATAGAGTTACCATCTCTACGAGTGGCGGTCCACTACGAGCTGACGGACGAAGAAAATGCTCACCTTCGGTTTGAGGAGCTTGATGCCCTTGATGAGACCCGGCTCATAGCGCAACAAAATCTGGAGGCTTACAAAGAAAAGATGACGCGCTCATACGAAAGATTGACCAGGCCGAGGATGTTCCGCCAAGGCGAACTCGTGCTAGTGGTTAAAAGGCCTATGATCCCTAATCGCGCCAAGCGGGGAAAATTCGAGCCAAACTATGAAGGCCCGTACATCATAGACAAGGTCTACCAGGGTGGAGCCTATCTACTCATGGATATGCACGGTGAAAGGCCTTTCAGACCAATAAATGGTCGCTTCCTAAAGAAATACTACGCTTAGAAGGTTACTGCCTAGGTCAATGATAGATGACGACGACTATGTCCGCTCGCTATCTTCCTAAGCTCAAAATTTATAAGCAGTAGCCAGCCTTCTCCTGGCGGACCGAAACGTCCTTAAACTAATGGAGGACCGAAACGTCCTTAAACTAATGGAGGACCGAAACGTCCTTAAGCTAATGGCGGACCGAAACGTCCTTAAACTAATGATGGACCGAAACGTCCTTAAACTAATGGCGGACCGAAACGTCCTTAAACTACTACCGCGGCATTCTTAGGCTAACAGGATAAAAAAAAGAGAAAAAAGAGAAAAAGAAAATAATAATAAAAAATGATGATAAAAACGGTATGTCCATAAGCAAAAAGGGCACGGATGAAAACCTGAAAGGGCTCCGTGAGTAAAAACAGCAGGGCTACCGACGAGTGTTCGTGAAAACCCGAAAGGGCGCGACCTCGTAAAAAAAAGTAAATAAAAATAAAAAGGATAAAAAAAAGGGGTATGTCCATAAGCAAAATGGGCACGGATGAAAACCTGAAAAAGCTCCGTGAGTAAAAATAGCAGGACTACCGGCGAGTGTTTGTGAAAACCCGAAAGGGCGCAACCTCGTTAAAAGACACTTACAGGGTCCCCTCGACCTTGTAAGGAGAAACCACCCGCGTGAGATCCTTACGACTCACAAGGGAGCAGCACACTTAGGGATCCCCACGATTCCTAAGGAGAAAATACACTTGCGAGATCCTCATGACTCGTAAGGAGAACTCTCTTAGGGGACCCTCACGGCTCATAAGATTTGAAAGTCTTAAGTTACAGAGACCTAAACCTGTGCTTAAGCAATCCCCACAACTTCCAATACTGCCCTACAAGTAGCTCAATACTGACCCTTGTATACAATCCACGGGCGCGAATAAACATTTCCCTAACCAAATTTCATCCGTGATTGGGGATATGTGCGCATGATGAACAACCCTTATAAGTCCTCTCGACTTACAAGGAGAAAACCCTACTGTAGGATCCTTACGACTTACAGAGGAACATACATTTAGGAATCCTCACGATTCCTAAGGAAAAAATACACCTACAAGATCCTCACGACTTGTAGGGAGAAATACCTTTGTGAGACCCTTACGGCTCATGAAGTCAAAAGCCTTAGTCGACAGGACCTTAACCCTGGTCGCTAAGCCACCTTTGTTCGACATCGACAGAGGCAGATGATGATTCGCTTCTGGCAATATCCCAGTTGTAGCGGTGCTGATGCCGAAATCGACGTCTAATTTCAGGTTTACGGTGAAAAGACGGTAGGCCGCACATGCATACGAAATAGCCGAAATGATATGGCAACTTGCAATAAAAAGCAGCAAGTAAAAACGTATGCATACAAAATAGCCGAAATGATTGGGCAACTAGCAATAAAAAGCAGCGAGTAAGAATAAAATAAAAAGCCGAAATGATTGGGCAACTCGCAATAAAAAGTAGAGAGTAAAAATAAAATAAATAGCCGAAATGATTGGGCACCGCGGAAAATAGCCGAAATGATTGGGCAATCGCGACCTTCGCGATATAAAAGCTGAAATGATAGAGCATCGCGGAAATAAAACAAAAAAAAGATGATAAAACTTCGGCCCTACAGCTGAGATCACATTGATCCCTGTATACAATCCAAGGGCGCAAACAAAGAGGGAACCATACTTTCCCAACAGGCTCCGCCAGAAAACGAAGCCAAATCTCGACGGTTCGTCCCAACCCCGAAGAAACCAGTGTCTTCGGCAAATCCTTCGACTCGAGGAAATAAGTGTCCTTGACGAAGAAAATCCTGATCCGTGTCGACTCGCAGAGAAACCAGTGTCTCCGTGGGAAATTCTCGATTCGTTTCAACACCAGGGAAACAAATAATCCTTGGCAAATACCTCAATTCAGGGAAATAAATATCCTTGATGAGAGCCTCCTGATTCGCGTCGACTCGCAGAGAAACCAGTGTCTCCGTGGGAAATTCTCGATCCGTTTCAACACCAGGGAAACAAATAATCCTTGGCAAATACCTCAATTCCGGGAAACAAACATCCTTGATGAGAGCCTCCTAATTCGCGTCGACTCGCAGAGAAACCAGTGTCTCCGTGGGAAATTCTCGATCCGTTTCAACACCAGGGAAACAAATAATCCTTGGCAAATACCTCAATTCAGGGAAACAAACATCCTTGATGAGAGTCTCCTGATTCGCGTCGACTCGCAAAGAAACCAGTGTCTCCGTGGGAAATTCTCGATCCGTTTCAACACCAGGGAAACAAATAATCCTTGGCAAATACCTCAATTCAGGGAAACAAACATCCTTGATGAGGGCCTCCTGATTCGCGTCGGCTCGCAGAGAAACCAGTGTCTCCGTGGGAAATTCTCGATCCGTTTCAACACCAAGGAAATAAATAATCCTTGGCAAATACCTCAATTCAGGGAAACAAACATCCTTGATGAGGGCCTCCTGATTCGCGTCGGCTCGCAGAGAAACCAGTGTCTCCGTGGGAAATTCTCGGTCCGTTTCAACACCAGGGAAACAAATATCCTTGGAAAATACCTCAATTCAGGGAAACAAACATCCTTGATGAGGGCCTCCTGATTCGCGTCGGCTCGCAGAGAAACTAGTGTCTTCACAGGAAATTCCCGATTCGTCTCAACTTGCAAGATGAAGCCTCAGGCAACAGGGATTAAAAAACTTGTTTCCTGAACAATGGGATCCTGCAAGTCGGTCTAAAACGGTCTCTTGCATACTATTCACGGGTCCCACTCTCCAAAGTCGAATTTCGACAAGGAGGGAAACAACCGCTTACGGGTCCTCTCGACTCGTAAGAGGGAAAAATTCTCTTATAAGATCCTTACGACTTATAAGAGAAAACACACTTAGAAATCCTCACGATTCCTAAGGAGAAAATACACCTACGAGATCCTCTCGATCCGTAGGGAGAAAATCTCTATGAGACCCTCACGGCTCATAAAGTTGAAAAGTCTTAGGCGGCAGATCTGAACCTGCGGTCTAAGCCATCGCTATCTCTCGGAAAAATCTAGATGCTTACTCTATTATCGGTCAAATGTGTTTATCAAGACAGTATGCTGATAATAAGAGAAAAGAAAAAGCAAAGAAATAGCACAAGACATTGCAATGAAAAATGTATATCTTTATTGAATGTAATCAAGTACAAAGTAAAGCGTACAAAAGAATAAAGAATGGATACATATTATTTAAAGAATTTTTTTTTACAAGTATGGAGATACAAGGGGAATCATTGGGAAGGAAGCGTCTTGCATAGCTCTATTAATTGTTCGTGCACTTCCTTCCGCGCCTTTTCTTGATCGGCCACCACCGCCAGTTCAGCCTCCACTTGAGCCCGCTGTTGTAAGACGGATGCAAGCTGCTCCCTAACGGCCTGATGAGCAGCTTCACAGCCTGGAGTGTCACGCTCGGCAATATCAAGCTTCCGCTTCAAGTTCACCCATGAGAAATGAGCTCTAAGAGGCCCTCAAAGATAGCCTTCACTTGGGCAGCATTTGCCTCAACCTCAGCACGCAGATGAGCTGTCTCGCTTGAAGTCTTTTGGTACTCCCTCGGCCTTAAAGCCGCTTCTTGTTCCAAGTGGTGGATGTAAGAAGCGCTTTGCTCAATCCACGCTGCTCTGTGATTGCATGCGGCTAAGGTCTCGGGAGCGGGAAGCATCAACTCTAGCTGGTGCAGGCGAGCCTCGATCTCCTTGCAGTGATTAACCCAAGATGCGACGATGCCCTCGTCATGGAAATTAGCAAATATCACCAGCATCGGGTTAACCGTCCTAGCGAAATCTACAGCAGACATAGGAGTCTCGATGTCGAGTTCCTCGATGTAGTCGCTCAACATACGTAGACTGTTTGCGGCACCTTTTGAGGACGGACGTCTCTGGGAAGGGCCTGCCGATATTGTAATATGAGACTCAAAAGGCGCCGAGATCGGAACGACAGCTGAAAAGACAAAATGCGATTAGATGACGATTCAAGAGATATGGAAAAAGTCATTGATGAGATAGTCTACTATACCAGTTGAAGCAGGTGGCAAGGCCGGAAGGGCCGTTGGCGCGACCGATCTTTCTTCTCCCCCTTCGATTTGTAGCACTGCAGCCAAGACGAGAAAAGGTTAGAAGTAATTCCATCAATGGAAAATAAAGATATCAATGGAAATCATACTCACCAGCGCCACCAGAGGAAGAAGCGAGTTCGGATGGGAAGGAGAAGTGTGGGAGCAACACCAGATAAAGATGGTCAAAAAGCACTCCTGAAAGGCGCAACAGTATGACTTTAGTACACAAATTATACGTCTGAAAAGTAAGATTAATAAGTTGCAAACCCATACCTTCCAACATCTTTGACGGTATGAGAGAGGGCTGAGAAGTGACCACCGCCAAGGCAGCAGTTGAAGGCGCTCCCTCGAGCAATGGGGCATCGGCACTGGCGGCACCTGCGTTACGAACAAATGTGAACTTGTCAAGAAGGATTGTAAGATAAAGAGGATAGTAACTTGGGATTTACCTGATGAGCTGCCGGCCGAAACGGAGGCGACTCCCTCCTCCATCGACATGAGGCCACCGCCCGTGGCCTCGTCATCCGACTCAATGGGGACCGTTGTCATGCTCGCAAGACCTGGAGACGGCGGGGGACCATAGGCGGGGAGGGCTATGACTGGAGCATTACCAGATTCCTGAGAAAGAGCGGTTGGCTCATCTTCAGGAATCATGTCTACCTCACCCGTTACTCCCTCGGGCTCGGCAATCACGGTTGCCTCGTCCACCGTCACCACGAGGTCGCCGGCCTCAAGCGCCTCGTCCGCTACTACCCTGGGCTCAGTTATAACAATCATTTCATCTGCCGCCACTTCAGGCTCGGCATCAATGACCTTCTCGGCTACGGATCCCTCGGCCTCCAGCTCAGGCTCCATAACCCCAGCGACGTTGCCCACCGTCGGCTCAAGTTCGGCCGGTGCCTCCCCCCTGCTTCCTCGGGTTTGACAGTCTCTGCCTCCCCCTCGGTCGGACTTGGCCCTGCAAGATGAGATGCATAAGAACCGGTGAGTTTAGAATTTTTACAAACAAAATTCTAAAAAAAATATTACCTGAGGTGGACTTCTCGTTAGCCTCCCTATTGGCGCGACTCGCCTGTCTATGGGCTGTAGACAGGGCAACCGGGGACTCTTCTGAAGGGGTGTCGGCACGAGGAACGGTGCTTGGGCCCGCTCCAATGGCCAAGGCAGCCCTGCGTGCCTTTTCTTCGCACCTCGACCGCTTCCTCTCCTCCCGGGCTGTCACGATGGACCTCTTCGACGCTTCCTTCATCGAAGCGTCGTCGTCCTCATTCAAGGATGCCTCCAGAGCCTTTAAGGCATCTTTCATCGGCTCTTCGAGACGGACCTCCTGCGGTAGCCCAGAGGGAGCAGGAACATCGGCAGCTGGCAGAGCATTTGCGTCACTTGGCGGGAACGACATTGAGGTTTCTGCGATAAAAAGGGAGAGGTTAAATTGACCATAACACAAGGAAAACGAAAACTTGATGAATTGAAACTTACTAAGGCCTAAAGTCGCTCTGAGACGTTCCTCCTCTTGGAAAGTCTCGAGGGAAGCGGTAATGGCTTCTTCATCGGTGATGCCTGTTGGAAGAAAAGAAGGAAAAACGTTAGTCAAAGGCAATGAGGAGGATATGATACAATAAAGAAAATGCGACTAGTAGTTACCTGATAGCGTAAGCTTAGCTAGCCACGCGTCACGCTTTGCCAACCACGCTGAAGTTTCGAGAGCGGCCTCCAAGTCTGTATCATCCGGCGGCGGCATGACTATTCCCTCATTAGTCCTATATTCGCTCAGGCCCTCGGCATAGGGAGCGTGGGGTTCCTGACCGAATACGACGTCAGCGGCGAAGAGCGACTTCTTTTTCTTCTTCTGCCCACCAACCCTAGCGGCACCAGGGATCGACTTGCGCTTGGCGGCTACCTTGGGGCGGCGGGTCCCGATGTCCATACCCACCCCAGACTCCGGCGAGGCTACAACCACTGTCTCCACTGGAGCACAGGGCGCTGGAGGTGCATTGGCAATATCGGGGAGCGGCAATCCGTGCGGAGGACTTTGCGCACGCGATGGCCCGGCTCTAACATCTTTTAGAGGGGCAACTACCGGAGTCCTAGGCACCAAAGGAGCGTTGCGGTCGCTGCCTGGAGGCGCACCCTTACGGTCGACCAGTAGTCGCCTTTCCTCTTTTATAACGGCTCATGTTGCATGATTGTACCATTCTTTATATACGTTGAGGAGTCGTGGAGCGCAAGCCGGCGCACTGATAAAAAAATGATAACCCGTATTCAGGCGCATGAAATGATGCAGCGCGTTCTTCATCCCTTCTTCAGTGGCAGCGGGTTCCAGTAGGAAAGCTTCCAAGGGTACCCTTTGATCGTAGCTCAGTTGCTGGGTGAAACGATGCGGGTTGTATCTCATAAAAATCGCCGCACCGTTCTGCCTGAATACTAGGAAGCCCGGTCTAATGGAATATAAGTGAAGGGTCTCCCGGGCCGTCAAAATTGAGGCTCCATCCTTGAAAGCATCTTGTAATGGCCGCATCGCGGTGGTAGACGCCTTTCCAATGGTCAACACCTTATCGACGAAAGACATCCCGTTTCCAACGGTGTGGGGGCGAAGGAGTAAACCCCTGGCGTTCCGTGGCGAAGGAGTCACGATTGATGCGCCAATCAACTGTATGATGCGATGGAAACCACACTTGTCGTAGAACGAAGGCCTTTTGTGCATGCCGAAAACACCTGACGTGTGTAGCTCGAGCCACGATACGAAGTAGTGCATCGGGAAGACCACGTGCAGTACCCCAGGCTCATTAGCGTCCGCTGCTCGACTGAGGCCATGATACAAGTGTGCCAAGCCGGTGATCCCAACGGCCACTTTTACCCCGATGGTCATCCGGTGGGCTGGGTAAAAGACAGAGGGCTGCATATGGCGAGAATGCATTGAGATCGCAAACCAACTCAGCCATAGCCTAAGAAATCCTAAGAAAAAGGCCTCCTCGTCCATCCCAGGGGCCGCAATTTCTACAAAAGGCATAGTCGGGAAGTCCGGAAGGAAAAAACCCTTTTGGTCTATTTCCTTCACCGGCAGGTTGTCCAAAACTAGACCGAAAGGGTCATCCAAGGTAGCAAACTTGGCAGCTTCTGATGAGAGGACACTTGGGCGAAGGAACCGAGCGATGAAATCCTCAAAGCTAACTCCGCGACTCCCATGTTCGATGAAAAGGGCCTCATAGATGTTCAACACTTTGATCAAACTTGGGAATTGGTGTTGAACAGCATTTTCCGGCGTGAGGCCCCTTACCACCGGCTTAGCACCGAAGACATACTCGTCTGTCGGAAGCAATTCCTCATAATGCTCCCCAATAACCGGCAAACCGGAGACCTCTGTGAACTCCTCCAGAGAAATTGACACTTCCCGATCCATTGCAAGGAAAGTGTGGGTAGGAATGTTCCACTGCTCTAAGAAAGCCTTGAACCACCAGGTGGGAAGCGTGGGATATTGGAAGAGGGAGACGTAAACCGCAGTATATAATCCTAACCTTATCAACTGCGACTTCTTCGTCGACAGGATATACCGGGCCCACGGCAGATAGCCGATCGGTTGGCTGGGGATCAGACCGATGTTATATGATTGCCCCCAAGGTCGCGCCTCGCCTTGACAGATACGGCGTCCTAGGATATCCAAAACCATAGGACGCTGAACCGGAATCGCATCTATGGAAGGATGAAGAAAACCCTTCGAGGTCCAATCAACCATCTCCACGGCATACTGCACTGAGGGTGGGGTGGCATAATGAATCGCCGTGATAGGTTCTGACGGTATTGCGCACGTGAAGCTCCGTCGACCCATGATAAACTGATTATACCATGACCCCCAAAGGTGGAGACTCTTGTATTCCGGGTCGTGGTCTTTAATCATGGCTAGAACCTCGCGGTCCAAGGGCGCTTCAGGAAACCCTTCCTCCGAGCGAGCGAACGGGAATGAAGTATCAAGAGACATGGTTACTGCAAGGGAACAAAAAATGGCCATTAGTGCTGCAATTCCAACGCTTGGCATTTAAAATTTTTTAATGAACTGAATTTAAAATTGATTAAATTAAAATTAATCACACCATACTGCGGTGCAGTGGGTAGGGGACCAAATGGGGACCCACAAAATCAGGATGAAAGTGCCTCATTATATAAGACAGACCCATCATTGGGTGAGACTGTCAGTTAAAGAAAAGATCCCCAAGAGAATATTCTCATCAGTGGGGAATCCCTAGAGATAAGGAGAAAATCTCCTCTTTCAGAGCAAAGCTCTGTCACAGAATGACACTTGTCAAATTCTGGTCTCAAAGGAATAAAATTCCTTAAAAAGAGCTTAGCTCTGTAATGGTGATAAAAAAAATCCATCAAAAGAAAATTTTAACTTTCAAAGAAATTAAAAATTAAAAATTTTGGGATCTTGAAAATCCAAGAAAACTCTTAAGAGTTCATCATCAGGAGATCTAAAGATCTGTATTCTGTCAATGAGCAAAGCTCTGTTCATGGGTTAAGAAACCCTCAAACAAATTTGTGAGAGCAAAGCTCTGTTTATGAAACCCCAATGGGGATCTCTTTAGATCAAAATATCTGTGAGAGCAAAACTCTTTTGGTTAAGATTAATCTGAATTAATTTAATTTAAATTAATTTTACCTAAAAGTTTTCTAACTTTGGAAACGAGCAAAGCTCTGAAGTTCTGAAGCAAGTGCAAAGCTCTGGAAAATCAAAAATCTTGAAATGGTGAAGATTTTCTAAGGGACAGAGGTCCTATTTATAGGGCGCTTGCACCCCTTCAGCTCACCCGTTGATCCAACGGTCAGAAGCTTGCCACCGCTGCACTCACATGCGCGCCACGTGAGCGCAACGGTGGGGGGGAATTTGTTTCCCCCAATCAGAGCAAAGCTCTGTTGAAATTCAAAATTCAAATTTTGAAACAACGCTTCAAATCCTGGGCGCAACGCGCCACGTGTCAGGCGCTGATACGTCAGCGCAGCGCCCAAGACAGCGCGCCCAATCAGTGCAAAGCTCTATTAAAAAATAAAAGGAAGCAACGCTTCAGTTGCGCAAGCACTGCGTTGCGCAACACGTGTCAGCGCAGATGCGCTAGCGCAATTGCGCTGCGCGACACGTGTCAGCGCAGTTGCGCTGCGCTGTGCGCTGCTTGACACGTGTCACGCGCTGGGGCGTTTGCGCCAAACAGAATTAAGATTTTAAAGAAATCTTTCTGTTCTTGTTAAAACAAGAAGATTTTCTTCTGTAAAACAGAAGCCCTTGGATCAAAGATCCAACAGTGGGGAAAATTCACCAAATCACTCAGAGAAAGATCTCTTTAACTAATTTATGGGCACTATAAAAAGGACCCTAAACCTCAATTCAATGATCAACATTTGGTGAAAAATAAAGAATTTCAAATAGAGAGAACTCTGAAGGAATTTCAAAAAAAAGAAAAAGGTAAAAACCTTTAAGAGAGAAGAATTTCTTCTGATAGATCATCGATCTAAAAACAAGATCAATGATCTTTAATAAAAAACAAAATAAAAATAGTGCTTTGCACTTATGAACCATTGGTTCTCTGAGATCAAGAAAGAAATATGAAAATACTTGTTTTCTTGAATCTAAATTAGATCAAGAAATCAAACAGTGCTTTGCACTTCTTTTATGAACCATTGGTTCTGGAATCTAAAAGATTCTCAAGTTAATAGTGCTTTGCACTTGTAAATCTGCACTGTTCCTCTCTTGGGTTGGCGTAAGCCACCAGAGTGCGCCACGTGTCAGTATCTGAACCATTTGCGCTATGCGCTTTTGAAATAGAGCCTTCCTCTCTGAAACTGGCCCAACTCACCACAGCACGCCACGTGTCAACAGCGCAAGCGAAGCGCACTGCGCTTGCATGACACGTGTCATCACCACAAGCGCTTGCGCTCTTTGATTGGCGCAAAGCGTCTGACAAATGCAATGCATTTCTTTTGCTAACGGGCCAGACCCAAGTCAAAAAGACCTAGTAGGCCTAAATAAATTGCAAAGCAATAAAAGGGCAGAGCCTAAGTCAGATTGATGCTCTGCATCATTTATAAAAGGGCAGAGCCCAGAACAAATTGATGCTCTGCATCTTTTATAAAAGGGCAGAGCCCAAATAAAATTGATGCTCTGCATCATTTATAAATGAGCAGAGTCCAAAACAAATTGATGCTCTGCATCCTTTATGGGCAAAGCCCTAGCACAAGTCTAATAGACCAAAAACAAATAAAAATGTTGAATTTTTTTCAACTGGACTTAGCCCAATCATGGCCGTAAGTCCTCAAATTAAATTGACTGAGCACAGCTCTCTCTTAAATCAATTTACGACCGGTTCAAGGGTACATCTCCGAACTCCTTTGACACATGCGTTGTAATCCTTCAACATCGTCAGAGAGATGACGGGTCCCGACAACCACACATCAACACGGACTGTGGGGTCCTTAAACTCATGGACTTATGCGTCCTTAAACCAAGACATGGACTGTGGGGTCCATAAACCCACGGACTTATGCGTCCTTAAACTAACGGACTAATGAGTCCTTAAACACACCCATATGGACTTTGGGGTCTTTAAACCCATGGACTTATGCGTCCTTAAACTACCAATAGACCACAATGTCCCTAAACTACCTATGGACCACTACGTCCCTAAACTGGAACAATAGAGCCTCCAAATGTTCTTTTGTCGGATCCAAACGATCCTGTTAAGTTGATCTTAGTCTCAAATCAGACTGACGTATCCTTAACAAACGTTTA
The DNA here is from genome assembly GCA_030015575.1 of Agapanthus africanus. Classification (NCBI taxonomy): domain Eukaryota; kingdom Viridiplantae; phylum Streptophyta; class Magnoliopsida; order Asparagales; family Amaryllidaceae; genus Agapanthus; species Agapanthus africanus. The sequence goes on along the minus strand of CM057341.1, from coordinate 204,498,023 downwards.
AGTTGATCTTAGCCTCAAATATGGCTAACGTATCCTTAAACCAAAACCCAAATCTAAGAAAATGCGGATTTGGACTAATCCACGTCCTACGGGCGACGACATAAATTAGTCTCCGTATACAATCCACGGGCAACCACAAACAAAACGAACACACACGACACGAAGTGAAATTCTGGAGAAGGAGAAAGTGGTTACCGCGATGCGGTAGCGTAATTAACTGCAGGGGCTTGCATCTGCAGTGAAGAGCGTCCCCACAATCAAAAACCCCTCAAACGAGGGGGAATCTGACGAAGTCTGCTACATCGGCCGCATCCGCCTAAACCTCCGATACACGGTGCCATAAATCAACTTGGCATCTTCGGAGAGGTGGACGGATAAAACCAAATAGCATCTGCCCCGAATCTCAGCGTCAGGACTTCGCAGTATTGTGCGCCGTCCTTCGGAGGGGAACAGAGGCTCCAGATAATTCCCGTTTGAAGCCTGCCCTGCTCCTTCGGCCTCCGTCCCAGTGCCCCTGGTGGCCGCGTCCCTTGAGCGTTCGGTGGCGGATCCCGCCCCGGGGCCTAGGCCGGGCCGGAAGCGGGCTCGAATTCTGGAGGACCCGGTCTCGGAAGAGAAGACCGGCTCCCCATCGGAGCCGCTCAAGAGGGGTCCCCGGTGGTCTCCTCGTGCCCCGCCCTCCCTGATCATGGTGGAGAAGGGGGGCCTCCAGTTCGCGGTGCCCTCGGGGCTATCTGTCTTCGATAGCCTGCTGCACGAAATAGAGAAGTCGGCAGGGGGTAGGGTCCCCGGGGGATCTTCAGGGCCCATATGACGTCCATCGCCCAGGAGGCCATGTAGGTAAGTACTCGGTTGTTTGTGAGATTTAGTGCTTCCTTCGTCTTCCTGACCGCTTTCTTATTTTTTTCAAGTCCTCCAGCACGTCGCACTTGCCGTACGCATGGAGGCCGAGGTGATAGTCCCGGCGATGAAGGCCGCGGACCAGCTTACCTTGCTGGAAGAGAGCTCCAAGCGGGAGCTGGAGGCGGCGATGGCGAGGGTTGCCGCCCTGGAAGGCGAGGTGGAGGCCGGGAAACGGGAGGTTGCCCGGCACCGCGAGGCCGCCGTGGCTGCCGAGGTCAAGCTTGAGGACGCTCAGGCGCTCGCCGGAAACATGAAAAAGACGGTGAGGACCCTCTGGAAGGAGCTGGGTGCGGCGGTCGAGGCGCGAAGCGGGCCGACCTCTCGGCGGCGAAGGCGGTGGAGGGCTACAAGAAGTCGAAGGACTTCTACAATGATTTAGCCGTGGCCACCACCCGCATCTGGCATGAGGCCTTCGATGCCGTTAAGGTCTGGATGCCGGAGTTCGCTGATGAAGAGCTCCGGGCTGAATAACCCCTCGCGGACGCCGATGAGCAGGGGGAAGAGATCCCTGACAAGGAGGTGGCCGAGGACCCTGCTCGACTCGTGGTAGATATCGAGGACCCCGAGGTCGTGCCTGGCCCCGAGGCCTAAAGCCCCTGTCTTCCTCCTCCTTTTATTTTGCCGCTGCTGGAATTTTGGTAAGCCTCCGGGCAGTCTATAAGGCCGGGGAGCCCAAAATACCCTTTATAAAGACTTCAAGGCTAGGGAGCCCAAAATACCCTCTGTAGAGACTTCTCTTTTGGTAGTAAAACTTTTTGTTTCATCAGCTTGCACTTTATCTTCTGTTTGTGAAGAATGCTTGTAAAATATCCTTGCTTGCACTGTTGGGCTTCCATGTCAGGTCGGCTATTTGTCTAGAGATCGTTCGTCGAGTTGATTTCGATCACTTGCCAAGTGTGCCAAGCGCTGCTGAGAAGGAGGCATCTCCATGGCCCCAAAGTCGAGGGGGGATCACTCAGACTTGGATAGACCTGATGTCTCTTGTTGGGGCTTCGGATCCGCTGCATGCGATGGGCAAAGGGATGTCCGTCGTAGTTATGCCGAGCATAAAGGAGCTCGGTGGCCTCGTTATGAGGGCTACAAACCTGCAGCGTCTGTTAGGCAGGAGGATGCCTGCTGGGGATGACCGAGCAGGGAAGCTGCTCGGTTGATCTTGGCGAGGGCTTTGATCCCTGTCGGTCATGGTAGGAAGCTACCAACCAGAGATAGCCGAGCAAGGGTCGGGCTCGACTGCCTCTGGGAGGACTTTGATCCTTAGCGTTGGAGGGGCCGTAGGAGGCCTGCTAAGGATAACCGGACAGTGAAGCTGCGCGGTTACCTCTTGGTGAGGGCTTTGATCCCTGGCGTTGCGAGTAGGGAAGCTACCGGTCAGGGATAGCCGAGTAAGGAAGCCGCTCGGCTGCCACTGGGAGGACTTTGATCCTTAGCGTTGGAGGGGCTGTAAGAAGCATACTAAGGATAACCGGGCAGTTAAGCTGCGCGGTTGCCTCTTGGCGAGGGCTTTGATCTCTGACGTCGTGGGTAGGCAGCTACCAGCCTCGGATGACCGAGCGGGGTAGTCGCTCAGATGCCTCTTGCGAGGGCTTTGATCCCTGGCATCATGGGTAAGGAGCTACCAGCCGGAGATGACCGAGCAAGGGTCGGGCTCGGTTGCCTCTTGCAAGGGCTTTGATCCTTCAGGACGGAGACCAAGCAGAGTTACTGCCCAATGCCTCTTGGGGAGGACTTTGATCCCTGTCGGTTGTGGTAGGAAGCTACCAGCCGGGGATAGCCGAGCAAGGGTCCGGCTCGACCGCCTCAAAGGAGGACTTTGGTCCTTAGCGCGGGAGGGGCTGTAAGAAGCTTACCAAGAACCCTTGGTCGGGCAGGGTTATTGCCCGGTGCCTCTTGGCGAGGGCTTTTATCCTGAAGAATAGCCGAGCGAGGGTCGGGCTCGACTGCCTCTGGGAGGGCTTTTGATACCTGTCGGTTGTGGTAGGAAGCTACCAGCCGGGGATAGCCGAGCGAGGGTCGGGCTCGACTGCCTCTGGGAGGACTTTTTGATCCCTGGCGTTGCGAGTAGGGAAGCTACCATCCAGGGATAGCCGAGCAGAGTACCTGCTGAGCTGCCTCTAAGGAGGACTTTGATCCTTAGCGTTAGAGGGGCCGTAGGAGGCCTGCTAAGGATAACCGGGCAGTGAAGCTGCGCGGTTGCCTCTTGGCGAGGGCTTTGATCCCTGGCGTTGCGAGTAAGGAAGCTACCGGCCAGGGATAGCCGAGCAGGGAAGCCGCTCGGCTGCCTCTAAGGAGGACTTTGATCCTTAGCGTTGGAGGGGCCGTAGGAGGTCTGCTAAGGATAACCGGGCAGTGAAGCAGCACGGTTGCCTCTTGGCGAAGGCTTTGATCTCTGGCGTTGTGGGTAGGCAACTACCAGCCTGGGATGACCGAGCGGGATAGCCGCTCAGATGCCTCTTGCGAGGGCTTTGATTCCTGGCATCATGGGTAGGGAGCTACCAGCCGGAGATGACCGAGCAAGGGTCGGGATCGGTTGCCTCTTGCAAGGGCTTTGATCCTTCAGGACAGAGACCGAGCAGGGTTACTGCCCAGTGCCTCTTGGCGACGACTTTGATCCCTGTCGGTTATGGTAGGAAGCTACCAGCCGGGGATAGCCGAGCAAGGGTCAGGCTTGACCGCCTCAAAGGAGGACTTTGGTCCTTAGCGCAGGAGGGGCTGTAAGAATCCTACCAAGGACTCTTGGCCGGGTAGGGTGACTGCCCGCTGCCTCTTAGTGAGGGCTTTTGTCCTGAAGGATAGCCGAGCGAGGGTCGGGCTCGACTGCCTTTGGGAGGACTTTTTGATCCCTGGCGTTGCGAGTAGGGAAGCTACCGGCCAGGGATAGCCGAGCAGGGTAGCTGCTAAGCTGCCTCTAAGAAGGACTTTGATCCTTAGCGTTGGAGGGGCCGTAGGAGGCCTGCTAAGGATAACCGGGCAGTGAAGCTGCGCGGTTGCCTCTTGGCGAGGGCTTTGATCCCTGGCGTTGTGAGTAGGGAAGCTACCGGCCAGGGATAGCCGAACAGGGAAGCCGCTCGGCTGCCTCTAAGGAGGACTTTGATCCTTAGCGTTGGAGGGGCCTTAGGAGGCCTGCTAAGGATAGCAGGGTAGTGAAGCTGCGCGGTTGCCTCTTGGCGAGAGCTTTGGTCCCCGGCGTTGCATATAGGGAAGCTACCAGCCAGGGATAACCGAGCATGGTAGATACTTGGCCGATTCTTCATGAGGTTTCGCTCGACCATCCCGTTGCAGGTATGGGGAATAGGAACGGTCACGGCAAACGTGCGCGTAGCATGCGCATTGAATGTGTGGGGAGGCGAAGCGCCAGAGTCGCGTCGTTTCGATTCCGCCAGAGAAGGCTCAATGATCGCCATGTGGCAGCGACTTTGTGGGAGAAAATGGGCGACTGTTGGGTTCCGGTTGGGCGCAGTGGGCGACCCGTGGGTCCTGAGTTGGGCCGGTCCATGCACATCTGCCGACGGTTCTCGACGAAGTGGCCGAGGAACCGAGTAGACAGCTTGTCAAAGGTCGAGATTGAGCGAGGCTCGAGTCCTCGAAACCAGTCCCGACCAGAGCGGATGAAGGTGGCTGGGAAGGCTCTACACTGGGCGGCGTCGGAATAGTCCTGGAAGCTCATCCCCGCGGTGAAAGCATCCAAATGGTCTTTCAGGTCGGTTTCCCGTCGGACAGAGAGACCTTCGGGGGCTTGTTGCGCGAGGAGACGTGAACAACGAGCAATCCCTCAGTAAATGGCTTGGTGAGCGAGTCGGCGGCATACTTAGCCCCGTCGCCCGAGAGGTGACCTTTACGGCGTATGCCCTCGATCTTCTTCTCGAGGGCGTCGAGTTGGCCGTGGTACCCCGAGGATTTGGCACCTTGTGATCCCTGGCCTCTGCTGTGGAAGATCTGCGTTTGGGCACGGCCCCGGTTCCTCTTGATTAGGTTCCTCAGATCCCCGGGCGAGGTGGCCCTTGAGCCGCCGTGGCGAGCCCCTTCTGTGCGACCCCGTCGAGGGAGGGGGTGTCGGTCATGCATGGGGAAATGCAAGGTGACTGACATCTCCTCAGGGGTGTGAGGGTCGCGATGAGGCTGGAGGCGAGGCGCTCTGGCAGCGGATCTTGGTGTGAAGCTGTGGGGCGCCCAGCGGGCCCCACAGAGTATCGGCCCGTGACATCTGTGGCCATAGGACGTAGCCTACCGGTGGTTAGCCATGCCGACGAGAGCAGAGTCTTTTGGAGGCGGAGGAGCGGAGATCAGGGCCCTGGCCCGGCCGTTTGGACGTGGACGAGCGCCTCCACGATGGACTGTAGTCGATCTATTCGGCGGCGAGAGCGTTGATGACGGTCGCCGGAGGAGGTTCATCCGCGCCTCCGGTGAGGGGGAGGCGGCGACTGGTACCTGGATCTTCAGGGTGATCGCATGACATATGGATGGAGATCGGAAGGCCAACTTTTGTTTTTGTGGAGTTTTAGTTCCCAAAAACGGCGCCAACTGATGGAGGTCCTTTTCGGGTCTCCGTCAGAAGTTGTCTTCTATCGATCTTCCGGTGGATCTTGGAGGTGATCTCCTGTTGCGTATGGATATCAATGGGTTTTGATGAGATTGGTGGTTTTGAGGAGTTTGCGCCGAGTACCTGTAAGGAAGTCCCGGGGTGGTTTGGTACCACCGAGGACCCTCCGACGATCAAGTTAGCACAAGATCCGAGCAGAGTAACGGCTTAGTGGAGTAAAAAAAGCTTACTTGACCCCTCTATGATGGGGGTTTATATAGTGGCGGCAGCACGCAGTAGCAGCCGCGAGAATCTCGCCGGCAGTTACGCTCCCGACGTCACGCTCGCGTATTAAGCGGATCGCCCGTTAATGGGGATCGTGATGGCGTGGAACGTAGGATTTTGCCGGCAGAGAATCCGTGCATGGCCAGATTTGCGGAGCGGAGGTTACTCCTGTGAGTGGTGGAGTTGGTCGGTCGGAGGGACCGAGGAAGATGGCCTCGGCGCGGGAGCTCAGAAACGAGCGGGAGAGCCGAGGCATCTTGGTCCTGTGGTAGCTCGGGGCGAGCTGAGAGTCCAGGGAGGCCAATTTGTAGTGAGCTCTGAGGAGAGCCAGCTTGTGCTTGCAGGTCGGGTACATGGGTGGTCTGGTCGGCCCCTGTGGGCACTTTCTTCTGAGTTCTGGGACACGTCATCTGCCACGTGTCCTGATCTGGGAGATCGCCAATATAGAGCATCATCACGGGTCGTGGGGTGATGGAAGAAGGAGGAGGAAGAGGAGGTGGTGGTGGTGATGATGATGGAGGTGGTGAGAAGTGATGGGTTGTGGGGAGATGGATGAAGAGGAAAAAGTAGGATGTGGTGATGGTGATGATGATGATGATGGAGGTGATGGCCGCGGGAGGCGGAAAGGAGGATAGGGGGAGGAGAGAAGGAGGGAGGGCGGAGAGGTTAGGGTTAGAGCTAGGGCTAGGGTTAGAGGAGGGGGTTGTGGTGGGGATGAGAGGAGGCGGCTGCGTCGGTGGTGGCCAAGATGCTGGAGGTGGACCAGAGTTTAGGGTTTTTTCCCTTAAATTATTTGGGGTGAGACGTGAAGAAGGTGTAGGAGGAAGATGCGGGTATTTTGGAAAATTATGTATTTTTTTTTTTGGGTTGAACGTGACGTTGACGTGGCATTAACCGTGATGACGTGTCACCGTTATTTTTGGGAGATTTTCTGTGCCAATCAAACATTTTGGGATTTTCTGGGATACAGCTAAACGAATTAGGGGTTTAGTGAATTTTAGCATTTTTTTAAAAATAGCATATATGTCAAAAGACATATTTCCAAGCTATTTATTAAAGATATATACATAGCTAGCTAGGCACTTTGGGCTTTGGGGGCTTTATATATAAACATGGAGCGCTAAGGGGATGCTAGTGCTGTCCTTCCAAGATACGATCTTTAAATTCTGTCTATTCTCTTCAACAACGACATCTAAGCTATCTCTCTTAGATATATATTTTTTTGTATTTTTGTTCGAATCCAACGAACGTGCTGTAGCCTTTTGCTGTTCTCTACCTTTTCATTTTGCTATTCATTCAGTCAAAGAGACAAACTATTATATCTACCGACAAGTCACCATGCCCAAAGTTGATATTAACATATCATATATGCGATTGTGTTGGTACCAAAGTTTATATAAATGTAACATCATCAATGAGCAATAGCTAAGTTAGTATGTCACTTCCACTTTTGGGAAGAGTGTATGGTTTGATCCTCAGAACAGAGTAAGTGGCGGGAAAATTCCTGGATCCATGTATGTGTGTTGTGTTGTAACGTCCGTGTTTTCTAATACCTAATGAAAGACCTTTGTGTAAATTTTTGTCTGCTGTCAAATATTTATTTAACTGTTCCTTTTGATGGAAAATCCTTTTGGAGACTGTTTTTATATTTAAAACTAATTTAAGTAATCTTTAAGAATTTAAACATAGCTATTGGAATTTTCTAAAGTTTATTTTAAAGAATTATTACAAATTTTTCCTTGAGTCAAGTTAATTATTTCAATGCTATATTTGCTGTAAAACACTTTTAAAAGGTTGTTCTATTTTTAAGACTAATTAGTATTATTTTTAGAAAATTTTAAATATTTAATTTGAATTTTTAGAAAAAGATAAAGATTTATAAGATATTTTTAATACTAGAAAAGAAGGTTATTTTTTTTACCAAATCTTATTACAAAACGAAGAAAACATTAAAATATATTTTCTAGAATTTTTCCAATATTTTTAACTATTTTAAAATAATTTTTCTAATTAAAATTCCATTTTAAAATAAAACATATTTGATATTTTTAAAAAAGAAAAAATATAAACGCACGGGAAAAGGGGGCCGTTGGATCCTCGATCCAACGGCCCAAATCACCCAAGTGGGGGAGACGGCGGCTTAGACCACATGCATGCACGCGCAGGTGCGTGCGCCCAGGTGGGCGGCTCATGCCCACGTGCGTGAGCGGCGACCGTTGGATCACTCGATCCAACAGTCGAGGTGAGCAGACGTGCGATTGGCATGTAACGACAGGTAACAGCGGCGCGATCACAGGCTCGTGGTCGGCTCGGGTTTAAATGTTTGAAACCCTATAAATACCTCTCCATTCTTTCTTACTTTTTTCACAAAATACTAAGCCGAAAAATCTGAAAAAAAATATCTCGTTCTTCGTTTTCTCGACGTCGACACTGTGGTGCTGCCCATTCATCCAACAAAAATCTGAGGAAGGATATATCCGCGTTACGGTGTCGCTCGACGTTTTTGACCCATTTTTTCACTCGTCTCAAAAGGTAGGATCTGTCTCGCTCCCACTTGATCCCGTCGCCTTCTTAATCTATGATTAAATTGAAATAAACTTCTTTTCATGTTTTTATTTTAAATAACAACTATTTGCACTAATTCTATGAACCCCGAATTATTGAACCGTTATCTCCGAATATCTAATTACCATAACCTTACACTGGTAGATAATTACGCACGAGATAATGACCTACCCCAATCTTTCATACTCATGCTATAACCCCCAAGTAAATTGTTATAATTCCAAATTCTAGATTATTAAAATTCTTTTTTACAAGAAGATATGCTGCCGAAAATATATATACGACTTTTAACGCTAAAATACCCTGAAAATACCAAAGAACGTTTTCCCTTAAAGAACCTAGAATCTTATAATTTCATACTGGCACATAAATACTTCAATATTTCCCAAAGTCCATATTGTCATGTAAATATTGTTGGATAAGGTGCCCTCAAGTCAATTATTGTAATTGAAGGAGGACCTATACGAGAGAAACTTTTTACTCGAGATGATAATATCCTATCTGCTTTGTATTTATCTTTCATTTGATGCGTTTTATTTGCTATTACGTATCATTTAGACATGAGAAAAGCCCTAGGATTTTTCTTGACTACCAGGACGATGATGGAGATCATACTAGTGGGGCTTGGGTAGTCGATAAGCACATTCTTAAATATCCCCAGTAGTAGGAGTATCGAGACTGGGTATCGATACTCCAGTTTAGACTAGTGTGTACGTTTCTTGATCTGGTTGGAGGGAGATAGCTGATCCTTCAGCTATTGGTGTTTGACATCGAGAATTGTATATAGGTGTTCATTGGATGAGATACATTAGACGGACTCACCGAGAACTCCAAGTTGGTAATTTACCAATGTCAGGTAACAGTTCTCTTGTGACATGGGTACAGAGTAGTCCCTTGGACCTGAGATCACCATAGTGTCTCATGTGTGTTCCCACTGTATTTATACTTATACCCTACCACGACTCAAAAGAGTCATGCAAACAGGGTTTTATTGGGTATAGTCCCAAAGTACGCGGAGGCAGTGAGCGGTCGAGGGGACCCGTTTCTCCCGGTATAGGGAGTTGATGCCGCGCTATGCATGACATGACTACAACCACAAGTCGATGGCCATCGCAATGGAGATAAATTGATAAGTGTTATCAGTTGTATCTCTGGTTGGTTATGAGTCCTCTATCACATGACTTATCGAGTTATTGGGGTCTGACAGATTCCAAACCCTAAACCCGATATGCGATACTCTTAAACGAAGAGACCGAACTATACGGTAATGTTACTAATAGATTTTGCACGGTTCAGATGAGCTTGCTCGTTGACCTTTTTTCGTTCAATACCTGAGTAGCCGTTACATGTAGTTAATACCGCTGACGTGCTTATGGGCTATGGATATGATCATATCCTACTGTCAGCGTATTTTCGAGTGTTTAGAGTCTCACACAGAGATTTCCCAGCACATGCGAAACGATATAGAGCACGTATAGGGATACGTGCAAAAGTTCAATTAAACACGTGTATTTGATACACGTATTTTAATCGGGTGTTTATTGATATTAGCCGGTATATATATGATATAGCCATATTATTAAATCAAATGTTGATTTAATAATTAAATATATATTTATATATTAACTAATACCATGAGCATTTTGTTATTTTCTTCTCTTTATTAATATTTATATTTGATATAAATATTGTGACATGTATATTAATACATATGATTTGGGTGTATAAGAATCATATGGTTCAAAATGAGAACATTGTTATTCTTTTATTTCATTTTAAAAGAAAAAAAGCATGAGTCATAGAAATGGATGGCTGTAAAATTCATGAGGTGTTTTTCTTTAATGACTCATTTTTTTTGTTCTCATATTGAACCTTATCATCTTTTTCATTATCTTATCTCCATGGTTCTTTCTCTCTCTTGACTTTTCTTCAAGTGAGAAATGGAGAAAGAAAAAAGAAAAAATAGTGAGCTAATCATTCATAGCAAGTTTAATTAGTGGGTTGCTTCATTTTGATAAAATCAATTTAGAATTAAAGCTTGTGTTGGAGTTATCTCACAGTGGATCATCTTCGGTGCGGAGATCATCGGGCAAGCTTGTTTCGGGCTTCGTGGAGACTAAACAGAGTCCAAGGAGAGGTGGCCAACGCGCTACAAAGATTGTATTCCGCCAACTGTAGATTTTTAGCTTACTAGTTTAGTAGCAAGTTTAGTATTTTGGTTTGATTCTTAGGTTAGGGTGTTATTGCTCTATAGATTTTTAAAATTACCCCTTCTGCCGTTCTTTAAATTCTACTAGAGGTGTCTAGCTATCCCAACAATGGTATCAGAGCCATATCAAAATACTATAACTTGTTTTGGTGACCTTGGAATTCATGAAACCCAAAATTTTCAAAACTAGTTTTAAATATTTGCATGAAAAGCACTCATTTTTGCATGTACGGGAGCCATCAAATTCTTGGTTTGGATTAAGAGTTTAGAGTAAGCTCATGATAACCAGAACCCACCCAATTTGAGCTCGATACGGCCCCGATTTGGGGCCGAATCAAAGCCGATTCTGCCCTGCATCGGGGGCTGAATCAAAGATGATTCAGCCCAGCCCCGATTTGGGGCTGTTCCAGAGCTGATTCATCCCTGATGTGGGGCTGATCCCGCCCCTGATTCGGCCCCGTTTCGGGGACTAATCAAGCCTCATATAGTGTGGGATTTTATAGGGTTATCGGGGTTCGATTTCGCGCAAAAATGAGGGAGTTTTCGTTGCCGGGATGAACTTGAAATTCAGTTTTTGGAATTTCAAGGTAGTGATCTCGCGGTTTATGAATTCTAATGTCATGGTTCGAATCGACTAAATCAAAGTGTTTGATATAGTCGGCTCGAACACCGATACAATAAGGATATGCGTTGGTAAACATCGCCTAATTGCTATATGATCAATTAGACGAGCTTGCGTATTTGTTATTGTGATTGTTGTTGATATATGTTGATATATAGCATTATTAGAATGTGTTGAATTGTCATGAAATGAATAGCCCCCGTGCAGAAGTGTGATATTGCGATAAGTATTATTTTCATTCATGCTTATAGTCTTCTTGTATATTCATTTGTTCGGGACGACTTCCAACTTGTGGCCGTTGTTTCCGCTATATGTATATTCTTTTTCGGGGTGAGCGACTGACTTGTGGTTATCGTCACCGTGATGTATTATTATTTGTTGGGACACGATCTGTAACGACTCTGAAATCCCTTTATAGAACTATTTGTTTAAATGTATAAAAAGGGTATTTCAGCCTGTTGTGGAGTTATAAGTTAAATTTATTTAACAAAAGCAAGAAGCAACTTGTAGCTCACTGGTAAAGCCTCTACACTGCTGTGCCATAGTTTGTGTGTTCGAATTCCCTCAGTTCTAATTATTTTTAAGATTTTTCTTTTTAATTTTTCGGAAGCCTAAGAGTTGCACGTGCAACTCACGGACAAACGAAAGGTTTCAGAAAAATCAAACATGCGCGAAGAGGAGTAAAATCAAAACTAAACACGTGGAACGAATATCGAGGCAAACCCTCATATCTCGACCACCCGTTTCCTTCAAATCCCCACCGCCGACAGTCCTAAATGTTCCGTTCGACTTCGTGCTTTGCATACACGTCCCTTTGACTCTCCTCTACTCTCTTGCACTGTTTGATTTCTCTGCAATTAAACAGTGACCATTCAATTCATCATTTAACACCAATTTTAATTTTTTTAATCTAATTTTTAATTCTCAAACCCTAAATTCTTCACTATAAATACCACACCATTTCCCTAGTTCTCCCTTATTATGAAATTCTATCAAAAATCCTCAAAACTCTCTAAGTAAAAGTGAAGTTAAGACTAGTCAAAGAGAAGTTAGCGATCAAGTCTCTTTCGTTGAAGATCGGAGTTGTTTCCGGAGTTATTGCGACGCCACGGAGTCCCCTATCCCTTCTTTACCCTTTTCCTAGCACTATTCAACCAGTAATTCTTTTCATATCTCTCTCTTTTTCACTTCAAAATAATTTTTAAAATATATCGACAAAAGCGGTGTTAACATATATTCTAAACATTTAAACTAAATTTTGTCACTTTGCCATATTTAAAAGTTCATACGAATTCTCTAATATCGGTTCAATGTAATATGCACATCAATTGCCTTTTCATGTAACGAAAATTTCATGTCCAATGATAATATAAATGAACCTTTTCAGAAAAATACTATGAGTTTTAATAAAACCGTATTATCGATAACTAGCATATGTACTTGTAGAACATTCACGGGGTAACGACCTACCCCACACGCACACTTTTGATTCATAGCACGAGATTTAGATGTATGGTTAATTTAAGGGAATACGTTTTCAAATAAATACCATCACTTTTATAAAAATACGTTTTATCGATATTTTTAAATCCTTGGAAATTACGCCTTTACAACTCTCGTTATGAGACCCGCTAATGTATGGTGCGAATTATCGCATATTTTTGGGATAGTAGAGCGAGATGCAGAGCTTCTCACGGAGCATTCGGTCTCAAAGGAAATAAAAATACGATTTTTAAGAAATACGACTTTTCTAAACAAAACAATCTTTGAAAAATTTATATAAAACTACCAATCCGTATTCTCAATAAAAATAATTTGTGAAAATATATTTTAAAATGAAGATTGAAATTTCAATAAAATACCATCAAGTTTCCAAAAGAGCTAGTTTTCATAATAATACCATGAACTTTTAAAAACTAGGTTTTATCACTAAAACACCATCTAAATTAAAATACATGTTCATAAAAGCTCTAAATATTATAAATCACCCTTGAGCTTTATTTCTAAACAACATTAAAGTATTTTTTCATAAAACCCCCTCGAGAAATGCACATAATAAAAATACAAAGTAAACAAAAAAAATATTTAAGGACTCTAAATTAATGTAGCTTTAAGCGGTATAATTTCTCTTGAGCCCCAGAGAGCCGGAGAAAGTGAGTGCTTTCCTATTCAGGTTAGACAAGTTTAACGGAGTTATCAATGGAAATTGTCTTGAAAAAAGACACAAATCCTGTCGTCCATGTGCAGCAGTTGCTGATTACTCCCGAACTTAAGAATTCAAAAACTTAATCTTTTCATAAGGTTCTGACTCCAATCTGAATCCAAACTCAAATCAGAATCCAAATTAAACACGAACTTGAATACTTGATCATAAATCTGAACACTCGAATTCAAATATCAAATTCAAACTTAAATACTTGACTCGACTTGACCGAACCATGGTTATAATTTGACATGAATACCTGAATATACGATTACATCTTGAATATGAACCTGTACATTTTATATCCATGGATTCGGCCAAGACCTGTAATCTTAATCTATACAATATAATACGCGGGATAAAGGGGTAGATTGGTACGGAACGTATATCGTGGCACGAGATGTCACTTTAAAAGAAACATATATAAATTCATGTGTCATTGTCCCGTTGGTTATGACGAGGTCTTATACTACATGTTACCGTAGTCTACAGGGTAAGATAGACTCCTCTCGTATACATGAATATCTTCTTTATCAAATTACAAATAACCACGTTAGAATAACTATCTTATATTTATGAATGATCATATACAACTTTACCGTCCACTGTCATTTGGTTTCTATTCATATTATATACTATCTTCTCTTACTTCTTTTAGGATATACCGAGTGCTAGTTCGCTGACGACATTCCTCTCTGTTTTCTTTCTTTGGAATATTCGTCAGGAGGACCGGACTCTAAGGACATAGAGCCGAGCCAGGAGGACTTGGACCAGTTTGCTACTTAACCGGACTACTAGTTTCTTACTATCTGTACTTACTTTCATTATGCCATTATTTAGGCATTTGCATTATTATTGTATCTTTTATTTCTAGACAGTTATATGTAATGTTGAATGTAAATAAAGTTGCCGTTTCATTTTATTACTTTTGTTATTCTTACTCATTGTTATATGTAATGTTGAATGTAAATAAAGTTGTCGTTTCATTTTATTATTGCTTAATTACGCTTAACATATTTTCATAGTAATACGTTGCGGGCTTGTCACGTCACCATTTCCGTCTATTGGGAATCAGAGAGTGACACGATTAGGTTGCGATCATTATCACTGTTGTATAATACAGGTTTAGAATTACCTTGTGGAGAAGCGCACGAGCAATTGAATTCAAGATTGCAGCGGGTGGCCATCTCAAGGAGTTGAGATTGGGTCGCTCGAGTATAAGATTGAAAGGTTGTTTTCCGTGCATGTAGGGGGTATAGGATAGACCTGTGGAGGAGTTCTTAAGTCATCGGATTCGAGAAAGTGTTGGGTGGCCCCCTCATGATGATGATGTTGAGTTGTCTCGTTTCTTGGGTTGCCTGGTAGCTTGATGCAATCATAGGGGTCTACTTTTGGCTGCGCATGGGCTATTCACGCGACCAGAGAATATCACGTTTTGTTTGATGGCTAAAACGAAACGCATGATTCCTAGGTAATCCGACCATTCCATTTCTGTGATGTTCATTACTTGCTTGTGATATGATTACCTGCCTGTAATGATATTTATCACTTAGCTATAATGATGATTATCTGCCTGTGATGTGATATATATATGCTATATATGTTTTGCACCCATGCTAGCCCTGCCCCCGCCCTGTCGTAAGTTAAGTAACCTTACGGTGAAGATTCGGGGGCCCGTGGCGAATGCAGATGGCGTATATGTGCATTTTATTTTATTTTCATGCTTTTCTGTGATTGTAAGAGAAGATGCTAGGTAATATGATTATCTATTTGATAGGATTCCAATGATTCGGGTTAATAAAACGATAATAAACCTAAAACACGTTGTAGAAACCAAATATCAGATATTGTGGTGTTATAGTCGAATCTTTTACTTTGCATAGAGGTATTCGGTTAGGAATATCCTGCACCTCATTCGATAAGAAAAGAGCCTAGATCCCTTCACATAGAATGAACTTTTTGGCGAAAGAGTGCATTGCTATAAATTTGCAAATTGAATAGCCGTGTCCTATTTCTTTGCACAGAGGTATTCAGTTAGAAATATTATGCACCTCATTCCTTAAGGTAAGAGCCTTGATCCCTTCATAGAGAATTCACACTTAAGCAATAGTCTACATAACTATAAATATGCAAAACCACTCAGATCCTACGATGAGATCAAGTCTATTATATTAAAGGTTTTTTTCAAAACCAGTCATAGCTCTCTGTCATTTCAGAAAGTAGAGTACTTAGTATTCGTGTTGCATTTGTAGGCTAGCGTCAAGGCGTAGTGTACGGTAGCTAAGTCATTTCTTCCTGTTAGCATATGATGCGATTAGCCAGAACAGTCGCACGGGTTTGGTGGCCAGCGTCAAGGGCTTGTGCGGGTGGATTCGAGTTGATCAAGAAATGACGGGTAGAACTTGACTAGCGGCCTATGGTTTGTTGGCATTCGTCAAGGTCATAGATCATTAGGGATAAAAACCGATATCGGGAGTTCATGTGTTGAAACTTGCATTGAGATTGCATACCTTCTATGGAGTAGGATGAGTTATTGGCATTCGTCAAGGTTACTTCGCCATGATAGGTTGGATCCTGATTCCCACTGTGAGTAATAGTTACTCTCGGGATATGATCCCGGCTAATTCTCCTTTTAGGGTTTGAAGGAGGATTCGAAGGAACAGTGGGAGCCATCCTGATAAGATAAATATACCAATCTAATTTTTATAGAGTGCACGACGAGTGTTTATTTTCTTTGTCTCTCTCTGGCAGGGACCTAAGAATGTCCTTAAACTAAAAATTCGTAAACCTAGTTAACCGAACCTTTTTACAATCGACAACTTTGGCATGCCATGATTGTCCTATTTCACGACATAGTCGCATATGTCCTTACTCTTCCCACTTCCCTTTTTGCTTTCTCCAGAACACTCTGTATCCGATACAGAGATCCATAAAGCTTGAAAGGCCATCGTATAGTTCGATACGAAGTCGAAGAAATTGTTTCAGTCGATGATGGCTGCTGGTTCTGGAGAAAGTGAATTGTATATGATACAATTCATTTGTCTCTCCTCCCCATCTTATCTCAAGTTTGAGAGCTCCTTAAATAAGGAGAATATAACAGTTACGCTTGTTGGACAGTCTTCTTCCAATCCCGATGCTGGAGCTGAAAGGAATGGTAAGAAGAAAACTAACTAGCCTAAGTCAGGTATACATAAGGTAAGAAAGAGAGACAACAATAGAGAACGAAATGAGAGGAAAGGAAAATGCAACTACCGTTATTACCCTGGGCAATGAAATATGCATTACTTGGAATACCTGGCCACCCCTTGAAACATTTTGATATTTTATGTTTTCTATGTGATTGTAATCGAAAACTGTTTTCCATGTGATTTTAATCAAAAACCGTTTTTCAATTAATTCTGACTCCTGTGTATACAGATACCGGATTAACATCTCACATTTGTAAGTTGTTACAAATGCTGTGAAGGATTAGATTATTGGAATGGTGATTTGATCCTCAATATCGGAATTCGGAGCAATTGTTGCTATTGGGAAAATCACCTGATTTAGCCTTTCGGCAAATTTTTAGTTTTGAATATCCGATATCATGCGCCGAATTTTAAAAACTGATATATCCATCTCTTTATTTGAAAAAGTGGGATATAAATTTTGAAAAATTATGTTATGACCATTTGCCTTTATCTGTAGATGATTGGGTAAGATGCATCGAATAACGGGATATATATTCTTAACCAAAATACAGTTTTCAATTTATAACACACAGAGTATGAGTTAGTGAACTCATAAGAGTTATACAAAATGATGTATGTTCCGGTGTCTACACGGACAAGGTGTTGGTACTCATACTTCGTTCCATTTTATTATGAGTTCTCTGGTTTTATTCACGCATTCTTATTGAAATGCAAAGTCCAAATTTTTTGAGAAATTCATAAGATATAGAAATAAAGTAAATAACCAAACGTTGGAAGTATCAAGTTTCTTCGAAGTGTTCGAAGATATGGATACTTATTATAGGTATTCCGTAGTTATATTACCGAGAATTTGATTTTCTGTCAGATTACTCATCCGTGGGTGCGCTTCTTGATGAGTAATACGGTAAACCCTTTTTTGATTAAAGGATGCACTAGAAATAGATGCATATCAATTGATACCGGTTCCAACTAAATCGGTGTCTCAAATTCTATATGTGATATAAAATGAGTTATTATCTTAAAATTGTTAAGATGTTGAGTTGTACGGCTTATACTTAAAATCAGAATCCGGATAAACTCAAGTCACGTTTCAGTAATGGCAGTTTGTGGGTTATCCCGAGTATTGACGAGGGTTTAACTTTCTACCATTTTCTGGATCAAAAGTTGTTTTGTTCTCGACACGCCACCTTTTTAGAATTGGAATTTCTAGCAAAAGAAATTAGTGGGAGTATTGTAGAACTAGAAGTGACTCTAGAACCACAAACGGTTACTGAAGATTTAGTAGAACCTGAAAATTCAACTGACCCTGGCAAACCTTAGCCTACTCTGCAGATTTGGTAGGTGATCTCAGCCATCTGAGAGGTACAACAGTTTCCTCGTTGACGGTGAAATGGAGGCTTGCATCATGTGATGATGACCCTACTAGTTATCAGCAGGTCATAAGAAGTGGTGACTTCCGATTGATGGTTGGATCCCATGTTATCCTAGTTGGACTCCATGCACTGCAACAAAGTGTAGACTTTGTTGGGTGCTCCTGAAGGGGTGAAACCCATTGGGAGCAAGTGGATCTTTCGAGATCAGTGCAAATAGAAAGGTACTGTCCTAATAAAGCTAGACTTGTAGTAAAAAGACTTCATCAAATACCCGTTGTGGATTGTGATGAAACTATTACTTCAATATCTGTGCTGAAGTCCATACGGATATAACTTTCCATTGTTTTTTTTTCTTGACTATGATATCTGACAGATGGATGACTATTGCGTATTTCTAAATAGGATTTAGAAATATACGTGTATATGACTCTGTCAGAGGGTTATCTTAGTCAGTGGGAGCAACGGTAAGTGTGCAAGTAGCTTAAGTATATTTTTAGACTAAAGCAGGCATGGCAGAAATGGATCATCTGTTTTGATGTCACGGTCAAAATGTTTGACTTCATCAAAATGTGAGATGAACCTGGTATTTGAAAGAAGGTAGTAGGGAGTGTTGTCGGATTCCTTATATGATATGTAGATGACATACTTATGATAGAAAGTGATGTTCCTATGCTGCAATTGGTAAAAGAAATGGTGGTCATATGTTAGAATATGGATATCAGTCCAATCTTGAAGAAGCATAAGGGTAGGAGTGAAGAGCATTTGATGTTCTTGAAATATGGTAATGGCAGCCTACTGAAAGAGGTGGTTACCGATTCTTGCTTCCTAGATAACATGGAAGACAGAGAGTCTTTCGCGAGTTATATGTATACCCTCTTTTGAGGAGAACTATATTGGAAAGAGTTCCAAGTAGAATACTGAGGTAGCCGTGGTGCTAGATGCTAATTGTGAATCAGCAAAAGTATACCGCCTGAGAATTCGCTAGATAAAATTGTTCATTTATGGACATGAGTCCATCGACTGTCCAGGCAAATACTACTGTAGGTATCGCTCAGTTCGGGTGAGATTTGATCTCCGCGAAGTTGCGATTTAGGGAGAAACAAAGAGAAGTGCTGAGTTGGGTCCACATATTAGGCTAGTTTTCGAACACAGTTTGCGAAACTGTTAGTACAGAAGTTAGGTATGAGATACCACAATAATTGGCCTTAAGTGCAAGTGGGAGATTGTTGGATATAGGTGCCCTCAAGTCAATTATTGTAATTGAAGGATGACCTATACGAGAGAACAATCTTACTCGAGATGATAGTATACTATCTGGTTTGTCTTTATCTTTTATGTGATGCATTTTATTTACTATTACGTATCATTTAGAAATGGGATAAAGCCCTAAGATTTTTCTTGACTACCAGGACGATGATGGAGATCATCCTAATGGGGCCTGGGTAGTCGATAAGCACATCCTAAAATATTCCTAGTCATAGTAGTATAGAGACTAGGCATCGGTACACCAGTTTAGACTAGTGTGTATGTTTCCTGATCCGGTTGGAAAGCGATAGCAGATCCTACACTTATTGGTGTTTGACATCGATGATTGTATACATATGCTCATTGGATGAGATACACTGGACGGACTCACCGAGAACTCCTAGTTGGTAATATATCAATGTCAGGTAGCAGTTCTCTTGTGACATGTGTACAAGGTAGTCCCTTGGATCTGAGATTGCCATAATGTCTCATGTGTGTTACCACTATACGTAGACTTCTACTCTACCACGGCTCAAAGGAGTCATGCAAACAGGTTTTTGTTGGGTATAGTTCCGAAGCACGTAGAGGCAGTGAGCGGTCGAGGGGGTTCATTTCTCCCGGTATAAGGAGTTGATGTCGCGCTACGCAAGATATGACTACAACCACAAGTCGATGGCCATCGCAATGGAGATAAACTGATAAGTGTTATCAGTTGTATCTTCGGTTGGTTATCAGTCCTCTGTCGCACGACTTATCGAGTTATTGGGTTCTGACAGATTCCAAAGTCTAGACCCGATATGCGATACTCTCAGACGAAGAGACCAGATTGTATGGTAATGTCACTGATAGACTTTATAGGGTTCAGATGAGTTTGCTCGTTGACCTTCTTTTGTTCAATACTTGGGTAGCCGTTACGTGCAGTTAGTACCGCTGATGTGTTTGTGGGTTATGGATATGATCCTAACCTATTGCCAGCGTATTGTCGAGTCTTTAAAGTCCCACACAGAGTCTTCCCAACACATGCAAAACGATGTAGGGAACATATAAGGATACGTGCAAGAGTTCGATTAAACACGTGTATTTGATATACGCATTTTAATCGGGTGTTTATTGATATTAACCGATATATATATTATATAGCCGGATTATTAAATCAAGTGTTGATTTAATAATTAAATATATATTTATATATTAACTAATATCATGCTCACTTTCTTATTTTCTTCTCTTCATTAATATTTATATTTGATATAAATATTGTGACATGTATATTGATACATATGAGATGGGTGTATAAGAATCATATGGTTCAAAATGAGAACATAGTTTTTCTTTTATTTCATTTTAAAAGAGAAAAAGAATGAGTCATAAAAATGGATGGTTGTAGAACTCATGAGGTATTTTTCTTTAATGACTCATTTTTGTTTTGTTTTCATATTGAACCTTATCATCTTCTTCATCATCTTATCTCCATGGTTCTCTCTCTCTCTCTCTCTCTCTCTCTCTCTCTCTTGATTTCTCTTCAAGCGGGGAATGGAAAAAGAAAGAGAAAAATTAGTGAGCTAATCATTCTACATCTCCTACTAATCTTTCTTAGCAAGTTTAATTAGTGGGCTGTTTCATTTTGATGAGATCAATTTGAAGGTAAAGCTTATGTTGGAGTTATCTTAAGATGGATCATCTTCAACAAGAAGATCGTCGAGCAAGCTTGTTTCAGGTTTCGTGGAGACTAGCCAAAGTTTAAGGAGAGGTGGATAATGAGCTACAAAGGTTGTAGTCCGCCAACTCTAGTTTTTTAGCTTACTATTTTAGTAGCAAGTTTAGTATTTTGGTTTGAATTTTAGATTGGGGTGATATTGCTCTCTAGATTTTTAAATTACCGGTCCCGCCGCGCTTTAAACCCTACTAGAGGTGCCTAGCTACCCCCAACAAATACCATTAGCTTTCTAAACATCATATTTTCATTCAAATACCATATGTTTCCAAAACTCGTATTTTTCATACAAATACCCTAAAATTTCTAAATAGCATATCTTTACATAAAACCCCTTCGAGACTTTAAATAGCATATCTTTACATAAAACCCCTTCGAGACTTTAAATAGCGCATTTTTATACAAAATACCCTCGAGATTTTAAATAGAGTATTTTTCCTACATAAAACACCCTCGAGTTTCCAAAATACCCTAAAAGTTCCAAATGTAGTATTTTTGCATAAATATCTTATAGTTTCCAAATGCCACACTTTCACATAAATACCCTTGGATTACCAAGAATAGTATTTTCAATTAATTAGACAGTTGGTGGGTTTACGTGACATTTTATCTCTTGAGCATCGTGGAGCAGAAGGTGAGGCACCCTACACCTGCCCCTATAATGTAGAGATTTAATAATTAAGAGACATCTGTAAAAGAACTTCTCCAAGCTAACATGTCCCTAAAATACCATGAACTTTATGGGAACCAAATTGCATGAGTATTGTCCTACACATAACTCAACACTTGATACCCTAAATGACATGTTATCTGGTACTGTTAGACACGCGAATTCTAGGTATGGAATACTTATTGATGACTTCGATATACAGATATGAACTTATACTATTGATGAATCCGATATACGGATGTGAACTTATAATATTGATAACTCCGATATACGGATGTGAACTTATACTATGGAAATTCCATACTTAGTAAAACTATGTGCTAACACCAACCTGTACCACTACTAAACTAAGACTTTCATAATACTTAGTAAATATCTGATATTGTTTACTACTACACACATATGATATCATGCATCACACACACACATTTCTTTACCCACCTTTCCTTATGAGACATCCTACCTTTGTTTAACTCGCTGACGAACTTCATTTCCTTTTATATCTTCCTGGAACATCCGTTAGATAAGGACGATGCATGTGAGCGAGACGAAGGCATGGAGCCCACATATGAGGACCGTGCGGAGCTGTCGACCTACTATTAGAATTAGTTTTCTTTTCTTTTCTAGTTGCCCACCTGTTTAGGGCTTGTCTTCTATTTTGGATGTAATAAACTCAGTTTCAATTTGGTACCTTGTAATGTAACAAAGATTTTAGTTAATGAGAATAATTTCTTTTGCTTTTATTTGTTGTTTTGGTACATTGCCTGCATGTTATTTTTACACTTAACGTAACTGTATCGAGTTAGACCACCCTCGGTACAGTCAGGTTGCGAACCGTGCCACGTCACTGCTTCAGTATTTTGGGAAGCGGGGTGTGACATGTGTGTGTGGGGTTACGGGCGGGTTTAAAAAAAGAAAAAATGTAACAACTTCATTTCTAATGAAGAAATCATCACCATCATTATCTAAGCTGTTATGCCCTGCTTCCTAAAATATGGAGTACGATGGTGACTAGGCCAGCTGTACTCCTATGGTCAGAGAATAATCCCGCCATAGTCATACTTCTGCTTCTAGTATTACATGGTAATCAGTAAACAAAACACAAAAATAAAAAAAATCACAATTCAGACCTTATTACATTTAACCAACAGAGTTCAAGGATACAATTATTCAAACAAGAGAAACTACTAACTAAAAGAAATAAAAATGTTCTTATTGCAAGCAGAAGGCGATAATATTGGTGCCGCTGTCTAAATCTCTGCAATCTCAAAAGGCAAGTCTTGTTCTTATGCGGGGTCCACTTCGTCCTCTAAGTATGCACACTCAGATCGTTAGGGCGACACATATAGCAATACATATAGTATTTGCAATGATAAGAAGAAAAGAAAGGCATAAACTAGTAACATGAGAATATAGAATATCAAGTATATGTGAACAGTATAGTATACTCATCATGACAACAATCCATGCAATATGTATGTCACTACCTATCAGTCACTAATTCAATTGAAATCGATCGGTGGAAAAGTATGCTCGTATTTAATAAAGATCTCGTGCATGCTCAAGACTACGGTTCGCTGTTGCCCGGGACACAACTATGCAACCATGTCGCTAGGCCTACGACCTAATCAGCATATATCGCTAAAATCGAATGATCATCCTCTAAATAGCTGTACCTCGCTAAATACGAGTTCGATTCCATCTTGATTTCCTTATTTACCCAGGTTATAGTATGTGTTCATGTATTTGGTTGGTTGTGAACAAGTACGTATCACTTTCGCTATTCAGTCACACTTTAGCTTATCCTTTTCACTTTCAATCACTGTTTCACTATAGTACTTGTCACAACCCAGTCATTAATACTTATCAAACGACAATGCAATGAGTTGCTAGGTTTTCAATGTAAATGATCATTAAGAAAAGGGTGTAAAGTAATCACAAGATGTGGTAGAAATGCGTTAAGTAAATGTTTGCTATATTATGGGCAATCAGTGTCAAATAACTTACAAAATTCACTATAAATCACACGTACAGAATTGAGCAAAATAATATAAAAGGCATATGAAGTATACTTGATTATCTAAGCAATAAAATTGGTTCCATATCAATAGGTTTTCTAATTAAGGAGTTATGTTCATTTTAGAATGGGTATAAGATGCTGGAAGTCCAACATTAGACGCGGTTTTCTATACTTTATAATCAGAATTAGGGAGCGCTACAGTTGAATCCCTATAAGTTAAATTTCCAACGCAATATACGGATCAATAATAGCCACTATATATGAAGAGATATGTTCAGTTCAATATCAATATGTATAAACTGTCACTGCAGAAAACTGCAGGACATATCGACGATTTAAAATATATTTAAAATAGCAAACAGTACTTATATTAAATGAAACCAACACTATTTGTTAGCTAACTTAATTATCTACACGAATATATAGGACTCTGCATATTTTCAAATTTATAAAAGGATGTTCAGGCATTTAAAATCAGATGTCATCAGAAAATACTGTGCTAGACTGCAGTCCAGAGCCGTATTTCCTTACAGTTTTCATTATCGTATCGAGGTCTTATTAAATAAAAATTTGCAGAGGGTTCTAGGTTATCTAGTCAGCTTCGATATGAGTCCTAGAACACTTTTCGATTTGTATTTAATTTACCATGATTTTTCAATATGATATGTACGGTGCATTCCAGATTTAGTGTCGCCTTTTGGGGGCAACATTACATGATTATAAACACGATGTTTTTAACTCAAAACCTTACACGACATTCACTAATCGGTAAGGGATTTGAAGATCACAAAACATGGGCACTTTAACCATAGTTTTCATTCATGTATCGCTTCGAACATAGGTTATAAATACGAGTATCGATCGTCGTCAGTTTTATCAAATTAATTATAAAAACAATTAATTCATGTAAATTCTAAATGATATCATTATGGTTGATAGACCCGAGTTGGGTTCGATTCAATACAATCAACGTAATGGTTTGCTAACAGGTTTTTGTTGGGTATAGTCTCGAAGCATGTGGAGGCAGTGAGAGGTCGAGAGAATTCTTCTCTCCCGGTATAGGGAGTTGATGTCATACTGTGCAAGACATAACTACAACCACAAGTCGGTGGCTACCGCACTGGAGATAAACTGATGAGTGTTATCAGTTGTATCTCCGGATGGTTATGGGTCCTCTATCGAACGACTTATTGAGTTATTGGGGTCTGACAGATTCCAAACCCTAGACCCGATATCCGATACTCTTAGATGAAGAGACCAGATTGTATGGTGATATCTTTGATAGACTTTGCAGGGTTCAGATGAGCTTTCTCGTTTACCTTCATTCGAGCAATACCTGGATAGCCGTTACGTGCATCTAGTACCAT
Organism: Agapanthus africanus; assembly: GCA_030015575.1. NCBI lineage: Eukaryota > Viridiplantae > Streptophyta > Magnoliopsida > Asparagales > Amaryllidaceae > Agapanthus > Agapanthus africanus. The sequence continues at coordinate 204,473,140 of CM057341.1, read as the reverse complement.
TGACGTGCTTGTGAGTTATGGATATGATCCTAATTTACTGCCAGCGTATTGTCGAGTCTTTAAAGTCCCACACAGAGCTTTCCCGGCACAAGTGAAACGATGTAGGGCACATATTGTGATACGTGCATGAGTTCGATTAAACACGTGTATGTGATACACATATTTTAATTAGGTGTTTAATGATATTAGCCAGTATATATATGATATAACCGGATTATATAATTAAATATATATTTATATATTAACTAATATTATGCTCACTTTATTTTTCCTTCTTTTTATATATTATTTATATATGATATAAATAATATATATATCATTTGTCATGGTTGTATATACATATTAGATGTGTATATAAGAATCACATAGGATTCAAAGATATGGATTAAATATATTTTCTCATTTAAATAAATAAATCAATGAGTCATTTGATAAAATGCTGTAGAAAAAGATGACTCATTTTCATTTATTAATTTAAATAAGCTATGATATATTAGTTCTCATCTTGAGAATCCATAGCCATTCTTATCACTTCATCTCTCTCTCTCTCAAGTTTTTGTTTAAGTGAGAAAGGTGAAACGAAAAGAGAAGAATTAGGGAGCTAATTATTCTATATCTCCTACTAAATATACTTGGCAAGTTTAATCAGTGGGTTGCTTCATTTTGATGAGATAAATTTGAAACTAAAGCTTGTGTTGGAGTTATCTCAAGGTGAATCATCTTCGGCAAGGAGATCACCGAGTAAGGTTGTTCCGGGTTTCGTGGAGACTAGCCGGAGTCCAAGGAGAGGTGGCTAATGTGCTACAAAGGTTGTAGTATCTTTTCCTTAGTTCTCTAGTTTAGATCTTTAGTCTATTGCATTGTTATTTCGATAGATTCTTGTTTGGATTGGGGCTATACTTGCTACTAATTTTTGTGTACAATTCTGACATGGTCACGAGCATCGTGACTCTATCCCCCATTCACTTACATGGTATCAGAGCCAAATCGAATAACTTAGCAATTGTTTCTGGCCAATTTGAAATCCAAAACCATGTTTCAATGTGAAGTGTTTACAGTTATGGAAATATAGACTTAAATCGATTCTTTTCAGCTCTATTTGTTTTGCCCGGACTTCTTAGAATTGTTCAATATGGTGTAGTGTCGAACGAAAGGGGTTAAGTGGGGACCAACCCCACCCAGGAGCACCAAAGTGTGCTTTCGGGGGAGGTTGGTGACCCGAGAGCACCCATAGGGTGATCTCGGGTCAGGCAGGAGCCTAGGCCACCATAAACGTGGCCTAGGGTCATGCCCCCTCAAACTCCTCTCATGAGACATTAATTTTTTCCCCATGGTCCACATTAAGTTTGGGCACGTTTTGAGTCCGTTTCAACACGTTTCCAAGCCAAAAGTGTCGATTTAATGTCGAGGTGAATAGTGTTTTCAATTTTCGAAATCTTCGCTTCGACTTAGAAAGTTATTTGATTCGTTAGCCATTTGTAATGGTATAAACTAGATTAAATTGTTTAATGTAGTTATATCATCGGCATATGCGATAGGCGCGAATTAAGGCTTTTTTCTATATCGGAGTGAATAGTGTTTCTTCAAGTGTTGAAATAATGGTTTTGCCTTGACGTTTTTGTGATTTGTTGGCCATGGAGATGAGTTAAATAGATTAAAGTGTTTAATTTATACTCGTCGGCGTATGCAATACATGGTGATTAACGCCGATGAATTGATGTGTTCAATTCGACGGGGTTGCACAAGTAAGTCTGAGATGTTGGTTTGTTAGAATGCGTTGGATTGTCGCGAAATGAATAGCTCTCGTGCAGAAGTGTGATATTGCGATAAGTGTTATTTCCATTCATTCTTGTAGCCATCTTGTATATTCATTTGTTCGGGACGATCTTCAACTTGTGGCCGCCATTTTCGCTATATGTTTATTCTTTATTTCGGGACTTAGCGGTTCACATGTGGCCGTAGTCACCGCATGATGTATTATTTTTTGTCGAGACAAAATCAGGTTACGCCGTTGTCGCCGTTGTATTAATACAGGTTTAGGATTACCCCGCAGAGCAGCGCACGGGCGGCCGGGTTCTAGATTGCAGCGGGTGGTCATCTCAAGGAGTTGAGATCGGGTCACTCGAGTCTAGAATTGGCGGGTTGCTTATCGCGCTTGTAGGGGTATAAAATAGACCCACGGAGGGGAGCTTAAGTCACCGGATTCGAGAAATTGTCGGGTGGCCCCTCAAGATGATGATGTTGGGTTGCTTCTTTTCTTGGGTTGGCTGGTAGCTTACTGCACTCGTAGGGGTCTGCTTTTGGCTACGCATGGGCTATTCACGCGACCGGGGATTGTCACATTTCGTTTGATGGCTCGAACAAAATTCGGGATTCCTAGGTAATTCGACAATTCCTATTCTGTGATGTTGCCACGACCCAAAAATTTAGTTCGTGACTGGCACTTAACCAACGCCACGTCTAAAGGTGTAACGTAAATCAAGTAAGCCGAAGCCCAGAAATCTAAACCCTTTTTAAAGAAAATATAGAGGTGAAGTTTTGAAATAAAGGTATGATGAAATCAAACGTTTTCTTAAATGCATAAATAGTAGAACATGAAAAATGCAAGTGGATTTTAGTTGTTGAAAAAAAACATGTTTCGTCTTTTAAAAATTTGGCAGCACCTCCTTTGTATATTTTGATCCAAAACGACATACACATGATAATATAAAAGGCATCCCCAAGCGGGAGCTAGCTCTTCGCCAATCGGCGGAATCACAACCACGCAAGACAGAATATATGTATACGACGCCCAACGGCGAAGATCAACACAAACGGAAATGTAAAGCAAGACATCAAACCACAAATAGCGAACATAAACCCTCGCTCTAAGTCTCGCAACCACAAGTCTGTCTAGGTCTTAATAATTATACAAATACTAGTTTCTGATTGATGAAGTTAACTAGATACAACAGGAATAATAAATACAAGAGGGGTACGATCCAACGTGTACCACCTACCAAAGCAAATCACCCGAATGCAAGCTGTGTGCCAGCGATGCCGCTACTGATCCATACGGTCAACCTGCAAGAACCGTGGCACAACGGGGGTGAGTTGCCAACTCGTGAGTAGAAAACACCATCAGGTAAAAATCGAAATAAACAACGATTCCTAGATCAACTATATCATAAAGGTAATACTATGATATCTAGGGTGACCGTGTCTACATATATGCCAACAATAATCAATGCCTGTATGCATGTGGATATCATCCAACAATATAATCAATGCCTGTATGCATGTAGATCTCGTCCAACAATATAATCAATGCCTGTATGCGTGTGGATCTCGTCCACTCGAAACATCATGAAAGCATATGCATGTAAATATATGAGGATATCAAAGAACGTGTGTCCATCAATGACACATCAAATCATGGAACCCGAGTGTCCAACACCGTCACTCGAAATATCATGAAACCCGTGTCCAGCATCGACACGTAAATCCTCATATCTCAGGCGCCGCATCCTCAGATCGGCCCTCAGGCACCGCATACTCTGGTCGGCCCTCATATCCATCTCACGACTCCGGTCGGTATCCTCCGGATAACCACCGAGTCCAAATACTATCACCGGTAGGTAGTAGTTTCTCTGCCAGGCTCATCGTCTACACCACGAAAATCATTTCTTGCCTCGGGTTACCATGCCGGGTCCACCATGTACCCGCAGACGGTGCCTCCCGCTCCTCGAATCGGGTTTCACATGCCAATCTCAGAACTGAGAAAACAAATAGTGGACGTCTCGAAATATCATATCAAGAGAAACCGGGTTTTTAAAATAATACATGATTTCCTTTGAAATATAACCACGGTTCTCAAATACAGAATCTCATGCAAACAGAAAATCTCAATGCGTATAATCATAAAGCATGATGTATGCAAACATATAACAGTAAGCATATCAAGTATATCATGCGACATGGTATGGTGATGTGAACATAGCAAGTATATCGTGCAACATAACATAATGATGTGAGCATAGCAATATATATCATGGCATGATGTAGCAATTTTACTGTGTAAGTGACATAGCAATTATCGATGATGAAAGTGTGTGAGCCGGCAATCCGTGTAAGTGTAACATACGCATTATCGATAATTGTGTAGGTGTACTAGCACAGATATATATAATGCAATGAGAATAACATGAACGTAGCATAAGGTAAATCGTGGGCGTAATGCTATAAGGTATACGTCTCTATCACATATTCGAGTCGGTGAATCTATCAATCGGCATCCAGCCTCACAACATCATGTACGGTATAATATATCGTACGGCATCCTCTGGTCAAGGGTATGGGTCAATCATCAAGTAAAACTCATCACGTACTGTAATCCATCGTACGACGGCATTTACCATTAGGGATCCTATCAACCTATATAACAATGAGGGTACGGACCTAACGTCTCGTACGACATATCACTCAATATTCACAATATATATATATATATATATATATATACCTATATCCTAAGTCATATCCGTATCAATCTCATATCGTGGGACCGACAAAGGTATCAACTATCTCATATCGACTCACATCCATATAACGACATATCAACCAAGTCATCGTATCTCATCGTATACTCTTTTCATCACATCAATATCTCACATCAAGTCATTTTACATATGCATTCTATCTAATAAATATCATGTCATGCTACTCTAAATCTCATACTTAATCTCGTGCAACTACACATCTACATATCGTGATTCACATTCACTTTTCATATCCTTATATATCAATTCGAGACATCATTTCTATCACATCATGTCAAGGAGTCATATCCCTTTAGCTTTCATCTCATATCTCGATATGTATATTCAATCATTCCTATCATCTCTAACTATCTTATTAACCATATCCATAGTTTTCTAATATCGGTTTCCTTAACCATATTCTATATATCGGTTTCCATCAAAACTTGCGAGGGTGCTATACGCCATCCACCCGACTTCCTCCGTAGATATAAATCTACTCACCTGCGGAACTCCTTGTTCAGACGTAGTCGATGTGCTTCGTCATCTCGAAATCCACACGAGGGTACCTACAAATCAACACACAATCGCATCGTTATGAAAACCAAGTCCGAATACCGATACGACACACGCATTGTTTATAGGTTAGAACCTATAGCTTACGCATACAAAACAATCAATTAACCCTCGTCGTTGACGTACAAACGTCCAACGACCAAATACAATATCAAATACCTAAAACCCAAGTTCAGAAATCGGGAAACCAAATTCAGCAACGAAGGAAATCACTTCCATATTTCACCCTGGGACAAACTAGAGAATTTTGCATACATCGTTGCTCTAAATATCATCTAACAAAGCCATGGTCCAAAATTCAACACATTTACTCACAACATGGCCGCAAATTGCGGCCCAAATCAATAAATCTGCGGCCAGAAATCGAGGGTAGGGGCTCAGGTTTCAGGGGGTTCTTCTAGGTTGCCTGCAAGTCTCTCTATCATGGGAACTTATTTTATAGGTCTCTCGGGTCGTCCCAGATTCCCATATAGTATCACAATCTGTCACAAATCCGACGTCGGGAAACTTCTAAGTTCGTGTTTTAGTTTCTAATCCGGGTCTAGGCCAGTAAAATCAATACTAAGGTCTAGTAAACAGTCACTACACATCATGATTTCACACAAACACCCAAACCCTCTCTTGAATTTTCCAAACATCACTAATCAACACCGATTTAACTCTAAACTAACAATAGGGTATACTACACACAATAACTTAACTAGGGTTTAGAATGATACCTCATTTGGCAACTCAAGAATTTTCTTGAGTTGCTCAACATCTTCAAAATCCAACTTTGCTTGGTCCAATGTGTTAAGGATGAAGTGGTGATCATTTTTAATGAAGGGAGTATAGGGTTTTGATGAAGATTTTGAGATGGGTCATGAAGGTAGAAGAGGTGGAGCTTGAAAATGAAGGAGAAGGTGAAGAAAATAATGGGGGAGGAAGATTGATGGCTGCCCTCCCGCTCTCTCTCTCTCTTTCTCACTCTCACTCTCTCTCATGGCATGCTCCTATGCCATGATGTGGTCCCCTCTCTCTCTCTGTCCTCAATAATTCATTCTCTTTTCTCACCATAAAACACATAATACCAATAAAACAACACAAATGAAACAACATGCCACAAAATACAACATGTCAAGGTGCACTAACTATGGAAAAATGTAGAAACACAGATTTGGCTTAATCGCGACCAGTAGTGCACTAATCAATTTTTATTTAAACTTGCGGATAATTAATTATAAAAATGCCAAATCCAATAAATATATATTTAAATGAATAAATCATTTTAAATCTCTAATTATTTCACAATTATTGGTATATATTTATACCATTTTACGAAAACCCCAATTTCGCAAATCGGGTAGTTTTCGCGAAATATATTATTTTAATATTAAATTCCAAAAATAATATTTTATATTTTTCTGAAATGTTACAGATGTTCATTACTTGCTTGTGATATGTTTACCTGTTTGTGATGATATTTATCGCTTGCCTGTAATGTTGATTATCTGCCAGTGATAATATATTTGATGATATATGATAAATGTGATATATAAAGTATATATATAAATGTTATATACGTTTTGCACCCGCGCTATCCCTGCCCCCGCCCTGCCGTAAGTGATGTAACCTTACGGTGAATACCCAGGGTCCCGTGGCGAATGCGGATGGAGTATATGTGCATTCTATTTTCTTTTCATGCTTTTCTGTGATTGTATAAGAAGTTGCTAGATAATGTGATTATCTAAATGGTGGGATAGCATTGATTCGGATTAATACAAAGAAAAGAAACCTAAAACACGTTGTAAGTGTTTCTGCCAAAACTTTTGGCTCAGAGCTTGCTGTTTCCTTATAAAAATAAAAGGAAGCCCCCACATGTTTAACACGTGCGCACCTAAATACAAAATATATGAGTGCCGCTTTAGATAGGATCAAAGACTATATTGGTTTGCACGTGTTAAACGCGTGAGTGTCACACGTGATATTCACATGAGCTCAAGTGTAGCCTCTTGGCTGTGCGCGTCATGTGATATCCACATGAACGCACATGATAGCTTCTTAGCAGCGCCTCATATGTTAAACAAGTGAGCGTCTCTCGTGATATCCACATGAGCACTAGTGTAGCCTCTTGGCAGTGCGCATCACATGATATCTATGTGAATGCACATACCAGTCTGTTGGGAGCGCCTCACATAATATCCACATGAGAACTATAGGCCATCGCCCCATATGCAATGTACGCGAGTGTTCTTTTTGATAGAATTAAATTCTATGTGAGAAATATTTCCCTGATCTTTCTTAAACTAGAAAGACCTTCTCTGTTAAACAGAGAACTTTTGGATCAAAGATTCAATGATGATTATGTCACACCCCGCTTCCCAGTAGACGGAAACGGTGACGTGGTAGGCCGCAACGTATTTACTATGAAATAAATACGTTAAGCGTAATTAAGAAATATATAGAAATGAACAAGAATGACAAAAGATTAAGATGAAACAGCAACTTTATTTACATTCAACTTTACATACAACTGTTTGAAATAAAAGATAAAATAATCAAAAGCAAATGCCTAAAAAATGGCATATTGAAAGTAAGTGTAGAGGAACCAGTAGTTAGGCCGAGCGGTAAGTTGGTCCAAGTCCTCCTGACGAACATTCCAAAGAAAGAAACAGAAAGGAATGTCATCAGCGAACTAACGCTCGGTAAGTCCCAAAAGAAGAAAGAGAAGATAGTATATAAAGTGAAATGAACAACTAAAATTGTATATGACCGATTACTGGTATATGATAATTATTATAACGTGGTTGTTTGTAGTTTGGTAAAGAAGGTATTCATGTATACGAGAGGAGTCCATCTTACCCCGTGGACTATGGTAACATGTAGTATAAGGCCCCGTCATAACCCAAGAGATAATGACACGAGAATTCATGTAGGTGTCTTTTTAGTGACCTCTAGTGCCACGATATACGTTCCGTACCAATCTACCCTTTTATCCCCGCGTAATGTATTGTATAGATTATGTTTACAAGTCTTGGCCGAAACCATGGATAAAAAATGTTCAAGTATTCATGTTCAGGATGTAATCATGTATTCAAGTAGTCATGTCAAGTTATAACCATGGTTCGGTCAAGTCAAGTCAAGTATACATATTTGATATTGATGTTTGAATTCGAGTATTCATGTTCATGATCTAGCATTCGTGTTTGATTTTAGATTCGGTTTGAGGTTAGACTCAGATTGAGTCAGACACTTGTAAACGGATTTAACTCTTAAATTCTTAGGTTCGGGAGTCATCGACAACTGCTGCACATGGACGACATGATTTGTGTTTTTTCCAAGACAATTGCCATTGATAACTCCGTTCAGTTGTCTAAACTGAATAGGCAAGCACTCACTCTCTCCGGCTCCCTAGGGCTCAAAAGAATTAATCCCGCTAATACCTATATTTACTAAAGTCCTTAAAATATTGTTTTGTATATCTCGAGGGGCTTTTATGAAAAATATTTTTTTATATAGTTAAAAATAAAATCTCGAGGGTGATTTATATTACTTAGGGTTTTTATGAGCATGTGTTTTAAGTATTGAGGTATTTTAATGATAAATACTTAGCTTATAAAAGTTTATGGTATTTTATTGAAAACTAGTTTTTTTAGTAACCTGATGGTATTTTATTGACATTTTTTTAATGTTTCATTTTTAGAAGAATATATTTTCATAATATATAGAAAATATGGATTTATAATTTTATATAATTTTAAAAAAAATAGTTTTATCTAGAAAATTCGTTTTTCTTAAAAACCGTATTTATATCCTTTCGAGATCGAATACTCCGTGAGAAGTGCTGCATCTTGCTCTACTATCCTTAGGATGTGCGATAATCCGCACCATCCATTAGCGGGTTCCCTAACGAGGGTTGTAGATGCATAATTGCATAGGAATATGAAATACTATTTTAAAAGAAACCCGGTTTTAAACTATGTGGTATTTTATTGTAAACATTATTCTTCGAAACAAATATACATATGAATAGGCATCGTGTTATGAAACCAAATTGTACGTGTGGGGTAGGTCGTTACCCCAGGAAGTTTTTCCTAAAGGTATAATTTTAACAAAATGAAAAGAAGTGATAATAAAATTCAAGGTATTTTAATGAAAATGTTTAATTATGGTTGTTTCACATGAGATTCTTGGTTAAACTTGATTCTAAACAGTGGTATTTAAGGTTACAAGTAATGTGTAAAATTATGTTGATCAATATATAAAGGAAAAAGGGAGTTTCTAGGGTTTAGAAAAGAGTATCGGTAATAACTCCACTTTTACCGATATAAGATTTAAAGATAAAATTCAATGAGAAGGAGGAGAGTTGGGAGGGACTTATGGTTTGAGTATAACAAAGAAAGAGTTAGGAAGAAGAGGGGGGTTTCGTGGCATCGCTGGAGCTCTGGAATCAGTTTCGATATTCGACGGAAGAAGCTTGCTCGCTAACTCGACTTTATTCCACTTGCACTTAGGAACTTTATAAAGAGTTGTTGCTAGAATTTTCATATTGGTGCTGAGCCAAGGTAGGAGGTGGTATTTATAGTGGAGAATTAGGGTTTATGAATTAAAATTTTGGATTAAAAAGCATTAAAATTGTGTTAAATTGTGAAATGAAAGGTCTCTGTATGATTGCAGGGAAATCTAACATTGCAGAGGAGTTAAGGGTAGCTGAAGGGACAAGTGTGCAAAGCACAGAGTTCATTGGCCACATCAGAGCCGTCGGCACCGGCCCATGGGCAAGTTTGGCCAGTCGATCTTAGCTCTCTGTCCTCGAGATTCATGCCACCTGATTAATTCTGTGTTTACACCATTTTTCACATGTTTGATTTTTCTGAACTTTTCATTTCCCCGTTTATTGCACATGCAACCTTTTGGGCTTCCAAAAAATATAAAAAAAGAAAAATCAGAAAAAATAATCGTGTCTGATGGAAATCGAACACAGGGGCTACGTCACCAGTGCAGTGGCTTTACCAGTGAGCTACAAGTGGCTTCTTGCTTTTATTTAACAAGAGTGACTTATAACTCAAACTCAGGTTGTAATACTCTTTTCTTGTATATTAACAGGAAAATATCTGTACAGAGATTTCAGAGTCGTTACATTCTACCCTCCTTATAAAAATTTCGTCCTCGAAATTTACATTTACATAGGAACTAATTTTCAAATAGGTAAGGGTATCTTGCATGCATATCTTATTCTCGTTCCCTTGTTGATTCTCCTGGCGAATCCTTTCTCCACATCACTTGGACCAAGTTTACTTCCTTGTTCCGCAATGTCTTCACTTTTCGGTCCAGAATCTCAACTGGTTGTTGCTCGCAGGTAAAGTTAGTTTGTACCCTGAGCTCCAAATGATCAAGTATGTGGCTGGGGTCGCTCACATATCGTCGTAGCTGAGATATATGGAACACGTTGTACACTGCTTCTAATGAGGGTGGTAGTGCTAAACAGTATGCCACTTCTCCAACTCGTTTGATTATATCGAATAGTCCTATGTATCTGGGACTTAGTTTACCCCTTTTTCCAAAATGGATCACTCCTCTGTTTGGAGAGATCTTCAGGAATACATGGTCTCCAAGTTAGAACTCTAGATGTCGACGCTTTGCATCTGCCCAATACTTCTGTCTGTTTTGGGCTATGAGCATAATTTCTCTAATCGTGCGAACCACGTCTACAGTTGCCACGATTATCTCTGGTCCAAGGAGTTCACGATCTCCAACGTCGTCCAAACTTAACGGTGAACGACACTTTCGTCCGTAGAGTGCTGTGAATGGTGCCATTCCAATGCTTGCCTGATAGCTGTTATTGTATGAAAACTCCACACGGTGTAGGTGATCTTCCTACGAACCTCCGAAGTCTAACATACAGGCTCTTAGCATATCTTCCAAAATCTGAATTGTTCGCTCGGAATATCTGTCTGTTTGTGGATGATACGCCGTGCTGAAATTCAGACTCGTTCCCAAGCTAGCTTGCAGACTTTGCCAAAATTGTGATCGGAATCTTGTATCACGATTGGAGACGATGCAAACACGTACTCCATGTAATCTCATGATCTTCTGCATGAGTTCATGGGTATCAAATATGGTACATCTTGAAGCTTTAAATCTTACTTTAGATTTATGCTCACCTCTATGTACTTCTTTGCCAGCGTCTCGGTTGATTGGCTAACTCAAAATGGAATAAAGTGAGCCGACTTGGTGAGTCGATCCACAATAACCCATATTGTGTCATTTCCTTTCATGCTTCGAGGAAGGGCAGTCACGAAGTCCATGGTAATGTGTTGCTATTTCCATTCTGGGATTGGTAACGGCTGAAGTAGAATAGCAGTTCTGTGATGTTCAGCCTTCAATTGCTGACACACTAAACACTTAGCTACGCTTCTAGCTACGCTTCTAGCTACTTCGCGCTTCATTCCATGCCACCAGTTGTGTTGCCGTAGATCCTTGTACATCTTTGTACTGCCAGGGTATACTGAGTACGGAGAGCTGTTAGTTTCTTTCATAAATTCTTCTCGCACAGAGCTGACCGGTAAACATATATGGCTTCCATATTGCAAGGATCTATCTTCATGGATGATGAATTCAGTTCGTACTCCACTTTTTACTTGTTCTCAGATCTTTTGTAACTTGGCATCATTTGCTTGAGCTGCCTTGATCTGATTGACAAGAGTGGACTGGAATTGTAAGTTCATCAAATATGAAGTGTTACCTATCATAACTACTTAGATCTCCAATCCGTGCAATTCTTTCTGTAGCTTCCACTGAGCGGTGAGGTTCAAAGCTAATGGTTGGCGACTAAGTACATAAGGAACTACGTTCACCTTCCCAGGATGATACTGTAGGTTGATGTCGAAGTCCGCCGTGAATTCTAGCCATCTTCTCTGCCGCATGTTTAATTCCTTCTAAGTAAATACATACTTCAGACTCTTGTGGTCAGTGTATATATCCACTCGTTCTCCTAAGAGGCAGTGGCGCCAAATCTTAAGTGCGAAGATGACGGATGCTAACTCCAGATCATGTGTTGGATAGTTGCGCTCATGAACCTTCAGTTGTCTTAATGCAAAAGCCACAACTATTCCATGCTGGTATAGAACACATCCTAATACTTTACCAGACGCATCACAATGCATAATGAATCCTCCAGATTGATTCGGTATTACAAGGATAGGAGCAGAGGTTAATCTCGACTTGAGTTCTACAAAAACTTTTTCACATGTTTCTGACCACACGAATGCTTCATCTTTACGTGTGAGCTTAGTCAAGTGTGCTGCAATTTTTGAGAAGCCTTCAATGAACCGTCAGTAGAATCCTGCTAATCCCAAGAAACTTTTTATATCTTTCACCGTCTTTGGTGTCTTCCACTCACTGACAGCTGACACCTTAGCTGGATCTACAGATATTCCTTCGCCTGAAACGATATGTCCGAGAAATCCGACTTGATCTAGCCAAAATTCACACTTGTTGTACTTGGCGTAGAGCTGATGTTGTCGCAATGTCTCCAGGACAATCCGTAAGTGCTCGGCGTGTTCTTTCATGTCCTTTGAATACACCAGGATGCCGTCGATGAAGATGACAACGAACTTGTCTAAGTACTGTCGGAAAACTTGGTTCATCAGGTTCATAAAGATGGCAGGTGCATTGTTACTCCAAATGGCATTATGAGATATTTATAATGACCATATCGAGTCCTAAACGCCGTCTTCGGAATGTCAAACTCTTTGACCTTCACCTGATGATAACCCGAACGAAGATTTAGTTTTGAAAATATACAAGACCCACATAACTGATCGAAAAGATCATCGATGCGTGGTAGTGGATACTTGTTCTTAATCGTCACTTCGTTCAGAGTTCGATAATCCACACACATCCTGTATGAACCTTCTTTCTTCTTCACGAGTAATACCGGAGATCCCCAACTTGAAGTACTGGGACGAATCCAACCCTTCTTTAGGAGTTCGTCCTACTGAATGCGGATTGTCTTCAATCCTTCTGGACTTAACCGGTACGGAGCTTTGATTATAGGTTACGCACCAGGTTGTAAATCAATACTAAACTCAAGAGCTCGATCGGGAGGCAAACCTGATATGTCTTCAGGGAACACATCCTCGAACTCTCGAAGTATCTCAGGCTTTTCTTCTTCTGCCGGTAAAGAAAACACTTCTGCATTCTTCGGTTTAGCACGGTATCTTCCTGGCTCCAATGTTCTTTTCCACTTTTGAAATAGAAAACTGGGTGATCTGGTATCTCAAATACTACCCTCCTTTGACGGCAGTCAATAGTAGCATAGAATACTCCCAGCCAATCTATTCCCAACACAACATCGAAATTTGGTATGTCCAGTACTTTGAAATTTGTGTAGAATTCTCGTTCGCAAACTACCACTAAATACTGATCAAACCCCATAGTTGCTTTCAAGACTCCATTCCCGGAACTGATATTCCAGCTTGAAATGGGTGGCTTCACGGGAATCGCATGCGTTCTCATGAACCGTTGTGACATGAAGCAGTGTGAAACTCTAGTGTCGAAAAGTGCGAGTGCGGGAAGGGTGGCTACTAGTATAGTACCTAAGTTGTGTGAGTTTGGGTTTAGATATAGGAAAAGTATAGTGATATATAAGGATTGAAAAGATTTGAAAGGATAGGGGAATTACCAGTGATGACTTGTCCTGTGGCTTCGGCGTCCTCGACCGTCATTGTACAAGCCTGACGTCTTGGTATATTCCTCCTTACTGGAGGCACATTCTTCGGTCCTTGGGGCACGTTTCTCTGTCCTTGAGGCATGTTTCTCTATACCTAATGGAATTGATGTTGAGGCTGTGCAGGTGGTCTACGCGGAGCTGGTGCAGGGAGAGCTAGGCGGGGTGAAGGTGCCTGAATGGCTGGTCTCTGCGGGTTTGTGATTGCAGGTCTGGGTGCCGGTGCTGTATTGAAACGATATAGACATGCTCCTATAGCGTGAGTGGATGCGCCACAAACCAAACACAGGCCATTTGCATGCCTGCAGTCCTTATCCAGGTGTCCAGTTCTCTTGCAGTAGAAATAGAAATCTGGACTGGGCCGGTTAAATGATCCTCCCAGTCTCCTGGGTGCAAAGGTCGGCCTAGAAGAGGCTCCTTCTGTCATCTGTGTGGCAGGGCGTTTGATTCCAGCTGTTTAGGGCTTACCCTTCTTTTTCACCACAGCTTCATAACGGCGAGCTACCTTCACGGCGAGTTCATGAGTCGGGTAATCGCCTGTGGCTAACGCCGCTTAAATATCCGGGTCTAAGCCCTGTTCAAATCGTCTAGCTCGAATCTCATCAGTCAGGATCAAATGCGCAGCGAAACTGATTAGATGTTGATGTCAGGATAGTGATGTGTTTTAACGGAACAATATTTGATACGAATTATTTACCTGCTGAGCATGATGAATTCGGCATCATATTCGTCCACCGATTTTACCCACATAGAACCTTAATGTAGGTGGATGAACTGTTGTTCCATCTCGAAACGGCTGTCTCGAGGAAGAACTTCATATTGAACAGACTGCGAAACATCTTCCACTCTATGGGTTGGCTGAGACGGCTTTCTTCAGCCTTCCACCAGACTCTTGCATTGTCAGTTAGTTGCAACTTAACAACTCTCACCCAGTCAATATCTGGCACTTGAGCTGCTGCCAGATCATCTTCGATCGCTTGAGCCTATTCTTCTGCCTCAAGTGGGCTCTCTTTTCCCGAGAAGTTTTTTGGGTATAGTGCCCGAAATTGCTTGACTCCGGGTGTTTCGGCTTCAGGACGGTACATGAGGATAGCAGTCTGCTGCTGCTGACCCTCCAATAGGCTCTTGATAGCCTCAAGTAGTACCGTCTGATCATTGATAGGAGCTGCAACGGTAGGGGGAGGTGGTAGAGTAGGCGGTGGAGTATTGCCATTGACGTTCGTGCTGGTGTTGTTGGGAGAGTCCATTACCTTGATAAAAAGGAATAGTTAGGATAGATTCAAGAAATTTGAAATGTAAGGAATGTATAGTTGTTGATTCTTATAATTCTTGTGATATATTTCTTAAGACTTCATGCAGAACTGACCTGCATGGGCCACCAACAAAACTTGTCATGCCCCGGTTCCCAGTAGACGGAAACGGTGACGTGGCAGGCCGCAACGTATTTACTATGAAATAAATACGTTAAGCGTAATTAAGCAATATATAAAAATGAATAAGAATGATAAGAGAATAAAATGAAACAACAACTTTATTTACATTCAACTTTACATACAAATGTTTGAAATAAAAGATACAATAATCAAAAGCAAATGCCTAAACAATGGTATACTGAAAGTAAGTGCAGAGGAACTAGTAGTCAGGCTGAGCGGTAAGCTGGTCCAAGTCCTCCTGGCTCGGTTTTATCTCTTCAGAGTCCCGTTCTCCTGACGAACATTCCAAATAAAGAAATAGAAAGGAATGTCGTCAGTGAACTAACGCTCGGTAAGTCCTAAAAGAATAAAGAGAAGAGTATATAAAGTGAAATGAACAGGTAAAGTTGTATATGACCGATTACTGGTATATGATAATTATTATAATGTGGTTGTTTGTAGTTTAGTAAAGAAGGTATTCATGTATACGAGAGGAGTGCATCTTACCCTGTGGACTATGGTAATATGTAGTACAAGGCCCCGTCATAACCCACGGGACAACGCCGCGAGAATTCATGAAGGTGTCTTTTAAGTGACCTCTCGTGCCACGATATACGTTCCGTACCAATCTACCCCTTTATCCCCGCGTAATGTATTGTATAGATTATGTATACAAGTCTTGGCCGAAACCATGGATACAAAATGTTCAATTATTCATGTTTAGGATGTAATCATGTATTCAAGTAGTCATGTCAAGTTATAACCATGGTTCGGTCAGGTCAAGTCAAGCATACATGTTTGATATTGATGTTTGAATTCGAGTATTCATGTTCATGATCAAGTATTTGTGTTTGATTTTGGATTCAGGTTTGATGTGGGACATAGCTTGAGTCAGACACTTGTAAACGGATTTAACTCTTGAATTCTTAAGTTCAGGAGTCATCGGCAACTGCTGCACATGGACGACAGGATTTGTGTTTTTTTTTCTAAGACAATTGACATTGATAACTCCGTTCAGTTGTCTAACCTGAATAGGCAAGCACTCACTTTCTCCGGCTCCCTGGGGCTCAAGAGAATTGATCCCTCTTAAACCTATATTTACTAAAGTCCTTAAAATATTGTTTTGTATATCTCGAGGGGGTTTTTTGAAAAATATTTTTTTATATAGTTAAAAATAAAACATCGAGGGTAATTTATATTGCTTAGGGTTTTCATGAGCATGTGTTTTAAGTATTGAGGTATTTTAATGATAAAAACCTAGCTTTTAAAAGTTTATGGTATTTTATTGAAAACTAGTTCTTTTTAGTAACTTGATGGTATTTTATTGAGATTTTTTTAATCTTGACATTTTTATTGACATTTTTTAATCTTGACATTTTTTTAATATTCACATTTTTTTAATCTTGATGAATATAGTTTCATATATATAGAAAATATGGATTTATAACTTTATATAATTTTAGAAAAAAATAGTTTTATCCAGAAAATTCTTTTTTCTTAAAAACCGTATTTATATCCTTTCGAGATCGAATACTCCGTGAAGAGTGCTGCATCTCGCTCTACTATCCCCATGATGTGCGATAATCTGCACCATCCATTAGTGGGTTCGCTATCGAGAGTTGTAGATGCATAATTACAAAGGAATATGAAATACTGTTTTAAAAGAAACCCGGTTTTAAAGTATGTGGTATTTTATTGTAAAGATTATTCTTCGAAACAAATATACATACGAATAGGCATCGTACTATGAAACCAAAGTGTATGTGTGGGGTGGGTCGTTACCCCGTGAAGTTTTTCCTAAAGATATAGTTTTAACAAAACGAAAAGATGTGATAATAAAGTTCAAGGTATTTTAATGAAAAAGTTAAATTATGGTTGTTTCAAATGAGATTCTTGGTTAAACTTGATTCTAAATATTGGTATTTAAGGTTACAAGTAATGTGTAATATTAAGTTGATCAATATATAAAAGAAAAAGGGAGTATCTAGGGTTTAGAAAAGAGTATCGGTAATAACTCCAATTTTACTGATATAAGATTTAAAGATGAAATTCAATGAGAAGGAGGAGAGTTGGGAGGGACTTACGGGTTGAGTATAACAAAGAAAGAGTTATGAAGAAGAGGGAGGCTTCATGGCGTCGCGGAAGCTCCGGAATCGGCTTCGATCTTCAACAGAAGAAGCTTGCTTGCTAACTCCACTTTACTCCACTTGCACTTAGGAACTTTTTATAGAGTTTTTGCTTGAATTTTCAGAATGATGCTGAGCCAAGGTAGGGGTGGTATTTATAGTGGAGAATTATGGTTTGGGAATTAAACTTTTGGATTAAAAAGCATTAAAATGGTGTTAAATTGTGAAATAAAAGGTCTCTGTTTGATTGCAGGGAAATCAAACATTGCAGAGGAGTTAAGGGTAGCTGGAGGAACAAGTGTGCAATGCACGGAGTTCATTGGCCACATCAGAGCCGTCGGCGTCGGCCCATAGGCAAGTTTGGTCGGTCGATCTTGGCTCTCTGGCCTCGAGATTCGTGCCACCTGATCAATTTTGTGTTTACACCATTTTTCACATGTTTGATTTTTCTGAACTTTTCATTTCTTCGTTTATTGCATGTGCAACCTTTTGGGCTTCTAAAATATATAAAAAAAGAAAAATCAGAAAAAATAATTGTGACTGATGGGAATCGAACACAGGGGCTACGTCACAGCAGTGCAATGGCTTTACCAGTGAGCTACAAGTGGCTTCTTGCTTTTATTTAACAAAAGTGACTTATAACTCAAACTCAGGTTGTAATACTCTTTTCTTGTATATTAACAGTAAAATTTCTGTACAGAGATTTCAGAGTCGTTATAGATTATAAAATCACCAATTGATCATCTGATAGAATTAAATTCTATTTAAGAAAAATATTTTCCTAATTTTGTTAAACAAACAAGAATGATCTTTTCTGTTAAACAGAGAGCCTTTGGATTAAAAATCCAATGGAGAATAAAATTCACCAGTTGATCTTTAAGATTATTTCAATTGATTATGAAATCAATCATGATCTCTCAAAATTGATATTTTCTCAAATAGATTTATTTTTCTCTTGTCCTATAATAGGAGCAAAGAAATTAAATCTCAGAAGAGAAGACCCCCATAAGCTTCTGTAAAAATACAGAGGACTCTTTAAATGTTTCTGCAACAGAGAATTTAATTCTCAATAAAATAGATCTTTCTCCTCTCAAACCCTAGATAAAGAAAAGACAGAGATAAAAATATCTCCACTTTACCCATCATTTCATATCTAAGGTTTTAACCATTCACAAGAACCCAGTTCTTCCTCTGGATCTGAGATCCACAAGACATATCTTCCATAAAGAGAATTTAAATCTCGTAGGGAAGATCTTGTTCTCGAGAATCAAAAATTCAGAGGAGAACAAGGTTGATAAGAACAAGAACATAAAAAAGATGGAGTCCATACTCCAGGAACTAAGTTCCCAAACATGACAAGAATTTAGTTCTTAAAGAACCTGATCCCAGATTCTCAAAATAGTTATCTTAGTGATCGTTAATGGTCAAAATGCCATTAAAAAATGTTTAACTTCTTTAAAAATATGAACAGAGATTAAATCTCTAAGGACTAAGCTTCTCACGTTATGTTCATGTGAGCGTTGAAGACTGAGCGCCTCATGTGATACACACGTGAGTACTCAAAAGCTATGGAGACAGCGCCTCACGTGATATCTGCGTAAGCGCTTAGATGCTGCAGAATTAGTGCCTCACATGCCATACACGTGAGCATCTGAGTGTCAGCGTCTCACAAGATGCATACGTGAGCGCTATATGTTTGAGTGCTTAGCGCTACCGGGTGATATAGAAACCCAATCTTTAGTCCCAAATTGGCTAAGTCTATAAAGTGAAAACTTCTTTGAGCCCATTTGCTCACATGTCTAAGTTGATCTTAATCTAAAACAAGATTAATGATCATTAATCATATTTCCAAGCTGGTCTTAGTCTCATATACGACTAATGTTCGACCACCAAAATTGATCTTAGTCCCATATATGACTAAATGATCTTTATCTTAGTCTCATATTAGACTAACGATTCTTAGTTCTGATATGATCTTTTCCCTCATATACAGAATTTGGTTCAAGGGTACATCTTTCCACGCCTTTGATATACGTCGTTGAAATTCCTCAACGTCTTCAGAGAGGTGGCAGCTCCCAATAACCAACAACTCTTTGTCTCAACTTGATAAAAGATATGAAATTTCATCAAGACAGGGAATTTCCTAATCCTCGTATTGATACATCCTATATTTATGCACTTCCATATTGACGTGCACACCTCATATTGATACGCATCCCATATAGATGTGAATCTCATAACAAGCTCCGATTTTATACATATATGTATATGTATATCTTTAAGGGAACTATAAATACCTTCAAATTGGATCGCATCCCAATATTAGGCGCATCCCATATTACCATCGTTCACTCTACCATGTAAAATATACACGTGTGCGCAAGATGATGGATGGACCGAAACGTCCTTAAACTAATATTTCGTCCCGAACACTTGAATGTAGGACCGAAATGTCACCAAACCAATATTGGACCGTGATGTCCTTAAACTAATATATGTTTGGCCCCTACGGCTGGTCTCCATATTGATCGCCGTATACAATTCACGAGCACAAACAAGCCATATTCCATCCATGTCTCCCATGGACCGTGATGTCCTTAAACTAATATATTTTGCTCTACGGACAGTCTCCATATTAACTACCGTATACTATCTATAGGCTATTCATATATGATCTGATGATCATTTAAGCTCATATGCTCACTGTTCCTGAGTCGATTTTAGTATGATATATAACTAATGATCCTTAGATCAAACCCGATATATCCTATGACTGATAGACCTCATTTATATGAAATCTGCATCCTAAGTTCAAAAACCAAAATCTAATATACGGATTTGGACTAATTCGCGCCTTACGGGCGACGATGATATATATTAGTCTCCGTACATAATCTAAGGACAGCCCCTTAAAAAACAATATATATAACACAACATGAAGTGACCTACTAGAGCAGGTGAAAGTTTTTATCGTAACGCGATAATGTAATTAACTGCAGGGGTTTGCTCCTACAGGGAAGAGCGTCTCCACAATAAAAAACCCCTCACAAATGAAGGGGAATCTGATAAGTCACATTACATCGGTCGCATCTGTCCAAACCTCCGATATACGGTGTCATAAATCAACTTGGAATCTTCGGAGAGGTAATGGATATGTTCCAAATAGTATATACCCCTAAATTCAGGCAAGACGTCTGATTGGTATGAAAAAGTGTTTTTGTTTGTAGTAAACCGCAATCAGAATGGTGTCGCGCGTAGCTAGACCGAGGTGAGTATGGGTCGTCCTCAGGAAAACGTGGAACCTTTTACTCTTACTTTAGATGTGTTGGCAGAGAGGAGGAAATAAGAATTTTGTGAAAAGTTTCTAGATCTACGTTAAGCAAGAATGCAAAAATATAGATCTAGATTATTTTAGCAATATAGTTAATATAATAAGAGGGCTTGTAGGGTTCGTTAGGATTTAGTAGTCAAGGACGATTAATTAAAAGTTACCCTTTTTATCTTTAAATAGATTTAAAACTAGAACGACGGTGATGCGTGTAGATTAGGGTTTCTGGAGGGAAAAGGAATCCCACTCTTAACCCTTATCTCGACACGGAACTCCGTTCAAATCTAGCCTTTACCAAAACAATCATTAATCTAATCTCTAATCGCGGTCGGAACTAGCAAAGAATTGCTAGCGCGCCCGATTAGGATGTTAATGATTCTTTTGATAAAGTTCATAAACTTTATAGGACTTAAAAAGGGTTTAGGGATGTTCATCATCCATTAGCCTACCCTAATCCTATGAACCCTAACAAGCGGAGAATTACTCGCGTATGTTGGGAGAAGAAGATGAAAAGACAGAGAGGGAAAACATAATGTAAAATGCAAAAGAATTAAATAAAATAACTGCCTTTATTAATCAACATGAACAATCTACACTTTATTCCGTAGAAAATGATTACAAACTAGTTGCTTCTCGATCTTTCCTAAGGAGGTAGACGAACAGTTGATGATCAGCTTGGATGCGTGAGCGTCTGGGGCTTCGTGATCGTGTCGGCTTGATAAATTTTCCAAGAGGCTCTCGGTGCCTTTTTATAGTGCAAAGCCAGAATCATTTGCTTCAAAAGTTGGTAAAATATAGAAGAGATTCATCCCCAAAAATCTCCAACTCTATCTCCTCTATACTGCCGCGGATCCGCGGCCAACAGGGGGGTTTCGCCGCGGATCCGCGGCCAAGGGTCATGATCAATTGATCAAAACTTTAGGGCTTGCACCCTGTGACATGTGTCGATATCTGGAACCTTTGGATCTTTGAAATCTTCTCGTAGTTGCTACCAGACTTGGTCTCCAAGTTTTGCTTCTTAATTAGGCAAGTTTTCTTCAACAACTTGATTTGCTTGATTCTAGTCTTTGAAAAATTCTGCACACTTGGAAATCTTTTGTACAACAACTCAAATAATATTTAGTAGACTTAGTTCTACTAGGATTAGGTCAATGAATTTATTTGCATACATTTTTCTACCAAATGCTAATTAAAATATATTAACACATGGAAAATAGTGTTTTTACACATAAACCCTCATATGTATGATATATTATAATAAAGTCCTTTTTTTAATATGAAAATGGTAGGAAAAATGTAATACAAATGTGCAGTTTTATCAACTAAACAAATACCCCCAAACTTATCTTTGATCGTCCCGAGCAAACTAGTTTATTCAAGAGGAGAAAAAGAAAGAAGAAAACTAAGCACACTTTCGTAGGCAAACACGATTGCACTGAGCACGTGCAACAAGCCGTTAAACCTCTAGGTGTCCCTAGTAGGAGGAGTGTTGTCTCCTGAGGGTTTTCAGCGGATTACACCCACAAAATCCTATAACAAAAGAGAGATGGTGAAATTTACATATAAAGATAAGAACCATAAAAGAAAGACTTTGAAAATAAGAGTTTCCAACTATACTAGCTTTTCAGTTGTCATGAGCCCTATCTTAATAGTCATGAAAAGATGTTAGAAATCACATCATCCCTCAATAAAACATCGTCTTTATTTTTCGTTCCTACCTTTCATCCAAACATTGATCATATAACCCTTGTGTGTGTAAAGAACATCCCTACACTCGGAGAATTCAATTCAAGTTATCATACTCTTGTCCATCTACCTTAGTACTTTTTAATTTGATGAATATTTAGATTTGCTCACACATTTTCATGCGACCGTTAATACTTCTTGAGGTACTAACAGACCGATTACTCATGTGCTTGCTAATTTGGTGATAATATTTTCCTCGTCTTGCACCACCTAAGGCTTAGCAGTGACTCCCAGACCAGTTGGCCTTAGGGCACTAGGTGAAGAGGTATCCTCGCTATATTTTTTTTATTTCTGCCTTGGCGATAACAAAACCAGTGTTCATTTTTTCTTTTTTCACCATTTTATATTTTCTTCATTTTTTATTTCCTTCATACTTTGGCTTTTAGACAAGAGCATTTCAAGGTATCCTCTACTATCCCGAGTTTCAAGACGTGTGTAAGTGCAAATAGTAGGGTATCAACATTCAAATGTTTGGCTTCCAGAATAGAAATTATTTTTTCAGACTTATTTTTATCCTCAGATTAGTGACTTCCTTCATCTTACTAACCCTTGGGACAACAGCTCATAACTACTTATTACTAGTTCGTTCAAGAAAACTTCTAATTTTCTTGGTTTTCTTAAACTATTCCTATCTTTTGGATGTAATTTTTCACTTTCTACTCTTTTGTTATAAAAGAAATTTTTTTTAAAATTTTTTTTTTGAAAATGTTGTGCTTATACAAAATATGATGCAAATTGATGTGTAAATAAGCACAAACCTCCCCCAAACCTATTTACAACAGTGTCCTCACTGATGTCATCCGTTAAGCTCAAAAACCTGTAGACTTGGGAGGAAATTATTAATGGGGGCAAGAATATATGAAAGTGAAAATCCTCCCCCAAACTTATTTTTGGCTCATAATTTTGTAAAAATCATTTTCTTGCAAGAGCCAAAATATACCACCTCCCCCAAACTTGAGTTAAACAATTTTAATCTTTTAAAATCACACGAGGGGGTTAAGGTTATTGGTCAATGCCAAGCTTTGCAAAGACCGAAGGTCAACACCAACCATTCAAAAATTTTATCGATGAAGCACCAAGGTTGGTGGAAGAACATGTCACCTTTTGACGTGAAGAAGTGGGGAGGTGATAAGAGGTGTAATGGAAAAGGATTGCGTCTCAATTTGGAGAGACGATACAGTGATAGTAATGATGGATTACTCGCATTATCATGATTGTCCAAAAGAAGGGGTGGGGGTCCAATTTCTTCATCTTGGAGTTGATTCATCTCAACACCCGTGTCTTGTAAAAATGCGAGTTCGTCAGCGAAAATTTCCTCAAAGCTTTCATCGATACCCCGAAAAATAATGTCATCAGAAGAAATGGGGTGATCGTCAGACTCTATAAAAAGTTCCTTATCAGGGTTAGATGTTGACCCGGACAACTTGGTGGAAGAGTCCGTGTCAAGCAACAACATATGAAAAGAGTCAGAATTATGAGGTTGATCAAATTCGCTGCTGTCGACATCCATTAATTCGACAGAACACACATGTGCATAGGGTTCGGAGGGTTCACTTCCCAACTCGTAAATATTAAGCTTAATTGATTTCTTTCCAAAGGATAGGGTCATAGAGCCGTTTCTACAATTGATTACTGTATTGGAAGTGGCCAAAAAGGGTCGACCGAGTATCACCGGGATTTGATTGCATGGGTTTGCCACAGGTTGTGTATCTATAACGATAAAGTCCACAGGAAATATGAATTCCCCGACTTTGATTAACACATCCTCTAGCTCACCCCTAGGTTGGGTGATAGATCGATCGGCCATCTGAAGAGTGCAATGCGCCGGCTTTAACTCTCCGATCCCTAATTGCTCATAAACAGAATACGGAAGCAAGTTAACACTAGCACTTAAATCGAGTAGAGCACGATTGATATTTTTACCCCCAATAGAAATTGAAATTGTAGGACTTCCGGGGTCCTTTCGTTTCTTGGGTAGTTGTTGTGTAAAAGCAGTGCTCACATTACTCGCAAGGAAAACTTTTTTAGGTACTTGAACTTTTCTCTTCCTAGTGCACAAGTCCTTTAGGATTTTCGCATATGACGGAACTTGTTGAATAGCATCTAGGAGAGGAATCTTTATGTTAACTTGCTTAAAAATTTCCATAATCTTCTCCATTTGTGGACTTGGTCTGTTGCCCCTTAACCTGTTTGGATAAGGTGCTTGATCAATAAGTTTTGGGTCCAACGTTTGTGGAGAAGACTGTGAGGATGGATTCGATCCCAAAACTGGAGTGGGAATCGACTTAGATAGATTTGGCGAAATGGGTGAAGGGTTCGAGCCTTGGGGAAAACGGAGAATAGGCTCGGGTGAAGGTGGGAGACTAGACGAATTAGGGGAAGAAGAAGAAGCTGGGGTATCATTGGTGTCACTATCATCACATTGCTCACCTACTCGGTTATTCAGCACTTTTCCCGATCTCAACGTGGTAACAGCACTCACATTATAACTTTGTGAGTGGCCAGGATTAGGTATGGGTTGAGATAGGAGTTTCCCTTTCTCTCTCGCACTCATTGCGGCGTTTAACTGTGCGATTTGGTTTTCTAATGATTTAATACTCTCACCATGGGAGGCAGAGTTTTTCGTTATGGTATCAATAGAAGACCTCATCTCAGCCGAAATTTGCATGGATTGTTTCATGAACATATCCAAAGTTTGTGCAAGTGAGTTGTCAGTACCGGCCACTTGTGGTGTAGAAATGTTGGCCGAATTTTGGAAATTCTGTGACTGAAAGGGGGGCTGATTCTGTGGTTGTGGTTGCTGTGGAGGAGGTCTTTGATAATTGTTTTGTTGGTTTTGATTCCAAGCAAAGTTAGGATGATTCCTCCATCCTTGATTGTACGTGGAAGAATAAGGGTCGTTTCTAGGTCGCTGCTGAAAAGCAGCATTAGCTTGAAACGAAGCATTCATCGGACATTCTTCCATTAAGTGTGAAGGATCCGAACAGCAACCACAGACGGTCTTAGGAAGCGTGACCTGATTTAGGGAGAATGATGAGAATTTGTTCTCAATAGCGTCGAGTTTCTTCTGTATCGCTGTGATTTCGGTTTTTACTGCGATAGAAACATCGAGCTGGTGAATACCTCCCTTAGTTGAAGGTGGTCTTACGCTTTCCCACTGCAACGTGTGTTCAGCAAGGTCTTCCAGATATTTCCAAGGTTCACCGTCATCTTTAGACATGAAATTGCATTGACAATTTGTTTCAAGCATCTGCTTTGTCGCTGGATTAATGCCCTCATATATAATCCGACATAAATCCCATCTATTGATTCCATGATGAGGACATTGGACAAGCAGATCCTTGAAACGTTCAAAGCACTTCCAAAATGGTTCATTGGGAAGCTGGGTGAACTGGTTGATCTCGCTCCTAACACGTGCAGTCTTATGGTTTGGGTAAAACTTCTTATGAAATGCTATGATGAATTCATCCCAATTAGTGATAGAGTGTGCGGCAGTATTGTAAAGCCATTTTTCTGCCAAATCGCACAGTGTGAATAGGAGAAGACGTAAGCGCATAGCATCTAAAGTCAATTGTGAAGTACCCATCATTGTGCATACGTTTTCGAATTTGGTGATAAAAACGTACGCGTCTTCCGACTCAAGCCCGTGAAATTTGGGCAGCAGATTGATGTAGTGGGGTTTAATTTCAAAATTATCCCCGTTAGATGGTGGAAGAGATAGACAAGTGGGAAGAGGACCACGAATATGATAGCATCTCTCTTGGAGAGAGATGCGCGGTGGGTTCTGCGCACCTTCGGACGGTGGCAGCGTGGTGTTATAATCTGATGGAGTGCCGTCCATCTCGGTCGTGTGTGGTGGGGGAAAAGAAGATGAAGAAGTACCGACTTCGGCGTCGATAGCAGGAACGCGGACAAGACGGGCACTAGGATCCCGTGTCCAGCCGAGCATGCACTAAGCGGGTTTAGTGCAAGTAGCAGCGTGTGTGTGATTTAAAATTGGCTTGTTTTGAAAAAGTGGGACTCTAGACAAATCTCCCTAAGATGCACAAGCAACCCTAGAACTAAGGTCACCTAGGTCCAGTCTCTAGACCGCTCCTAGACTTCCAAAGGACAAGCCGCAGGATCAATCCTCTACCGCCTCCGTACTACCCTTGTAGCCAGGTAAGTGCCAGGTAAGTGGGAAGGAACCATAGTAGTGGGCCTAATTAAAAACCACTAGCCTTTGACACACTTGCCTAGGCACTACAAAAGTAATGCGGATAAACGATAGATTACCCACGACCTTCCTCTGTCCTTAATGAGCGCGACAGTCCTTAGAGTCTGGTCTAGATATTTTTTTAAATTATTGCAGGGTTGATGCAGATGCTCGGTTTGTGGTTTGTGGGGCTTAGGAAGGGTGATGAAATCCCACCTAATCTTGATTTGGTCTTTGCCCCTTAAAGTCCGTATTAAAATATGCAAAACGAAACCAATCATAAAACTTTTGCAAAAAGATTTTTGAGCGGCGCTATTTTGCAAAGAATCCTGCAGAAAATAGATTTTATTAGATTTGAGAGGAGAGAGAAGGAGTTAAGAAAGATACCAGAGAAATGTGAAACCCTAGATCTCCTGTTTCCTCAAGTCCGTGACTCCAGATTCCCTCGCAAAATTCACACACAAATCGTTAAATGTGCAATTTGCAGTTTTGTTTTATTATGATATAGATCGTATAAGAATTCAACATAAATAGTAAAAATAAAAAATTACGCACGTATCCCCGGCAACGGCGCCATTTGATTGGTATCGAAAGGAGTTTGTTTGTAGTAAACCGCAATCAGAACGGTGTCGCGCGTAGCTAGACCGAGGTGAGTACGGGTCGTCCTCAGGGAAACGTGGAACCTTTTACTCTTACTTTAGATGTGTTGACAGAGAGGAGGAAATAAGAATTTTGTGAAAAGTTTCTAGATCTACGTTAAGCAAGAATGCAAAAATATAGATCTAGATTATTTTAGCAATATAGTTAATATAATAAGAGGGCTTGAACGGTTCGTTAGGATTTAGTAGTCATGGACGATTAATTAAAAGTTACCCTTTTTATCCTTTAATAGATTTAAAATTAGAACGACATGCGTGTAGATTAGGGTTTCTGGAGGGAAAAGGAATCCCACTCTTAACCCTTATCTCGACACGGAACTCCGTTCAAATCTAGCCTTTACTAAAACAATCATTAATCTAATCTCTAATCGCGGTCGGAACTAGCAAAGAATTGTTAGCGCGCCCGATTAGGATGTTAATGATTCTTTTGATTAAGTTCATAAACTTTATAGGACTTAAAAAGGGTTTATGGATGTTCATCATCCATTAGCCTACCCTAATCCTACGAACCCTAACAAGCGGAGATTTACTCGCGCATGTTGGGAGAAGAAGATGAAAAGACAGAGAGGGAAAACATAATGTAAAATGCAAAAGAATTAAATAAAATAACTGCCTTTATTAATCAACTTGAACAATCTACACTTTATTCCGTAGAAAATGATTACAAACTAGTTGCTTCTCGATCTTTCCTAAGGAGGTAGACGAACAGTTGATGATCATCCTGGATGCGTGAGCGTCTGGGGCTTCGTGATCGCGTCGGCTTGATAAATTTTCCAAGAGGCTCTCGGTGCCTTTTTATAGTGCAAAGCCAGAATCATTTGCTTCAAAAGTTGGTAAGATATAGAAGAGATTCATCCGCAAAAATCTCCAACTCTATCTCCTCTATACTGCCGCGGATCCGCGGCCAACATGGGGGTTTGGCCGCGGATCCGCGGCCAACATGGGGGTTTGGCCGCGGATCCGCGGCCAAGGGTCATGATCAATTGATCAAAACTTTAGGGCTTGCTCCCTGTGACATGTGTCGATATCTGGAACCTTTGGATCTTTGAAATTTTCTCGTTGTTGCTACCAGACTTGGTCTCCAAGTTTTGCTTCTTAATTAGGCAAGTCTTCTTCAACAACTTGATTTGCTTTATTCTAGTCTTTGAAAAATTCTGCACACTTGGAAATCTTTTGCACAACAATTCAAATAATATTTAGTAGACTTAGTTCTACTAGGATTAGGTCAATGAATTTATTTGCATACATTTTTCTACCAAATGCTAATTAAAATATATTAACACATGGAAAATAGTGTTTTTACACATAAACCCTCATATGTATGATATATTATAATAAAGTCCCTTTTTTTAATATGAAAATGGTAGGAAAAATGTAATACAAATGTGCAATTTTATCAACTGAACAACGTCCTATCCCAATTCATCTCTGTTTTCGGCGGTAAATAGTAGGAACCAATTTTTTTCTAAAAACTTATAGCAGTATTCTTTTTTTTTTGCATCGAGGTATTCGGTTAGGAATATCCTGTACCTCATTCGATGAGGGAAGAGCTTTGATCTCTTCACCGGGAGTTCGCTCTTAAGCAAAAGTTTATGTTGCTATAAATTTTCAAAACCGCTCGATTCCTACGATGAGATCAAGTTCATCACGTTAAAGGTTTTCTTCAAAATCCGTAGTAGCCCTCTATCATTTCAGGAAGTAGAGTACTTAGTATTCGTGTTGCGTTTGTTGACCATAGTTAAGACGTAGTGTACGGTAGCTAAGTGATATCTTTCTGCTTGCATATGATGCGATTAGTTAGGACAGTTGTATGAATTTGTTAACCATAGTTAATGGTCATGTGGGTGGGTCTAAAATAGTCACGAAATAACAGGTTGAACTTGACTAGCGACTTATGATTTGTTGACATTGCTAAGGTCATAAGCCGTTAGGGGTAAAAACCGATAACAGAAGTTTCATGTATTGAAACTTGTAATGAAATTAAATACTTTCTATGGAGTGGGGTGACTTGTTGACCTTAGTCAAGGTTACCTTGCCATGATAGTTTGGATCCCGATTCCCACTGTAACTAATAGCTACTCTTGGTAGATTTTCTATAAATGATCCCTGGTAGTTCTCCTTTTAGGATTTGAAGGAGAATTCGACAAAACAGTGGGAGACCAAATTAGATAAATTAATTAACCAATCTAATCTTGAATAGAGTGCACGACGAGTGTTTTTTTTTCTCTCTCTCCAGCAGCGACCTAAGACTGACCTTAGACTAAAACTTATAAACCAAGTTAACCAAACATTTTTACAATCAACGGTTTTGGA
Source organism: Agapanthus africanus (assembly GCA_030015575.1). NCBI lineage: Eukaryota > Viridiplantae > Streptophyta > Magnoliopsida > Asparagales > Amaryllidaceae > Agapanthus > Agapanthus africanus. The sequence goes on along the minus strand of CM057341.1, from coordinate 204,443,558 downwards.
ATGTTTTGATTGCCCTATTTCACGACATAGTCATATATATCCTTACCCCTCCCACTTCCTCTTTTGCTTCCTCCGGAACACTTTGTATCCGAGGAAAATGCAACTACTGTTGAAGTGAACGGAAAGGAAAATGCAACTACTGTTATGACCCTGGGCAGTAAAAGAGGCATTACTAAAAATTCCCGGCCACACTCTTGAAACATTTTGATATTTCATGTTTCCTGTGTAAATGTAATCAAAACTCTTTTCTCTATTAATTCTGACTCCTGGATATGTGGATACCGGATTAGAATCCCACATCTCTAAGTTGTTACAGATACTAAAAGGAGTAGATTATTAAGAAAGAGTGATTTGTTCCTCAATGTCGGATTTCGGAGTAATTGTTGCAATTGGGAAAATCACTTGGTTTTGCTTTTTGGCAAACTTTTGGTTTTGAATATCTGTTATTATGCCCCAACTTTTGAAAACTCGTATATCCGTATCTTTATTTGATAAAATAGGATATAAGTTTTCAAAAATTATGTTCTGAACATTTACCTTTATCATTAGATGATTGGGTAAGGTGCATAAAGATAACGGAGGAAACATTCTTAACCAAAATAGAGTTTTCAAATTACAACACACAGAGTATGAGTTAGTGAACTCATAAGACTTATATATAGTGATGTATGTTGTCCAATGTCCGCACGGATAAGGGGTTGGGACTCATACTTTGTTCCACTTTTCTATGAGTTCTCTGGTTTTAGACATGCATTCTTGTTGAAATGCAAAGTGCAAAGATTTAGAGAAGTTCATAGGATATAGGAATAAAGTAGAGAACCAAACGTTGGAAGTATCAAGATTCTTTGAAGTGTTCGAAGATGTGGATATTTATGCCAAGTATTCCATAGTTATAAAATCGAGAATTTGATTCTCTCTCATATCACTCATCCGTGGGTGCGCTCCATGATGAGTAATGCTAAATCATCTTTTTTCAATTAAGAGATGCACTAGAAATAGATGCATATCAATTGATATTGGTTCCACTTAAATCAATGCCTCAAATTCTATATGTGATATAGAACGGGTTATCATCTTAAGATTGTTAATATGTTGTGTTGTCCGGTTTATACTTAAAATCAGAATCCGGATAAACTTATGGCACGTTTCAGTAATAACATTTTGTGGGTTATCCCGGGCCTTTACGAGGGATTAACTTTCTACCATTTTCGGGATTAAATTGTTTTGTTCTCGACATGCCACCTTATTAGAAAATGAATTTCTTGCATAAGAAATTTGTGGGAGTATGGTAGAACTGGAAGTGATTTCAGAACCACAAACGGTTACTGAAGATTTAGTAGAATCTGGAGATTCAATTAACCCTAACAAAGCTTAGACTACTCCGCATATTTAGTAAGTGACCTCAGCCACATGAGAGGTACTACGGTTTTCTCTTTGACAGTGACAAGGAGTCTTGCTTCATGTGACGATGACCCTACCCATTCTGGCAAGTCCTATGGCAAAACTAATAAATCATAGCTCGACACTTGTTAGTCGCTTCGAAAACATGCGAAGAAGTAAATGCACACGCATGTCTAATGACAAACTCATATGACATAAGCGCATGATTGTTGCGTTTTTGGAAAGTGTGTTCGTAAAGTAGTAACCGCAATAAAGACGGTGTCGTTCGTAGCTAGCCGAGATGAGTACGGGTCGTCCTCAGGGAAACGTGGAACCTTTATCTTCCTTTAGACGAGTTGATTGAAAAAAAAAGAGAATAGTTTTTCGATCTATGTTGAACACGGATGTATAGTTTCTGAAGAAGAGGCTTGTAGGGTTCATAGAATTTAGTAGTAATGAATGATTAATTAAAAATGACTCATTTTCTCTTTTAATAGATTTAAAACTAGATCGATAGTGATGAATGAAGATTAGGGTTTTTGGAAAGAATATGATTCCCACTCTTAACCCTTATCTTTTCCTTGGGCTTTATTCATGTCTAGCCTTTACCAAAACAATTGTTAATCTAATCTCAAATCGCGGTCGAGACTATCAATAAAGTGGTAGCGCGCCCGATAAAGATGTTAACAATTGTTATGCTAAAGTTTATAAACTTTAAAAGATATTAAAGAAGTTAAGAGATTTTATCCACTACTACAAATAGGGGTTGCCCCTACGGATTTATCCGTAGGAGCAAACCACTGTGCCTACGGATATATCCGTAGGGGCAAGAAATTACGCCGTAGGTGCAAACATCGCAGGTGCAAGTCTTAGCCTTAAACATGCGCTTACGGTTAAATACTTGCCCCTACGGCGTAATGCATAGGTCCATATATTCCTACGGATTAGACTGTAGGGACAAAAAAGTTATTTAATTTATCGGTTTATAAATAAAATAGTTGTCCCTACGGAGTTGTCCGTAAGGCCAAATGTTTACCCCTAAGGATACATGTGTAGGTCCAGATGTGTAGGGCAAAATATCAGGTATCCTGACAAAGCTTAGGGGCAAAGTAAGACCCTACGGATTAATCCGTAGGGGCAATGTTGGGCCCTACGGCTTAATCCGTAGGGACATATTATCAGGGTTTTTTTTTTAAAAAGGGATCCCTTTTTTTATCTCGCACTATGCACAATAATATATACATCATATATAAAATTAATCAACACGCAGAATATATACTGTAGTATTCATAATCACATCTCACGCATAGTATACAAAAGAAATCAACAAGCAGAATACGATATCAATCTAAATCAATATAAACACGCAAACACCACCAATATCAGTATCGTCCAAAATATATACAATATGTATCATATAAGTAAATACATGTTTAAAATATAAGAATAAAAAAGCTACCCTAGCTCGGTCCAGCTCCACCTCTGATAAACGTCGTAATCTGGCACGACCGCTCCTCGGATATACCCTGAGTCAATATCTCGAGCAATGCGGAGTGTGCGGGAGTCTGAGAGGGCTGTGGAGCTGTAGGAGTGGTCTGCGCAACCGTCGCCGAGGTAGTGGCTTGCGGAGTCGCAACTGCGGGAGTCTGAACGGGCAGTGGAGCTATAGGAGTTGTCTACGCAACCGCAGCCGAGGTAGTGGCTTGCAGAGCCGCAGCCGAAGGAGATGCATGTGGAAGCTCGGCCGATGTATCCTGTCGCGTCTGTTCAATTTTGTGTGTAATAAACGAGTAAGAACTGTGTATTAGTCGAATTCGTATCATTATCAAGTTATTGCGAAACCCTAATCTATGTATACTTAGGGACTTAGGCCTCGTTTGGATATCTAGTTTGGAAAACCGTAGTTTATTTTAATTAGATATGTATGTATGATTAATCAAAGTTAAGTCTATAACCAAATAAGCTCAGACTACGTACTAATATTGGATATGTTGCTATCTGTAATATGACATAATATTTTACTATTAAGTAGTATATATACCAACATCTCCTTCAACTTCTGAACGGTGGCCTTCAAGGTGTCCAGTTCTTGCTGGAAACGTCACTCACGGGAGATAGAGGAAGTAACCGCCGGAGTGGAGTACAACCTCATATGGGCCCTGCTAGGACCCAGTCCCCGGCCTCTCTCCCAACCTCTGTGGTGCCCTCCGTATGCGGCGTCTAGGACTAGGGTCAGCAGCATCGGATCGTTCTGTCCAGTAAAATCGATCCCCGATGCCTCCGCCTGCTCAACCACTCGCTCCTACACCCACATTAACCAGTAAAATATAAGTATATCATTTAAATTTGAACGTTTCAGAACAAAAATTTCAAATAGGGGTTGAATAAATATTAACACTTACGCAATACTCCTGGGTAGCGGTGTCAGGGTATCGAAGCTCGCCCGTGGCGGGATCTGTCGAGGTGCCGTGGATGACAAGATACGCTGATAGCACGCTTGGTGTACCACCCTGCGCCAGGGTCTGAGCTCTCTGCAATATTAGAAAATAAATCTTAATATTAGATATATTAGAAAATAACTCTTAATATTACATTATATCACAAAGGCCGGTCTATTGTAATTTACCGATAACTCCATGGCACGAGTAATATTCCTCGAGCCACCTGTATAAGTGGGGAGACCTCTCTTCACCGACTTCCTATTCTCTTTATTTTGATCGGCCTGTTTCTGCACAACACATTCAGATTTAGTTTTCTAATTAAGCAACAAAAATAAATAAATTATATACTAAACAATAAATTACATTAAAAATACATACCTGTTTGCGATGAGAGTTGAAATATTGGCACAATAGAGGCCATGTATCTACGTCGACTCTCGCAAAGGCCGGAGTATGTAGGAGGGCTACTCTCTCTGCCTCGGGGGTCGCCATCTACAGGGAATAGCAGTCGATCTTCAGCTCATTCCTGTTGTATCGGACCTTCGTCTGCATGTTCTTCATCAGGCCATTGTACGGAGCTTGAAGATCGAGCATCCTCCCAGGGTGATCAGGGTCGGGAACAGGTTGAAAATCGTAATCCAACTGAAAATACAAAAAAAACATTGTTATTAGATTACAAGTGTTAATAATAAATATATTGGACCCGAGCCTGATCCCAGAAGAGGGCGAATGAGCGCCGGTGCTGGTCGTCCCACTCAACGTGAAGTGGATAGTTCTTCATGAGGAGGCTCTCATCCCCTATATACCGGCTGAACCTCTCGGCATAATCGCCGATATAGAGATAATCAGGTGTAAAATAGAGGGGGAATGCTAGCTCTGCCGGGCCTCATCCTGTGGGACTGATTCGGGCCTCGAGTCCCCCTCTCGAGATGGGGAGGCCCTGCGTCTACAAGAAATATCAAGACAATCAATATTAAGACAAAGTGGTATTATGAAATCATGGTTTAACAAAAATTGAAGTATGATATATACCTCCGGCGACTAAAGCACGAGCCTGGGCCCGGGCAGCAGCACGAGCGGGACGATAGTTCCTCCGGTGAGGAACAGCCAGTGACCCGGACGTGGACGCATCTCCAACTAGAAAATAAACATCGATAAAATTACATGAAGTTCATGTTTATTCTTAAAGGATATGTAAAATGAATAAATATTTTATATTTATTCATACAAACCTGCAGACTGAGCGGAGGGTATAAAAGTGACGGGAGTGGCCCCTGCACCAGACGAGGACGCACCACCTATAATTAGACAATTAAGTATCAGCTATATAAGTAATTGCAAAAAGAATGCGTATATCAATAATATAACATTCTAAATCAACATGTATACACTGTAGGATATATAAACATACCCGCAGGCATGTGATATATAAACATACCTGGAGGTGCGGGAGTGGCCTCTGTCCCTGATGTAAGTACATAAGAGCAAAAAGAATGTATGTATATTTATGATATAGCATTCTAAATCAGTATACATGCACTATATGATATATAAACATACCTGGAGGTGCGGGAGTGGCCTCTGTCCCTGATGTGGACACATCACCAACAGCTAGACAATAAAACATTGACAATATAAGTAATTCTGACTTGAACATGCATGTATATCTATAATATTACATTCAAAATGAATATGCGTGTAATATACCTAGAGGTATGGCAAAGTCCACACGGAAGGAGGCATCCGAAGGGGTCTCCGATCGGGGTGCAAGACCGGCCCTCTGAAGCTCCCTACGCAGCTCTCCGGGCGGCAGAACCTCTCTGCCTCTGCCTCTGCCGGTGCCACGGCTGGAGCTCCTACCGCCCCTCGCTGCTCCCGTTATCGTCATCAAATCTAGATAAAACGGTTCGTGGACGCATTAGACAATCATTACAAGCATTGACTATATATGTATAGATCATAAAATGTGATGTAATAATATAACATTACTGGTAACCTTTTTCGTTTCGTGGGCGCATTAGACATATCTACTTGGATTTCATCATCGATATCATTTCTAACCCACGTAACTTCATGATCAGCCGAAGACAACCCGTCTTTTGAAATAGACGGTCGGAGCACTCTAAGTCTTCTCTCTTCTTCATCCTCATCGTTGTCCTCGAATTTTAGGACATCGTAGACATCCCTGGGTTTCCAACGGCATACAACACTCCATCCCGGATGCTTCAAACACTGTGAGTAGTATACTTGGAACGCTTGGTTCGGAAAGATAAACGGATCTTCCTGACCATAAAATCGAAGTGTGTTCACACTGGTCAATCCATATTCATCTTTCCAAGTCCCAAGATTGCTTCTCCACTTATCCGTATCGGTTTGCGTATCGTACCAAGTACACTGAAATATATAAAAGGGTTCCGATCGTCCGGGATAGTGGATGCCGAGTATACAATTTAAGTATCCATAATAAACCACACCATCCGATCCTACCGTCGCAATCCCACTATTCTGAGTGGTTCTAGATGTTTCTATATCCTTAACTTCGAATTTGTATCCAAGGACATCGAATCCTTTATAATATGCAACCTCCATACTAGGAAATTGAGCTAAACATCTTGAATCACTCTCTAATGATGCGGACAAGTTCGGATTGTGGAACTAACAAAACAAATTTTACGACAAATACATAACGATATAAGTTTAGATTAAAACTGATAGCAATAACATGTTATTCGAATAACTTACATGATCTACAACCCAATCGCAAAAATTATCCTGATGATATTTTTCCAATCGTTCATCGTTCCAATCAGGATGCCCCTCACGTACCTCGTTAAAATGAATTCTGTTCTCGACAATAAATTATGACATTAATATTATATCATTTCATACACACACAAACACAAATATAACAATTAATCCAAAAAAACTTACTCTCTAATTTTTTCAAGACATGCGCAATTAAGCAAGATAAACCGGTATATCTTGTTGATAAACATAGTGTCTATCCTCTTATAATCGGGTTTACCATATGGCCCGTCTTGAATTCTTCGAGGCCGGTTAAGTTTCATCTCAATGTTCTCGTCCAGATAGCGGAAACAAAATGTGGTTGCTTTATCTAGAAGATAACCTTGTATGATAGAACTCTCTGGTCGATTTCTATTGCGTATATATTTTTTAAGAGTGTAGAGATACCTAAAGAAAATATGTTGAATAAATAAATACGGGCATACAGGACAACAATAATTTTAAAAATTGCGCGAAACGAAAAATTCCACGTACCTCTCGACGAGATACATCCATCGATATTATACCAGTCCGGCTAACTTATCCTCAGTTGCAAGATGAACGTCAGGTGTATTATGATATCGAAGAATGTCGGTGGGAAAATACGCTCAAACCTGCAAAGTATCAACGCAATAGAATTTTCTAGTTTATCCAGCGTCACAACATCCAGTGTTTTAGCGCATAACTCTCTGAAAAAACAACATAGGTCGTTGATTACTAGACCAACCGATTCGGGGAGAGAAGTCTTGATGGCTAATGAGAGAAGGTGCTCCATGATAACATGGTGATCATGACTTTTCAGCCCATCGATCTTGCCTTTCACAATTTTTATCTTCTTGCTGAATGATCCTGAGAAACCTGTGGGAACTTTCAAATCATGCAACACCTGCAGGAATCTTTTCTTCTCCGGCTGTGACATATGATAAGCGGTATTGGGAAGTACAGACTTGCCTGGTTTACCCGCTACCGGTTTAGGATGCAATTCACTTCTTATTTCCCAGTCCTGTAGATCCATCCGAGTATTGAGGTTGTCTTTCGATTTCCCGTCTTTACAAAGAAGCAAGTTGAGTATGTGCTCGGATACTCCCTTCTCTATATGCATGACGTCCAGACAACGACGCACTAAATTTTTTGACCAGTACGGAAGCTCGAAGAAATTTTTTAACTTGCTCCAGAATGGTGGTTTGACCTGTTTTGTCGGATCTACCCCGAAGGTCACATTATTGTAACCATCCCACTGAGCAGTCACGTCCTCTTCGAACAATGGGGCTGGAGGTCCAAGAAGTTCTTGATGACCATCAAAGTGAACAGGACATGCTTTGTGACCATGTACGGACTAACCTGATAGCATTCCATACGCAGGAAAGTCATTAATAGTCCATATTAAAGTCGCACGCAGTATGAAGGTTGTATTTGTGTTCGCATCGTAAGTCACTACACTATCAATGAACAAAGATTTTAACTCCTCGATCAGAGGTCGGAGATAGACGTCGATATTGTTTCCCGGTGAGTTTGGTCCGTCGATAAGAAGAGGCATCATAAAGTATGATTGGTCTATATCCAACCAAGGCGACAGATTATAAATTATCATTACAACGGGCCATGTGCTGTGGCTTCAAACCATATAGTTGAATGGGCAGAAGCCATCACTAGCCAGTCCGAGCCTGACATTGCGAGGATCGCTACTGAATATTGCGTGCCTCCTATCGAAATCCTTCCATACCGGTGAATCTCTTGGATGGCTCATTTTTCCATCTTCACTTGGAGGAGCACGGTGATGCCAAATCATTGCCTCGGCTATTTTGTTGCACCTGAATAGCCTCTGCAGCCTCTGTGTTATGGAAAAGTATCGTGCTATCTTGACAGGTATATCGGGTTTCTTATCAGAATCTTTCGCTTATACCTGGCCTCTCCGCATGTTGGACACTCTTTCAAATCCGAATTCTTTTTCCGGTACAACACGCAATTTTTAAGACATGCTTGAATTTTCTCACACTTCAGACCCAAATCAGACATCATCTTTTGGGCTCCGTACCAGCTGTCGGGCACGTTATTTCCCGGAGGCATAGAATCTTTCAAGAACGAAAGAAGCATTGTGAATGACTTGTTGCTCCATCCATTTAGGAACTTAATCTGGAAAAGTTGGACGAACCATGAGAGGGTGGAATACTTTACATTCTCATAAATTGGTTTTCTAGCATCATTCATGAAATTTTCATATTTATCCGCACGCGGTCCTTGACCGGAAGGAATGTCATCTTCGGTACGAATAGAATCACCTAGGGCAACCTCTACCATATCCTCCATTTCTTCTGATGGAAAGAAATTACCGTCTTCTTCTTCTGCCGCAATACCGTCTTCTCCTTCTTCTCCTGCCGCATTATCGTCTTCTCCTTCTTCTTCTGCCGCATTACTGCGTTCTTCTCCTTCCCCGTGATATATCCAAGTTGTATAAAGTCTAGTAAAACCATTTTTTACGATATGAAGCTCTGCCAATTCTACATTCTGCCAATACTTATTCCCACATCTATCGCACGGGCAGAGAATCTTCTCTATCACGATCTTATTATGTGCGCATGCAAATTCAATAAAAGCAGCAACTCCTGCGACAAACTTAGGTTGCATATGTTGTTGCCAATCCACATACATCCAGTCCTTAACTCTGACGTACTCATGTGCCATGTTAGACTGTATAACATATAAATTGTAGGTTATGATGACTATATTGAGAAATCTAAGAACGGGATGGTTACTGAAAAAGGAAAAAATCCGTGTATATGCTTTGTGTGTGCGTTTGTCATTGAAAAAAATAAATTATCGATAATCAAAGTTAGATTTGAGGATACTGATGTATGAGAATATGAAAGTTTCATATTATCATCATCATATATTGGTTTTAACTTGAACATCTTGAATCACTCTCTAATGATGCGTTAGTTGTGTATTGTTGTTGTATGTGTGTGTTTCGGCTGTCGGGGGTAAGGCTTCTATCCTATTAAGAATGTATAGAGCGGACACCTATTCGCTTGTGCTTTCAACCGTTTCGAGTAAATTTCGGCAACACCTCCCCGCTGTTCTCCGAGTACACTGTAATAGAATAGATAATAACTTCAAAGCTGTGAACAACGTTAAAATGAACATCTAATCTATCTTTGTACACGGAGAACCAGCGGAAAAGTACCGACGAAATATCTCAAAACAGATGAAAACACAAGTGAATGAAGGTGTTTGCTTTATACATTCCTAACTTGTCCACACGGGATAAATCTATCGGTTATCATACGATTGAATCTTCTCATCACATAGACTACACTATGGTTGTTAGTATCGAGCTATACCGTCCGATATTTAACAACCTTCGGATAGTTCTATGTCACGACGAACATCGAACGTATGTTAACCGATAGACGGGGACTAAGTGGCTCTTTGAGTTTCATATATGAGTATCGATGAGAATATGAAAGTTTCATATTATCATCGAGTATCATATATTGGTTTTAACTTGAACATCTTGAATCACTCTCTAATGATGCGTTTGTTGTGTATTCTTGTTGTATGTGTGTGTTTTGGCTGTCAGGGGTAAGGCTTCTATCCCATTAAGAATGTATAGAGCGAACACCCATTTGCTTGTGCTTTCAACCATTTCGAGTAAATTTCGGCAGCACCTCCCTGCTGTTCTCCGAGTACACTGTAATAGAATAGACAATCATTTAAAAACTGTGAAACAACATTGAAATGAATATCTAATCTATCTTTGTACTCGGAGAACCAGCGGAAAAGTACCGATGAAATATCTCGAAATATATGAAAATACAAGTGAATGAAGGTGTTTGCTTTATACATTCCTAACTTGTCCACACGGGACAAATCTATCGGTTACATACGATTGAATCTTCTAGTCATATAGACTACACGACGGTTGTTAATATCAAGCTATACCATCCGATATTTAGCAACCTTCGTATAGTTCTATGTCACGACGAACATCGAACGTATGTTAACCGATAGACGTGGACTAAGTGGCGCTTTGAGTTTCATATATGAGTATCGATGAGAATATGAAAGTTTCATATTATCTTCGAGTATCATATATTGGTTTTATCTTGAACATCTTGAATCACTCTCTAATGATGCGTTTATTGTGTATTCTTGTTGTATGTGTGTGTTTCGGCTGTCGGGGGTAAGGCTTCTATCCCATTAAAAATGTATAGAGCGAACACTCATTCGCTTGTGCTTTCAACCGTTTCGAGTAAATTTCGGCAGCACCTCCGCGCTGTTCTCCGAGTACACTGTAATAGAATAGATAATCATTTCAAAGTTGTGAAACAACGTTGAAATGAACATCTAATCTATCTTTGTACACGGAGAACCAGCGGAAAAGTACCGACGAAATATCTCGAAACGGATGAAAACACAAGTAAATGAAGGTGTTTGCTTTATACATTCCTAACTTGTCCACACGGGACAAATCTATCGGTTATCATACGATTGAATCTTCTCGTCACATAGACTACACGACGGTTGTTAGTACCGAGCTATACCGTCCGATATTTAACAACCTTCGTATAGTTCTATGTCACGATGAACATCGAACGTATGCCAACCGATAGACGGGGACTTAGTGGTGCTTTGAGTTTCATATATGAGTATCGATGAGAATATGAAAGTTTCATATTATCATCGAGTATCATATATTGGTTTTAACTTGAAAAACGTGCCGTTGAAACAAATTATTGTTCTCCACCTTGCACTCTCTTAACAATGGTACATGCATTAAACAACATGTAAGAGCTATCTATAACAACTCTAAACTTTCACCTGTTGGGTTCAACAAAAAGGTTTTTGATATAACAAACACAACCTTTCTCAATTTTTCCCTTGAATCGATGTGAAATTAATAGTGTCCATATGAGATAAAGGATATATTTTCCACACAAAAGGAAAAGGGCAAACAATAGTAAAGCAATTGTAATTCTATCAAGTATCCAGACTGAAAAAGAATAAATAGCAAACTAAAAATTAATTACTAATGAAAAACAAACAAAAGTGTATCATTACAACCAGCAAATTAAAAGGACCATAAAGAAAACAATAAAGATTTAATTCTCATCTATGACAAGTAAATCGGTGCTTAAGTATTTGCCACATAAATTAGACATGGACGGAGCGATTTAATATGTAAGTCATGAAAGTCGACGGTCTTCACGCTAGTACATGAATATGCTTGTAAAAACGAATTAATCTAACCCTATGTGGAAGATGCCTATGCAAACAATGTAAAAATCTATTGATCTAATGACCTTACATGGTTTCAACTTGGTAATCTAACTAGTATTAATTTGTGCCAAAAACAGCCGACTTTAGATGGGAACAATCTTAAATAAGCTCACTTTTGATTACGGCTTCAAATTTTACATTCTTGCAAAGCCTTAAGCACCCACTATTGTTCACAAAGAATATGTTAAAGATGAAAATGCCCTGAGCTAATGAAACGCTAGAGCCTAACAAACCCAAATTAGATACGGGTTCGTTGCATTATAATATATAATGATATCGCCATTTGGGAAAAAGTAGTGCCTAATGGTAGTGCTTATTCACTAATGGGCATTTCTATTAATTAGCATATTCTCTTTGCAAATCTTTATGCTAACCTATTTTTAAAAAATATTGAATTCTTTCTCATTTTACTGGATCAAATAAAGCTTGTGGGAATGGACTAGGACTCAGCTTTAAGGCAAATTATCTGTCCAGCTCATCATCATGAACAAATAGAATATTCGGTGAATAAACACAATATTTATGTTTCTTTTTTATTTCAGCCCCACCCTCAGCCCCAGCCGAACCCCAACACCAACACCAAACCCCAACCGAACCCTAACCCTAACCCCAACCCCAACCCCAACCCCAGCCGAACCCCAACCCCAACACCAAACCCTAACCGAACCCTAACCCTAACCCTAACTCCAACCGAACCCCAACCCCAACACCAATCGAACCCTAACCCTAACCCTAACCTAAACTGAACTCGATGCCCCTAACCCGAACCCTGAACCCTAGCCCTAACATCATCAAAATTATGTTTAATTGGAGATTTACTTTCCTATAGGCGGTGGAGGAGATGCCAGAGATACTCGGCGGTCGACGACGCGCGCAATCGGCGATGAGGAACTCGACGAGGAAGAACGAGGGCGGTGGCGGGCCGCGAATGAAGGGCGGTGGCAACGAGGAGAAAATTGGAGACACGGGAATGAGATCATAGAGAATTTTGGGAATTTTGGGAACGAGGGAAAGAGATCGAGGCGTAGGGAATTTCTGTGCCTTTTTTTTTATATTAAATTCCCATTTAGATGCCCCTACGGACTTAACCGTAGGTCATTGGTTTGCGGCTCCGTAGGGCCAAACAACAAATTACGTTTTAATATTTTTAAATTAAAACGTCGGGCACCGTAGGGACAACCATTGGGACCTACGGCTTAGTCCGTAGAGGCAAGAAAAATCTGCCCCTACGGATTCCATTATCCGTAGGGGCAACCCCATATTGTAGTAGTATCCATTGATCTAGTCTAATCCTACGAACCCTATCAAGCGTAGAATTACTCATGCATGGTTGAGATAGAAGAGAAGATAGAGAAAGAGATCATAATGTAAATGCAGAAAGTAATGCAGAAATTAAATGCAGAAAGTAAAATTCATAGAATTGAACTAAAAATCTACCTTTTTATTAATCAACTATCATTTACAAATCTGTCGAATTTAGAGTACAAGAACCCTAGTTTATGCTCCCAATCTCTGTCTCGTAGAAAGTAGATGATGCGGCGATTGATCTCCTGGATTCGTGGATCGCTGTGGACCTCTTGATCGCTTCAGATTGATGATCTTTCATATGAAGCTCTCGGTCCTTTAAATAGTCATAGAAGTAGAAACCTTAGTTGCCCTGTGTGATGATTTGCTGTTATGATCCTATCACCATAATTTCTCATCCAACGGCCCTGATCGTGCCGTGGATCTGCGGCATATAGTGCATTTGGCCGCTAAACCGCGACAATTTAGTGAGATCGTGACTTGAAAATTCTCGTGGGCTATTTTGTTGATATATGTAGATATCTTTGATGTCTGGATTTTGAAAATCTCAATCTGAGTCTCTGCTGTTTATGATTTGCTTTGATTTATCGGCAGATTTTATTCCGACATTTCAGATCTTCTGATCTCCACATCTGAGCTCATATCTGCACAATATCTCAATTCCTAGTATTAGTAATATTTGTTATTATTTTGAGATATTATCCTAATCATTTATATGATACAATATTTTAAGAATATTGATTAGGGATATTTGATATGATATGCCTATTTAAATTACTAAAATATTATATAAAAATTATATGCATATATTTTCCTTCATAATGTTAAGTATAGTGTATAAACATATGATAAAAGAGTATTGATTGAATGTTTCTTTGTGTGTCGTTTTAGAAAATGAATAGAATCACAATCAAAGAATTATATTTGACCGCACTCAATTACGGTGTCGATTGTAGATCGTAAGCGAGTGCGGATCGTCCACAGGGATTGTGCGATTCGTTTTTATATTTGATTTGTTTGAATTGAAAAGTTAATAGAAAAGAAAAGAAAATATGATTCAAGAATTTATCGATTGATTCAGGTGTCACGAGTTTAATCAAGAATCAAGAACTGATAAACAATTGAGAATCGTGTTTTGATGATATTTCCAACCAAAATGTCAAGAATCTAAAAGAGGCTCGTAGGAATCGATCGGATCTATAGACGTGATGTAATCTAAAGATTTCGTGTTCTTGTCCTTCGAAGGATTGATACTAGATCGATGATGATCAACGAGAGTTAGGGCTTCTTCGTGAAACTAGGGTTTTATCATTTCACCCTTGTTCTTTTGTCGATATCATTAACATTCTAGCCTCTAGCAATTTCAAGAAACGATCGTAACTCCCCAATTTCGAGCGATATCATTCAAGAAAGCATCGTAACGAAATGGGTTGTCGGTTCTTGAACTTGCTAGGGTTTACAAAACTTGTAGGAATCAAGAATCATTTTAAGATATATTACATCATCATTCTATTGATCGTCTCGGCTCCTTTACGAGCGGAGTTTTACTCAAACATCACAACAAGAACAACAATTACAAATTGAGATCTAATCATGATGCAAGAATTAAAAGAAAACAAGATAAAAGAATTTCACCTTTTATTTATATCAACAATTTGATTACAGTCGCTCAAGAACTACAAGAGGAAGAACGAAATTATCGATTTGGCTTCGCTCGGCTCCGTGAGTCTTGGATCGTTTGGACCACTTGCTCTGTTGAAGATCGACTCGGCTCATAAAAGGTTGCAAGGCTTCTTGCTTGATGGGTACTCAGGATCTTGGCTTTTGGAGTTGGAATTAGGGTTAGGGTTTCACACAAGTCCTCTCACTAGACTTGTGGAAGAAGAAGATGAAGAGAGAGATAGAATGGCTCTCAAATGAACTAATGGATTGATTTTTCCAAGCTCATGAATTCTCTTTATAAGTGAGCCTAGGGTCTTATTTATAGAGCACCCAAACCCTAAGCCTTTGAGTTCCCTCCAAAAGTTTGTTGAAAGACTTCTAGAAAGAGTTTGTTAGGCTTAGCTTAGGGTTTAAGAAGAAGGTTCTAGAATACAAAGCTTAGTTTAGTGTAGAAACAAGGGTTTGCTGATCTGGCAGAAGTATCTGGAATCTTCTGGAACTTGGAGTACATTTCTGAACTGTAGCCACTGATATAGGAGTTTTGGTGCAAATTTGGGAAGCTGAATCCTTGGACCCACCGCGGATCTGCGGCGCAAGCAGACTCCTGCCGCGGATCCACGGCTCTTTGTGGGGCTTGGGCCTTGGGATTTCTGGTGTGGTCTTTGAATGCCAATTGGAGCTTTATCTGATATGTTGAATTGTGTTTTGCCTTTTGAATTGCTACCAGAACTGAAACCATTGAGTTGGCGTAATGTTTTGATCAGCGCCATGTAAATTTTGGCTTTACTTCTGGATTTTCCTGCACAGATCTTAAAACAAGTGTTGCGCAAATGTAGAGATGATGCGATGCCATGAAATGCGGTCAATTTCCTTTATAGTGTTGGTTTTAGAGTCTAATACATGCAATCTGATATTTTGCGACTGTTTTGCTAATATGTGAAATATGAATACCGTATACTTCTAAATGAGTGCAAATGATGAGGAAATTGCCGGCTAAAATATACAATGTTTTCGACTAATCAAATACCCCCAAACTTAATTTCGATCGTCTCGAGTGAACTGTTTTTTAAAAAGAGAAAGAGAAAATAAAGAAAGAGAAAAACTAACTAGCACACTTTCGTAGGCAACACGATTGCACTGAGCACGTGCAACAAGCCTTTAAACCTCTAGGTGTCCCTAGTAGGAGGAGTGTTGTCTCCTGAGGGTTTTCAGCGGATTGCACCCATAAAATCCAATAATAAAAGGAAGATCATGAATATTACATTTAAAGACAAGAATTATAAAAGAAAGACTTTGAAAATTAGGGTTTCCAACTAAGCTAGCTTTTCGGTTGTCATGAGCCCTATCTTAATGGTCATGAAAAGATGTCAGAAATCACGTCCTCCCTCAATAAAACATCGTCTTATTTTTCATTCCTATTTTTCTTCCAAACATCGATCATATCACCCTGCGTGTGTGTAAAGGACATCCCTACACCCGGAGAACTCAATTCAAGCTATCATACTCTTGCCCATCAGCCTCAGTACTTTTTAATTAATGAATATTTAGATGAGACTGCTCACACACTTTCATGCGACCGTTAATACTTCTTGAGGTACTAACCGACCGATTACTCCTGTGCTTGCTTACTTGGTGTATTTTCCTCGTCTTGCACCACCTCAGGCATAGCAGTGACTCCCAGACCAGTTGGCCTTAGGGCACTAGGTGAAGAGGCACCCTCGCTATATATTTTTTTATTGCCCTTGGTGATAACAAAACCAGTGTCCATTTTTCACACCACTTTATATTTTCTTCATTCATTTTTTTTAATTTTCTTCATACTTTTGGCTTTAAGACAAGAGCATTTCAAGGTATCCTCTACTATCCCAGGCTTTAAGATGTGTGTAAGTGCGAATAGCAGGGTATCAACGTTCAAAATGTTTGGCTTCCAGAATAGAAACTATTTTTCAGACTTATTTTTATCCTCAGATTAGTGACGTCCTTTATCTTACTAACCCTTGGGACAATGGCTCATAACTACTTATTACTAGTTCGTATAAGAAAACTTCTAATTTTCTTGGTTTTCTTAAATTTTTCTAATCTCATGGATGTAATTTTTCACTATCTAAACTTTTATTATCTTATTTATGTACAAATTTTTTTTTTATCTTTTGAAATTTTTTTAAATTTTTATAGGTTTTCGAAAATGTTTTGTGCTTATGCAAATGATATGCAAATGATGCGAAAATAAGCACAAACCTCCCCCAAACTTGTTTTCAACAGTGTCCTCACTGTTTCCATCTGCTAAATCTTGAAAAACTTGTAAGCTTGGGAGGAGTTTATTAGTGGGGGCAAAATATTTAAGTGAAGAACCTCCCCCAAACTTATTTTTGGCTCATTATTTTGTAAATTTTTTTTTCTTTTCAAGAGCCCGATTATATACCCCCCCAAACTTGAGTTAAACAATGTTAAGTTTTGAAAATCACATGAGGGGGTCAAAAATTAGTGGTCGATGCCAAGCTTTGCAAAGACCGAAAGTTAACACCAACCATTCAAAATTTTTATCAATGCAGTGCTCGGGTTGGTGGAAGAAGAAGTGGGGAAAGGGTAAGTGGTGGAATAGAATGTGTGTGCGTCTCGTATTGGAGAGACGATGCAGTGAATGTGATGGATTACTCGCATTCTTCTTACAAGTCAGAAGAAGGGGTGGAGGTTCAATTTCATTGATTTGGAGATGATTCATCTCAACACCCGTGTCATTTAAAAATGCGAGTTCATCAGCGAAGATCTCCTCAAAAGTTTCATCAATACCCCGGTGAATAATGTCATCACAAAGTGCGGGGTGATATTCAGACTCTAAAAGCATTTCATAATCAGTGTTAGTTGTTGACCCGGACATCTCGGTGGAAGAGTCCGTATGTGTATGATACATAGTTGGGTCAAACAATAACGTATGAAAAGAGTCAAGATCGATATCAAGAGGATCATCAAATTCGCTGCTGTCGACATCCATTAAGTCAACAGAACAGACCTGAGCAGTAGGTTCGGAGGGTATACTTCCCAATTTGTAAATGTTCAGCTCAATTGACCTATTCCCGAAAGATAGGGTCATAGAACCGTTACGCCAGTTGATAATAGCATTGGAAGTGGCCAAAAAGGGGCGACCTAAAATCACCGGAATTTGGTTCCGTGGGTTCACTACAGGCTGTGTATCAATTACAATAAAGTCCACAGGGAAGATAAATTCCCCGATTTTTATTAACATATCCTCCAGTTCACCCTTAGGTTTGGTGATAGATCGGTCAGCCATTTGGAGAGTGCAATGGGTTGGTTTCAACTCTCCGATACCTAGTTGCTCATAAACTGAGTATGGAAGCAAGTTAACACTAGCGCCAAGGTCTAGTAGAGCACGGTTAATGTGTTTTTCCCCAATAGAAACGGAAATAGTAGGATATCCAGGATCCTTATGTTTCCTCGGTAATTGTTGGGGGAAAGCCGTGTTTACAGTCTTTGCCATGAAAATCTTCTTGGGCACTTGAGTCTTCCTCTTCCTAGTGCACAAGTTCTTAAGAGTTTTCGCATAGGACAGAACTTGTTGGATGGCATCTAGGAGAGGGATGTTGATGTTAACTTGCTTAAAAATGTCCATAATCTTCTCCATATGTGGACTCGATGTGTTAGCCCTTAACCGATTAGGATAAGGTGCTTTAGCAATAAGCGCTGGGTCCATCATAGGAGAAGGAAGTGGGTGTGGAACCGATCCCAGAATAGAAGTGGGGATCGTCCGTGGAGGGGTAAAAGAGGTGGGCTGAAGTGGCGAGCTTTTTGGGAAACGAAGAATAGGCTCGGAAGAAAATGGTGGGGTAGAAGAACTGGGGTCAGAATTAAAAGTGTGTGTGTGAGGAAAGGTCTTAGCCGGGGTATCATTGATTGATTTATCAGTATCATCAAACTCTTCCCCAAGGTTATTGTCAAGCACTCTTCCAGATCTCAACGTGATTGCATCCACATGATGTGAATAGCCAGGATTGGGTAAAGGTTGAGCTGGAAGTTTCCCTTTTTCTCTTGCACGCATTTCGGCTTTTAGTTGTGCAATTTGTTCTTCCATTGATTTGATGTTCTCATTTTGAGAGACAATGATCTTCATCACATTCTCGACGGAAGATTGCAAACTTGCCGTCCCTTGGATGGATTGTTTCATGAAAGTATCCAAGGTTTGTGCTAGTGCAGAGGTATTATCTGTACCGGTCAATTGCAAAGGACTAGACGGTGCAAAAGTGTTGGCCGGATTTTGAAAGTTTTGTGCTTGGAAGGGGTGCTGACTCAATTGAAGTGGTGGCTATTGTGGTGGAGGGACCCTTTGGAAATGATTCGTGTTTGGAACCGTGTTTTGAGATTGGGATTGGTTCCAAGCAAAGTTAGGGTGATTCCTCCAACCCTGATCATATGTGGAGGAAGATGGATCATTTCTAGGTCTTTGAAATGCGGCATTGGTATGCTCATGACCTTGAAACGGACATTCTTCCGTCAAGTGAGACGGATCAGAACAGCAACCACATACAGTTTTGGAGAGTGACATTTGACTTAGGGCGGTAGCTAAAAATTTGTTTTCCATATTCTTGAGTTTCTTATTGATAGCTGCAATGTCAGCTCTAACTCCTATGGAAATATCATTGCCATCCCTAGATGATTGACTCACACCCTCCCACTGTAAAGATTTTTCAGCGAAATTTTCTAGGAATTCCCAGGCTTCCCCATCATCCTTAGTCATAAAGTTGCCTTGACACATGGATTCAAGGGTCTGTCTTGTGTTAGGATTAATGCCCTCATAAATGATTCGGCACAGTTCCCATCTCGGGATGCCGTGATGTGGACATTGGACTAACAGATCCTTGAAACGTTCAAGACATTTTGAAAATGTTTCATTTGGAAGCTGGGTGAATTGATAGATTTCGCTACGGACTCGAGCTGTCTTTTGGTGTGGGTAGAATTTCTTAAGGAATGCTTTAACGAATTCGTCCCAATTTGAAATGGAATGTGCGGTAGTGTTTTATAGCCACTTCTCGGCTAAATCGCACAAGGTAAATGGGAGAAGACGAAGACGTAAAGTATCCGCAGAAAGCTGTGAAGTACCCATCATTGCGCATACATTTTCAAATTTCGTGATAAACACGTATGCGTCTTCAGACTCGAGACCGTGAAATTTTGGTAGAAGGTTGATGTATTGGGGTTTTATTTGAAAATTTTCCTCGTTGGCTGGTGGAATGGAAAGACAAGTGGAAAGTGGACCTCGTGTAGGATAGCACCTCTCTTGAAAAGAGATGCGAGGTGGATTCTGCGCACCAACGGACGGCGGCAGATTAGTGGAAAAGAAATTCGATGGAGGTGGATCCATCGATGTGGGTGTGGTGGTGGGTAAAAGAAAGGGTAAATGTAGAAATACCGACTTTTGGGTCGATAAGGGAAACGCGGACTAACGGGCACTAGAATCCCGTGTCCAGCCTATCTTGCACTAAAAAGGGTTAGTACAAGTGGCAGCGTGAATTTATAATTAGGGGAATGATATGAATGCGGTGTTTGTTTTTAAAATTGGACGGATTTTTGAAAATATGATGCAACACACAAAACCCTAATTCTATTGGTCACCTAGGTCAAACTCTAGACCGCTCCTAACTGCCAAAAGACAAGTTGCAGGATAAATCCTCCACTGCCTCTTTGTCCCCCTGCGGCCAGGTAAGTGCCAGGTAAGTGGGAAGGTACTCCACTACGTAAGTAGTGGGCCTAATTAATAACCACCAGCCTTCGACACACTTTCCTAGACACCACAAGAAAACGCGGATAAGCAATGAATTACCCACGGCCTTCTCTTGTCCTAAGTGAGCGCGACGGTCCTTAGAGTCATCTCTAGATATTTTTTAATTAATGAGGGTAAATGCGGATGCAAGTTTTGCGATTTTCGGGGCTTAGGAAGGGTAATGAACTCCCCACCTAATCTGGATTTGGTCTTTGCCCTTAATGTCCGTATTAATTATGCAAACAACCAAGAATCAAAACACGCATAAATTTTATTTTGCTTTTGCGGCGCAGCGATTATTTGCAAAGAAACCTGCACAAAATGTTAATTGGAGCAGAGGAGGAGGAAGATAAGAAAGTTAGGATTTACCTGAGAAAATTTGAAGCAGTGACCAAGTTAAACAGCGGCGGATCCGCCGCGGATGTCCTCTTATGCCGCGGAATCGCGGTTCCTTCAGAGGATCACTGCACAGAATTTTGTGCACAGTCTCCTGTTCAACTCAAGAGCTCTCTGGACTTCTCTGAAAATTTTTATCCAGGCTCCAATGATTCCAGATTCCCTCGCAATCAAATCACAAAACACGTATTAGGGTTTGTGCGAGTTTAGATCTAAAAATTACAACGGAATAAATTTTTCAACTCAAATTTCAAAATACGAACAATTAGCGCACTATCCCCGGCAACGGCGCCATTTGATTGAATGTTTCTTTGTGTGTCATTTTAGAAAATGAATAGAATCACAATCAAAGAATTATATTTGACCGCAATCAATTACGGTGTCGATTGTAGATCGTAAGCGAGTGCGGATCGTCCACAGGGATTGTGCGATTCGTTTTTATATTTGATTTGTTTGAATTGAAAAGTTAATAGAAAAGAAAAGAAAACATGATTCAAGAATTTATCGATTGATTCAGGTGTCACGAGTTTAATCAAGAATCAAGAACTGATAAACAATTGAGAATCGTGTTTTGATGATATTTCCAACCAAAATGTCAAGAATCTAAAAGAGGCTCGTAGGAATCGATCGGATCTATAGACGTGAAGTAATCTAAAGATTTCGTGTTCTTGTCCTTCGAAGGATTGATACTAGATCGATGATGATCGACGAGAGTTAGGGCTTCTTCGTGAAACTAGGGTTTCATCATTTCACCCTTGTTCTTTTGTCGATATCATTCACATTCTAGCCTCTAGCAATTTCAAGAAACGATCGTAACTCCCCAATTTCGAGCGATATCATTCAAGAAAGCATCGTAACGAAATGGATTGTCGGTTCTTGAACTTGCTAGGGTTTACAAAACTTGTAGGCATCAAGAATCATTTTAAGATATATTACATCATCATTCTATTGATCGTCTCGGCTCCTTTACGAGCTGAGTTTTACTCAAACATCAAAACAAGAACAACAATTACAAATTGAGATCTAATCATGATGCAAGAATTAAAAGAAAACAAGATAAAAGAATTTCACCTTTTATTTATATCAACAATTTGATTACAGTCGCTCAAGAACTACAAGAGGAAGAATGAAATTGTCGATTTGGCGTCGCTCGGTTCCGTGAGTCGCGGATCGTTTCGACCACTTGCTCTGTTGAAGATCGGCTCGGCTCATAAAAGGTTGCAAGGCTTCTTGCTTGATGGGTACTCAGGATCTTGGCTTTTGGAGTAGGAATTAGGGTTAGGGTTTCACACAAGTCCTCTCACTAGACTTGTGGAAGAAGAAGATGAAGAGAGAGATAGAATGGCTCTCAAATGAACAAATGGATTGATTTTTCCAAGCTCATGAATTCTCTTTACAAGTGAGCCTAGGGTCTTATTTATAGAGCACCCAAACCCTAAGCCTTTGAGTTCCCTCCAAAAGTTTGTTGAAAGACTTCTAGAAAGAGTTTGTTAGGCTTAGCTTAGGGTTTAAGCTAGGGTTTAAGAAGAAGGTTCTAGAATACAAAGCTTAGTTTAGTGTAGAAACAAGGGTTTGCTGATCTGGCAGAAGTATCTGGAATCTTCTGGAACTTGGAGTACATTTCTGAACTGTAGCCACTGATATAGGAGTTTTGGTGCAAATTTGGGAAGCTGAATCCTTGGACCCACCGCGGATCTGCGGCGCAAGCATACTCCTGCCGCGGATCCGCGGCTCTTTGTGGGGCTTGGGCCTTGGGCTTTCTGGTGTGGTCTTGGAATGCCAATTGGAGCTTTATCTGATATGTTGAATTGTGTTTTGCCTTTTGGATTGCTTCCAGAACTGAAACCATTGAGTTGGCGTAATGTTTTGATCAGCGCCATGTAAATTTTGGCTTTACTTCTGAATTTTCCTGCACAGATCTTAAAACAAGTGTTGCGCAAATGTAGAGATGATGCGATGCCATGAAATGCGGTCAATTTCTTTTATAGTGTTGGTTTTAGAGTCTAATACATGCAATCTGATATTTTGCGACTGTTTTGCTAATATGTGAAATATGAATACCGTACACTTCTAAATGAGTGCAAATGATGAGGAAATTGCCAGCTAAAATATACAATATTTTCGACTAATCAAGTATTTTGCAGATAAACCCTCATATGTTCTATAATTACGATAAACACCCTTAAGTACTTAACATAACTAAGGAAAACGTTCCATCAAATGTGCAATATTTTTGACTGAACAACGCACATGCAACAAGTGCGCAATTGATAGGTGCGCAGATGCACGTGCAATGCACGGGTGAAATGCGCACTTATTCGACAACAAGTGCAAATGCGAGAATCTTTTTACCGTCGAAAGCAGAGACGAACTGGGTTTGAACGTCTTGCCTGAATTTGGGTGCAGATACTATTTGGACATATCTATTCACCTATCCGAAGATACCAAGTTGATTTATGGCATCGTATATCGGAGGTTTGGAAAGATGCAGTCGATGTAGCAGACTTTATCAGATTCCCTCTAATATGTGAGGAGTTTTTGATTGTGAGGACGGTCTTCCCGGCAGCCGTAAGCTCCTGCTGTTAATTATATTATCGCATTGCGATAACCACTTTCTTCTGCTCCAATGGGTCACTTTTTGTTGTGTGTTATTTTTGTTTATGAAGGTTGGATAGTATACGGAGACTATTTTATGTCGTCGCCCATAGAGCGCGGATTAGTCAAAATCCGTATATATATGAATTTGGGTTTGATCTTAGGACGCAGATCTCGTATGAACGACGTCCACCAGTTCGTAATATATTACGTAAGGATCGATAATCATTTTCGAGACTAAGATCAACTCAGGAGTATGTAGTTAAGGCTCGTTAATCCTGTTTTGGATTAAGATTAACTCAACAAGTATGGATTAAGGATCTTTAGTCATTTTTGAGACTATGATCACTTGGGTCTCTTGATATTTTTATCAACAGAAACTTCATTATTTAATTAAACTTTGTTTAAGTGATTAAACGATGTTTTATGGTATAAATGCGCAGGTATATGTGACGCGCATGCCGTTATGTTTCGTTTTGAAAAGGCGCGTACGTGTGTTGCACGTGATTACACACTGTTTGTTCCCCTCCGAAAGACGGCCAAGACGTGGACGGTCTTGCCTGAAATTCGGGGCATATGCTAATTGGTGCTATCCGTCTACTTCTCCGAAGATGCCAAGTTGATTTATGGCACCGTGTATCGAAGGTTTAAACAGATGCGTGCGATGTAGCAGACTTCGTCAGATTCCCCCTCGCTTGAGGGGTTTTTGATTGTGGGGACGCTCTTCCCTGCAGGCGCAAGCCCCTGCAGTTAATTACGCTACCGCATTGCGGTAACAACTTTCTCCTTCTCCAGATGATCACTTCGTGTCGTGTGTGTTTGTTTCTTGTTCGGTTGCCCATGGATTGTATATGGAGACTGAGTTATGTCGTCGCCCGTAGGGCGTGGACTAGTCCAAATCCGTATCTTTCTTAGATTTGGGTTTGGGGGTTGTGTTTAAGGATACGTTAGCCTCATTTGAGACTAAGATCAACTTAAACGTTTGTTAAGGATACGTTAGTCTAGCTTTCAGACTAAGATCAACTTAACGGGATCGTTTAGATCCAACAAGAGAGCAATTGGGGGAAAGGGCTCTATTGTTTAGTTTAATGACATTACGGTCGATAGGTAGTTTAAGGACATTGCGGTCCAATGTTTGTTTTAAGACGTTGCGGTCAAGGTTAAGGACATCATAGTCCATGGATTTAAGGACTCCACAATCCAGCGTTAGTTTTAAGACATTACGGTCAAGGTTAAGGACGTCATAGTCCGTTGTTAGTTTTAAGACGTTCCGGTCAAGGTTAAGGACGTCATAGTCCGAGGGTTTAAGGACTCCACAGTCCGACGTTAGTTTTAATACATCACGGTCAAGGTTAAGGACGTCATAGTCCGTTGTTAGTTTTAAGACGTTCCGGTCAAGGTTAAGGACGTCATAGTCCGAGGGATTAAGGACTCCACAGTCCGGCGTTAGTTTTAAGACATCACGGTCAAGGTTAAGGACGTCATAGTCCGTTGTTAGTTTTAAGACGTTTCGGTCAAGGTTAAGGACGTCATAGTCCGAGGGTTTAAGGACTCCACAGTCCGGCGTTAGTTTTAAGACATCACGGTCAAGGTTAAGGACGTCATAGTCCGTTGTTAGTTTTAAGACGTTCCGGTCAAGGTTAAGGACGTCATAGTCCGAGGGTTTAAGGACTCCACAGTCCGGCGTTAGTTTTAAGATATCACGGTCAAGGTTAAGGACGTCATAGTCCGTTGTTAGTTTTAAGACGTTCCGGTCAAGGTTAAGGACGTCAAAGTCCGAGGGCTTAAGGACTCCACAGTCCGGCGTTAGTTTTAAGACATCACGGTCAAGGTGAAGGACCTCATAGTCCATGAATTTAAGGACCCCACAGTCCGTATCAATGTGTGGTCATCGGGACCCGTCACCTCTTTGAAGACGTTGAGGAATTACAACGCCAAGTATCAAAGGAGTGAAGAGATGTACCCTTGAACCTAGGTAGATTAAATAGTCTTTGGCCCAATTTGGAACCAAGTCCAATTAATTATATTATGAGCCCATTAGCCCAGTTAAGTTTGAATTGAGGACTTATGGCCATCTTGGGCTAAGTCCAATCATGTTTAGAATATTGGCCCTCTTTTGGTTCAGTGAAGGAGAGGCCTTGCCTCTAAAACTTAGCCAATTGGGCTAAAGCTAGTGTTAAACACTAGAGACCACCAGTGTTGAACACTGGGAATAAGATTAGCAAGTCAGTGTTAAACACTAAAAGATAATCAGTGTTAAACACTGGGAACAGAGTTTTCGAATTAGTGTTAAACATAAAGCAAAATAGAGTTTTCCAAATCAGTGTTAAATACTAAGAAAATCAGTGTTAAACACTGCAAATAGAGTTTTCCAATTAGTGTTAAACACTAAGAAAATCAGTGTTAAACACTGGGGACAAAGTCTTCAGATTAGTGTTAAACACTAAGGAGAGAGGGGTCACGTGTGGACACGTGAGAGCGCCCTAATTCCCCTTATTTTATTCAGCGGATCAGTGTTTAACACTTTAATTCTGACGGCCATCACGTGTGAGCACGTTTTGGAAGCCCATGCACTATCCGTTATAATGCTCACTAGGGGTCACGTGGTGACACGTGAGGGCGCCCTAGAGCTCTTTTCTATTCCTTTTGCCTTTTTCTTTGTGTGCTTCAGAGGCCACGTGCGGCACGTGAAGCATTGCCTCAAAGTTCTTTTCTATGGGTCTTTGCAGGAGTCACGTGGTAACACGTGAGGTGATGCTTCAAAGTTCTATTCTGTGGATCTTTGCAGGGATCACGTAGTAGCACGTGACTCTGACTCTTTGCATATTTCAAAGATCTGTTCATATTTTAAGAATTAAATTCTTCATAGGGTTAAACCCTAGCAATAAACTTTAAAGGAATTAAATTCCTACTTTTTTTTGAAGAATTATATTCTTAGATAGGGTTAAACCCTAATTTCTTTTCTGTAAAGAATGAGATTCTGGTATAGGGTGGAACCCTAATTCTTTTTTTTTTTCTTTATGGGAATTAAATTCCTGTGAGTTTGAGAGAATTAAGTTCTCAATTAGGGTTAAACCCTAGTTCTGTCCATTCTGAAGGAATTAAATTCCTAGGGTTAAACCCTAATTTTATCTCAAAGGAATTAAATTCCTGTAATTCTGTGAGAATTAAATTCTCAAAACTCAATTCCTCCTCTATGTTTTAGATCTGCATGGCAGGATCTCAACCCAATGAGAATTAAATTCTCAATTTATGGGGAGATGTGCATTTTGCAGATCTTCAACCAGAGAAAGAACTAAGTTTTTTTTTATATATAAAAGTTAAACTCTTTTGAGAATTAAATTCTCTTTGAAGCCTCCCTTTTCTTTTCTTACCTAGGGTTTTTCTTTTGCAGAGAATCAAATTCCTCCTTCTGAATTTTCAATATTCTAAAGCTCTATATCTCTCCCTCTGTATATATCTCCTGGTCCCCTTAAACTCTCTCCTTTGGCTCCTATTTATAGGAGAAGGAAAAGAATCAATCAGTTTTAGTGAATTTTTCATTGAAAGATTTGACTTTTTTATTGAGAGATTTGATTTATGTTTATCATTAATCTGGGCCTTTAGATTATTAGGTGAATTTTATTCACCATTGGATTTTAAATCCAAAGATATTTCTTTGTTATTTCGGTGAGATTTAAGGGGAAATCTTTCCAAGTCCAAGATTTTTCTATAAATTGGTGATACTTAATCACCTTTAGATTTTTAATCCAACGGTTTCAGATAATCCTTTTTGATTTTGGAAAGATTTGAAAGATCTTCCCTCAGAATTTAATTCTGTCAATGAATAAGCCTTTTAAAGCCGGTCACGTGTGGCCACGTGATCCCTGGTCACGTGTAGGCACGTAACCCCTGGAATGGTCTTCTCTTCTTCTGCGCTCTTTTTCCTTGCCGCTGCTTAACCATCATGTGCCGACACGTGACCACTGGTCACGTGTGAGTACGTGATGCCTCTTCTGATGCTTCTTCTTGACTTTTAATTAGAGAACAAATATGCTCTGTGCCGCTGCTTAACCATCACGTGCCAACACGCGACCACTGGTCACGTGTGAGCATGTGATGCCTCTTCTGAATCTTTTCCTGATTTTTAATCAGGGAACAAATGCCCCCACAGCGTTGTTCTCACGTGCCTGCACGTGAGTGCAACGCTGTCACTTTTGTGACCGTCGGATCTGTCTTGGGAGTAGGGTAGATGAAACGTTTTCCATCCCATCCTATAAATGCCCATGTCCTTTCAGAAGAGCCTCCACTTTTGGTCATCTTCTTCCTTTGAGAACTTTTCTCTTGAGAATTTAATTCTCGTTCCTCAGAGCTTAGTTCTCTGCTTCAAACTTTTCAGAGTTTAACTCTGTTTGAGAGACCCTCTCTTCAGGTAATGATCTTCGAACGATTGAGGAACCCTTATGTATACTTTTTCCAAAAAACTCTCTGGATTTTAAATCCACACCAAGGGTTTCACCCCTTTTAACATGAACCCATTTTCTTTAAGTTCATCAACAAAAAATAGAAAACCACTTAATCTTCGAACAGTAGATCTCTTAGGGTTCATATGATCTTTAGGGAGATGATGAGATCCGTTGCCTTTTCCAAGGAATTTAATTCCGTTTAAAGAAAATGTTTCTGGGAATTTAATTCCCCATTCTCTTAATAAGGAATTTAATTCCTATGAAGAACTCAGTTCTTCCCATGGAGGCTTCTTAGGGTTTTCTTGCCCTGGGTTGTCCTTCTGTAGAAGAAGCTTGCAATGATGTCTTTTGTGGGAATTTAATTCCCTTGATCCTGTTTGATTTGTTGTAGAGTCCAAAGCGGATTTCTTTTAGGGGAGTGTGTAGGGTTATTTGAAGTCCCCTGTTTATTTAATGAGAATGTTCCCTTTGTCTCATTATGATTGCTTGGCCTCATTATTAACGAGCCGTCAACCTGATTCTATGGGGCCCATGTGTTTTGTAGCCAGTGGTCCCATAAAAAGAGTCTGCTGTCGCTTTCTTCAACTGTCTTCATATATATAGTTATGCTCATATATATATATAAATATATATATTACTGGCTTCGCTTCTGACAGTTTTCTTTTATTTGATTTTAGGTGCGATGGCTTCTGTTCCGTGTTTTCCCTTCACCCGCTCGGAGGCCGCTTTTCCTCAATCACCATCCGACGAGGTAGCGATGGCGATGATCCGGGATCATGACCCGAACTGCACTAGCTTACTTCTATGGGGAACTTGGTACAACCATGTTATCCGAGGTCGCCGGAGTTTCCTCTGTGAAGTGCCGACAGAGCCCACTTTCCCGTTCTTGCCGATGGACCCTCTGAGGACGGTTTTTGCTGTGGAGATGCCAAATTGGACTCCAACGGGACGGCTCGAGCCTTCAACAACCGGTATCCCGAACCATCCGATCCCCACTATAGATATCCTGGGACGACGCATTTGCCAGGGTGAGGCCCACCCATGGGGACAGATTTATAAGATAGGGCTCACTCCTCGACACCCCACGGGCTACCTCCTCTGGGCTCGCTATATCCTTGCTACCCATCGTTCGCGGCTGCAGAAGGTCGGGCTTTACCAGGAAATATATGCGTCGCTCTTCCATTATCAATCCCCGCATGTCAGGTGGGTTAAGGCGTTCTTGAATCAATGGAATCTCCCCACCAACACTTTTCTTCTGGGGGACAGAGAGGTTTCGATCTCTTTGGGGGAATTTTATGAGATCTTGGGGTTGCCAGTTCAAGGGACACTTTATGAGGAGTTGCTTCCTTCTGATGAATACGTCTTTGAACCCGAGCCTGCACCGCTTGACGGCTTGTCTGCTGAGAATGCCGTCCGCCACAAGCGTCCCAGCTTGATCAAGGTTCTAGGTATCTTTGACCGATTGTTCACCGAATCTGAGGAGCAGGGCGTTACTTTTAAGAGCTTCATTTCCTGTTTCCTTCATGAGGGCTTCTTGTCGAAGACAGCTCCGAAGTTCGCAAATACCAAAGACCCCTTTGGGTTTGGTCCGAAGAAGCTGCCGACCAATGAATCGGATTTACCGCAGTACTACATCCCCATAATGTCGCCAATGTCTTTCGAATCCATTGCAGCTCCCAGCATGGATGAGGAGACGTTCTTCGCTGGGTTTATCAGTGTCTGGCTCAGCTGGTTTGTCATCCCTATGCATCGCCGCTTTAAAAGAGTTTCGGTCATCTATCCGGCTCACCATATAGCTGAGGGAATGCGGCTGGCCATTGGCATCCCGGCATTGGCGCATCTCTATTACGGGTTGGGCGCTGCAGCTAATACCTCCACCCTTGGCGTAGATGTGGTAAATTTTTCGCTTCACTACTTTACGTCTTGGATCGAAATGCACATCTTGGGTGCTTTCGCTATGCATCAAAGGCCCGCATTCTACGACGCCTATACCTTCCCGCGGCTTATGCGATTGGTGGATGCTTCTGCCGCTGACCCGACCCAATTCGGGGCTATTCGGGCGTTGATTTCTCCTTATGCTACTGCTGGCGGGTTGGTATTTAATGATCGGGTCTTATCTTCTTCCGCGGGTTCAGCCCAGCCGCTTTGGGACCGGTCAATAGATAACGCGCCCTCTTTGAAGCCCCGGGAGGCCGCGCGCTTATACGCAATCAAACCTGGTTACCTAGTTTTCCGTCAGGATAGCGCGACCCTTTTCATGCGGTACAATCCGCATCGCTTTGCCCGGCAGCTTGGCTACGATCAGGGCGTCCCGTTTGAGGCTTTCATAGTCGCGTCGGTTCCTTCGCTCGAGGCCGTTCGAGATGCCGCCCATCATTTTGTGATGCTGAACACCGGTTCCCAGTTCATGATCCCCGATGCTGATTACATGCCCCGATGCGTGGGGTCGTTCACGGGCTGGTATCTCCATCGGGTCAACCCGATTATTATTGAGGAAAGAAGGGTACTTCTTGGCCACGGTGCCCCTACTCAGGTTCTAGCCACAGGAGCTACGCTGGGACTGCGCGCCCCGGTCCGCTTTCCTCTGAGGGATACCGGCACCGTGCTTATTCCGGGAGAGTCGGGGGTGGATCTTACCTCAACAGCTGGTATGCCCCTGGGTACTCGGTCGCGGGGTAAACGGGCTCCGGTAACAGCGCCACCACCCGAGGCAGCACCGCCCCCCTTGGCATCGACAATGGCGATGTCATCCTTGGTTGTGGCTCCAAGCGAGGGTAATAGGGATGAGGGTGTTGAAGGTGACGTGGGCCGTCGCCGCACCAAGGCTCCACGGGGAAAGAAACGGTCGTCTTCGGTGACCGGTTTTGGATCTAAGAGGCGGAGGAGGGTGGCCACCAACTTGCTCGACTCTTTCGTAGAGTCTGAGCCCATTCTTGAGGATGAACCGTTAGCCTTGCAGGAATCAGATGCTGGCCTTCTTTTCCCGGGTTCGGCTGCCGAGGAAGCCGCACAGTTGGCTGAGGCCATACGGCGTTCTAAAGATGAGTCTCCGAACGCAAGGGTTCCCAAGAAAGCTTATCCTGCTGTAATCTTCTATGAAGACCCCTCATGGATCCGGCGGTGGTTTATTGGCCCTTAGGAGGAGTGGGGAGAAAGGGCCCTGAAGCAGGCCGCTTCGGAGGATGCTGTGGACGCGCTCTCCTTATGGACCGGCGGCCACGAGTCCACCCTCGAACCCCGGCGAGAACGCCTCCTTGAGAAGGAGCATCGGCTTGAAGAAGCCACATTGAGGGCTTCCCTGCGCATTGGCATGTTTTTATACTTCTTTGCAGTTTTTCAGATTGTTTATGCCCGAATATATGTATTCTTATTCTTGTGTGGATTGTGCAGAGTCCTCGGCGATGGGGGAGGTCCCCACGGGCTTGTTGAAGCTAAATCCTGTTGACATTCCCGATGCAGCCTTACTCGATGTGGAGGGGGCTGACGAGGCTGTTCCTCTTGCCATAGAGCCTCCAGTGGCGGTTCCTGATCACGGAGCACTTGCTCCTTTGGTAAATGCTCCTTTGGGGGTTTCCGTCCCAACGACTCTTCCTGCAGGCGGCCCAGGGGCAGGAGGAGAAGCAGTCGGGACTACCCTCCCTTTGCTGGAGCCGGAGATCACGGCGGAGGCCGTTGAAGCTGCCATCCCCCCAACTCAGAATGGGAGGAGTGTTGAAGGTAACCTTCTTCATTTTAAATTAGCAATCCTTCTGTTTTCTGAACTCTTTTGTTTTCCCAGAATTGCGCGGGCTGGCGGCCTCTATCGCTGATTTGTCTCCCCGGCAATCGTTTCAACGTCTATTGGAGATGGCAGCTCCGCAGGCGATCTCCCCTCAGCGCATCGTCCTTTCCTCTGGGCATGGTTAGCGTCGTTCTCCATTTTCTATTATAGCATTGTTGCTATTTTGCGAAATGACATTGATGTCTCTTACAATTTTGGAGGCCGATGACGAGGTCGAGGTCGTTGAAGAGCCAGGGGAACCTTCAGCTCCTACTTGCATGACCGTAGGTAAGCGACATTTCAATATAGTCCCACTTGTTCTTTTTCTTAAGAGTTTTATTGACGTTTTTCAAATCCGAACAGCCCTGCCAGCCCCCATAGCGCTGGAATCGCGTATCGCTATGCCGCCCGGTCCCTTTGCTTTGCGAGCTTCAGAATGCTTGGACCAATTAAGCCTTGTCTCCTTATCATCTTTGATCGAGGAGCTCTGTGCTGGCAGCGCAACCACAGCTGAAGCATTTGCTGCTGAGGCTAACGGTTCTCTTCCTTTTCTTGCCACTTACCATAGTGAAGGGGTGGTGCGAGTCTGGGTGGAGTTCTATCGGCAGGTGAAGGCTTGCTTGCACGCCCTTGAGTGTTCCCGCCTTTCCTCGGAGGTCGTGGCTGCAAAGGCGGACTTGCGGGGGCTGATAGCGCGGTGCGAGACAAACATGTCATCTTGCGAGAAGAGGCTTGGCCGCAAATTCTCGGAAAGGGAGCTGGCCTCTAAGGCATTGAGCGAGCTTCAAACCAGCCTAACAGCCAAAGTCAATAAAGCGTATGAACTCTGGTGAGCGCTTCAAGAGTCTATCAAAGAGGTGGTGGCTCTTGATAAAGCTGCCGTGTTCACTCACGAAAGGGTCGAGGCTCACAAGGCTACTGAGAAAGATCTCGAAGGCCGGCTTGCCTCGTATCAGGCCCAGCAGGCTCAGGCGGAGGCCTGTCTTCGGACGATCCTGAATCATGAAGCTGTGGCCCAGCAAAAACAGGATGAGCTAGCAACATTGCTAAATCGCCCGCCGGCTTGAAAACTTGTATCTTTTCCTTTCTTTTTGTACATACTCCTGAACGAGAGTATTTTCTTTTTGTTTTTTCATGAATTGTACTTTGTACCCATTTTGGTTCATGAATAAAGACATATTTTTTTTCAATGGTGTGTCCGGCTTAATTGAACTTGTTCTGTGGACAATTTATCTTGGTCTCCTTGCAGGGTAGCAATGGCTTAGGATTCAGGGTTAAGATCTGCCTCCTAATACTTTTGAGCTTTATAAGCCGTGAGGGTCTCATAAAGAGTTTTTCTCCCTACAGGTCGAGAGGATCCCATAGGTGTAAGTTCTCCTTAAGAATCGTGAGGATTCTTAAGCGGGTTTTCCCTTGGGAGTCGTAAGGATCTCGCAAGAGAGTTTTCTTCCCTACAGGTCGTGAGGACCTGCAAGTGCTGGGTGCGGTCGCCCTTATCCGTATTTCACGGGGTCAGGGGTTGCTTTGGGATGTTTTTCAAGGTACCGTGGTTTAAAGACATCGCGGTCAAGGTTAAGGACATCATAGTCCGTGGATTTAAGGACTCCACAGTCCAATGTTAGTTTTAAGACATCACGGTCAAGGTTAAGGACCTCATAGTCCGTGGATTTAAGGACTCCACAGTCCAATGTTAGTTTTAAGACATCACGGTCAAGGTTAAGGACCTCATAGTCCGTGGATTTAAGGACCCCATAGTCCGATGTTAGTTTTAAGACATCACGGTCAAGGTTAAGGACCTCATAGCCCGTGGATTTAAGGACTCCACAGTCCAATGTTAGTTTTAAGACATCACAGTCAAGGTTAAGGACCTCATAGTCCGTGGATTTAAGGACTCCACAGTCCAATGTTAGTTTTAAGA
The DNA here is from genome assembly GCA_030015575.1 of Agapanthus africanus. NCBI lineage: Eukaryota > Viridiplantae > Streptophyta > Magnoliopsida > Asparagales > Amaryllidaceae > Agapanthus > Agapanthus africanus. Next base: position 204,409,822 of record CM057341.1, on the reverse strand, counting down.
CATCACGGTCAAGGTTAAGGACCTCATAGTCCGTGGATTTAAAGACTCCACAGTCCACGAAATGTGTGGTTATTGGGACCCGTCACCTCTTTGAAGACGTTGAGGAATTACAACGATAAATATCAAAGGAGTGAAGAGATGTACCCTTGAACCAAGGTAAAACCAGTCTGGAATCATTATGGTTGATCGTTAGTTTTAAGACATTGCGGTCGAGGTTAAGGACATCATAGTCCGTGGATTTTAAGGACTCCACAGTCCGATGTTTGCTCTGGATGCTTCGCACGGGTTCACTGCCGTACTCTGCTAGGACCAGGCTCCGCTCTGGGCGTTTTCCGCGAGGTCAAAGAGTGACGTTATCCGCGTTCCACATGACCAGGAATTTTGCATTAGATGCTTCGCACGGGTTCACTACCGTGCTCAGCGAGGACTAGGCTGCGCTCTGGATGCTTCATACGGGTTCACTGCCGTGCTCTGCGAGGACCAGGATCCGCTCTTGACGTTTTCCACGGGGTCAAAGAGTGTCGTTATCCACGTTCCATGTGACCAGGAATTTTGCTCTGGATGCTTCCCATGGGTTCACTGCCGTGTTCGGCGAGGACCAGGCTCCGCTCTGGATGCTTCATACGGGTTCACTGCCGTGTTCTGCGAGGACTAGGATCTGCCCTGGACGTTTTCCACGGGGTCAAAGAGTTACGTTATCCGCGTTCCACGTGACCAGGAATTTTGCTCTGGATGCTTCCCACGGGTTCACTGCCGTGTTCGGTGAGGACCAGGCTCCGCTCTGGACGTTTTCCACGGGGTCAAAGAGTGACGTTATCCGCGTTCCATGTGACCAGGAATTTTGCTCTGGATGCTTCCCACGGGTTCACTGCCGTGTTCGGCGAGGACCAGGCTTCGCTCTGGATGCTTCATACGGGTTCACTGCCGTGTTCTGCGAGGACCAGGCTCCGCTCTGGACGTTTTTCCACGGGGTCAAAGAGTGACGTTATCCGTGTTCCACATGACCAGGAATTTTGTTGATTGTATCCGCATTTCACGGAGTTGGGATTCGACTCTCAGTGGGAGTACATCGCCGAGTCATGGAACTGGGAGTTGCCGCTGTTCCGCTTTGCTTGTTGTTGTGTCCGCTGCAACGAGACGAACGTCGAGATGATTTCTAGGCTATCTGCGACTCATCGAGATTTGGCCTCTTCTTCTGATGAAACCTGGGCGAGGAGGAGTACGATTCTTTCTTTGTTTGCGCCCCTGGATTGTATACAAGGATAGATGTAACATCACCTGTAGGGCGTAAATTTCATTTTTATTTTATTTCTTTTTCCGCGATGCTCTATCATTTCAGCTTTTATATCGCGAAGGTCGCGATTGCCCCATCATTTCGGCTATTTTTCGCGGTGCCCAATCATTTCGGCTATTTACTTTATTTTTACTCGCAGCTTTTTATTGCGAGTTGCCCAATCATTTCGGCTATTTTTCATGCATACATTTTTACTCGATGATTTTATCGCAAGTTGCCCCATCATTTCGGCTATTTCTCGCATGCATGTGTGGCTTGTTGGCTTTTCGCTGCAAGCTTGGATTTATACACCGATTTTGGCATCAGCACCGCTACAACTGGGATGTTGCCAGGAGCGAATCATCATTTGCCTCTGTCGATGTTGAACAGGGGTGGCTTAGTAAACAGGGTTAAGGGTCCTGTCGACTAAGGCTTTTGACTTCATGAGCCGTAAGGGTCTCACAGAGGTATTTCTCCCTATAAGTCGTGAGGATCTTGTAGGTGTGTCTTCTCCTTGGGAATCGTGAGGATTCCTAAGTGCATGTTCTCTTGCAAGTCGTAAGGATCTTACAAAAGGGTTTTCTCCTTATAAGTCGAGAGGACTTACAAGGGTTGTTCACCATATGAACATATCCCTAGTCACGGATGGGACTAGATTAGGGAAATGTTTATTCGCGCCCGTGGATTGTATACAAGGGTCAGTATGAGCCACTTATAGGGCATAAATTGAAGGTTGTGGGGGTTGCTTAAGCACAGGTTTAGGTCTCTGTGACTTAAGACTTTCAAATCTTATGAGCCGTGAGGGTCCCATAAGAAAGTTCTCCTTACGAGTCGTGAGGATCAAGCAAGTGTAATTTCCCCTTAGGAATCGTGAGGACTCCTAAGTGTGTTTCTCCCTTGTGAGTCGTAAGGATCTCACGCGGGTGCTTTCTCCTTACAAGGTCGTGAGGACCCTGCAAGTGTCCTTTAACGAGGTTGCGTCCTTTTGGGTTTTCACAAACACTCGCCGGTAGCCCTGCTGTTTTTACTCACGGAGCCCTTTCGGGTTTTCATCCGTGCCCATTTTTCTTATGGACATACCGTTTTCATTTTTTTCTTTTTTTTTATATCGGCTTTGAGATACTGCAATCCACCGTAGTTTATCGACATCTCGGTCAACAGCCAGTTTTAGGACATAGTGGTCCATTGTTAGTTTAAGGACGTTTCGGTCCATTATTAGTTTAAGGACGTTTCGGTCCGTCGTTAGTTTAAGGACATTTCGATCCGTCGTTGAAGAAGGCCGGTTACTACTTAGAGTTTGGGCTTAGGAAGATAGTTAGCGGACATAGTCGTCGTCATCTATCATTGACCTAGGCTTTGACCCGTTAAGCGTAGTATTTCTTCAGGAAGCGACCGTTTACTGGCCTGAAAGGTCTTTCACCGTGCATATCCATGAGTAGATACGCTCCGCCGTGTTAGACTTTGTCTATGATGTACGGGCCATCATAGTTTGGCTCGAATTTTCCCCGTTTGGCGCCATTGGGGATCATAGGTCTTTTGACCATTAGCACGAGTTCGCCTTGGCGGAACGTCCTCGGCCTGGTCAATCTTTCGTATGAGCGCGTCATCTTTGCTTTGTAAGCCTCCAGATTTTGTTGCGCTATGAGCCGGGTTTCATCAAGGGCGTCAAGCTCCTCAAGCGGAAGGTGAGCATTTTCTTCGTCCGTCAGCTCGTAGTGGACTGCCACCCGTAGAGAGGGTAGCTCTATCTCGAGGGGGAGTACTGCTTCCGTACCGAATACCAATGCGAATGGCGTTGTGTTCGTGGCCGTATTGAACGTAGTCCGATACGCCCAAAGAGCTTCTTGCAGTCACTCATGCCAGTCCTTTTTGTTTGGGGACACCGTCTTCTTCACGATCTTTGTCAAGGTTTTGCTGAAAGCCTCGGCTAGACCGTTAGCTCGCAGATTATAAACTGAGGAATATCTCCAGTCTATGTTGTGTTGCTGCGCGAAACGACTAATCTTGTGGCTTCTGTAGGCTGGACCGTTATCGGAGATGATCCGTCGCGGAGTTCCAAACCGATAAATGATGTGCGTCTTGAAGAAATGGAGAATATTCTCCGTCTTCACTTCCCTTAACGGTACTGCTTCTGCCCACTTGGAGAAGTAATCGGTGGTCGCTAGGATGAAACGATGTCCCCTGGACGATGCCGGTTCAATGGGGCCGATTACATCAGTCCCCCACATTTCGAACGACCAGATAGCCACCGTTGGATGGAATGGATTTGGATGCTGATGGATAAAGTCCCCATGGATTTGGCACGAGTGACATTGCTTCGCATACTCGAGGCAGTCCTGGATCATCGTGTGCTAATAGTATCCCATTCGTTTAATCTTCAACTTCATCTTCGGGCCTGCTTGGTGAGAACCGCAAAGTCCGTCGTGAACTTCCTGAACGACTCTTTTTGCTTCGTCAGGTCCCATACATCTGAACCACAAAGAATCAAATGACCTCTTGTACAGAGTATCGTTGACGAAGGCAAAAGATAGTTCTCACTTCATGAGCTGATGTCTTGAGTACGCATCTTCAGGCGTTCGACGAGATTTGAAGTAGTCTATAAAGACTTCTCTCCAATCTTCAACTTTCTCTTGGTCTTTTACTTGTAAGGTCGTCTGTTCAATCGCTTCCTTTTCCTCAGATGATTCCGGAGATACTTTTGCTGGGGCAAGTACCCGACGGCTTTGTACCACGATTCTTACGTCATCGAGGTTCTCATCGGCTAGCTCCTTGGCGAGCTTGGCCAACGCGTCCGCCTTGCTATTTTCTGCACGCGGTATGCTTTCCAGAATGTAATAGGGGAGTTGGGTCAACAGTCGCTGCACCCTTTCTCCTTACTTTACCAACTCTGGTTTGCACGTCTGGTAGTCGCCATTTACTTGACTGACGACCAGTTGAGAATCTTCATATATGAAGAGGTTTTCAATTCCCATGTCGATGGCGATCTCGAGGCCTGCTATTAAAGCTTCGTATTCGGCTTCATTGTTTGTCCTCGGCTCTGTTAAGGAGAAAGCAAAGCGCATTATCCCTCCTTGTGGAGTTACGAAGATGAGACCCACCCCTGATTTGATTATAGGGGTGCTTTGTTTGCGCTTCTTCACGGAAGATGCTCCATTGAAATAAAGCTCCCATCGGATATTACCACCGTCGATCGCATCAAACGCGTGTTCGTCTGGCAGCAATTCAGAGGGGAATTGGCCGATATCGGATGCTCAGCGAGGAAGTCGGCGATGGCCTGGCCTTTCACCGCCTTAAGAGGCTGATAGGTTATCGAAAACTCCATTAAGAGCAAGGCCCATTTAGCGAGTCGTCCCGTCAATATGGCTTTTGACATCAAATATTTGAGAGGGTCCGCCTTCGAAATGAGACGGACTTCATGCGCCAACGCATAGTGCCTGAGTTTCGTTATCGTGAAGATCAACGCCAGGCAGTGTTTTTCGATGGGGGAATAGTTGCCTTCTGCCCCCAGTAAGACCCGACTCAAGTAATAGAGAGCTCTTTCTTTCTCTTGGTCGTTCTCTTGTGCCCATAATGCGTCTAAGGAACCTTCAAGGGCGGTTGTATACAGAATGAGAGGTTTTCCCCTGACCAGAGTAGTTAACATGGCGGGTTCTGCAGGTACTGCTTGATCTCATCCAGTGCGCCTTGGCATTTGTGATCCCAGACGAAAGGGGTTCCCTTCTTCATCAGGTCGCTATAAGGACGGCACTTGCCTAGAAGATTGGCTATAAATCGCCGGATATACGCGAGCTTCCCTTGGAGAGACCGCAATTATTTGAGAGTCCTTGGCGGTGGCATTTCCATGATCGCCTTGATCTTCGACGGATCTATCTCGATACCCCGGTGCCGGACGATGAACCCTAGGAATTTGCCTGAGGAAACCCCGAATGCGCACTTGAGAGGGTTCATCTTCAAGTTGTATTGTCGAAGGCGTTGAAATACGGTCTTCAGATGTTCAAGGTGTTCCTCGTATGATCTGCTTTTCACCACGAGATCGTCGATGTAACATTCGATGATTTCATGTATGAGGTCATCGAAGATTTTCGTCATGGCCCACTGATAGGTGGCACCGGCACTCTTTAGACCGAAGGGCATCACCCTGTAGCAGAATATACCCAAAGGGGTCCGGAAAGCGGTGTGCTTCTGGTCTTCTGAGTGTATCTTTATCTGATTGTACACTGATGAGCCGCCCATGAAGGAGAAAACCTCGTGAGTGGACGTGTTATCTATCATCAGCTCGGTTACCGGTACTGGGAAATCGTCCTTCGGGCAAGCTTTATTGAGATCCCGGAAGTCCACGCATATGCGCACTGTCCTATTTTTCTTCATTACCGGGACGATGTTGGCGATCCAGTCAGGATATTGAACTTCTTGGATAAACCCAGAATCGATCAGCTTCTTGACTTCGGCGTTGATGCTCATCTCAAGGTTGAGCCGCATTCTTCTCGGCGCTTGTTTGACTGGCTTGATGTCCGGGGATATCGCCAATTTATGTACAGCAATTTCTGGATCTAGTCCTGGCATTTCAGAATCGTTCCATGCGAAGCAATATCTATGCTGCATAAGCACGTCTTTTAACGCAGCCACCCTTTCTTCAGATAGCAGCTCGCTGACGAATGTCGGTCGCGGGTCGTTCGTCATTCCCAACTCAATTTTCCTGAGGTTATCTGCATTAGTATGTATGCCATCTTCCAGCTCTTTTGGTGCTGGCGGAAATTCTGAGATTACCTCGTCGTCATTGCTGTTTTCAAAGCACCAGGGAAGGTCATTCATGTTCTCGGGCTCTTCTTTTGATACCGTTATCATATGACAGGTACGAGCTCGCTTCCAAGACCGATGTGGATCTGGTTCTGCTCTTGTGGCTTTGGGTTCGTGCTTTTGCGGCATTACCCTCCAGCTGCAGGATAGAGCAAACCTGCCTTGCTGGTATTGGTGTTCGACCCAGTTCTTGAAAGTGAAGCAGTCTTCGATAGGGTGTCCTATGGCTCGGTGATAAGAGCAATAGCCCGGATGAGAGACCTCGTTAACTTGCTCAGGGTGTTTAGACTCCGGAAGTGTAATCATTCGATGTTTTAAAGCGAGGTCAAGTATCTTCCGTGTTTTATTCTGAGGAAAAGAATATGCCTGACTCATCTTCTTCATAAGGGACAAATCCGGACCGCCCGATTTTCGATCGCGTGACTCTTTGATCCCGCGTTGTCGCTGTCGAACGCCTTTTCTACTCTTTGACTTGTTTCTACCTCTGCGTCGGGCCTTTTGCACAACAGGTTGACAGGGAGGAGTATTTTCGTCTTTTGCAGCCTGTTGAAGAAGACGTTGCGTCCTGGCTTTCTCGTAGATGGCCATTTCGCGATTATGGTCGTCCCGAGCTTTTTGACCCGCTTTCCTGATAAGTTTGTCCATTCGTTCTTCAAACGATGGACTCGGTAGTTCGATTGTGGGATCTAGTTTTGATGAGGGGTTGGCATTTCCTGACAGAGCGTCCTCTTCTTCATCGAAGTTATATATGGCGTAGCTACCGTGGACTCGTTCCCGTTTCCCGGATCTCACATATCCAAGCCCATGCGTTTCCTTTCTCCCGCTGGGCAATTTACGCTGAGTCCCAGGGACATCCCAAATCCTGTTGTAGAACCGAGGTTGTCGAATAGTCTGTTTTAAGGGTATCCCTTGGCGCTTCAATAGCCTTTTCAATCCGTTTGTGTAATATCTGGGCAAACGGATGGTTTGAAGCTTGTCAAGTGTAGAATCCGTGCCATGCCAGATCTCTTTCTCCGCTCTTGTTTCCGGGGATCGATAGAATAGGATCGCCTTTTCGCCTGGGAGGGACGTAAAATGTCCGCAGCTCTTGCACGCTGTGAACTTCAAGCGCGTCAAAGTCTTTGTAGTGCTCCCGCGGAACCATGGTGATTTGCAAACTCTGATCATCGCCAGGGGATGCTTGTATTGACGACCGACTGGAGAACACAGCATTAACCTCATCTTCTGAGTCGCTTCCGAAGATCAATATGGGGGCGGACGGTCCCGGGTTGTTGCATCGAGACGGCCCAGCGTAAACTATCTCCTCCTCTTCTTCGGTATCACTCCCGAAAACAGGAATGGTGGCGGTGGCTTCGTTCTCCGGTTTGCGACACCTCTCCGTGTCCTTGAAATCTGGCAAAAAGTAATTTGCATCTTCGTATTTACGGACTTCGTTCATGGAGAATGGGTTCAGCTTGCCTGTCACGGTGTACTCGAGATCATCCTTGAAATACTTCATACACTGATGTTGCGTAGAAGGGACGATGTTGTACTCGTGTAACCAAGGACGACAGAGAAAGGCGTTGTAGCAAGTCTTGGCGTCACTGACGTGAAACTTAATGTCTGTGACGAGTAGTCCTAAGCGTAATGTTAGTATCACTGATCCGAGAGTCCGTGATGACTGAGAATCGAAACCGGAGATGGTAATTTTATCACGAGCGAGGTGCTGCACGCTCATGCAGATTTCCTTCAACACCCGAACATTAAGGATACTGACGGAGGATCCATTATCAATCAGGATTTTGCCTATTTTCATATCGTGGCAGTATCCAGAGACGTATATGGGACGGTTGTGGTCACACGTCCCAAGGAGAAGGTCTTCATCACCGAACGTGACATCGGCTATGCGCACTTCTTCCAGTTCATCTTTCATCTTTTCTTCGGTGAGAAAGGCTTGGAATTGCTCGGGCTCTTGCAGCGCCTTGATTAATGACTCTCTCGCTTCTTTTGATAATAAGAGGGCGTCAAGAATGCTGAGCTGTGAGGGTAGATTCCTCAGGTGCGCTAGGATGTTATAGTCCACCTTACTTTTCTTGGGCGGGTCCTTGGCAACCAGCTCTTTTATAACTTGGTCATCTAAGGCGATATCCTCAGCGACCTTTTCCTTTCCCTTATCTTTTCTAGTTGCGGGTCCGAGGTTCTTTTCTGGAAGCGTGCGATTGTGCAGCTGAATGTTCTCGCAGGCCTCTGGTTCTTCCTCCTTCCCTGAGGTGGACTCTTTAAAGAGGGGGCTAAGAGCCAGCTCCTCGTCAGAATCACTCCCGAATGTGAGCACTTGCGGTCTCCCGGCGTTGACCGTGTAACAGTTACCGGTAGTTCTTTTATGTCCTTCGGTCGTACTTCTCTGCTCCCGACGAGTTCTGCGTTTCATTCGCTTAGAATGTTGCCGATGAGCAACATATCCCTGCCACCATGTCTTAAATGCGTCGCACTCCTCAGTGGGGTGTGAAATCTTCCGATGATATGAGCAGTAATTAGGGTGCCTCTCCGCCCCATCGAGCGTGTTTTCTTCCGAGGGTGGTAGTTTCATTCCAATTGACACGGCTTTAGCAAACCTTTTCCTCGTCTTGAATATGTTTTTATCCACGTCAGGTGTCTTTCGAACTGGAGGGAGTGCTTCGACTCTATCGTTTAGTCGCCTGCGTTTGGCTCCTTCTGATGCGGCCATCTCACGCTCCTGGTCGGCTTTACTTTTCAAACGAATCTCATCTAGAAAGGCGTCGATCATTTCGTCTGTCGGCCACACAAGCACCGATTCAGGCTCGGCCCCCAGTTTCTTGCTGCCAGGAGTTTTTTCATCGCCTGTAAACGAGTGGGAGATCACAATATAACTCGCCACGTATCCCTCGGATTCATCCGACGAGCTCTCTACGTTATCTTCCTCCTGAAAGAAGTGGTTGAGGTACTCTTGGAGTGTGATGGGAGTTCGCGCCTTTTGATTGTACTCCTCCAGCGCGTCAATCTATTTCTGCAAGTCCGTACGCTTGTTGCCAGGCTTCATGGGCTTCTTAGATTTCTTCTTCTTTTTCATTTGGACGGCTGGTTGTGAGTGCTCGGGCCATCACCACTGATCTTCGGAGTTGGGCGCGGCTTCAGCATCCCTTCAATGATCTGGGGTTCCAGCGGGTTCTTCCACCTGACTGCCGGGCATGTCTGGAGCTCATTCAACATTCTTTTGGTTTTTCCTGAAAGCACGATTTCCCATGGAGCTTCTTCAATGAAAGAACAAGTTGCCCCCAGTGTGTCCGTCTTCTTAGGAGTGTGAGGTTGTGGTGGGTTCACCTTCCACTTCTCGGACAGCGCAAACTTGCCCTGTAGTTATTGATCTTCAATCCATCCTTTGAAGAAGAAGCAGTCCTCAATCGGATGGCTTACCGTTTGATGGTAAGGGCAGTAGTTAGGGTTATTCACTTCACTGGGTTGCGGCGGTCACCTTGGATTTGGCAAGTTGATAAGCCTTTTGCGTACCGCCAGCTTGAATAGCCTCTTCATCTTATCCCGCGGGAATGAGTAGGGGCGCTTCATTTTCTCATTATAATACCGCCGTCTTTCTTCCAGTTGATCCGCCAGCTTTGGAGCACTGGGTTGCTGCTGAGCGTTCGCAACGAAGGTTGCCTTCCCTTTACCCTTGTCACTCCGAGGTTCCTGCTTCGGGGGAGGCGGTCTGTGACCCATCTGATCCATCTGGGCCAACTTGTCGATCAGAGCCTGGAACGTGGTTGGTTTAAAGAACATCATGAACTGTGAGATAGTTGCATGAGGATCTAGTGTACCCACGAACATGCCCACCGCAGGCGCTTCCTCAATGCGTTGTTCGCATTTTGACCACAAGTTTCGCCAGCGTATAGCGTACTGGACCCACGTCTCACCTGGTTTTACCCTGGCATTAATCAATGCCGTTATCGGAGTGCGTTCGCTGGCGCTCGCGAATCGCTGCGTAAATAGCAGCTCCATCTCCGCAAATGTTTTGACGGAGTCGTTCGGGAGCTCAGAGTACCACTCGAACGCCGTTTCTGACAAGCTACCGACGAACTGGCGAAGCAACAATTTATCATCACCGCCGGTGTTGCCGCAAAGCGCCCTGAACTGGGCCACATGTTGATGGGGATTGCTTTCCCCTTATAGACATGAAATTTCGGTATTGTATAGCCCGACGGGTACTTGATTTGATCATACCAGCTCGGATATGGTCGCCCCATTTTTACGACCTGACCGGTTGCCTCAGTCGCCTGGTGAACCCGTATCTGCTGAGCTATATATTCGTTCAAGTCAGCTCTGGAGATTGTCTCCTCCTTGGCTGTTGAAAGAGCCGGAGGTGGATTTGATGTCTCCCCTCTATCGTCCTCAACAATGATCGGAGGGACTTCAGCAGGAGGATCTTGTTGGATCATCATACCCACCATGTCCTGGAACAGGAGGGCCATTCGCTTTATATTGGCTGCTTGTTCCGCAGCCTCTTTATCCTTCATTTCCAGTATCCTGTGAAGGAACTCAGCGTCAGTTTCCTTCTCCTGGCGTTGATCCGAGGATGCTTCGGGGTTTTCTTTTGGCCCAGTGAGTGCGGCCATCACATTCATCATTTCTTGGAGCTTCTGCTGTTGCTCCTGAGCTTTGGTCACTGACCATGTAAGCGGTCTATGACCCGTGGATGCACGGCTGTCCTCCTTTCCGGACGCTATGTAAAAGGTATGCACCACCATGCCCCCAGACTTAGGGCGTTTAAGCTTACTGTCTTTGACATCTGCTGCAGGCGTGGGGACTTTCTCCGGCCTTCTTCTCTTTTGAGTAGTCGACGTGGCGGGAGCCGTTGCAGCGGGCACCCAAGTGGTTGTCGTCCTTTGTTGTTTGACAGGACAGCTCTTTTCTTCCCGAACCTTCACCCTCTTCTGCCGGCGAGAGTGATCTTGGTCGATTACTGAGTCCTGAACCCGTCGCCAGACCTTATAAATTTTGGAGGACAGCCGTTGAGGAGGCTGCTCCGGCTTCGCTTCTGTAACACTCTCCGCAGGTGGAGGAGATCTTTTTAGCGTAGCAGTCGGAGAGTTCTTACGTATCCTCCTTAGTGGTTCAAAGCTGTTCCCGGTTGCAACAGCAGCGTTAACTTCCACCACTGGAGCAGGCGGAGTTAGCCCTGAAGAGGAGTTGCCCCCGGCTTTCCTCATTCGGCGCCAGTGGCGACGTCGAGCATGTCGAGCTGTCGGGACTGGCTCGGCGATAGGGATAATTTCGTTTTCCCCCTGTCCAGATGAGGCGCCTGATTGGAATGATTTTCCGATTGTGTAGTGTTTTTGAGAAAATAGATTTTAGAAATCACAATCAAAAATATTTTGACCGCAATCAATAACGGTGTCGGATGTAGCGCGTTAGTAAGTTGCGGATCGTCCACAGGGAAAGTGAGTTTCGTTCAATTTCCGAATTAGATGAGTTGAAAATTTAAGGCAAAGAAAAGAAAACAATTCATGATTTGCATTTAAAGATCAAGAAATAAGAAAAATCTAGATCTAGAAAAGACATTAAAAGCAAGAATTGAGATGTGTGATAATTTCCAACCAACAATCAAGATTAGAAGTATGGCTCGTAGGAATAGATCGGATCTATAGATGTGATGAGATCTAAAGATTACTAATTCTTATCCATTAATGAATTGATACTAGATCGATGCAAATTCATCGCGGGTTAAGGATCTTTGCGAGAAAATTAGGGATTCCGCAACTCATCCTTTGTCCTTTCGATGGATCAAAATTCTAGCTCCTAGTCAATCAAATGTTTAATAGTTATTCCCTAGTTTCGAGTGAACACGATCAAGAAAGCATCATCTCGAAACTAGGTCATTAATCATTTGATTCACTAGAATTTCCAAACATTATAGGATTTAAGAATTGTAGAAAGATCTAAATCATCATCATCTAAAGATCGTCACAACTCCTACACGAGCGGAGATTACTCAAACATCATGATCACAAACACAATCACAAATTGAATTCTAATCATTATGCTTGAATTAAAAGATAAGCAAGAGTATAGAAAATTCACCTTTATTTATCAACAAATTTCATTACAACTCTCTTGAATTTACAAAAGGAAGGAACTAGATCGTCGATTTTGGCTTCGCTCGGCCCCTTGAGTCGCGGATCGGCGTGGATCTCTTGCTCCGTTGGAAATCCGGCGTCGCTTGCCAAAGGTTGAAGGCTCTCTTGCTCAAATTGATCTCGGGATCTTGATCTTGATTTTGAATTGGAGAATGGAATTGAATTTGGCACAAGCTTTTGTCACTAAACTTGTGGGTAGAAGATGATGATAATTCTTGAACACTTTTCACCCTAGCTCTAGGCTCCTTTTTATAGACCTCTTGATTTAGAATTGAAATTTGAATTCCCCCCACAAGTTAGTTATCAAATAATTTAAATTTCCCTCCAAAAAGTTAGTTAAGCTTTAAATTTTGAATTTCCCTCCAAGAGTTTGTTAAGCCGAAATTTGAATTTCCCTCCAAAAAGTTAGTTAAGCCTAAAATTTGAATTTGAATTTTCCCTCCAAAATGAACTACCTCATTTGAATTTGAATTTTCCCTCCAAAATGAACTACTTTTCCCTCCAAAATGAGCAACTTTTCCCTCCAAAATGAACTACCTCATTTGAATTTTCCCTCCAAAATGAACCACCTCATTTGAATTTGAATTTTCCCTCCAAAATGAACTACCTCATTTGAATTTTCCCTCCAAAATGAACTAACTCATTTGAATTTTCCCTCCAAAATGAACTACCTCATTTGAATTTTCCCTCCAAAATGAACTACCTCATTTGAATTTTCCCTCCAAAATGAGGTTGTTAGAAAGAATCTTCTAGAAGAAGTTTGTTGGAGGGAATATTCTAGAATGAGGAATATTCTTGGGTAAGGTTGTTAGGCCGAGCTTTCTAGATGAAGCCACGTGCATTCTGGAGTATTCTGGAATTTCCTGCACAATTTCCCGGAACAAGAATTGCGCAATACAAGGATGATGCGATGCTATGATAAACACACAATTTCCCTAAAAGTGCCGGTTTTAAAGTCTAACACATGCAATCTGATATTTCAGTGATGTTTTGCTAATATGTGCAATATGAATACCGAACACTTCTAGATGAGTGCAAAAGGTAGGGAAATTGCCGTGTTAGAAATACAGTATTTTCGACTGATCAGCGCCGCTGGTGCCAGCCTCTTAAAGACTGATGTTGTCCTTTGAGTGACGATGTTCAATCTGTCAAAGACAGATCCTTGAGTAGGAGCAGGAGCCGGGATGGTCAACCTTGAAAAGACTGAATCTTTAACAGGAGAACCCGCCTTAACGACTTCAGGAGCAGGGGTGGCTGTCTTCCTCGGGACGGCGATTTCAGGGTTCATAGGCTTCTTGGCAGGCCCATCAGGGTTCTGGTTCAGCCTGGCAATGACAGAGGCTACCGGTTTGATATTGGACGACCCGTTGGAGGGGGCCGTTGTAGCAGTGAGCCGATCGAAGACCGACTTCTTGTTCGCTTCTGGTGCGGGCATTGGCATGGTGAAGCTTGCAGGCGGGAGCATGGTCCCGAAAAACAGACCGATGGTGGCCTGAGTTTCCTTTTCCACTGGCATGGCAAGGATGGAGGCCGCTTGAGGCCCATAGGCTACACCTCCAGGTGAGGCGGAGCGTCTGTTGCACTTGCATTTCGAGCAGCTCGAGCAGTTGGATTGCATTGATGCTTGATTTCTGCGCCAGGCAAAAGTCCAAATCTTAGTAACTTGAAACCCAAAGGCAACCATTAACAAACCGCGATTCGTTCGCGAAGTCCAAATCTTAGTAACTTGAAACCCAAAGGCAACCATTTCGAGCAACTTATTTTCGATCGTCTCGATCGAACTGTTTTATTAAAAAGAGAAGGAGAAAATAAAGAAAGAGAAAAACACACTTTCGTAGGCAACACGATTGCACTGAGCACGTGCAACAAGCCTTTAAACCTCTAGGTGACCCTAGTAGGAGGAGTGTTGTCTCCTGAGGGTTTTCAGCGGATTGCACCCACAAAATCCAATAATAAAAGGAAGATCATGAATATTACATTTAAAGACAAGAATTGTAAAAGAAAAGCCTTGAAAATTAGGGTTTCCAACTAAGCTAGCTTTTCGGTTGTCATGAGCCCTATCTTAATGGTCATGAAAAGATGTTAGAAATCACGTCTTCCCTCAATAAAACATCGTCTTATTCTTCATTCCTATCTGTTTTCCAAACATCGATCATATAACCCTGCGTGTGTGTAAAGACATCCCTACACCCGGAGAATTCAATTCAAGCTATCATACTCTTGCCCATCAACCTCAGTACTTTTTGATAAACGAGATTGCTCACACACTTTTATGCGACCGTTAATACTTCTTGAGATACTAACCGACCGATTACTCCTGTGCTTGCATGCTTGGTGTATTTTCCTAGTCTTGCACCACCTCAGGCATAGCAGTGACTTCCAGACCAGTTGGCCTTAGGGCACTAGGTGAAGAAGCACCCTTTGCTATATATTTTTATTGCCCTTGGTGATAACAAAACCAGTGTCTATTTTTCTCACCACTTTCAAAATATTTTTTTTTCCATACTTTTGGCTTTAAGACAAAAGCATTTCAAGGTATCCTCTACTATCCCAGGCTTTAAGATGTGTGTAAGTGCAAATAGCAGGGTATCAACGTTCTAAATGTTTGGCTTCCAGAATAGAAACTATTTTTCAGACTTATTTTTATCCTCAGATTAGTGACGTCTTTCATCTTACTAACCCTTGGGACAACGGCTCATAACTACTTATTACTAGTTCGTATAAGAAAACTTCTAATTTTCTTAGTTTTCTTAAATTTTTCTAATCTCATGGATGTAATTGTTTACTATCTAATCTTTTATTATCATAAATTTTTATATTTTGAAAAATTTTAAATTTTTTTGAGTTTTGAAATTTTTGAAATTTTTATAGATTTTCAAAGAAATGGGTTTTGAAAAGCTATTTACAAAAATTGATGAACCAAAAGAAAAATATTTACACAAAAAATTTTATGGGTTTTGAAATTTTTTAAATTTTTATGGTTTTTTTTTAAAGAAATGTTTTGTGATTATGCAAATGATATGCACATGATGCAAAACTAAGCACAAACCTCCCCCAAACTTGTTTTCAACAGTGTCCTCACTGTTGCCATCCGCTATATCTACAAAAACCTGTAAGCCTGGGAGGAATTTATTAGTGGGGGCAAAATATATAAGTGAAGACCCTCCCCCAAACTTATTTTTGACTCGATATTTTTGTAAAAATTTTCTTTCCAAGAGCCAGAAAAATTGTCCCCCCCCAAACTTGAGTTATGCAATGTTAAACTTTGAAAATCACATGAGGGGGTCAAGAATCATTGGTCAATGCCAAGCTTTGCAAAGACCGAAGATCAACACCAACCATTCGAAGATTTTATCAATGCAGTACTCGGGTTGGTGGAAGAAGAAGTGGGGAAAGGGTAAGGGGTGGAAGAGAGTGTGTGTGCGCCTCATTTTGGAGAGACGAAGCAGTGAATGTGATGGATTACTCGCATTCTTTTTACAGTTCAGAAGAGGGGGTGGAGGTTCAATTTCAATAATTGGGACATGATTCATCTCAACACCCGTGTTATTCAGAAATGCGAGTTCATCAGCGAAGATCTCCTCAAAAGTTTCATCAATACCCCGAAGAATAATGTCATCATAAAGTGCGGGGTGATCTTCAGACTCTACAAGCAATTCATAATCGGTGTTAGTTGTTGACCCGGACATCTCGGTGGAAGAGTCCGTATGTGTATGATACATAGTTGGGTCAAACAACAACGTATGAAAAGAGTCAAGATCGGTATCAGGAGGATCATCAAATTCGCTGCTGTCGACATCCATTAAGTCGACAGAACAGATATGAGCAGTAGGTTCGGAGGGTACACTTCCAATCTTGTAAATGTTCAGCTCTATTGACCTATTCCCGAAGGATAGGGTCATAGAACCATTTCGACAGTTGATTATTGCATTGGAAGTGGCCAAAAAGGGGCGACCTAAAATCACCGGAATTTGATTCCGTGGGTTCGCTACAGGTTGTGTATCAAGTACAATAAAATCCACAGGGAATACGAATTCCCCGATTTTTATTAACACATCCTCCAGTTCACCCCTAGGTTTGGTGATTGATCGGTCAGCCATCTGGAGAGTGCAATGGGCTGGTTTCAACTCTCCGATTCCTAGTTGCTCATAGACTGAGAAAGGAAGCAGGTTAACACTAGCGCCAAGGTCTAAAAGAGCACGATTGATGTGTTTATCCCCAATAGAAATCGATATCGTAGGACATCCTAGGTCCTTACGTTTCTTTGGTAGTGGAGGGATAAAAGCAGTGCTAATGCTATTAGACATGAAGACCTTCTTTGGCACTTGAGTCTTCCTCTTCCTAGTGCACAAGTCCTTAAGAATTTTCGCATAAGCGGGGATTTGTTGGATGGCATCTAGGAGAGGGATGTTGATGTTAACTTGCTTGAACATGTCCATAATCTTCTCCATATGTGGACTTGATGTGTTAGCCCTTAACCGGTTCGGGTAAGGTGCTTTAGTAATGAGCGCTGGGTCCATCATAGGAGAAGGAAGTGTGTGTGGCCCCGATCCCAAAATAGAAGTGGGGATCGTCTGTGGAGGAGTAAAAGAGGTGGGCTGAGGTGTCGAGCCTAGTGGGAAATGGAGAATAGGCTCGTGAGAAGGCGGTGGGGTAGAAGAACAAGAATCAGAAGCAGAAGTGTGTGTGTGAGGGAAGGTCTCAGCCGGGGTGTTGATAGGATCATCAATATCATCAACTTCTTCCCCAACATGGTTATCCAGCACTCTCCCAGATCTCAACGTGGTGATTGCATTCACATGATGTGAATAGCCAGGATTGGGTACAGGTTGAGCTGGGAGTTTCCCTTTTTCTCTCGCACTCATTTCGGCCTTAAGTCGTGCAATCTCAGCTTCCATCGTTTTGATACTCTCAGCTTGGGACGCTGAGTGTTTCTTTATCTCACCAACGGAAGACTTAACCTCGGCCGATACTTCCATGAAATTTGACATGAATGATTTCATGGTTTGAGCGAATTGAGAGAATTCGTCAGAACAGGTCGACTGCATAGGATTAGAAGGTGCAGGAGTGTTGACCTGGTTTTGGAAATTTGGTGACTGGTAGGGGTGCTGGGTGAGGTGAAGTGGTTGCTGTTGTGGTGGAGGGACCCGTTGGAATTGATTAGGGTTTGGAACCGTGTTTTGGGATTGGTTCCAAGCAAAATTTGGGTGATTCCTCCAACCCAGATTGTATGTGGAAGAAAAAGGGTCGTTTCCAGGTCTTTGAAATGCGGCATTAGTATGCTCGAGACCTCGAAACTGGGAGTTTAATGGACATTCTTCCGTCAAGTGAGAAGGGTCAGAACAGCACCCACAAATGGTTTTGGGGAGCGACATTGGGTTTAGGGAGGCTGCTAGGAATTTGTGTTCCATAGCGTCGAGCTTCTTTTGCATTGCTGCCATCTCAGCTCGAACACCTATGGACACGTCTATTTGGTGTATGCCACCCCTACTCGATGGCTGGGTTCCAGTCTTCCACTGTAATGACTTTTCAGCGAACTCTTCTAAAAATTTCCATGTTCCCCATCATCCTTAGTCATAAAGGTGCCTTGACACATGTTTTCAAGGTTTTGTTTAGTGGTAGGGTTACTGCCCTCATATATGATTCGGCAAAGTTCCCATCTCGGGATGCCGTGATATGGGCATTGAACCAAAAGATCCTTGAATCGGTTAAAGTATTTTGAAAATGGTTCAGCCGGAAGCTGGGAGAATTGATAGAGTTCACTACGGATTCGAGCTGTCTTTTGCATAGGGTAGAATTTCTTAAGGAATGCAGCAACGAATTCTTCCCAATTTGTGATGGAATGTGCGGTGGTGTTATATAGCCACTTCTCGGCTAAATCGCACAAGGTAAATGGAAGAAGTCGTAGACGCATGGCATCCACAGAAAGTTGTGATGTACCCATCATTGCGCATACGTTTTCAAATTTGGTAATAAAAATGTACGCGTCTTCAGTCTCGAGACCGTGGAATTTGGGTAGAAGGTTGATGTACTGGGGCTTAATCTCAAAGTTATCCCCGTTGGCTGGTGGAATGGATAAGCAGGTCGAGAGAGGACCTCGCAAAGGGTAACACCTCTCTTGGAGAGAGATGCGTGGTGGAATCTGCGCACCAACGGACGGCGGCAGAGTAGCGGTAAAGAAGTTTGATGGAGGCTGATCCATCGGTGTGGGAGTGGTGGGGGGTAAAAGAAAGGTAAATGGAGAAATACCGACTTCGGAGTCGATCGAGGGGACGCGGACAAGACGGGCACTAGAATCCCGTGTCCAGCCTATCTTGCACTAAAAGGGGTTAGCACAAGTGGCAGCGTGATTTATAATTAGGGGAAATGAAGTGAGTGTGGTGTTTGTTTTGAAAAATGATACGGATTTTGAAAAAATGATGCAACAAGCAATACCCTAAAATTTATGGTCACCTAGGTCCAATCTCTAGACCGCTCCTAACTGCCAGAAGACAAGACACGGGATAGAATCCTCCACTGCCTCTTTGTCCCTCCTGTGGCCAGGTAAGTGCCAGGTAAGTGGGAGGTTCTCCACTACGTAAGTAGTGGGCCTAATTAAGTAACCACTAGCCTTCGACACACTTGCCTAGGCACCACAAGAGAAACGCAGATAAGCAATGAATTACCCACGGCCTTCTTCTGTCCTAAGTGAGCGCGACGGTCCTTAGAGTCATCTCTAGATATTTTTTAATTAATGAAGGTAATGCGGATGCAGGTTTGTGATTTTTGGGGCCTAGGAAGGGTAATGAACTCCCCACCTAATCTGGATTTGGCCGTGCCCCTTAATTTCCGTATTAATTATGCAAACAACCACAAAATCAAAAACAAGCACACTTTATTTTGCATTTTGCGCGCTGCGAATATTTGCAAAGAAACCTGCAACAAATTATTAATTGGAGCAGATTTTAGGAAGGAGATAAGAAAGTTAGAAATTACCTGCCAAAAATTTTCCAGAGAACCCCTTGATAGACCGTGGAACTGCCGCGATTAGCTCCCTATGCCGCTGAAACGCGGTGCTACAGTGGGATCTCTGCACTGAATTTTTCCAGCAGGCTTCAGATCACTTCCTTAGTCCTCTGGAATTCTTCAAACAATTTTCCAATTTTCCAGTAAGCTCCAGATCTCCTTGCAATTAACCACAACAACACATATTAGTGTTTGCGCGAGTTTTGATCTTTTAAAAATTTTAGATGGAATAAACTTTTCAACTCAAATTTCAAAAAATGAACAAATAGCACACGATCCCCGGCAACGGCGCCATTTGATTGGAAGATTTTTCCTGTTGTGTCGTATGTTTATAGAAAATAGATTTTAGAAATCACAATCAAAAATATTTTGACCGCAATCAATAACGGTGTCGGATGTAGCGCGTTAGTAAGTTGCGGATCGTCCACAGGGAAAGTGAGTTTCGTTCAATTTCTGAATTAGATGAGTTGAAAATTTAAGGCAAAGAAAAGAAAACAATTCATGATTTGCATTTAAAGATCAAGAAATAAGAAAAACCTAGATCTAGAAAAGACATTAAAAGCAAGAATTGAGATGTGTGATAATTTCCAACCAACAATCAAGATTAGAAGTATGGCTCGTAGGAGTAGATCGGATCTATAGATGTGATGAGATCTAAAGATTACTAATTCTTATCCATTAATGAATTGATACTAGATCGATGCAAATTCATCGCGGGTTAAGGATCTTTGCGAGAAAATTAAGGATTCCGCAACTCATCCTTTGTCCTTTCGATGGATCACATTCAAATTCTAGCTCCTAGTCAATCAAATGTTTAATAGTTATTCCCTAGTTTCGAGTGAACACGATCAAGAAAGCATCATCTCGAAACTAGGTCATTAATCATTTGATTCACTAGAATTTCCAAACATTATAGGATTTAAGAATTGTAGAAAGATCTAAATCATCATCATCTAAAGATCGTCACAACTCCTACACGAGCGGAGATTACTCAAACATCATGATCACAAACACAATCACAAATTGAATTCTAATCATTATGCTTGAATTAAAAGATAAGCAAGAGTATAGAAAATTCACCTTTATTTATCAACAAATTTCGTTACAACTCTCTTGAATTTACAAAAGGAAGGAACTAGATCGTCGATTTCGGCTTCGCTCGGCTCCTTGAGTCGCGGATCGGCGTGGATCTCTTGCTCCGTTGGAAATCCGGCGTCGCTTGCTAAAGGTTGAAGGCTCTCTTGCTCAAATTGATCTCGGGATCTTGATCTTGATTTTGAATTGGAGAATGGAATTGAATTTGGCACAAGCTTTTGTCACTAAACTTGTGGGTAGAAGATGATGATAATTCTTGAACACTTTTCACCCTAGCTCTAGGCTCCTTTTTATAGACCTCTTGATTTAGAATTGAAATTTGAATTCCCTCCACAAGTTAGTTATCAAATAATTTAAATTTCCTTCCAAAAAGTTAGTTAAGCTTTAAATTTTGAATTTCCCTCCAAGAGTTTGTTAAGCCGAAATTTGAATTTCCCTCCAAAAAGTTAGTTAAGCCTAAAATTTGAATTTGAATTTTCCCTCCAAAATGAACTACCTCATTTGAATTTGAATTTTCCCTCCAAAATGAACTACTTTTCTCTCCAAAATGAGCAACTTTTCCCTCCAAAATGAACTACCTCATTTGAATTTTCCCTCCAAAATGAACCACCTCATTTGAATTTGAATTTTCCTTCCAAAATGAACTACCTCATTTGAATTTGAATTTTCCCTCCAAAATGAACTACCTTATTTGAATTTTCCCTCCAAAATGAACTACCTCATTTGAATTTTCCCTCCAAAATGAACTACCTCATTTGAATTTTCCCTCCAAAATGAGGTTGTTAGAAAGAATCTTCTAGAAGAAGTTTGTTGGAGGGAATATTCTAGAATGAGGAATATTCTTGGGTAAGGTTGTTAGGCCGAGCCTTCTAGATGAAGCCACGTGCATTCTGGAGTATTCTGGAATTTCCTGCACAATTTCCCGGAACAAGAATTGCGCAATACAAGGATGATGCGATGCCATGATAAACACACAATTTCCCTAAAAGTGCCGGTTTTAAAGTCTAACACATGCAATCTGGTATTTCAGTGATGTTTTGCTAATATGTGCAATATGAATACCGAACACTTCTAGATGAGTGCAAAAGGTAGGGAAATTGCCGTGTTAGAAATACAGTATTTTCGACTGATCAGCGCCGCTGGTGCCAGCCTCTTAAAGACTGATGTTGTCCTTTGAGTGACGATGTTCAATCTGTCAAAGACAGATCCTTGAGTAGGAGCAGGAGCCGGGATGGTCAACCTTGAAAAGACTGAATCTTTAACAGGAGAACCCGCCTTAACGACTTCAGGAGCAGGGGTGGCTGTCTTCCTCGGGACGGCGATTTCAGGGTTCATAGGCTTCTTGGCGGGCCCATCAGGGTTCTGGTTCAGCCTGGCAATGACAGAGGCTACCGGTTTGATATTGGACGACCCGTTGGAGGGGGCCGTTGTAGCAGTGAGCCGATCGAAGACCGACTTCTTGTTCGCTTCTGGTGCGGGCATTGGCATGGTGAAGCTTGCAGGCGGGAGCATGGTCCCGAAAAACAGACCGATGGTGGCCTGAGTTTCCTTTTCCACTGGCATGGCAAGGATGGAGGCCGCTTGAGGCCCATAGGCTACACCTCCAGGTGAGGCGGAGCGTCTGTTGCACTTGCATTTCGAGCAGCTCGAGCAGTTGGATTGCATTGATGCTTGATTTCTGCGCCAGGCAAAAGTCCAAATCTTAGTAACTTGAAACCCAAAGGCAACCATTAACAAACCGCGATTCGTTCGCGAAGACGAAACACGAAGTGTGGAGTGGAAAGAGGAAAAGGTCCCACCGGGCATGCCAGAATCTGTTCCCCTCCGAAAGACGGCCAAGACGTGGACGGTCTTGCCTGAAATTCGGGGCAGATGCTAATTGGTGCTATCCGTCTACCTCTCCGAAGATGCCAAGTTGATTTATGGCACCGTGTATCGAAGGTTTAAACGGATGCGTCCATTGTAGCAGACTTCGTCAGATTCCCCCTCACTTAAGGGGTTTTTGATTGTTGGGACGCTCTTCCCTGCAGGCGCAAGCCCCTGCAGTTAATTACGCTACCGCATTGCGGTAATAACTTTCTCCTTCTCCAGATGATCACTTCATGTCGTGTGTGTTTGTTTCGTGTTCGGTTGCCCGTGGATTGTATACGGAGACTGAGTTATGTCGTCGCCCGTAGGGCGTGGACTAGTCCAAATCCGTATGTTTCTTAGATTTGGGTTTGGGGGTTGTGTTTAAGGATACGTTAGCCTCATTTGAGACTAAGATCAACTTAAACGTTTGTTAAGGATACGTTAGTCTAGCTTTCAGACTAAGATCAACTTAACGGGATCGTTTAGATCCAACAAGAGAGCAATTGGGGGAAGGGGCTCTATTGTTTAGTTTAATGACATTACGGTCGATAGGTAGTTTAAGGACATTGCGGTCCAATGATAGTTTTAAGATGTTGCGGTCAAGGTTAAGGACATCATAATCCGTGGATTTAAGGACTCCACAATCCAGCGTTAGTTTTAAGACATTACGGTCAAGGTTAAGGACGTCATAGTCCGTTGTTAGTTTTAAGACGTTCCGATCAAAGTTAAGGACGTCATAGTCCGTTGTTAGTTTTAAGACGTTCCGATCAAGGTTAAGGACGTCATAGTCCGAGGGTTTAAGGACTCTACAGTCCGGCGTTAGTTTTAATACATCACGGTCAAGGTTAAGGACGTCATAGTCCGTTGTTAGTTTTAAGACGTTCCGGTCAAGGTTAAGGACGTCATAGTCCGAGGGTTTAAGGACTCCACAGTCCGGCGTTAGTTTTAAGACATCACGGTCAAGGTTAAGGACGTCATAGTCCGTTGTTAGTTTTAAGACGTTCCGGTCAAGGTTATGGACGTCATAGTCCGAGGGTTTAAGGACTCCACAGTCCGGCGTTAATTTTAAGACATCACGGTCAAGGTTAAGGACGTCATAGTCCGTTGTTAGTTTTATGACATTCTGGTCAAGGTTAAGGTCGTCATAGTCCGAGGGTTTAAGGACTCCACAGTCCGGCGTTAGTTTTAAGACATCACGGTCAAGGTTAAGGACGTCATAGTCCGTTGTTAGTTTTAAGACGTTCCGGTCAAGGTTAAGGACGTTATAGTCCGAGGGTTTAAGGACTCCACAGTCCGGCGTTAGTTTTAAGACATCACAGTCAAGGTGAAGACCTCATAGTCCATGAATTTAAGGACCCCACAGTCCGTATCAATGTGTGGTCATCGGGACCCGTCACATCTTTGAAGACGTTGAGGAATTACAACGCCAAGTATCAAAGGAGTGAAGAGATGTACCCTTGAACCAAGGTAGATTAAATAGTCTTTGGCCCAATTTGGAACCAAGACCAATTAATTATATTATGAGCCCATTAGCCCAGTTAAGTTTGAATTGAGGACTTATGGCCATCTTGGACTAAGTCCAATCATGTTTAGAATATTGGCCCTCTGTTGGTTCATTGAAGGAGAGGCTTTTCCTCTAAAACTTAGCCAATTGGGCTAAAGCTAGTGTTAAACACTAGAGACCAACAGTGTTGAACACTGGGAATAAGATTAGCAAGTCAGTGTTAAACACTAAAAGATAATCAGTGTTAAACACTGGGAACAGAGTTTTCGAATTAGTGTTAAACACTAAGCAAAATAGAGTTTTCCAAATTAGTGTTAAACACTAAGAAAATCAGTGTTAAACACTGAAAATAGAGTTTTCCAATTAGTGTTAAACACTAAGAAAATCAGTGTTAAACACTGGGGACAGAGTCTTCAGATTAGTGTTAAACACTAAGGAGAGAGGGGTTACGTGTGGACACGTGAGAGCACCCTGATTCCCGTTATTTTATTCAGCGGATCGGTGTTTAACACTTTAATTATGACGGCCATCACGTGTGAGCATGTGATGGAAGCCCATGCTCTGTCCGTTATAATGCTCACTAGGGGTCATGTGGTGACACGTGAGGGCACCCTAGAGCTCTTTTCTGTTCTTTTTGCCTTTTTCTTTGTGTGCTTCAGAGGCCACGTGGGGCACGTGAGGCATTGCCTCAAAGTTCTTTTCTATGGGTCTTTGCAGGAGTCACGTGGTAACACGTGAGGTGATGCTTCAAAGTTCTATTCTGTGGATCTTTGCAGGGATCACGTGGTAGCACGTGACTCTGACTCTTTGCATATTTCAAAGATCCGTTCATCTTTTAAGAATTAAATTCTTCATAGGGTTAAACCCTACAATAAACTTTAAAGGAATTAAATTCCTACTCTTTTTGAAGAATTATATTCTTAGATAGGGTTAAACCCTAATTTCTTTTCTGTAAAGAATGAGATTCTGGTATAGGGTGGAACCCTAATTCTTTTTTTTCTTTAAGGGAATTAAATTCCTGTGAGTTTGAGAGAATTAAGTTCTCAATTAGGGTTAAACCCTAGTTCTGTCCATTCTGAAGGAATTAAATTCTTAGGGTTAAACCCTAATTTTATCTCAAAGGAATTAAATTCCTGTAATTCTGTGAGAATTAAATTCTCAAAACTCAATTCCTCCTCTATGTTTTAGATCTGCATGGCAGGATCTCAACCCAATGAAAATTAAATTCTCAATTTATGGGGAGATGTGCACTTTGCAGATCTTCAACCAGAGAAATAACTAAGTTTTTTTTATATATAAAAGTTAAACTCTTTTAAGAATTAAATTCTCTTTGAAGCCTCCCTTTTCTTTTCTTACCTAGGGTTTTTCTTTTGCAGAGAATCAAATTCCTCCTTCTGAATTTTCAATATTCCAAAGCTCTATATCTCTCCCTCTGTATATATCTCCTGGTCCCCTTAAACTCTCTCCTTTGGCTCCTATTTATAGGAGAAGGAAAAGAATCAATCAGTTTTAGTGAATCTTTCATTGAAAGATTTGACTTGTTTATTGAGAGATTTGATTTATGTTTATCATTAATCTGGGCCTTTAGATTATTAGGTGAATTTTATTCACCATTGGATTTTAAATCCAAAGATATCTCTTTGTTATTTCGGTGAGATTTAAGCGGAAACCTTTCCAAGTACAAGATTTTTCTATAAATTGGTGATATTTAATCACCTTTAGATTTTTAATCCAACGGTTTCAGATAATCCTTTTTCATTTTGGAAAGATTTGAAAGATCTTCCCTCAGAATTTAATTCTGTCAAAGAATAAGGCTTTTAAAGCCGGTCACGTGTGGCCACGTGACCCCTGGTCACGTGTAGGCACGTGACCCCTGGAATGGGCTTCTCTTCTTCTGCGCTCTTTTTCCTTGCCGCTGCTTAACCATCACGTGCCGACACGTAACCACTGGTCACGTGTGAGCACGTGATGCCTCTTTTGAAGCTTCTTCTTAACTTTTAATTAGAGAACAAATATGCTCTGTGCCGCTGCTTAACCATCACGTGCCAACACGTGACCACTGGTCACGTGTGAGCACGTGATGCCTCTTCTGAATCTTTTCCAGATTTTTAATCAGGGAACACAGTTTTGTTTCAGGGATATTGCGCATGTGTATCATATGACACATCTGTTACGGGTTTCAAGTTATATATGCGCGCATGTCTGTATGCACGCAAATATTTAGTAAGTTAACATGCATTGCACATCAGTACACATGTCTTCGGAGGCGACTTTTATCAAGTGCGCACACGTGTGTATCACGTGGTGCGCATGCCTTCAGAGGAAATTTTTATCAAGTGCGCACACGTGTGTATCACGTGGTGAGCATGCCTTCAGAGGCAATTTTATCATATGCATACACGTGTGTATCACGTGGTGTGCATGTCTTCGTAGGCTGTTTTTGTTAAGTGCGAACACATGGATATCACGTGATGCACATGTCTTCATAGGTTGTTTTTGTTAAGTGCTCACACGTGGATATCACATGATGCGCATGTTAAGGGAATTATTTTCCCAAGGACAACAATTTTTACCCTTAAGCACACACTATTTTAAGTGCGCACTTGTTTTCATCAGAAAGAAAAATATGTTGCTAAGAAGCAATTATTTCTGGTTCAGTTTCTTTTCTTCTTCTCTTATTTTCCGAGAAGTGAAAACCTTAGTTTTCATCTGTTTTCGAGTCGCATATTAATGCGTTTTGTGGTGTGCATCTTATATTTCTTTGGATCTTAGGATCAATCTCTCGCAAAAATATGAAATTTATGAACGAGGGAAAAACCCTAAGATCATTTGATCTTTTAATGGCGAATCGATAGATTTGAAAAGAAACAAAGGCTTCTGTATAAAAACAAAAGCTTTTTCAAAAGAGAAGTTTTTCTCTTTGTTTCTACCTTGCGCAGTTTTGCCAAGAAAGGAGAAGGCTTGGGTTTTTTCAAGCTTATATGAAGATTTTCCGTCCTTGATTTCTTCATATGAGGCTTCTTTTTATATGAGAGAAGAAATTATGGTCTATTCAGTTTGTTTTAGTTAGTTTTTATCTCAATCTGATTTCAGATTGATTTAAATAGATTTAATAGATTTATATCAATTAAGGGTGACATGCGCACCGTTGGATTATTAATCCACAGAACTTTTGGTTAAGATATTTAATCAACAGAATATTTTACTGTTAATTAAAGATTTTTTTGCATATTAATCAAAATTTATTTCTTTTTTAATAAACGTCTGTTTTCAGGGAATGCGCACGCATTTGCACTTGTTGTCAATTAAGTGTGCATTGCACCCGTGCGTTGCATGTGCATGTGCGCCCATGTCATATGACTTTGTCATTAGACATGCGTGCGAACTTACTTCTTCGCATGTTTTCAAATTGAAAAACAAGTGTCTGTAAGTCGATGTCGCGCACCTCGCGGGTTTGCAGAGAGGCGGAATATGTAAAAAACGATTTTTATGGGTGTCGCGACACCAAGTTGAACTCCAGGATCGATCCTAAACCCTGGCTAACAAAACTTTATGAGGTAAACTACTCGGATAGGATGTTATACCTCACGTTACCATGTCCTTCGGGTCTTCTTGTCGCTGTCCTCCACCTCGTCATAAGCTCTAAGGATCGTAACGGATCGACGCAACATCGTCGACCTCCTCGAGTCAAAGACGATCCACCTGAGAATCTATAGTCTGAGCTCCAACCTCAAATCCGAGGTAACTACGGCATCTAGTTCGCTTAACTAGATATTCTAGATGATGTAGAGAGTGTAGATGGATTAGTATGTCTCTAAATACCCTAGGTTTCTCAAGATATGAGACATTAGGGTTAGAGGAAGAAGAAAGGGAGCTTGAGGAAAAGCTAGGGTAGAAAATACATTAGAATGAGATGGGTTTCTATTTGTGATGAATAATGAAGCATATAAATAATTTATGAGATAAAATATCTCACAAAATATCAAGCATGTTTCAAAAAATATCTAAAGAATGAGTCATGCCATGAGTCACCACATGAGTCACCATGTTGCCATGCCTCATTCAATGTAAACCCCCACCTCATTTCCTCCACCTCATTATCTTTTAATCAAAAGATTAAAAACCCTAATGAGGTGTCTTCTTCTAGAAGCAATCTTGAGTAAATTACAAGAATGCCCCTCATCCGTATATACATACCCGTATCCGTATTCCGAAAAATATGAATACAATGAGACGAAAATAATCCATCAATATAATAATAGGATCCGGCTTAAACCAAAGCCCACTAGTATTATCCGCCCGAACATCATACGTGCACAAGTACACGTATATGATCAAAGCCCTGCCATAAAACCATACGGCCTCTACATCTTTTGGCCGATGCAGGGAACCCTCTGTGTGGGACTCTAAAGACTCGACACTACGCTGGCAGTGGGTTTAACCATAAGCACGTTAGCGGTACTAGCTGCACGTAACGGCTACCCAGGTATCTGTCGATAAGAAGATCGATGAGCAAACTCATCCGAACTTCTACTGATCCTATCCGTGACAATCTCCTTACAGTCCGGTCTGTTTGTCTAAAAATATCGCATATCGGGCCTAGGGGGCGGTAATCGTCAGACCATTAATAGAGCAATAAGTCATGTCGGAGTTAGCCCAAAACACCCTGAGAAACTACTGGAGTACCTACCAATAAATCTCGCTTGCCTTGGCTAAGGACTTTGTGTAATAGCTTTCCAAACACAGTGCGATATCAACCCCCAATACCGGGAGAGACGAATCCTATCTAACTGCCACTACCTCCAAGTGCTTCGGGACTGCACTAACTACTACCTGTTTGCACGACTCCTTTGAGCCATGGTATGGTAGTAATGTAAGAACAGTGGGAACACACTCGAAGCGAAATAGCAGTGTCAAGTCGACGGACTAATCTGTACTCATGTCACCTGGGAACTGCCACCCGACGATAGGTATAATACTAACCAGCAATTCCTTACGAGTCATGTTCAGTGTACTCATAACCCAATGAGCACCTTCATACTATCTCCAATATAACGTACTAATGGATGTGGGACAGACTATCTCCCCTGCTGGGATGAGAAGCGTATACACTAGTCTACTCAAGAGTATCGATGCCCCGTCTGGATAATCCTACGATTAGGGACTTATATAGGATGTGCTTATAAACTACCCAGCCCCCACTAGTGTGACTGCCATCACAACCCTGGTAATCAAGTAAAGATCCTAAGGGCTCTATCAATATGTATAAGTGATATGCTAAAAGAAACACATGCACATATTGAGGTAGAAACAAACCAGATAGCATACTACCATTTCGAGCAAGACTGTTACTATATCCGTGTATATCCCAGGCTTTCAATATGTAATATACAAATGAGTATGATACAATAATGGCCTCTAGGGCATATAACACTAACAATCTCCCACTTGCACTAAGGCCATGTATAGGCATATCGCAGACCTATCATCTCTAATAGCCTCTCGAACTGTGTCTGAGGGATGGCCTCTGTGAGTGGATCTAAAGTGTTGTTCTCTGTATCTACTCTCCTCACTTCGATCTCTTAGCGATCAACGATCTCCCTGATCAGGTGGTACCACCTCAAGATATGTCTGGACTTCTGATGGGACCTGGGTTCCTTCGCTAAAACTATAGCGCCGTTGTTGTCACAATACAGAGGTATTGGATTAACAATGGTTAGAACCATCTTAAGTTCAGTTATGAACTTCCTCATCCAGACTACCTCTTTTGCGGCGTCACAAGCAGCGATATACTCCGCTTCCATCTTTGAGTTAGCAATGGTGTCCTGCTTGGAGCTCTTCCAACAGACCGCCCTTCCATTGAGGGTAAAGATATAACCCGACATGGACTTGGAGGCATCCTTATCACTGTGGAAGCTGGAGTCAGCAAAGGCCACGATCTGGAGGTCTTTTCCGCCATACACCAAGAACATCTCCTTAGTCCTTCTCAGGTACTTGAGAATGTTCTTTACTACTATCCAGTGGTTCTCCCCTAGGTTTGACTGATACCGGCTTACCACGCTTAGTGCTTAAGCAACATCTGGTCTGGTACACAACATCGCATACATTATAGAGACTACCACAAAGGCATAGGGTATAGATGTGATGCGAGCCCTTTCCAAATCTGTCTTGGGAGACATCTCATTAGACAGGGTGATTTCGTGACAAGCTGGTAGACTACCGCTCTTTGAATCTTCCATACTAAATCCTTTTAGTATAGCGTCGATGTACCATGACTGTGAATGTCCCACCATCCTCTTTGATCTATCAAGATAGATCTGGATCCTCAGAATGTAGTTGGCATCACCCAGGTCTTTCATGGAGAACCTCTGTGACAAGAATCCTTTGACTGATTGTAGCATAGGAATGTCATTTCCTATCAAGAGAATGTCATCCACGTACAAGACGAGGAATACCACAGTTCTCACTACAATTTTACTATAAATGCATGGTTCATCTGGATTTTTGATAAAGTCGAATTCTTTGACCGTCTCATCAAAACAGATGTTCCAACTCCGCGATGCCTGCTTTAGTCCATAAATGGACTTAAGCAACTTGCACACTTTCCCGCTGCTCCCACTTTGAATGAAACCCTCTGGCGTATCAATATAGACGCACTCTTCTAAATTTCCATTTAGAAAAGTGGTCTTTATGTCCATCTGCCAAATTTCATAATCGTGGAAGGCGGCAATGGAAAGAAGGATCCGAATGAATTTGTGTATAGCCACTGGAGAAAAGGTTTCATCACAGTCCAAACCAGGTCTTTGACGAAAACCTTTTGCAACAACTCTAGCCGTATAGGTTTCAACCTGTCCATCTACACCAATCTTCTTTCTAAAGATCCATTTGCAGCCTATGGGTTTTACCCCTTCTGGAGCAATGTCCAAAGTCCATATTTTGTTGGTGTACATGGACTCCATCTCGGTCCGCATTGCATCCATCCATTTTACCGAGTCGCCGCTCTAAATGGCTTGCTGGAAGCTTGTTGGCTCATCATTGTCAATGATGCAATCCTCTCTATCTCATTCTATTAGAAAACTATAGTATCACTCGGGCGGATGAGACTGCCTACTAGTTCTACGGAGTGGCACGGAGATATCCTATTCTTTCGAAACCTCTGGTTCTACCATGCTTTCTTCCAGTTCTATTGCGCTCCCACTAGTTTCTTTTTCCAACAATTGATTCTCAAAAAAGTGGGCATGACGAGAAATAAAACCTTTTGTTCCTCTGTGTAATAGAAAAGATACTTCCCGGAGTTCTTTGGGTATCCCACAAACTTACAAAGTACTGAGCGTGCCTCGATCTTGTCCGCATGCTGCTTTTTTACAAAAGCTGGACATCCATATATCTTCAGATACTGAAAATTGGATTTCTTCGCACTCCACATCTGATATGGTGTGGTAGGCACAGTTTTGGTAGGAACCTTGTTCAAAAGATATGCAGCTGATTCTAGCGCATAACCCCAGAAGGACCGCGGTAACTCAGCGTAACTCATCATGGAACGTACTATATCCAATAGTGTTCTGTTCCGCCTTTCTGATACACCATTGTGTTGAGGTGTGTATGGAAGAGTAAGCTGAGAGAGAATCCCATTATCTTTTAAGTAACCCAGGAACTCGACACTAAAGTATATAAGTCTACGGTAGCGCCCCGGCCGTCTATCTGAGGCCAAACGCGGAACAAAACTTTTATAAACTGGCGCTAAGGCAGACTTTTACCCGGATCGTGCCATTAACACTAAACTAGCTAACTACAAAGAAGTAGAATGGCTATACCGATCGATCCGTGTCCTTTGGTCTTTAGCCATCATCCTAAGCTCCTCGCGGTATCTCCGATCTCGCTCGATCTCCGATCTCCTCGTCGAAGTGGCACCACATCTAGAAGTCTTTTTACGAGCTCCCGCTTCAAACCGAAGAAACTCGGACATAAAGTTTGCTAGCCGACATGTCCAAGGTGATGTACAGAATGTGTGTGATAACTTTGTCTCATACACTCAATGATTCTCAACACATGAGATGGAATGAGTGGAGGTTAAAGAAGAAGCCATTGGAGAGGAACTTGTAAGCTCAAGAGAAGAAAGAAGAAGAAGAGCTTTTGTTTGCTTATTGTGTGGAATGAAAAATGTGAGAGCTCCCTTATCCAAATGAAGAGCCAACCCCAAGACTTAGTGGCTGCCCTCTCTCTCTCTCTCTACATCAATTCAACACAATAATCAACCAAGAAAATTGACATGGCACCAAAAATAAGACCATGAGTCACCAAACATGCACATGCCTCATTTAATGCTCCTCATCATGACTTGAGCTCATAATTTCCACCAATAAACATTAATCCAAATGTTTATAACTATAAATAGAATGGCATCTTCTAAAGTAAACTCGTGACGGATCACAAGAATACCCCTCACCTGTATATACATACCTGCATCCGCATTCCGACTGAATACGAATGCAATGAGACGAAAGTAATCCAACAAATCTAATATTAGGATCCGGCTTAAACCAAAGCCCACTAGTATGATCCGTGCACAAGTGCACGAATATGATCGAACCCTGCCATAAAACTATACGGCCTCTACAACGTTTCCCCCGAACTTGGGAAACTTTCTGTGGGGGACTCCAAAAACTCATTAATACGCCGGCAGTGGGTTTAACCACAAGTACGTCAGTGGTACTAGCTGTACGTAACGGGCGCCCTGGTATTGACCAAAAGGGAGGCCGATGAGCGAACTCATCCTGAAACCCTACTGAGCCTGTCAGTGACAATATCCGTACAGTCAGGTCTGTTCGTCTATGAGTATCGCATATCGGGCATAGGGGGCTGGTAAACGTTAGACCCTCAATAGCGGTATAAGTCGTGTCGGAGAGTAGCCCAGAAATCCCTGAGATACTACTGGAATACCTACCAGTAAATCTCACTTGCCTTGTCCAAGGTCTTCGTGTAATGGCTCTCCTAGACACAGCGTGATCTCACCCTCAATACCGGGAGAGACGAATCCCCTGCCGATCCGCTCACTGCCTCCATGTGGCTCGGGACTGTACCCAACAAAAACCTGTTTGCACGACTCCTTTGAGCCGTGGTAGGGTAGTAATCAAAGCACAGTAGGAACTTACACGAAACAAATGACGATCTCAGGTCGATAGACTAACCTGTACACATGTCACCAGGGAACTGCTATCTGACGCTAGGTATAATACCAACTAGCATGTTCCCGGCGAGTCCTGTCCGGTGTACTCATAACCCAATGAGCACCTGCATACGTCTTAGGTGAACCAACTGACACCAATGACTTATGAGACCGGCCATCGCCCCTCATCGGGGTCTCAATCCGTATACACTAGTTTACTCATGGAGTATCGATGCGCAGTCTCGAAACTCCCACGACTAGGAACAGTTTAAGGATGTGCTTATAGACTACCCAACTCTCATGTATATGATCACCATCATATTGCTGGTAGTCAAGCAAGAATCCTAAGGTCTCTATCAACGTGTAATAGTGATCTGTAATATCACCTAAATCATGTACACGATGATAAAGACAAACCAGATAGCATACTATCATCTCGAGTAAGACTGTCATACCGGTATAGGTCGTCCCTCAATCATTGCAATCACGTTCCTGCGATCCAATAATTGACTTTGAGGGCACTATATCCAACAATCTCCCACTTGCACTCAAGGCTAATTATTGCGATGTCGCATACTCACAGCCCGTATGATACCGAACGCCCAACTCCCCTTCTAATCAGTTTCACAAAGCTCGTTTTCGAAACTGTTGCGTTAGAGAAATAGCCTCAGTGAGTGGATCCGTCCTGATGTTTCTTTCTATGTCTCTCTTAATCTCAAGTTCGCGGAGAAAGCCATCTCCCGAAATGAGCAATACCTGTCTTAGAATATGTCTGGATATCTGATGAGACTTAGTACACAAATGAACTCCAAATCCAAACTTCTTAGACTGTATCATCAACTAAACTTAATCAGTATCCTGCGTCATGCCTCCCTTAGTATTCGCTTGGACCACCTGTCCAAACTACTGCCCCTCGTCAGAGGGAAAACTATAACTTTGATAGTCACTCTGTCAGCCAGGTCACCTTGGAAGCCTGGAATGATAACTTTCTCCCGAAGGAGGATGTTGTTATCATCTCCCTAGAACATCCACTTATGTTCATAAACTGCTTCCGAACGTTTCTCCAGGATTGGATCAATATATAAACTTATTGCAGCTAGTGCAAAAACAACATCTGGTGTGGTACTTGACATCTCATGATTGACTCAATTACCTAAGCAAGTCATATGCCAATCATGCACATCCCTCTCACTTTTAGTCTGTAAGACACCTTTAGAGAGGGTGACTCCATCACCTGCAGGTACACCACCATGTCAGGAGTCGTCCATTCTAAAACACCTTTAGAATGCTGTCTAAGTACCCAGATTGGGACACTTCCCAAATCTAGATCTAAAACCATAGATCTAGTGACCATAATGCCTAATATTATATCTAAATCCTATGTGGAGAAACCACGGTGTGACAACCATAGTATAACCGATCGTAGTATAGGAATATCACTTCCTACTCTGTGTATGTCATCCAAATACTAGGACATCACACTCTATTACTTTCTTAACAGATCCATCTCCTATTCTGATGAAGTCAATAACCTATGACTGTCACATCAAAAATAGATGATCTATCTCTGCTATATCTGCTTTAGTCTATAAATAGACACAAGCTACTTGACCACTATGCTTCCGCTGCTCCCACGGACTCCAACAACCCTCTGGCAGAGTCATATAAATGTACACTTCTAAAGCTAGTTTAGAACGACGCTATACTCATTCTCCTGCCGGGCCTCATAGTCTGGAACAGCAGCAATGGCATGTCTGGGTAATCAAGAACCTCCCTGTCACCGTCCTTAAGGATACTGGAGTACCTCTCTGGCGCCTGAGGTTACCCACCATATCCGCGGAGTGGCTAATGGAATGTCAAACCTGATTGAATCTTTAGCTCCTATTAAATTTTCAGTAATCGTTTGCGGTTCTGGAATCACTTCCAGTTCTACCATACCCCCACTACTGTTTTATGAAAAAGTCCATTTCACTAAAACTGTGGCGAGTCAAGAACAATATCACTATTGATCTTCCAGAGGGTAGAAAGTCAACCATCGTCATAGCCCGGGTTAACCCACAAACTGCCATTACAGAAACGTTCCTTGAGTTATCCAGTGTCTAGTTTCAAGCATAAGCCGGACAACACCATATACCTTAACAACGTTAAGATATGAGCCATTCTATATCTAATATAGAAACAGAGGCACTGATTTAATTGGAACCAGATTCAAATCATGCAGCTGTCTCCAGTGCATGTCAAATAAATGGAAAGAGGACGATCGACAATACTTAACTTAGGAGTGCGTCCAATTATGAGTAACCTGAAAGAGAAACAAGTTTCTCAAAACTATTACTATCAACTGAAAACCTCATACAAGTATCTACATCTTCGATCATCTTGAAGAATCCCGATACTTCCAACACCTGGTTCACTACTTTATTCTTATACCTATAACTTCTCAGAACTTGGACCTTGTATTTATACGAAACACTTGTCTAAAACTTGAGAAGTCACAAGTAAACAGAATATAGTACGAGGACCAACCCCTCTGTCCTAATGGACACTGGACAACATATAATACTCTGTATAAGTCCTCTGAGTCGAATAACTCAAATCCTGTGCGTCGTAGGTTGAAAACTGTATTATGGTTATGAAGAATTACACCGCAGTTGAATGCTCCTTACCTAACTATCAACTGATATAGGCAAATGTCATGGACATAATTTCAAAAAGTTATATATCACTTTATAAAATAAACGTACAGATATATCAGTTTGAAATTGGTGCATAACAACGGATATTCAAAACCAAATATTTGCCGTCCAGCAAATACCCTGGCGATTTCCTCAAATATCACCAATTACAACGAATTCCGATATAATGAGGATGATCACCTAATTTCCAATAACTTACTCCCACTCATCATCTGTAAAACCATACAGATGTGAGAATCATACCTGGTAAATACATACCCTGGAGTAGGTGTCTAATTGGGAAATCAGTTTTCTATTAACAACGCATAGTGAAACTGAAACATTAAAATGTTTCGTAGGGTTATCCGGGTATTCCTAGTAATTCCTCTTTTATTATTAGATTCACGACTGTAACCGTATATTTCTATGCCATCTCTCCAAATCCCTTTATATGTCTTTAGTCATTACCTTTTGTACACCTCATTTAGGCTAAATGGTTTTCTTCCTTCTCTACCGTTCGGCACCAGCCTATGGTTTGGAAGAAGGCTATCCAATAAGCGTAATAGGTGTACTGTCTTAATCCTAGGAGCACTCGCAATCTGAGAGAAGGTAAAGATAAAAGACAACTGAATAAACCTTATTCCTATTTCTCCTGAACTAGAATCCATCCCCAAATTGGAACAAGTTCCTTCGAGTTCGTATATAACCATACGTTGGATTATCCAATAACTGTGGATCTTCATAGTGATACGGAGTGTTCTAGAGAAATACAAAGGTGAAGTAGGAGTAGCGTTGAGATACTCGGTTTGGTCGTGAATGACAGCAGTCGCAGTTTACTTTGCCCTCTTTCTAATCCCTTTATTTGTCTTTACTTATCACCTTCTGTACACCATATTTAAGCTAATTGGTTTTCTTCATTCTCTACCTTTCGGCACCTGCCTATAGTTTGGAAGAAGACTATCCAATAAGCGCAATAGGTGTACCTTCTCCTAATCCTAGGAGCCCTCAAAACCTGAGAGAAGGTAAAAGGAAAAGACAATTGAATAATCCTATTCAATCTCTCCAGAACCAGAATCTATCCTCGAATCTGGAACAAGTTCCTTCGAGTTCGTATATAACCATACGATGGATTTATCCAATGGAAGTGGATATTCGTAGTGATACGGGGTATTCTGGAGAAATGAAAAGGGTAAAAGAAGGAGTGGCAATGATGTATGCAACTCAGACAATCCAAAAGCCGGTGTTTTAAGAAAGTTCGGTTAACTTGGTCACTGAGTCATAGTCTAGGATCGGGCCATGGTTGCTGCCAAAAGAGAGAGAGAGAGAGAGAGAGAGAGAGAGAGAGAAGAAACACTCAGCGTACACTCTAACCTAGATCAGAATGGTTAACCACTTTATCTAATCTGGATGTCTCCCACTGTATCCTCAAATTCTCCTCCAAACCAGAAAGAAGAATTAGTCGGGATCACCCGTGGAGTAAACCAACTCATCAGTGGGAATCGAGATCCAACTATCATCGCATGATAACGTGAAGGAATCCACTCACGTTATCACACTCCTGAAGGTATGCGCATGCCTGGCAAGTTTCCTGTATGTTTGAAACTCCCGATGTGATTTTTACCCCAAGCTCTTATGACCTTGACTAAGGCCAACAAATCATAAGTCACATGTCAAGTTCTACCCGTCATTGTCCAGGTTAATTTGAACCCATCCGTACAAGCCCTTGACTAGGGCTAACAAGGCTGTATGACTGTTCCAAACCAACGCATCTATCTATGCAACAGAAAAGTAACAAATACTTACCATACACCATGCCTTGACTAAGGCCAACAAACATAGCATGAATACTAAGTGCTACCCGTCTGAAATGATGGAGGGCTATGAATGGTTTTTGGCGAAAAACCATTAACGTAATGAACTTGATATCGTTGAAGGAACCAGATAGCTTTTTACAAAAATATAGTGGCGAAAACCATTGCTAAAGAGGTCACTCCCGGTGAAGGGATCTCGGCTCTTTCCCCGTAGAATGAGGTGCAGGATATTCCAACCGAATACCGCGATGCAAAGCAAAAAGTAATCGACTATAGAGAAGTTATTACCCTGACGCAAACTTCTGCCCAAGGGGTCACTCCCGATGAAGGGATCTTGGCCCTTGCCTCGTCGAATGAGGTGTTGGATATTCCAAACTAAATACCGTTGTGCAAAGCAAATGAAAACGTTCTTGTAATAACAGCTTTTTGAAAATTGTTCCAACAACATCGAATAGGTTTTTTTTTCCTTGCATTGATCAGAATCAATGCAGTCCCATCAATTAATCACACCAGAAAAGAACGAAAATAAAATGTATGTATATGCCATCCGCATTCGCCACTGGGTCCCGTCATCACCTGTTAGGTTACTTAACTAACGACAGAGCGGGGACTGGACTAGCGCGGCTGTAAAACATATACAACATCTACTAGTATATATATAATAATATATAATAATCACTCCAGGCGTGATAAATGCAACATCACAGAAATGTAATAAGCATCACAGAACAATACAGATATCTGGGAGCCCCGGGTTTCCATTGAGCTGAAAGAGAAACCCGACGTTTCTCTGGTCGTGTGGATAGCCTGTGCAATGAAACCTAGACCTTGGGAGTGCGGCAAGTTACCCGCCAAAACCTGAAGTGAGGCAGCCCCTTCAGTAAAGTGAATGGACCACCCAGCACTTCACGGAATCTGGTAACTTGAGCACCCCTCCTTGGGTCAACCTGTACCCCCTACGAGTGCGGAGAATAGCTCGCTAATTTTAGAGTGAAACCCCCTCCGTCTCAAAGCCATGAGATGCGGGCCCGTTGCCCTCTAGAACCCGGCTATCCGTGCACTCCACCACGGGGTAATCCTAGTGCAAAAAAGAAAAAATGTACAACGGGTACAACAACCTCAACCCGGTCGTGCCCCAAAAGAATAATATACAAACAGGCAGTGACGGCATTCCACATGTCGGACGCTCGGCCCGCGATATCAAATGTACAGATATATCCAAACTGTACTACCATTGCACGCAAGCTATCCACCACGACAATCCGCAACAATACAGCATAACACAGAACATCAACGTGAATATCACGTTCGCAAATCCGTCTAAAAGGACTATAGAAATTAGACAAGATTTACCGCTCGAATGACATTCACGGTCCCAGATAGAAATGTATGTACTATAAACTAACGTATTTAAAATTTCGATCGACAAAACTTCCTGAAGTGGGCCCTAAGTACTAATCCAATTCTCAAAAAAATCTGGGCCAAAACAAAATATTCCAGAAACCAGAATTCCATATGAAAGACCCCCAGAAGAAAAATGGTGCACTGTTGCCACCATTCCGCCGCGCAACCGCGGCAAACATGCCGGTTTCGCCACTGTTCCGCGGTGCGATGGTGATAACTTGCTCTCAGATTTTTTCGAGGGTCTTAAAAAAGCCTGCACGATCTTCTGACATACTGAAAATAATTTTTCGACATATTGAAAATAATTTTTCGACCAATTTTAAAATTCGACAGAAACTTTGTGAATGGAATTGCGGTTTTGGAAATTTCGTTCGATCGATGTTTTAAACATGTTAGAACAAGCTAGTAAGGGTTAATGGCAGGGCTATGATACCATGTAAGTCTACGGTAGCGCCCCGGCCGTCTATCCGAGGCCAAACGTAGAAAAAAACTTTTATAAACTGGCGCTAACGCAGAATTTTACCCGGATCGTGCCATTAACACTAAACTAGCTAACTACAAAGAAGTTTAGAATGGCTATACCGATCGATCCGTGTCCTTCGGTCTTTAGCCATCTTCCTAAGCTCCTTACGGCATCTCCGATCTCGCTCGATATCCAATCCTCGTCGAAGTGGCACCACATCTAGAAGTCTTTTTACGGGCTCCCGCTTCAAACCGAAGCAACTCGGACATGAAATTTGCTAGCCGACATGTCCAAGATGATGTACAGAATGTGTGTGATAACTTTTTCTTATACACTCAATGATTCTCAACACATGAGATCTAATGTGTGGAGATTAAAGAAGAAGCCATTGGAGAGGAACTTGTGAGCTCAAGAGAAGAAAGAAGAAGAAGAGCTTTTGTTTGCTTATTGTGTGGAATGAAAAATGTGAGAGCTCCCTTATCGAAATGAAGAACCAACCCCAAGACTTAGTGGCTGCCCTCTCTCTCTCTCTTTACATCAATTCAACACAATAATCAACCAAGAAAATTGACATGACACCAAAAATAAGACCATGAGTCACCAAACATGCAAATGCCTCATTTAATGCTCCTCATCATGACTTGAGCTCATAATTTCCACCAATAAACATTAATCCAAATGTTTATAACAATAAATAGAATAGCATCTTCTAAAGTAAACTCATGACGGATCACAAGAATACCCCTCACCTGTATATACATACTTGCATCCGCATTCCGACTGAAAACGAATGCAATGAGATGAAAATAATCCAACAAATCTAATACTAGGATCCGGCTTAAACCAAAGCCCACTAGTATGATCCGTCCGATCATGATCTATGTATAAGTGCACGAATATGATCGAACCCTGCCATAAAACCATACGGCCTCTACAACGTTTCGTCCGAACTTGGGAAACTTTCTATGGGGGACTCTAAAGACTCGTCAATACGCTGGCAGTGGGTTTAACCACAAGCACGTCAGTGGTACTAGCTGTACATAACGGACGCCCAGGTATTGACCAAAAGGGAGGCTGATGAGCGAACTCTTCCTGAAACCCTACTGAGCCTGTCAGTGACAATATCGTACAGTCTGGTCCGTTCATCTATGAGTATCGCATATCGGGCCTAGGGGGCTGGTAAACGTCAGGCCCCCAATAGCGGTATAAGTTGTGTCGGAGTGTAACCTAGAACACCATGAGATACTACTGGAATACCTACCTGTAAATCTCACTTGCCTTGGCCAAGGAATTTGTGTAATGGCTCTCCTAGACACAGCGCGATCTCAACCCCAATACCGAGAGAGACGAATCCCCTGCCGATCCACTCACTGCCTCCATGTGGCTCGGGACTGTACCCAACTAAAACCTGTTTGCACGACTCCTTTGAGCCGTGGTAGGGTAGTAATCAAAGTACAGTGGGAACTCACATGAGACAAATGACGATCTCAGGTTGATAGACTAACCTGTACACATATCACCAGGGAACTGCTATCTGACGCTAGGTATAATACCAACTAGCATATTCCTGGCGAGTCCTGTCCGGTGTACTCATAACCCAATGAGCACCTGTATACGTCTTAGGTGAACCAACTGACACCAATGGCTTATGAGACCGGCCATCGCCCTTTGTCGGGGTCTCGATCCGTATACACTAGTCTACTCATGGAGTATCGATGCGCTGTCTCGAAACTCCCACGACTATGGACACTTTAAGGATGTGCTTATAGACTACCCAACTCTCACGTATATGATCGCCATCATACTGCTGGTAGTCAAGCAAGAATCCTAAGGGCTCTATCAATGTGTAATAGTGATCTGTAATATCACCTAAAGAATGTACACGATGATAAAGACAAACCAGATAGCATACTATCATCTCGAGTAAGACTGTCCTACCGGTATAGGTCCTCCCTCGATCATTGCAATCACGTGCCTGCGATCCAATAATTGACTTTGAGGACACTATATCTAACAAAGTATTCACTACCTCGATCAGATCTTAGTGTTTTGATACTTTTGCCGGTTTGTTTTTCCACTTCATTCTTATATTCCTGGAATTTCTCAAAGTCTTCGGATTTATGTTTCATTAAGAAGACATGTACATACCTAGAGAAATCACCTGTAAAAGTAATGAAATAGGAATAACCACTTTGTGCATGTATAGACATTGGACCACACACGTCGCTGTGTATGAGTCCTAAGAGCGAGCTCGCTGTTACTCCGTGTCCAGTGAACGGAGTCTTTGTCATTTTCCCTATGAGACAAGATTAACAAGTTGCATAAGACTGATATTTGAACGGATTCAAATATCCCTCTCTATGTAATTTCGTCAACCGTGTTTCATTGATGTGACCCAGTCTATAATGACATAAGAAAGCATTATTTATGGAGACTTTCTTTTAAGTGTGTTCTGGACGTTGAAAACCCGAGCTTGATTTAACACGTATATGTCATCCTCTTGTGAACCTGACCCAATCAAATTTTGATTTAGATGGATGTGGACCACATCGCTTACAAATGTAAAATCATATCCTTCCTTATAAAGTAAAGATACAGGTATGATATTACAAGCTAGACTAGATACACACAAACAGTTATGTAAAATCAATATCTGCCCACTTGTCAATCCTAGGTAATATTCCTCTATGGATACAGCGTCCACGCTCATTCCGTTAGCAACCCTGAGAGTCATATCACCTGCCTTGATAACTCTACGGTTTCTCAAAGCCTGTAATGAATTACAGATATGAGAACCTGATCCGGTATCTAGTACCCACGAAGTAGAGTTAATTGACATACAGTTTTCAATCACAAACACACCCGAAGACGAAGCCACAACGTGCCTCGGATCCTGGATTCTGTCTTTCCAAGCCCTGCATTCCTTCTCCAATGCCTTTTCCCGTGACAACAGGAACATCCCTCCTTCCCTACTGTTAGCCCCGAAACTTTTGCCCTTCCCTGTCCCTCTACCTTACTGACACCGCCTATCGGCTTTGTGGAGGTCTTCTTCTTCTCACCCTTGGCTTTCACCTTTGATCCAGAAGAGGAAGATTCCCCAATAAGCAGAGTGGGTGTCTCCCTGGTTTCTTTCTGGGTGCCATCAACTAGAAGTATAACTTTCTTTCCCTGGGTGTAAGTAGAAGGTAGGGACTGTAGAATCACTTCAGCATATAAGTCGTTCTCCAACGTGGTCTCCAGGTCCGTGAGCCTTTTAATATAGCTGATCATTATAGGGATGTGGTCCCCTAAAGATGAACCGACAGCCAACCTCGCATGAGGCAATTCTTTCGAGGTCTCATACCTTGTGATACCAGATTGCTCTCCATATAAATCATTTGTTATGGAGGAAGATAGAAACTAAGTCCATCTTCTCATGCTGTCTCTGGTTTACACCATTTACGGAGGCCAATATGAAGCACTTGGCATTCGCACTGTCTTTTTCTGATGTCTTATGGATATCATTATCCGCGACGGTGGAATCTGGACCTGGGACGGCGGGAGCTTGAGTAGTAATGAGGTGGT
Organism: Agapanthus africanus; assembly: GCA_030015575.1. Taxonomy (NCBI): domain Eukaryota; kingdom Viridiplantae; phylum Streptophyta; class Magnoliopsida; order Asparagales; family Amaryllidaceae; genus Agapanthus; species Agapanthus africanus. Next base: position 204,367,086 of record CM057341.1, on the reverse strand, counting down.
CCAACTTGTCATAGGTAACGGACATCTGGACAAACCTTTGCTAGTCAATAGAGTATAACTCGGTCATTTTATTATCTAGCTGTAACCTAATCTTAGTCACCTGGTCGCTGCAATTGGGAGTGAGAGAAGAAAACACTCAGCATGATGCTCTTGCAAGTTTAGATTGGTTTTTAATTTATTTAAACAGGATGGCTCCCACTGTATCTCGAATCCTTCCTCAAACCATAAAAGAAGAATTAGTCAGGATTAATCTCACCGTACAATACTTGCTTAACCTTTCAGCCAGGCTGGTGTTGGTACTTCGAGGGAGGTTTTCCAATACTTTCGTGAAGTTTCTTAATTGCATAACCTCTTTTCACTGGAGGCGTAGCCCCACTAACACCGTTCTAGACACCTACTTGGTTTATAGCATTAATTGTGTTAGTGAAAAAATCTCCTGAGGAGTAGCGGATACTCACAGCAGGATCATGATCCAAATATCATTGTACTATAATCTTGAAGGAGTCCTACCAAAATTATCATACTCCAAATGGTATGCAACACTAGAAATTTTCAGTTTCTTTAGAAACTCTCGATGTGGATTTTTGCCCCATGCTCTTATGACCTTGACGAAGGCCAACATATCATAAGTCACATGTCAAGTTCTACCCGTCATTGTCCAGGTTAATTTGAACCCACCCGTACATACCCTTGACGAGTGCCAAAATATTAGTACGACTATCCCAAACCAACACATCTATCTATGCTACAGATGAATATCCAGCAGCTACCAATCACTATGCCTTGGCGAAGGTCAAAATACATAGCTTGAATACTACCGAATATTCAACTGAAATGACGGAGGGCTACGGCTGGTTTTGGCGAAACCATGAACGTAATGAACTTGATTTAATCGAAGGAACCTGATAGCTTTTAAAGGAGTGGTTTAAGCTCCGCATTTAAAAGTCTGCTGCTTTTGAAAAAACCGAGTGATTTAAAAATTGTTCAAACGATTCAGTTTTGGTTTGTTTGTTTTGAATTAATCTAATGTAGTCCCATCATTTACACCTATCATCACAGAGAGAAACGAAAATACCACATCCACTTTTTCCATCCGCATTCGCCACTGGGCCCCGTCTAACAACGTTAGGTTACTTAATTAACGCCAGAGCGGGGGCTTGACTAGCGCGGGTGCATAACATAAGCAACTTCTACTATATAGCATATTTATAATAAGCATTCATCTCATCCAGATCACAGATGAACATATTAGATATACTCAGAATTCCGCGTTTCGTTTAAGCCTGTAACGAAAGACGGATTCCATAGTCATAATGAATAGCCAAACCCCACTCTAGAACCCTACGGGTGCAGAAAACTACCCGCCAAATTCCCGAAGTGATGCAACCTCCTTCGGTAAAATGAGTAGGCCAATCGGCACTTCAAAGAACCCGGTAGTTTGTGCACCCCCCCTTGGGTCTTTCCTAGGAGCAAAAAATTGTAAAAGAAATAATACAACGGTGGCTACAACCTCAACCCGGATGTGCCCCGCAAAATAATATTACATCACAATACAATTTACATCGAATGAATGAAAACTCTCTTCTCACATACTCGGATATTCATCCACGACGATCCAACGAAGTTCATATACACAAACCAACATAGCAGCAACACAGATATGTGAAACCCCTACTAAACAACGTATAGCGATTAGCGGACGTTTCGAAACACATATAACAACTGAACATGTTAAACTACGTTAAGAACACGACTACGAAATACCCCGTATTTCCACAACAGAGAATTAAGAGTATAATCAAAATTAGCAAAATCAAACACCACCCGAAACCCTAAATCTAAGAGACAAGAACCCAGAACAAAACTCGATTCAATCCAACACAACAAAATCGGTGAGGCAAGTTTTTTGGGGGGTTTGGCCGGCCATATTGAGTTAGAATTACCTCGTTTTTGTTCTATGTTCATCTAATAAGTAAAGGAGCACTCTACAATTGTTTAAAAAAAATTTAGAGCCTCCAGAAAATTTGACAGAAACTTGGATTCTTAGTTTCGTGTTTTGGAGTTATTTCGGTTTCGGAGTTTTACACATTGTCTAAATAGTTAGCTAAGATTTAATAGGCTCTGATACTACTGTAAGTCGATGTCGCGCACCCCGCGGGTTCGCGGGGAGGCGGAATATGTAAAATACTATTTTTACGGATGTCGCAACACCGACTTGAACTCCAGGATCGATACTAAACCCTAGCTAACAAAATTTTATGAGGTAAACTACTCGGACATGAAGTTATACCTCGTATTACCATGTCCTTCGGGTCTTCTTGTCTCTGTCCTCCACCCCGTCATAAACTCCAAGGATCGTAACGGATCGACGCAATCTTGTCGGCCTCCTCGAGTCAAAGACGAACCACCCGAGATTCTATAGTCCGAGCTCCAACCTCAAATCCGAGGTAACTACGGCATCTAGTTCGATAAACTAGATTTCCTAGATGATGTAGAGAGTGTAGATGGATTAGTATGTCTCTAAATACCCTAGGATTCTCAAGACATGAGACATTTGGGTTAGAGGAAGAAGAAGGGGAGCTTGAGGAAAAGCTAGTGTAGAAAATACATTAGAATGAGATGGCTTTCTATTTGTGATGAATAATGAAGCATATAAATAATTGATGAGATAAAATATCTCAAAAAATATCAAGCATGCTTCAAAAAATATCTAAAGAGTGAGTCATTCCATGAGTCACCAAGTAGCCATGCCTCATTCAATGTAAATCTCCACCTCATTTCCTCCACCTTATTAATTTTTTAATCAAAAGATTAAAAACCTTAATGAAGTGTCTTCTTCTAGAAGTAATCTTGAGTAAATTACAAGAATGCCCCTCATCCGTATATATATATCAATATCCTTATTCCGAAAAATACGAATACAAAGAGACAAAAATAATCCATCAATATAATAATAGGATCTAGCTTAAACCGAAGCCCACCAGTATTATCCGCCCGAACATCATACGTGCATAGTACACGTATGTGATCGAAGCCCTGCCATAAAACAATACGGCCTCTACATCTTTTACCCGATGCAGGGAAACCCTCTGTGTGGGAGTCTAAAGACTCGACACTACGCTGCCAGTGCGTTTAACCACAAGCACGTTAGCGGTACTAGCTGCACGTAACGTCTACCTAGGTATTTGCCGATAAGAAGGCCGATGAGCAAACTCATTCGAAGTACTACTGAGCCTATCTGTGACAATCTCCGTACAATCCGGTCTGTTCGTCTAAGAGTATCGCATATCGGGCCTAGGGGGCGGTAATCGTCAGACCACTAATAGCCCAATAAGTCATGTCGGAGTGTAGCCCAAAACACCCTAAGAAACTACTGGAGCACCTACCAGTAAATCAAGTTTGCCTTGGCCTAGGACTTTTTGTAATGGATTTCCTAACACAGCGCTATATCAACCCCTAATACCGCGAGAGACGTATCCTATCTAACTTCCACTACCTCCAAGTGCTTCGGGACTGCACCCAACTACTACCTTTTTGCAAGACTCCTTTGAGCCGTGGTAGGGTAGTAATCTAAGAATGGTGGGAACACACTCGAGGAGAAGTAGCAGCGTCAAGTCGACAGACTAAGCTGTACTCATGTCACCTGGGAACCGCCACCCGACGATAGGTATAATACCCACCAGCAGTTCCCTACGAGTCCTATCCAGTGTACTCATAACCCAATGAGCACCTGTATACTATCTCCAGTACGATGTATTAATGGCTGTGGGACAGACCATCTCCCCCGCTGGGATGAGAAGCGTATACACTAGTCTACTATGGAGTATCGATGCCCCATCTCGATAATCCTACGACTAGGGACCTGTATAGGATGTGCTTATAGACTACCCAGCCCCCACTAGTGTGACTATCATCACAACGCTGGTGATCAAGCAAAGATCCTAAGGGCTCTACCAATATGTATAAGCGATATGCTAAAAGAAACACATGCACATATTGAGGTAGAAACAAACCAGATAGCATACTACCATTTTGAGCAAGACTTTTACTATATCCGTGTATATCCCAAGCTTCCAATATGTAATATACAATCCAGTATGATATAATAATGGCCTCTAGGGCATATAACACTAACAATGTCGAGCTATGATTTATTAGTTATGCCTTAGGACCTTCCAGAATGCGAACCGTCTTTTCAAAACACTATAAATATGTGTCTTTTCCTTCACTCTATTTGAAACTGTACCCTTTTAAAGTTTTTGTTTTCTACCAGAATCCTTTATTTCCTTACTAATTTGGTAAGTGCGGTTGCGCACTTCAGCCTTGCGCATCCTCTTTTAGTTTGCGCTTTTAATTTAATTTGCGCACCCTTTGGTTTGGGCATTTAGCTTATCTTGCGCACCTATTTGGGTTGCGTACTTAATTTACGATAAAGCTAAAAACATTTCTTTTATTTCAAGGATGTTACTTAAGTTTGGTTTGAATCAAACTTTAATTTTGAATTTGGATATTCTTAGTCTACCCTTTTAGTGAACTGATGCCTTTCCAGTCTTTTTCTTTCAGGTGTCATGGCCAGTCATCTTTATACGATTAGGTAGATTGTTTCCCATGCTGACATCCACTTTTATGAGCCGGCTTTTATTGATGCTCAGTGTGAAGACGTATTTCGTCGTTTTGAGGCTCACAGTCGGCAAAAGCATCATCGACGCTCCAACTTGCTCCAACTGATATTCCAAGCCATCCATGATACCATTCCTGGGGCTATAGATGTAATGCCTTTTCTTGCTCTTGATCAAGCCGCGGATAAGATGTGTTCAGTTTTCCTGATGGGTTTATCTCCAAAAGGTTGAGAGACCGTGCAACCACCCTTCTGTATGTAATCTTCCAACAGCGGGCGATTTTGTCCACCTATGATAGAGGAGAACGGATACGCACATCGATGGAGGATAAGACTTTTGAGTCTTTATCAGAGTCTTTTTATGACTTCATTCATCCTTATAACTCGACCAATCTCTTACCGCTATGAACTTTCAAGCGATGTAACAGCCTTTTCTTTTATTTATCTTGTAATCCTCTTTTTTGACGCATCAATGAAAATTTTCTTTTCTTTTACATTTGCACTTCTTTTTGCTGAAGTTTTCTTTTGTTGCAAGACCCGCTCATTAGAATATATGAACGTATTATGCATTATCATTTATGTACGTACTTACATAGGTGCGCATGCCAATAGAATCAATTTCATGATGTGCGCATTATATAGGTGCGCAAGTCAATTGAATCAACTTCTTGATGTGCGCATGTATATAGATGTGCAAGTCAATTGAACCAGTTTCATCGGGTGCAAATATTTATAGGTGCGCAAGTCGATTAAATCAACTTCTTGATGTGTGCAAATCAATTGATCCAGTTTCGTCAGGTGCGAACTTAAACATGTGCGAACAAATGGCTCCCATCGATCGTGTGCACATGTCCTGCATGTGGGTGCAATCGACGCCGAATTTCGAACCATAGGATTTGCCTCGAGATCCGTTGAAGGTGAACCGACATTTTAACCTCCTTTAAAAGGGGCGCACCCCTTCTCCGAAGTACATCGCTTTCACTTTTACTTGCACACTTTAAGAACTGCTCCTTCTTTTGCGCACTTGTTTCCCCAGTGCTTATGCACTTGTTCGAAGCTTTTGCTTCCTTTAACTTCAAACGGTAAGTGCGTTGCACACTTCTGTTTTTTACCCACTTTCTTAGTGCGCACTTATTGCTTGCGTATTTATGACTTGCGCATTTGTCTTTAACTTGTCGATTGCGCACTTTGAACGTGCAATTATGGACCATTTTGACCTAGGACCTAGCATAGATACCTTAAAGAAACTCACACAGTTTAGTTTAAGAATTTTAAAGAAATATCATTTTAGTCTAAGTACATTAAAGAAACTTTAGACGATTTTGCCTAAGAACTCCAATGAAGTTTCTTAACTTTATAGTTAAGACTCCCACCGTTCGGGATATCCCACGACTGCTATTTTAACGCCATCTATTTTTCTTTTGCCTTTTCAGGAAGCATGGCATATTCGTCAAACTTCGGTTATGAGCGTCCAGAAAACTTGCGCCCGGATGAGCTGACAGACTCAGAGATCTTTCAAATGATACGGGCTTACGATGCTCGGCAACAGAGACTGCATCTATAAGATGGATGGTACAATCAAATAATTCAGGGCCGAGTCAGATTTCAATGCAAGGCGCCCTTCGATCCTTTAGGGGCTATCCAGTACATAGATCCTCCACCGACTGCTTTCAAGGCGGAGGTGGAAGACTGGACAGCATATAATAGGTTGCAGCCGTCCTCAGAGGGAGTAATGACACCAACACCAATAGATCTTTTGGGTCGCCAAATGAACCAGGATGAGGCGAGGCCATGAAGAGTACCTTACAACATGGGCTCGCTTCATGAAGAGTACCTTACAACATGGGTATGATCCCAAGGTATCTGACGGCTACGATGGATGGGCCAGGTTTATCCTGTCAACGAAGAAGACTTTGCTGGTGCACACTGGGCTTTATGGAGCAATTTACGCCTCCCTATTTGAGTACCCATGAGACCGGAGCCTGGTGGGTGAAGTCTTTCTCCGAGCAGTGGAACGTGCAAACCAGCACTTTTATGATATCTTATAGGGAGGCATCCATCTCCTTGTTGGAATTCCAACATATCTCCGGGCTGCCAATCACGGGTGAACATTATGAGAAGCTAGTTCCACGTGACGAGTTTGTTTTTTCTGTGGGTCCGGCTGCTGAAGATTTGATGGGTGATAACGTTATAGCTTTCTTGCGGCTGCGCCTTAGGAAAGTGCTAACCATTTTCAAGAAGATGCACAAGGCCTTTAAAGGAGAAGGGGTTACTTTGAGGCTTTCATTGCTAGGTTTGTGCACCCGCATGTCCTTAGGGCCGATATTGACAGGCACGCGGACATGAGAATTCCTTTCAGTTTACGGATGCAAGAGAAGGATCCCACAGTGGTGGAAGATTATTTTTGTCCTACCGCATCCCCTTATGAGTTCAAGGACGTCGCTACTCCGAGGATCGACCGAAACTCCTTTTTCATTGCTTTCATAGGTTTGTGACTGAGCTGGTTCGCAATCCCCATTTACCTAAGACAGATGCGGGCTTCCATCTTTTACCCTACCGATCGCATAGCTTCTGGTGCAAGGCTAGCTATTAATATCGCTGGGCTGTCATTTTTTATCTGGGTCTCACTCAATTAGCCACCTCAGATAACCCAGGCGAGGAGCATGTATATATACCACTACACTATTTCGGCGCGTGTATCCATTTGCATGTAAATGGGAGCATATAGCGAGCAGGTGCAACCGATGTTTTTTGATACGGTTTCATTTCTTATGGTAATGAAACTTGTCGGGGCTGTAGGGCTCAAACTGAATAGAGACATTCGTCGGATGTGCCTCAATCCTTACAATCTCCAGGATCATAGGTAAATTTACTTCAATGATTGCGTGCTCGTTAGGTCTCATAATACCGATCAACCACTATTAGATGTATTGAAAGAGGGTAATTTGAACTTGGAAAATAGGGACATCGTTTATCTTTATTTGATTCATCCTGGATTTTTAGTGTACCGACGGGGTAACGATGTTGCTTATAGGCCTTATAGCCCTTATCGTTTCTCCCGGCAATTTGGATACGATCAAGGCGTTCTACTCCAATCTTTTCATTACGAGCCTATTTTTATGTGGGAGTCGGCAAAGAACGCTATTCATCACGTTATGAGGCTGGGCACCGGATCCCGGTTTATGATCCCCGACCCGAACCACGTCCCCCGACTATTGTCAGCCTTTCGATCATGGTATTCATCATCCATGGCTGAGGTCATGTTCATATCATAATATTGCATTATTATATTCCCCATTCTTATGCATTTTAAAAATAAACAGGTGCTTTTGACCGATGTCTGCTACTTAGTTACAGGTTACAGGTTCTCGGAACGAAAATAGTGAAAAAGATAAAAGATGATGCAAAAGTGGGACTTCGACTAACAAATAAAAGGATCTTGATCAAGCCTACATGAAGATCAGTTCACAATGTACAAGGCATCGCAAGGTTCAGGAGTTCGACACAAAGCGAACGGTTAAAGTCCACTACAATTATTCACTGGGAGATCTGGAAGAAACCTAGAAGCCAATTTGAGAAAAGAATTGAAGAAGTAGGAAGACCAAAAAGCCCAGAACCAACACAAGAGAACTGAGCATCCAAGCCCATCTTCTGGCCGCGGAACCGCGACCAAACCATGGCTGCGGCCGCGGTTCCGCGACCGTGTGAAGCCCGAAGTGGAGAAAAATTTTACCAAATAATGTGGCGGCGCTGACTAGTCTTCCTAGGGGTATTTTTGTAATATCAGACATGCGGCAATTGTAAACCTAGGGTTTTCTATGTCCTATAAATAGAGACCCAAATTCTTGTACTAGGTCATGCCTCTTTTCATCAATAAAAATTCAGAATTCTTTTGAAGTTTGGAGAGCATCAATTTGTAAGTAGGTTTATTTTCTGCCCTAGTTCTTAGATTTATTTTCTGCCCTAGATAGATAAATTCTTATTTGCCTTAATTTAATCTAGAATAGAATTTTTATTAATCTGCAGTAGATCATTAATCTCTTAAATCAAAACTCATAAAAATAATGTCTTTTGTAGATCCCTTAATGAGCGAGTAGTTTCCTCTCTTGTTAGGGTTAGGAATAGGGAAGGGTTTGAGAGATGAAGATTTCTCACCCCTTTCTTTGCCAATCACCTATGAATAATTAGGACTACATGCATACTTTCATATTCCGCTCCCTACGGCACTCTACCCACGAGGTAACGGTGATACCGTAGTATAAAAGACCGGATATGAATGTTTTCCATAGAGGTTAGGGTAAGGATTAACAAAGGACGGACAAGGATCTAGAGGAAGAAACATAGTTTCTTCCCGATCATCCTAAACCCCTTTATTAATAATTACCATAACTCCTAAAAAGATATCTAATTTAGGGCATTGAAAGAGGTGGAGATCTTTATTTTACCAAACTTTACCTAAATCTAATCCTAGCAAGTTTCCTAATCCTAGTATAACTCAAATTAGTTTTTGTGATAAAAGATCCAACACTCTTTGGAATTAGGCCGTAAGAACATTTAGGAAATTAACACCATCCCTGTGGACCGACCCATATTCACCGGCTAGCTACCAAGCGACGCCGTTCTTGATTGCGGTAACATATATTTTTGATCGTAAAAATCCATATAAAATCAAATGGCGCCGTTGCCGGGGATGGCGTAAAAATTTCCTTTTTGTTATTTCGGGTTAATATAAAATATAAAAATCATAAAAAAACTGAAATAAATAAATAAAAAAAAATTTCTATCATTTTTTATTGTTTGAAGGGTTTCTTGTGTGAATCTTTGCAGGATCGACGGATCTGGAAAAATCCTCAGTGCGAAACAGAAAACGGGAGATCAGAACAGAAGGGGATTGGAACAACAGAATATTTTCAGAGACCTGAACCCTCCACGCCGCCGCCCTTCTGCCGTCGTATACCCCCTCCGACCGCGGTTCCGCGGCAATCTGGTCCAGTCAGCGCGCGAAAATTGCACTGTTTGTTTCCTCTTTCTCTCTTCGGCAAATCCCCATATATCTTTTGTCAAATATTCTACAGGATTCTTTGCGCTTAAAAATCTTCCCCCTTCCAATAATTGATTTTCTACAGGATTCTTTGCGCCGCGCTTAAAAGAAAATTGATTGCAAGAGATTTACTGTTTTGCATATCTTTAATCGGACTTTAAGGGGCTTGAGACCAATTCAGATTGGGTGGGGATTTCATCACCCTTCTCAGGACCCCAGAAATCACATAAGGCATTTGCATTGACCAATCTTTAATTAAAAAATACTAGACTCAACCCTAAGGACGTCGCGCTCAATAGGACAGAGGACTAGTTGTAAGCATCGGCCGTTGATCCTAACCTGACTTTGTGGTGTCTAGGCAAGTGTGTCTAAGGCGAGTGGTTACTTAATTAGGGCCACTACTTGTAGTGGAGAGCCTCCCACTCACCTGGCACTTACCTGGCCACAATTGGCGTTGAAGAGGCGGTTTGAGGTCCTATGTCTAGCCCTTTGGAATAGTTAGGAGCTGTCTAGCTGACCTAGGTGACCCTAGATCTAGGCCTGATTGTGTATTTGTGGTTGATTGCATTTGGGTCAAAGTCTCCTATCAAAAATCTTTTTGCAAAAAGCTCCATATAAAAAAGGATAAAAAAAGGAAATTTTTTTTCAAAAACTTGCAACTTGTCGCTAAAGAAATCATTGCAGTTACACCACTTTCTTCTCATTGACGTTTTCTTACCTCCACATTCTGTATTTCACCATTTTGACTACACTACCTCTTTAGTGTATGTGCGGTTGGACTAGGGACACTAGCGCCTGATTAGTCCGTGTTTCGTTGGTACCGACCGACGAACCTTTCGACTCCGAAGTCGAAATCCTTTCCACTTCTTCACTTTCACCTTCAAATTCTTCTTCCGAAGGTATGTCGGGATATAATCCTAACAACACCTTACCGACGGGACTGATTCCACCTCCGTTAGGTGCGAATAACCGGAATCACCCGCCAGTTGAAGCGCCCCAACGAATCGCGCTCCAGGATCTTTTCTGCCCAATCCGCACCGCCCTACCAACTTGTCTTTAACTCCCACCGGCAAATGGGGACAATTTCGAGATCAAACCCTACTTTATCAATATGCTGCCTAAGTTTCACGGATTGGAATCCGAAGATGCATATATCTTTATCAACAAATTCCAAAACGTTTGCGCTATGATGAAAACAACCCAATTATCCGACGATGCTATAAGGCTAAGGGTCATTCCTTTCACCTTATATGACTTAGCCGAGAAGTGGTTATACAGCACAACGTCGCATTCAATTAAGAATTGGGAAGAGTTTGTTAAAGCTTTTCTTAAAAAGTTTTATCCTCATCACAAGACCGCGAGAATTCGCAACGAGATTATACAATTTTCCCAGCTTCCTTCCGAACCATTTTGGAAGTGCTTTGAAAGATTCAAAGACCTACTTGTTCAATGCCCTCACCATGGGATCGAAAATTGGCAACTTTGCCAAATATTATATGAGGGATTGAACCCAGCAACGAAGCAGTTGCTAGAAACAATTTGTCAAGGTCACTTTCTAACCAAATCTAGTGAGGAAGCGTGGCAGTTTCTCGAGGATCTTAGAAAACAAACAATTCAGTGGGAAAGCACCAAGACCACCTCATCTTCTTCTATTGGTCAGTCTAGGGCAAGCATACATCACTTAGATATGTCGATTGCTATGAAGGCCGAGATGGCCGCACTTACGAAAAAGCTAGAAGCGATTGAGACCAAAATCTCATCGCCTTCTCCTGCCCCTGTTATGCCCCCACGAACTGTTTGTGCTTGTTGTTCGGATCCATCACATCTCGCCGACGAGTGTCCTTACAATCCATCTACTCAAGGACATGATCAAGTCAATGCTGCCTTTCAGCAACGACAAAGAAACGATCCATACTCTTCGACAAACAATCCGGGTTGGAGGAGTCACCCAAATTTCGCTTGGAACCAAAATCAACAATTCCAAGGAAACAACAATTTTCAAAGGCCGCCTCCTCCACAACAACAAGCTCCTCCACAAACTCAATTCCAGCAACCTTTCCAACAGCAACCTTACCCTAATCAAGTGAACAATTTTGTGCCCAACAATTCTTACCCGCAAAACAATTTTGTTCCACCTCATAATGACAAGGTTAATTCGCTCGAAAGAAGTCTAGATGCGTTCCTAAAGCAATCTACACAATCCGCAGCAAGGTTAGAGACTTCTATTCAATCTTTGGTGCAAAACAGTGCCTCACACGATCAAAGCATCAAATCTATCGAGGCACAAATTGCACAACTCAATGCTGCGTTGAGCAAGCGAGAAAAAGGAAAGCATCCATCTCAACCACTGCCAAATCTCGGTCACGCACATGTTGCCTATGAACAGCAGAATCATAACGTAAATGCTGTGACCACGTTGAGATTCGGAAGAGTGTTGCAAAATAATGTGTGTATTAACAATGACACTCCTGCCGGTGGTCCTTCTTCATCTTCTTCACCTTCTTCTTCTTCTTCGCTAGAGCCTATTCTTCATCCTTCACAAGGCTCTACTTCTTCTACCTCGAACGGACCCACTTCTCACAACACGAACACATCTACACGGGTATCCATTCCAACTCCACAATCTGATCCATAAAAATTGGACTCAACAAATTTTCAAAATGTTCATTTTCCAAACCGGTTGAGATCCAATAAACCAACTCCATAAATGGAGAAGATTGTAGAGTTGTTCAAACAGGTTAGCATAAATATCCCTCTCTTGGATGCAATCCAACAAGTTCCTTCATATGCAAAAATCTTAAAGGACTTATGCACCAAGAAGAGAAAGTCACAAGTACCAAATAAAGTTTTCGTGGCTAGTGCTGTTAGCAATGCTCTTGTCCAATCTTTACCCCAAAAGCACAAGGACCCCGGTTGTGCTACTATTACGATAACAATTGGGGACAAGAACATCAATAGAGCACTATTAGATCTTGGTGCTAGTGTCAATTTGCTACCTTATTCTATGTACGAACAATTAGGCGTTGGAGAGCTTAAGTCCACTCATTGTACTCTCCAAATGGCCGACCGATCCATCACCCATCCTAGGGGAGAGTTGGAGGATGTGTTAATTAGAGTATGGGATTTCATTTTCCCCGTTGACTTTATTGTTATGGATACACAACCTGTAGCTAACCCCCGGAGTCAAATTCCGGTGATACTTGGTCGACCATTCCTTGCGACTTATAATGCGGTGATCAATTGTCGTAATGGTTCAATGAATCTATCTTTTGGCAATATGACAATTGAACTCAACATTTTTAAGTTGGGAAATCAGCCTTCCGAGCCTAATTCTAGCGTACTTGATGTTTGCTCGATCAATAAGATCGCAGAGGAGGACTGTGTGTTCGAAAATTTTATGTTTGATCACAGCAGTGTTGATGCCTCTATTGCGTTCCTCCTAGAATCCGACACAGCTTTCACGCCGGACAACGATTATGCGTGTTTCACCTTTGTAGACGATTTTGAAGACTCACCACCAGAGTTTGAGTCTTTTGCCTTTTCGGATGAGTTAGTTGAACCATCCGACTCGGTTGCGTACACTCAATTTGAACCGTTGATGGAATCCTTCGAGTTTGAAACAGTTACATCATTGTTACCATCAATTGTTTCACCTCCTAAACTTGAACTAAAGCTTTTGCCATCGCACCTTAAATATGCTTATCTAGGTGAGAATGAGACCCTTCCCGTTATCATATCGGCCTCTCTAGCTCTCGAGCAAGAGAAGACCCTTTTAATGGTCTTACAAAATAATCGGCAAGCTTTTGGCTGGTCTATGGCGGACATCAAGGGGATTAGTCCCCTCATAGTTGAACATCATATACACTTGATGGATGATTCTAAGCCGGTAAGGGATCCTCAAAGACGCCTCAACGCCATAATGAAAGAGGCTATCAAGAAGGAGATTGTTAAATGTCTTGATAGTGGTATCATTTACCTTATCTCGAATAGCCAATATGTTAGCCCCATTCATGTTGTGCTAAAGAAATCGGGCATTACGGTCATAACCAATGAGGCAAATGAGTTAATACCTACTCGAACCCAAACTGGGTGGCGAGTTTGCATCGACTATAGAAAACTCAATGCCGCGACAAGGAAAGACCACTTTCCTTTACCTTTCATTGACCAAATGCTAGAACGATTGGCTGGGCACGAGTTCTATTGCTTTTTGGATGGCTACTCCGGCTATAACCAAGTCCCTATCGGCAAAGAGGATCAAGACAAGACCGCATTTACTTGTCCCTTTGGCACTTTTGCTTATCGTCGCATGCCCTTTGGGTTATGTAATGCACCCGGTACATTTCAGCGGTGTATGATGGGAATCTTTTCAGACATGGTTGAAAAGTTTTTGGAGATCTTTATGGATGATTTCTCCATTTTTGGTGACTCCTTCGACGAGTGTTTACTACATCTTGACGCAGTTCTTACCCGCTGTAGGGATAAGAACCTAACTTTAAATTGGGAGAAGTGCCACTTTATGGTACAAGAAGGCATTGTCTTAGGACATGTCATCTCGCAAAACGGCATAGAGGTTGATAAAGCCAAAATTGAGGTCATTTCTAATCTTCCTCCTCCTAAATGCGTCAAAGACATCCGAGCTTTTCTTGGCCACGCCGGTTTTTATAGACGGTTCATCAAGGATTTTAGCAAGATTGCTAGACCCTTGACTCTCTTACTGGCCATGGACACAACATTTGATTTTGACTCAACTTGCATGGAAGCGTTCGAGTCATTGAAACACTCTCTTATTTATGCGCCCATTCTTTCATCTCCAGACTGGACGCATCCCTTCGAAATTATGTGCGATGCATCAGATTTTTCCATTGATGCTGTTCTTGGACAGCACATTAATAAGATGCCGCACGTAATTTATTACGCTAGCCGAACACTAAATGAGGCCCAACTAAAGTACACAACAACAGAAAAAGAATTTTTAGCAGTTGTGTTCGCACTTGAAAAATTCCGGCCTTATTTAATCGGCTCTCCAGTTATTGTGTATACGGACCACTCAGCTCTTCGCCACCTTTTTGCGAAGAAGGATGCTAAATCGGGGCTAATACGTTGGATTCTCTTACTACAAGAGTTTGACCTTATCATAAGGGACAAAAGAGGATGTGAAAATGTAGTGGCCAATCACCTTTCACGACTTCCTTCTTCGCCTACACTTGAAATTTCAATCAAAGATGTTTTTCCCGATGAGCAACTCTTAATCGTGTCTTGCGAACCATGGTTCGTTGATATAGTAAACTACTTGGCCACCGGCTTGATACCTAAAGATTGGTCGAAACAGGATAAACTCCGCTTCTTGTCCCAAGTAAAGCATTTTTACTTGGATGAACATTATCTTTTTAAATACTGTTCCGACCAAATCATTCGTCGGTGTGTACCTGAAAATGAGTTTATGAGTGTGCTGTCTTTTTGCCATGATCAAGCGTGTGGCAGGCACTTTGGCCCAAAGAAGATAGCCGAGAAAATCTTGCAGTGTGGTTTCTATTGGCTATGACTCTTTAAGGATGCATATGAATACTACAAGACATGCTCCCGGTGCCAACACTTGGGCCGGATATCGCGGAGAAACGAAATGCCGCTCCAACCAATTTTGGTTGTGGATATTTTTGATGTTTGGGGAATTGACTTCATGGGACCATTTCCCAATTCCTTTGGGAATGTTTATATTCTTTTGGCTGTTGACTACGTGTCGAAATGGGTCGAGGCTGTGCCTAGCCAAACGAATGATAACAAGGTTGTCGTTCGATTTCTTAAAGAACATATCTTTTCTCGATTTGGGCACCCTCGAGCGATTATAAGTGATAATGGTTCTCACTTTTGCAATTGGACTTTTGAGTCCTTAATGCGCAAATATTCTATTACTCACAAGCTGTCAACGCCATACCATCCCCAAACATGTGGGCAAGCCGAGGTTTCGAATCGGCAAATTAAGCAAATCTTGGAGAAAACGGTTTCTAAAAACCGTAAAGATTGGTCACTCAAACTGATCGATGCACTATGGGCTTTCCGTACTGCATACAAGACCGATCTTGGTATGTCTCCATACCGGCTTGTTTATGGGAAGGCTTGCCACCTCCCAGTAGAGATTGAGCATAAGGCATTTTGGGCAATCAAAGAGTTGAATTTATCATTAGGAGATGCGGGCAGCAATCGAAAGCTGCAATTAAATGAACTAGAAGAGCTGCGAGATGAGGCATATGATAATGCCGTAATTGTTAAAAACCGAACTAAGGTGTTCCATGATAAACACCTTTTGCGAAAAACATTTAAACATGGTCAACATGTTTTACTCTATGACAGTCGGTTACATTATCACCCCGGCAAGCTCCGTTCTAGGTGGAAAGGGTCATTTGTAGTTCGCACCGTTTATCCGTACGGTGCGGTCGATCTTGAAAATCCGGAGGACGGTACTTTATTTAAAGTAAATGGACATCGACTGAAACCGTTCCTCACAGCGGACTCATCGGAGGAGCTCCTGTTTTTACAGGAGCCGATTTACACCGATTGATTTTCCTCTATTTTTACCCCCAAATTTTTGATCATTTTTTTTTCCAAAACTTTATTTCAAATAAGTTTGGGGGTGTTTATCATTTGTAAAATAAAAAAATAATAAGCAGGAAATTGCCGACATTTTGGACACACTTGGTGCAGCCTGACAGTGAGGACACTGTCCAGTTTAAGTTTGGGGGTATGCTCGGTAAGTCTTCTTCCTTCGCATTCATATGTATATTTTTGCATTTGCATCTTTATATAAAAATCATAAAAATTGAAAAAAAAAATTTGAAAAAGAAAAACCCATAAAAAATTGAAAATTTCAAAAATTATAAAAATTAATGTATTCAATTTTGGCCCTAATTGACTTGAGTTTGACAACAAGGTTAACTTGCTAGGAACAACTAGATCTAGACTTAGTAAATTAAAAACCCTAAGAATAACCTTTCTTAAAATTTAACGGTAGAAAATATATGTCTTTGTAGGTTATTTAGAAATAGGCAAATTTTGAGTTCACTTCTTGGGCTAAGTTAAAACAAAGGAAAAGTATTGATACCTTTATTAAAGTATAAGTTTGAAAAATAATTCCTAAGCTTAAGTCTAGATTCTGAAAATATATACCCTACAAATTGCACAAACACGAACCTTGAAACTTGGAATAGTAGGAGAGACCTTGAAATGCTCTTGTCTAAAGTCCTTAGTACGATGAAAAATAAAAAATACAAGTGTGAATAAAGAAAAAATGAACACTGGTTTTTGTAATTACTTAAGGCTGCAAAAAAAATAGAAAAATATTTAGCGAGGGTGCTTCATCACCTAGTGCCTTAGACCAACTGGTATGGGAGTCACTCCTAAAGCATTAGGTGCTACAAGACTAGGAATTACGCTTTAAAGTGCAAATGCATTTTGTAATCGGTCGTTGGTACCTCAAGAAGTATTAAAGGTCGCATGAAGGATGTATAAGCAAAATTCATTTAAAATTCACCAATTAAGAAGTGCTTTGGACAACGGACAAGAGTATGATTGCTTGATTTGAATTTCCAAGTGTAGGGATGATATATACACACACGTAGGGGTATGTGATTGGGATTTAGATAAGATATAGGGATGAAGAATAGGACTTGTATCTTTAGTAAAGATGATAAAAATTCCTAAGTTGAGATAGAACCCTTGAAGGAAAACTTAAAAGATGTCGAAAGCTAAGTCAGTCTACAGAACATATATAATCTTAAGTTAAATAATAAGGAAGCGTGAAGAATATGGGTGGATAATTTACGAGTCGAAGATAATAGAATTCCTTGTTAGAAACCCTAATTGGAGAATAAATGTCAATGGGCCTAATTGATAGGATTTTGTGGGTAGTATCCGCTGAAAACCCTCAGGAGACAACACTCCTCCTACTAGGGACACTTAGAGGTTTAACGGCTTGTTGCACGAGCTCAGTGCAATCGCGTTTTCCTGCGAAAGTGAGGTTAGGTTTTTGTCGAGAATAAAACTAGGTTTGCTCGAGGACGAGCAAAAGATAAATTTGGGGGTATTTGTTCATATCATAATATTGCATTATTATATTCCCCATTCTTATGCATTTTACAAATAAACAGGTGCTTTTGACCCATGTCTGCTACTTAGTTACAGGTTACAGGTTCTCGGAACGAAAATAGTGAAAAAGATAAAAGATGATGCAAAAGTGGGACTACTACCAACAAATAGAAGGATCTTGATCAAGCCTACATGAAGATCAGTTCACAAAGTACAAGGCATCACAAGGTTCAGGAGTTCGACACAATGCGAATGGTTAAAGTTCACTACAATTATTCACTGGGAGATCTGGAAGAAACCTAGAAGCCAATTTGAGAAAAGAATTGAAGAAGTAGGAAGACTAAAATCCCAGAACCAAACAAGAGAACTGAGCATCCAAGCCCATCTTTTGGCCGTGGAACCGCGGCCAAACCATGGCTGCGGCCACGGTTCCGCGGCCGTGTGAAGCCCGGAGTGGAGAAAAATTTTACCAAATAATGTGGCGGCGCTGACTAGTCTTCCTAGGGGTATTTTTGTAATATCAGACATGCGGCAATTGTAAACCTAGGGTTTTCTATGTCCTATAAATAGAGACCCAAATTCTTGTATTAGGTCATGCCTCTTTTCATCAATAAAAATTCAGAATTCTTTTGATGTTTGGAGAGTATCAATTTGTAAGTAGGTTTATTTTCTGCCCTAGTTCTTAGATTTATTTTCTGCCCTAGATAGATAAATTCTTATTTGCCTTAGTTTAATCTAGAATAGAATTTTTATTAATCTGCAGTAGATCATTAATCTCTTAAATCAAATCTCATAAAAATAATGTCTTTTGTAGATCCCTTAATGAGCGAGTAGTTTCCTCGCTTGTTAGGGTTAGGAATAGGGAAAGGTTTGAGAGATGAAGATCTCTCACCCCTTTCCAATCACTTATGAATAATTAGGACTCCATGCATACTTTCATATTCCGCTCCCTGCGGCACTCTACCCACGAGGTAACGGTGATACCGTAGTATAAAAGACCGGATATGAATGTTTTCCATGGAGGTTAGGGTAAGGATTTAGAAAGGACGGACAAGGATCTAGAGGAAGAAACATAGTTTCTTCCCGATCATCCTAATCCCCTTTATTAATAATTACCATAACTCCTAAAAAGATATCTAATTTAGGGCATTTAAAGAGGTGGAGATCTTTATTTTACCCAACTTTACCTAAACCTAATCCTAACAAGTTTCCTAATCCTAGTATAACTCAAATCAGTTTTTGTGATAAAAGATCCAACACCCTTTGGAATTAGCTCGTAAGAACATTTAGGAAATTAACACCATCCCTGTGGACCGACCCGTATTCACCGGCTAGCTACCAAGCGACGCCGTTCTTGATTGCGGTAACATATATTTTTGATCGTAAAAATCTATATAAATCAGTTCATCGATCAAGAGAAGCATGTCTTCCTCATTCGTTAGAGTGCTATGAGGGCATTGAAACCCGACTTTCCTTGAGACCGAGGTCGGTTATTCTTCCTTCCTTGCCTCGAGAAGGGTCACTAGCAGTTTCTTCCGCTGTCCGGACGGAAGCTCAGGACAGCTCGAGCTTTTAGGATTTTTCTGCCAGAATTTGTTCCTGGCACTCGGAAAAGAACGGTCATGGGTAGAAAGCGAGCTCCTTCACCCATTGCCTTTGGGCCTTCTGGCAAGTCATGTCAAGTTGATAGCGTTTCGCCTACTGATGATTATGTCCTTGCACCGGAAGCAAGATAAACTGTTGTAGATGACGTCGCAGGTGGCTCGCCATCCAAATCAGAAATCGGGAAGCGTTGACTGAGGGCACTGTTGAGTAAGAAAAGGGTCTTTCAAGCCGCCGCCGGCTCCCGTAAGAGGCGAAAGGCTTCTTTTATGGCTGGCCCTGCATCTGGTCTAGAGACTCAAGCTTTCTTGACCCAAAGCATCTCTGAGCATGGGACAAATATCGATGTCATCTTTCCAGAGTTATCTGCTGCGGAGGCTGTCGATCTTGCAGCAGCCGTTGTCGAGTCAATGGAAGAGGATGATGACGCTGATCTTCAGGCAGCGTTATCTGCTTCCGAACAATTAGCCGCGGAGGAAGCGGAGAAGGCACAGGTGTTTGCGGCAATCAATATAATTCTTCTATTTTTCTTCAAGTATATTTTTTTGTATGCCATAGTAAGCGTCGAATCTTTTTTTTTTCTTTTTCTGCTGTGACATCTACTGAAGAAGCCATCCGAGTATCTATTGATTCATATCAAGAAGAAGCGTGCATGAGGAAACGAGCCACCCGGGGTTCTGGTAAGATCCGTTCTCCTGATACTCTTTGTGTACAATGTATCATTTTATCTTGTTCGCTTATCAATTTCTTTTCTCTATGATTATTTTTAACAGATGCTAGGGGACAACCATCTGGTATTCATATATCAGATGTCCCTCACAGAATAGTTATCATGCATGCTTCTGGGTTGTCGGCTCTCGCTCTTGGCCCCTCCCGACTGTCATGGGAAAGAGCACTTAAATAACCGATGTCCACCGCTCTCGACGCCGAACCTATTGACGAAGAGGAAATCCAACTGGTGCACACCCAGAGAAGATCTCTTTGGACGGCTCAGGTGGAGTCTGTTGGATATAGTGCCCTCAAAGTCAATTATTGTATCGCAGGCACGTGATTGCAATGATTGAGGGATGACCTATACCGGTAGGACAATCTTACTCAAGAAGATAGTATGCTATCTGGTTTATCTTTATCATCATGTACTGCTTTAGGTGACATGATATGTATCACTATTACACGTTGACAGGGCTCATAGGATTCTTGCTTGACTACCAATAGTATGATTGCGATCATATACGTGAGAGTAGGGTAGTCTATAAGCACATCCGTTAAAGTGGTCCCTAGTCGCAGGAGTTTCGAGATAAGGCATCGATACTCCGAAGTAGATTAGTGTATACAGTCGAGACCCCGACGAGGGGCGGTGGCCGGTCTCATAAGCCATTGGTGTCAGTTGGTTCACCTAAGATGTATACAGGTGCTCATTAGGTTATGAGTACACCGGAATGGGCTCGCCGGGAACATGCTAGCTGGTTATTAAAATCTGTCGTCAGATAGCAATTCCCAGGTGACATGTGTACAGGTTAGTCTATCGACCTGAGATCGTCATTTGTCTCGTGTGAGTTCCCACCGTGCTTTGATTATTACCCTACCACGGCTCAAAGGAGTCGTGTAAACAGCTTTTAGTTGGGTACAGTCTCGAGCCACATGGAGGCTGTGAGCGGATCGGCAGGGGATTCGTCTCTCCTAACGTTGGGTGTGAGATCGCGCTGTGTTTAGGAGAGCCATTACACGAAGTCCATGGCCATGGCAAGCGAGATTTACTGGTAGGTATTCCAGTAGTATCTCAGGTGTTTTGGGCTACACTCCGACACGACTTATATCGCTTTTGGGGGTCTGACGTTTACCAGCTCCCTAGGCCCGATATGCGAAACTCATAGACGAACGGACCAGACTGTACGGATATTGTCACACATAGGCTCAGTAGGGTTCCAGGATGAGTTCGCTCATCGGTCTCCCTTTCACTCAATACATGGGCAGCCGTTATGTAAAACTAGTACCACTGACGGCTTGTAGTTAAACACACTGCCAGGGTATTGACGGGTCTTTAGATTCCCCCACAGAAAGTTTCCCAGTTCGGGCGAAACATTGTAGAGGCCGTATGGTTTTATGGCAGGGTTCGAACATACGCGTGCACTTGTGCACGTGTCATGGTTCGAACTGATAATACCAGCGGGTTTTGGTTTAAGCCGGATCCTAGTATTATACTGTGTAGGAACATATTCCGTCTCGTTGCGAAATACAAATGCGGGTATGTATATACAGTAGTGGGGCTATCCTGTAATTAGTTACGGGATCGCTTTTTGAAGTTGCCAGTTTTTCTTCCTACGACTAAACATTATATTTAATGTTTAATTTTTTGTTGAAGTTTGCTCTCATTTTGGGCCGAACTCCTTTTCTTCCTTTTCTAGGCTGAATGATGACTGGGGGGTTTCTGTAATTTTCGAATTAGTTGAAGGGAGGGGGTTTCTGTGGCGTGGGATTATGGTGCTGCCTTTGTTTAATATGAAGATTTCTTGTGTGGATATTTTGTGTAGATATTTAGTTTATGGTCACCATTTTTTTGTGCTCACCCCTTCCCTCCAATTGGCCGACCCCACCAAATTCAACCCAAGGTTTTCTTCTGGCCGAGCACTAAAGAGAATAAGTAGGGGCTGATTTGGTGAAAGAAAATAGCACAATGTTTCTTTTGATAATCCTTAAGCTCATTTTTCTCACACTTTCCATTTTGGAAACTTCGATTAACCCTCACCCAATCGCTTGGGTGACTCAAGAAAAAGTATTCTACATTATCTCTACTTCAGTCTTGGACATGTCGGCTAGCAAACTTCATGTCCGAATTGCCTCCGTTCAGAGACGGGAGCCCGTATAAAAATTCGTTGACGTGGCGCAACCTTCGGCGAGGAGGAGACCGTAGATCGAGCGAGATCGGAGAGCGGGCTTCGTCAGTGAGTCTGCAACAAACTAGGGGCAGAGGTTAAAGACCAAAGGACACGGATTGATCGGTATAATCTCGAAACCCCCTTTTACAGTATACTAGTTTACGGTTAATGGAACGATCCGGGTTTTAAGTTTGCGTTAGCGCCAGTTTCGAAAAAAAAGTTTTTTGTTCCGCATTTGGCCTCGGAAAGATGGTCGGGGCGCTACCGTAGACTTACAGAGTCAGCACGCCGTCTTCGAGAGGAAGTCGTACTTCAGGCATCTTCAGGTAAAAGGAATCTTCTTTTAAATTTTTCTGAGCCCGGGTGATTACTTTACTAACCCCTTGGTGAATGTTTTTTACAGCTGGCGTTAGCTCCAGCAATCAGGCCTTAGCTGATATCCCTGAAGAAGGTGAAATCCCTTCAGTAGAGGTCATTATGCCACCTGCGAGCCGACAAATGACGACCAGATCAATCCCTACATGGACGAAGTCAACTATTCAGGTTCTGATATGCACGATCCTGTCATTCCAGAGGTCACTGCTTCTATTAGTGGCTCGCAGACATCTAACAGGGTTCACAGTGGGGCGATAAGGGCTGTCGACTCAAGAGCATCAGCTCCTTCTGACTCTGCGATCCAAATAAGTTCTATTGAGGCAGGTGTTGAGGTTAGCAGTGCTCGGGGAACGTTTGTGGCCCCTGTCCCAGTGACTCCCGCGGAGCCGCTTGGTATTTTGCGTTATATTTACCTCATGCTCCTTTTTGTCTTCTCCAGATATACTTGCTGATTTGTTTTCTTTTGGTTTTAGGTGTAGATGTGCCGACAATTTTGTTATCCTCAATATCGAGAGCCGCCACTTTCGCAACTCCCGATGCTCTACATACTAAGGAGGCTGACATTATAACCATTTTCACCCCTCTTACTTCTTCTATGACGACGACAGAAGGAACCTTTCGATTTTACTGTTTATCATTTTTTTATTGACTTCGTTCTTATGTCGTCTGTCTGATATTTCAGTGATGGGTCTGAAGGTATCCCAACTTGCCAGTGTTATTTTGGCAAGACTAGATCACAGCTCATCTCCTCGCCCAGCACTGGGGTCCTGTGTTGGTAAGTTTTATCTTTGGTCCGTTCTTTTCTAGTTCCATTACAAAGATTAATCATTCATAATGATTTATGATGCAGTCTTGTAGCTTATAGACGTTGAGAACGCAAGGGAACCTGCTGCACATCCTACTCTGACAGCTCCGGCAGACCTGGTCCATTTCGAATCCCAAGTTATTATGACTGCAGGGCCTTTTGCTCAATGCACATCTTCGGTATTGGCAACGAGCAGGTTGCAGTCGTTGATGTCTCTCATTACGGAACTGAATGACAAAGTCTCGTATTTAACGGGAGAATATGTCGAGGTAGTAATTCTCATGCTAGGCACTTTCAGCATCTATCATGAAGAGTCCCTGGTTCGCACTTGGGTTGACTACTGTCGACAAATTGTTGTATGCCTTCATGAGATCGTGTCTAAGCGTTCTGTGTTAGGAATATGTATGCCCTAGAGGCCATTATTGTATGATATAGTATATGCTTGGACATATATATAGAGGACTTTCTTGCTCGACATGATAGTATGCTATCTGGTTGCTCTTTATCTTAATATGTACACTTGTATTTTTATACTGTCTCTCCGATACATGTTGATAAAGCCCTTCGGATGTTGGCTTGACTACAAAGAATATGATGTAGATCATACTAGTGCGGTTTGTGTAGTCCGCAAGCACATCCTTTAAAAGTTCCTAGTCAAGGGAATATCGAGACAGGGCATCGATATTCCAGAGTAGACTAGTGTGTACGTTTCTTGATCCTGTATGGGGCGATGGTTGATCCCACGACCATTGTTGTTTGACATCAAAGATTGTACATAGGTGCTCATTAGAGAATATGTACACTGAACAGAACTCGCCGAGAACTCCAAGATGGTACCATATCTATCGTTAGATAGCAGCTCTGGTGACACTTGTACAGATTAGTCTGTAGAACCGAGATCGTCATAGTGTCTTGTGTGGTTCCTTTTGTGCTTTGATTTCCTCCCTACCACGGCTCAAAGGAGTCGTGCAAATAGGTGGATTTTGGGTACAGTCCCAAGTCACATGGAGGTAGTGAGTGATATGAAGGGTTTCGTCTCTCCTGGTATTAGGAGTTGATGTTGCGCTATGCTCGATTGGATATAACAGCAATTCCCTGGCCAAGGCTGATGAGATTTACTGGTATGTGTTATTAGTAGTTTTTTGAAAGGTTATAGGCTGCACATTGGCATGACTTATCAAGTTACCGGGGTCTGACGATTCCACCCCAGACTCGATATGCTACATATCAGACGAAGAGACTAGACTGTACGGGAAGTGTTCCTTATAGGCTTTACAAGAGTTTGGACAAGTTTTCTTATTGATCTTCTATTCATTCAATACCTGGGTAGCTGTTACGTCCAGCTAGTACCGCTGACGGCTTGTGGGTATCTGATGTGATCATTACCTACTGCTGGCATATTGACGAGTCTTTATAGTCCCACACAGAGGTTTTCTAGCTTAAGCGAAACGAAGTAGGGCACATATAGTGATATGTGCAGGAGCTTGATTAAATACGAGTATGTGATACCGTATTCTAATCTCGCGATATTTGATATTGGTTAGGTTATATGTGATATAACCAGATTATTGAATCAAGTGTTGATTCAATGATATGATTTATTTATATATATTTGATATTGGCCGGTTATATATGATATGATCGGATTATTGAATCAAGTGTTGATTTAATATCGAATATCGAATATTAATCGGTTATATATGATATAACTGGGTAATTAAATCAAGTGTTGGTTTGATGTTTTAATATATATATATATATATGATATTAGTCAGTTATATATGATATAACCGGATTATTGAATCAAGTGTTGATTTAATAATTTAATATATATTTATATATTTGATATATATATATATATATATATATATCTATATATATTAACTAATATATATGCTCACTTTAGATTTTTTTCTCTTTATATATATATATATATATATATATATATATATATGTATTTATATATAATTGGATTTATATCATGGTAGATGATACAAGGAACATGGATGTATGAGAATCACACAAAAGAGTAGGATAAATGAAATGATTTATATTTTGAGAAAAGAAAAGAAATGGAGAATGAGTCATGGCTTTGGATGCTTGGAGAAGCATTGAGAAGCCATGACTCATCTCTTATTCTTGTCATTTTCTTAGATATTTTGATCACTTCATATCTCATCTTATCTCATGTGACATGGTTCACTCTCTCATTCACAACTCACACATCCAAGTTCATCTTCTTCCTCTTTTCCTTCTCTAGGGTTTTTCTTGAGTTGGAAAAAGAAAAGAGAAAGTTTTTTCTATTGAGCAAATCTCCTACTTCTTCAACCTACACTAATCTATCCCATTAGTTTAGGTTGTTTGCTTCACTAATACCTTGATTAGTGAAGAGTGGGCTTGAGTTAGAGAGACTTCAAGGTGGATCATTTTCGGCTTCGAAGACTTCAAGCAAGCTCGATTCTTTCTTCAAGTGGAGTTAAAGAAGAGTTTTAGGGACTACTACTTGGAGCTTTAGAACCGAAGGACCGGTCTACAAAGGTTGTAAACCTCCATCACTTAGTTTAGAACTTGTTTTCTTGCTACTAAAACCCTAATTCTCTAGTTCGATACTTGTATAGTATGCTTTAGACCTCTAGTTTTTAAAAATTGTATACTTGATGCCCTTTGAAACCTAGTAGAGGTGTTGAGACATACTTTCATGGTATCAGAGCTAAGCTAGAGAATTAGGTGAAGTCTAAACGACGTTAAAGCGTTCGATCGATGTTTTGAAACCCGTTTTATACGAGTTTCTGTCCAATTTCAAATGTTGAAATTTTCTAGATTAAAAATTCTCATAAAATCATACAGGTAATCCTATGGAACCAGAAGAAGTACGAGAGCTTAACTCTTTCAAGTGGCCGCGGAACTGCCGCCTAAACCTTGGTTTGGCCACGGTTCCGCCGCCGACTTGAGGTGTTATTGCATTGTTTTTCTCCTGGAGCTTCATATTCATCGTTTGGAAATTCTGGGTATTTTTAGTGAGGCTCAAATTGTTGAGATCTCTGGGATTTGGTATTGTTTGAAATGTCGATCGAAATGTTTAACATCGTCTAGATAGTATGGATATGTGATACAATTTTTGGAATCTACATTTATTAGTTTTGTGAAAACTAGTTAATGATTTGTAAATCTCGCATTTTAGTCTCATTTGATGGAATGCCACGGAGTTTCGATTTGGACCAAAACTCCGTCGTAATTTCGTATTGTAAGCGAACACTCTCCGGGAGACACTACTAGATAGCTATGCCCCATATCCCCTACCAAGTGACTATAGGAGAACCCCGTGGCCAAAAGCATCCACTCGGATGCTCGCGGCCACG
This sequence comes from Agapanthus africanus, assembly GCA_030015575.1. Lineage (NCBI taxonomy): Eukaryota > Viridiplantae > Streptophyta > Magnoliopsida > Asparagales > Amaryllidaceae > Agapanthus > Agapanthus africanus. The sequence continues at coordinate 204,340,331 of CM057341.1, read as the reverse complement.
GTGTTCCGCCCAAGTGTACTTCATTGACGGCCTCGGGGGTGCGGCCATCTACTAAAGTTCCCGACGAGCATTCGATCATCTAATCGGGAATCTTGTTGAATTACCCGACTTATTTTTTAAAAAGTGTTTTCAATTAGAGACTTAAATGCAAGGTTTATAGGGTTAGGCATGAAATCCGGAATATGTGATAAACCGGGTTTATGATATCTAAGGATGATTCGAATTCTAATTATTGTAGTTTTCATTTGTTTTCAGCAACCGTAAGTGTAATATGTAGGAGTATCCCCGATCTCGTTGCTATACGACAACGACATTAGGGATATGCATATTTACTTACGTTGATGACAAGTGATGTTATTGTGTTGCTGTTGATATATTATATTGGATCGTCGTGATTGAATAGCCGGGGTTTTTACATAAGATGAATGATTTTCAATTTTCATTCATGTAATATTTGTATATAATATTCTTTTATTGGGAAACTTTCGGGTGTTGGCTATAGTGCCCTTAAGGCAATTATTGTAATCACAGGCAGGTGATTATGATGATTGAGGGAGGACCTATACGGATAGAACGGTCTTACTCAAGATGATAGTATGCTATCTGGTTTGTCTTTATCATCATGTACATGCATTATGTAGTATTACAGACCACTATTACATGTTGATAGAGCCTATAGGATTCTTGCTTGACTATCAGCATTATGATGACGATCATATACGTGAGAGCTGGGTGGTCTATAAGCACATCCTTAAATGTCCCTAGTCGAGATAGTATCGAGACTGGGCATTGATACTCCAGAATAGACTAGTGTTTACTTATCGAGACCCCGATGGGGGGGGGGGTCTCATAAGACATTGGTGTTAGTTTTTCACCTAAGATAGTATACTGGTGCTCATTGGGTTATGAGTACGCTGGACGGACTCGCCGGGAACATGATAGTTGGTATTATACCTATTGTCAGATAGCAGTTCTATGGTGACATGTGTACAGGTTAGTCTGTCGACTTAAGATCGTCATTTGTCTCGTGTGAGTTTCCACTGTTCTTCGATTATTACTCTACCATGGCTCAAAGGAGTTGTGCAAACAGGTTTTAGTTGGGTACAGTCCTAAACCATATGGAGGTAGTGAGCAAATTGTCGGGGATTCGTCTCTCCCGGTATTGGGGGTTGATGTCGCGTTGTGCACGGGTGGCCGTCACCAGAAATCCTTGGCCAAGATGGTTGAGAATTACTGATTTGGATCAGTAGTTTCTCAGGTGGTGATGGGCTTCATACCGACACGAAATGTCGCGCTATTAGGGGTCTTACTTTATCCACCCCCTAGACTCGATATGTGATACTCTTAGACGAAGAGACTAGACTGTACGGAGATTGTCATAGACATGCTCAGTAGGGGTCAGGATGAGTTTGCTCATTGGCTTTCCTTTCGTTCAATATCTAGGTAGCCGTTACGTACAGCTAGTGCCGTTGACGTGCTTGTGGTTGAACCCACTGCCAGCGTATTGACGAATATTTAGAGTCCCACACAGTGGGTTTTCCTGCTTCGGGCGAAACGATGTAGAGGCCGTATGGTTTTACGGCGGGGTTCGATCATATACATGCAATTGTGTACGTATCATAATTCAGACGGTTTATACTAGTGTCTTTGGTTTAAGCCGGATTCTAGTATTATATTGTTGGATTATTTTTATCTCATTGTATTCGTATTTTGTCGGAATAAGGATACAGGTATGTATATACGGTTGAGGGGTATTCTTGTAATTCATTACAATGTGCTTCTAGATGAAGACACCTCATTATGTTTAATAACCATTTGGTTAAATGGTTATTTGAGGTGGAGGATGAGATGTCCTTGGCTTTTATTGATGGCATGGCTTACTTGGTGACTCATGAGGTGACTCATGGGGTGACTCATGGTCACTATTCTAGCATGCTTGATATTTAGTTTGTGTTGTGAGATATTTCTTTAATTGATGATTCATTTTCTATGCTCACAACACTTAGCCATTTTTCTTGAGTTGCTTGACACTTTCATGATCATGCTTCTTCTTCCTCTACCTCCACCCTAAAAGTCTCATGTGTTGAGAAACCTAGGGTGTTTAGAGACAAATCAATCCATCATTAGACTTTACATTTTCTAGGCTATCTAGTTTAGCGAACTAGGTACCCTAGTTATCTCGGCTATGAGGTTGGAGCTCGTTTCATAGACTCTCAAGTGGATCATCTTCGATGAAGGGAGATCGGAGATCAAGCTTGATCATGGAAGCCTCTAGGAGCTTGGGATTATGGTTAAAGATCGAAGGATACGGATCATTCGGTATAACCTTTCTAAACTCTTACTTTTATGTTTGCTAGCTTTCAGGGTTTATGGTTCGATCCGTTTTATGGGGTTGTTCTAGCGCCTGTTTTATAAAAATTTTGTTCCACAATCGTCCACGGTTTGATGGCCAGGACGCTGGCATATCCCAACATGATATCATAGCCAACCCATAAACCCTTACTAGCTAGTTTGCAAAAGGTTAAAATCTCAATCGACAAATTTTTCCGAATCGTATTTCCATATTAGCATGCTTTCTGTCGAATTTCAAAGTTGTTCAAAAAATTTGTTTGGGTATCTTAAAAATATGTGCAGGCATAACTAAAGCTAAGAAAAAAATTTGGGCACCTAACTCCAAAATTCCGCCGCGGAACCCAAGCCAAATGGCACGTTTTGCTGAGAAACCGCGACGCTTTTTCTGCTACAGTGCCCAAATTTTTTCTGGGGCTCTTGTTCATGGAAATATGATTTTTGGAATATTAGGTTTTGGTCCAGATTTGTTTGAGTGCTGGTTTTGCATTTGGGGACCAATTTGGAAAAGTTTAGTCGATCGGAATTTTAATTGTGTGTTTTTCAGTGCATACATTACTATCTGCGACAGTGAATATTATTAGAGCGGTATGACTCGTCTAACAGCTATATGTTCTTTTAAATGGGTTTGCGAACATGACATTCACGTTGATGTTCTGTGTTGTGCTGAGGTTATGGTTGGATCGTCATGGTGGATAGCCAGTGGTGCAATGGTAGTATAGTTCAGATTCATTTGTACATTTAATATTACGGGGTGAGCGTCCGACATGTGGACCACCGTCACTTTAAGTTTGTATATTATTTGTTTGGGGCACGACCGGGTTGACGTCGATGTCACCATTATATGTACTTTTCTTTTCTGTACTAGGATTACCCTACGGTGGAGTGCACGAATAGTCGGATTCTATGGGGCAACGGGTCCGCATCTCATGGCGTTGAGACGGAGGGGGCCTCACTTAAGAATTGGTGGGCTATTCAACGCATTTGTAGGGGGTACAGGTTGACCCATGGAGGGGTGCCCAAGTTACCGGATTCCGTGAAGTGCTGGGTGGCCCATTCACGTTATTGTTTGGGGTTGCCTTATTTCTGGGATTGGCGGGTAACTTTCCGCACTCGTAGGGGTCCAGGTTTTCATTGCATATGCTATCCACACGACAGGGAACGTCGGGTCCCATTTGCGGCTCAAATGAAACCCGAGGCTCCAAGATTATCCATCATTCTTTGTTGCTTGCTGAGATTCTGTCATGTTGCTTATATCATGCCTGGGATGAATGTTATATATATATTTATATATATACTAGTAGATGTTGTATATGTTTTGCACCAGCGCTAGTCTAGCCCCCGCTCTGCCGTTAGTTAAGTAACCTAACGGGTGATGACGGGGCCCAGTGGCGAATGCGGATGGCATATACGTATATTATATTTTTCGTTCCTTTATCTGCTGTGATATTTTTAATTGATAGGACTACATTAATTCTGATTAATGAAAAGAAAAAAACCTATATGATGTTGTTGGAACCAAGTTTTTTAAAAAATGTCATTACAGACATTCACTTTTGCTTTGCACAGTGGTATTCGGTCATGAATATCCAGCACCTCATTCGACGAGGCAAGAGCCGAGATCCCTTTATCGGGAGTGACCTCTTGAGCAAAAGTTTACGTTATCGTAATAACTTCATTATAGTGGATTCTTTTTCTTTGCATTGTGATATTCAGTTTGGAATATCCTGCACCTCATTCGACAAGGAAAGAGCCAAGATCCCTTCATAGGGAGTGACCTCTTTAGCAAAAGTTTGCGCCACTATATATTTGTAAAACCACTCGGTTCCTTCAACGATATCAAGTTTATTACGTTAAAGGTTTTTCGCCAAAAACTAGTCGTAGCCCTCTGTCATTTCAGATTAGTATTGCTTAGTATTCGTGCTACGTATGTCGTGCTTAGCCGAGGCGTAGTGTTCGGTAGCTATGTAGTGCTTTTCTGTTTCATGGTAATGCGATTGGTTAGGACAATCGTATGGTTATTTTGGCTCAGTCAAAGACTCGTGCGGATGGGCTAATGCAATCAAGATAATGACGGGTTGAACTTGATTAGGACCCTTTGATATGTTAGCTCAGTCACGGTCACTTCGGTCCTAGGGGTAAAAACCACATCGGAAGTTTCAAACATACAGGAAACTTGCCAGGCATGCGCATACCTTCTGGAGTGTGGTGACTTGAGTGGATTCCATCAAGTTATCATGCAATGATAGTTAGATCCCGATTCACACTGATGAGTATGCGTTACTCCTCGGGTGATTTTAGATAATCCTACTAATTCTCCTTTTAGGGTTTGAGAGAGAATTCGAGTATACAGTGGGAGCCATCCTAATTAGATAAAGTGATTAACCAATCTGATCTAGGTTAGAGTGCACACTGAGTGTTTGTTTTCTCTCTCTCTCTTTGGCAACGATCATGGTCTGAACCTAAACTAAAACTCATGAACCAAGTTAACCGAACCTTCTTAAAATATTATGGCTTTTTGATTGTCATTTAGTCACATATATCATTGCCGCTCCTAAATCCCTTTTGCATTTCTCCAGAACAATCCATATCACTACGAAAATCCATATTTCTTAGATATGCCATCGTATAGTTACATACAAACTCGAAGGAACTTGTTCTAGTTCGAGGATGGTTTCTGGTCTGGAAAAATTGAGTAGGATTATTCGGTTGTCTTTTATCGTTACCTTCTCTTAGGTTGCGATGGCTCCAGGTATTAGGAGAGTACACCTATTGCGCTTATTGGATAGTCTTCTTCCAAACCATAGGCAGGTGCCGAAACGGTAGGGAAGGAAGAAAACCAATTTGCCTAAGTATGGTGTACAGAAGGTAATAAGTAAAGACATATAAAGGGATTAGATTAAGGGCAAAGGAAATTGTGACTGCTATCATTCAAAACGAAACCGTGTATACCCCTGCCACTCCTATATCACTATTGCATTTCTCCATAACACTCCGTATCACTAGGAAGATCCAAATTTCTTGAATATTCCATAATATAGTTACATACGAACTCGAAGGAACTTATTCCAGTTCGAGAATGGTTTCTGGTTCTGGAGAAATAGAATAAGGATTATTCAGTTGTCTTTTCTCTTTACCTTCTCTCGGCTTGCGAGGGCTCCTGGTATTATGAGAGTACACCTATTACGCTTATTGGATAGTCTTCTACCAAACCTTAGGCTGGTGCCGAAAGGTAGGGAAGGAAGAAAACCAATTAGTCTAAGTGTGGTGTACAGAAGGTAATAAGTAAAGACATATAAAGGGATTGGAGTGAGGGCAAGGAAATATACGGTTACTGTCATGAATATGGATAGTGGAAGAGATGTTACTAGGAATACCCGTATACCCCTTCGAAACATTTTTATATTTCGGTTATGATATGCATTGTTAATTGAAAACTGTTTTCCCAATTAGATTCTGACTCCAGGGTATGTATTTACCATATTTGATTCTCATATCTGTATGGCGTTACAAATGCTGAGTGGGAGTATGATATTGGGAATTGGGTGAATATATCCTCAATGTATCAGAATTCTTTGTAATTGGTGATATTTGAGGAAATCACCTGCATTTTGCCTGACGGAAAATATTTGGTTTTGAATATCCGTTGATATGCACCAATTTCAAATTGATATATCTATACGTTTAGTTTATAAAGTGAGATATAAAATTTTGAAATTATGTCTATGACATTTAGCTATATCAGTTGATGGTTAGGTAAGGAGCATTCAACAACGGTGTAATTCTACTTAACCATAGTACAGTTTTCAACCTACGACGCACAAGGTTTGAGTTGTTTCACTCAGTGGATTTATAAAAAGTATTGTATGTTGTCCGATGTCCGTCGGGACAAAGGAATTGGTACTCAAACTATATTCTGTTTACTCTTGACTTCTCTAGTTCTAGACAGGTATTTCGTTGAAATACAAGGTCTAGATTTTGAGAAGATATAGGTAAAAGAATAAAGTAGAGAACCATATGTTGCAAGTATGAGGATTCTTCAAGGTGATCGAAGATGTAGATACTTGTGTTTGGTATTCCGTTGTAAGTAATAGTTTTGAGAGCTTGCTTCTCTTTCAGGTTACTCATATGTGGATGCATTCCTGGATGAGTAATGTTGTATGGCCTTTTTCCATTTGGTTGATATGTACTAGAAACAGCTGCATAATTTTTGAATCAGATTCCAATTAAATTTGTGCTTTTATTTTTATATTCGATATATTGAATGGATTCATATCTTAACGATGTTAAGGTGTATGGAGTTGTCTGGCTGATGCTTAAAACCAAAATTTGGACAAACTCAAGGCACGTTTCATTAATGGCAGTTTGTGGGTTATCCCGGGCTTTGACGAGGGTTGACATTCTTCCTTCTGGAAGATCAATAGCTATATTGTTCTTGACTCGCTACCAGTTTTAGTAAAATGGATTCTTTTTCAGAAAACATTAGTGGGGGTATGGTAGAACCGGAAGTGATTCCTGAACCACAAACGATTACTGAAAATTTAGTAGAACCTAAAGATTCAATTGGTTTCAATGATCCATTAGCCACTCCGCAGATTTGGTGGGTAACCTCAGGCACCCAAGAGGTACTTTGGTCTCCTTAAAAACGGTGACAGGGAGGTTTTTGATTGCCCATACTTGCAAATGCTGCTGTTCTAGACTATGAGATCTTGCAGGAGGATGAGTATAACATCGTTCTAAACTATCTTTGGATGTGCACGTGTATATGACTCTGCCAGAAGATTGTTGTAGTCAGTAGGAGTAGCGGAAGCATAGTGGGCAAGTAGCTTATGTCTATTTATAGACTAAAGCAGGTATAGCACAGATAGAACATTTTTTTTAATATGACAGTCATAGAGTTTGACTTCATCAGAATAAGAGATAGATCTGCTAAGAAGGTAGTAGGGAGCGATGTCCTGGTATTTGGATGACAAGCACTTAATAGGAAGAGATCTTCATATACTACGATCGGTTATACTGTGGTTGTTACAAGGTGGTTTCTTCACTTAGGATATGGATAAAATATCAGGGATTCTGGTGACTAGATTTATGGTTTTAGATCTAGATTTGGGAAGTGTCCCAATTCGGGTACTTTGACATTATTATAAAGAGTTTTAGAATGGACGGCTCCTGGCGTGGTGGTGGACCCGCAGGTGATGGAGTCACCCTCTCTAAAGAGATGTCTTCTATACTGATGATGAGAGAGATTTGCATGATTGGCATATCACTTGCTTAGGCAATTGAGTCAATCATGATATGTCAAGTACAACACCAGATATTGATTTTGCATAGGCTGTAAAAAGTATTTATCAATCCAATCCTAGAGAAACATTGGGAAGCAGTTATGAACATAATTGGATGTTCTTGGTATATGGTAATGGCTGCCTCCTTCGGGAGACAATTATCATTTCACGCTTCCAAGGTGATCTGGATGACCGAGTGACTGTCAGAGTTATAGTTTTCCCTCGTTTGAGGGGTAGTATGTTGGACAGGTGGTCTAAGCGGATACTGAGAAAGACATGGAATAGGATACTGATTAAATTCAGTGGTTGATACAGTCTAAGAAGTTTGTTGGATTTGAATTTCATTTGTGAACTAGGTCCCATCAGATATCCAGAGAAATTCTAAGACAGGTATTGTTCATTTAGGGAGATAGACTTTCTCCACGAAGTTGAGATATATAGATTGATAATGATTGAAACACTGGAGCAGATCCACTCACTGAGGCTATTTCTCGAACGCAATAGTTTCACAAATGAGCTTTGTGAGACTGATTAGTAGAGAAGTTGGGTGTTCGGTATCACAAAGGCTGTGAGTATGCAACACTGCAATTATTAGCCTTAAGTGCAAGTGGGAGATTGTTGGCTATAGTGCCCTCAAGGCAATTATTTTAATCACAGGCTGGTGATTATGATGATTGAGGGGGGACCTATACGGATAGAACGGTCTTACTCAAGATGATAGTATGCTATCTGGTTTGTCTTTATCATCATGTACATGCATTATGTGGTATTACCGATCACTATTACATGTTGATAGAGCCCATAGGATTCGTGCTTGACTACTAGCATTATGATGGCGATCATATACGTGAGAGCTGGGTGGTCTATAAGCAAATCCTTAAATGTCCTTAGTCGAGATACTATCGAGACTGGGCATTGATACTCCAGAATAGACTAGTGTGTACTGATCGAGACCCCAGCGAGGGGCGGTGGCCAGTCTCACAAGCCATTGGTGTTAGTTTGTCACCTAAGATAGTATACAGATGCTCTTTGGGTTATGAGTATACTGGACGGACTCGCCGGGAACATGCTAGTAGGTATTATACCTATTGTCAGATAGCAGTTCCGAGGTGACATGTGTGCAGGTTAGTCTGTCGACCTGAGATCGTCATTTGCCTCATGTGAGTTCCTACTGTGCTTTGATTACTACCTACCACGGCTCAATGGAGTCGTGCAAATTGGTTTTAGTTGGGACATTCCCGAGCAACATGGAGGTAGTGAACGGATCGTCGGGGATTAATCTCTCCCGTTATTGGGGGTTGATATCGCGTTGTGCATGTGTGGCCATCACCAGAAATCCTTAGCCAAGGTAGTCGAGAATTACTGATTTAGATCAGTAGTTTCTCAGGTGGTGATGGGCCTCATAGCGACACAAAATGTCGCGTTATTAGGGGTCTGATTTTATCCACCCCATAGACTCGATATACGATACTCTTAGACGAAGAGACCAGAATGTACGGAGATTGTCACAGACATGCTCAGTTGGGGTCAGGATGAGTTTGCTCGTCGGCCTTCCTTTCGCTGAATACCTGGGTAGCTGTTACGTACAACTAGTGCCTGAAAGTCGACCTTAGCACCACCATGAGGTTCGAGAGGCATCAAGCATGCCAAATTTTAATTTTATTAGGTGCTAAGTTAGATTAACAAGATCTTTACTAGAATATTAGGGTTTGCCTTTGATGATGTGATGAACTAAAGAGAAGAAAATAACATACAACCTTTGTAGTTCGAGTCCTTCTCTTCAATAGCTACGAGTTGTGGTTTACGCGACTCCACTAGGCTCCTATTTAAGATGAAAGAAGCTCCTTCGTGATCTTCGCGCCAAAGACGATCCACCCAAAGTCCACAAGCTCAAGCCAACCCTTCACTGATCTCATTAGTGAAAGCAACACTCCACATCGAATTGCTAATCTAATGTGTAATGTTGAAGTAGGTGTTTAATTTGCATACTAGGGTTTTCACAAGTTCAATGATTCACATCACATGTGAGAGTTTGAACTTGGAAGTGAGGTGAAGAAAATTGTAGAGAGCATAAGGAAGCAAGAGCTCAAGAAAATGGCTAAGGCATGAAGAATGAAAATGATGAGAGTAAACTCAAAATGGCTCTCTCTTTCCTCACTTATTCAAGCATGAAATAAAATTGCAATTCTAAATTGCAACCATACTTGAATAGCGAGTCAGGACTAATATACAAATAATAAAGCCCATGCCTTGCCCATTCTACAAATATCTTCACAATTTACACCTCATTTTTCTATTTTCTAAAAATAGAAAAACATGCCATGCTTCATATAATAATATATAAATATTTATATATATCAAATATACATTAATATATATATATAAAGCAATTAGTGAGCTAATTATATTAGTTAAGATATAATTATATCACATATAATATATATCATATTATTAAATCAACACTTGATCTAATAATCTGGTTATATCACATATAACTGACTAATATAAGTAATCTGAATATCACATTATCAAACCAACACTTGATTCGATAATCCGGTTATATCACATATAACCTGGCCGACATTAGATAACTGCTAGATTATAATACGGTATCATATACTCATATTTAATCAGGCCTATGCACATATCAACATATGTGCCCTACTTCGTTTCGCTCAAACCAGAAAACTTCTGTGTGGGACTTTAAAGACTCGTCAATACGCCAGCAGTAGGTGATGATCACATTAATCACCTTCAAGGCGTCAGCGGTACTAGCTGGACGTAACGTCTACCCGGGTATTGAGCGATATGAAGATCAACAAGCAAGCTCATCCATACTCTCCATGAAGCCTATTAGTAACACTACCGTACAGTCCGGTCTCTTCATATGATATGTCGCATATCATGTCTAGGGTGGTAAACGTCAGGCCCAGTAACGTGATAAGTCATGCCGATGTCTGGCTTGTAACGGTTTGAGAAACTACTGATAACTCTTATCAATAAATCTCAGCAGCAGCCCTGGCCAGGGACTTCCAGTTATAGCCAATCGAGCATAGCGCAACATCAACCCGCAATACCGGGAGAGACAAAACCCCTCCTATCGCTCATTGCCTCCATATGACTCAGTACTGTACCCAAAATCCAGCTGTTTGCATGACTCCTTTGATCAGTGGTAGGGGGAAATCAAAGAACAGTGGGAGCCACACAAGACTCTATGACGATCTCGGGTCTACAGACTAACCTGTACCAGTATCACCAGAGGACTGCTATCTGACGATAGGTATACTACCACATAGGAGTCCTCAGCGAGTCCTGTTCGGTATACCCATTCTCCAATAAGCACATGTGTCCAATCTTTGATGTCACACATCAATGGTTGTGGGATCAACCATCGCCCTCTAAGGGACAAGAAACGTACACACTAGTCTACACTGGAATATCGATGCCCTGGTCTCAATATTACCACGACTAGGAACTGATTAAAGGATGTACTTGTGGACCACCCTGGCCCCACTAGTATGATCTCATCATAATCCTGGCAGTCAAGTGCATATCCTAAGCACTTTATCAACATGTGAGAGCAAGACAGTAAAGAATACCAGTCAACATGTTAAGATAAAGAGTAACGAGATAGCATACTATTATGTCGAGCAAGAAATTCCTCTCTATATATGTCCAATTATCCAATATAAACAATCTCCCACTTGCACTAAGGCCGTGTGTTGTAGTATCTCATACCCAACATCCCAAAAAGTCTTTCAAGTTATATCTGGGGGAGGGCCTTGGTGAGTGGATCTGCTACGTTGTCCTTCGTGTCAACTCTCCTAAACTCGATCTCCCGGCGATCTACTATCTCCCTGATTAGGTGATATCGCCTAAGAATATTTCTGGATCTCTGATGGGACCTGGGTTCCTTTGCTAAAGCCACAACTCCATTGGTATCACAATATACAGGTATTGGATGCTCAATGGATGGAACCACACCAAGCTTAGCAATGAACTTCTTCATCCAGACAGCTTCTTTGGCAGCATCGTTGGCAGCGATGTATTCAACCTCCATTGTCGAGTCTTCTATGGTGTCTTGCTTGGAACGCTTCCAACACACCGCCTCTCCGTTGAGGGTAAAGATAAAACCCGAGACCGACTTACTGTCGTCCTTATCACTCTAGAAGCTCGAATCGGTAAAGGACTCCACCTGAAGATCACCGTTACCATACACCAAGAACATTTCTTTAGTCCTTCTCAAGTACTTAAGAATTTTCTTCACAACTGTCCATTGGTATTCCCCAGGATCTGATTGATACCTGCTCACTACACCTAGTGAGTAACCTACATCCGGTCTGGTACATAACATCGCATACATGATAGAGCCTACTGCCGAAGCATAGGGTTTCCCTTGCATGCGAGCCCTCTCCAAATCAGTCTTGGGAGACATCTCTTTGGAGAGAGTGATTCCTGAACAAGCGGGTATATTACCTCGCTTGTAATCTTCCATACTAAACCTCTTTAGTATGGTGTCTATTTACCTGGATTGGGACAATCCCAACATTCGTTTAGATCTATCTCTATAGATCTTTATTCCCAGGATGTAGGAGGCATCACCAAGATCTTTCATGGAAAACTTGAGTGATAAGAAAGCTTGACTGGGTGTAGCATAGGAACACCGTTTCCTATCAAGAGGATGTCATCCACGTACAATATAAGGAAGACCACCTTATTCTCTACTGCCTTCTTATATATACAAGGTTCATCTATATTTTGATGAAGTCAAACTCTTTGATAGATTCATCAAAACAGATGTTCCAACTACGCGACGCCTGCTTTAATCCGTCGATGGATTTAAGAAGCTTGCACACCTTTCCGCTGCTCCCACTGTCTACGAAGCCCTCTAGCTGTGTCATGTACACGCTATCTTCTAAATCACCATTTAGAAAAGCGGTCTTGACGTCCATTTGCCAGATTTCATAGTCATGGTATGCAGCAATGGTAAGTAGGATCCTGATAGACTAAAGCATAGCGACAAGAGAAAAGGTTTCATCATAGTCGACACCAGGTCGTTGACGAAAACCTTTTGCTACAAATCTAGCTTAGAAAGTCTCAACATTTCCATCTACACCAATCTTCTTTTTGAAGATCCACTTGCTCCCAATGGGTTTTTTCCCCTTCAGGAGCAACATCCAAAGTCCATACTTTGTTGGTGTACATAGATTCCATCTCGGATCGTATAGCATCCAGCCATTTCACAAAGTCCCCACTAGTGATGGCCTGCTCGAAACTAGTAGGGTCATCATCTTCCATGATGTAATCCTCGCTCCCACCGTCTATGAGAAAACCGTAGTATCTCTCAGGTGGGTGAGGAACCCTACTAGATCTGCGGAGTGGCTGGGGTTCGTTGGGTACTATTAGATCCTCCGGTTCCATCAAATCGTCAGTTGTAGTCTGTGTTGCTGGAACTTCTTCCAGTTCTACCCCATTGCCACTAATTTCTTTTACAAGAAATTCCTTTTCTAAAAAGGTGGCATTTTGAGCAACAAACACCTTTTGTTCCTCAGTGTGGTAGAAAAGATATCCATGCGAATTCTTTGAATATCCTACAAACTTACACAGAACCGACCTTGCCTCAAGTTTGCCCGGATTTTGCCTTTTGACATAGGCCAGAAAACCCCATATCTTAACTCGTTTAAGATATGGTCTCTTTCCACTCCATATCTCATATGGTGTTTTAGGCACAGATTTTGATAGAACTTGATTCAATAAGTATGCAGCTGTCTCAAGCACATAACCCCAAAAAGAAATAGGCAACTCAGCAGTACTAATCATAGAGCGCACCATATCTAATAGGGTGCGATTCCTCCGCTCCGATACACCGTTGTGCTGTGGTGTATACGGAGGAGTAAGCTGAGAGAGAATCGCATTCTCTTTTAGATAGTCTCGGAATTCCCCGCTCAAGTATTCCCCTCCCCGATCAGATCATAGGATTTTCATACTTTTGCCCGTCTGGTTTTCAACTTTGCACTTATATTCCTTTAATTTCTCAAAAGTTTCAGACTTGTGTTTTAACAAGAACACATGTCCGAACCTTGAGAGATCATTGGTGAATGTAATAAAGTACTGATTGGTAGAGTTTTTGCGTGCTTAGTTTTAATTACCGCAATCAAGACGGTTTCTCTTGGTATCCAGCTGTTTGAGTACGGGTCGATCCACAAGGAGATGGAATCTTTTTCTTTATGTTTTAACGAGTTAGATCCAAATATGTCCAGATTTTTTTTAAGATGATCTGATGAGATAACGAATGATAAAAAAACTTGCTAGGGTTAGGATTAGGTTAGTTTGAGTTAGGAATTTCTCACTTCTTTCATTGCTACTCTTAATATCGGTGTTAAGGTAATCGGCAACAACGGGGATTAGCACGACTTGGAAGGAACTTGCAAGTATAAGCTAAGCTTTCCATGCTTAGTTTCTTCCTTTTGGTCCTTGTCCGTCCGTTCTTGGCTCTTAGCCCTAACCTCCGGTTAATTCAACCACAACTGGTCTAACTAGGGAATCACCGATATCATATAGGATAGGGTGCCGTAGTGAGCGGATTATGGTTCAATTAACGGGCGTCCGAATCAAGATGTTGGGCAAAAAAAAGAGTGAGAGAGATTTGTTTCTCTCAAACTTCCCTTATCCTGCCCTAACAAGTGAGAAACTACCCACCCATTAAAAAGATAAAAAATATAACAAAAAGGAAGATAGAAAGAAATGAGGTTAAGAAAAAATTACAACTAGCTATTTGAGACCTCACTTTGGTAAGGATCATACTCAAGCATCATGGTTGTAAAGGATAAAGAAAAATAGAAGAGAGAAAGAAAAAGAAAAACAACAATAAAATAATACGACTAGATTAGCAAATGAAAAATTGCAAACAATAAATAAATAATTGAAAGACAAGCAAGATAATAAAAAGAACTCTTTTTTAAAAATATTTTTCATTAATCATCACTCATGAACTCACTACAATTTTTAATGGAAAAAGATAGAAAGGAAAAGGAACTGCAAAATTTAATCTAAATTCTAATAAAGAAAAGCACCCCTTAGTTTGGCTTTGAACTCTGCTATTTATAGGCAGGAAAGTGAAACTCTAGGTATACAATCTGAGCCAATTACGAGGTTACAAAACTACCCCAAAAGAGCGAGTCAACGTTGTGCTGACGCGGCCGCGGATCCACGGCCTGACTGCCATATTGGCCACGGTTCCGCGGCCATTTAGTTGAATTAGGGGACCATCTTCTCAGGGCTTCTCCATGTTGCTGTTCTCTTCTGTTTGGTATACTTGGTTTCTTAGAAACTCTTCATTTTTCTTCTAGATTTTCTGCAGATCAAAAACGTGAATTGCTGTGGACTTTTTGCCTTGATTTTCTTGAGCTCCGCGTAGAAGTCTTGGATCTTGTGCTACCCTTATGCTTTGTGCATGAAAATGACCAATGATTTGCCATTTTGTCTCTTGAACTGGTAGGCGGCATTTATACGGATAGTGCGTGGAGACCCGTATTTATCTGTGGTTGGCGGAAGTCCTGAATTTGTTACACTTTTTCATGAATTTCACTGCTTAGAGCTAAGAACCTGTAACCTGCAATTATTTAGCAAACATGGATCAAGAGTACCTACCTATATGCAATGTGATCAAGAATGGGCGGTATAAAAATGCAAAAATCTGATATGAACAAATACCCCCAAAATTATCTTTTGCTCGTCCCGAGCAAAGCCAATTTATTCAAAAAGTCCTAACCTCACTTTCACAGGGAACACGATTGCACTGAGCTCGTGCAATAAGCCGTTAAAGCTCTAGGTGTCCCTAGTAGGAGGAGTGTTGTTTCCTGAGGGTTTTCAGCGGATACTACCCACAAAATTCGATCAATTTGGTCGTTAACTCTAATTTTTCAATTCAATATTCTAGAAAGAAATTCTATCATCTTCAACCTTAGAAATCATCAACCCGTATCTTTGACACATCCTTTTCATTTAACTTAAGATCATAAACGTTTTGCCAGTTTATAAAGCTTTCAGCATCTCCTGAGTTTTCCTTCTAAGGCGCAATCTTAATTCAGAAATTTTTATCATCTCTACTGAAGATATACGCCCTATCTTTTATTCATGTCTTTCTTCCGAACTCCAATCATATACCCATACGTGTTTGTAATTATCACCCCTACACTTGGAAATTCAATTCAAGCTATGATACTCTTATCCATCTTCCAAAATACTATTTAGTTGGTGAATTCTATATGAAATTTCTCACACATCCTTCATACGACCGTTAATACTTCTTGAGGTACTAAACGACCGATTACAAAATGTGCTTGCGCATTTAGGCGTAATTCCTCGTCTTGCAACACCTAAGGCTTAGCAGTGACTCCCAAACCAGTTGGTCTAAGGCACTAGATGAAAAAGCACCCTCGCTATATATATATATATATATATATATTTTATGCTGCTTTAAGCAATTACAAAACCATTGTTCATTTTTTTCTTCTTTCTTCACCACTTATACTTTTATTTTATTTTCCTTTATACTAAGGCTTTTAGACAATAGCATTTCAAGGTATCCTCTACTATCCCAAGTTTCAAGATGTGTGTAAGTGCGTATAGTAGGGTATATATTTTCAGAATTTGGACTTAAGGTTCAGAATTATTTTTCAGACTTATATTTCAAATATAGCTTTCAATAGTCTTCCCTTATTTCGACTTTAGCCCAAGAACTGAACTCAAAAATTGCTTATTTTTAAATAAACTGCAAGGACGCATATTTTCTACAGTTAAACTTTAAGAAAGGTTATTTTTAGGGTTTTTAATTTAGTAAGTTTAGGATCTAGTTTTTCCTAACTAGTCAACCGTCATGTTGAACTTGAGTCAAATATAGCCAATATTTAAATTTTCAAATTTTTTTTAATTTATAAAAATTTTAAAATTTTATGTATTTTTTTCTTTTATATTTTTATATATTTTTTTTAAAGATGCAATGCAGAAAAATAAGATACGGAATTAAATATGCAAAGAAAAACAAGTATGTACAAAGAAATAAAAACGTGCAGATGCAATGCAAAGATAACTATTTACAATCAAATCCCAACCCCAAACTTACTGATAGCAGTGTCCTCACAGCTCCCTGCGGCGTCTACTAGATGCGGCCTCAGTAGTCCCAGCCTCACCTATATCTGTCCCCCGTCCCCTCGATCGTGATCGTGATCGTGATCGTTCCTCTCTTGCGAGTAAGGTGGACATTCCTTGTTCCAGACTCATCAGTCGCTGATCAAAGTTAGTCAGCATCCCTATCACTGGTTTCCCCCTATGGGTTCGTCGAATTAAGCGTGCTTGCATAGCGGGGGTGAGCTCTTCTTCGCTCGCTATGGAGCTCGAGATAGGGGTCTTGGCCATCACATCCTCGGCCGGCTCGGTGCGCGACCATAAATCATGAAGTTGTGTGTAAGACGTGGAGACACCCTCAAGAAGGGGTCTAATGGGAATCCCACCTTGCATGTAAAATTCAAATTTCTCAACAGGAAGGAAATGACGACACAGTTGTGTCACCAACATTAGGTATGGATAATTGGCCGCCCATTTTCCGGTGCCAATCGAGTGAAGCAACACAGTGCACAGGTCGTAGCTAGGGTTTCGAGTCATCAATGTGTGCACTATGTGTAGGGATGGTGTAAAAAATGTTGTGTAGTGCGAACTTCCGAAAATATTGTTTTGTGCCCAATGACACACAGTTAAAATGTTCGCAAAAAGTGTGCGAGCCTGAATGCCCTTTCTGGGCTCACTGGAACAGTCATTTCCCATTAAGGGTAGGTAGTCCTAAAATCGGAGGGGTTGATCGTGAATGGGGAGTCGTGGTATTAAGGTGACTTCGTGAACGAAGTCCATATCAATTAAAATTTCCCGATCCCCCACAGTAATCGAATGTACCCGTGTTGTGCTAAACAACCCTCCTCCATACATTCATAAAAACGTGCAACAAGATCCGGAAGCGCGAATGCGTTCAGATGGTTAAATAATAGAAAGTTCCATCCGCGCTTTCGGATCTCGTCACCGAAATAACTACCGTAAACATTATGCGCAAACAATTGGGAGAAATCCTTTTCAAATTGCAGGGTAGGGGCCATGACAGAGAGCAAAATATAGATCAATGAAATTTACAGAGAAGAGTTTAGACGATCGAACCACCTCTGAAAATTTCAGAGGGTGAAGAGGAAGAACGGCGGCAGTTGCGCGGACAGGAGGGGGCTTGGGCTGTGGTTCTGCGGCAGGAAGAGGTGATCTCTCTGCACTTTCTGCTGCTGCGGCTAGGGTTTTGTTGAGGGTGAAAATTAGGGTTCTGTAAATGCAGAAGAAGGGAAAGGTGGTTTTTATAGGGGTTATTTGGTTATATGTATAAAGCATCCCCCCGAATAGAATAATTAAATAAAAGAATTAAAAAAAATGTTGTTTTATTTTATTTTGTTTATGGTCCTGAATAATTACAAAAATACCCCCTGAAATTTTGAATATTTTTTTATTTTTTATTTTATTATATAATTACAAGTGGGAAAATGGTATGTACATACCCCCAAACTTATTTGAAACAGTGTTTCCACTGTTTATGGCTGGATAACCAAAGTTTGGTGGTAAGCGGAGGAAGATCAGTTGATGTAAACCGGCTCCTGCAACATCAGGAGCTCCTCCGATGAGTTAGCGGTGAGGAACAGTTTTAACCTGTGTCCGTTCACTTTGAATAGTGAACCGTCCTCTGGATTTTCCAAATCTACCGTGCCGTGCGGATATACAGTCCGCACAAAGAATGGTCCTTTCCAGCGAGATCTGAGCTTCCTGGGATGGAAATGTAACCGGGTGTCGTAAAGAAGTACTTGTTGACCAGGTGTGAATGTTTTCCACGTAATGTGTTTATCGTGAAACACCTTCATTCGGTTCTTAACGACAACCGCGTTTTCGTAAGCTTCATCCCGAAGCTCGTTCAATTCGTTGAGCTGCAACTTCCGATGGCTGCCCGCATCTTTAAGAGATAGATTCAGCTCTTTGATCGCCCAAAATGCGCGATGCTCGATTTCCATTGGAAGGTGGCAAGCCTTTCCGTAAACAAGCCGATAAGGAGACATGCCAAGATCAGTCTTATAAGCAGTTCGAAATGCCCAAAGGGCATCAGTGAGTTTTAAAGACCAATCCTTACGGTTCTTGGAAACCGTTTTCTCCAAAATCTGTTTGATTTGCCGATTAGACACTTCGGCTTGCCCACATGTTTGGGGGTGGTAGGGCGTGGATAGCTTATGATTAATGGAGTATTTTCGCATCAAGGCCTCGAAAGTCGAATTACAGAAATGTGTTCCATTGTCACTAATGATCGCGCGGGGGTGTCCAAACCGGGAAAAGATGTTTTCCTTAAGGAATCTAATGACAACTTTGTTGTCGTTAGTCCGGCTGGACAGGGCCTCGACCCATTTAGAGACATAATCAACAGATAGAAGAATATACAGGTTCCAAAAAGAGCTGGGAAACGGCCCCATGAAATCAATCCCTCAAACATCAAAAATATCGACAACCAAGATTGGTTGGAGCGGCATTTCGTTTCTCCTGGATATCCGGCCCAAGTGTTGGCACCGGGAGCAAGTATTGCAATAATCATTAGAGTCTTTGAAGTGTTTTGGCCAGTAGAAGCCACACTGAAAGATCTTCTCGGCTGTCTTTCTTGGGACAAAATGTCCGCCACACGCTTGATTATAGCAAAATGACAGCACACTCTTGAACTCATTATCAGGAACACACCGACGAATAATCTGGTCGGGACAGTACTTGAACAGATAGGGTTCGTCCCAGTAAAAGTGTTTTACTTGGGATAAAAATTGAAGTATGTCCTGGCTTGACCACTCGTTTGGTAGTAATCCTGTTGCCAAATAGTTCACAATATCTGTGAACCAGGGTTCGCATGATACTGTCCAGAGTTGTTCATCTGGAAAAACGTCATTTATTGGAAGTGGAAGCGTCGGCGAAGAAGGAAGTCGTGAAAGATGGTCGGCCACTACGTTTTCACATCTTCTTTTGTCCTTGATGACAAGGTCAAACTCTTGAAGTAAGAGGATCCAACGTATCAGCCGAGATTTTGCGTCCTTCTTTGCAAAAAGATGGCGTAGAGCAGAATGGTCTGTGTAGACAATGACTGTAGACCCGATCAAGTAAGGCCTGCATTTTTCTAATGCAAACACAATAGCCAAGAATTCCTTCTCGGTTGTTGTGTAATTCAGCTGGGCATCATTCAAGGTTCGGCTAGCATAGTAGATTACGTTCGGCATCTTATCGATGTGCTTTCCTAGGACAACATTGATGGCAAATTCGGATGCATCACTCATAATCTCAAAGGGATACGTCCAGTCAGGAGAAGAAAGTACGGGAGCAGAAGTGAGTGAGCTTTTTAGTGATTCGAACGCAGTCACACAGCTCGAATTGAAATCGAATGTGGTGTCCTTGGCTAGCAGAAGAGTCAAGGGTCTAGCAATCTTGTTAAAATTCTTGATAAACCGTCTACAGAAACCGGCGTGGCCAAGGAAAGCTCGGATGTCTCTGACGCATCTGGGAGGAGGGAGATTGGAAATGACCTCAATCTTAGCTTTATCCACCTCAATGCCATTTGCGAGATGATATGTCCTAAGACAATACTTTAGCGCATCATGAAGTGGCACTTCTCCTAGTTCAAAGTGAGGTTTTTGTCCTTACACCGGGTAAGGACAGCGTCGAGATGCTGCAAACACTCGTCAAAAGAATCGCCGAAAATGGAGAAATCATCAATGAATATCTCTAAGAATTTCTCCAGCATGTCTGAGAAAATTCCCATCATACACCGCTGGAAGCTAGCGGGTGCATTGCATAACCCAAAGGGCATGTGGCGATATGCAAACGTGCCAAAAGGACAGGCGAACGTGGTTTTGTCCTGATATTTCTCGGCGATGGGAATTTGGTTGTAGCCAGAGTATCCGTCCAAAAAGCAGTAGTACTCATGTCCAGCCAATCATTCGAGCATTTGGTCAATAAATGGTAGCGAAAAGTAGTCTTTCCGCGTTGCGGCGTTGAGTTTTCTATAATCAATGCATACTCGCCACCCAGTTTGGGTGCAAGTAGGGATTAACTCGTTTGCCTTATTGGTGATGACCGTTATGCCCGACTTTTTGGGGACAACATGTATCGGACTGACCCACTGTTTATCAGAGATAGGGTAAATGATACCACTATCTAGACATTTGACGATCTCTTTTTTCATAGCCTCCTGCATGACTGGATTGAGTCGCCTCTATAGATCCCTGGATGGTTTGGCATCATCCATCATATGAATGTGATGTTCAATGATCAGGGAACTAATCCCCTTGATGTCCGCCATAGTCCAGCCAAAAGCTTGCTGATTGCTCTGCAAGACCGTCAGAAAAGCTTTCTCCTGCTCTGGGGCTAGAGAAGACGAGATGATGATAGGAAGGGTCTCGTTCTCACCTATGTAAGCATACTTGAGGTGAGACGGCAACGGATTGAGTTCGAGCGTTGGAGGTGAAACGATTGAAGGCAAGATGGGAGAAAATGTCTCAAACTCGAAGGATTCTAACAGAGGCTCAAAACGAGTGTACACGACCGAGTTGGATGGTTCAGCTAATGCATCCGAAAATTCAAAGGATTCAAGCTCGGGTGGTGACAAGCCAAGATCGTTCGAGAAAGTGAAACACTCATAATCACTATCGGGAGAGGAAGCAGTATCAGGTTCAAGGAGGAACGCACTAGTGGCGTCAAGATTGCTATGATCGAACAAGAATTTCTCGAACTCACAGTCCTCAGGGAAGATCTCCTGGATCGAACGAATGTCTAGTATATGAGCATTAGGTTCGAATGGTTGATTCCCCAACCTAAAAATGTTGAGTTCAATTATCATGTTTCCAAAAGATAGGTTCATCGAACCATTTCGACAATTGATCACATCTTTTGAGGTTGCAAGGAATGGGCGACCGAGTATCACCGGAATTTGTTTCCGGGGGTTAGCTACAGATTGTGTGTCTAAAACAATGAAATCAACGGGGAATATGAAGTCCCCTATCTTTATTAACAAAACCTCTTGCTCACCCCTAGGATGGGTGATAGATCGGTCGGCCATTTGGAGAGTACAGTGTATGGGTTTCACCTCTCCTACACCTGGTTGCTCATATACCGAATACGGAAGTAGGTTAACACTGGCACCAAGATCCAAAAGTGCGCGGTTGATATTCTTATCCCCAATAGTTATTGAAATCGTAAGACAGCCAGGGTCCTTCCGTTTTTGAGGTAGAGCTTGGGTAAGAGCATCACGCACGACACTAGCTAAGAAAACCTTCTTGGGTACCTGAGATTTCTTCCTCTTAGTGCACAAGTCCTTCAAGATTTTTGCGTAGGAAGGGACTTGTTGGATTGCATTTAAGAGGGGAATGTCAATGTTAACCTGTTTAAACAACTCCAGAATCTTCTCCATTTGTGGATTTTGTTTATTGGACCTCAACCGGTTTGGAAATGGAATGTTTTTGAAATTGGTTGAGTCTAATGCTTGTGGAGGAGATTGTGGAGTTGGAACGGATCCCAGAACTGCAGTTTTTGTAGAGTGAGATGTGGGTCCGTTCAGAGCAATAGAAGAAGAAGAGCCTTTTGAAGAATGGAGAACAGGCTCAGAAGACGAAGAAGAAGAAGAAGAAGAAGAAGAAGCGGCCGGGGTGTCATCATCTGTGCCAATGTTGTTATGCAGTATCCTTCCAGATCTCAACGTAGTCACGGCACTCACATTATGGTTCTGTTGTTCAAGAGCTATATGTACATTATGTGGGTGACCAGAATTTGGGAGTTGTTGAGATGGAAGTTTCCCTTTCTCTCGCTCGCTTAAAGCCGCATTCCGTTATGCAATCTGGGCTTTGATGGTTTTGATGCTTTGCCCGTGTGCAGCAGTGTGTTGCACCAAAGACTGAATAGAAGACTGGATGTTGGTGGTGGATTGAGTCGATTGCTTTACAAACGCCTCCAAACTTCGTTCTAGCGAGGAAACCTTTTCGTTGTTTGACGGAACAAAATTGTTTTGAGGAAAAGAATTGTTGGGTGCAAAATTGGTCGTCGGATTTTGAAAAGGTTGGGGTTGGAAAGGCTGCTGATATTGATGTTGAGTTTGTTGCCGAGCTTGTTGTTGAGGAGGAGGAGGCCTCTGGAAGTTGTTGTGGCCTTGGAATTGTTGCTGGTTCTGATTCCAGGCAAAATTGGGGCGGTTCCTCCAACCAGGATTGTAAGTGGAAGAGTATGGATCATTTCTTGGTCTTTGCTGAAATGCAGCATTGACCTGATCCTGTCCTTGAGCAGGAGGGTTGTAAAGACACTCTTCGGTCAAATGTGATTGATCTGAACAACAAGCGCAGATGGTACGAGGTGGAAGAGCTGGGGAAGGAGAAGGAGATGAGAATTTGCTCTCAATTGCTTCCAGTTTTCGCGTGATAGCTGCCAATTCGTCCTTCATTGCAATTGAGATATTAAGTTGATTAACGCCTGCCCTAGAGAGACCGGGAGAAGTAGAAGAAGTAGATGAAGTGTTCGGTCTGGTGCTTTCCCACTGAAGCGTTTGTTATGCGAGATCGTCGAAGAATTGCCAAGCTTCCTCGTCAGATTTGGATAGGAAATGACCTTGACAAATGGTCTCCAGCAACTGCTTAGTTGCTGGATTCTGGCTCTCATATAAGGTCTGGCAAAGTTGCCATCTCTCAATACCGTGATGAGGGCACTGAACAAGAAGGTCTTTGTATCGGTCAAACCACTTCCAAAAAGGTTTGGCAGGAAGCTGGGAAAATTGGTTAATTTCGTTTCGTATTCTCACGGTCTTGTGATTTGGGTAGAACTTTTTAAGAAACGCTTTTAAAAACTCATCCCAACTGTTTATGGAATGCGATGCGGTACTATACAGCCACTTCTCAGCAAGATCACATAGAGTGAAAGGAATGACTCGTAGCCGTATAGCATCGTCGAACAGTTGGGTTGCCTTCATCATTGCACAGACGTTCTGGAACTTGTTGATGAAGATGTAGGCATTTTCGGATTCCAGACCGTGAAATTTGGGCAACATGTTGATGAAGTGGCGCTTAATTTCGAAATTATCCCCATTGGCCGGCGGAAGTGAAAGACGGGTAGGAAGTGCAGAACGGGTAGGATAGAAACGATCGGGGAGCGCGATTCGTTGTGGCGCTTCAACAGGAGGTGATTGCGGGTTATTCGCACCCAGATGAGGTGAAATCAGTCCCGTGGGAGGTAAAGGGATGTTAGGAGGAAATCCTGACATCTCAGAAGAAGAATTTGGTGATGATGATGGTGAAGGTGAAGGCGAGGATGTATGAACAGAATCCCGATCAACGTCGGAGATGGACGGCAAAGGTAAGGATGAAAGTGGTGTGGAGAGCATTTCGACGTCGGAGTCGGTCGCGTAGTCGGTAGCGACTAACGAAACGCGGACTAGACGGGCACTAGTGTCTCGAGTCCAACCGGACATACACTAAACGAGTTTAGTATACTCAAAGCGTAGAATGTGAAGGTAAGATAACGTCAATGGTGAAATGCGGATGAAAGGTGAGTGAAATGGGATTCTGGCGTCAAAGGGCAAGTTTTTATAAAAGTTTTTGTTTTGTGTTTTTTTAGAAAGAGTTTTGCAAAAATGTGTACGGATTTACGGCACAACTTCAAACAATAACAGTTAAAACATGCACAATCATACCTAGGGCTATGGTCTTCAAAGTCCACTAGACTGCTCCTAACTGTTCCAAAGTGATAAGTTGTGAGATAACCCTCAAATCGTCTCTTCACTGCTAATTGTGGCCAGGTAAGCACAAATGAAGAAAGGAGGGTTTCGCTCACGAATCACCATGAGACGGGCTTTTTTAAATAACCTTTCTCACTTGTCTAGCCTAGGCACCACAAAGTCAAATTTAGATAAACGATCGAATGCCCACAACCTTCCTCTATCCTATTGAGCACGACAGTCCTTAGTTGGCTGAGTCTAGATATTTTTATTAAGCTCGAGGGTAATGCGTATGTTTTTAGTGATTTTTGGGGACATAGGAAGGATGATGAAATCCCCACCCAATCTGAATTAGTGTTATAGCCCCTTAAAGTCCGTATTATTTATGCAAAACAGTAACAAACAAAAATATAAAACACTTACAAAAAATTTATTTGGCGGAGGCGCAAAGAATCCTGCACAAAAACAGTTTATTGGAGAGGGGAAAAGAGTTTCTGCAAAGAATGTTGCAGAAAGAATAGCTCAGTGGAGTTCAGAGGAGGGAAGAAGAGAAATGAGATACTCACAGAGAAAATTGGGTGCTGACGTTAGAATTTGACCGCGGTTCCGCGGTGAAACTATTGCTTCTGCCGCGGTTCCGGGGCTGAACAGTGGGTTTGTACCTTCAAACTTCTTCCCTTTGCTGAGTTGGTTCTCCTCTTCCTGTTTAGAGCCCCTTAATCTTGATCTGGTCACTGAATGTGCTCCAGAATTTTTCAGCAAAGCTGTGGTTCTGTCTTGATCCGTCGCGGTGTAGCCGCGAGAGATGGGTCGAACTCCCCACGACTTTTGCACTGAACTTGACCTTCTTCCTATCCTACACACTTGCACAAAAACTAATCAAAAATAACAAGTTGATTTTTTTGTTTTGTAGAAAAAAAATTTATACAATATTTTATATTTTTATATTTTTTTTATTTAACCCGAAATTACACAAAGAAATAAACTACCGTCTCCCCGGCAACGGTGCCATTTGATTAGTAGAGTTTTTGCGTGCTTAGTTTTAATTACCGCAATCAAGACGGTTTCGCTTGGTAGCTAGCCGGTTGAATACGGGTCGACCCACAGGGAGATAGAATCTTTTTCTTTATGTTTTAACGAGTTAAATCCAAATATTTCCAGATTTGTTTGAAGATCAACTAATGAGATAATGAATGATAAAAGAACTTGTTAGGGTTAGGATTAGGTTAGTTTGAGTTAAGAATTTCTCACTTCTTTCATTGCCACTCTTAATATCGATGTTAAGGTAATCGGCAAAAACGGGGATTAGCACGACTAGGAAGGAACTTGCAAGTATAAGCTAGGCTTTCCATGCTTAGTTTCTTCCTTTTGGTCCTTATCCGTCCGTTCTTGGCTCTTAGCCCTAACCTCCGGTTAATTCAACCACAACCGGTCTAACTAGGGAATCACCGCCATCATGTAGGATAGGGTGCCGTAGTGAGCGGATTATGGTTCAATTAACGGGAGTCCGAATCATGATATTGGGCAAAGAAAAGAGTGAGAGAGATTTCCTTCTCTCAAACTTCCCTTATCCTGCCCTAACAAGTGAGAAACTATTCACCTATTAAAAAGATAGAAAAGAAAACAAAAAGGAAGATAGAAAGAAATGAGGTTAAGAAAAAATTACAACTAGCTATTTGAGACCTCACTTTGGCAAGGATCAAACTCAAGCATCATGGTTGTAAAGGATAAAGAAAAATAGAAGAGAGAAAAAGAAAAAGAAAAACAACAATAAAATAATACGACTAGATTAGCAAATGAAAAATTGCAAACAATAAATAAATAATTGAAAGAAAAGCAAGATAATAAAAAAAACCTTTTTTATTTTTCATTAATCATCACTCATGAACTCACTACAATTTTTAATGGAAAAAGATAGAAAGGAAGAGGAACTACAAAATTTAATCTAAAATCTAATAAAGAAAAGCACCCCCTAGTTTGGCTTTGAACTCTGTTATTTATAGGCAGGAGAGTGAAACCCTGGATATACAATCTGAGCCAATTACGAGATTACAAAACTACCCCAAAAGAGTGAGTCAATGCTATTCTGACGCGGCTGTGGATCCACGGCCTAACTGCCATATTGGTCGCGGTTCCGCGACCATTTAGTTGAATTAGGGGACCATCTTCTTAGGACTTCTCCATATTGTTGTTCTCTTCTGTTTGGTATACTTGGTTTCTCAGAAACTCTTCATTTTTCTTCCAGATTTTCAGCAGATCAAAAAGGTGAATTGATGTGGACTTTTTGCCTTGCTTTTCTTGAGCTCCGCGTAGAAGTCTTGGATTTTGTGCTGCCATTGTGCTTTGTGCTTGAAAATGACCAATGATTTGCCATTTTATCCCTTAAACTGGTAGGCGGCATTTATACGGATAGTGTGCGGAGACCCGTATTTATCTGTGGTTGGTGGAAGTCCTGAATTTGTTACGCTTTTTCATGAATTTCACTGCTTAGAGCTGAGAACTTGTAACTTGCAATTATTTAGCAAATACGGATCAAGAGTACCTACCTATATGCAATGTGATCAAGAATGGGCGGTATAAAAATGCAAAAATCTGATATGAACAAATACCCCCAAATTTATCTTTTGCTCGTCCCGAGCAAAGCCAATTTATTCAAAAGGTCCTAACCTCATTTTCGCAGGGAACGCGATTGCACTGAGCTCGTGCAACAAGACGTTAAACCTCTAGGTGTCTAGTAGGAGGAGTGTTGTCTCCTGAGGGTTTTCAGCGGATACTACCCACAAAATTCGATCAATTTGGCCGTTGACGCTAATTCTTCAATTCAGTATTCTAGCAAGAAATTCTATCATCTTCAACTTAGAAATTATCAACCAGTATTTTTGACACTTCCTTTTCATTTAACTTAAGATCATAAACGTTTTTCCAGTTTATAAAGCTTTCAGCATCTCCTGAGTTTTCCTTCTAAGGCGCAATCTTAACTCCGGAATTTTTACCATCTCTACTGAAGATATAAGCCCTATCTTTTATTCCTATCTCTCCTCCGAACTCCAATCATATACCCACACGTGTATGTAATTATCACCCCTACACTTGGAAATTCAATTCAAGCTATGATACTCTTGTCCATCTTCCAAAATACTTTTTAGTTGGTGAATTCTAGATGAAATTGCTCACACATCCTTCATGCGACCGTTAATACTTCTTGAGGTACTAAACGACCGATTACAAAATGTGCTTGCACATTTAAGTGTAATTCCTCGTCTTGCAACACCTAAGACTTAGCAGTGACTCCCAAACCAGTTGGTCTAAGGCACTAGGTGATAAAGCACCCTCGCTATATATATATATATATATATATATATATATATATATATATATATATATATATTATGCTGCCTTAAGCAATTACAAAACCAGTGTTCATTTTTTTTTTTCTTTCTTCACTACTTATACTTTTATTTTATTTTCCTTCATACTAAGGCTTTTAGAAAAGAGCATTTCAAGGTATCCTCTACTATCCCAAATTTCAAGATGTGTGTAAGTGCGTATAGTAGGGTATATATTTTCAAAATTTGGATTTAAGATTCAGAATTATTTTTCAGACTTATACTTCAAATATAGCTTTCAATACTCTTCCCTTATTTCGACTTTAGCCCAAGAATTGAACTCAAAAATTGCTTATTTCCAAATAAACTGCAAGGGCATATATTTTCTACAGTTAAACATCAAGAAAGGTTATTTTTATGGTTTTTAATTTACTATGTTTAGGATCTAGTTTTTCCTAACTAGTCAACCGTTATGTTGAACTTGAGTCAAATATGGCCAATATAGAAATTTTCAAATTTTTTTCTTAATTTTTAAAAAATTTCAATTTTTATATATTTTTTCTTTTATATTTTTATATATATATTTTTTAAAGATGCAATGCAGAAAAATAAGATACGGAATTAAATATGCAAAGAAAAACAAATATTTACAAAGAAATAAAAACGTGCAGATGCAATGCAAAGATAACTATTTACAATCAAATCTCACCCCCAAACTTACTGATAGCAGTGTCCTTACTGCTCCCTGCAGTGTCTACCAGATGCGGTCTCACTAGTCCCAGCCTCACCTCTATCTGTCCTCCGGATTGTGGTCTACGTGACTCCACTAGGCTCCTCTTTAAGATGAAAGAACATCTTTCGTGATCTTCACGCCAAAGACTAACCACCCGAAGCCCAGCAACTCAAGCTAACCCTTCTCTAATCTCATTAGTGAAGGAAACACTCCACATCAAATTGCTAATCTAATGTGTATTGGTGAAGTAGGGGTTTAATTTGCTCACTAGGGTTTTCACAAGTTCAATGATTCACATCACATGTGAGGGTTTGAACTTGGAAGTGAGGTGAAGAAAATTGTAGAGAGCATGAGGAAGCAAGAGCTCAAGAAAAATAGCTAAGGCATGAAGAATGAAAATGATGAGAGTAAACTCAAAATAGCTCTCTCTTTCCTCATTTATTCAAGCATGGAATAAAATTGCAATTCTAAATCGCAACCATGCTTGAATAGTGAGTCAAGACTAATATATAAATAATAAAACCCATGCCTTGCCTATTCCACAAATATCTCCACAATTTACACCTCATTTTTCTATTTTCTAAAAATAGAAAAACATGCCATGCTTCATATAATATATATATATATATATTTATATATATAAAGCAATTAGTGAGCTAATGATATTAGTTAAGATATAATTATATCACATATAATATATATCACATTATTAAATTAACACTTGATCTAATAATCCGGTTATATCACATATATCTAATTAATATCTTTAATCTGAATATCACATTATCAAACCAACACATGATTCGATAATCCGGTTCTATCACATATAACCTGACCGAAATCAGATAACTGCCAGATTATAATACGGTATTACATACTCATATTTAATCAGGCCCACGCACATATCAACATATCTGCCCTACTTTGTTTCGCTCGAACCAGGAAACTTCTATGTGAGACTCTAAAGACTCATCAATACGCCAGCAGTAGGTTATGATCACATCAATCACCTACAAGCTGTCAACGGTACTAGCTGGACGTAACGGCTACCCGGGTATTGAACGATATGAAGATCAACAAGCAAGTTAATCCATACTCTCCATGAAGCCTATCAGTAACACTACCGTACAGTCCTGTCTCTTCGTCTGATATGTCGCATATCATATTTAGGGGTGGTAAACGTCAGACCCCATAAACGTGATAAGTCATGCCGATGTCTGTCATATAACAGTTTGAGAAACTACTAATAAACACTTATCAGTAAATCTCAGCAACAGCCCTGACCAGGGACTTCCAGTTATAGCCAATCGAGCATAGCGCAATATTAACCCCCAATATCGGAAGAGATGAAACCCCTCCTATCGCTCATTGCCTCCTTGTGACTCGGGACTGTACCCAAAATCCACCTGTTTGCATGACTCCTTTGAGCCATGGTAGGGAGGAAATCAAAGCACAGTGGGAGCCACACAGATTCTATGACGATCTCGGGTCTATAGACTAACCTGTACAAGTGTCACCAGAGGAATGCAATCTGACGATAGATATACTACCACATAGGAGTTCTCGGCGAGTCCTGTTCGGTGTACCCATTCTCCAATGAGCACCTGTGTACAATCTTTGATGTCACACACCAATAGTTGTGGGATCAACCATCGCCCTCTATGGGACAAGAAACGTACACACTAGTCTACACTGGAATATCGATGCCCTGGTCTCAATATTCCTACGACTAGGAACTGATTAAAGGATGTACTTGTGGACCACCCTGGCCCCACTAGTATGATCTCATCACAATCCTGGCAGTCAAGTACATATCCTAAGCGCTTTATCAACATGTGAGAGCAAGAAAGTAAAGAATACCAGTCAACATGTTAAGATAAAGAGTAACCAAATAGCATACTATCATGTCTAGCAAGAAAGTCCTCTATATATATGTCCAAGCATCCAATATAATATACATCACATGTACAATAATGGCCTCTAGGGCATACATATTCCTAACAGTGCCGCTGACGTGCTTGTGGTTAAACCCACTGCTTGCGTATTGACGAGTCTTTAGAGTCCCACACAGAGGGTTTCCCTGCTTCGGGCGAAATGATGTAGAGGCCATATGGTTTTACGGCATGGTTCGATCATATACGTGCACTTGTGCACGTATCATGATTCGGACGGTTTATACTAGTGTCTTTGGTATAAACCGGATTCTAGTATTATATTGTTGGATTATTTTCGTCTCATTGTATTCATATTTTGTCGAAATACAGATACGGGTATGTATTTACGGTTGTGGGGTATTCTTGTAATTCATTACAAGGTGCTTCTAGAAGAAGACACCTCATTATATTTAATAACCATTTGGTTAAATGGTTATTTGATGTGGAGGATGAGATGTCCTTGGCTTTTATTGCTGGCATGACTCACTTGGTGACTCATGGGGTGACTCATGGTCACTATTCTAGCATACTTGATATTTAGTTTGTGTTGTGAGATATTTCTTTACTGGATGATTCATTTTCTATGCTCACAACACTTAGCCATTTTTCTTGAGTTGCTTCACACTCTTCGATGTCATAATGAAAGAGGAAATATGAAACTGAATGAGGATCCTCGGAAAGAACCTTAGAAGAGTAAGAACAGATCTTCTCTTAACTGAACGAAGGCTTGACAGGTGGCCTCTGCCTCTACCCTAAAAGTCTCATGTATTGAGAAACCTAGGGTGTTTAGAGACGAATAAATCCATCATTATACTTTACATCTTCTAGGCTATCTAGTTTAGCGAACTAGATACCCTAGTTACCTCGGCAATAAGGTTGGAGCTTGTTTTATAGAAACTTAGGTGGATCATCTTCGATGGAGTGAGACCGGAGATCAAGCTTGATCATAGAGGCCTTCAGGAGCTTGGGATGATGGTTAAAGACCGAAGGACACGGATCATTCGGTATAACCTTTCTAAATTCCTATTTTTATGTTTGGTAGCTTTCAGGGTTTATGGTTCGATCCGTTTTATGGGGTTGGTCTAGCGTCAGTTTTGTAAAATTTTTGTTCCGCAACCGGCCACGGTTTAATGGCCAGGGCGCTGGCATAACCCAACACCGGGTTAAGGTTGTTGTCTCCATTGATGTATATTATTTACTTTTCCGTATTAGGATAGCCCCAAGGCGGGGAGCACAAGTAACTGGGTTTTAGTGTCCAGTGGGAGGCCATCTCGAGGTGTCGAGACCGGGTCGACTAACTCTAGAATTGGGAAGGTTGCTTGCCGCTCTCGTAGGGGTCTAGGGATGTGGGCCTGGCTATTCATCACGACCGTGGAATCCATGTTTTTCATTACTGGCTTAATCTAAAATACGGACCTCCTAGTATATCCTATATTTCATATATTTGCTTCTGCTAATTCTGTGATATGATGTGATCATATAACTGCGTGAGATGAATGCTACTTATATATATGATATACTAGTAGACACTATATGTATTTTGCATCCGCGCTAGTCCTGACCCCGCCCTGCCGTAAGTTAAGTAACCTTACGGTGAAGAGCCGGGTCCCTGTGGCGAATGCGGATGGCATATATGTGTGTTTTATTTCCGTTTCTTCTGTGATATTTAGGAAACATAAATGATGGGACGTCTTTAATGAGATTAATAAAAAGAAAAGAAATCTAAAGATGTTGTAGAATCAAATTTTTCAAAAAGATAGCTCTAGTTATTTCTTTGCATAGCGATATTCTATTATAAATATTCAGCACCTCATTCGATGAGGAAAGTGCCTAGATCCCTTCACTGGGAATTGTTGGCTATAGTGCCCTCAAGGCAGTTATTGTAATCACAGGCATATGATTATGATGATTGAGAGAGCACCTATACGGATAGAACAATCTTACTCAAAATGATAGAATGCTATTTGGTTTGTCTTTATCATCATGTATATGCATTATGCGGTATTACATATCACTATTACATGTTGATAGAGCCCATCGGATTCTTGCTTAACTACCAGCATTATGATGGCAATCATATACGTGAGAGCTGGGTGGTCTATAAGCACATCCTTAAATGTCCCTAGTCGAGGGAGTATCGAGACTGGGCATTGATACTCTAGAGTAGACTGGTGTGTACTTATCGAGACCCCGACACAAGCCATTGGTGTCTGTTAGTCACCTAAGATAGTATACATGTGCTCATTGGGTTATGAGTACACTGGACGGACTCTCCGGGAACATGCTATTTGGTATTATACCTATTGTCAGATAGCAGTTCCCAGGTGACATGTGTACAGGTTAGTATGTCGACCTGAGATCGTCATTTGTCTCGTGTGAGTTCCCACTGTACTTTGATTACTATACTACCATGGCTCAAAGGAGTCGTGCAAACAGGTTTTAGTTGGGTACAGTCTCGAGCCACATGGAGGCAGTGAGCGCATCGTCAGGGATTCGTCTCTCCCGGTATTGGGGGTCTATGTCGCGTAGTGCACGGATGGCCATCACCAGAAATCCTTGGCCAAGGTTGTCGAGAATTACTGATTTGGATCAGTAGTTTCTCAGTTAGTGATGGGCTTCATACCATCACAAAATATCGCGTTATTAGGGGTCTGATTTTATCCACACCCTAGACTCGATATGTGATATTCTTAGACGAACAGAACAGACTGTATGGAGATTTGATACGGACAGGCTCAGTAGGGGTTCGGATGAGTTTTCTCGTCGGCCTTCCTTTCGCTCAATACTTGGGTAGCCGTTACGTACAACTAGTGTCGCTGACGTGCTTGTGGTTAAACCCACTGCCAGCATACTGACGAGTCTTTAGAGTCCCACACAGAGGGTTTCTCTGCTTCGGGCGAAACGATGTAGAGGCCGTATGGTTTTACGGCAGGGTTTGATCATATGCGTGCACTTGTGCACGTATCATGATTTAGACGGATAATACAAGTGAGCTTTGGTTTAACCCGGATTCTAGTATTATATTGTTGGATTATTTTTGTCTATTTGTGTTCGTATTTTTTGGAATATAGATATCAGTATGTATATACGGATGAAGGGTATTCTTGTAATTTATTATAAGGTGCTTCTAGAAGATACCACCTCATTTTTGTTATAATCATTTAGATAAAATTGTTAATGAAGTGGAGGGGATGAGGTGTTTTTTGTCTTTTATCAAGCATCGCTCACTTGGTGACTCATGGGGTGATTCATGGATTCACTATTGAAGCATGATTGATATTTGTTGGTGTTGTGAGATATTTGGTAGAGCTTGATTCATTTTCTTTTCCATACAACACTTAGCCATTTTCATGGTTGCTTTACTCTCATCATCTCAAGCTTCTTCTTTTACCTCCATCCTTCAAGTTTCATGTGTTGAGAAACCTAGAGTGTTTGGAGACAGATTAATCCATCATTAGATTCTACATCCTCTAGGCTATCTAGTGTAGTAAACTAGGTACCCTAGTTACCTCGGCTATGAGGTTGGAGCTCGAACTACAAATCCTCAGGTGGATCATCTTCAATGGAGGGAGACCGACGATCAAGCATTATCATGGTGGCCTCTAGGAGCATAGGAAGATGGTAGAAGAACGAAGGACTTGGATCAATCGGTATAACCATTCTAAACTACTCTTTAGATTGCTAGCTTTATGGTAGATCCAACTTATAGGGTTGTTCTAGCGCCAGTTTATAAAATTTTTGTTCCGCAAACGGTCACGGTAGATGGCAAGGGCGCTGGCATAACCCAACATGGTATCAGAGCCAACACATAAACCTATACTAGCTAGTTTGTACAAGGTTAAAATCTCAATCGACCAATTTTTCCGAATCGCATTTCCATTTTATAGTGTTTGCTGCCGATTTTAAAACTTGTTCAAATTTTTTTCAGAG
The DNA here is from genome assembly GCA_030015575.1 of Agapanthus africanus. NCBI lineage: Eukaryota > Viridiplantae > Streptophyta > Magnoliopsida > Asparagales > Amaryllidaceae > Agapanthus > Agapanthus africanus. Next base: position 204,305,982 of record CM057341.1, on the reverse strand, counting down.
GGTCTTAAAAATACATGCAGGCATTTATAGGGCACCAAAAGAAATTTGGGCACTCGATCCCATAACATTGTCGCAGAACCGCGACATTACTTCCACTTTGGCTGCGGTTAGGCGGCTGTTTTGTGGTCGTTCTGTATGAAATTTCATCAGATGAACCCTATTACTTGGAAATATGATTTTTCGTACATTTGGTTTTAGCCCAGATTTGTTTGAGTGCTTGATTTGCATTTGGAGAAAATTAGGGAAAGTTTAGTCAATCGAAATTTTAAGTGTCTGTTTATCAGTGCATACATTACTATCTGCGACCGTGGATATCATTAGAGCGGTATAACCCGTCTAACTGCTATATATTCTTGTAGACGGGTTTGCAAACATGACATTCACATTGATGTTCTGTGTTATGCTGAGATTGTGGTTGGATTGTCGTGGTGGATAGCCAGTGGTGCAATGATGGTTGTAAAGTTCTGTTTCATTTGTACATTTGATATTGCGGGGCGAGCGTCCGACATATGGACTGCCGTCTCTACCAGTTTCTATATTATTTATTTGGGACACGACCGGGTTGAGGTCGATGTCACCCTTGTACATATTTTTTCATTTTCTGTACTAGGATTACCCCATGGAGGAGTGCTCAAATAGCCGGATTCTAGAGGGCAACGGGGTCGCATCTCATGGCGTTGAGACGGAGGGAGCCTCACTATAGAATTGGTAGGCTATTCGACGCATTTATAGGGGTACAGGTTGACTCACAGAGGGGTGTTCAAGTTACCGGATTCCGTGAAGTGCTGGGTGGCCCATTTACTTTGTTGATTGGGGTTGTCTCACTTCTGGGATTAGCGGGTAACTTGCCGCACTCGTAGGGGTCCAGGTTTTCATTGCACAGGCTATCCACACATCAGGGAACGTCGGGTCTCTTTTGCGGCTCAAATGAAACCCGAGGCTCCAAGATTATCCACCATTCTATATTGCTTGCTGAGATCTGTGATGTTGCTTATATCATGCCTGGGACGAATGTTATATATATTTATATATATACTAGTAGATGTTGTATATGTTTTGCATCCGCCCTAGTCCAGCCCCCACTCTGCCGGTAGTTAAGTAACCTAACGGTACATGACGGTATCCCATGGCGAATGCAGATTGCATATACTTACATTGTATTTTCGTTCTTTTCTGGTGTGATATGGATTAATTGATGGGACTACATTGATTCCAATTAATGCAAGGAAAACAAACCTATATGATGTTGTTGGAACCAAGTTTTTTTAAAAAGCAGACATTACAAACGTTTTCTTTTTCTTTAGTGGTATTCGGTCATGAATATCCAGCACCTCATTCAACGAGGCAAGAGCCGAGATCCCTTCATCGAGAGTGACCTATTCCAGCATCTGTCTCGCTTTGTGTAATTCCTCTTAAGCTAAAAGCGTATTGAACCGAAGTTTGCCTCATCGTAATAACTTCACTATGGTCGATTCTTTTGCTTTGCATTGTGGTATTCAGTTAGGAATATCCTACACCTCGTTCAATGAGGAAAGAGACGAGATCCCTTCACAAGAAGTGGCCTCGTTAGAAAAAGTTTGCGCTACTATTTATTTGTTAAACCACTCGTTTCCTTCAACGATATCAATTTCATTACGTTAAAGGTTTTTCGCCAAAAACCAATCGTAGCCCTCCGTCATTTCCTATGAGTAGTACTTAGTATTCGTGTTGCTTTTGATGATCTTTTCAAGGCGTAGTGTACGATAGCTGAGTGGTGCTTGTTTGTAGTACATGATGTGGATTAACTAGGACTGTCAAATAGCCTTGTTGACCTTGTCAAGGGCTTATGCGGGTCGGTCTAGGGTAATCAAGATAATGATGAGTTGAACTTGACTAGTGACTTATTATTTGTTGACCTTGTCAAGGTCATAGGTCGTTAGGGGTAAAAACCATATCGGGAGTTTCAAACATACAGGAAACTTTCCAGGTATGCGTATACCTTCTGGAGTGTGGTGACTTAAGTGGATTCCATCAAGTTATCATGCGGTGATAGTTGGATCCCGATTCCTACTGATGAGTAGGTGTTACTCCTCTGGTGATTTTAGATGATCCCGACTAATTCTCCTTTTAGGGTTTGAAGGATAATTCGACGAAACTGTGGGAGCCATCCTGATTAGATAAAGTGATTAACCAATCTATTCTAGGTTAAAGTGCACGCTGAGTGTTTCTTTTCTCTCTCTCTCTCTCTCTCTCTCTCTGGCAGCGACCATGGCCTGACCTTAAATAATTCATGAAACAAGTTAACCGAACCTTCTTAAAACACTTTGGCTCTTGGATTGTCATTTAGTTGTATATATTATTGCCTCTCCTACATCCCCTTTGCATTTCTCCAGAACACTTCATATCACTACGAAAATCCATATAGCTTGGATATTCTATCGTATAGTTACATACGGACTCGAAGGAACTTGTTCCAGTTCGAGGATGGATTCTGGTTCGGGAGAAATTGAATAGGATTATTCGGTTGTCTTTTCCCTTTACCTTCTCTCAGGTTGCGAGAGCTCCTAGTGTTAGGAGAGTACACCTATTGTGCTTGTTGGATAGTCTTCTTCCAAAACTTAGGCTGGTGCCGAAAGGTGGGGAAGGAAGAAAACCAATTAGCCTAAGTGTGGTGTACAGAAGGTAATAAGTAAAGACATATAAAGGGATTAGAGTAAGGGCAATGAAAATTGCTACTACTATCATTCACAGCAAAACAGCGTATACCCTTACCACTCCTACTTCACCTTTGGATTTCTCCAAAGTACTTCGTATCACTACGAAGATCCATATTGCTTGGATATGCTATCGTATAGTTACATACGAACTCGAAAGAACTTGTTCCTATTCGAGGATGGTTTCTGGTTTAGGAGAAATAGAATATGATTATTCAGTTGTCTTTTCTCTTTATTTTCTTTCAGGTTACGGGGGATCCTGGTATTAGGAGAGTACACCTATTGCGCTTATTGGATAGTCTTCTTCCAAACCTTAGGCTGGTGCCGAAAGATAGGGAAGGAAGAAAATCAATTAGCCTAAGTGTGGTGTAAAGAAGGTAATAAGTAAAGACATATAAAGGAATTAGAGTGAGGGCAAGAAAGTATACGGTTACTCTTATGAATCTGGATAGTGGAAGAGGAATTACTAGGAATACCCGGCTACCCATTCGAAACATTTTCATGTTTCATTTTTACTGTGCGGTGTTAATTGAAAACTGTTTTCCCAAATAGATTCTAACTCCAGGGTATGTATTTACCAGATTTGATTCCCATATCTGTATGGTATTACAGATGGTGAGTGGAAGTAAGATATTGGAAATTGGGTGATTCGATCCTCTATTTATCGGAATTCTTTGTAATTGGTGATATTTGAGGAAATCACCTGGGTTTTGCCTGACGGAAAATATTTGGTTTTTAATATCCGTCGTTATGCACCAATTTCAAACTGATATATCTGTATGTTTATTTTATAAAGTGAGATATAACTTTTTGAAATTATATCTATAACATTTACCTATATCAGTTGACGATTAGGTAAGGAGTATTAAACAACGGTGTAATTCTTCTTAACCATAGTAAAAATTTTCAACCTACGACGCACAGGATTTGAGTTATTAAACTTAATAGACTTATACAAAGTATTGTATGTTGTCCGATATCCGTTAGGAAAAAGGGGTTAGTACTCGTACTATATTCTGTTTACTCATGACTTTTCTAGTTTTAGACAAGTATTTCGTTGAAATACAAGGTCCAAGTTTTGAGAAGATATAGGTATAAGAATAAGGTAGAGAACCATATGTTGCAAGTATCAGGATTCTTCAAGGTGATCGAAGATATAGATACTTGTGTTTGGTATTCCGTTTTAAGTAATAGTTTTGAGAACTTGCTTCTCTTTCAGGTTACTCATATGTGGATGTATTCCTGGATGAGTAATGATGTATGGCTTTCTTCTATTTAGTTGCTATGCACTGGAAACGGCTGCATGATTTTTGAATCTGGTTCTAATTAAATTAGTGCCTTTGTTTCTATTTTGGATATATAGAATGGATTCATATCTTAATGATGTTAAGGTATATGGAGTTGTCCGGCTGATACTTAAAACTAGAATCTGGACAAACTCAAGGCACGTTTCAGTAATGGCAGTTCGTGGGTTATCCCGGGCTTCGACAAGGGTTAACATTCTACCATCTGGAAGATCAATAGTTATATTGTTCTTGACTCACCACCAGTTTTAGTAAAATGGATTCTTTTCAGAAAACATTATTGGGAGTATGGTAGAACTGTAAGTGATTCCAGAACCACAAACGATTACTGAAATTTAGTAGAACATAAAGATTCAAATGGTTTCGACGATCCATTAGCCACTCCGAAGATTTGATGGGTAATCTCAAGCACCCGAAAGGTACTTCGGTCTCCTCAGAGACGGTGACAGGGAGGTTTATGATTACCCAAACTTACAACTATTGCTGTTCTAGACTATGAGGTCTGGCAGGAGGATGAGTATAACGTCGTTCTAAACTAGCTTTAGAAATGCACGTGTATATGACTCTGCCAGATGGTTGTTGTAGTCAGTAGGAGCAGCAGATGCAAAGTGGGCAAAGAGCTTATGTCTATTTATAGACTAAAGCAGGTATAGCGGAAATAGATCATCTATTTTTGATGTGACAGTCATAGAGTTTGAATTCATCATAATAAGAGATGGATATGGTAAAAGGGTAGTAGGGAGTAATGTCCTGGTATTTGGATGACATGCACTTGATAGGAAGAGATCTTCCTATATTACGATCGGTTATACTGTGGTTGTCACAAGGTGTTTCTCCACATAGGGTATGGATAAAATATCTGAGATTCTGGTGTCCAGATCTATGGTTTTCGATTAAGATTCGGGAAGTGTCCCAATTCGGGTACTTCGATATTATTCTTAAGTGTTTTAGAATGGACGACTCCTGCCGTGGTGGTGTACCCGCAGGTGATGTAGTCACCCTTTCTAAAGAGATATCTTTTAGACTGATGAGAAGAGGGATTTGCATGATTGACATATCACTTGCTTAGTCAATTGAGTCAATCATGAGATGTCAAGTACAACACCAGATATTGATTTTGCACAAGCTGCAATAAGAATATATTAATCCAATCCTGGAGAAACAATGGGAAGTAGTTATGAACATAAGATGATGTTCTTGGTATATGGTAACGGCAGCCTCCTTTGGCAGGCGGTTATCATTTCAGGCTTCCAAGGTGACCTGGATGACAGAGTGACTGTCAGAATTATAGTTTTCCCTCTTTTGAAGGGCAGTATGTTGGATAGGTGGTCCAAGCGGATACTGTGGAAGGCATGGCACAGGATACTGATTAAATTCAGTGGATGATACATTCTAAGAAGTTTGCTGGATTTGGAGTTCATTTGTGAACTGGGTCCCATCAGATATCCAGAAAAATTCTAAGATAGGTATTGCTCATTTCGGGAGATATTCTTTCTCCGCGAAGTTAAGATATAGAGAGATAAAGATAGAAACAATGGAGCGGATCCACTCACTAAGGCTATTTCTCGAACGCAATAGTTTCACAAACGAGCTTTGTGAGACTGATTAGTAAAGAAGTTGGATTTTCAGTATCACACGGGCAGTGAGTATCCGACACCGCAATAATTAGGCTTAAGTGCAAGTAGGAGATTGTTGGCTATACTGCCCTCAAGGAAGTTATTGTAATCACAGGCAGGTGATTATGATGATTGAGAGATGACCTATACGGATAGAACAGTTTTACTCAAAATGATAGTATGCTATCTGGTTTGTCTTTTTCATCATGTACATGCATTATGTGGTATTACAGATCACTATTACATGTTGATAGAGCCTATATGATTCTTGCTTGACTACTAGCATTATGATGACGATCATATACGTGAGAGCTGGGTGGTCTATAAGCACATCCTTAAATGTCCCTAGTTGAGAGAGTATCAAGACTGGGCATTGATACTCTAGAGTAGACTGGTGTGTACTTAACGAGAGCCCGACGAGGGGCGGTAGCTGTCTCACAAGCCATTGGTGTCTGTTAGTCACCTAAGATAGTATATAGGTGCTCATTGGGTTATGAGTACACTGGACGGACTCTACGGGAATATGCTAGTTGGTATTATACCTATTGTCAGATAGCAGTTCGCAGGTGACATGTATACAGGTTAGTCTGTCAACCTGAGATCGTCATTTGTCTCATGTGAGTTTCCACTATGCTTTGATTACTACCCAACCACGGCTCAAAAGAGTCGTGCAAATAGGTTTTAGTTGGGTATAGTCCCGAGCCACATGGAGGAAGTGAGCGCATCGTCAGGGATTCGTCTCTCTCGGTATTGGGGGTTGATGCCGCGTAGTGCACGGGTGGCCATCACCAGAAATTCTTAGCCAAGTTAGTCGAGAATTACTGATTTGGATCAGTAGTTTCTCAGTTGGTGATGGGCTTCATATCGACACGAAATGTCGTGTTATTAGGGGTCTGACTTTATCCACCCCCTTGTCTCGATATGCGATACTTTTAGATGAACGGACCAGACTGTACGGAGATTGTCATAGACAGGCTCAGTAAGGGTTCGGATGAGTTTTCTCGTCGGCCTTCCTTTCGCTCAATACCTGGGTAGTCATTATGTACAGCTAGTATTGACGTGCTTGTTGTTAAACCCACTGCCAGCGTATTGACGAGTATTTAGAGTCCCACACAGAGGGTTTTGCTGTTTCTGGCGAAACGATGTAGAGGTCGTATCGTTTTACGGCAGGGTTCGATCATATACGTGTACTTGTGCACGTATCATGATTCGGACGGATAATACTAGTAGGCTTTGGTTTAAACCGGATTCTAATATTATATTGTTGGATTATTTTCATCTCTTTGTATTCATATTTTTCGGAATACGGATACGGGTATGTATATACGGATGAAGGATATTCTTGTAAGGTGATTCTAGAAGATTCCACCTCATTTTTGTTATAACCATTTAGATAAAATGGTTATTGAGGTGGAGGGGATGTGGTGTTTTTTGGCTTTTATCAAGCATGGCTTATTTGGTGACTCATGGGGTGACTCATGGATTTACTATTGAAGCATGCTTGATATTTGTTGGTGTTGTGAGATATTTGGTAGAGCTTGATTCATTTTCTTTGCCACACAACACTTAGCCATTTTCATGGTTGCTTCACTCTCATCCTATCAAGCTTCTTCTTCTACCTCCACCCTTCAAGTCTCATGTGTTGAGAAACCTAAGGTGTTTGGAGACAAATGAATCCATCATTAGATTCTACATTCTCTAGGCTATCTAGTTTAGCGAACTAGGTACCTTATGTTGGAGATAGTGCCCTCAGAGTTAATTATTGGATCACAGGCACGTGATTGCAATGATTGTAGGAGGACCTATCCCGGTAGGACAGTCTTACTCGAGATGATAGTATGCTATCTGGTTTATCTTTATCATCGTATACTGCTTTAGGTGACCTGACAGGTCACTATTGCACGTTGATAGAGCCCCTAGGATTCTTGCTTGACTGCCAGCAGTATGAGGGCGATCATATACGTAGGAGCTGGTAGTCTATAAGCACATCCTTAAAAGGTCCCTAGTCGTGGGAGTTTCGAGACAGGGCATCGATACTCCAGAGTAGACTAGTGTATACAGTCGAGACCCCGACGAGGGGCGGTGGCCGGTCTCACAAGCCACTGGTGTCAGTTGGATCACCTAAGATGTATACAAGTGCTCATTGGGTTATGAGTACACCGGACAGGACTCGCCGGGAACATGCTAGTTGGTCTTATACCTGACGTCAGATAGCAGTTCCCTGGTGACATGTGTACAGGTTAGTTCATCGACCTGGGGATCGTCATTTGTCTCATGTGAGTTCCTACTGTACTTTGATTACTACCCTACCACGCTCAAAGGAGACGTGCAAACAGGTTTTAGTTGGGTACAGTCCCCAGCCACATGGCGGCAGTGAGCGGATCTTCAGGGGTTCGTCTCTCCCGGTATTGGGGGTGAGGTCGCGCTGTGTCTAGGAGAGCCATTACACGAAGTCCTTGGCTAAGGCAGGAGATTTACTGGTAGGTATTCCAGTAGTATCTCGGGGTGTTCTGGGCTTCACTCCGACACGACTTGTACCGCTTTTGGAGGTCTGACTTTTACCAACCCCCTAGGCCCGCCATGCGATGCTCATAGACGAACGGACCGGACTGTACGGATATTGTCACTGACAGGCTCAGTAGGGTGTCAGGATGAGTTCGCTCATCGACGTCCTTTTTTGTCAATAGCTGGTAGCCCGTCACGTTTGGCTAATACCTCTGACGTGCTAGTGGTTAAATCTACAGCCATGGTATTGACGAGTCTTTAGAGTCCCCCACATTCAGTTACTCAAGTTTCGGGCGAAACGCTGTAGAGGCCGAATCGAGATATGACAGGGTTCGATCAGATACGTGCGGTATTGCACGGATCAGGATCGGACGGATAATACTAGCAGGCTTTGGTTTAAGCCGGATGCTAGTATTGTACCGTGTAGATTTTGTCTCATTGCATTTGTATTTCGGTCGGAATACAAATGCGGGTGTGTATACACAGTTTCGAGATTTTCCTGTAATTTATTACGGGATCAGTTTATTGGAGTTGCCAGTTTGCTTTCCGGTTTCGGCCATTTTTCTTTGTATCTGTCATTGGCCGAAGATTGGTGGAAAGGGGTTTATTTGAATTTGTGCAAATAAGCATTTGTAGAGGGTGGTTTTTGCATATTCTTGTGTCATGATGATTCTTCCACCCTTGACTTTCTTGTGTTCATCATTGCATGACTTTTCGGATGTTACGATGATAGATGGGAGTTGATTAGCTTGATGGAGTGTGAGGTTGGTTTTGTGATCATTGTTCATAATCACCACTCCTTTTTCTCTCTTGCTTTTGAGGCTACACCTCACTTGACATTTTTTCCTCTCCTCTCTTAGTATGGCCGGCCAAGTTAGAATGGTGGCTGTCCCATATTTTTGTGGGGGAAATTTTGTTCATTAGGCTTCATAAAATCCCCACATCTCCATCTCAAAAGTTTAGTTCATTTTCTTCCACCATATGGCAACCTCCTACAACCCCAAATGAGACACAACACTACACTATTCTACAGCAAACCTTGGGCACGTCGACTCGCCAACTTCGTGCCCGAGTTGCCTCGGTATAGAGGCGGGAGCCCGTAAAAGAAGCAGGCGACGTGGTGCCCTTCCGGCGACGTGGTGGAGATCGGAGATTCCGCGGGGATATCGGGACGACGACGAGAAGACCGAAGGACTAGGATCGCTCGGTATATCTCTCTTCCCCCTCTCTAGATAGCTAGGACTAGATTAATGGCACGATCCGGGTTTATAGTGCGCGGTGGTGCCGGTTTGAAAAGTTAAAGTAAATCACCGCTTCCGCACTCCGGCGTCGGATTGACGGCCGGGGCGCCGCCGTGCACTTACAGTGGTATCAGAGCCTCGCCATTAACCTAGTCTAGCTTGGTCTAATGTGTTTACTCTTTCAATCGAACAAAATTCCAAAACCCGTATTTTTCATAGCATCAGTTTCTGTAGAAATTTTTTGGAGTCCAAAAATTTTCAGGTTGTTTCAGAATGATGTGCAGGGGATTATAAGCTTCTTGTAAAAATTTGGTCGCGCGATCTCATTACCCCACCGCGGAACCGCGGCCAAACCCATGCTTGGGCCGCGGTTCCGCCGCTGTTTTGACTGTTCATGGCACCCAAATTTTACAGAGAGCTCCTGAGTGGAAAATGGGGTTTTTGGAATGTTATTTTTTGGGCCCAGATTTCTTTATGTGCTATAGTAATGCTTGGGGCCCAGTTGGTAAATTTTGATCGATCGGATATTTTAAACACATTAGTTCACAGTATTTACATTATATCTGCGACTGTGAATGTCACTCGATCGGTAAATCCCGTCTAACTGCTATAGCCCGGTTAGACGGATTTGCGAACGTGACATTCACGTTGATGTTCTGTGTTATGCTGTGATGTTGCGGATCGGTCGTGGGGATAGCCTGGTTGCAGTGATAGTACAGTTTTGTTGTATTATGTACATTTGGTATTGCGGGGCGAGCGTCCGACATGTGGACTGCTGTCACTGCCTGTTTGTATTATTATTTTGGGGCACGACCAGGTTGCGGTCGATGTACCCGTTGTATGTATATTTTACTTTCTGTACTAGGGTTACCCCAAGGTGGGGTGCACGGATAGCCGGATTCTAGAAGGAAACAAGCCCGCATCTCATGGCATTGAGACGGAGGGGACTTCACTCTAGAATTGGCGGGCTATTCGCCGCACCCGTAGGGGGTACAGGTTGACCAAGGAGGGGTGCCCAAGTTACCGGATTCCGTGAAGTGTTGGGTGGTCCATTCACGTTGCTGAAGGGGGCTGCCTCGCTTCAGGTTTTGGCGGGTAACTTGCCGCGCCCGTAGGAGTCTAGGATTTCATTGCACAGGCTATCCACACGACCAGGGGAACGTCGGGTTTCAGTAATGGCTCTGTGAAACCCGGGGATCCCAGATATCTGTATTGTTCTGTGATGCTGTACATTTATGCGATGTTGCATTTTATCACGCCTTGAGCGAAATAATATATATTGATATATATACTAGTAGATGTTGTATATGTTTTGCATCCGCGCTAGTCCAGTCCCCGCTCTGTCGTTAGTTAGCTAACCTAACGGGTAATGACGGGACCCAGTGGCGAATGCAGATGGTATATACGTACGTCATTATTTTCGTTCTTTGTGGTGTGATCAATTGATGGGACTGCGTTGATTCGGATCAATGCAAGTTAAAAACAAACCTAATTCTGATGTTGTTGGAACACTTTTCAAAAAGCTGTTATTGCAAGGACGTTCACTTTTGTTTTGCATCGTGGTATTCAGTTGGAATATCCTGCTCCTCAGTCGACGAGGCAAGGGCCGAGATCCCTTCACCGGGAGTGACCCCTTGGATAGAAGTTTGCGTCAGGGCAATAACTTCACTATAGCCGATTACTTTTGCTTTGCACCGTGGTATTCAGTTGGAATATCCTGCACCTCATTCTACGGGGAAAGAGCCGAGATCCCTTCACCGGGAGTGACCTCTTTAGCAAAGGTTTTCGTCACTATATTTTCAAAAAGCTATCCGGTTCCTTCAACGATATCAAGTTCTTTACGTTAAAGGTTTTCGCCAGAAACCATTCGTAGCCCTCCGTCGTTTCATATGGGTAGTCAATAGTATTCAAGCTGTGTTTGTTGGCCAAAGTCAAGGCACAGTGTTTGGTAGCTGTTGGGTATTCATATGCAGCATAGATAGATGCGTTGGTTTGGGGCAGTCGTATAGCCTTGTTGGCCAAAGTCAAGGGCTTGTGCGGGTGGGCTCAAATTAACCTGGACAATGACAGGTAGAACTTGACATGTGACTTATGATTTGTTGGCCAAAGTCAAGGTCATAAGAGCATGGGGCAAAAATTCACATCGGGAGTTTCTAAAGAAACTGAAACTTGCCAGATATGCGCATACCTTCTGTAGTGTGATGATTTGAGCGGATTCCGTCACATTATCATGCGATGATAGTTGGATCCCGATTCCCACTGATGAGTTACTTTACTCCTCGGGTGACTCCGACTAATTCTTCTTTCAGGTTTGGAGGAGAATTTGAGGTTACAGTGGGAGGTTTCCAGATTAGATAAATTGGTAACCATTCTGATTTAGGTTAGAGTGCACGCTGAGTGTTTCTTTTCTCTCTCTCTTTGGCAGCGACCATTGACCCGACCCTAAGACTATGACTCAGTGACCAAGTTGACCGAACCTTCTTAAACACTGTCTTTTGGATTGTCAGAGTTGCAAACCTCATTGCCACTCCTACTTTTACCCTTTTCTCCAGGACACCCCGTATTACTACGAACGTCCACTTCCATTGGACAAAACCATCGTATGGTTATATACGAACTCGAAGGAATTTATTCGAGGATGGTTTCCGGTTTTGGAGAAAACGGATAGGATTATTCAGTTGTCTTTTCCTTTTACCTTCTCTCAGGTTGCGAGTACTCCTTGGTTTAGGAGTAGTACACCTATTACGCAAATTGGATAGTCTTCTTCCAAATCTTAGGCTGGTGCCGAACGGTGGGGAATGAAGAAAACCAATTAGCATAACGATGGTGTACAGAAGGTATTAAGTTAAGACAAAGCAAGGGATTAGTAAGAGGGCAAAGTAAACCGCGACTGCTACTCACGACCAAACCAAGTATTTCTTCGCCAATCCTAAAATCACCTTTGTATTTCTCCAGAACACTCCGTATCACTACGAAGATCCACAGTTTATTGGATACTCCATCGTATGGTTATATACGAACTCGAAAGGAACTTGTTCCATTTCGGGGATGGATTCTGGTTCAGGAGAAATAGGAATAAGGTTTATTCGGTTGTCTTTTATCTTCACCTTCTCTCGCATTGCGAGTGCTCCTAGGATTAGGACAGTACACCCATTATGCTTATTGGATAGTCTTCTTCCAAACCATAGGCTGGTGCCGAACGGTAGGGACGGAAGAAAACCATTTGGCCTAAACGGGTGTGCAGAAGGCAATGACTAAAGACATATAAAGGGATTTGGAGAGGTGGCAAAGAAATATACGGTTATAGTTGTGGATATGGATAATGGAAGAGGCATTACTAGGAATACCGGGATACCCCATCGAAACATTTCAATGTTTCAGTTTCACTGTGTACTGTTAAAGGAAAACTGATTTCCCAGTTAGACACTTGCTCCAGGGTATGTATTTACCAGGTATGATTCTCACATCTGTATGGTTTTTACAGATGATGAGTAGGAGTAAGTTATTGGGAATTGGGTGATCATCCTCATTATATCGGGATTCGTTGTAATCAGTGATATTTGAGGAAGTCACATGGGTTGTTTGTCGGACGGCAAATATTTGGTTTTGAATATCCGTTGTTATGCACCAATTTCAAATTGATATATCTGTACGTCTATTTTTATAGAGTGAGATATATCTTTTTGAAATTATTTCTGTGACAATTACCTATATCAGTGGATGGTTAGGTAAGGAGCATTAAACAGCGGTGTAATTCTTCTTAACCATAAGTACAGTTTTCAACCTACGACACACAGTGAATGAGTTTTCAGACTCAAGGGACTTATACAGAGTATTGTATGTTGTCCAGGGTCCATCAGGACAGAGGGGTTGGTCTTCGTACTATATTCGGTTTACTTATGACTTCTCTAGTTTTTGGACAGGTGTTTCGTGGAAACACGGGGTCCGAATTTTGAGAAGTTATAGGTATTTGAATAAAGTAGAGAACCAGGTATTGCAATTATCGGGATTCTTCAAAGTGATCGAAGATGTAGATACTTATTTATGGTATTCAGTTGATAGTAATGATTAAGAGAACTTACTTCTCTTTCGGGTTACTCATAATTGGAAGCATTCCTAAGTTGAGTAACGCTGATCGGCCTCTTTCCATTTAGTTAACATGCACTGGAAACAGCTGCATGATTTGAATCTGGTTCAATTAAATCAGTGCCTCTGGTTCTATATTGGATATAGTACAGTTCATATCTTAACATTGTTAAGGTACAGAGTTGTCCGGCTTATGATTAAAACCAGACACTGGACAACTCAAGGCACGTTTCTGTAATGGCAGTTTGTGGGTTGACCCAGGCTATGACGAGGGTTGACTTTCTATCATCTGGAAGATCAATAGTGATATTGTTCTAGACTCGCCACAGTTTTAATAAAAATGAATTTTTTCAGAAAACAGTAGTGGGAGTATGGTAGAACTGAAAGTGATTCCAGAACCACAAACGATTACTGAAGATTTGATAGGAACCTAAAGATTCAATCTGGTTTGACATTCCATTAGCCACTCCGCAGATACGGTGGGTAACCTCAGGCACCCGAGAGGTACTCCGGTAGCCTCAAGGACGGTGACAGGGAGGTTCTTGTTTACCCAGACTTGCCATTGCTGTTGTTCCAGACTGTGAGACCCGGTAGGAGGATGAGTATAGCGTCGTTCTAAACCAGCTTTAGAAGTGTAGGTGTATATGACTCTGCCAGAGGGTTGTCTTAGTCAGTGGGAGCAGCGGAAACATTGGTGGACAGGTGGCTTATGTCTGTTTATAGACTAAAGCAGATATAACGGAGATAGATCATCTATTTCTGACGTGACAGTCATAGATTTGACTTCATCAGAATAGGGGATGGATCTGTTGAGAAGGTAGTAGGGTGTGATGTCATGGTATTTGGGTGACATACACAGAGTAGGAAGTGATATTCCTATACTACGATCGGTTATACTTTGGTCATCACACAGTGGTTTCTCCACATGGGACTTGGATATTATATCAGACATTCTGGTTACTGGATCTATGGTTTTAGATCTAGATTTGGGTGGTTTCCCAATCAGGGTACTCAGACAGCATTCTAAGAGTATTTAGAATGGACCACTCCTGGCACGGTAGTGTACCTGCGGGTGATGGAGTCACCCTCTCTAAAGGTGTCTTACAGACTAAAGGGAAGAGGGATGTGCATGATTGACAGATCACTTGCTTAGGCAATTGAGTCAATCATGAGATGTCAAGTACCACACCAGATGTTGTTTTTGCACTAGATGCAATAAGTTGACATTGATCCAATCCTGGAGAAACAGTCGGAAGCAGTTTTAGAACATAAGTGGATGTTCTAGGGATATGATAACGATAGCCTAATTCAGGAGACAGTTATCATTCCAGGCTTCCAAGGTGACCTGGACGACAAGGAGGTTGTCAGAGTTATAGTTTTCCTTCTGACGAGGGGCAGTATTTTGGACAGGTGGTCCAAGGCAATACTGAGGGAGGCATGGCGCAGGATACTGATTAAGTTCGGTTGACGATACAGTCTAAGAAGTTTGGATTTGGAGTTCATTTATGAGCTAGGTCCCATCAGACATCCAGACACATTCTAAGACAAGGTATTGCTCTTTTCGGGAGATGGTTTTCTCCGCGAACTTGAGATATAGAGAGACATAGAAAGAAACATCAGAGCGGATCCACTCACTGAGGTTATTCCTCGAACGCAATAGTTTCGCAAACGAGCTTTGTGAGACTGACTAGTAGAGGAGTTGGGTGTTCGGTATCACACGGGCTGTGAGTATGCGACATCGCAATAATTAGCCTTGAGTGCAAGTGGGAGATTGTTGGAGATAGTGCCCTCAGAGTCAATTATTGGATCACAGGCACGTGATTGCAATGATTGTGGGAGGACCTATCCCGGTAGGACAGTCTTACTCGAGATGATAGTATGCTATCTGGTTTATCTTTATCATCGTGTACTGCTTTAGGTGACCTGATAGGTCACTATTGCACGTTGATAGAGCCCCTAGGATTCTTGCTTGACTGCTAGCAGTATGAGGGCGATCATATACGTGGGAGCTGGTAGTCTATAAGCACATCCTTAAAAGGTCCCTAGTCGTGGGAATTTCGAGACAGGGCATCGATACTCCAGAGTAGACTAGTGTATACAGTCGAGACCCCGACGAGGGGCGGTGGCCGGTCTTACAAGCCACTGGTGTCAGTTGGATCACATAAGATGTATACAGGTGCTCATTGGGTTATGAGTACACCGGACATGACTCGCCGGGAACATGCTAGTTGGTCTTATACCTGACGTCAGATAGCAGTTCCCTGGTGACATGTGTACAGGTTAGTTCATCGACCTAGGGATCGTCATTTGTCTCGTGTGAGTTCCCACTGTACTTTGATTACTATCCTACCACGCTCAAAGGAGACGTGCAAACTGGTTTTAGTTGGGTACAGTCCCGAGCCACATGGAGGCAGTGAGCGGATCTTCAGGGGTTTGTCTCTCCCGGTATTGGGGGTGAGGTCACGCTGTGTCTAGGAGAGCCATTACACGAAGTCCTTGGCCAAGGCAGGAGATTTACTGGTAGGTATTCCAGTAGTATCTCAGGGTGTTCTGGGCTTCACTCCGACACGACTTGTACCGCTTTTGGGGGTCTGACATTTACCAACCCCCTAGGCCCGCCATGCGATGCTCATAGACGAACGGACCGGACTGTACGGATATTGTCCCTGACAGGCTCAGTAGGGTGTCAGGATGATTTCGCTCATCGACGTCCCTTTTTGTCAATAGCTGGTAGCCCGTCACGTATGGCTAATACCTCTGACGTGCTAGTGGTTAAATCCACAGCCATGGTATTGACGAGTCTTTAGAGTCCCCCACATTCAGTTACTCAAGTTTCGGGAGAAACGCTGTAGAGGCCGAATGAAGATATGGCATGGTTCGATTAGATACGTGCGGTATTGCACGGATCAGGATCGGACGGATAATACTAGCAGGCTTTGGTTTAAACCGGATGCTAGTATTGTACCGTGTAGATTTTGTCTCATTACATTTGTATTTCGGTCGGAATAGAAATGCGGGTGTGTATACACAGTATCGGGGTTTTCCTGTAATTTATTACGGGATCAGTTTATTGGAGTTGCCAGTTTGCTTTCCGGTTTCGGCTCTTTTTCTTTGTATCTGTCATTGGCCGAAGATTGGTGGAAGGGGGCTTATTTGCATTTGTGCAAATAAGCATTTGTGGAGGGTGGTCTTTGCATATTCTTGTGTCATGATGATTCTTCCGCCCTTGACTTTTTTGTGTTCATCATTGCATGACTTTTTGGATGTTATGATGATAGATGGGAGTTAATTAGCTTGATGGAGTGTGAGGTTGTTTTTGTGATCATTGTTCATAATCACCACTCCTTTTTCTCTCTTACTTTTGAGGCTACACCTCACTTGACATTTTTTCCTCTCCTCTCTTAGTATGGCCGGCCAAGTTAGAAGGGTGGCTGTCCCATATTTTGGTGGGGGAAATTTTGTTCATTAGGCTTCATAAAATCCCCACATCTCCATCTCAAAAGTTTAGTTCATTTTCTTCCACCATATGGCAACCTCCTACAACCCCAAATGAGACACAACACTACACTATTCTACAGCAAACCTTTGGCACGTCGACTCGCCAACTTCGTGCCCGAGTTGCCTCGGTATAGAGGTGGGAGCCCGTAAAAGAAGCAGGCGACGTGGTGCCCTTCCGGCGACGTGGTGGAGATCGGAGATTCCGCGGGGAGATCGGGACGACGAGGAGAAGACCGAAGGACACGGATCGCTCGGTATATCTCTCTACCCCCTCTCTAGATAGCTAGGACAAGATTAATGGCACGATCCGGGTTTATAGTGCGCGGTGGTGCTGGTTTGAAAAGTTAAAGTAAATCACCGCTTTCGCACTCCGGTGTCGGATTGACGACCGGGGCGCCGCCGTGCACTTACACCTTAGTTACCTCGGCTATGAGGTTGGAGCTCAAACTACAAATCCTCAGCTGGATCATCGTCGATGGAGTGAGACCGGCGATCAAGCTTGATCATGGTGGCCTCTAGGAGATTAGGAAGATGGTAGAAGACCGAAGGACTCGGATCATTCGGTATAACATTTCTAAAATTATCTTTAGATTGCTAGCTTTAGGTTTATGGTAGATCCGGGTTATAGGGTTGTTCTAGCGCCAGTTTATAAAACTTTTGTTCTACAAACGGTCACGGTAGATGGCTAGGCCACTAGCATAACCCAACATGGTATCAGAGCCAACCCATAAACCTATACTAGCTAGTTTGCACAAGGTTAAAATCTCGATCGACCAATTTTTCCGAATCCTATTTCCATTTTATAGTGTTTGCTGCCGATTTTAAAACTTGTTCAAATTTTTTTCCAGAGGGTATTAAAAATACGTGCAGGCATTTATAGGGCACCAGAAGAAATTTAGGCAATCGTTCCCATAACATTGCCGCAGAACCGCGACATTACATGCACTTTGGCCGCGGTTGGTCGGCCGTTTTGTGGTCGTTTTTTGTGAAATTTCATCTGGCACCCTATTACTTGGAAATATGATTTTTGGTATATTTGGTTTTGGCCTAAATATGTTTGAGTGCTGGATTTTCATTTGGGCCCAATTAAGGAAAGTTTATTCGATCGAAATTTTAAGTGTGTGTTTATCAGTGCGTACATTACCATATGCGACCATGAATGTCATTATAGCGGTATAACTCGTCTAACTGCTATATGTTCTATTAGACGGGTTTGCAAACATGACATTCACGTTGATGTTTTGTGTTGTGCTTAGATTGTGGTTGGATTGTCGTGGTGGATAGCCAGTGGTGCAATAATAGTTGTACAGTTCAGTTTCTTTTGTACATTAGATATTGCAGGGCAAGCGTCCGACATATGGACTACCGTCTCTGCCAGTTTGTTTATTATTTGTTTGGGGCACGACCGGGTTCAGGTCGATGTCACCCTTGTACATATTTCTTCATTGTATGTACTAGGATTACCCCGCAGAGGAGTGCTCGAATAGCCGGATTCTAGAGGACAACGGGTCCGCATCTTATGGCGTTGAGACGGAGGGGGCCTCACTCTGGAATTGGTAGGCTATTCGACGTATTCCTAGAAGGTACATGTTGACCCACGGAGGGGTGCTCAAGTTACCGGATTCCCTGAAGTGCTGGGTGGCCCATTCACTTTGTTGGTTTAGGCCGCCTCACTTCTGGGATTGGCGGGTAACTTGCCGCACTCGTAGGGGTCCAGGTTTTCATTGCACAGGCTATTCACACGACAGGGAACGCCGGGCCTCATTTGCGATCAAAATGAAAACCGAAGCTCCAAGATTATCCGCCATTCTGTTTTGCTTGCTGAGATTCTGTGATGTTGCTTATATCATTCCTAGGACAAATGTTATATATATTTATATATATACTAGTAGATGTTGTATATGTTTTACATCCGGGCTAGTTCATCCCCCGCTCTGCCATTAGTTAAGTAACCTAGCGGTGCATGACGGGAACCCGTGGCGAATGCGGATGGCATTTACATACATTGTATTTTCGTTCTTTTCTGGTGTGATATGGATTAATTTATGGGAATGCATTGTCCGATTAATGCAAGGAAAACAAACTTATATGATGTTGTTGCAACCAAGTTTTTTAAAAAACTGACATTACAGACGTTTTTTTTTGCTTTGCACAGTGGTATTCGGTTATGAATATCCAGCACCTCATTCGACGAGGCAAGAGTCGAGATCACTTCATCAGGATGTTGAGATTGTCCCAATCCAGGTACATAGACACCATACTAAAGAGGTTTAGTATGGATGATTCTAAGCGTAATAATTTACCGCTTGTTTAGGAATCACTCTTTTTAAAGAGATGTCTCCCAAGACTAATTTGGAGATGGCTCGCATGTACGTGATATGCTTCTGCAGTTGGATCTATCATGTACACGATTGTATGCACCATATCGGATGTAGCTTACACACTTAGGTGTTGTAAGTAGGTATCAAACAGACTCAGGGGAGAATCACTGGACAGCTGTGAAGAACATTCTTAAGTACTTGAGAAGGACTAAAGAGATGTTCTTAGAGTATGGTAATGGTGAACTCTAGGTGGAATCCTTTACTGATTTGAGCTTCCAGAGTTGTAACAATCCTAAACTTTCTGTACAAATTTTTCAAAATACAGAAAGGAACACCTAAGCCTGAGCACAAGTTATAAATTTGATTTGCTTTCAAACAGCAAGAAAGCACTTGTAGCTCATTGATAAAGCCTTACACTGCTGTGACGTAGCCCCTGTGATCGAATCCCCCCAGCTACATATAATTTTATTGTATTTTCTTTTGATCTTTTAGAATTCCAAATGTTTACATGTGCACTACACGTAAAATGAAGAGTCAAAAATAAAACAAACATGTGGAAAATGTTGTGCACACAGACTTGAACACGTGTCTTCAATCCTAGCCCCTACCCTCAGAAATCGACCGGCGAGATCATTCCTTTTCCCGACGTCGCCGGCCCCCCTCCGTAGGTACTGCCTAATTTTGTTAACCCTAGTCCCTTGGCCTCCCCCCTTAACCCCTGTATTGTTTGTTTTTATTAAAAACAAACAGAGAATTAACAAATGGAATTAAACCAAATTTTAAATGCACATTTTAATTCTCAAATTTAATACACTAAACCCTAATTTTCCCTTTAAATACCACACTCCATTTTACACCTCCTCACTCAGAAAATCCCTGCCAAAACTCTTAAAAATTTCCAAGTCCCCATGTTGTGCAAGTGGATTTAGCAAAGGGCAAGATTCTGGCGACGTTTCGAGGAGATTCTGGTGACGAAACGATGCCCCGACGGTTTCATACTCTTCCCCCTTCTCCCCTATACCTTAATAGTTTGTAAGTCCCCTCTCCCCCTCTCCCTTTCTATTCTAAAACTTTCATTCTTCAAAACTCGTCGGAAGTGGGGTTAATCCGACTTCCGATTCGTTTTTCCTTAAAAATTCCATTTTTTCTTAAATAAAAAATACCATATTCTCTCATAAGGTTTAATAAATATAAATAAACACATTAGAACATGTTTCTTCTCAAAAGAATCTTGTATGCAATTTTTAGAGCATTTATATGGTAAAATAACATATACTTTACATTTCAACATAATTACTTGTATTACCTTTAAAAAACTCACGAGGTAAAGATCTACCTCATCACAACACACATATTGGATATCGCACGATTTACTTTTGTACAATATTTGTGGGAATGTTACGAGTTACAATAAAATACCCTAAACAATTACAAAACCATTTTCTTTAAAAAGATTGTTCATTAACTACTTGCAATTACGTCTCTACGACCCATTTTGAGGAACCCCATTTGGGATGGTGCGGGTTATCGCACGTCCCCGGGCCTAGTAGAGCGAGATGTAGACCTCCGCAAGGAGCATTCGATCTCAATGAAATTTTTATGCTATTTTTAAGAAAATAAGATTCTTACAAAATAAATGAAATTATTTTTATTAAATATATATATGAAAATTATGAAAAGATCTATTTTAAATATATTGTACAAATATTCCATGTTTTCTAACTTAAAGGAATCACAATTATATGAAAGTACCAATTCATTACAATACAATTCTAATATTTCATTAAAATATCATATACAATGAAAATTAGGTTCTGCTCACTAGAAAATTTCACTTTTATATAATATACATCTATGAAAAACCCTAAAGACGATAATTAAATACTTAAGGTGTATTTTGAAAATATATCAAAACTTTTTTACAAAAAAACCCTCAAGTTGTACTGAATTACAATAAGGACCCTAGTAAACATAGGTTTAAGCGGGACCAATTCTCTTGAGTCTCGGAGAGCCGGAGAAAGTGGGTGATTGCCTATCTAAGGTAGACAATATAATAACGGTGTTATCAATACGGTAATTGTCTTGGAAAAAGACACAAATCCTGCCGTCCATGTGCAGCAGTTACTGATAACATCAAAACAATCAGGACTTTAATTTTGTTTAAAAGTCTGACACAGTTCGAGTCACGGGCAAATATACAATCAATCTGAATTGAATATTACTCAAGTATAATTCCATTTACAACATGAATTTGTCTATACCTGAATACAATCTATAACAACATGAACATGATTGAACCGAACCATAGATATATTCCGTTTACATGACTATCCATTTACATCCATTCCGTCTACCGATATCATGGTTTCGGCAAGTCTTCCATTTACTACAAGTCAATACACTGCAATCAGTACAATCAATACAATAAAACACTACGGGGTTTATTAAGGGGTAGAGTGGTACGGAATATGTTAAAGGTGGCATGAGGTGGTCACTAAAGACGTAATTACATCCATGTCGTTGTTCTGTGGTATTTTCAACGGAGCCTTGTACTACGGGTTACCAAAGTCCACGGTGTAAGTTGGACTCCTCTCGTATACAATGGCATATTCTGTACCAAACTACAAACAACTGCGTTAACATTATAATCAAACATTACTAGTTATACTCTCTTTCTGTCTATTCTATCTCTATCCATCTTTGGGACTTACCGAGTTATTGTTCGCTGACGACATTCCTATTTCTCATCTTCTTTGGAATGTTGTCAGATGAATCGGACGCACTAGAGATCGAGGCCATCCAGGAGCACTTGGAGCATTACACTAAAGACCCCGAGCTATAGTCACTTGTACATATTTTCTTTTCAGTTATGCCATTGTTTAGGTATTGCATTCCAGACATGTATTTACATTCCAGTTGTACCTGTAAAAGAATGTTTAATAAATAAAGTTGATGTTCATTACATTCCTATCTCTTGTGTACATTTTACTTTATATTTCTTAGATATGCTTAGCGTGTTTACTTCTGAGTAAATACGTAGCGGGGCTCGCCGCATCCCCTCCCCGAACACCGGGAAGCGGGGCGTGACAAGAGTGATAAGGACGACAACAAGTATGCCTCGTGTTTTGTCTTCACCCTCAATGGAGGGGCGGTATGTTGGAAGAGTTCCAAGCAAGATACCATAGCAGACTCAACGATGGAGGCTGAATACATTGCTGCCAAAGATGCTGTCTGGATGAAGAAGTTCATTGCTGAACTTGGTGTGGTTCCAGCCATTGAGGATCTAATACCCTTGTATTGTGATAACAATGGAGTTGTGGCTTTGGCCAAGCAACCTGTCACGACCCGAATATGTGGAACGTGACTGGCACTTAAATTACGCAACGTCTAGAGGCGTAATGTAATCTAAGTAAGCCAAAGCCCAGAAATCTAAACCATTTAAAGAAAATAGAGTGACTGAAAACTTGTTTAAAAGCTAAGTTAACATAGAAAATCACCTTGAAAGTCATTATAACAAACTCGAGCTTTTATAAAAATTTCGGCAGAGTTTCCTTTGTAAATACTGGCCCCAAACGGATACAAACATGAACATATACAAGTAATGAACAAAGGCATCCCCAAGCGGAAACTAGCTCTTCGCCGAACGGCGGAATCACAACCACATGTAAGATATATCATCTAAGAATGAAACCAACATTTGAAAGCAAGAAAACGGAAACCAAATATAAGTCGGCTCACACGAGCTCGACACCAGATACCAAAAATACAAGTCTCACAGTCTAGTCCAATATACAAGGGTATATGGAGTATGCTAGATACAAAATAGATATATACATGGTGGAAACAAAAAAACTCCTCACAACCCACCTACAAGCAAGTCGATGCAAAGGAAGCACAAGAAGAAATATGCCCACCGCTACTATGCCGACGGGTCGGACCTGCAAGATACTGTGGCACAATGGGGGTGAGTTGCCAACTCGTGAGCAGTAAGTAACATCTAATAAGGCTATCGTAAGCATGCACGCAAATGCGTTATAACCTACATATAAAATTATGATGCGATGCACTAGTATGAATGCGACATGAATGAATAATCACACACGAAATCTGGATATATCTGGTATGAGAAAATCTATATCCATATATTAGTAAAACCATTGTATAATAAAGCTGGAGTATCATCAATGAAATCGACAGAAAATTCGTGTCAAGCATCGACACAATATATGTATCTCAATATCTCAATAGCCGTCTCTCAGATCGGCTCTCAAATCTGTCACATCCCACGACTCCGGTCGGTATCCTCCGGATAACCGCCGAGCCAATAATCACCGGTAGGTCGTGCTCCTCTGCCAGGCTCATCGTCTACAACTCGAGATTCTCGCCCCGGGATACCTCACTGGGTCCACCATGTACCCGAGACGGTTCATCCTACTCCTCGAATCGGGTCTCGAAAACCAACTCAAATCAGGAAAACTCATGGTGGACTCCACATACATCATATCACGAGAAAAACGCAACTTGCATTTTTAAAATGATAATAGGTTTATAAAATTCTTGCGTTTTTCTCCAAAATCCAGAAATCTCATAAATACTGAAATCTCCAAGAAGAATCACAATATATGAATATGTCGGTAATGACGGATGTCCATGATATCGATAATATGCAATGCGATGTTTGGCTATAAAACTATGTATGAATGATGATGCAATGAGGTATATATGACTAGCAATACTACGTATCCATCCTGATGAAATAAATATACTACTACAAGTTACATATCATATAAGATGCAAATGCTCAGATACTGATTTAACCAAGTTCTATAGTGTTCGTGGCATAGCAATTACCAATGGAGTGTGTGTTCGCATAAATAGTGCACGTGCGACATGAACCAATGGTAATGGTGCAAGTGTCCTAGGTAACAATACCATATGTAAAAGGATGCAATGCCATGATATGAATGATTGGGAGACTACGTATATAAATACAAAAACTACTAGTAATCCTAACTATCGGGCACCTTGCGCCATCCAGACGATCCTCCTATAGATGTGTACATCTACTCACCGGGACGCCTCGGCTAATCTGATCCAATCATAGCCTTTCCTTTCCTTGACGCGTCCGACGTCTCCACGATCGATCCTATAATCGTACAGATAGTGTATATGAGGTCAGACAATTAAATAGACACGAACACACAACGATACAAAGACAATCAACGCGTATTAGCAAGACGAGCATGCACTCGGGGCACAAAACGTGCACGCGACACCGCCACAAACCACAAATAGGAGTTGCTATCCGTAGAAAATACCACAACTAGAATTTAATCACGCTAATCGCGCATTCACATCGCACTAGAATTTAGGAAAATAGGCCGTTGATCATCACAACCTGAAACTCAATAAAAACCTTTTTCTTTAATAAAAACCTAGTTAGCAACATTAAGTCATTTAGTGCAAAACTAGATGGGTTAGCAAGTCTAAAAGCCACTAACCGCACATGAATATTCTAATCAAGCTATGCAACACATAATTAGATATAAACTCACTTAAACACACACTAAAAATTAATTTAATTGCATGAACTCCTAATTAAAATAATTAAAATCCGCTTTAGCAAAGCAATCAACTAGATTAGATTTGTAAAACCACTAGATAATAAACTACACTTAGCTAACTTAATTAAGTGGTAAAAACCCTAACTTTAACCCAAACCCTTCTCTTCAAAACTCAAATCTTGCAATTAAAACTATTTTAACACCTATTTAAAATTAGATTAAAGCAATTAATTAACAAAGTAACAATTGGGTTAGGGTTTATACCACAAGAATTTGGAGATCTAACTTGCTAACTTAGCCACCCAAAATACTATCTTGCTCCAAAATCCAAGATTAGTTTAGGCCAAGGAATTTTAGTGAAGATTTTAGAAGAAATTAGAGTTGATTTGAGGAGTTTTTGATAAGGATATGAGGTTTTTTCAAATGAAATGAGGTTGAAGAAGTGGAGGGGGGGATACTGCCAAAGTTCCGGCCGAAACATGAGGGAAAAAGAGTGAGGGTGGGAGGGAAGGTTACCTCCACACACACACACACACCATGCTCCATTGCGCATGCACCATCCTCATTAATGTTTCCATGTTCTTTTAATTTTATTCTATTTTCTAGTTTTATCTTAGAATTAACTGGAACCATTGAGAAAAATTTAGAAAGAAAGAACATGTTACAAAATAAGTGTCTCTAATATGTAATAACCTTTACTAATGTGTAATTATCACTAATTTAGTGTGTAAGTGAAAGCTTAAAATAATATTTAAAAAAATTAATTAAGGAAAATAATTAAGTAAACTAGCAATTAATAAGTAGCTAATAAAGCACCCATAAATAACCATTACATAAATAAAATAGGTTTAATTATGCCTATGTAGAAAAATAATTATAACTAGGTTTTACGGAAAACTCAAGTTATATTACTAATTAACATATAATTACCCTAAACGATTTTTTTTGATTTTTTTAAAGCGTTACAATCTTCCCCCTTTAAGAAATTCGGTCCCCGAATTTTAAAATCTAACTATGCGTACCATCGAAGAGATGTGGATATTTCTTCCTCACCTCCTCCTCGGCTTCCCACGTGACCTCTTCGCTGTTCGGGCCACGCCATAGAACTTTTACGGACGGTATGATCTTAGACCTCAGTTTCTTCGCTTGCCGATCCAAAATGACTATCGGCTGCTCAGTGAAGGAAAGATCGCGCTCCGGCTGTATCGTCTGATACTGAATCGTGTGAGAGGGGTCATGAAGGGACTTGCAGAGCATCGATACGTGAAACATGGGGTGAACATCTGGGAAGCTGGGTGGAAGAGCCAAACGATAAGCAACTGTGCCGACACGCTCGAAAATCTCGAAGGGACCCATATATCTGGGACAAAGCTTCCCTTTCCTTCCGAATCTCATCACGCCCTTCATTTGAGAAACCCTCAAGAAAACATGATCACCTACAGCGAATTCCAGCCAGCGAAGACGACTATCCGCATAAGATTTCTTCCAACTCTGGGCCGCTCTCATCCTATCCCGAATCAACTGGATCTTCTCGGTCGTCTCCTGAACAATCTGCGGTCCCAAAATACTGCTCTTACTAAGCTCTGTCCAACAAACTGGTGATCGACATCTCCTCCTATATAAAGCCTCGAAGGGCGCCATCTAAATCATTTCCTGTAAGCTGTTATTGTAGGAGAACTCTATTAAGGGCAAATGACGATCCCAACCGGCACCGAAATCTAGAACGCAAGATCGGAGCATGTCCTCAAGAGTCTGTATGGTCCGCTCCGACTGACGATCGGTCTGCGGATGGAAAGCTGTACTGAAACTCAATCGGGTGCCCAAAGCCTCCAGAAATATCTGCCAAAAGCGACTAGTGAACTGAGTGCCTCTGCCGGACACGATGCAAGTCGGAATGCCATGTAGTCGCACAATCTCGTTGATATATATCAAAGCGTACCGAGCGAATCCGAAAGTGGTCTTCACTGGAAGAAAGTGAGCCGCTTTCGTCAGCCGGTCTACGATCACCCAAATAGAGTCATACCCTCGACTGGTCCTAGATAGAACTACGATAAAATACATAGAGATCTGCTCCCACTTCTACTACAGAATGGGCAAAGGCTGTAATTCTCCTGCTGGCCTCTGATACTCGGCCTTGACTTGCTGACAAGTCAGACATTTCGAAACAAAATCTGTGACATCTCTCTTCATCCCTTCCCACCAGTAGACATATCTCAAGTCATGGTACATCTTAGTGGAACCCGGATGAACACTATATTCCGACTGATGTGCCTCCTCTAAAATCTCGCGTCTCAGTCCCTTGGAATTTGGCACATATAATCGAGTCCCAACTCGTACCACTCCCTGATCATCGATCACGAACTCTGAAACTCTCCCCTGTCAAACCTGCTCCATGAACTCTGACAAACGGGCATCGTCGTGCTGTGCTTCGCGGATACGGTCAAGTAACTATGGACATGCACGGACATGGGCAAGTTGTCTCCCGGTCGACGTAAACTCGAACTGTACTCGGCTGTCACAAAGAATCTGCCAATCTGCAGATGACTGTCTCTGAACTGCGCTCACACAAGACAAGCTACCTCCAGGCCTCCAACTCAAAGCATTTGCTACAACATTCATCTTGCCCGGATGTTACAGAATCTCACAGTCATAGTCTTTCACTAGCTCCATCCAACGGCGCTGTCTCAAATTCAGATCTCGCTGCTGAAAGATGTACTTTAAGCTCTTGTGGTCCGTAAATATCTGGCATGACTCGCCATATAAGTAGTGTCTCCAGATCTTGAGTGCAAAAACCACCGCAGCCATCTCTAAGTCATGAGTGGGATAGTTCTTCTCATGCTTCTTCAACTACCGAGAAGATTAAGCGATAACCCTACCGTGCTGCATCAACACACAGCCTAAACCCACTCGAGAAGCATCGCAATAAACAACAATACCGCCTGAACATGAAGGCAAAGATAATACTGGCACATTAGTCAAATGAGTCTTCGACTACTGAAAGCTCTGCTCGCATGCCTCGGTCCAAAGAAACGGAACTCCCTTCCGGGTCAACCTGGTCAACGGTACAGTTATACGAGAAAAATCATGTACAAAACGTCGATAGTATCCGGTCAAACCCAAAAAGCTGTGAACATCCCTCACTGATACAGGTCTGGGCCAGTGCTGAACGGCCTCGACCTTCTTCGGGTCTACACGTATACCATCTCTCGTAACCACGTGACCCAAGAAATCAACACTATCCAGCCAGATGGCGCACTTGGAGAATTTAGTGAACAGCTGATGCTCCCTCAAAGTCTACAATGTGATCCTCAAATGCTGCTCATGCTCCTCTCGACTCCGGGAGTATACTAAGATGTCATCAATGAACATGATGATAAACTGATCAAGAAACGGCCTGAATATGCGGTTCAACAAGTCCATAAACGCTGCTGGAGCATTAGTGAGCCCGAATGACATCACCAAAAACTCATAATGCCCATAACGTGTGCGAAAAGCAGTCTTCGGAATGTCATCCTTCCGAACCTGCAACTGATGGTTATCTGATCGCAAGTCAATCTTCGAGAAATATCCTGCACCCTGGAACTAATAAAATAAATCGTCAATGCGAGGTAGGGATATCTGTTCCACATAGTAACTCGGTTTAACTGACGATTATCGATGCACAAACGCATATTGCCATCTTTCTTCTTGACGAACAGGACAGGAGCTCCCCAATGTGACACACTCAGACGAATAAGCCCTTTATCCAGCAATTCTTGTAACTGATCCTTCAGCTCTTTAAGCTCCGCCGGGGCCATCCGATAAGGCGGTATAGAAATAGGCCCCGTGTTGGGGATCAAGTCAATACAGAACTCAATATCGCGCTCAGGCGGTAAACCTGGAAGCTCGTCAGGGAAGACATCTGGAAACTTTCTCACAATCGGGACCTGATCCAACGGGACCTCTGCGGCTCTAACATCACAAACATACGCTAAGAATCCCTGACATCCTTTACTCAAGAGCTGACTAGCGTGAAGAGAAGAAATCAAACTGGGAAGGGTGACGCTATGGTCTCCCTGAATAACAAGAACTGGCTCACCCGGAAAACTAAATCTGACTTCCTTCTCATGTCATTCCATTGGCGCATAACACGTGGCTAGCCAATCCATGCCCAGAAGAACATCGAAGTCTAACATATCGAGGAGAATCAAATCAACAGAAGAATCCATCTCCCCGATACGAACGAAACACAATCGAAATACATATCGAGCAATAAAAGACTCGCCTACCGGAGTAATAACAACGAGTGGCTGATCTAGCAAGGATGACTCTCGGCCCAACCTCGGTGCAAAGTGTGTAGATACATAAGAATGTGTAGAACCTTGGTCGAATAATACCCGCGCGTCGAAAGAACATACTGGAAGAGTACCTGTCACGACGGAATTGGATGCATGCGCATCCTGAGGAGTCAAAGCGAACACTCGGGCTTGTCCCCCACCAGTAGCCGGTTGTCCTCTGCCTCTGCCGCCACGTCCTCTCTGAATAGGACCGCCACGCCCACGACCTCTAGGAGCATCGCCTGGAGTGGAACATCATTAGGGGTAGGAAGTAAAGCTCTCTGAGGAGGGGGTGAAGGTGACAAAGTCACATGTGGAACTGTCGCCGTGCCCTGGCACCTCACAGTACAGTCTCTGATACGGTGGTATTTACTCCCGGACCGAAAAAAACCTGGTGATGGCTGCTGACCCTGTGGGTAAGAGCCATATAACTGACCTCGTCTCAATCCTCTCCCACCACCGTCTCCCGGAAAGAAATTGTCACGGCATCTACCTAACCGTCTCTGAGCTGGTATACTGGTACGAATCCGCTTCAGTCGAGAAACGATCGAAGTCTCAAAATTGCGCTCCTCCAACAGTAATGCCGCATCTATAGAAGTAGCATAAGTGTCAAAGCGCTGGGCGCCGATGGCAAGGAATAACTGCGTGTCAAGTCCCCGTATAAACCTCTTTATCCTCTTCTCTTCATTTTCCACCAAGTAAGGAGCATATCGGGACAACTGAGTAAACTGGATGTCGTACTCGGACACTGTCATCCCAGGAGTCTTGCGCAAAGACTCCAATCTACGAGCTCGAGCATCTCGAACGCTCTCCGGAAGGAAACGAGCTAGAAATACATCGGTGAACTCATCCTAGGTCATAGGAGGTAGACCTGCAGCTCGGCCTCTTTGAACTGACTCTCACCATGTCTGAGCAAGACCCTCTAGACGAAAACTCGCAAGCCCAACCCATCTCTCGTCAGAACATCTCAGCGAATGACAAATCCTAGCCATCCTGTCGAGGAATGTCTGCGGATCCTCCTCTGCATCTGTGCCGGTGAAAACTGGAGGCTTCAGCCTCATAAACTCCTGCAAGAAAATGGAAATGGTCTCGGTATCAGTAGTAACAACTATCTGGGCAGCAGGTACAATCATAGTCTGTGTAAAGGAAGGAACCTCCTCGGATCATAGAGCTCGGCTAGCCTCGACTAACGATCCAACCATCTGTCGTAAGACCTGAATACTCGACTCTGGACTAGCTATCCATCCTGGAGAAGACGGATCTCTTTGTCCCTCAGGGGTAGGCGTACCGCCCATATCGGTCATCGTCTCAGACGAGCCCGTTCGAATCTCATCTCTGGCGGCAGCCCTCTGGGCTCTCGTA
The DNA here is from genome assembly GCA_030015575.1 of Agapanthus africanus. Lineage (NCBI taxonomy): Eukaryota > Viridiplantae > Streptophyta > Magnoliopsida > Asparagales > Amaryllidaceae > Agapanthus > Agapanthus africanus. The sequence goes on along the minus strand of CM057341.1, from coordinate 204,275,476 downwards.
GTCCTCGGCGGCATAGTGGCTGGAGTAAAAAACAGGATTTGATGAGAATATTGCAATCGAATCACAGGATATATGGAATCAAGGAAGGAAGTACAAGCAAATATTTTCTAAGGTCACTTAGGCGAAGTATCATATCGTAAGTATGCCACGGAACATACACATGCTACATCACTCTGCTTAAGTCACCTAATCCATCTATCAAGGGTCATCCTACACTCAGAAAGGTAAAACCTATTGCTCTGATACCAACTATGTCACGACCCGGATATGTGGAATGTGACTGGCACTTAAATTACGCAACGTTTAGAGGCGTAACGTAATCTATATAAGCCAAAGCCTAGAAATCTAAACCATTTAAAGAAAATAGAGTGAAGGAAAACTTGTTTAAAAGTTAAGTTAACATAGAAAATCACCTTGAAAGTCTTTATAACAAACTCAAGTTTTTATAAAAATTTCGACAGAGTTTCCTTTGTAAATACTGGCCCCAAACGGGTATAAACATGAATATATACATGTAATGAACAAAGGCATCCCCAAGCGAGAGATAGCTTTGCGCCGAACGGCGGAATCACAACCACATGTAACATATATCATCCAAGAACCACATATGCAATGCGATGTTTGGCTATAAAACTATGTATGAATGATGATGCAATGAGGTATATATGACTACCAATACTACGTATCCATCCTGATGAAATAAATATACCACTACAAATTACATATCATATATGATGCAATTGTTCAGATAATGATATAAGCAAGTTCTATAGTGTTCATGACATAGCAATTACCAATGGCGTGTGTGTTCGAATAAATAGTGCACATGCGGCATGAACCAATGGAAATGGTGCAAGTGTCCTAGGTAAAAATATCATATGTAAAAGGATGCAATGCCATAATATGAAAGATTGGGAGACTACGCATATAAATACAAAACCTACTAGTAATCCTAACCATAGGGCACCTTGCGCCATCCAGACGATCCCCCATAGATGTGTACATCAACTCACCGGGACGCCTCGGCTAATTTGATCCAATCACAGCCTTTCCTTTCCTTGCTGCACCCGACGTCTCCGCGATCGATCCTATAATCGTACAGATAGTGTATATGAGGTCAGGCGTTTAAATAGACGCAGACACACAACGATACAAGACAACCAACACGTATTAGCAAGACGAGCATGCACTCGGTGCAAAAAACGCGCGCGTGATACCGCCACAAACTACAACTAGGGGTTGCTATGCGTAGCAAACACCACAACTAGAATTTAATCACGCTAATCACGCATTCACATCGCACTAGAATTTAGAAAAATAGGTCGTAGATCATCACAACCTCAAACTTAATTAAAACCCTTTTATTTAATAAAAACCTAGTTAGCAACAGCCATTTAGTGCAAAACTAGATGCGTTAGCAAGTCTAGTAGCCACTAATCGCACATGAATATTCTAATCAAGCCATGCAACACTTAATTAATTATAAACTCACTTAAACACACACTAAAAATTAATTTAATTGCATGAACTCCTAATTAAAATAATTAAAAGTCGCTATAGCAAAGTAATCAACTAGATTAGATTTGTAAAGCCACTAGATAATAAACTACACTTAGGTAACTTAATTAAGTGGTAAAAACCTTAACTTAACCCAAACCCTTCTCTTTAAAACTCAAATCTTGTAATTAAAACTATTTTAACACCTATTTAAAATTAGATTAAAGCAATTAATTAACATACTAACAATTGGGTTAAGGTTTATACCTTAAGAATTTGGAGATCTAACTTGCTAACTTGGCCACCCAAAATGCTATCTTGCTCGAAAATCTAAGCTTAGTTTAGACCAAGGAATTTTAGTGAAGATTTTAGAAGAAATTAGAGTTGATTTGAGGAGTTTTTGATAAGGAAATGAGGTTTTTTCAAATGAAATGAGGTTGAAGAAGTGGAGAGGGGGGCTACTGCCAAAGTTCTGGCCGAAACATGAGGGAAAAAGAGTGAGGGTGGGATGTAAGGTTACTTCCACACACACACACCATGCTCCATTACACATGCACCATCCTCATTAATGTTTCCATGTTCTTTTTATTTTTTTATTTTCTAGTTTTATCTTAGAATAATCTAGAACCATTGAGAAAAATTTAGAAAGAAAGAACATGTTACAAAATAAGTGTCACTGATATATAATTAACCCTTACTAATTTGTAATTATCACTAATTTAGTGTGTAAGTGAAAACTTAAAATAATATTTAAAAAAAAATAATTAAGGAAAATAATTAACTAAACCAGCAATTAATAAGTAGCTAATAAAGCACCCATAAATAAGCCATTACATTAATAAAATAGGTATAATTATGCCTATGTAGAAATATAATTATAACTAGGTTTTACGGAAAACTCAAGTTATATCACCAATTAACATATAATTACCCTAAACGATTTTTTTTAAATTTTTTTTAAAGCGTTATAGAACCCTGGTCCCATCAGCGATCCAGACATATTCTGAGGCGGTATCATCTGATCCGGGAGATAGTTGATCGCCGGGAGATCGAGGTCAGGAGAGTAGATACGAAGGAAAACACGGAGTATCCACTCACAAAGGCCCTCCCCTAGACACAGTTTGAGAGTTTTTTGGGATGTTGGGTATGCGATAGTAGTACAACTGGCCTTAGTGCATGTGGGAGATTGTTAGGAATATGTATGCCCTAGAGGCCATTATTGTATGATATAGTGGATGCTTAGACATATATATAGAGGACTTTCTTGCTCGACATGATAGTATGCTATCTGGTTGCTTTTTATCTTAAAATGTACACTTGTATTTTTATACTGTCTCTCTGATACATGTTGATAAAGCCCTTAGGATGTTGGCTTGACTACCAGGACTATGATGCAGATCTTACTAGTGGGGCATGTGTAGTTCGCAAGCACATCCTTTAACAGTTCCTAGTCGAAGGAATATCGAAACAGGGCATCGATATTCTAGAGTAGACTAGTGTGTACGTTTCTTGACCATGTATGGGGGCGATGGTTGATCCTACAACCATTGGTGTTTGACATCAAAGATTGTACACAGGTGCTCATTAGAGAATGGGTAAACCGAATAGGACTCGCCGAGAACTTCTAAATGGTACCATACCTATCATCAGATAGAAGTTCTCTGGTGACACTTGTACAGGTTAGTCTGTAGACCCGAGATCGTCATAGTGTCTTGTGTGGTTCCCACTGTGCTTTGATTTACTTCCTACCACGGCTCAAAGGAGTCTTGCAAACAGGTGGATTTTTGGTACAGTCCTGAGTCACATTGAGGCAGTGAGCGATAGGAGGGGTTTCGTCTCCCCCGGTATTGGGAGTTAATATTGCGCTATGCTCGATTGGCTATAACAGTATGTCCCTGGCCATGGCTGATGAGATTTACTTGTAAGTGTTATCAGTAGTTTCTCGAAAGGTTATAGGCCACACATCGGCATGACTTATCAAGTTACTGGGGTCTGACGATTCCACTCCCAGACTCGATATGCGACATATCAGACGAAGAGACCGGAATGTACATGAAGTTTTGTTTATAGGCTTTACAGGAGTTTGGACAAGGTTTCTTGTTGATCTTCTATTCGTTCAATACCTAGGTAGTCGTTACATCTAGCTAGTACCGCTAACGGCTTGTAGGTATCTGATATGATCATTACCTACTGCTGGCATATTGAAAAGTCTTTAGAGTCCCACATAATGGTTTCCTAGCTCAAGCGAAATGAAGTAGGGTACATATGGTGTTATGTGCGGGAGCTTGATTAAATACGAGTATGTGATACAGTATTCTAATCTCGCGATATTTGATATCGGTTAGGTTATATGTGATATAACCGGATTATTGAATCAAGTGTTGATTCAATGATATGATTAATGTATTTATATTTAATATTGGCCGGTTATATGTGATATGGCCGGATTATTGAATCAAGTATTGATTTAATATCGAATATCGAATATTAGTCGGTTATATGTGATATAACCGGGTAATTGAATCAAGTGTTGATTTGATATTTTGATATACATATATATGATATTAGTCGGTTATATATGATATAACCGGATTATTGAATCAAGTGTTGATTTAACAATATGATATATATTTATATATATATATATATATATTAACAATTATATATGCTCTCTTTAGATTTTCTTCTCTTTATATAATTATATATATATATATATTAACTATTATATATGCTCTCTTTAGATTTTCTTCTCTTTATATAATTATATATATATATATATATATATATATGATATATGTATTTATATATAATTGGATTTGTATCATGGTAGATGATACAAGAAACATAAATGTATGAGAATCACACAAGAGAGTTGGATAAATGAAATGATTTATATTTTGAGAAAAGAAAAGAAGTGGAGAATGAGTCATGGGTTTGGATTCTTGGAGAAGTATTGAGAAACCATGACTCATCTTTTATTCTTGTCATTTTCTTAGATATTTTGATCACTTCATATCTCATCTTATCTCTTGTGACATAGTTCACTCTCTCATTCACAACTCACACATCCAAGTTCATCTTCTTCCTCTTTTCCATCTTTAGGGTTTTTCTTGAGTTGGAAAAAGAAAAGAGAGTAATTTCTAGTGAGCAAATATCCTACTTCATCAACCTACACTAATCAACCCCATTAGTTTAGATTGTTTGCTTCACGAATACCTTGATAGTGAAGAGTGAGCTTGAGTTAGAAAGATTTCAAGGTGGATCATATTCGGCTTCGAAGACTTCAAGTAAGCTCGATCCTTTCTTCAAGTGGAGTCAAACAAAAGTTCTAGGGACTACTACTTAGAGCTTTAGAAATGAAGGACCGGTCTACAAAGATTGTAAACCTTCATCACATAATTTAGAACTTGTTTTCTTGCTACTAAAACCCTAATTCTCTAATTCGATTCTTGTATAGTATGCTTTAGACCTCTAGTTTTTTAAAATTGTATACTTGATGCCCTTTGAAACCTAGTAGAGGTGCTAAGACAAACTTTCATTCTGCCACCGAAGCACAATTGTCAAGGGCTCAACTTAACGAATGCGTCAAGCGATGCGTTTCTCTTATCGAGTCTGAGGAGCAAAAGTTAGTCCGGAAAAAATTAGAGAGTGAAGCGGCTTCCCAGGAACTCGGACGCTTAAGAATAGAGCGACAAACCACTGCTAATAAGGTGTACACGCTTTGCAGAGCACTTGCCCAGGCTATGGCCCGAGGACTAGCCTTGGATAACGAAGTTGCGACCATGAAAGCAGTGGTGCGGAACCATGTCACTGAGAAGCGTGATATTGACAACAAGCTCACCGAACGTTGTCGCCAAAAGGAGGAGACTGAAGTCCTGTTGGCCACTTTGGAGCAGAGAGAAAAGGAGCCTGAAAAGAGGAGAAGATATTTTGCTGACCTATTGAGTGCTCCACTGTTTACCGCCGAAAACAGAGACGGACTGGGATGGATGGTCTTTCCTGAATTTAGGGGAAGATACTATTTGGACATATCCATCCACCTCTCCGAAGATACCAAGTTGATTTATGGCACCGTATATCGGATGTTTGGATATATGCGACCGATATAGTAGGCTTCATCAGATTCCCCCTCATTTATGATGGGTTTTTGATTGTGGGGACACTCTTCCCAGCAGCCGCAAGCGCATGCAGTTAATTACATTATTATGTTGCGATAACCACTTTCTCCTTCTTCAGTAGTTCACTTAGCGTCGTGTGTTTATTTTATTCATTTTGATTGCCCGTGGATTGTATACAGAGACTATTTTATGTTGTCACCCGTAGGGTGTGGATTAGTCCAAATCCGTAAATTTTAGATTTGGGTTTGAACTTAGATTGTATGTTCCTTTAGTTCAAAGAATATTTTATTTTATTTAAGAACCGTTAATCTGTTTTTAGATTAAAATCAACTTAAATATATGAGCATTTGGGCTCAATTTATTTTAACTAAGGATTACTACACAATAAGGATATGCCCTTACGGATTTATATGTAGGAGCAAAGTACTGCCCCTACGGATATATTGTTAGGGGCTTAAAAATACCCCGTAGATGCAAAGACAGCAGGTGCAAGTCTTTGCCCTGAACATGCCCCTACGGAGTAATAATTGCCTCTACGTCTTTATCCGTAGGGCCTGATAAATATTTTAATTTATTGGTTTATAAAATAAAATAATTGCCCCTACGGATGTATTCATAGAGCCTGATTGGTGCCCCTATGAATACATCCGTAGGTCCAGATAAATGCCCCTACGGATAAATTTGTAGGGGCAAGTTTTGCTGAGTCCATAGGGACAAAATATCAGTTATCCTGATATTTTGTCCCTACGGCTAACTGTGTAGGGGCAAACATTGGACCTACAGATTAATCTGTAGGTGCAACAGATGGCCCTATGGATTAATCCGTAGGGACAAAATATCAGGGTTTTTTTTATAAAAAAAAGGGCTTCATGATTTTTTCCCGCCCTGTGCACAATAATATATACATCATATAACCAAATACAGAAATATTCAAAATCAACATCTCACGCTTAATATATAAAAGAAATAAACAAACAGAATACGATATCAAACTAAATCATTGTGAACAAGCAAACAACCACCAATATCGTCCAAAATTTATACAATATATATCAGATAAGTACATATATCCTCAAAAATATAAATAAAGCTACCCTAGCTCGGTCCAGCTGCTCCACCTCTGATAATCGCCGTAATCTGGCGCATCTGCTCCTCGGTGCAGCCCTGAGTCGTTAAAAACTCGACTAATGAAGAAGCAGACTGTGCGGGAGTCTGAGTGGGCTGCGGAGCCGCAGGAGTGGTCTGCGTAACCGCAGCCGAGGTAGTAGCTTGCGGAGCCACAACCGAAAGAGATGCATGTGGAGCCGCAGCCGAAGTAACCTGCCGCACCTGTTAAATTTTGTGTGCAATAAACGAGTAAGAACAGTGTATTAGATTTTAGCCGAGTTCGTATCATTATCAGGTTATTGCGAAACCCCAATCTAAGAATACTTAGGGACTTATGCCTCATTTGGGTATCTAGTTTGGAAAGCCGTAGTTTATTTTAATTAGATAGTTTTATGTAAGTATGATTAATCAAAGCCAAGTTTACAACCAAATAAGTTCAGGCTACTAATATTGCATATGTTACTATCTATAATGTGATATAATATTTTACTATTAAGTAGTATACGTACCATCTCCTTCAACTCCTCGACGGTGGTCTTCAAGGCGGCAATATCATGCTCCAGACGTCGCTCACGAGGGGTAGGGGAAGTAACCGCCGAAGTGGAGTCCAACCTCATATGGGCTTTGCTGGGACCCAGTCCCCGGCCTCTCTCCCAACCTTCATGATGCCCTCCGTGTGCAACGTCTAGGACTATGGTCAACAGCATCAGATCGGTTTGTCCAGTAAAATCGATCCCTGATTCCTCTGCCTGCTCCACCACCCGCTCAGACACCCACATTAACCATTAAAATATAAGTATATCATTTAAATTTGAACTTTTCAAAACAAAAATTTCAAACTTGTTGGAATAAATATTAACACTTACGCAATACACCTGGGTAGCGGTGTCGGGGAATCGAAACTCGTCCGTAGCGGGATCTGTCAAGATGCCGTGGACGGAAAGATACGCGGTCTGTACGCTCGCTGTACCACCCTGCGCCAGGGTCTGAGCTCTCTGCAATTCGCAAAAAATTTACATATATTATAAAATAACTCTTAATATTACATTATATCAAAATAGATTTATTGTAATTTATCGATTGTAGGGTGTTTTTCGTCACCCCATTGAGAGGAAAACGCGTGTGCTTGTCAGGCGCATTACAGATTCCTCCTGCCTAGGGTAGGCCGGGATTTAATGATTGTGGGGATCCGAACCTCCGGCTGCCGTGGACTAAGCTGTCGTTAATTACCCCTCGCCTTTGGAGCGAGGGAACCTCCGATTGACGGGTTAAACTGGTCATGCGAACTCAATGTGTAGTGTACGTGTGTTTTGTTTTGGAGGGGGCTTGGATATATCGGGAGACATGCGGAGTTTTTACGGGGACAGTGTTGTAGAGTGTGTGTGTGTGTGTATACATATATATGAAAAAGGGGGAAAGCGCCCAAAGGACGTGTGGGACCAGCGCCTCACGTGCCTAGTACGCGAGCACTGGGCGCCTAAGCGCTGTGCGCTTAGGCCATAGCGCACCACGTGTCCGACACGTGGGTGCTGGGAGCTTGAGCGCTAGGCGCTCGAGCGCTAGCGCACCACGTGCCCGGCACATGGGCGCTGGGCACTTGAGCGCAAGGCGCTCGAGCGCTAGCGCACCACGTGCCCGGCAAGTGGGCGCTGGGCGCTTGAGCGCTGTGCGCTTAGGAGCTAGCGCACCACGTGTCCGACACGTAGGTGCCGGGCGCTTGAGCACTCGGCACTCGAGCGCTAGCGCACCACGTGTCCGGCACGTGGGTGCTGGGCGCTTGAGCGCAAGGCGCTCGAGCGCTAGCGACCACGTGCCCGGCATGTGGGCGCTGGGCGCTTGGGGCGCTAGACGCTCAGGCGTTTGGGCGCCGACTAGGATAAGGGGATTTTAGCCCCAGAAATAGGATTTAAAATCCCAAAAGAGGATTTAGAGTGGAGTTAAACTCCTAAGATGTTTTGGAGTTGACGAAAGGGGTTCTTCTTTGGAACCCTGGGTCTTCCCAAAGATGGGGTTTTCGGAGATGGGCCTCCTTCTTCCTTCTCTGTTGGCAGGATCTTGAAGATCAAGAGATGTGAGATTTTAAAAATCTCTCCTTTCTGAGATCTGATGGCAGATCTGAGTTCCCCTTTGTGGGTTTTGTGGTGAAAAACTATTTAGTTTTATAAAAGGAAGAGTAAAACTCTTGATTTAATTCAAAAGAAAGAAGGTTTTAGAACCTTGAGGAAGGAGAAAGATCTCAGATCTGGATTCTTTTTGGAGAGAGAAAAAGTAGTTGAGATATTTTTGTTATCTTTGCCTTTATAGGCTATACACTTTACATATAGCCCCTTGGGCTTCACAAAATGGCATTTTGCCCATCCCATGGCTCATGTGCTATTTCTTTTTGCACATAAGCCATGGGCTTTACAAAAATTTGGCTTTATGCCCATTTTCTTACATTTATTCATAAAATAAAATAAAAGAAATACAACAAAATTATTTATTACAAAATTTTTATCTTGGCATGGGGGGGAGGCCGGCCTCTTCATGTTCGGGCTCGACCTGGGCATGGGCCCACTTGATAAGGGCTTGAGCCCACTTGGCTTGGGGTTGACTTTGATTTTGACTTGGTCAACCGGGGTGTAAATTTTTACCCCAACAAATTGCCCCCCATCAATAAATGCACACCACACATGTGGGTCGTGTGCATGAAATTGATGGATCTTCTTTCACGTGGAGCCGACTTGATTTGGTTCCCGCTTTTAGGAAGTTGGCATTACCCTTTTTATGACATGGATGGTCGATTCTGCCCTTTTTGCGACTTGGACGGTCGATACTGCCCTTTTAGCGACTTGGACGGTCGATGCTGCCCTTTTTGCGACATGGACAGTCGGTTCTGCCCTTTTAGCGACGTGGACGGTCGGTTCTGCCCTTTTAGCGACTTGGAGGGTCGATTCTGCCTTTTTTGCGACTTGGACGGTCCGTGCTGCCCTTTTAGCGACTTGGACGGTCGATTCTGCCCTTTTTGCGACTTGGACGGTCGGTTCTGCCCTTTTAGCAACTTGGACGGTCGATTTAGCCCTTTTTGCGACTTAGACGGTCGATGCTGCCCTTTTACCGACATGGACAGTCGATGTTGCCCTTTTTGCGACGTGGACGGTCGGTGCCGCCCTTTTAGCGACTTGGACGATCGATTCTGCCCTTTTTGCGACTTGGACGGTCAGTTCTGCCCTTTTAGCGACTTGGACGGTCGGTTCTGCCCTTTTAGCGACTTGGACGGTCGATGCTGCCCTTTTTGCAACGTGGATGGTTGGTTCTGCCCTTTTAACGACTGGAACGGTCGGTTCTGCCCTTTTTGCGACTTGGACGGTCGGTGCTTGATTTGACTTGCTCCGCTTCTTGTGGTGTCAGGGTTGAAGTTGACTTGCTGATTCGTTGTGATTTGGGTTGACATCAGCACCGCTGCACTGGAATATGGTACCAGGAGAGAATCATCATTTGTCATGAGGCAATTTCCCTCATTCCCAGTTTAACGACTTAGGGGTCATCTGTTCCCAGTTTAACGATTTAGAGGTCCTCTGTTCCCAGTTTAAAGACTTAGGGGTCTATTGGATTGGAGTTTTGGGATTTTGGGGTTAGGGTAGGCATCAACGTTGTTAACACTGAAGCACACGTGCCAGGAGCAATTCTTCATTTGCCTTTTCCTGTTGGGGAGCGATGGCTCAGGAGACAGGTTTAGATCCCTATCACCTAAGGCTTTTCAATTTTATCAGTCGTGAGGGTCCCATAAAAGCATTTTGTCCCTACGAGTCGTAAGGATCCCGCAGGTGTATTTTCTCCTTAGGAGTCATGGAGACTCCCAAGTGTGTTTTTCCTTTGTGAGTCGTAAGGATCCCACGAAGGTTTGTTCTCCTCATATATCGTGAGGACACATGAGTGGGTCTTTCCTAATGGGGCATAATTCCAAGGGCGGAGACCGGCCGCTGGACTGGTGATTGCGGTGGGGCATGGGTATGCTGAGAATTATTTGAGCCCATGGATTGTATACGGTAGTCAAGTTGGGGACTAACCGTAGGGCTGGGAGAATTTTGAGAAATTGGATTTTAGTTGGCGTCTGCATCGCTGCACTGGAATATGATATCAGGAGCGACTCATCATTCGCCATTTGGGGACTTAGAATTTGGATCTTGTTTGGCATCAGCATTGCTGCACTGGAATAATGCCAGGAGCAACTCATCATTTGCCCCGGGAGGACTTGGGATTTGTTTTTTTGGGTCGGCATCAGCACCGCTAACACTGAAGCGTAACGTCAGGAGCGACTCATCATTTGCCATTTCCCGTTGGGGAGCGGTGGCTTAGGAGACAGGTTTAGCTCTCAGTCATCCAAGACTTTCCAATTTTATGAGTCGTAAGGGTCTCATAAAAGCATTTTCTCCCTACGAGTCGAGAGGATCTCGCAGGTGTATGTTCTCCTTAGGAATCGTGAGGATTCCTAAGTGTGTTGCTCCTTTGTAAGTCGTAAGAATCTCACGCAGGGATTTTCTCCTCACAAGATTGAGAGGACTTTGCGAGTGTATTTCATCTCTTTTCACGAGTTTGCACCCTTTCGGGTTTTCAAAAACTCGCCGGTAGTCCTTCTGTTTTTACTCACGGAGCCCTTTCGGGTTTTCATCCGTGCCCATTTTGCTTGTGGACATAACCTTTTTTTGGCCGTTGGTGGGACTTTAAAAGTAGTCTCACCGGCAGGATTTGGGAGAAATAGGGGTCGTTTACGCCCGTGGATTGTGTACGGTTTTGCAGGATGTATTATCCAGACCGTAGGGGTGGTGTGCTCAATTCGCCTGCGACTTGGAGCATTCACACGTAGTATTTCTTGAGATATCGGCCATTGATGGGTGGCATGGGCCTTTCTCCCTCGGTACTTATTAGTTGGTAGGATCCTCCGTCGAACACTTTCTCGATGACGTATGGTCCTTTCCAGTTTGGCTCGAATTTTCTCTTGGCATGTCGATTGGGGATGATCGGTCTTTTGAGGACCAACACCAATTCACCTTTCTTGAAAGAGCGGAGACGGGTTATCTTTTCATAGGCCCGTGACATTTGGGATCGGTATAGCTCCAAATTTTGCTGCACAGCGAGCCACTTTTCTTCGAGGGCGTCGAGCTCTTCAAGCCGAAGGAGCACATTATCCTCCTCCGTCAACTCGTGCTAAACGGCCATTCTTAAGTTTGGAACTTCGACTTCGAGGGGGAGGACCGCCTCCACTCCGAAGAGCAATCAGTATGGAGTGGACTGAGTTGGAGTACGGTGCGTGGTACGATATGCCCACAACGCCTCGTGAAGTTTGAGATTCCAGTCTCTCTTGTTGGCTGAAGCATTTTTCCTCAGGAGCTTTCATATAGTTTTATTGAAGGCTTCGGCTAGCCCATTGGCTCTTGGATTATAGATGGAGGAATATCTCCAGTTTATCTTGTGCTGAGTAGTGAACCTTGATACTTTGAAGCTCTTGAAAGAAGGCCCGTTGTCATAAATGATTCTTCTTGGTGTACCGAAGCGGTATAGAATATTATGCTGGAAGAATATCAGAATATCTTTTGTCTTGACTTCTTTTAGCGGAACAGCTTCAGCCCATCCGGAGAAATAGTCTGTTGCGGCCAGTATGAACCGGTGGCCTCTAGATGACGGAGGATCAATTGGGCCAACTATATCGGTTCCCCAGACTTCGAAGGGCCACGACGCCACCGTATGATGCAACGGATTGGGGTGCTTGTGAATGAAATCACAGTGAATTTGGCAGATATAACATTTCTTTGCATGCTCTCCACAATCCCGTATCATGGTGGGCCAATAATACCCAAGCCGTTTAATTTGAAGTCGCATCTTGGGGCCAGATTGGTGAGCACCGCAAACGCCCGAGTGAACTTCTTTCATGACCTTTTGGGCTTCAGCCAATGACAGACACCTAAGCCAGAGTTGGTCATATGACCTGCGGTATAGCGTGTCATTTACAAACACATATCGGAGAGCTCTCTTCTTCAGCTGAATCCTTGCAGATTTTCCTACGGGCAGCTTGTGGTATCGGAGGTACTCTATGCAGGGTTCTCTCCAATCGGGCTCGTCTTGGATGATCGAAGCTTCTTCGGCAGGACTGCTCTTCTGTTCCACGCTTTCCTCTTCTCGTAGAGAGATTGGGGGTAGAATTTGTCGGCTCTTGACTGTGATCAGAATTCCATCCATGTCAGGATGAGCCAGCTCCTTGGCTAAGCGAGCGAGTACGTCAGCCTTTCCATTCGACGCTCTAGGGACTCTCATTAGTTCAATGTGAGTGAACTGTTTCATGAGTTCTACCACTCGGCTTCTGTACCGAGCTAACTCGGATTTGTATATCTTATAGTCGCCGCTTACTTGGTTGACGACCAGCTGGGAATCACCGTAGACTCGTAGCCGGAGGATTTCCATTTCTATGGCGAGCTCCAAACCAGCTATCAGAGCTTCATACTTGGCCTCATTGTTTGTGCGAGGCTCGGTGAGAGCAAAAGAACGTCGTAGGGTTCCCATTGATGGCGTGATGAACACCAACCCTATCCCTGCTTTTATCTCCGGGACGCTTGATTTACTGGAGGTCCTTATTGATGAGGCTCCATCGAAGTAGAGCTCCCACCATGGCTCATCTTCCTCGAGGTGCAGCGCTTGTTCATCAGGTAGCTCGCAATTAAGCGGTGACCCCTCTGATACGGGATGAGCAACGAGGAAGTCCGCGAGAGCTTGCCCTTTTACTGCTTTCTGAGGAGTATAAACTATGTCAAACTCAAGTAGCATGACAGCCCATCTCGACATTCTACCGGCTAGGCTTGCTTTGGTCATTAAGTGTTTGAGCGGGTCGACCCTAGAGATCAGCATAACCCGATGAGTGAGCAAATTGTGCCTCAGCTTCTTCACAGCGAACATCAAAGCCAGGCATTGCTTTTCGATCGGGGAATAGTTGTGTTCCGCCCAAACTAGAGTTCGACTGAGGTAGTAGAGGGCATTTTCTTTTCCCTCCTCGTTGTTCTGGGCAAGGAGCGCACCGAGTGACTCATCTAGCGCGGCAGTGTAGAGAATTAGCGGTTTATTTGGAATGGGAGTGGCCAGCACTGGAGGGCGAAACAAGTACTGTTTAATGCTTTCGAACGCTTCCTGACATTCGGCATCCCAGACAAAAGGAGCTCATTTCTTCATGAGCTTTGAGAAGGGCCTACATCTCCCCGATAAATTTGAGATAAACCTTCGTATATAAGCAAGCTTTCCTCAAAAAGATCTCAGCTGCTTCAGATCCTTCGGAGGGGGCATTTCCATGATGGCCTTTATCTTTGATGGATCAACTTTGTTCCCTCCATGTCGGACTATGAAGCCCAGGAATTTTTCCGATGAAACGCCAAAGGCGCACTTCAGAGGATTCATTTTCAGATCGTACTCCCTCAGTCTGGTGAGAACGGTCCTTCGATCTTGGATGTGATCGGCCTTGGATTTAGTCTTGACTACCAGATCATCAACATAGTATTCGACGACTTTATGAATTAGGTCATCAAAGATATTGGTCATCGCCCTCTGGTATGTAGCACCTGCGTTCTTCAGTTCGAACGGCATCACTTTGTAGCAGTATATTCCGATCGGTGTTCGAAATGCCGTGTGTTTCTCATCCTCAGGCGACATCTTGATCTGATTATATCCAGACGAGCCATCCATAAAGGTGAACAGCTCGTAATTTGAGGTGTCATCGACCATCATTTCCATGACCGGTAGCGGAAAGTCGTCTTTAGGACATGCCTTGTTGAGGTCCCTGAAATCGACACAAACTCGAATCTGCCCATTTTTCTTCTTCACTGGGACTATGCATGCGATCCAGTCCTCATATTTCTCTTCCCTGATGAAGCCGGCATCGATGAGCTTCTTGGTTTCCTCAATGACCTTTTCTTCTAGTTCCCTTCTCATTCTTCGAGGAGCTTGTTTGACTGGCTTAGCATCCGGAGATATAGCCAGTTTATGCACGACCGCATCAGGGGAAAGTCCAGGAATTTCTTTATATGTCCACGCGAAGCAATCGATGAACTCGTGCAGCAGGGCGATTATCTGCGCTTTCATCTTCTCTGATAAGAGTGAACTGATATAGGTCGGCCTAGGATTATCGGGCGTTCCTAAGTCAATCTCGTCTAGTTCGTCGAAGGTTGCTTGTCCGCCATCTTCGAGCTCCTGAGGAGCTTCTTCTGGCTCGGCTATCTCGTCATCATCATTTGATCTTTCGCTGGCTTCACCAACATGGATCATGTAGCACGCTTTGGAATCAGGTAGAATGAAACCTATGCCCCGTCTATCTGGAATTCGTCCATCGATGAGTGCTCGGATCTCGGGCGGATGCCATAGCCCTTCATAAAACTTTGCTTCGGACTCCGTTTGATATAACCGGCATCCGCACTTTTTGAAATATTCTCTCATCTCGGGCGCATAGTATCTGGGATTGAGGACGGCCCTTATGCCTCTCACATAGGGAAGGCATGCGACAGACAAATCGTCCGGGTGCACGACAGGATTCGACCCGTAGAACAGGATGCCCTTCTGTCCACTTTTCCTTCCGGGAACATAGAAAGTTTTCAGCTGGTCCACGGTAGAGACTGACAATGCATCGAGCTCTTTGCACATCTGCTCCGGCACCCTTTTAACAGCTAGGGACCCTTCTGCAATTTCGATGGTCTCTTGTAGTTTCACTTGCTGCATGGGGGTCCAATCTGCACAGCTGTTGCACGGCAGGTCCTCTTCCTCTGACTCTTCAGTGTCACTGCTAAGATGAGGGCGGACTTTGGTGCTAGATGGGTTTTCAGTATCGGATTCTTCCGTATCGCTACCGAAATGAGGGCGAGTTTTATGAAAGGACGGACTTCCAGCGTCGGACTCATCAGTGTCGCTACCGAAACGCGAGCGCACTTGGGCATTTTTGCTCTTGAAAGAGACAGTCGGCTCAGATTTACTTTTGAGTCTTGGGGCCGCACTATCCCCAGTCAGTTGTGGCTTAGCATTTGTTAGTGATATGTATGCCCTAGAGGCCATTATTGTACATGCGATGTATATTGTAGTGGATGCTTGGACATATATATGGTGGACTTTCTTGCTCGACATGATAGTATGCTATCTGGTTGCTCTTTATCTTAACATGTACTCTGATATTCTTTATGTTACATGTTGATAAAGCGCTTAGGATAAGTACTTGACTACCAGGACTATGATGGAGATCATACTAGTGGGGACAGTGTAGTCGCTATGTACATCCTTCAAATGTTCCTAGTCGTAGGTGTATCGAGACAGGGCATCGATATACCAGAGTAGACTAGCGTATGCTTCTTGACCCATGTAGATGGGCGATGGATGATCCTATATCCATTGATGTTTGACATCAGAGATAGTATACGGGTGCTCAGTGGAGACTGGGTACACTAGACCGACTCGCCGAGAACTCCCAGATGGTATTATACCACACGTCATATGGCAGTTCTCTGGTGATACTGGTACAGGTTAGTCTGTAGACCCGAGGTCGTCATAGAGTCTTGTGTGATTCCCACTGTGCTTTGATTTCCATCATACCACATCCAAGAGGGCATGCAAAATGGTGGCTTTTTGGTACAGTCCCGAATCACATGAAGGAAATGAGCGATAGGAGGGGTTTCATCTCTCCCGGTATTGGGAGTTGATGTTGCACTGTGTTCGATTGGTTATAACTGGAAATCCCTGACCATGGTTGATGAGATTTACTGGTAAGTGTTATCAGTAGTTTCTCGAACTGTTATGGACCTCATATCGACATGACTTATCGGTTACTGGGGTCTGACGTTTACCACCCCTAGACTGGATATGCGACATATCAGGCGAAGAGACCGGACTGTACGGGAGTGCTACTGATTGGATTCGCAGGAGAATGTACAGGCTTGCTTGTTGATCTTCTGATTTCTCAATACCTGGGTGGCTGTTACGTTTAGCTGACCGCTTGCAGCTTGTGGGTGTTTGGTATGATCACACCTACTACCGGCGTATTGACGATTCTTTAGAGTCCTGCACAGAGGTTTCCTGGCTCAGGCAAAACGGAGTAGGAGCACATATGTGATGTGTGCGGGACCGAGAATAATACAATATGAGATACCGTATTCTATTCTCGCGATATATGATATCGGCCGGGTATATGGGATATAGCCGGGTCATCGGATCAAGTGTTGATTCGAGGAATTGGTACATGTTATATTAGTCGGTTATATGCAATATAGCCGGATTGTCGGATCAAGTGTTGATTTGATAATTTAATGTATAATTATATATGTGATATATTACATTACGTTAACTAATATAAGCTCGCTTTATTGATTCATTTTCTCACCGGATAATACATTGATATATATACGATATATGTTAATTGTATTATTTTATTTTGTTGCAAAATATATTATATATGTGATATATAATATTGTAACAAGTTATGATTACAAATACAACATGATTTGTGGAGATTAAACATGTTAGGGTTTGATTTGGGTTAGTTTTTCTTGTAGGTTCTAGAAGTTTTATTTTGTTTCAGACTTAGATATTTTGGCTTGATATTTTTGAGCAGATATTTTTTTAACCCAGCCCAAACCCTTTACCCTAGTTAATTCTCTATAAGGGTTAAGCCTTCATTCTTAACCCATGGTTGATTTATAACCATCACAATTAATTCATTATTCATCACAAATAGATTTCTTCTTCTTCTTCCTCCTTGAAAAAGCTTTCTAGCTTTTTGACTTATGATGATTTAAAGTGAGAAAATGAAAACAAAAGAGAGCAAAATTCCTACTTCATATTCCTCATCTATTCTAGCCACTTAGATTAGGGTGTTCACTTCACTAATACTTGATTAGAGAAGTAAAAGCTTGATCTTGAGATTCTTCAAGGTAGATCATCTTCGAAAAGGAAGACTTCAAGCAAGAATGGATCATTCGACTTGTGGAGCCTCACTTGAGTCTGGGAGATCATGGATCACGGTAAAGGGACCACTACTCGGAGCTTATGAAGCGAAGGAACAACTACAAAGGTTGTAATCCCTCTCTCTTAGATGTAAAGTTGTTTACATGAATGTTAAACCTAATTCTCTAGTTAAGATCTTGGTTAGGGTTTGTTTAGCACCCCAAAAATTTCAATATGGCATGTGTGATGCCTTTCTAAACCTTTCTAAGGTTCTATAAAACCCTACAGTGGTATCAGAGCCAAGCTAGAGCATTAAGTGACGTGTATACGAAATTAAAAATCCGATCGAACCCCGAAATATTATTTTGGACCTCCTCTCTAGAAATTTTTTAAAAATTTGATTTTTTCCTTATTAAAAATACTCAGAAAATTAAGAAGGTGATTCTATGGATACCTGTGAAAGAAGAACCCCTAATTCCTTAAAGTCGCCGCGGAACCGCGGCCATACCAGGCTTTTCGCGGCGGTTCCGCGGCCGTACTTGGGTATCAGGGATAGATGTTTCTGGGTAACATCCGTAGGTATTACATTATGCTTCTAGGAATTTTTAATATTTCTCAAGTGTTGAGTTTTCTGGAGATCTTAAGTTTTCTGGAGATCTTAAGAATTCGTTGATTCCCTGATACCCAAATAATATACCATTGTATATTATTTACTTTTACGCATTCGGATAGACCCGAGGAGGGGAGCACACGTAACCGGGTTCTAGGGTCTAGTGGGAGGCCATCTCGAAGAGTCGAGACCGGGTCTCCTAACCCTAAAATTGGCACTGTTGCTTGCCGCTCTCGTAGAGGTCTAGAGATGTGGGTTTGGCTATTCATCGCGATCGTGGAATCCGTGTTTTATACAGGCTCGAAATAAAACACGGACGTCCTAGTATATCCAATATTTCATATGTTATCTTCTGCTGCAATGTTCTGTGATGAGATCATATTACTGCCTGAGACAAATGTTTATATTATATATATGAGATATATGTTATATTGCTGTTTTCATTTCAAATGTGATGCTTGTAAAGCATAATAAAATGGGACATCATTGATGAGATTAATGAAATAAAAGAAACCTAAAGATGTTGTAGAAACTTGTTTAAAAACTGGTAGCTCTAGTTCTTGCTTTGCATAGCGGTATTCCTTGTAGAATATCCAGCACCTTATTCGATAAGGAATGAGCCGAGATCCTTTCACCGGGAGTGGCCTCTTTAGCGAAACTAGCAGATGCTACAAACTCGGTTTGTCTTTTGATTGTTTTTTATAGTTTTTACTTTGCATAGTGATATTTGTGAAATATCCTGCACCTTATTCGATAAGGAAAGAGCCGACGATCCCTTCACCGGGAGTGACCTCTTTAGCAAAACTAGAAAAGGGCCTAAAAAACATTCCATTTAAAATCACTCGATTCTACAACGATATCAAGTTCATTACGCAAAGGGTTTTCTTAAAAACCTGTCGTAGCCCTCCGTCATTTCAGATAAGTACTTCATAGTATTCGTGCCGCGTTTGTTGACCTTAGTCAAGGAGTAGTGTGCGGTAGCTATTTATGCTTATCTGCAAAAGCATATGATGTGATTGAGTTAGGGTAGTCGTGCGGCTTTGTTGACCTTAGATAAGGGTCGTGCGGGTGTGTTTAATTCAATCGGGAAATGACGGGTTGAACTTGGCTAGCACTTATGATTTGTTGACCTTAGCCAAGGTCATAAGTTGCTAGGTGAAAAATATTATTGGGAATTTCAAGTGTTGAAATTTGCAATGAGATTGCATACCTTCTATGAGATAGTTGGATCCCGATACCCACTGCAAGTATGAGTTACTCCTGGGAGAGTTTTACACATTACAATTAGCCGATCAAGTAGGTGTCTAGAATGGTGTCAACAGGGTTACGCCCATGGAAAAACGGGGTTTATTTTAATTAGGTCCGTGCGAAAGCACGGGGAACCTCCTTCAAAATACCGGCACTAGCCTGGCTGAAAAATTGGCGAACTTGTAGCGTGTAATTAATCCCGGCTAGTCTTTCCTTTTAGGGTTTGAAGGAAAATTTGACTACAACAGTGGGAGCCATCCTGATTAGATAAAATAATAACCAAATCTAATCTTGCAAAAGCGCACGCAGAGTGTTTTCTTCTCTCTCTCTCCTGGTTGCGACTATGTCACGCCTTAATCAAGATAAAAATACGGATGTATTGACCGAACCCACTTGTTATACTGCGCTAGGGAACGTTGGTCCCACTCCAACTTATAAATGTTATAAGACCGAGCAAGAAATAGGGGATTACCATAATTCACGTGCCTCCCAAACGAAGAAAGTGTATGCTGATGCATCTTCTTCGGGTGTGTTCATTACCGAGAACTGTTTCTCAGCATCCTTTACGTCCTGGGTATAAGATACCGGATCAGGATCCCGCAAATGTAATCTCTTACATGGGCTATAGATAGATAGAGAACTGAGAACGGGTGATAAGTTTCAAGAGTTGGAAACGATGCAATTGTTGCAAGCCAAGTCTGTTGGCAGTTATCATCCTGTATTAACAAATACATTGATTCTGAACGAATGTTATGAGATACCGAACCTGATATACAACATCATATCAGTATCTTTATTTAATAAAGAAGGATATAATTTTGTATTGTTGGATAATGTTTTCAACATTTCTTATATCAAGAGTTGATCAGTTCAGGCATGTTATCTAAAAGCATAGACGTTCTAAATCAAACCACAGTTCTTAATGTACAAAACAAACACAAGAGGAAGAGTTCAGAAATGAACGAATCCTTCTTGAGGTTTTGTAGACTAGGTCATATCAATTTGACCCGACTAGCTAAGTTACATTTAGATGCATATTTAAATTAGTTTGAATTTACATCTTGTGAAACTTGTCAGTCATGTCACAAAGATAAAATGACCATAGCTCTGTTTATTGGAAACAGAAAAAGAGTTAGTGAACCCTTGGGATTGATACATGATGATGTATGAGGTCCCCTGTCTACACATTCCAGGACTGGTTCTTTGTACTTCAGAAGTAGAGAACCGAAACGGGTATAAGTATTATGTCCTTTGATGTGATCAAGGAGGAGAATACTTGAGCACGGAATTCCTGGACTATTCTAAAGGAGAATGAGATTCTCTCTCAGCATTACTCCTCCGTATACACCACAGTACGTTGGTATATCGGGGCAGAGCAATCGCACCATATGTGATAAGCTGTGCTCTATGATGAGTACTACTGAGTTACCTATTTCCTTTTGGGGGTTATGCACTTGAGAAGCTGCATACCTATTGAATAGGGTTCCAACCAAATCAGGTACCTACCACTCCATATGTGATATGGTATGGAAAGAGCCCATCTCTTAAGGATATTAAGATTTGGGGTTGTCCATAGCAAAATCCGGACAAATTCGAGGTAAGGTCAGTTCTGTGGAAGTTTGTTGGATATCCCAAGCATTCGCAAGGGAATATCTTCTACCAAACTGGGGAGCAAAAGGTGTTTTGTTTCTCAGCATGCCACCTTTTGGAAAGGAATTTCTTGTGAAGAAATTAGTGGTCATGAGGTAGAACTGGAAAAAGTTCTAGCTATACAAACTGCAGCTGATGATTTAGTAAACCCGAAGGATTCAATAGTTTCTAAGGAACCTCAGCCTCTCGGCCGATCTAGTAGGGTTCCTCATCCACCTGAGAGATACTTCGGTTTCTCTATGACAGTGGGAGCGAGGATTGCATCATAAGATGTTGACCCAACTTGTTTCGAGTAGGCCATCAAGAGTGGGAACTCTGTAAGAATGGCTGGATGCTTAGTGATCTGAGATGGAATACATATACACCAACAAAGTATGGACTTTGGTTGCTTTATCTGAAGGGTTAAATCCCCATCAGGAGCAAGTAAATCTTGAGAAGATTACTTGGTGTACATCGAAAAGTTGAGACTTTCAAAGCTATGCTTAAGTCCATCCAGACCCTACTTCCCACTGCTACATACCATGACTACTACGATATCTGGCGGTTGGGTGTCATGACTGCTTTTCTAAATGATGATTTGGAAGAGAGCGTCTATAAGTACACAGCCAGAGGGCTTCGTAGACAGTAGGAGCAGCGGAAACGTGTTCAAGATATTTTATGTGATAAATCAGGCATCGCGGAGTTGGAACGTCTGTTTTGATGTAGTAGTCAAAGAGTTTGACTTCATCAAAATGGTAGATGAACCAATTATATACAAAAAGGTACTGGGAGTATGGTGGTGATCCTCGTATAGTACGTGGATGACATACTCTTGATAGGGAAGGAGTTTCCTATGCTACGTTCGATCAATCTCCTCTTATCACAAAGATTCTCCATATCGGATCAAGGTGATACCTCCTAAATCCTGGGTTATGGATCTATGAGATAGATCTGATTGGATATTAGGATTCTCACTAGTTGTAGTGAGATGGTATCAATCGATCCTGGGGAGAATCACTGGAAAGGATCCAGGGGGATAAGGACGACTGAATGTCAATCGCAGGCATTGTCTTTACCCTCAGTGGAGGGATGGTATGTTGGAAGAGTTCCAAGCTAGATACCGTGACTTACTAGACGATTAAAGGCAAGATACATCATTACCAAGGATACTACCAAAGAGGCAGTCTGGATATATTTTAGTTCCTGAGATGAACTTCGTTCCTGCCATTGTATGATAATGGAGTTGTGGCTTATGCCTAGGAACCCCCGTCCCATCTGAGATCCAGACATATTCTTAGGCAGTATCACCTGATCATGGAGATGTTGATCTCCAGGGAGATCGAGGTTAGGAGAGAAGACACAGAGGACAACAGCACGGATCCACTCACAAAGGCCTATTTCCCAGTAGAGACTTTTATGGGATAGTTGAGTATGAGATACTTCAACCACAGCTGATTGTTGGGTATGAGATACTACAACAGATGACCCTAGTGCAAGTGGGAGATTGTTAGTGATATGTATGCCCTAGAGGCCATTACTGTACATGTGATGTATATTGTATTGGATGCTTGGACATATATATAGAGGACTTTCTTGCTCGACATGATAGTATGCTATCTGGTTGCTCTTTATCTTAACATGTACTCTGATAGTCTCTATGTTACATGTTGATAAAGCCCTTAGGATAAGTACTTGACTACCAGGACTATGATTCAGATCATACTAGTGGGGATAGTGTAGTCGCTAAGTACATCCTTCAAATGTTCCTAGTCGCAGGTGTATCGAGACAGGGCATCGATATACCAGAGTAAACTAGCGTATGCTTCTTGACCCATGTAGATGGATGATGGATGATCCCATATCCATTGATGTTTGACATCAGAGATAGTATACGGGTGCTCAGTGGAGACTGGGTACACTGGACGGACTTGCCGAGAACTCCCAGATGGTATTATACCTCACGTCAGATGGTAGTTCTCTTGTGACACTGGTACAGGTTAGTCTGTAGACCCGAGATTGTCATGTAGTCTTGTGTGATTCCCACTGTGCTTTGATTTCCATCATACCACGTCCAAGAGGGCATGCAAAACGGTGGCTTTTTGGTACAGTCCTGAATCACATGAAGGCAATGAGCGATAGGAGGGGTTTCGTCTCTCCCGGTATTGGGAGTTGATGTTGCGCTGTGTTCGATTGGCTATAATTGGAAATCCCTGGCCAGGGTTGCTGAGATTTACTGGTAAGTGTTATCAGTAATTTCTCGAACTTTTATGGACCTCATATCGACACGACTTATCGTTTACTGGGGTCTGACGTTTACCACCCTTAGACT
The DNA here is from genome assembly GCA_030015575.1 of Agapanthus africanus. Classification (NCBI taxonomy): domain Eukaryota; kingdom Viridiplantae; phylum Streptophyta; class Magnoliopsida; order Asparagales; family Amaryllidaceae; genus Agapanthus; species Agapanthus africanus. The sequence continues at coordinate 204,252,000 of CM057341.1, read as the reverse complement.
GGATATGCGACATATCAAGCGAAGAGACCGAACTGTACGGGAGTGTTACTGATTGGATTCGCAGGAGAATGTACAGGCTTGCTTGTTGATCTTCTGATTGCTCAATACCTGGGTGGCTGTTACGTTTAGCTGACCGCTTGCAGCTTATGGGAGTTTGATATGATCATCACCTACTGCCGGCGTATTGACGATTCTTTAGAGTCCTACACAGAGGTTTCCGGGCTCAGGCAAAACGGAGTAGGAGCACATATGTGATGTGTGCAGGACCGAGAATAATACGATATGAGATACCGTATTATATTCTCGCGATATATGATATCGGCCGGGTATATGGGATATAGCCGGGTCATCGGATCAAGTGTTGATTCGATGAATTGGTACATGTTATATTAGTCGGTTATATGCAATATAGCCGGATTGTCGGAACAAGTGTTGATTCGATAATTTAATGTATAATTATATATGTGATATATTACATTACGTTAACTAATATAAGCTCGCTTTATTGATTCATTTTCTCACCGGATAATACATTGATATATATGCGATATATGTTAATTGTATTATTTTATTTTGTTGCAAAATATATTATATATATGATATATAATATTGTAAAAAGTTATGATCACAAATACAACATGATTTGTGGAGATTAAACAAGTTAGGGTTTGATATGGGCTAGCTTTTTCTTGTAGCTTTTAGAAGCTTTATTTTGTTTTAAACTTAGATATTTTAGCTTGATATTTTTGAGTAGATATTTTTTTAACCCAACCCAAACCCTTTACCCTAGTTAATTCTCTTCAAGGGTTAAGCCTTCATTCTTAACCCATGGTTGATTTGTAACCATCACAATTAATTCATTATTCATCACAAATAGATTTCTTCTTCTTCCTCCTCCTTGAAAAAGCTTTCTAGCTTTTTGACTTGTGATGATTTAAAGTGAGAAAATGAAAACAAAAGAGATCAAAATTCCTACTTCATCATCCTCATCTATTCTAGCCACTTAGATTAGGGTGTTCACTTCACTAATACTTGATTAGAGAAGTAAAAGCTTGATCTTGAGATTCTTCAAGGTAGATCATCTTCGAAAAGGAAAACTTCAAGCAAGAATGGATCATTCGAATTATGGAGCCTCTCTTGAGTCCGGAAGATCATGGATCGAGACAAAGGAACTACTACTCGGAGCTTATGAAGCGAAAGAACGGACTACAAAGGTTGTAATCCCTCTCTCTTAGATGTAAAGTTGTTTACATGAATGTTAAACCTAATTCTCTAGTTAAGATCTTGGTTAGGGTTTGTTTAGCACCCCAAAAATTTCAATATGGCATGTGTGATGCCTTCCTAAACCTTGCTAAGGTGCTATACAACCCTACAACATTTTGGTGGTTCATGAAGTACCGAGAATCTTCATATCGGACTTCATGCACACCGAACGGCTGGATGTCTCCGTCAATGCGTCTTTCTTCGCCATTTTTAGTATACTTCATGCATTGATGGAGAGTTGACGGAACGATGCCATAATCGTAGAGCCTCCGCCATCCCAAGAGAATCTTATAAGGCGTGTCGGCGTCGATCACGAATATCTTAGCTTCAGTTTGCAGATCCCCGAATTTGATTGGCAAAGCTATAGACCCCAGAACTTGTTGGCAGTTTTGATTGAACCCTTGAATGACAATCCTTTCCCTTGACAGGTGTCAGACATCAATTGACAAACTCTTCAGTGTCCGCAAGTTCATGATGTTCATCGAGGACCCCGGATTAATCAATATGCGATTAATCCGATCTCCATCGCTGTACCCGGTCACGTAAAGCGGCCGATTATGCTCAGCCGTTCCCAGTAGCAGGTCTTCATCTTTAAACATGACTGCGGCGGCTTGCAAAGTGTACTGAGCTTCTTTTATATTAATTTCCGCAAAGCGAGCCTGATACCGCTCAGGGTTTTGTAGAGCATGAATGAGAACATCTCTAAGCTCTTGGATAGAACCAAGGCATCGTAAATGCTAAGGAGAGACGGAAGCTTTCGGAGGTGAGCCAAGACATTATAGTCTACTGGGGAAGGATTCGAATCTTCATGAGCAAGTTCTCTGCCATCTTCTTCATTAGCGACTTGTTTTTCCTTCCCTTTTGGGGCATTGCCCTGATTTGGTGGTAGAGCCCTGCCGCTTCTAAGATGGATTTGGTTGGCCTTTGTGGCGAGCTTCTCGTCCTCTTCACGAAAACAGAGCTCCTCCTCCGAGTCGCTGCCAAGACGGATGGCGTAGCAGGTCACTACTGGGGTCTCTTCAATGGAGTCTTCTTCTAACTCCTCCAGAATTTCAGCTGCTTCTATAGGGAAGAACTCTTTCAATTGAATTAGAGTCCTTTCCTTCTGTTCATAGACTTCGAGGGAATCAACATATTTTTGAATGGTCGATCTCCCTGCAGACTCTTTTTCATGCCGAGCTGCACTTTTCTTCTTCATGAGCTTTTTGGATTTTGAGCCTAATGGGGCCGCATTGGCAGCTGGCATGGTAGGCTTCTTCTGCCCTTCCCATTCCGTCCTGGGCTCTTTCCGAAGTAGTTTTATCATCTTTTTAGTCTTATTAGATAGGTGCGTACTCCACGGAGACTGCGGTGAGTCCGTTTCATTTCTCAGGGTAGCTGGTTCAGCTGTCTGCCCTAAGATGGCTTCAGCTTCTGTCTGTATAAAGTTGGTGGTTGCAACTTGACTGCTCACCAACACACTTTTGGACAGCTCGATCTCTCTGGCCTTGTACTGCTTCTCGACCCAGTCCTTGAAGATATAGCAATCCTCAATCGCATGGCTCACTACTCGGTGGTATGGGAAATACAGGGGATTGTCGGTCATTTTTATTTTTTGGGGTCTTTTCGACTCCGGCAATTGTAGGCCGTTGTTCAAGACATCTTTAAATATCTTTTGGACTTTGTCCCTTCTGAAAGAGTAAACCTTGTTCTTTTTCTCCTCTAGGGAAGGCCCATTTCCTCCCAGCAATGGCTTTCGAGACCGGTTAGTTTTGGATTCGCACGCCCTTCGCTTTTCTTCATTGTCGGACGCATTGAAGACATTGGTACTGCTGGAACTCCCGCTTCTACAGTTGTCGTCCCGCTTCTTTTCCAAGTCTTGTCTCTCTGAGAGTCCGGGATAGACTCTTGCTTCGAGCGTTCCAGCATTTGGACTTTCTTGGTTAGCTCTTGAAACGTCTTGAGACCAGCTGTACACAAGAATGGGACCATCCAATTGCTGAGGTTCCCAATGAGAAGGCTGACGGACTGGTCCTGCTCCCGCGGCGGTTCGCACTTGACCGTGAGATTACGCCATCGGGCGATAAAGTCGGTGTTGCTATCATTCTTCCCTGGCTTGGTCCTCATAAGGTCAGTAATAGATATTTTATCACTGACACTCATGAACCTTTGCCGAAACAGAGACTCCATTTGGGCAAAGGTAACAACGGACCCGTCTGGTATACTCGCGTACCAGTCGAAAGCGACACCGGTCAGGCTGTTGACAAACTGACGAAGAAGGAGCGCATCATTGCCTCCTATATTTTCGCACGATACTTTGAAGTGGGCGACATGTTGGTTGGCATTTCCCGTTCCGTCAAATCTTCCGAACTTAGGAATGACGTAGCTGCTCGGGAACTCGATCAGATCGTACTGTGCGGGATATGGACGCCCACTACTGCCAATTTCTTTCTGAGCTTCAGCTTCGGCCACCAATGTTTTAACTTTGCAAGTGACCAAATCCATTATCCAATCTTGTGTTAGCGGGATAGTGCTATCTGGGGCCAAGGCGTCCCCAGAAGCGGAATGTGGCCGGCTTTCGTACGGCTCGACCAGTCTTGGACCCAAAGGAACAGGCATTGGCTACTTCGGATTGTCATCACCCGGCTGATGAGTAGCGACTTGTGCTTGATTAGGAGGCGCTCGAGTAATTTTAACCGTAAGCTGCATCACAACATTCGTTAGGTTGTCAATTTTCGAAAAGAGCTTGGCCATCTCTTTATCTTTGCTCTTGAGCTGTTTTTGAAGCTCTTGAAGCAGCTCTTGCTCCACGGTCCTCGGGAGGAATGTCGTCTCTTCCTCGCTGTCCGAGCTTGACTCTTCCTGGAACGAAGGGTCTTTCTGCCTATCGTCCTCTTCGAGAGGGTTTTCATCATCCAGCGGAGGCGGCTGTTCTTGGGAAGCAACAACCACATTCAAGCCAGATTGGGCTTGGGATGTGGTGGCCCCATCCTTGCTTTTGCTGCGAAGGTTGTCGCTGAGGCGCCCGCCTACCATATAGACCGTATGGATAGTATATCCAGCCATCTTTTTATTATCGGCGGCTGATTTCACGGATCTTTGTCTTGACCCCCCTTGTTTCGGTAGCGGGCGGTCGATTGAAGACGGCTGGCCTGTCCAGGTTCTTGAATGGTGCTGGCGCTTCTTTTTTGGGTTTGCCCCGCTGCTTTCGTGCGGCGCAGAGCGCCTGATAGACTCTTGAAGAGACAGTGTCACACTTTTTCTGTTGGGGCCGGGACACGCCTCTTTGTAGCGACGTTCGGACCGCTGTCTTCTTGATTCTAGCGGTCATGGCATTTTCTGAATCCACTTTAGAGGTTCGAAAGAATTGCTGATTCTTACGGCCGACTCAGCCGTCGTCGCGGGGCGACCCTGCTCATTGAATCTCACAAGATTCCACCTGGACGGAGTCCTGGTCCTCTTGTTGGCTCGATACCTGAGCCGCTTCTTCCTTAACTTTTCTGTTTTAAGCACTTGGCAGACTTCGGCCCTTCGGGAAGACACTGTAGACCGGGCGATGGAGGATTTTGGAGATACGCTCGATTATGCATTTGCTGGAGTCATCGCCTGAGCTCGTCCGCAACATTTCATGTCGCCCTTTGTACCGGATGTCTTGCCCCCAGCTGGAGCACCAGAGAGTCGTTCAGACAGCGTCTTAAGTTTCGGTTGTGGTGCCTTGGCGATCATGACATTCGGCCTCTTTCCCCTTGAGACCGGCTTGGCCGCCTGCTTTACTGGGATTTCTGCCAGATGAGCGTTTCCGGCAGGGTAGATGATGACGGAGCCAAACTGGCGGGGGCAGTTCCTCCCCCTGTCGACTGAGGCTTGCAGGGAGAACCACACGAGTATTGACCTTGACCACGTACGGGATCGGGGTCGCGTTGGAAGATGAATTCATCTTGGGAGACATTGTCGTTGAAAGTTGATTGATGCACCGAAAAAAAACACCATTTCAATACAGGCAATCGACATGTATATCGACTGAGTTCGTATGAACGTTTAACTCGAAATATGGGAGGAGAGAAGCGTCCCACCGGGCGTTCCAGAATCTGTAGGGTGTTTTTCGTCACCCCATTGAGATGGGAATACGCGCGTGCTTGTCAGGTGCATTACAGATTCCTCCTGCCTAGGGTAGGCGGGGGTTTAATGATTGTGGGCATCCGAATCTCCGGCAGCCGCGGACTAAGCTGCCGTTAATTACCCCTCGCCTTTGGAACGCGGGAACCTCCGATTGACGGGTTAAACTGGTCATGCGAACTCAATGTGCAGTGTACGTGTGTTTTGTTTTGGAGGGGGCTTGGATATATCGGGAGCCACGCAGAGTTTTTACGGGGGTCCTGATTGTAAGAGATTTAGCGTGCTTGCGCTTTCTAAAAGATATATCAAAAATATTTGTAACCGTAATCAAGAACGGCGTCGCTTGGTAGCTAGCCGGTGAGTACGGGTCGGTCCACAGGGATATTGTGAATCTCCTAGTCGTGCTTACGAGTTAATTCCGAAGGGTGTTCGGATTGGTTATTAAATCTAAAAATCTAATTCTTTCTAAAAACTAAATTAATCTAGATCTAAATCTTGCTAGGGTTAGGTTTAGGAATGGTTTGGAAATGTAAATAAATCTCAACGCTTTCTATACCCAGATTAGGATCTAAAAGGAGTTATGGTAATTATCAATAAAGCGGATTGGATCCATTCGGGAAGGTGTTCCTTCCTTTAGGTTCTTGTCCTTCCTTTAGAGATCCTTACCCTAACCTCCATGGAAAACATCACACCCGGGCCTTTATACTACGGTATCACCGCTACCTCGAGGGATAGGGTGCCGTAGGGAGCGGTATGCGCATGTATGCATGGAGTCCTATAGATTCTATGTGATGGGTAAGAAAGGGATGAGAGATCTCATCTCTCAAAAGGCTTTTCCAAAGCTAACATCTAAGGCAAGGAATTAAAATCTAAACTAGAACAATTAAATAAAACTACTTACAGATGTATCCCTCCAATCATCCATGCAGAGTTGTCAGATCTGAATTTCTGAATGGAAAAGAAACACCGATGCTCTCCAAAAGATTTCTAAATTTTATTCATTAAAGGAAGGCATAAGAAATTACAATCTTTAGAGTTCTATTTATAGGAAATAGAAACCCTAGGTTACATTTTGATCCGCATGTTTACAATTACAGAAATACCCCTAAGAAAAGACCTATTCAGCGTCGCCTCAGACTTTGGAAAAAAATTCTCGAAGTACGCGCACAAGATGGCCGCGGAACCGTGGCAATGGAGGGCTTGGGCCGCGGTTCCGCGACCCATTGGAGGGTTCATTTCCTCATTTTTCCTGTGCTTCCTTTGGGCTTTCTGGGCTCTGTTATTCTTTAATTGTTTTCTCAATTGAGCTACCAAGTTGGTTCCAGATCTCCGGTGAACAATTTGCTAAGGATTTTTTTAACCATTTTCCTTATAATCTTGGACCTGCATTGCCTTGTATTTTTTGAATTTTATCTTTGATGTAAGCTTCATCAAGAGTTTTCTGTTTGTTGGTTAAAGTCCACTTTTGCATCGTCTTTTCATCGTCTTCACTGTTTTAGATCCACGAACCTGTAACCTGTAATATGTAGCAAACATGCATCAAAAGCACCTGTTTATTTATTAAATGAATAAGAATGGGGAATATAATAATGCAATATTCTGGTGTGAACAAATACCCCCAAACTTATCTTTTGCTCGTCCTCGAGCAAACTTATTTTTTATTCATTACAAAAAACCTAACCGCACTTTCGCAGGGAAACGCGATTGCACTGAGCTCGTGCAACAAGCCGTTAAACCTCTAGGCGTCCCTAGTAGGAGGAGTGTTGTCTCCTGAGGGTTTTCAGCGGATTACACCCACAAAATCCTATCAACTCGGCCCATTGACTTTTGTTCTCCAATTAGATTTTCTAACAAGGAATTCTATTATCTTTTGACTTGTAAACTATCCACCCATATTCTTCACACTTCCTCATTATTTAACTTAAGATTATATATGTTATGTAGACCTACTTAGCTTTCGGCATTTCTTAAGTTTTCCTTCTAGGGTTCCATCTCCACTTAAGAATTTTTATCAACTCTACTAAAGATACAAGTTCTATTCTTCATTCCTTTCTCTCATCTAAACTCCAATCACATATCCCCACGTGTGTGTATAAATCACCCCTACACTTGGAAATTCAAATCAAGCAATCATACTCTTGTCCGTTGTCCAAAGTACTTATTAATTAGTGAATTTTTAATTGAATTTCGCTTACACATCCTTCATACGACCGTTAATACTTCTTGAGGTACCAACGACCGATTACAAGATGCGTTAGCACTTTAAAGCGTACTTCCTAGTTTTGCAACACCCAAGGCTTTTTAGCAGTGACTCCCAAACCAGTTGGTCTAAGGCACTAGGTGATGAAGCACCCTCGCTATTACAACCTTAAGTAATCATAAAAACCAGTGTTCATTTTTTTCTTTTCTTTATTCACTCTTTTTTTCTTTTATTTTCTTCGTACTAAGGACTTTAGACAAGAGCATTTCAAGGTCTCCTCTACTATTCCAAATTTCAAGATGCGTGATTGTGCAAATTGTAAGGTATACGTTTTCAGAATCTAGACTTAAGCTAAGAACTATTTTTCAAACTTATACTCTAATAAGAACATCAATACTCTTCCTTTATTTCGACTTAGCCCAAGAAGTGAACCCAAAATTTGCCTATTTCTAAATAAACTACAAGGCATATACTTTCTACCGTTAAACTCTAAAGAAGGTTATTTTTAGGGTTTTTAATTTGCTAAGTCTAAGATCTAGTTGTTCCTAACCAGTTAACCTATTTGTCAAACTCTAGTCAAATAAGCCAAAATTGAATACAATAATTTTTATAATTTTTGAAAATTTTCAATTTTTATGGATTTTTCAAATAAGTATGCAAATGCAAAAATATGTACAAATGAATGCGAAGGAAGAAGACGTACCGAGCATACCCCCAAACTTGAACTTAACAGTGTCCTCACTGTCATGCTAAACCAAGAGGGTCAAAATACCGGCACTCCCCTGTTTATTTATTTATAATTTTTTTTATATTTTTAATGGTTTGAAATTTTTTTTTATTTTTTTAAAGAAAAAGAAAACAAAAAATATATACATATATACAAAGATTCCTCTAAACTTAAGCTTGGCCTTGCACAAGCCAAAAGTTAGCACCAACCATTCAAAAATCTTATCGTGGAAATGGTATAGTTGGTGCAAGAAAATGAGAAGCACGCGAGACCGTGTGGAAAGAAGAATGGTAGAATATGGTCTCGGTGGGGGAGAAGAATGGCGAAAAGAAGAAGGAAGTGGAGTACGATCTTGAGGGTGTAAATTGAGTGAATAAATTAGCGCAATATGTGATGACCGATACGTTATAAGCGATTGCACTAACCTATCTACTCGTCGGGAAATGGGGTCAAATCCCTCAAGATTCGCAAGAAAACATGGGTACGCCGAACTTAGTATTGAAGATGAAAGCGTAACGGTCTCTTGTTCGGTCGGAACAATAGGAAGGACGAAAGGAAGTGAATTAGGGATAGTATCATTCTCACCGTAGTAAACTGTGTCGAACTGGAAAGATTCCATCAATGGTTCGAAACGACTGTAAGCAACCGAGTCTGATGGATTAACTATCTCATCTGAAAATGCAAAGGACTCAAACTCGGGCGGTGAGACTTCAACATCGTCCGAAAAAGTGAAACACTCGTACGTGTCATCAGCTGTGAGAACTGTGTCAGATTCAAAGGAAAAGTTTTCAAGCTCACAGTCGTCAAGCGTGAAATGAGGAGTGGTCGGAACGATGGAAAAGAGGGAAGGTGATTTAGGTAATGGTTCAAGAGGATGAATTGTAAAATCCGACACATCAAAGAAAAATGGTTCAACCTCAATATGATCCTCACCATTCTCCTCAATATTCAACTCATAATTCTCCTCAATATTCAACTCATCCATGCCATTATCATCAAAATCAAGACGCATATGAGATTCGGGAGAAACATTTAATAACTCGGGATGATGATTTGAACATAAAATTTCAATTAAATCGACAGGTTCATCATCTGAAATATTCCCGGCGTCTATATCCTCAATCAAGTGAAAGTCAATTTCTTTAGACACCTCCTCAAAAGCATGGATGTTTATTAATGTAGGTTCTAGAGTGGAAGTGTAAAAGTCAAACGGATTGGGTGCTGTTTCACTCGAAGGTGGTTCCTCACAATTTGGCAAATCAAACACTACAAAATCACACAACTCATTTTTATCCTTAACTGATGAATCATTTGGGACAATCGATGGAAAACCGGAGTTGTGGGCTTCAATTGGGTATGGGTAGGTTTGATTTGGAAATCCTCTCCCATTCTCACTCAGTCCAACCGCCTTCTCATATATTGAAAAATTTGGGGCTAGCGGGAAACTAGCTACCGGTTCAGCAGGTTGCATAAGGGCGGCCACGGATACTTCCACATTCCTAACCATTTTGTTTGTTGCTGCGATATACGCCTCCAATGCCTCTTCCAAACTAGACTTGTGTGGTAAGGGGGTTCGGTAAAAAATTCGAAATTGTGTGGATATGTGAAACTCCCTAATGGCTGTGTAGAATCAATATCTAGTGACAGTGGGAAAGTCGGGTAGGACTGATAGGAAGTGGGTGATTGGACAGGGGTAGGGTCAACATATGGATAAAAAGGTGAATAGTCTTGTGGATCCCTAGAACTAGATGAGTGGAGAGGGGTGAAAGATCGGCTGCGAGATTGAGCAATATACTCAGCAATGGACATCGGCTTAGGAGTGACAGAAGGACTTGAAAAAGTGGTATCAACATATGGAGGTGGTAAAGATTGACTTGGTTGACACAAAGTGGGTTGAAAAGTCGAATTGTTTCTCCTAGACGCCTCTATTTGATCTTTCAAAGATATTTTAGGCATGGAAGGATCGTCTTTAAATTGATCGAACAAATTGCCGAACGACGCAAAATTAGGTTCGGGATACCAAAGTTCGGCAAGAGATTTATGATATGGGGTACCCATGATAGAAGAAAGGTGACAAAAAGGAAGATTGGATGGTGCAAGGATTTATTTGGGGCAAAAAAAATTTTGCAAGTTCTATAAAATATTTGTCCTTTTTATTTTCATTTTTCATTAATTTTTTTCTTTCTCTTTATTTGGAAAAATTTTGTTGCAAAAAGATTTTTAGAGAAAAGATATGCAACAGCAAAATATTACTAGCAATTGGTTATTATTTGAAGCATATCACAAGAATCTTTATTTGGAAAAAATTGTTGCGAAAAGATATTCGAGAAAAGATATGCAACAACAAAATATTTCTTGCAATCAATTTAGTTCAAGCGGGGCCCAAAAATCCTGCACAAGACTTGTTATATGGAAGGCAATATATTTTATAGCTCACAGAATCTTGCAGGAATTTCCAGAAAATATATTTCAAAAATTACAGAGGAGGAACAGAGGATGCTTACAGAGCAAAGATAATCAGATGATGTCACTGTTCCACTGCCCTTCCGCGGCAAAACCAGGATCCCACCGCGATTTCGCGGTCAAAATGACTGCACAGTGCCCCAAAAAAATTTTCACGGTCTGATTTGACAAGACGGCCGCGGTTCCGCGGCCTAAGGTAGGTTTTGGCCGCGGAAGCGCGGCACTTTGGGCGGTTCACTGCTCCAAAAAAAATCCAGTGTTCTGTTTTTTTAAAATATCTTCTGTTTCGATATTTTGTTTCCTGTTTTGCTTTCTGGAAATCTCCAGATCCGAATTTATATATCCTGCAAAAATTCAACCACAAAGTATCCTTCCCAAAAATAACAAATGATATATATTTTTATATTTTTTCGATTTTTATGATTTTTTTAATTTTGATTAACCCGAAATTGCGAAAAGGAAAGTTCTACGCCATCCCCGGCAACGGCGCCATTTGATTGTAAGAGATTTAGCGTGCTTGCGCTTTCTAAAAGATATATCAAAAATATTTGTAACCGCAATCAAGAACGGCGTCGCTTGGTAGCTAGCCGGTGAGTACGGGTCGGTCCACAGGGATGTTGTGAATCTCCTAGTCGTGCTTACGAGTTAATTCCGAAGGGTGTTCGGATTGGTTATTAAATCTAAAAATCTAATTCTATCTAAAAACTAAATTAATCTAGATCTAAATCTTGCTAGGGTTAGGTTTAGGAATGGTTTGGAAATGTAAATAAATCTCAACGCTTTCTATACCCAGATTAGGATCTAAAAGGAGTTATGGTAATTATCAATAAAGCGGATTGGATCCATTCGGGAAGGTGTTACTTCCTTTAGGTTCTTGTCCTTCCTTTAAAGATCCTTACCCTAACCTCCATGGAAAACATCACACCCGGGCCTTTATACTACGGTATCACCGCTACCTCGAGGGATAGGGTGCCGTAGGGAGCGGTATGCGCATGTATGCATGGAGTCCTATAGATTCTATGTGATGGGTAAGAAAGGGATGAGAGATCTCATCTCTCAAAAGCCTTTCCCAAAGCTAACATCTAAGGCAAGGAATTAAAATCTAAACTAGAACAATTAAATAAAACTACTTACAGATGTATCCCTCCAATCATCCATGCAGAGTTGTCAGATCTGAATTTCTGAATGGAAAAGAAACACCGATGCTCTCCAAAAGATTTCTAAATTTTATTCATTAAAGGGAGGCATAAGAAATTACAATCTTTAGAGTTCTATTTATAGGAAATAGAAACCCTAGGTTACATTTTGATCCGCATGTTTACAATTACAGAAATACCCCTAAGAAAAGACCTATTCAGCGTCGCCTCAGACTTTGGAAAAAAATTCTCGAAGTACGCGGACAAGATGGCCGCGGAACCGTGGCAATGGAGGGCTTACAGGTCCCGCTACCCGGATAGCGGGCTGAGGGTCAAGGGGGCTAGCAGCCCCCTTGCGGGGTGTGGGGCAGCGCCCCTGCCCAAAATTTTTTTTGAGAGGCACAGTGTTGTAGAGTATGTGTGTGTATGTGTGTATACATATATAAAAGAAGGGGGGAAAGCGCCCAAAGGACGTGTGGGGCCAGCGCCTCACGTGCCGAGCACGCGAGCGCTGGGCGCTTAGGCACCACGTGTCCGACACGTGGGTGCTGGGCGCACCACGTGCTCGGCACATGGGCGCCGGGCGCTTGAGCGCAAGGCGCTCGAGCGCTAGCGCACCACGTGCCCAGCACGTAGGCGCCGGGCGCTGGAGCGCTAGGCACTCGAGCGCTAGCGCACCACGTATCTAGCATGTGGGCGCTGGGCACTTTAGCGCAAGGCGCTCGAGCGCTAGCGCACCACATGCCCGGCACGTGGGCGCTGGGCGCTTGGGGCGCTAGGCGCTCGGACGCTTGGGCGCCGGCGAGGAAATGGGGATTTTAGCCCCAGAAATAGGATTTAAAATCCCAAAAGAGGATTTAGAGTGGAGATAAACTCCTAAGATGTTTTGGAGTTGACGAAAGGGGTTCTTCTTTGGAGTCCTGGGTCTTCCCAAAGATGGGGTTTTCGGAGATGGGCCTCCTTCTTCCTTCTCTGTTGGCAGGATCTTAAAGATCAAGCGATGTGAGATTTTAAAAATCTCTCCTTTTTGAGATCTGATGGCAGATCTGAGTTCCCCTTTGTGGGTTTTATGGTGAAAACTATTTAGTTTTATAAAAGGAAGAGTAAAACTCTTGATTTAATTCAAAAGAAAGAAGAAGGTTTTAGAACCTTGAGGAAGGAGAAAGATCTCAGATCTGGATTCTTTTTGGAGAGAGAAAAGTTGTTGAGATATTTTCATTATCTTTGCCTTTATAGGCTATACACTTAACATATAGCCCATTGGGCTTCACAAAATGGCATTTTGCCCATCCCATGGCTCATGTGCCATTTCTTTTTGCACATAAGCCATGGGCTTTACAAAAATTTGGCTTTATGTCCATTTTCTTACATTTATTCATAAAATAAAATAAAAGAAATACAACAAAATTATTTATTACAAAATTTTTATCTTGGCATGGGGGGGTGGCCGACCGCTTCATGTTCGGGCTCGACCCGGGCATGGGCCCACTTGATAAGGGCTTGGGCCTACTTGGCTTGGGGTTGACTTTGATTTTGACCTGGTCAACCGGAGTGTAAATTTTTACCCCAACACCGATGCCTCCATGGCATGAGTAATGTTCCTCGAGCCACCTGTATAAGTGGGGCGACCCCTCTTCGCCGACTTTCTACTCTCTTTAATTTGATCGGCCTGTTTCTGCACAACACATTCAGATTTAGTTTTCTAATTAAGCAACCAAAAAAATAAATTATATACTAAACAATGAATTACATTTAAATTACAAACTTATTTGCACTGAGATTCGAAATATTGGCACAAGAGAGGCCATGTATCTACGTCGACTCTCGCAAAGGCCGGACTATGTAGGAGAGCCTCTCTCTGCCTCGGGGGTCGCCATCCACAGGGAATAGTAGTCGATCTTTAGCTCGTTCCTATTGTATCGGACCTTTGATTGCATTTTGTTCATCAGGCCATTGTATAGAGCATGAAGATCGAGCACTCTCTCAGGGTGATCAGGGTCGGCTATAGGCTAAAAGTCGTAATCCAACTGCAAATAAAAAAACAATGTATTTAAATTGAAAGTGTTAAATAATAATAAATATATTGGATAAGTCAAATGAAAATATATATTAATATCCGAGCCTGATCCCAGAAGATGGCAAATGAGCACTGGTGCTGATCGTCCCAACGTGAAGTGGATAATTCATCACGAGGCGGCTCTCATCCCCTATATACCGGCCGAATCTCTCGACATAATCGCCGGTATAGAGATAATCGGGGGTAAAGAAGATGGGGAATGCTGCATCCCCCCTATCTCTATCGGGCCTCATCCTGTGAGACTGATTCGGCCCTTGAGTCCCCCTTTCGGGATGGGGCTGCCCTGCATCTACAAGAAATATCAAGATAATCAATATTAAGACAAAGTGGTATTAAGAAATCTAAGGTTTAACGAAAATTGAAGTGCCATATATACCTCTGGCGACAGCAGCACGAGCCTAGGCCCGGGCAGCAGCACGAGCGGGACAATAGTTCCTCCGGTGAGGAACAGCCGGTGACCCGGATGTGGACGCATCCCCTCCAACTAGAAAATAAACATTGACGATAAAATTACATAAAGTTCATGTTTATTCTTTAGTGGATATGTAAAATGAATAAATATTTTATATTTATTCATACTAACCTGCAGACTAAGCGGAGGGTACGGAATTGGCGGGAGTGACCCCTGCGCCAGATGTGGACGCACTACCTATAATTAGACAATTAAAAATAGATTATATAAGTAATTGCAAAAAGAATGCGTAGATCAATAATATAACATTCTAAATCAATATGCATGCACTATAAAATATATAAACATACCCGCAGGTGCGGTGGTGACCTTTGCCCGAGATGTAGAGGCACCACCTACAGCTAGACAATAAAAAATGATTATCTAAGTAAGAGCAAAAAGAATATGTGTATATTTATGATATAACATTCTAAATCAATATGCATGAACTGTAGAATATATAAACATACCTGAAGGTGCGGGAGTAGCCTCTGCCTCTGATGTGGACGCACCACCAACCGCTAGACAATCAAACATTGACTATATAAGCAATTTTGAAATAAATATGCGTGTATATCTATAATATTACATTAAAAATGAACATGCATGCAATATACCTGGAGGTGTAGAAAAGCCCACATTGATGGAGTCATCCGAAGGGGTCTCCGATCGGGGTGCAAGACCGGCCCTCTGAAGCTCCCTACGCAGCTCTCCGAGCGGCAGAACCGCTCTGCCTCTACTGCTGCCGCGGCTGGTGCTCTTGCTGCCCCTTTCTCCTCCGTTCATCGTCATCAAATCTAGACAAGATTACAATCATTACATATGCATTCTATATATGTATAGATCGTAAAAATATGAAATAATAATATAACATTACTGATAACCTTTTTCGTTTCATGGATGCATTAGACATATCTACTTGGATATCATAATCGATATCATTTTTAACCCACGTAACTGTTAAGAATATGTATGCCCTAGAGAACATTATTGTTGATATAGTGGATGCTTGGACATATATATAGAGGACTTTCTTGCTCGACATGATACTGTGCTATCTGGTTACCTTTATCCTACCATGCAGACTGGTATTTTTATACTGTCTGTCTCTTACATGTTGATAAAGCCCTTTGGATATGTACTTGACTACCAAGATTATTATGTGATCATACTAGTGGGGCCATCTTGATCCAAAAGTACATCCTTTAACTGCTCCTAGTCGAGGGGATATCGAGACAGGGCATTGATATTCCAGAGTAGACTAGTGTGTACGTTTCTTTTCCCTTGGAAGGAGATGGTTGATCCCACAACCATTGCTACGTGACATCAAAGATTGTACACAGGTGCTCATTATAGAATGGGTACACCAAACGGACTCACCGAGAACTCCTAGTTTGTATTATACCTATCGTCAGATAGCAGTCCTCTGGTGGCACTAGTACAGGTTAGTCTGTAGACCCGAGATCGTCATAGAGTCTTGTGTGGCTCCTACTGTGCTTTGATTTCCTCCCTACCACGCTCAAGAGGAGTTGTGCAAACAGGTGGATTTTGGGTACAGTCCCGAGTCGCATAGAGACAATGAGCGATAGGAGGGGTTTCGTCTCTCCCGGTATTGGGGGTTGATGTTGCGCTATGCTCGATTGGCTATAACTGGAAGTCCGTGGCCAGGGCTGCTGCTGAGATTTACTGATAAGAGTTATAAGTAGTCTCTCAAACCGTTATAGGCCAGACATCGGCATGACTTATCACGTTACTGGGGTCTGACGTTTACCACCCCTAGACATGATATGCGACATATCAGATGAAGAGACTGGACCGTACGGTAGTGTTACTGATAGGATTCATGGAGAGTATGGACAAGCTTGCTTGTTGATCTTCATATCGCTCAATACCCGGGTAGCCATTACGTCCAGCTAATACCGCTGACGGCTTGTAGATGACTTTTATGATCATTACCTACTACTGGCGTATTGACGACTCTTTAGAGTCCCACACAGAAGTTCCCTAGTTCAAGCAAAACAGAGTAGGACACATATGTGATATGTGTGTGGGCCTGATTAAATACGTGTATGTGATACAGTATTGTAATCTGGCAGTTATATGTGATATAACCAAATTATCGAATCAAGTGTTGATTTGATAATATGATATACATATAAATGATATTAGTCGGTTATATGTGATATAACTAGATTATTAAATCAAGTGTTGATTTAATAATGTGATATATATTATATGTGATATTATTATATCTTAACTAATATCATTAGCTCACTAAATATTTACGTGTATATATATATATATATATATATATATGAAGCATGGTATTTTCTATTTTGTGAAAATAAAAATGACGAGGTGGAAATTGTGGAATGGTGAGAAGCATGGCCTTTTTATTTGTTTATTGAAAAGTTAGCACTATTGAAGTATGGTTGTGGATATATTATTAGATAATATTCATACTTCAATAATTTGATAGCCATGGTTGCTATCACTCTTGACTTTTCTCATCTTTCTTTCTTGAGTTGACAAAAACACCTTCTTGCTCTCATCTTCTTCCTCTTCTTCATACTATCATGGTTCAAAGTTCTAACCCCTCACATGAGATGTGAACCATGGAACTTTGAACATAAACTAGTGAGATTCTAAACCCCTACTTCACCATCCTATACTTGACCGGCGATCAAGTGTAGCGTGTTTCCTACACTAAAAGAGTTTAGTGTAGAGTTAGCTTGAGTTGGAGGGACTTCGCGTGGATCATTTTCGGCACAAAGGTCATCGGAGGAAGCTCGTCCAAACCCTCAAGTGGAGCCTAGTGGAGTCGCGGGACTACTACACGGAGAATGTGAAGTGAAGGACTCGATCTACGAGGGTATAGCCATCTTTCACTTCTTATAGTTTAATAGATATCAAACCTAAAACCCTCTTCATCTAGTTAACGATCTACGTTAGTGTTAGTTAGCAACCCGGAAAATTTTTAAAATGGCATGCTTGATGCTTGTAAAACCCAGTGGGGTGCTAACGTACACTTTCATGGTATCATAGCCAATTCTAGAAGATTAGACAATGTTATTAAAAATACGAAACCGAAACAACTCCGAAACTGAAAACCCGAACACCAAGTTTCTGAAGGGTTACCGTAGCGCCCCGGCCAACTCAAGTGGCCAAATGCGGAACAAAAATTTTCTTGCAAACAAAAACTTGGAGCTAGACTAAACCCTAAAACCGGATCTTTCCATAAAACTAACTAGCTAACAAGGAGAGCTATCTACTATGATGAGGAATTCTTACCGAACGAACCAAGTCCTTCGGTCTTCGTTCTTCATCCTTAGCTCCTACTAGCCACCTTGAACTTGCTTAATCTTCTTTCTTTGCTCCGTCGGTTCTCCGGGATCGAGCTTGTTCTCCGGTCTTCCTTGTTCCTTGATGATCCACCCGGGGAGTATGATCCATGGCTCTAGCTCCTAACTATGTAACAAAAGGAGCAACTAGAAAACTTGGTTTGCTAAACCAAGTAGTCTAAGATGTAGTGAGGGTGTCTAAGTATTTTCTATCTCTTTTCTAACCTCTTCACTTGTTTCTCAACTCATGAGAATGTTAGTGAAGAGGAAGAAGATGAAGGTGGATCAAAGCAAGAGGAGGGAGGAGATGAGAGCAAAAGAGAGCTCAAGGAAAATAATGAATCAACCATGAAAGAGAAAATATACACAATGGTTTTGTATATCAATTCTTTCATTAAACAATTAGCAACCATGCTTCAATAGTAAACCCAAAATGAATTATAAATTCATTTGAATACTATTGAAGCATGGTCACCTCTTTTCCTCCCATACTCTTACTTTACACCTCATTTCTATTTATGAAATAAATGGAAAATACAAAATGAGGTGACCACCTTCTAGAAGGAAAACTGTAATAAATACGGATTTCCAACTACTGTACAAATATACCGGCAATCAGATAAAAATCCGAACGCCCAAAAGAGATAGAATAACATGAAGAACGTAATACTAGAATATATATATCGAAATAAATATATGTAAATTATTAAATCAATACCTGATTTAACAATCCGGCTCAAACCCGAGCCGGCTAGCATTACAAACTGTCCGATCGAAAATCCGAGTACCAAGTACATCAATCGATCAAACCCTGCACGTATCCAATACGGCTACTACATCGTTTTGCCTGGATCAGGGAAACCCTCTGTGTGGGACTCTAAAGACTCGACAGTACTCTGGCAGTGGGTTTAATCACAAGCACGTCAGCGGAACTAGCTGTACGTAACGGCTGCCCAGGTACCTGTCGAAAAGGAAGGCCGACGAGCAAACTCATCCGGATCTCCTACTGAGCCTATCTGTGACAATATCCGTACAGTCCGGTCTCTTCGTCAAAGAGTATCGCATACCGGGTCTAGGGGATGGTGAACGTCAGACCCTAACAACCTGATAAGTCGTGCCGATGTGGCTCAGGACCAATCCGGGAAACTACTGATCAATCTATCAGTAAATCCCAAGTGCCTTGGCCAAGGTCTTATGGTCCTGACCAATCGAATCATAGTGCGATATCGACTCCCTATACCGGTAGAGACGAATCCCCGACAATTGCTCACTGCCTCCATGTGGCTCGGGACTGAACCCAACAAAAACCTGTTTGCACGACTCAGTAGAGCCGTGGTAGGGTAGTGATCAAAGCTCAGTGGGAACTCACACGAGACAAATGCCGATCTCGGGTCCAAAGACTAACCTGTACACATGTCACCTGAGAACTTCCATCTGACGATAGGTATAGTACCACATGGAAGTTCTCGGCGAGTCCGTCCAGTGTACTCACACCCAGTAAGCACCTGTATACGATCTTAGGTGCATCAGACCAATGGCTGCGGGACCAACCATCCCCCGACGGGGGTAGAAACGTATACACCAGTCTACTCTGGAGTATCAATGCCCGGTCTCGATACTTACGTAACTAGGGACCATTCAAGGATGTGCTTATGGACTACCCTACTCCCACAAGTATGATCGCCATCACAACGCAGGTAGTCAAGCAAGATCCTAGGGGCTTTATCAACATGTAACCGCAATATGTAATAACGAGTATGACATATGCCATGTTAAGATAAAAACAAACCACAATAGTATACTACCGTATCGAGTCTTTATCAATATGTGCAAACCAGATAACAATAAATACACATATCCCGATAAAGACATGTTAAATAATATACTATAAAACTGAGCAAGATTGTTCTGTACATACATATCCCTACTATCCATATATAAACATATACAATACTGGCCTCTAGGGCATATACATCCAACAGTTTATGTCGATTTTTTAAAGGTCGCTAAAATTTTTTTAACCAAGTGCAGAATGTTACATATGATGTAACTAGTACACCAGAAAAGTTTGAGGGCAAAATTCCAAAATTGACCCGGTGAGATTGCTCAAAAAACCGGTTTCACCTTTTTACTGTAGCAAAAGACCTTGAAATTTTTATGGTGTTCTTATCTCTTGGTTTTGGGGTTTCAGGTTATGTTTGATTAGTCCAAAATTGCATGTGATGTTAATTTTATTTAGGAGCTAATACAGAGTGTTTTGTAGTCGTGTTTTTTTAACAGTGTTTCGGGTTTAAGTTTTATATGGATGCAGTAGTTAGGATCCACATTAAATTAGTTTAGTGAAAACTAGTTTTTTTGTTAATCTAGTGTTTTAGTTTCGGATAATCGGTTTCCACGGAGTCTTGATTTGGATCAAAACTCCGTCGCAATCGTGTATTATACGCGAATACTCGCCAAATAATTTTTCTAGGTAGCCACGCCCCATTTCCCTGACCAAGTGACTGTAGGAGAACCCCGGTGCCAAAAGCATCCACTCGGGTGCTTGCGGCCACGATGTTCCGCCTTAGTGCACTTTGTCGACGGCATCGGGGGTGCAGCCATCTACTAAAGTTTCTGACGAATATTCGATAATGTAGTCGGGAATCTTGTTGAATCCCCGACTAAGTAATTGAAAAGTGTTTTCAATTTGAGACTAAAATACAAGATTTATCTGGTTAAGCATGAAATTCGGAATATGAGATATTTCGGGTTTATGATGTCTATGGATATGCAGATTCTAATTATTGCAGTTTTACATTTCTTTTCTACGACCGTAAGTGTAATATGTGGGGTATCTCGATCTCGTTGCTATATGTCAACAAGTTTTCGGGATACGCGTATTTACTTACATTGATGATATATGATATTGTGTGTCGCTGATATGTTTTATTGGATCGTCGTGATTGAATAGCCCGAGGGTTTTATGTGAGACGAGAGTTTTTCAATATTCATTCATGTAAAATTTGTATGTAGTATTCTTTTATTGGGGCACTTCCGGGTTGAGGATGATGTCACCATTGTTGTATATTTATTTTTCCGCATTAGGATAGACCCAAGGTAGGGAGCACAAGTAACCGGGTTCTTGAGTCCAGTGGGAGACCATCTCAAGGAAGTGAGACCGGGTCTCCTAACTCTAGAATTGGTAGGGTTACTTGCCGCTCTCGTAGGGGTCTAGGGATGTGGGTTTGGCTATTCTTCACGACTGTGAAATCCATGTTTTACATTACTGGATAAATTTAAAACACGGAAATTCTAGTATATCCAATATTTCATATGTTGCTTCTGCTTCTTGGTTCTGTGATGTGATCATATAACTGCGTGAGACTAATGTGATATTATATATATGATATATAATAAACATTGTTTATGTTTTGCACCCGTGCTAGTCCAGCCCCCGCTCTGCCGGTAGTTAAGAAACCGAACGGTGCATGACGGGGCCTAGTGGCGAATGCGGATGGCATAAACGTACGTTCTATTTTCGATTCATTTTTCTGTAATGTTTAGAAAACATTAAATGATGGGACTTCACTAATGAGATTAATGAAAAGAAAGAAACCTAAAGAAGTTGTAGAATCAAACTTTTAAAAAGAGTAGCTCTATTTTTTTCTTTGCATAGTGGTATTCCTTGATGAATATCCAGCACCTCATTTGATGAGGAAAGAGCCGAGATCCCTTCACCGGGAGTGACCTCTTTAGCGAAACTAGCAAATACTATAACTCACTCGGTTTTGTTTTTGATAGCTTCTCTAGTTCTTGCTTTGCATAGTGGTATTCCTGAATATCATGCACCTCATTCGATGAGGAAAGAGCCGAGATCCCTTCACCGGGAATGACCTGTTTAGCGAAACTAGAAAAGGCCTAAAAACACTCCTTTTCAAAATCACTAGATTCTACAACGATATCAAGTTCATTACGCTCATGGTTTTCTTAAAAACCTACGTAGCCCTCCGTCATTTCAGATAAGTAATATTTAGTATTCGTGCTGCGTTTGTTGACCTTGTCAAGACATAGTGTGTGGTAGCTGATTAGTGCTTATCTGCTAGCATGTGATGCGATTGGGTTAGGGTAGTCGTGCGGCCTTGTTGACCTTGTCAAGAGTCGTGCGGGTGGGTTTAATTCAATCAAGAAATGACGGGTAGAACTTGACTAGCGCTTATGGTTTGTTGACCTTGTCAAGGTCATAAGTGGCTAGGGGTAAAAACCATTATCGGGAATTTCAAATGTTGAAATTTGCAATGAGATTGCATACCTTCTATATGATAGTTGGATCCCGATACCCACTGCGAGTAAGAGTTATTCCTGGGAGAGTTTTGCACTTTAGAATTAGCTAATCCAGTAGGTGTCTAGAAAGGTGTCAATGGGGTTTTGCCTCTGGGAAAACAGGTTTTTTTTAATTAGGTCCGTGCGAAAGCACGGGGAACCTCCCTCGGAGTACAGATACCTTCCTGGCCGAACGATTGGCGAACCTGTAGGGTGTAATTAATCCCGGCTAATCTTACCTTTTAGGGTTTGAAGGAAAATTTGATAAAAGCGGTGGGAGCCACCCTGATTAGATAAAAAACAATCTAATCATGCAAAGAGCGCACGTAAAGTGATTATCCTTCTATCTCTCCTGGTAGCGACCAATAAAATGCCATAATCAAGATAATAATATGGATGTATTGACCGAACCTACTTATTATACTGGGCTAGGTACCGCTCTATCTTATGATTGTCATAAGTCTGAGCAAGGAATAGGGAAATATCCGGATTCCCACGCCACCCATACAAAGAAAAAGCATGTTGATGGATAGTCTTCGGGTGTGTTCGTAACCAAGAACTGTTTCTCAATTTGCTCTACGTCCTAGGTATTGGATACCGGATCAGGATCCTATATATGTAATTTTTTACATGGGCTATAGATAGGTAGAGAACTAGGAAAGAGTGAAATATCTCTACTAGTAGAGAATGGTGCAATTGTTGCAGCCAAGGTAGTTAGAAAATATCACCTTGTATTAAATAGTAATACATTGATTCTAAGCGACTGTTGTTCCGTACCAAAATATTGTGAATATTTTCATAAATCAAGTGTTGATTAGGTAAGGTACGTTGTATAACAGTATACACGTTCTGAATCAAACCACAATTCTAAACGTACAGAACACACACAAGAGGAACAGTTCAGAAATGAACGAAGTCTTCTTATGGCATTGTAGACTAGGTCATATCAATGAGACAAGACTAACTTAAGTTCCATAAGGATGCATATTTGAATCCGTTCGAATTTACATATTATGAAACTTGTCAGTCATGTCTCAAAGGCTTGGTGACCAAATCTCTGTTTACTGGAAACGGAGAGAGAGCTACTGAACTCTTGGATAGATACATAGTGATGTATGCCGTCCTATGTCTACACATGCCAGGGATGGTTCCGCGTACTTTATTACATTCACCGATGTTCTCTCAAGATACGGACATGTGTTCTTGTTGAAACACAAATCTGATTTTTTTGAGAATTTCAGGGAATATAAGTACGAAGTTGAGAACCAGATGGGTAAAAGTATTCAAATCCTTCGATATGATCGGGGAGGAGAATTCTTGAGCACGGAATTCCGGGATTATTTGAAAGAGAATGAGATTCTCTCTCAATTTACTCCTCGGTATACACCACAGCACAACGGTATATCAGGGTGGAGGAATCGCACCCTGTTAGATATGGTGCGCTCTATGATGAGTACTGCTGAGTTACCTATTTCCTTTTGGGGACATGCACTTGAGATAGCTGCATACCTATTGAATAGAGTTCCGACCAAATCTGTTGCCTACCACTCCATATAAGATATGGAATGGGAAGAGACCGTCTCTTAAAAGAGTTAAGATATGGGGTTGTCCGGCCTATGTTGAAAAGTATAATCTGGACAAACTTGAGGCAATGTCAGTTCTGTGCAAGTTTGTAGGATATCCCAAACGTTCACTAGGGTATATCTTCTACCACACTAAGGAACAAAAGGTGTTTTGTTTCTCGACATGCCACCGTTTTAGAAAAGGAATTTCTTATGAAAAAAATTAGTGGCAATGAGGTAGAACTGGAAGAAGTTCCAGCAATGCAAACTATAACTGACAATTTGGTGGAACCGGAGGATTCAATAGTCCCCGACGAACCGCAGCCACTCCGCAGATCTAGTAGGGTTCCTCATCCACCAAAGAGATACTACGGTTTTCTCATGTACGGTGGGAGCGAGGATTGTATCATGGAAGATGATGACCCCACTAGTTTCTAGCAGGCTATCACAAGTGGAGACTCTGTGAAATGGCTGGATGCTATGCAATCCGAGATGAAATCCATGTACACCAACAAAGTATGGACTTTGGAGGTTGCTCCTGAAGGGGTAAAACCCATTGGGAGCAAGTGGATCTTCAAAAAGAAGATTGGTGTAGATGGAAAAGTTGAGACTTTCAAAGCTGGACTTGTAGCAAAAGGTTTTCGTCAATGACCTGGCGTCGACTATGATGAAACCTTTTCTCCTTTCGCTATGCTTAAGTCCATCAGGATCCTACTTGCCATTGCTGCATACCACAAATACGAAATCTGGAAGACTGCATATCAAAACCACTTTTCTAAATGGTGATTTAGAAGAGAGCGTGTATATGACACTGCCAGAGGGCTTCAAAGACAGTGGGAGTAGCGGAAGCGTATGCAAGCTGCTTGAATCCATCTACGGATTAAAGCAGGCATCGCAGAGATGGAACAACAGTTTTGATGAAGATGTCAAAGAGTTTGACTTCATCAAAAAGGTAGATGGACCATGTATATATAAGAAGGTTGTAGAGAGTATGGTTGTCTTTCTCGTATTGTACGTGGATGACATACTCTTGATAGGAAACGATATTCCTATGCTATACTCGGTCAAGCTTCTCTTATCACACAAGTTCTCCATGAAAGATCTAACTGATGCCTCCTACATCCTGGGGATATAGATCTTTAGAGATAGATCTAAATGGATTTGGGATTGTCCCAATCCAGATACATAGACACCATACTAAAGGGGTTTAGTATGGAAGATTCTAAGTATGGTAATGTACCCGCTTGTTCAGGAATCACTCTCTCCAAAGAGATGTTTCCCAAGACTGATTTGGAAAGGGCTCGCATACAAGGGATACCCTATGCTTCGGAAATCGGGTCAATCATGCATGCGATGTTGTGTACCATACCGGATGTAGCATACTCGCTAGGTGTAGTGAGTAAGTATCGAAAAGATCTTGGGGAAAACCACTGGACAGCTGTGAAGAAAATACATAAGTACTTGAGAAGCACGAAAGAGATGTTCTTGGTGTATGGTAACAGTGAAATCCGGGTGGAGTCCTTTACCGATTCAAGCTTCCAGAGTGATAAGGACGACTGAAAGTCAGTCTCGGGTTTAGACTTTACCCTCAGTAGAGGGACGGTATGTTGGAAGGGTTCCAAGCTATATACCGTAGCAGACTCGTTGATAGAGGTTGATTACATCGCTACCAACGATACTGCCAAAGAGGTTGTCTGGATGAATAAAGTTCAAATGATGAACTTGGTTCCAACCATTGGGCATCCAGTACCTGTGTATTGTGATGACAATGGAGCTGTAGCTTTGGCCTAGGAACCCCAGTCCCGTCAGCGATCCAGACTTATTCTTAGACAGTATCACCTGATCAGGGAGATAGTTGATCTCCGGGAGATCGGAGTCAGGAGAGTTGACACAGAGGATAACACAGCAGATCCACTCACCGAGGCCATCCCCCAGATGCTAATCGAGGGACTTTTAGGATGTTGGGTATGAGATACTACAACAACTGGCCTTAGTGCAAGTGGGAAATTGTTAGGAATATGTATGCCCTAGAGGCCGTTATTGTTTATATAGCGGATGCTTGGACATATATAGAGAGAACTTTCTTGCTCGACATGATACTGTGCTATTTGGTTACCATTATCATAACATGTAAACTGGTATTTTTATACTGTCTGTCTCTTACATGTTAATAAAGCCCTTAGGATATTTACTTGACTACCAGGATTATGATGAGATCATACTAGTGGAGCCAGGGTGATCCAAAGATACATCCTTTAACTGTTCCTAATCGAGGGGATATCGAGACAGGGCATCGATATTCCAGAGTAGACTAGTGTGTACGTTTCTTATCCCTTGGAGGGCGATGGTTGATCTCACAACCATTGGTGTGTGACATCAAAGATTGTACACAGGTTCTCATTAGAGAATAGGTACACCGAACGGACTCGCCGAGGACTCCTAGTTGGTATTATACCTATCGTCAGATAGCAGTCCTATGGTGGCACTAGTACAGGTTAGTCTATAGATCCGAGATCGTCATAGAGTCTTGTGTGGCTCCTTCTATGCTTTGATTTCCTCCCTACCACGCTCAAGAGGAGTTGTGCAAATAGGTGGATTTTAGGTACAGTCCCGAGTAACATGGAGGCAATGAGCGATAGGAGGGGTTTCGCCTCTCCCGGTATCGGGAGTTGATGTTGCGCTTTGCTCGATTGGCTATAAATGGATGTCCCTGGCCAGGGCTGCTGCTGAGATTTACTGATAAGAGTTATTAGTAGTTTCTCAAACCGTTATAGGCCAGACATCGGCATGACTTATCAAGTTACTATGGTCTGACGTTTACCACCCCTAGACATGATATGCGACATATCAGACGAAGAGACCGGACTGTACGGTAGTGTTACTGATGGGCTTCATGGAGAGTATGGACTAGCTTGCTTGTTGATCTTCATATCGCTCAATATCCGGGTAGCCATTACGTCCAGCTAGTACCGCTGACGGCTTATAGGTAACTGATGTGATCATCACCTACTGCTGGCGTATTGACGATTCTTTAGAGTACCACACAGAAGTTCCCTGGTTCAAGTGAAACGAAGCAGGACACATATGT
Source organism: Agapanthus africanus (assembly GCA_030015575.1). NCBI lineage: Eukaryota > Viridiplantae > Streptophyta > Magnoliopsida > Asparagales > Amaryllidaceae > Agapanthus > Agapanthus africanus. The sequence goes on along the minus strand of CM057341.1, from coordinate 204,225,298 downwards.
GATATGTGTGTGGGCCTGATTAAATACGTGTATGTGATACCATATTGTAATCTGGAAGTTATCTGTTATCATTAGGTTATATGTGATATAAAAAGATTATCGAATCAAGAGTTGATTTGATAATGTGATATACAGAAAAATGATATTAGTCTGTTATATTTGATATAACCAGATTATTAAATCAAGTGTTAATTTAATAATATGATATATATTATATATGATATAATTATATCTTAACTAATATCATTAGGTCACTAAATATTTATTTATATATATTAATATATATATATATATATATATATATATTTATATATATGATATATAAATAAATATAAATATATGAAGCATGGTATTTTCTATTTTATGAAAATAGAAATGATGAGGTGGAAATTGTGGAGTGGTGAGAAGCACGGCCTTTTTATTTGTTTATTGAAAAGTTAGCACAATTGAAGTATGGTTGTGGATATATTATTAGATAATATTCATACTTCAATAGTTTGAGAGCCATGGTTGCTATCGCTCTTGACTTTGCTCATCTTTCTTTCTTGAGTTGACAAAAACACCTTCTTGCTCTCATCTTCTTCCTCTTCTTCATGCTATCATGGTTCAAAGTTCCAACCCCTCACATGAGATGTGAACCATGGAACTTTGAACATAAACTAGTGAGCTTCTAAACCCCTACTTCACCATCCTACACTTGACTAGCGATCAAGTGTAGCGTGTTTCCTACACTAAAAGATTTTAGTGTAGAGGTAGCTTGAGTTGGAGGGACTTCGTGTGGATCATCTTCGGCACGAAGGTCATCGGAGGAAGCTTGTCCAAACCCTCAAGTGGAACCTAGTGGTGTCGCGGGACTACTACACGAAGTATGTGAAGTGAAGGAATCGATCTACGAGGGTATAACCATCATTCACTTCTTATAGTTTAGTATATATCAAACCTAAAATCCTAATCATCTAGTTAACGATCTACGTTAGTGTTAGTTAGAAACCCGGAAAATTTTTAAAATGGCATGCTTGATGCTTGTAAAACCCAGTGGGGTGGTAATGTACACTTTCAGTAATTTCACGATCAGCCGAAGACAACCCGTCTTTTGAAATAGACGGTCGGAGCACTCTAAGCCTTCTCTCTTCGTCGTCCTCATCGCTGTCCTCCATACAATTCTCGAATTCTGGGACATCGTAAACATCCCTGGGTTTCCAACGGCATACGACACTCTATCCCGGATGCTTCAAGCACTATGAGTGGTATACTTGGAACGCTTGGTCCGGAAAGATAAATGGATCGTCCTGACCGTAAAATCTAAATGTGTTCATACTAGTCAATCCATATTCATCTTTCCAAGTCCCAAGATTGTTTCTCCACTTATCCATATTGGTTCGTGTATCGTACCAAGTACATTGAAATATATAAAACGATTCTCATCGTCCGGGCTATTAGATGCCAAGTATGCAATTTAAGTATCCATAATAAATCATACCATCCGATCCTACCGTCGCAATCCCACTATTCTGAGTGGTCCAAGATGTTTCTATATCCTTAACTTCAAATTTGTATCCAAAGACACCGAATTCTTTACAATATGCAACCTCCATACTAGGAAACTGAGCTAAACATCTTGAATCACTCTCTAATGATGCAGACAAGTAGCAATAACATATTATTCGAACAACTTACATGATCTGCAACCCAATCAAAAAAATTATCCGGATGATATTTTTCCAATTGTTCATCATTACAATCAGGATGCCCCTCACGTGCCTCGTTAAAATGATTTCTATTCTCATCAATACATTATGACATTTTTATTATATCGTTTTATACACACACAAACACAAATATAACAATTAATCAAAAAAAACTTATTCTCTAATTTCTTCAAGACATGCGCTATTGAGGAGGATAAACCGATATATCTTGTTAATAAACATAGTGTCTACTCTCTTATAATCTGCTTTACCATATGACCCGTGCTGAATTCTCCGAGACCGGTTAAGCTTCGTCTCAATGTTCTCGTCCAGATAGTGGGAACGAAATGTGGATGCTTCATTTAGAAGATAACCTTGCATGATAGAACTCTCTGGTCGATTTTTATTGCGTATATACTTTTTTAGAGTGTATAGGTATCTAAAGAAAAATATGTTAAATAAATAAAAATGGGCATATAGGACAACAATAATTTTACAAATTGCGTGAAACAAAAAATTCCACATACCTTTCAACGGAATGCATCCATCAATATTGTACTGGTCCGGCTAACTTAGCCTCAGTTGCAAGATGAACTGTCAGGTGTATTATGATATCGAAGAATGACGGTGGGAAAATACACTCAAGCTTGCAAAATATCAACAAAATAGAATTTTCTAGATTCTCCAACATCACAACATCAAGGGTTTTAGCACACAATTCTCTAAAAAAGCAAGAAAGGTCATTGATTACTAGACCAGCCGATTCGGGAAGGGAAGTCCTGAGGGCTAATGGAAGAAGGTGCTCCATAATAACATGGTGATCATGACTTTTCAGCCCATCGTTCTTGTCTTTCACAATTTTTATTTTCTTGCTAAATGATCCTGAGAAGCCTGTGGGAACTTTCAAATCATGCAACACCTGCATGAATCTTTTCTTCTCCGGTTGTGACAAATGAAACGCGGTATTGGGAAGTACAAACTTGCCTGGTTTACCCGCGATCAGTATAGGATGCAATTCACTTCTAATTTCCCAGTCCTGAAGATCCATCCGAGCACGGAGGCTGTCTTTCGATTTTCCGTATTTACAAAGAAGCAAGTTGAGTACGTGCTCGGATACTCCCTTCCTTATGTGCATGACGTCCAGACAATGACGTCCAGTCATTAATTTTCCACATTAAAGCCGCACGTAGTGTGAAGGTTGTATCTGTGTTTGCATCTTAAGTCTCTACACCATCAATGAATAAAGATTTTAACTCATCAATCAGAGATCGGAGATAGACGTCGATATTATTTCCTAGTGAGTTTGGTCCGTCGATAAGAAGATGCATCATAAAATAGGATTGATCCATAACCAACTAAGGCGACAAATTATAAACTATCATTACAACGGGCCATGTGCTGTGGCTTCCAGCCATATAGTTGAATGAGAAGAAGCCATCACTAGCGATCCGAGCCTGATATTGCGAGGATCACTACTAAATATTTCGTGCCTCCTATTGAAATCCTTCCATGCCGGTGAATCTCTTGGATGACTCATTTTTCCATCTTCACTTAGAGGAGCACGGTGATTCCAAATCATTGCCTCGGCTGTTTTCTTGCACCTGAATAGCCTCTACAGCCTCTATGTTATGGAAAAGTATTATGCTATCTTGACAGGTATATCGGGCTTCTTATCAGAATCTTTCGTCTTATACCTGGCCTCTTCGCATGTTGGACACTCTTTCAAATCTGAATTCTCTTTCCGGTACAACACGCTATTTTTGGGACATACTTGAATCTTCTCACACTTCATACCCAAATCAGAAATCATCTTCTGGGGTCCGTACCAGCAGTCGGGAATGTTATTTCCCAGGGCATAGAATCTTTCAAGAACTTTAGAAGCATCGTGAATGACTTGTTGCTCCATCCATTTAGGCACTTAATCTGGAAAAGTTGGACGAACCATGATAGGGTGGAATACTTTGCATTCTCATAAATTGGTCTTCTAGTATCATTCATGAACTTTTCATACTTATCCGCACGCGGTCCTTGACCGGAAGGAATGTCATCTTTGGTACGAATACTATCACCTAGGGCAGCCTCTACCGTATCCTCCATTTCTTCTCCTAGAAAGAAACTACCGTCTTTTCTTCTGCCGCATTACCGTCTTCTCATTCTTCTTATGCCGCATTACTTTCTTCTTCTTCTCCTTCCCCGTGATATAGCTAAGTTGTATAAAATCTAGTAAAACCATGTTTAACGATATGAAGCTCTATGAATTCTACCTTCTGCCAGTACTTATTCCCACATTTATCGCACGAGCAGAGAATCTTCTCTAACACGATCTTATTATTTGCGCGTGCAAATTCAATGAAAGCAACAAATCCTGCGACAAACTTAGGTTGCATACATTGTTACCAATCCACGTACATCCAGTCCTTAACTCTGATGTACTCATGGGCCATGTTAGATTGTATAACATATATATTATAGGTTATGATGAGTATATTGAGAAATCTAAGAATGGGATGGTTACTGGGAAAGAAGAAAATCCGTAAATACAAGTTTGTCGTTGAAAAGAATAAATTATCGATAAAAAAAAGTTAGATTTGAAGATCTTGGATGATCATTATTTTTTTAAAGAACTAGGTTCTTTATACAGGGTTAAACCATAATTTTTGGAGGAATTAAATTCCCATATGTTCCTATTATTTCTTTTCAACTTAGTTCTTTTCCCCTAAGTTTTGAATCTGGAGAACAAAATCTCCCCGATGAGAATTAAATTCTCAACTTGTGGGGAGATTTTCTTCTGCAAATCTCAACCAGAGAAAGAACTAAGTTCTTATATGAAGGGTTAAGTTTAAGGTAAAGTTGTACGTTTACGTTATCATCGAATATCCTACTGAAGGAACTAGTGTACCCTAAACCCTAATCCTAATTTTTGGGGGAATTAAATTCTCATATGTTCCTGATATTTCTTTTTAACCTAGTTCTTTTCCTCTAAATTTTGAATCTGCAAAACAAAATCTCCCCGATGAGAATTAAATTCTCAACTTGTGGCGAGATTTCCTTCTGCAAATCTCAACCAGAGGAAGAAATAAGTTCTTATATGAAGGGTTAAATTTACGGTAAAGTTGTATGTTTACGTTATCATCGAGTATCCTAATGAAGGAACTAGTGCACCCTAAACCCTAACCCTAATTTTTGGAGGAATTAAATTCCCATATGTTCCTTTTATTTCTTTTTAACTTAGTTATTTTCCCTAAGTTTTGAATCTGCAGAACAAAATCTCCCCGATGAGAATTAAATTCTCAACTTGTTGGAAGATTTTCTTCCGTATATCTCAACCAGAAGAAGAACTAAGTTCTTATATGAAGAGTTAAGTTTACGGTAAAGTTGTACGTTGACATTATCATTGAGTATCCTAATGAAGAAAAGTGCACCCTAAACCCTAACCCTAATTTTTGGAGAAATTAAATTCCCATATGTCCCTGTTATTTCTTTTTAACTTAGTTCTTTTTGCCTAAGTTTTGAATCAGCAGAACAAAATCTCCCAGATGAGAATTAACTTCTCAACTTGTGGGGAGATTTGCTTCTGCAAATCTCAACCAGAGAAAGAACTAAGTTCTTATATGAAGGGTTAAGTTTACGGTAAAGTTGTACATTTACGTTATCATCAAATATCCTACTGAAGGAACTAGTGCACCCTAAACACTAACCCTAATGTTTGGAGGAATTAAATTCCCATATATTCCTGTTATATCTTTTTTTACTTAGTTCTTTTCCTCTAAGTTTTGAATCTGCAGAACAAAATCTTCCCGATGAAAATAAATCACACATTTTTGGAATCATACTGGAATGCAAGAAAAATGTCATAAGTTCTCATGTCTCATATTTTAACACATGAAAGATGCATCATGACGAGGCCAAAGGTGAAAACAAACTGATTAAAACTATTATTTCCTTAACACTTGCGCTCTGCCATATGAGCTACAGAAACATGAATTGCTTTGAAAGCCGGAGTAAATGGAGACAATAAACATATTGTAAACTGTCACGCATGATAACCATTTCATCCAAAATCTTAATTTGGTGGATTATGGGCTAAAAATGTGTATTAACCGTCATTAATATATAAAATTATTTTATATAGTTCTATAGAAGAGGACATGGGGAAAGTAAATGGCTACATTCTGATGTTGATAATTAATCCTAAATGATGTCAAAATCTTCACAAGTTCTCCAAAGTCATCAACTGATCTAAATCATGCAATGGGCAATGATATTAACTAAAAATAAAAATGCTCGTAATGACGTGAAAGCTAACAATTTGGGACGGTAAGTTATATTAAGAGCAAATAAGGCCTAAATTTAGTTCATATGGCAGTTAACAAAGGAAATTAGGGAGCAAAATTACTGTGTATGCTGATGATACTACCTATGGGTATTTGTCTCAGATTCTCCCTATAGCACCCATGAGTTTGATGCTTATAATTGTACGTCTCTCATACTTTCAATATAATCCATCTATATTCACCCTCGATATCTTAATATAGATGTCAGAGTATAATTGTATGAACTTTCTCAAGAATGTCAACATACATTGTAATTGTATAGATATCCAAGACAAGTAAGATGTGACACTTAGTCACACACCACAAAGACGATTAGCGTTAAACTTATATTTTCCTAATTGATGAGGTGCAAGTTGGCTAATCACAGAGATGCTGTCTCATATAGCCCAGTTGTCTATTGATATATGAATATCCTTGGCATATTGTCTTGGAATGTCGTATAGAGATTTAAATATGAGTGTGAAATCAAAATTTCTAGACCAAATATCCGCATATCTCAAAATGGTGTATATATGCGATAAATGAAAAGAAACATTGCTTATGAGACTTACAAAATGTAATTATCTTGATTCATAATTACAGGAAATTATTATAGGTAGCATGGATAGCCTAACCCTAAACCGAACCCTAACCCTAACCTACTTAATTAACCATAACCCTAACCTTAACACTCACCCTAACCCTAATTAACCCGGAACTAACCCAAACCCTAACCCTAAAATCAACAATAAGACAAAAATCAAGAATAATTAATAGTTCAAAATGGAAATCAACTCACCTCACTTGTAGTTTTTCCGGTGGATGGAGCTCGACGAGGTGGAGGAGGCCGGGGATGGAGCTCGACGAGATCCTCTGGTGGCGGGAAGATGGCGACGAGCGGCGGGAAATCAAAGGCGATGACGGCGGGAAGTCAAAAGAGACGACGGCAGCAAAGTGGTGACGAGACTATGGTGGCGACGACGATGGGAAATCAAAGGCGACGAGAGGTGTAGGCGGGTGACGGGATCGATCACGCGAAGATTGGTGTGGGAAAAATTGAGGGTGGTGGGAAATTACCTAGCTTTATTTTTTTTTATAAATAACCATTTGATGCCCCTACGGATTAATCCGTAAGGCCTTCTTTTGCGGCTCCGTAGGGCCAAATAAAAGATTACATTTTAATATTTTTTAATTAATCCGCAGGTAACCGTAGGGGCAAACCGTTGGACCTACGGAGTAATCCGTAGGGGCAACAAAAAGTTTCCTCTGCGGATTCCTAACATGGTAGGGTCAACCCCTTATTGTAGTAATGGATACGTTAGTCTTATTTGAGACTAAGATCAACTTAGTAACATTTTCAAAATCATTAAATTTTATTAAGATCCAACAACAAAGCATTTGGGCTCAGCAGCAAGCAGCTTCATAGAGACCTAACCAATATGGGCTCGGTCTTGGGCTTTTTCTCTTTATTCAGAAGTGCTAAGCACTTGCTTGTGGCTCTGACGCTCATGTGGGAAGCACATGAAGTGCCCAAACAGGGGCGTTGCCCAATCAGTGCTATGCATTTAGTCGTTTTGACTAGATATAGTGCCAAGCACTTATTTGTATAGCGCTCATGTGTATTTCACGTGAGGCGCTGAGTCTTCACCTCTGGGCGCTCACATGGGAAGCATGTGAGGCGCTTGTTTATATCTTTTAGGTGCTCACGTGGGAAGCATGTGAGGCGCTGAGCTCCTTTCTTTATTGGGTGCTCACGCGGGAAGCACGTGAGACGTTGAGTTCTTTTCTTTTAGAGATTTAATCTCTGTTGATGACGTTTTGACCATTGATGATCATCAAGATCTCTTTTTTGAAGATCTGGGATCAAGTTTTCTTTGAGAACTAGGTTCTTATGTTTTTTTTATTATAAGAACTAATTTCTTTATAGGGTTAAACCCTATCTTCAGAGGAATTAAATTCCTGTAACATTTTTCTTTTTTTTCTCATTTTCTATCTAATTCTTTCCCCTAGATTTTGATTCTGAAGAACAGAATCTTCACGATGAGAATTAAATTCTCAACTTATAGGGATATTTATCTTACGGATCTCAGATTCAGAGAAAAAACTAAGTTCTTTTATGAAGGGTTAAACCCTTTTTTTTACTTGTACTAGGCAAATGAGATATATTTTTATCTCTACTTTTTCTTTACCTAGGATTTGAAATGAGGGAGATCTTCTTCTTCGAAGAAAATTAAATTCTCTATTGCAACTTTTTGTTTGCAGAAGCTTTTGGAGGGTTCTCTCTATTCGTCTCTGTGTATATGTATGTATGTATGTTTCTCTCTGAGACTTGAAGTCTTAAGTCCTTTATATAGGAAAGGAAAATTGTTGATTAGTTTGAGAAAATCTCTCATTGAGAGATTCCAATTGATTTAACTGGTCTCAAAGATTATTCGGGAATTTTATCCACCGTTGGATTTTTGATCCAGTGGTTTTGTTTACAGAATATATATTCTTATTTTTAAAAAGATTAGGAATATATTTTCCCATAGATAGAATTTAATTCTATTAAACGGTGATTTTTAATCACCATTGGATTTTTAATTCAATGATTCAGAGTATATCTTTCTCGTTTAGAAAGATTAGGGAAATATTTTCTCATATTAGAATTTGATTCTAACATTGGATTTTTGATCCAGCAGAGAATATTTTTCTCATTTAGAAAGATCGTGGAGATATTTTCCCCAGATAGAATTTAGTTCTGTATTTGATGATTTTTAATCACCATTATATTTTTAATCCAACGGTTCTCTTTTTAACAGAGAATAGAATATTTTCCATATTAGAATTCAATTCTGTTATTGGATCTTTCATCCAACAGCGCTTTCTTTAACCGAGAATATCTTTCTCATTTTAGAAAGATCAGGAGAAGTATTTTTCCCAAAATAGAATTCAATTCTATATAGAATTTAATTCTATTTGAAGCCATTGCTTCAAAAAGTATGTTTTCACGTGTTTAACAAATGACCCCAGTGTGGGTTTTAACCTACTTATATTTAGCGCTCATATGTTTTAGATATGAGTGCTCACGTGTTTAACACGTGAGGCTAGTTTACCCCTTTTGATTATTTATTTTCAGCGCTTGTATGTTTTGCGTATAAGCGCCACGTATTTAACACGTGAGGTTAGTTTGGCCTTTAGTTATTTGTTTTCAGCGTTTATATTCTTTGTATATAAGCGCTAAAGAATTCCTTTCCACTTTCTTTTCTCTCCTTTTTTTATAAGGGAACAAATATCCTGCTCTCACGTAGCTTGCGCGTGAGTGCAACGATGTCAAATTTACCACCATTGGATCACCTAGGGGAATGGAAAGTTGAACCGATCCCATCACGTCTTATAAATGTGGCCCTTGGCCCTGAAATGACTACCGTTTCTTCATCTTCTTCATTAAATTTTCCTTTCCTTGAGAATTTAATTCTCGTTCAGAGCTTACATCTCTGCCCTCAAAATTCCTTTTGAACAGAGCCAACTCTGTCAAAAAAATTTGGGATGGACTATGACCAGAGCTTAGCTCATAACATCTTTTGGGTACTTTTTTTTATTTTAAACCCATTAACATTTTTGACAGAGCTTAGCTCTTTTCTTGAATTGACCTCTTGGAAATCTTTAAAAAAATAGAACTTTTTTAATGTAGATCGTGGATCTTGATGTCTATATCAGAGATTTGAGTCAATGGACATTCTTTGAGAACCGTTGATTCTCTTCTTAGGGTTTTACCCTATTGTCAATCTTACCAAATGAGCTTTTCTGGAATTTGATTTCATTATTTAACCCATGAGTTTCCCAGTATGGGGATTTCTGGGATTTAATCCCATCATTGGGGGAATCTGATTCCATTATTGTTTGCTTTTTTTTTCGACACAGGTTAGCTCTGGTTTGATTCTTAAAAATTTTGGGAATTTTATTCCTTTTAATTTCCTCTTACTGTTCTTGGATATTTCCCCCCTTTTTAGTTTTTAGGGCTTTAAGATCCTGTAAGATTTGAATTTGTTGTTGTTTTTAAAAGAATACGTTTTTCGGGGATATTGGGAGTTTTAATTCCGCATTTAATGAGAATCCTTTTTGATTCTCACAATGGGCACATGTCTCATCATCGATGAGCCACCATTTTGATTTCGTGGGGTCGGCTACCTTTTTACACTTAGTGATTCTCGCATTTTTTTGCTAACTCTCCACCTGGTTTCTTTTTAGGTACCATGGTTGGTCACTTATAAGACATCGAGAAGATTGTCTCCTACAAAGAAATTAGCATAAAAGGTCACTTTCAAGGCCAAGAATATACTGATGCCCAATGCGTTGAGGTGATGTATCGCTTCAATAATTACAATGGCTATTTTCTCCCCCACCACTCTGCCCCTTTGAAGATCGTTGTTGGGTCGATCGGAGGCTTTTCTTGGGCGTCTTAAGACTATGCCGCTCCAAGCGCTTGAAGACCTTAAAGACAAGGTACATTCAGTGTACCTGATGGGGTTGATCTCAAAGAAATGGAGAGATAACTCCTCGCCATTTTGCACCGCATCTTTCAACAGAAAGCGATAATATCAGCATACCAAAGGATAGAGGACATTAGTGATGATCCTGACGCTTGCATCCGAGAAAAAATGCACAAAAAGATGATCCATGAAGCTGAACGTGCATTGCTTAAATTTTCTTCTAAGTTTGAGAATCCATGTCTGGAGTTCGGTGTCTTACCATTGTAGATCTTGGATGATGCAGACCCTTTTTTTACCGCCAAGAGTATGTAGTTTCCTCCCTTTTTAATATGAATGAAAAGCATTTTTCCCTTTCATATCAGTACTTTCCTTCTCTCTGTGTTGAAATTAGTTTATTTACTTATTTCGGAGTATTTAGTTCATTTTTACCTTGGGTTTGCAGGTGAATTTATCCTAACGTAGAATGTAGATAACCCCCACTCTTTCATGACAGGGGTCCTTTAGGTTTATGGTATTAGGTTTAAGTCTGTCATACCGTCGCATTGGCTGATGTATTCTCGATATGCAGTCTTTTAGATTACTACTCGAGTAGCCCCATGCCTGTCATGACTCCGATCCCTTCTAAGGCTCGACAAGACGTCTTCAAGTAATCTTCTTTAGGTTGGATTATCAGTATTACCGTCGGAAGGTCAAACGTTTAGGTATTTGCTGTGGTGCTTTTTACTTGAGGTTAGGCTTAGTTTGAAGCCCCGATGAGTCATAACCGCACCTTTCTGGGGTGGGATGATCTCCAATAGTCTTTAGGTTTTTTATGTGTTGCCGTCAAGACCCGAAGCTAAGAATATACTGTCACTTCAATTTTTTGTTTTAGTGTCGTACCGATTCTTTGCTGAAGTATGGTAAACATCTGTATGATCTCTATGTTGTATTTATCGCAATCGAGGTCTGGAGTTAGGAATATGCCATTGCTCCAATTTCATTTGATAATTGCGTCCGCAACCTGCTAGAATGAGGAGGAACGTCGAGATGATTTCTAGGCTGTAGATATTGTCATCAACATCTGGAGCTAGGATTTTGCCGTCACTCCACTTTTATTTAACCATTGGGTCCTGTTGACGTCACGTCTGTACTTTTCTGGAGTAAGGAGGACGTCCAAATAGTCTTTAGGCCGTAAATGTGCCATTAAGATTCGGTTCTTCTTTTGAAGAAGTATAGCGGGAAAATATGGCTCCCTTTCATTCATGCACATGGATTGTATACAAGAGTTGGTAGGTACCTACTTGCAGGGCAGAAAAATTTCATTTTATTTTTTTTAATTTTTTTTCATGATACTCTATCTTTTCAGCTTTTATATCGCGAAAGTCACAATTGCCCAATCATTTCGGCTATTTTTCGCATTGCCCAATCATTTCGGCTATGTCAATTTTTTATTTTTTACTCGCTACTTTTTATTGCGAGTTGAGCATTTGGAATCTGATACCAGTCTTGGCATCAGCATCGCTACAACTGGAATGTTGCCAGAAGCGAATCATCATTTGCCTTTGTTGATTTGAACAAAGGAGGCTTGGCAAATAGGGTTAGGATCTTATCGACCAAGGCTTTCAACTATACGAGCCGTAAGGGTCTCATAAAGGTATTTCTCTTTGTGAGTCGTGAGGATCTCATAGGTTTGTTTTCTCCTTAGAAATTATGGGGATTCCTAAGTGTGTTTACTCTTATAAGTCGTAAGGATCTTACGAGAGTGTTTTCTCCTTGTAAGTCGAGATGACTTACAAGTAGTTATTCACTATATGGGGATATTTCTCACCGTTGGTGGGACTTGGTGGGGAATATATTTATTTATGCCCGTGGATTGTAAAAAAGAGTCGATATTGGACCACTTGTAAGGCAGCAAAGTTTTGTGGGGTTTTGGTAGCTTAAGAACAGGTTTAGTTCCCTGTAACTTAAGGCTTTTGAATTCTATAAGCCGTTAGGGTCTTATAAAGGATATATTCTCCTTACGAGTCATGAGAATCTCGTAAGCGCATTTTCTCCTTAGGAATCGTATGGATTCCTACGTGTGTTTCTCCTTTGTGAGTCGTAAGGATCTCACGCAGGTGTTTTCTCCTTGCAAAGTCGCGAGGACTTTGCAAGTGTATCTTTTCCATTCTTTTAACGAGTCCGCGCCCTTTCGGTGTTTCACTAACTCGCCTGTAGTCCTACTGTTTTTACTCATGGCGCCCTTTCAGATTTTCATCCATGCTCATTTCGCTTGTGAACGTACCGTTTTTTTAGGCGGCCCGTAAGGTAATACACCTTTAGCTGTAGGCCCCGATCTTTTTTAAAGGACCGCATCATGTAGGACGTGGGAGAGCTATGAATTGTTTATGCCCGTGGATTGTATACGGTAGTAAATATAGAGGATACACCGTAGGGCTAAACGTGTTAGTTTATGGACATGACGGTTCATTATCGCCGTATTTTGGGGCGAGTATTTAGTTTAAGGACGTTTCAGTCCAAAGCCATTTTAGGGACATAGTGGTCGAATATCGCCGTATTTTGGGCAACGCGCTAGTTTAGGGACATTTCCGTCCATTATTAGTTTAGGGACTCCTCGGTCCAATTTTCCCATGTTTCTGGGAACGCACTTGTTTAGGTAGGTTTATGTCTAATATCGCCATTTTTGGGACGATGGAGCTTTTTTGGTACTACTTTCAGAGTTCTGGCTCAAGAAGATAGAAAGCGGACACAAGCATCATCATCTATCATTAACCTAAGTCATGACTCATCAAGCGTAGTAATTTTTAAGGAGTCGGCTGTTTATTGGCCAGAATGGTCTTTCGCCATGCATATTCATGAGCAGGTAAGCTCCACCTTGGTAGACTTTGCTTATAATGTACGGACCTTCATAATTTTGCTCGAACTTTCCCCGTTTTGCACGATTGCGAATCATCGGTCTTTTGATGACCAACACGAGTTCTCCTTGGTGGAATGTTCTCGGCCTGGTCAGTCTTTCATATGACCGGGTCATCCTTGCCTTATAAGCTTTCAGATTTTTCTGTGCTATAAGGCGGGTTTCGTCAAGGGCGTCGAGCTCCTCGAGCCTAAGATGAGTATTTTCCTCATCTGTCAGCTCGTATTAAACTGCTACTCATAAAGAGGGGAGTTCTATCTCCAGCGGGAGTACTGCTTCCTCGCCAAACACCAATGCGCAGGGTGTTGTATTTGTGGCCATTTTGAACATTGTTTGGTATACCCAAAAGGCTTCAAGCAGCCTTTTGTGCCAGTCCTTTTTGTTTCTAGACACCATCTTTTTCATAACCTTGGTTAAGGTCTTGTTGAAGGCTTCTGATAGACTGTTGGCCCGAGGATTATAGACCAAGGAGTATCGCCAGTTTATTTTGTGCTGCTATGCGAAGCGACTTATTTTATGGCTTCTATAAGCTGGCCTATTATCTAAGATTATCCATTGCAGAGTCCTGAACCGATAGATGACATGGGTCTTGAAGAAATGGAGGATATTCTCCGTTTTTACCTTCCTTAACGGTACTACTTCTGCACATTTAAAGAAGTAGTCAGTTGTTACCAGTATAAACCGGTGTCCTTTGGATGATGCCGGTTCGATAGGGCCAATTAGATCGGTTCCCCACATATCGAATGGTCGGTTGGCCAGTGTCTGGTGTAGCGGATTTAGGTGCTGATGTATGAAGTCCCCGTGAATTTGGCACGAGTGACATTGCTTCGCATATTCGAGGCAGCCCTGAATCATCGTGGGCCAATAATAGCACATTCTTTTTATGTTTAGCTTCATCTTTGGCCCAGTTTGATGAGAACCGCAGCGCCGGTCATGTATTTCTTGGACGACTTTCTTTGCTTCCTCCGGTCCCAGGCATCTTAGCCATAGGCATTCGAATGATCTCTTATATAAAGTGTCATTGACGAAAGCAAACGACAAAGCTCGTTTTATGAGCTGGTCTCTAGATGACGCATTTTCGGGCGTTCGTTGGGGCTTGAAGTAATCTATGAAGACTTCCCACCAATCCTTGATCTTTTGTACGTCCTCTATTTGAAGAGCTACTTGTTTGGTCATTTCTTTTCCTTCAGATGCCTCTATAAGGTCTTCCGAAGATATATTTGTTGGTGCGTGGACCCCGCGGCTTTACACAATGATCCTTACGTCATCGAGGTCTTCATTGGCCAATTCTTTAGCCAATTTGGCTAATGCATCCGCTTTGTTGTTTTCCGCTCGTGGTATGCTGTATAGGAAGGGATTTGTGTCACCAGTTGCTGCACCATTTATCTATACTTTATCAGCTCTGATTTGCATATTTGATAATCGCCGTTTACTTGACTAACAATTAGCTGAGAGTCTCCATATATGAGGAGGTTATTGATTACCATGTCGATAGTGATCTCAAGACCGGCTATCAAAGCTTCATATTCCACTTCATTATTAGTCCTAGGTTCCATCAAGGAGAGGGCATAACGTATTATTCCTCCTTGCGGGGTCATTAAGATAAGACCCATCCTGACTTTGATTATGGGAGTGTTTTGCTTTCGCCTTTTCATGGAAGATGCTTCATCGAAGTAGAGTTCCCATTGGGAATCATTTTCTTCTTTCTCTTCTTCAATTGCGTCGAACGCGTGTTCATCTGGTAACTCACAATTTAGGGGAGAGTTAGCTGGTATCGGATGCTCCGCGAGAAAGTTGGCGATGGCCTGTCTTTTCACTGTTTTGAGGAGTCGATACGTTATAGAGAACTCCATTAGGAGAAGGGCCCATTTCGTAAGCCTTCCTGTCAGTATGGCCTTTGACATCAGATATTTGAGAGGTCCACCTTTGATATGAGGTGGACCTCATGTGCTAAGGCATTATGTCTGAGCTTCGTTATTGTGAAGATCAGCGTCAGGCAATACTTTTCGATGAGGGAATAGTTTCTTTCTGCCCCAAAGGGAACTCGACTTAGATAGTAGAAAGCCCTCTCCTTTCCTTGATCGTTCTCTTGTGCCCATAATGCGTCTAGAGAATCCTCAAGGGCTGTTGTATATAGGATAAAGGGTTTTCCCTTAACCAGAGCGGCCAAGAATAGCGGATTTTGTAGGTATTGGTTGATTTTGTCTAGTGCGTTTTGGCACTTCTGATCCCAGATGAACGGGGTCCTCTTCTTCATCAGATGACTTTGGAGACGGAATTTTCCATAGAGATTGGCTATGAACCGCCAGATATACGCAAGCTTTCCTTAAAGAGATCGCAATTGTTTGAGGGTTCTTGGTGAAGGCGTTTCTATAATCGCTTTGATTTTTGAGGGATCGATTTTGATGCTTTGATGATGAATGATGAATCCCAGGAATTTTCCTGAGGAGGCTCTAAACGCGCATTTTATAGGGTTCATCTTCAAATTATATTTCCGAAGATATTGGAATACTATTTTTATATGTTCCTAATGTTCCTCATAAGATTTGCTCTTCACCACAAGGTCATCGATATAGCACTCAACGATCTTGTGTATGGGTCATTTAAGATCTTTGTCATGGCTCTTTGGTATGTGGCTCCGGTATTTTTCAAACCGAAGGGCATCACCTTATAGCAAAATACGCCAAACGGAGTTCGGAAGGCAGTATGCTTCTGGTCTTCAGGATCCATCTTTATCTGGTTGTATCCTAAAGATCTATCCATGAAGGAGAAGACTTCGTGGGTGGACGTGTTATCGTTCATTAGCTAAGTAACAGGTACTGAGAAGTCATCTTTCGGGCATACTTTGTTGAGGTCCCGAAAGTCCACGCAGATGCGAACTATCCTATTTTTCTTCATCACCGGAACGATATTAGTGATCCAGTCGGGATATTGAACCTCTTGGATGAAGTAGGAGTCGATCAGTTTCATGACTTTGGTATCGATACTCATCTCAAGTTCGAGCCGCATCTTTCTTGGTTCCTGTTTGATTGGCTTTATTTCTGGCCATATGGCCAGTTTATGTACCGCTATTTCTGGATCTAGACCCGGCATTTCGGAATAATTCCATGCAAAGCAGTCTTTGTATTGCATGAGCACTTCTTTTAATGTAGCTACCTATTTTTCAGATAGTATTTCACTGACAAACGTCGGACTTAGATCGTCCTCTGTTCCTAAGTTGATTTTCTTTAGGTTGTCCGCCGTGGTGTGTATCTCGTCCTCCAGCTCCCTTGGTGCCGGTGGAAATTCTGATATCTCCTCATCATCCCCTTCATTCGTGAAGCATCTGAAAAGGTCAATCATATTCTCGTGCCTTCCCTCCCTTAAGAGATTTATTATATGACAGGTACGAGTGCGCTTTCATTTTTGCGGTCGAGCCGGTCCTATCCTGACGGTATAGGTCTTCTTTGGCTCGTGTTTATTTGGCAGGCTTATCTTCCAGCTGTCGGATAAAGTAAACATCCCTTACAGCTGTCGGATAAAGTAAAAATCCCTTATTGAAACTGGTCATCTACCCAGTCCTTGAACGTGAAGCAGTCTTCAAGGGGGTGACCTACTGCTCAGTGATAGGGGCAATAATCCGGATGATGAACCTCATTTATTTGTTTGGGGTGGCGGGACTCTAGAAGCATCATCATTTGGTGCTTCATGACATAGTTGAATATTTTCTCTGTCTTGTTCTGTGGGAAAGAGTATTCCTGACCCATCTTCTTTATAAAGGACGGGCTCTAATCAAGTTTTCCTCGATTGAACGGCATCTTGGACCCGCTTTGTTGTCTTTGAACTTTTTTTGCGATTCTTACCCTATTTTTACATCTTCTTCGGGATTTTCCCCCTTCGTGAGAGCCCATAGCAGGCTGGGGATGAAGAGCGATGCGGTCTACTTCTTCCACTGACTGCTTACTAAGACGCTGCGTCTTGGCCTTTTCATAAATGGCCATTTCTTGGCTGTGGTTGTCCCGGTTCGCTTGACAAGTGATTGTAGCGGAATTATGCGTTCTGCTTGTTTTTTTTGTTCTACTTACCATAATCAGGACGGTGTCGCTTTGCGGCTAGCCGGTTGAGCACGGGTCGTCCGCAGGGAGATGGTTGTATATCCGTTCTTATCTTAGACGAGTCAATTAAAGAATGTGTATGTGTATGTTCAATTCTATCCTACGTGTTCATATTTATGTTCAAGTAAACTTGTTAGGGTTAAGGTTGGTCAGTAGAGTTAGGATTAATCTTGTACTTTTCTTTTGCTATTCTTAAAATGATGTTTGGATAATAGAAAGTAGCGGGAATTAGGAGGACAAAAGAATGGGATTTTCATGTTTAAGAAAGCTTTCCAACGCTAAATCCATTCCTAGTGCCCCTTGTCCTTCCGCTACGTGCGCTTATTTTCAACCCTAGGCCAAACACCCATAACCATGTATCCAATTAAGTCACAACTACATGTCATGTTGTAGTGCGCCCGAAGAACTTCTCGACTTAGGTCGCGGCTATATGTCACATATAGCGCGCCTAAGTGAGAGGGTTGTGTTTGTTTGGTCTAGGTTCTTTTTAGGTTGTTTAGCGAAGAGAAGTACAAGGGATTTTTCCGTCTCTCATACTAACCTTCCTTAACCCCTAACAAGTGTGGAAATTATTTACACATTTAAAAAGTAAATAAAACAAGAAAGAAGAAAGGAAAAAAAGAAAAATACGGTTTTACAAATGGTAGAAAGCTAACTACTTGGGCCCTTACCTAAGCAAGGGACTCCATAGAGTATCATGGATTAGAAAAATACGGATAAGAAGAAAAGAAAGGGAAAAAGAAATAACAGCAACTACTTAATATAAATAAATAAAATTGCCCTATGAATTAAAATTACAAGACAAGAAAATTAAATATACAAGATAATAATAAAAACCCTCATCTTCATTGATCTTCCACGCAAGAGCTCTCACTACAATTTCATGGAGGAAAGATGAAGAAGAATAAGAAACACAAACTAAACTACATTAATCCCTAACAAAGAAAAAGACCTCCTTAGCTTGGCACAAAACTGGAGTATTTATAGGCAGAGAACTGAAACCTAGGGCCATATTCTGAGCCCCAATACAATTACCCAACTACCCCTAAAAGACGGTCAAATGATGACACGTCATGGCCGCAGAACAGCCGCAGAAACGCCATATTGGCCGTGGTTCCGTGGTAGTTTAGAGGCATTAGTGTCACATTTTTTCTGGGCTTCCTTGTATTGCTATGTTCATCTGTTTGACAGGTCCAAAATTGTAAAATGACTCCAAAATTTCTTCAGATTTCCAATAATCCAAAATGGCTTCACTTTTAATTCATTTAACCTTTATCTCCCTCGAGCTTCGCACATCACTTGAATTTTGTGCTGCCCCTCTCGTGCTCTGTGCTTTTCCGAGACACGAACGACCATTGTTATTTGTCTTGTCTCTTGAACTGGTAAGCGACACTGGACGGATGCGGATGACCGGAACCCGGATTTTATCTGTTGTTGACAAATGTTCTGGACTTTGGCATAACTGTGGAGATTTTTCTTGATTTGCGTTATTTTGGATTGGGAACCTATAACCTATAAATATGTAGCAGATACGTATTAAAGCACCTGCCTATAAACAAACGAGCAAGAATGGGCGGTATTAAATGCAATATTCTGATGTGAACAAATACCTCCAAACTTATCTTTTGCTCGACCCGAGAAAAACCATTTATTCTCAAAAAGTCCTAAGCTCACTTTCGCAGGCATCACGGTTATAGTTAGAGTGTGCAACAAGCCGTTAAACCTCTAGGTGTCCCTAGTATGAGGAGTGTTGTCTCTTGAAGGTTTTCAGCGGATACTACCCACAAAATCCCGTCAAGTTAGTTTCATAAGCTAACGTCGATTCTACTCCTACGGTTTATCATCTAAGTTAGAAATTCTATATCCTAAGTTAGAAATATCCATCCCATATTTTTTACACCTCCTATTTATTCAACCTAAGATCCTATATGTTTTGACAGTTTAGAAAGATCTCGGTTTCTCTTGAGTTTTCCTTCTAAAGCGCAATCTCCAATCCGGAATTTTTATCAACTTTACGAAAAACATAAGTCTTATTCTTTATCCCTATCTTTCCTCCAAACATTGATCGCATATCCCTACGTGTGTGTAAATTTTCACCCCTACACTTAAGAATTCAATTCAAGCTATAATACCCTTACCCTAATACCTAATACTACTTCTTTTCATTAATGATGGACGAATTTTCTCACACTTCTTTCATGCGACTATTACTGCTTCCTGAGGCACTAACCAGCCAATTACTGAATGTGTGAGTATATTAAAGCGTAAATAGCAGTTTCTAGGCCTTGTAATTTTATTTTTTTTCTTTTCTTTTCAACACCGGCAATATTTTTCAATTATGGTCTTTTGGTGGTTAGCTTTAAATACCGCTTTTTTCATACTAGGTTTTCAAGCAAGAGTATTTCTTGGTGTCCTCTACTATCCCAAGTTTCAAGGTGCGTGCAAGTGCAGTTTGTAGGGTATATACTTTCTGAATTTAGACTTAAGAATAGGAACTATTTTTCAGACTTATCCTTCAATAAAACTTTCAATACTTTCTCTTTATCTCGACTTAACTCAAGAATTGAACTCAAGATTACCTACTTCTAAAAAAACTGCAAGGACATATATTTAACAAGGTTAAAAAGGAGGGTTATTTTTAGGGTTTTCAATTGCTAAACCTAGAATTTAGTTAATTCTAACCTATCGAACTAAATTTTAGGAATAAAAATCTAAGTTACCCTACTAGCTAACTTGACGACAAAGTTTTTATATTTTTGTATTTTTTTTTTATTTTTGTGGGTTTTTAAATAAGTATGAAAATACAAAATAATCATATGAATGCAAAGATAGAAAGCTTACCGAGCACACCCCAAACATAAACTTGGCAGTGCCCTCACTGTCATGCTACACCAAGAGGGTCAAAATTGTCGGTGTTGTTGGCTATAGTGCCCTCATGTCAATTATTGAATCGCGGGCATGCGATTGGGATGGTTGAGGGAGGACCTTTAAGGATAGAACGGTCTTACTCAAAATGATAATATGCTATCTGGTTTTTCTTTATCATCATATACATGATTTATGTAGTATTAAAGATCACTATTACATGTTAATAGAGCTCATTGGATTCTTGCTTAACTATCAGCATTATGATGGCGATCATATACGTGGGAGCTGGGTGGTCTATAAGCACATCATTAAATATCCCTTGTCGTGGGAGTTTCGAGACTGGGCATCGATACTCCAGAGAAGACCAGTGTATACTGATCGAGACCCCGACGAGGGGCGGTGGCCCGGTCTCACAAGCCATTGGTGTTAGTTTGTTCACCTAAAACAGTATATAGGTGCTCATTGGGTTATGAGTACACTGGACGGACTCGCCGGGAACCTGCTAGTTGGTAGTATACATATTCTCAGATAGCAGTTCCCAGGTGACATGTGTGCAGATTAGTCTGTCGACTTGAGATCGTTATTTGTCTCATGTGAGTTCCCATTGTGCTTTGATTACTACCCAACCGCGGCTCAAAGGAGTCGTGAAAACAAGTTTTAGTTGGGTACAGTCTCGAGCCACATGGAGGCAGTGAGTGGATCGTCGGGGATTCGTCTCTCCCGGTATTAGGGGTTGATGCCGCGCTGTGCACGGGTGGCCACACCAGAAATCCTTGGCCAAGGTAGTCGAGAATTACTGATTTGGATCAGTAGTTTATCAGTAGGTGATGGGCTTCATACCGACACAAAATTTCGCGTTATTAGGGGTCTGACTTTATCCACCCCCTAGACTCGATATGCGATACTCTTAGATGAATAGACCGGACTGGACAGATATTGTCATAGACAGGCTCAGTAGGGGTTCGGATGAGTTTGCTCGTCGGCCTCCCTTTCCCTCAATATCTGGGTAGCCGTTACGTACAGCTAGTGCCTGTGACGTGCTTATGGTTAAACCCACTACCAGCGTATTGACGAGTCTTTAGAGTCCCACACGTAGGGTTTCCCTACTTCGGGCGAAACGATGTAGATCCGGGCAGCGGGTTGTGTTAGCGCCAGTTTTGAAAATATTTATTCCGCAATCGGCCACGGTTTGATGGCCAGGGCACTGCCATGACCCAACATGGTATCATAGCCAACCCATTAACCCCTTACTACCTGTTTTAGACGATGTTAAAGTATCGAAACCGAAACAACTCCGAAACAATACGTAAAATATTCCAGTTTCTGTCGAATTTTTCTAGTGTGTGCAAATAGCAGTTCCCAAGTGACATGCGGATAATACTAGTGGGCTTTGGTTTAAGCCGGATCCTAGTATTATATCGATGGATTATTTTCGTCTCTTTGTATTTTTATTCTTCGGAATGCGGATGTGGGTATGTATATACGGATGAGGGGCATTCTCGTCATTTGATCGGGTTTGCTTCTAGAAGGTAACACCTTATTTAGGGTTTTATTCTTTTTGAATAAATGAAATGTAGTGGAGGAAATGACGTGAGGCTATCATTATGTGAGACATGGCTTTTGGTGACTCATGGCATGACTCACACGTGAGATATTTTCAAGCATGCTTGATATTTTGTGGGATATTTTATCTCATGAATTATTGCATGCTTGATTATTCTCTACACAAAAATACTTAGCCATTCTCACCCAAAAACTCCTTCTTCACTAGGTTTTCCTCAAGTGACCTTCTTCTTCATAAAACCCTAAAAGCTCTCATGTGTTGAGAATCCTAGGGTTCCAAGAGACAAATCACTCCATCTTCTCACTCTACACAATCTATGAAATCTAGTTTAGCGAGCTAGATGTCGTAGCTATCTCGGATTTGAGGTAGGAGCTCGGACTATAGACTCTCGGGTGGATCGTCTTTGATTCGAGAAGGCCGTCAAGATTGGCCGATCCGTTCCGATCCTTGGAGCTGACGACGAGGTGGAGGACAGCGAAGAAGACACGAAGGACTTGTTATCATGAGGTATAACTTCTATCCGAGTAGTTAACCTCATACCAAGTTTTGCTAGTTAAGGTTTAGTATCGATCCTGGAGTTCCAGTCGGTGTTGCGAGCTTTGAAAAATCGTATTTTACATATTCCGCCTCCCCGCGAACACACGAGGTGCGCGACATCGACTTATAGTAGTATCAGAGCCTACTAAATCATAGCTAATAGTTTAGACGAAGTGTAAAACTACGAAACCGAAATAACTTCGAAACCCGAAACCTAAACTCCAAGTTTCTGTCAAATTTTTCCGAGCCTCTAAAATTTTTTTAAACAATTGCAGAGTGTTCTACTTTTTGTGAGATGAACACACACCAAAAACGAGGCATTTTCACCTGATTTGGACCGGCCACATTAGCAAAAAAACCGGTGTCACCTTATTTGTTGCGGTGAAATGCTTTGAATTTTGGTCTGTGTTCTAGTTGCTTGGATATAAGGTCTCATGTGTTGTTTGTTTTTGCCAATTTTGGATATACTGTTATCTTTCTGTGATGTCTATGCGAGGTGTTTCGAAATCGCAGTTTTAACATCGTTTAAAGTTTTAAGTTGTGATATATGTATTTGGAAACGTCGACTAATTGCTATACGTCGATTAGTCGGGGTTGCACATATCCGTGTTGCTTTCTTGTGGTTTGTGTATATGAACGTATTGGATCATCGTGGATGAATAACCAGGGGATGTGAGATGAGGGTTTTTCATTCTTTCATTCGATATAAATTGTAAAGTGATGTAATATTATTTTGCGGGGCACATCTAGGATGAAGTTGTTGCCACCATTGTATTATTTTCTTTTACTGTTTTCTGCTCCTATGATAGACCCAAGGTGGGGTGCACAAACTACCGGATACTTTGAAGTGCCTAGTGGCCTACTCATTTTACCGAGGGAGGTTGCTTCGCTTCGGGTATTTGGCGGGTAGTTTGCCACACCCGTTGTGGTCTGGGGTGGGGTTTGGCTATTCTTCACGACCGTGGAATCCTTCTTTCGTTACAGGCTTAAACGAAATGCGGAATTCCTATTATATCTAATATGTTCATCTATGATCTGGAATGCCTATTATTGCATCAGACGAATGTTTATTATATATATGGTATATAATAGACGTTGCTTATGTTTTTCACCCGCGCTAGTCCAGCCCCTGCTCTGTCGTTAGTTAAGTAACCTAACGGTGTTAGACAGGGCCCGTGGCGAATGCGGATGGCATAAGTGGACGTGGTGTTTTCGTCTTTTTCTGTGATGATAGGTGTGAATGATGGGACTGCATTACATTAATGCAAAGAAAACAAACCAAAGTTGAATCGTTGGAACAAATTTTAAAACCACTCGGTTATTTTAAAACAGGAGACTTTTAAATGCGGAGCTTAAACCACTCCTTTTAAAACAATCAGGTTCCTTCGATTATATCAAGTTCACTACGTTCACGGTTTTTCCAAAACCATTCATAGCCTTCCCTCATTTCAGTTGAATATTCAGTAGTATTCAAGCTATGTATTTTGACCTTCGCCAAGGCATAGTGTTTGGTAGCTGCTGAATATTCATCTGTAGCATAGATAGATGCGTTGGTTTGGGATAGTTATACTACTATTTTGGCCTTCGTCAAGAGTATGTACGGGTGGGTTCAAATTAACCTGGATAATGACGGGTAGAACTTGACATGTGACTTATGATATGTTGGCCTTCATCAAGGTCATAAGAGCATGGGGCAAAAATCCATATCGGGGGTTTCTAGAGAAACTGAAACTTACCGGTGCTGCATACCATTTGGATTGTGATAATGTTGGTAGGATTTCTTTAGGATTATCACTCAATGATATTTGGATCCCGATCCTACTGTGAGTATCCGCTACTCCTCGGGAGATTTTTCACTTAACGATCAATGCTATAAACCAAGTAGGTGTCTAAAACAGTGTTAGCGGGGCTACGCCTCCAGGGAAAAGAGGTTATTTAATTAAGGAACTTCACAAAAGCGTCGGAAAACCTCCCTCGAAGTAACGACACTAGCCTGGCCAAAAGGTTAAGCAAGTATTGTACGGTGAGATTAATCCTGACTAATTCTTCTTTTATGGTTTGAGGAAGGATTCGAGAAACAGTGGCAGCCATCCTATTTAGATAAATTAAAAACTAATCTAAACTTGCAAGAGCATCATGCTGAGTGTATTCTTCTCTCTCTCCTAATTGCAGCGACCAGGTGACTAGATTAGGTTACAGATAGATAATAAAATGACAGAGTTATACTATATTGACTGGAAAAGGTTTGTCCAGATGTCCATTACCTATGACAACCTGGACCACCTCATTACTACTCAAGCCCCCGCCGTTCCAGGTCTAGTTTCCACCGTCACGGATGTTGATATCCGTAAGACAAGGGAAAAAGGACTGTGCGGATGCCAAGTGCCTCGTGTTGGTCTTAGTTGATGGTATATACCAAAGGCAGCCCGAGAAGATGGACTTAGTTTCCATCCTCCTCCATAACAAAGTTTTATATGGAGAGCAGTCTCGTATTGCAAGATATAAGACCTCGAAGGAATTGCTTCAAGCGAGATTAGCTATCGGGTCATCTGTAGGGGACGACGTCCTTACGATGACTAGCTATATTAAACAGCTCATGGACCTGGAGACCGCGTTGGAGAACGAGTCATGCACTGACTTAATTCTACAGTCCCTATCTTCTACTTACGCCCAGGGGAAGAAAGTCATACTTCTAGTTGAGGGAACCCTAAAGGAAACCAGGGAGACACCCGCTCTGCTTATTAGGGAATCTTTCTCTTCTGGATCCAAGGAGAAAGCCAAGGGTGAGAAGAAGAAGATGTCCACAAAGCCGATAGGCGGTGTCAGTAAGGTAGAAGGAAAGGGCGTGGCAAAAGTTTCGGGTAACAGTAGGGAAGGAGGGTTGTTCCTATTGTCACTGGAAAGGGCATTGGTAGAAGGGATGCAGGGCTTGGAAAGCCAGAATCCAGGATCCGAAGCACGTTGTGGCTTCGAATTCGTGAGTGTTTGTGATTGAAATCGGACTGTCAATTAACTCTACTTCCTGGGTACAAGATACCGGAACAGGATCTCATATCTGTAATTCATTACATACTTTGATAAACCGTAGAGTTATCAGGGCAGATGATATGAATCTCAGGGTTGCTAACGGAATGAGCGTGGACGCTGTATCCGCAGGGTATATCACCCTGGATTGACAAGTGGGCAGATATTGATTCTACGTAACTGTTTGTGTGTACCTAGTCTAGTATGTAAACGATGCGGTCCAAATCCACCTAAATCAAAGTCTTATTGGGTCTGGTACACTAGAGGACAGTATATACATGTTAAATTAAGCTCAAGTTTTCAACGTCCAGAACACACTTAAAAGAAAGTCTCCAGAATTAAATAAGGCTTTCTTAAGGCATTATAGACTGAGTCACGTCAATGAAACACGATTATCGAAGTTATATAGAGAGGGATATTTGGATCCGTTCGAATATCAGTCTTATGCAACTTGTCAATCTTGTTTCATAGGAAAGATGACAAAGACTCTGTTCACTAGACACGGAGTAAGAGCGACCGAGCTTTTAGGACTCATACAAAAAACCGTGTGTTGTCCAATATCTACAGATGCACGAAGTGTTTATTCCTATTTCATTACTTTTACGGATGATTTCTCTAGGTTAGGACATGTCTTCTTGATGAAGCATAAATCCGAGGCCTTTGAGAAATTCCGAGAATATAAGAATGAAGTGGAAAAACAAACAGGCAAAAGTATCAAGACACTGAGATCTGATCGATGTGGTGAATACTTAATTGCCGAGTTCCTGGATTACTTAAAAGAGAATGGAGTTATCTCTCAGCTTACTCCTCCATATACACCACAACACAACGGTGTATTGGAAAGGCGGAACCGAACCCAATAGGATATGGTTCGTCCTATGATGAGTAATGTTGAGTTACCGCGATCCTTCCGAAGTTATGCACTAGAATCAGCTGCATATCTTTTGAATAAGGTTCCTACCAAGACTGTGCCTACCACACCATATCAGATGTGGAGTGGGAAGAAACCCAATCTTTAGTATATGATGATATAGGGATGTCCAGCTTTTGTTGAAAAGAAGTATGCGGACAAGATCGAGGCACGCTCAGTACTGTATAGGTTTGTGGGATACCCAAAGAACTCTAAGGGGGTATTTTTCTATTACGCAGAGGAACAAAAAGTTTTTGTTCCTCGTCATGCCCACTTTTTAGAAAATCAATTTTTTGTAAAAAGAAATGGTGGGAGCGCAATAGAACTGGAAGAAATTCCAGAACCACAAACTATTACTGAAAGTTTGGTAGAACCAGTGGTTTCAAAAGAACCGGACATCCATGTGCCAATCCGCATGACTAGTAGGCAGTCTCATCCGCCCGAGAGATACTGTGGTTTTCTCATAGACGGGGATCGAGAGGATTGCATCATTGACAATGATGAGCCAACTAGCTTCCAGTAAGCCATTCAGAGCGAAGACTCGGTAAAATGGCTGGATGTAATGTGGACCAAAATGGAGTCTATATACACCAACAAAGTATGTACTTTGAACATTGCTCCAGAAGGGGTAAAACCCGTAGGCCGTAAATGGATCCTCAGAAAGAAGATTAGTGTAGATGGATAGGTTGAAACCTATAAGGCTAGACTTGTTGTAAAAGGTTTTCATCAAAAACCTGGTTTGGACCATGATGAAACATTTTCTCCAGTGTCTATGCTCAAATCCATTCGGATCCTTCTTGCCATTGCTGCCTTCCAAGATTTTGAGATCCGGCAGATGGACGTAGAGACGGCTTTTCTAAATGGTAATTTGGAAAAGTGCATCTATATGGATTAGCCAGAGGGTTTCAATCAGAGTGGGAGCAACAGGATAGTGTGCAAGTTGCTTATGTCCATTTATGGACTAAAGCAGGCATCACGGAGTTGGAACATTTATTTTGATGAGACGGTCAAAGAATTCGACTTTATCAAAAATACAGATGAACCATGCATTTATAATAAGATTGTCGCAAGAACTGTGGGATTCCTCGTCTAGTACGTGGATGACATTCTCTAGATAGGAAATGTCATTCCTATACTACAATCAGTCAAAAGATTCTTGTCACAGAGGTTCTCCATGAAAGAACTCGGTGATGCCAACTACATTTGGGGATCCAAATCTATCGTGATAGATCAAAGAGGATGGTGGGACTTTTACAGTCAAGATACATCAACACCATACTGAAAAGATTTAGTATGGAAAATTCAAAGCGCGGTAGTCTACCGGCTTATCACGGAATCACCCTCTCCAAAGAGATGTTTCCAAAGACTGGTTTGGAAAGGTCTCGCTTGTCGATTATACCCTACGCTTTTGCGGTAGGCTCTATAATGTATGCGATGTTGTGTACCAGACCAAATGTTGCTTACGCACTTAGCGTGGTAAACCGGTATCAGTCAAACCTAGGGGAGAAGCACTGGATAGTAGTAAAGAACATTCTCAAGTACCTGAGAAGGACTAAGGAGATGTTCTTGGTGTATGGCGGAAAAGACCTCCAGATCGAGGACTTTGCTGACTCCAGCTTCCAGAGTGATAAGGATGACTCCAATTCCATGTCGGGTTATTTCTTTACCCTCAGTGGAGGGGCGGTCTGTTGGAAGAGCTCCAAGCAGGACACCGTTGCAAACTCGACGATGGAAACGGAGTAGTTCGCTGCATGAGACGCCGCAAAAGAGGCAGTGTGGATGAGGAAGTTCTTAATTGAACTTCAGGTGGTTCCTTCTATTTGTTGGTCCAATACCTTAGTATTGTGACAACATACGATGATATAAATTTAGGGAAGGAACCCAGGTCCCATCAGAGATCCAGACATACTTGAGGCGGTACCACTTGATCAGGGAGATCGTTGATCCCCAGGAGATCGAGGTGAGGAGAGTAGATACGGAGAACAATACTGTAAATCCACTCACAGAGGCCTTCCCTCAGACAGTGTTTGAGAGGCTATTCAAGATCTTCGGTCTACGATATGCCATTATATGGCCTTAGTGCATGTGGGAGATTGTTAGTGATATATGCCCTAGAGGCCATTATTGTATCATACTGAATTGTATATTACTTAATGGGAGCTTTGGATATACACGGATATAGTAACAGTCTTGCTCGAAATGGTAGTATGCTACCTGGTTTGTTTCTAATTCAATATGTGCATGTGTTTTCTTAGCATATCGCTTATACATATTGGTAGAGCCCTTAGGATCTTTGCTTGATTACCAGCGTTGTGATGGCAGTCACACTAGTGGGGACTGGGTAGTCTATAAGCACATCCTATACAGGTCCCTAGTCGAAGGATTATCGAGACGAGGCATCGATACTCCACAGTAGACTATTGTATACGCTTCTCATCCAAGAAGGGGAGATGTTCTGTCCCACAGTCATTAGTACGTCGTACTGGAGATAGTATGCAAGTGCTCATTAGGTTATAAGTACACTGGACAGGACTCGTCGGGAACTGTTGGTGGGTATTATACCTATCGTCGGGTAGTAGTTCCCAGGTGACATGAGTACAGCTTAGTCCGTCGACTTGACACTGCTACTTCGCCTCGAGTGTGTTCCTGCTGTACTTTGATTACTACCCTACCATGGCTCAAAGGAGTCGTGCAAACAGGTAGTAGTTGGGTGCAGTCCCGAAGCACTTGGAGGCAGTGGCGGTTAAATAGGATTCGTCTCTCCCGGTATTGGGGGTTGATATCGCGCTGTGTTCGGAAGGCCATTACACAAAGTCCTTGGCCAAGACAAGCGAGATTTATTGGTAGGTACTCCAGTAGTTTCTCATGGTATTTTTTCCTACTCTCCGACACAAATTATTGCGCTATTAAGGGTCTGACGATTACCGCCCCTAGTCCTGATATGCGATACTCTTAGACGAACAGACCGGACTGTATGGAGATTGTCACATTCAGGCTCAGTAGGAGTTCGGATGGATTTGCTCATCGGCCTTCTTATCGACAGATACCTGGGTAGCCATTACGTGTAGCTAGTACCGCTTGTGGCTTATGGTTAAACCCATTGCCAGCATACTGTCAGGTCTTTAGAGTCCCACATAGAGGGTTTCCCTGCATCGGGCAAAAGGTGTAGAGGCCGTATGGTTTTATAGCAAGGCTTTGATCCCTTATGTGTACTTGTACACGTATGATGATCGGGCGGATAATACTAGTGGGCTTTGGTTTAAGCCTGATCCTAGTATTATATCGATGGATTATTTTCGTCTTTTTGTATTTGTATTCTTCGGAATGCGGATGCGAGTATGTGTATACGGATGAGGGGCATTCTCGTAATTTGATCGGGTTTGCTTCTAGAAGGTAACACCTCATTTAAGGTTTTATTCTTTTTGAATAAATGAAATGAGGTGGAGGCTAGCATTAAGTGAAACATGGCTCTTGGTGACACATGGCATGACTCACTCTTGAGATATTTTCAAGCATGCTTGATATTTTGTGAGATATTTTATCTCATGAATTATTGCATGCTTGATTATTCTGTACACAAAAAGACTTAGCCATTCTCATCCAAAAGCTCCTTCTTCACTAGGTTTTCCTCAAATGACCTTCTTCTTCATAAAATCCTAAAAGCTCTCATGTGTTGAGAATCCTAGGGTTCCAAGAGACAAATCACTCCATCTTTTCACTCTACACAACCCAGGACATCTAGTTTAGTGAGCTAGATGTCGTAGTTATCTCAGATTTGAGGTAGGAGCTCGGACTATAGACTCTCGGGTGGATCGTCTTTGACTCGAAGAGGCCGTCGAGGTTGCCCGATCCGTTCCGATCCTTGGAGCTGATGACGAGGTGGAGGACAGCGAAGAAGACCCGAAGGACTTGGTATCGTGAGGTATAACTTCTATCCGAGTAGTTAACCTTATACCAAGTTTTGCTAGTTAAGCTTTAGTATCGATCCTGAAGTTCAAGTCGGTGTTGCGAGCTTTTAGAAATCGTATTTTACATATTCCGCCTCCCCGCGAACACGCGTGGTGCACGACATCGACTTACAGGAGAAACCAAGCAAACAATATACGACGCAAAATGGCGAAGAAAAGAAAAGCAAAACAAAATCAACAATATAAAAAGGTCGACCCCAATGAGTACAACGCCTACAATACACAATTCTAAGTCTCGCTTCTAAGTCCACAATATACCAGTTCTAAGTCGATGGAGTTTTACCAGATACAAGAAGATATGAATATACAAGTGTGAGTACGATACAACAGTAACCCACCTAACAAAGCAATCACCGAAAAGAGTGTGTGCCCCAAGCCGCTAATAATCCGAGCGGTAAAACCTGCAAGAAACTGTGGCACAACGGGGGTGAATTGCCATCTCAGTGAATAAAAGTACATCACAAGGTAGAAATCGAAATGCTCAACGATACCTAAGTCATAAGTATAGTATTATTATATCCGGTACTAATATAATATATGGTAGGCATATGTATCGTAAATGAAACTCTATCTATTACATGAACCCAAAATAGAAAATATCATATGCAAATGACCTGTATCTAAGTATAAGCCCATAGGTAGCCGAAAATATATATATACAACCTCTTCTTTAAAATAGCCGCGGAATACATAAGTCATGGCATAAATGCAGACGTGATAGTATGAAATATCATAGGTATCTTATTTAAGATATACGTACTGATGTTTTAGTGAAGAGCTTTAAGAGGTTTACAATTTAAAGATCCCAGTGTCATATCATACATGTCAAAATAATGAGGCTATAGCCCGTTTTTGAATTTCTTTTTATATGCAATTGTATGTAAAAAGAGATGCAGGTATTTTCCCCCGAATCAGTCCTGGTCGGCTACAATAACACATAACATAACTATATGCCTCATATGATGGCAACATATCAACATCTGGATATCCAGCATCGATATCTGAAATCAGAAATCTCTCGTGTCCATCACTGATACGCAAATCCTCAAATTTCTCGTGTCCATCACCAACACGCAAATGCAGATACCGCTGACACCATCTCAACAGATGATCGCCACCCGATATCCCTGGCCCCGGTCGGTATCCCCTGGATATCCGCCGTGCTCAAATCTAGCCCTGGTCAGTATCCCCTGGATATCCGCCGTGCTTAAATCTAACCCCGGTCAGTATCCCCCGGATATCTGCCATGCTTATCTCTATCTCCGGTATCGAGTGTCCTCGCAAGTCTCCCCGCCTCTAATGCGGCTTTTCTTCCGCTCGGTCTCAACCAGGTCCACCATGTATCCAATTGTATACTCCCTCACTCAGCCTGGATAAGTAGCAAATCCATAACCGTATATCTCTCCTACTCGGTTCAGAATAAAATAATCAGAAAACATCATGCTCATGGTGGACGTCAACTTATCATATCCAGAAATATCAAGTAAAGAATAAGAATACTTGCATAGATCATTATGATGATATATTGTATATATACATAAATAACAGCGTCCCATACCACTAATATATATCATCAAAAGTAAAATATCCTGAAAACTCATAATAATCAAATATGAATACCCATGGTACTGGTATTCGCAATGCTTAAGAGATAATAAGGTAAAGTACGTAAATAAGTCATACAAGCAAATAAACGTATCAATTCTACCGTGTCATGGCAATACTAATGATGTGTAGTGTAGCATACGCGTCTGTGCTCGTGCAGCATGGCAATCATTAGTATTTGTGCTATTGTTCTATAAGTGTACAAATCATACTTGTATCGATATTTACATACGTACTAGGTAGTATAGCGGTCCTACAGTGATATGGCAGTGCCAATGAGGTGTAGTGTAACATATGCGTATATGCTCGTGCAACATAATACTCATTGGTAGTTGTGAAGTGTTCTATCAGAGTGTTCGTATCACGGAAATGTATAATATCGATAAATATATCGCGAACAAGTAAAGTAAATCTAAGCGTAATTATTAAATGTAACTACTTGCTATGAACTATAACATTATCTTTGAAAATGAAACGAAACGTTGGTTTTGAAATAAGGAAGCTGCCTTAGGTTAAAATAGATATTCGTTTTGGAAACTTGTATCGCATCCTTGTCCCTTATCATTAAAAAGAGAAATGAACCGTTAGTTTTTAAAAGAGTATAGCTCACACAAGTATTACGTTCTAAAACGGAATAAAATATTACTCTACGAGTCTAAAGGAAACTTGGCCGTTATTCAGCATGCTAATCTTGTCATCAAAAGTACGGTATGATTCCTCATACAATACCCACAATATCATAATCTCCAAATCGTCTCAAGTACGGTATGATCCCTTATGCAACTACACCAAACCATGAATAACACTATATGCACATGAAAACTATACTAGATGCAACATAACATTAATGACAATAACTTTATCTTGAATAAACACTAAGAACTAACTAAATATCATAATTATCTTAGCTATAAGGTTGCGGGGGTGCTATACGCCATCCTCCCGACTTTCTCCTTAGATGTAAATCTACTCACCAACTTGTTGAGCTCATTGAATCCACGATTGCTATGTCCGTCAACTCCGTCTCCGAAACCTTCGCGATCGTACCTATAATCGTAATTAAATCAAATCGATGTAAATATCATATCGAAAACCAAGACAACGAGCTAAGCACCCGTAGGTTAGAACCTACAGCTCACTTACCCCAAAAATGAACAAACGCCCCTAAAATTAACGTACGAACGTCAACGTTTCAGTCGCGGTACAAAAATATGAAAAACTCATATCGAAATGTCGGGAACTTGATAAAACATATACTAAAACATCCCCAGATTTCTCTGTATGAATACTGAGATAAATCAAACAATACTGTAGGTTATAAAATAGACAGAAACACCTACAAAACAAAAATCAACCCAAAAAACTTTCAGTGGCCCGGCGACGCCGGTAAAAATGATATTCTCGCCGGATGAGGTAGAGAGTTTGGAGCTCGGGTTTTAGGTATTGTCTCCTAGTGGTCTCATGATATTATGGTCTTGTTAGTTTTTCTAGTGGTTACACCTAGTGGTTCCAGATTCAATATCAGTATGCTAAATATCACAAATATCCTAGTTTATGATACTGCACATATTAAATAGATGAAAAGCTGAATAAACTTTTACAAGGAAAGTGAGATATACCTATAAAGAGGATGTATAAAGAATTCTAGCTCAAGGATTGTATTATGAAAGCTCTTAGGGGTTGTAGTGTTTCTAGCTTGATGATGTGCACAACTTTGATGACATGGTTTTACTCTTTAGATGTGATGAACACTTAAAATTATTTTTGTTTGGAGCTTGAATAAATATATGGTTCAGTTTGAGGAAGGCTTAAGAATTTCTAAGTGTTGATGAGATAAGGAGTGAAGTGTTATGTTGTGTGTAGGGAGAGCAGGAGGTGGAGGGTTGTAAAGTGGAAGTGTCATGGTGGAAAGGGGAGGTGTAAAGTGAGAAGAAGGAGGTGGAGGGATTTGAGCATGGGTGAGGGTGTGAGGGTGTGAGGGTTTGAACTAGGATAAGATATACTAACCATTAAAAGAATTACAACCAAAGAAAAACCTTTCATGTTACAATTTAAATCCATGCAAAATAAAAGATATGAGATAATTAATCTATCACTTAAATATCATTATCTTAATATAAAATACAATGTCATGTTAAAACAATTAAAAATATCAATTTTTATGATATCACACACTTTTATTATTATTTATCAAAATAATTACATTTTAGGGATATAATTCTGATACCCAATTTTATAAGCAATATCATTTTTTGTAAACTTATTATATTCGTATTTAAAATTATAAATTAATATTTATAATTTTCCAAAATGTTACAGTTTGACATCAAAGATTGTATATTGGTGCTCGTTAGAGAATGGGTACACCGAACAGGACTCGCCAAGAACTCCTAGATGGCACCATACCTATCGTCAGATAGCAGTTCTCTGGTGACATTTATAAAGGTTAGTCTGTAGACCCGAGATCGTCATAGTGCCTTATGTGGTTCCCACTGTACTTTGATTTCCTCCCTACCATGGCTCAAAGGAGTCATGCAAACAGGTGAATTTTGTGTATAGTCCTGAGTCACATGGAGGCAGTGAGCGATAGGAGGGGTTTCGTCTTTCCCGGTATTAGGATTTGATGTTGCGCTATACTCGATTGGCTATAACAGAAATTCCTTAGCCAGGGCTGATGAGATTTACTGGTAATTGTTATCAGTAGTTTCTCGAATGGTCTTGGCCAGGGCTGATGAGATTTACTGGTAATTGTTATCAGTAGTTTCTCGAATGGTTATAGGCCACGCATCGGTATGACTTATCAAGTTACTGGGGTCTGACAATTCCACCCCCAAACTTGATATGCGACATATCAGATGAAGAGACCGGACTATACAAAAAGTGTTGCTTGTAGGATTTATGGGAGTTTGGACAAGCTTGCTTGTTGATCTTCTATTCGTTCAATACCTGGGTAGCCGTTATGTCCAGCTAGTACCGCTGACAGCTTGTGAGTATCTGATGTGATCATTACCAACTGCCGGCATATTGACGAGTCTTTAGAGTCTCACACAGAGGTTTCCTAGCTCAAGCGAAACGAAGTAGGGCACATATGGAGATATGTGTGGGTGCTTGATTGGATACGAGTATGTGATACCATATTCTAATCTCGCGTTATTTGATATCAATCAGGTTATATGTGATATAACCGGATTATTGAATCATGTGTTGATTCATTGGTATATGTATATGTTGTTACTATATATTTGATATATATTTGTATATTTGATATTAGCTGGATTATATTTGATATAGCCGGATTATTGAATCAAGTGTTGATTTAATAATTTGATATATATGTATATGTTATATATATATATATATATATATATATTAACTAGTATTGAATATTAGACGGTTATATGTGATATAACCGGATTATTGAATCAAGTGTTGATTTAATAATGTAATATACATATATATGTGATATTAGTCGGTTATATATGATATGGCCGGATTATTGAATCAAGTGTTGATTTAATAATTTGATATATGTTTATATATTCAATATATATATATATATATATATATATATATATAAACTAATATTTTAGCTCACTAAAGTTTTTCTTCTCTTTATACATATTAATATGTGATATATATAAATATATGTATAAATTATTGTATCATGGTTGATGATACGAGGAATTAGGATGTATGAGAACCACACATGATTAGTGATGAGATGATAATGGTTTGATTTATGAATTAAAGAAAATAGGAAAATAGTCACATTTTCTAAGATGCTTATGGAAGCCTCGAGAAGCCATGACTCACCTCTTGTTTTGTTTTTATTCATAAATATTTTTCATACATCATCTCACACTTCACCTCATGGTTCACTCTCTCTCCATCCAAGTTCATTCTCATCTCCTTCTTCCTCTCTTGCTTTCTAGTTTTTTCTTGAGGTGAGGAAAAGAAAACAAGAGAAGAAAATTAGTGAGAAAAATTCCTACTTCATCAGCCTACACTTTACTAGCCCTTTAGTTTAGGTTGTTTACTTCACTAATACTTTGATTAGTGAAGAGTGAGCTTAAGTTAGAGAGACTTCAAGGTGGATCATCTTCGTCTTCGATGACTACAAAGAAAGCTCGTTCCTGTCACCAAGTGGAGTCTAAGAAGAGTTCTAGGGACTACTACTTGGATCTTTAGAAGTTAAGGACCGGTCTATAAAGGTTGTATTCTCTTTTCACTTAGTTTATAACTGGTTTGCTTACACTAAAACCCTAATTCTCTAGTTCAATTCTAGGTTAGTATAGCTTAGACCTCTAAAAAAAATTTAATTGCATACTTGATGCTTGTATAAACCTAGGAGAGGTGCTAATACATACTTTCAGCCAGTTCATCTTTCATCTTTTCTTCTACGAGGAAAGTTTGGAACTGATCGGGCTCTTGTAACGGCTTGATTAGAGGCCTCTTTGGACAGGAGGAGAGCTGCCAATATGCTTAGCCGTGAAGGTATTTTCCTCAGATGTGCTAGGATGTTGTAATCCACCTTGTTTTTCTTAGGCAAAACTTTTGCAGCGAGCTTTTTTTATCACTTTTTCATCGAGGACGATTTTCTCGGGCATCTTCCCTTTCCCTTTGCCTTTTCTGTTTGGATCTTTGTTTGCGAGTCTGAGATTCTTTTCAGGCAGCATACGGTTACGCAGCTAAATATACTCACAGTTCTTCTCCTCCTCTTCTTTTTTCCATGCGGGAATTTTCAAATAGAGAGTCGAGGGGTGTTTCGTCCTCAGAATCACTCCCAAACATGAGAACTTGGGGTGTTCCCCCTTCTGAACCGGTACCAACCATATGACAGTTGCCAGTCGTTTCTGTATGCTTTTTGGTCTCGCCACTTTCATATCGGCGAATGCGAGCTTCGCACTTCTCTTTCTTAAAGTGTTTTCGATTGGAAACATATCCTTGCCACCAACTTGAAGGCACTGCATTACTCGATGGGGTGGGCGACCCTTTGATGATATAGGCAGTATTTTAGATGTGATTCTCCATCGAAATATTGGACTCCGGTAGTGCGCATCATGCGCGGTGGCTGTTTCATCCCCATTGATAGGGCTTTGGCGAACCGCTTCTCGGTTTTGATCCTGCTATTATTTGTCCCAGGTGTGCTTTGGTTTGGTTGAAGCGCTTTATGACTCATTCTTACCGCAGCTTCTTTATTTAGGCACTGATACTTAGCCTTTCCATATATAGCTATCTCGCGTTCTCGGTCGTTTTTGCTTCTTTGAAAGGCTTCGTTTAAAAGTCTCTCAATCGGGTCTTCTTCTGGCACTTTCGGGTATTTTAGTCCTGATTCTACCCGCAGTTCCTCCACGTCATTTTCTGACGCTGGGGAGGTTCTTCGTCATATAACGATGAATGGAAGACCATATGCCAACTTGCTACATAGCCTTCCGCTTATTCTGATGAGTCATTTCCCTCATCATTGTCATTATCTCCGTTCTCAAGAATATGCTTGAGGAATTCTTCGAACGTTATTGGTGTCCTCGCCTTCTGGTTATATTCTTCCGGCAAGTCTATATATTTTTGAAGCTCTATATGCTTATCGTCATACTCGGCAAGCTGCACGGGTTTCTTGGTCTTCTTCTTTTTCTTAGAAGATTTTGACGGCTTGACATGAGGGCTTTTCCCCTTATCAACAACTTTCGGTGTTGGATGTGATTTCAGCATCCCTTCAATAATTTTGGAGTTCAATAGCGCTTTTCCACTTGAATGCTGGACATTCATGTAGTTCCTTCGGCATTCTTTTAGTTTTCGCTGAAAAAACTACTTCCCATAGGGCTTCTTCCATAAGTGAGCATGATACCCCCTACGCGTCCACCTTTTTAGGAGCGTGTTTTGGGGCGGGTTTACCCTCCAGTTATCAGACAGCGTGAACTTCCTTTGCTGATACTGGTCCTTGACCCAATTTTTGAAGATGTAACAAACTTCAATTTGGTGGCTCATTATTCTGTGATAGGAGCGGTAGTTGGGGTTGTTGACGTCGCCGGGTTGTACTGGACGTCGTGGGTCTAGCAACATGATGAGGTTATTACGCATCGATGGTTCAAACAATCTCATCGGTCTTGTCATGAGGGAATGAGTATGCACGTCCCAACCTTTTTTCTAAAGACGGGCGTGTACGTGGGTCCTTATTTGAGGAGGAGGGGCCATTACCCATTTGATCCATTTGGGCCAACTTTCTATCAGCGTTTAGAAGGTTGTGGGTTTGAAGAATGTCATAAACTGGGACACATTCGATTGAGGATCGAGGGTCCCGATGAACATGCCCACGGCTGGAGACTCCTCGATGCGTTGTTCGCTTTTAGACCACAGGTTCTACCACCGGATCGCGTATTGGACCCAAGTTTCTCCCAGATTTACCCCGGCTTTGATTAGTGCCATGAACGTGGTGCGTTCACTTGCGCTGGCGAACCGTTGCGTGAACAGCAGTTCCATTTCGGAGAAGGTTTTCACGGAGTCATTTGGGAGCTCCGAGTACCATTCGAAAGCTGTCTCGAACAAACTCCTAATGAATTGGCGAAGCAACAATTTGTTATTGCCACATAGTGCTCTGAAATGTGTGACATGCTGGTGGGGATTACCCGTTCTTTTGTAAACGTGGAACTTCGGGATCATATATCCCGGTGGGTAACTAATTTGGTCATACCAGGCCAGATATGTTTGCCCGGTTTTGACAAGTTGGTTGGAGGCTTCATTGGCCTGGTGAGCTCTGATTTGCTGAGCAATGTATTCATCCAGGGCCTCCTTGGAGATTGTTTCCTCTTTGGCCGCTGATAAGACCGGGGGAGGATTTGATGTTTCTCCTTCTTCATCCTCGATAATTATCGGCGGGTCTTCGGCCGGTGGTTTCGGTTGGATCATCATTCCAACCATGTTTTGGAATAGAAGAGCCATCTGCTTGATGTTAGCAGCTTTGCTCCGCAGTTTCCTTATCTTTTCTTTCCAACAATCTTTGTAAGGACTCTGTGTCGGTCTCTTGCTCTTGACGTTGTTCGACTTCTTTGTCCGGACTTTCTTTTTTTTTCTGGTGAGTGTTGCCATTTTGGTCAGCATTTCTTGGAGCATTTGCTACTGTTCCTGAGCCTTTGTCAACGACCAAGTTTGCGGTCGGTGACTCACCAAGGCACGACCTTCTTCTTTTCTTGAGGCCATGTAGACCGTATGTATTGTTATGCCCCTGGGCTTGGGGCGTTTAGATCCATCGCCTTTGGAATTTGTCACAGACGGTAGAATTTTCTCCGGCCTCATTCTTTTATGAGAGATCAGAGCTGAAAGAGCCATTGTGACAGGTACCTGTTTAGGAAAGGTCTCCCATTGTATGGCAGAGGAGCAGTCCTTCTCTTGTTGACCCTTAAATTTCTTGGGTCGACGAGAGTAATTTTCGTCAAGCACAAAGTCTTGGATTTTTTGCTAGAGCCTATGTATCTGTGAAGAAAGCCATTGGCAAGGCTGCTCTAGATGTTGCTGCATGGGGACCTCTATTAGCGGAGGTGATTTCTTTAGTACCGCCATCGAGGAGTTCTTGCAGACTCTCTTTAGCGGATCAAAGCTGTTCCCGGTTAGAACGGCAGCGTCGGCATTCACCATAGGAGCTGATGGGGTAAAGCCTAAAAGGGGAGTTGCCCCCAGCCTGTCTTACTCGGCGCCAATGGCGACGTCGAGCATGCCTTGCTGTAGGGACCACCTTAATATCAGAAGCGGCTTCATCATGCCCCCTGTATTGCTGGGGAGTTTTGGTTAGCGTCAGCCTGTTGAAGACCGACGTCGTTGACTGAGTTGAAGTAGGGTGGGTCAATCTCTGGAAGACCGACTTCCTGGGAGGGGAAGCACTTTTGCTGACTTCACCTGTAGCAGGAGCAGGGAAGGCTAGCCCTTTTGGGGTGACTCCCTTAAGTATCACGGGCTTCTTTACGGGCCCGCTTGAATTCTTCCTCAGCCTACTGAAGGCCGAAACTTCAGAGTTTGACGGCTTGCTAGTTGGAGCCGTCTTGGTTGCCAACCGATCAACCAACCTTCTGAGAGCTTCTTGTGGCGCTGAGTCACCAAGGTTCACAGGCTGGAGCATGGTTCTGAAGAAAATTCTGGTAGTAGCTTGAGCTACTTGTCCTACTGGCATGGTGAAGATGGAGGTTGTGTTAGGCCCATACATCACTCCTTCAGCCGGGACGAAGTGGGAGTCACTGTTGCATGAGGTGCAGTGGGAAGCCATTGATTTTTGCACAGGAGAAAGACACCATGTTTTAGTACCTTAAGTCCAGAGGTGACCATAGAGAACCAAGATTTTGGTTCGCGATCATGGCACACGAAAAGTGGAGTGGAAAGAGGAAGAGGTCCCACCGGGTGTGCCAGAATCTGTTTACCACCGAAAATAGAGACGAACTGGGATAGATCGTCTTTCCTGAATTTGGGGGCAGAAACTATTTAGACATATCCATCCATCTCTCCGAAGATACCAAGTTGATTTATGGTACCGTATATCGGAGGTTTGGATACATGCGAATGATGTAGCAGACTTCATCAGATTTTCCCTCGTTTATGAGGGGTTTTTGATTGTGGAGACGCTCTTCTTTGCAGACGCAACCCCTACAGTTAATTATGTTATTGCGTTGCGATAACCACTTTCTCTTTCTCCAGTCGTTTACTTCATGTCATGTGTTTATTTTATCTATTTTGTTTGCCCATGGATTGTATACGGAGACTAATTTATGTTGTCGCCCGTAGGGCGCGGATTAGTCCAAATCCGTATAATTTAGATTTGGGTTTAAACTTAGGTTGTATGTTCCTTTAGCTCAAAGAATAATTTATTTTATTTAAGGACCGTTAATATGTTTTTAGATTAAGATCAACTTAAATATATGAGCATTTGGGCTCAATTTATTTTAACTAAGAATATGTTAGTCTTATTTGAGACTAAGATCAACTTAGCAATATTTTCAAGATCATTAAATTTTATTAATATCCAACAACAGAGTATTTTGGCTCAGCTGTAAGTAACTTCAGAGAGACCTAGCCAATTTGGGCTCAGTCTTAGTCTTTTTCTCTTTATTCAGAAATGTTAAGCACTTGCTTGTGGCTCTGGCGCTCACGTGGGAAGCACGTGAAGCGCCCAGACAGGGGTGTTGCCCAATCAGTGCTAAGCACTTAGTTGTTTTGATTAGATATAGTGCTAAGCACTTATTTGTACAGCGCTTACGTATGTTTCACGTAAGGCGCTGAGCCTTCACCTCTGGACACTCATGTAGGAAGCACGTGAGGCGCTTGTTTATATTTTTTGTGAGCTCATGTAGGAAGCATGTGAGGCGCTGAGCTCCTTTCTTTATTGGGCGCTCACGTGGGAAGCACGTGTGATCCTGAGTTCTTTTCTTTTAGAGATTTAATCTCTATTGATGGCATTTTGACCATTGATGATCATCAAGATCTCTGTTTTGAAGATCTGAGATTAAGTTTTCTTTGAGAACTAAGTTCTTATATTTTTTTATTTTAAGAACTAAGTTCTTTATAGGGTTAAACCCTGTCTTCAGATGAATTAAATTCCTATAATAAGTTTATTTTCTGTCTCATTTTTTTTATCTAGTTCTTTCCCGTAGATTTTAAGTCTGAAGAACAAAATTTTTCTGAAGAGAATTAAATTCTCAACTTATGGGGAGATTTTTCTTACGGATCTCAGATCCAGAGAAAGAACTAAGTTCTTTTATGAAGGGTTAAACCCATGTTTTTTACTTGTACTAGGCAAAGGAGATATATTTTTATTTCTATTTTTTCTTTACCTAGGGTTTGAAAGGAAGGAGATCTTCTTCTTCGAAGAGAATTAAATTCTCTATTGCAGCATTTTGTTTGCAGAAGCTTATGGAGGGTTCTCTCTATCTGTCTCTGTATGTATGTATGCATGTGTGTGTTGGATATAGTGCCCTCAGAGTCAATTATTGGATCACAGGCACGTGATTGCAATGATTGAGGGAGGACCTATGCCGGTAGGACAGTCTTACTCAAGATGATAGTGTGTTATCCGGTTTATCTTTATCATCGTGGACATGCTTTAGGTGACATTACAGGTCACAATTGCACATTAATAGAGCCCTTAGGATTCTTGCTTGACGGCCAGCAGTATGATGGCGATCATATACGTGGGAACTGGGGTCCATAAGCACATCCTTAAAAGGTCCCTAGTCGTGGGAGTTTTCGAGACAGGGCATCGATACTCCGGAGTAGACTAGTGTATACAGTCGAGACCCCGACGAGGGGCGGTGGCCGGTCTCACAAGCCATTGGTGTCAATTGGTTCACCTAAGATGTATACAGGTGCTCATTGGGTTATGAGTATACCAAACAGGACTCGCCGGGAACATGCTAGTTGGTATTATACCTGACGTCAGATAGCACTTCCCTGGTGACATGTGTACAGGTTAGTTCATCGACCTGAGATCGTCATTTTTCTCGTGTGAGTTCCCACTGTGCTTTGATTACTACCCTACCACGGCTCAAAGGAGTCGTGCAAACAGGTTTTAGTTGGGTACAGTCCCGAGCCACATGGAGGCAGTGAGCGGATCGGCAGGGGTTTCGTCTCTCCCGGTATTGGGGGTGAGATCGCGCTGTGTCTAGGAGAGCCATTACACGAAGTCCTTGGCCAAGGCAGGAGATTTACTGGTAAGTATTCCAGTAGTATCTCAGGGTGTTCTCGGCTACACTCCGACACGACTTGTACCGCTTTTGGGGGTCTGACTTTTACCAACCCCCTAGGCCCGACATGCGATACTCATAGACGAACGGACCGGACTGTACGGATATTGTCACTGACAGGCTCAGTAGGGTGTCAGGATGAGTTCGCTCATCGACCTCCCTTTTGGTCAATACCTGGTAGCCCGTTATGTACAGCTAGTACCACTGACGTGCTAGTGGTTAAATCTACAGCCACAGTATTGACGAGTCTTTAGAGTTCCCCACAGACAGTTTCTCAAGTTTCGGGCGAAACGTTGTAGAGGCCGTATGGTATTATGGCTGGGTTCGATCATATACGTGCAGTCGTGCACGGATCATGATCGGACGGATAATACTAGTGGACTTTGGTTTAAGCCGGATCCTAGTATTAGATTTGTTGGATTACATTAGTCTCATCGCATTCGCATTCAGGCGAAATGCGGATGCAGGTATGTATATACAGGTGAGGGGTATCCTTGTGATCCGTCACGAGTTTACTTTAAATGTTGCCGTATCTTTTTATTGTTGTAAACATTTGGGTTAATGTTTACAAATGGAAATAATGAGCTAAAAGTCATGATTATGAGCATTAATTGTGACACATGCACAAGTGATGACTCTTGGTCTCTTTCTTTGTGCATATGTCACATTATTGATTGATTTATGGGTTGATATGATAAGAAGAGAGAGAGGGCAACCAAGAGGGGGGAGTTTGCTCTTGTATTTTTCATCTCACTCTCTCATTTTATCATAGAACACATAAGAAGAAGAAAGGCTTCTTCTTCTTCTTCTTGCTCTAGCTCACAACCTCCATTGATGGCATTATCTCCAACCTCCATCCATACACTCTCATGTGTTGAGAATCAATGGATGCTTGAGACAAAGTGATCACACACATTCTCTACTTCACCTTGGACACGTCGGCTAGCAAACTTCGTGTCCGAGTTGCTTCGGACGAAGCGGGAGCCCGTAAAAAGACTCATTGATGTGGTGCCCTTCCGACGAGAAGACCGGAGATCGGAGATTCCGCGAGGAGATTGGGTTGGTGGCCAAAGACCGAAGGACACGGATCGATGGGTATAGCTTTTCTAACCCTTCTCTAGTTTGCTAGTTGTAGGTTAATGGTTCGATCCGGGATTAAAGTTTGTGATAGCGCCGGTTTCAAGTTTTGAAAAAGTTTTCGTTTCCGCATTTTGGCCTCGGACAGACGGCCGGGGCGCTACCGTAGACTTACATGGTATCAGAGCCATGCCATTAACCTTTACTAGCTTGTTCTAACTTGTTTAAAACATCGATCGGCCGAATTTTCAAAAATCGCATTTCCAATTCTGCAGTTTCTGTCGAATTTTTTTTGTGGTCTAAAAATTTTTTTAGGTATGTCAGAAAATCAGGCAGGCTTTTCTAAGACCACTGCAGAAATTTTGTACAACGATATCACTGTAGCGCAACAGAACCGCGGCATTACCCACGTTTTGGCCGCGGTTCCGCCGCACTACTGTAGCTTCAATGCACCAAATTTTCTACAGTGGTCTCTGACTTGGAATTGAGGTTTCTGGTATTTTTAGTTTTGGCCCAGATTATTTTAAGTGCTGCAATTGTACTTGGGGCCCACTTCGGGAAATTTTGTCGATCGAAAATTTTAAATATGTTAGTTCACAGTGCTTACTTTATATCTGCGACCGTGAATGTCATTCGAGCGGTAAATCTTGTCTAATCGCTATAGCTCTTTTAGACGGATTTGCGA
Source organism: Agapanthus africanus (assembly GCA_030015575.1). Lineage (NCBI taxonomy): Eukaryota > Viridiplantae > Streptophyta > Magnoliopsida > Asparagales > Amaryllidaceae > Agapanthus > Agapanthus africanus. The sequence goes on along the minus strand of CM057341.1, from coordinate 204,180,882 downwards.
ACGTGACATTCACGTTGATGTTCTGTGTTGTTCTGTGATGTTGCGGATTGTCGTGGTGGATAGCTTGGTGCAATGTTAGTACAGTTTGGTTTTATTTGTACATTTGATATTGCGGGGCGAGCGTCCGACATGTGGATTGTCGTCACTGCCTGTTTGTATATTATTCTTTTGGGGCACGACCGGCTGAGGTCGATGTACCCGTTGTATATATTTTACTTTTTGTACTTGGATTACCCCGCGGTGGGGTGCACGGATAGCTGGGTTCTAGAGGGAAACGGGCCCGCATCTCATGGCTTTGAGACGGAGGGGGCTTCACTCTAGAATTGGCGGGCTATTCGCCGCACTCGTAGGGGGTACAGGTTGACCCAAGGAGGGATGCACAAGTTACCGGATTCCGTGAAGTGCTGGGTGGTCTATTCACTTTGTTGAAGGGGGCTGCCTCGCTTCAGATTTTGGCGGGTAACTTGCCGCACCCGTAGGGGTCTAGGATTTCATTGCACAGGCTATCCACACGACCAGGGGAACGTCGGATTTCAGTAGCGGCTCTATGAAATACGGGGTTCCCAGATTATCTGTATTGTTCTGTGATGCTTATTACATTCCTGTGATGTTGCATTTTATCACGCCTTGAGCGATTATTATATATTGATATATATTCTAGTAGATGTTGTATATATTTTACACCCGCGCTAGTCCAGTCCCCGCTCTGTCGTTAGTTAAGTAACCTAACGGGTGATGACGGGACCCAGTGGCGAATGCGGATGGCATATACGTACATCATGTTTTCGTTCTTTTGTGGTGCGATCAATTGATGGGGCTGCATTGATTCGGATCAATGCAAACTAAACAAACCTGTTTTATGTTGTTGGAACATTTTTCAAAAAGCTGTTATTGCAAGGACGTTTTCTTTTGTTTGGCACAGTGGTATTCGGTTATGAATATCCAGCACCTCAGTCGACGAGGCAAGGGCCGAGATCCCTTCACCGGGAGTGACCCCTTGGGCAAAAGTTTGCGTCGGGGTAATAACTTCACTATAGTTGATTACTTTTTTCTTTGCATCGTGGTATTCAGTTGGAATATCCTGTACCTCATTCTACAAGGAAAGAGCCGAGATCCCTTCACCGGGAGTGACCTCTTTAGCAAAGGTTTTCGCCACTATATTTTTGTAAAAAGCTATCCGGTTCCTTCAACGATATCAAGTTCATTACGTTAAAGGTTTTTCACCAAAAACTAGCCGCAGCCCTCCGTCATTTCTTATGGGTATTATTTAGTATTCATGCTGCGTTTGTTGACCTAGTCAAGACGTAGTGTTCGGTAGCTAAGTGGTGCTTGTTTGTTGCATAAATGGGATTGGTTAGGACAGTCGTGCGGCATTGTTGACCTAATTAAGGGCACGTACTAGTGGGTTTAATGCAGTCCAGAATAATGACGGCTTGAACTTGACTAGCGGTTTATGGTTTGTTGACCTAGTCAAGGTCATAAGCCACTTGGGGTAAAAATCACATCGGGAGTTTCTAAAGAAACTGAAACTGGCCAGGCATGCGCATACCTTCTGGAGTGTGGTGACTTGAGTGGATTCCATCAAGTTATCATGCGATGATAGTTGGATCCCGATTCCCACTGATGATTTGTTTTACTCCTCGGGTGATCCTGACTAATTCTTCTTTCAGGTTTGGAGGAGAATTTGATGTTACAGTGGGAGGTTTCCTGATTAAATAAATTGATAACCATTCTGATCCAGGTTAGAGTGCACGCTGAGTGTTTCTTTTCTCTGTCTCTTTGGCAGTGACCATGGCCCGACCCTAGACTATGACTCAGTGACCAAGTTAACCGAACCTTCTTAAAACACTGGCTTTTGAATTGTCAGAGTTGCATACCTCATTGCCACTCCTACTTTAACCCTTTTCTCCAGAACACCCCGTATTACTACGAACGTCCACTTCCATCGGATAAAACCATCGTATGGTTATATACGAACTCGAAGGAACTTTTTCCAGATTCGAGGATGGTTTCCGGTTCTGGAGAAAATGAATAGGACTATTCAGTTGTCTTTTCCTTTTACCTTCTCTCAGGTTGCGAGTGCTCCTTCGATTAGGATGGTACACCTATTACACTAATTGGATAGTCTTCATCCAAACCATAGGCAGGTGCCGAAAGGTAGGGCATGAAGAAAACTATTTAGCCTAAAAGGTGTACAGAAGATATTAAGTAAAGACAAATAAAGGGATTAGTAAGAGGGCAAAGTAAATTGCGACTGCTATTCACGACCAAACCAAGTATTTCATCTCCACTCCTACTTCACCTTTGTATTTCTCCGGGACACTCCGTATCACTACGAAGATCCACAGTTATTTGGATACTCCATCGTATGGTTATATACGAACTCGAAGGAACTTGTTCCAGTTCGGGGATGAATTCTGGTTCAGGAAAAATAGGAATAAGGTTTTATTCAGTTGTCTTTTATCCTCACCTTCTCTCAGGTTGCGAGTGCTCCTAGGATTAGGACAGTACACCTATTACGCTTATTGGATAGTCTTCTTCCAAACCATAGGCTGGTGCCGAACGATAGGGAAGGAAGAAAACCATTTAGCCTAAGTGGGTGTGCAGAAGGTAATGACTAAAGACATATAAAGGGATTTGGAGAGATGGCAAAGAAATATACAGTTACAGTTGTGAATCTAATGGAAGAGGCATTACTAGGAATACCCGGATACCCATTCGAAACATTTATATGTTTCAGTTTCACTGTGTATTGTTCAAAGAAAACTGATTTCCCAATTAGTCGTTGCTCCAGGGTATGTATTTACCAGGTTTGATTCTCACATCTGTATGGTGTTACAGATGATGAGTGGGAGTAAGTTATTGGGAATTGGGTGATTATCCTCATTATATCGGGATTCGTTGTAATTGGTGAAATTTGAGGAAATAGCATGGGTTGTTTGCCGGATGGCAAATATTTGGTTTTGAATATCCGTTGTTATGCACCAATTTCAAATTGATATATCTGTACGTTTATTTTTATAAAGTGAGATATAACTTTTTGAAATTATGTCTATGACATTTACCTATATCAGTGGATGGTTAGGTAAGGAGTATTAAACAACGGTGTAATTCTTCTTAACCATAAGTACAGTTTTCAACCTATGACACACAGGGAATGAGTTATTAGACTCAGGGGACTTATACAGAGTATTGTATGTTGTCCAGTGTCCATTAGGAAAGAGGGGTTGGTACTCGTACTATATTCTGTTTACTTATGACTTCTCTAGTTCTTAGACATGTGTTTCATAGAAATACAAGATCTATATTTTGAGAAATAATAGGTATAAGAGTAAAGTAGAGAACCAGGTATTGCAAGTATCAGGATTCTTCAAGATGATCGAAGATGTAGATACTTGTGTATGGTATTCAGTTGATAGTAATGATTATGAGAACTTGCTTCTCTTTCAGGTTACTCATATCTGGATGTATTCCTAAGTTGAGTAATGCTGATCGGCCTCTCTCCATTTAGTTGACATGCACTGGAGACAGCTGCGTGATTTGAATCTGGTTCCAATTAAATCAGTGCCTCTGTTTCTATATTGGATATAGAATAGTTCATATCTTAACAATATTAAGGTACGGGGAGTTGTCCGGCTTATGCTTAAAACCAGACTCTGGATAACTCAAGGCACGTTTCTGTAATGGTTGTTTGTGGGTTGACCCGGGCTATGACGAGGGTTAACTTTCTACCATATGGAAGATCAATGGTGATATTGTTCTTGACTCGCCACAGTTTTAGTAAAATGGACTTTTTCAGAAAACAGTAGTGGGAGTATGGTAGAACTGAAAGTGATTCCAGAACCGCAAACGATTACTGAAAATTTAATAGGACCTAAAGATTCAATCTGGATTGACATTCCGTTGGCCACTCCGCAGATATGGTGGGTAACCTCAGGCACTCGATAGGTACTTCGGTATGCTCAATGACGGTGACAGGGAGGATCTTGTTTACCCAGACTAGACACTACTATTGTTCCAGACTATGAGACCCGGTAGGAGGATGAATATAGCGTCGTTCTAAACTAGCTTTAGAAGTGTACGTGTATATGACTCTGCCAGAGGGTTGTCGTAGTCAGTGGGAGCAGCGGAAGCATAGTGGACAAGTAGCTTATGTCTATTTATAGACTAAAGAAGATATAGCGGAGATAGATCATCTATTTCTGATGTGACAGTCATAGGTTTGACTTCATCAGAATAGGGGATGGATCTGTTGAGAAGGTAGTAGGGTGTGATGTCCTAGTATATGGATGACATACACATAGTAGGAAGTGAAATTCCTATACTACGATCGGTTATATTTTGGTTGTCACACAGTGGTTTCTACACATAGGATATAGATATAATATCAGACATTATGGTTACTAGATCTATGGTTTTAGATATAGATTTAGGTAGTTTCCCAATCTGGGTACTTAGACAGTATTCTACAGGTATTTTAGAATGGACGACTCCTGGCACGGTAGTATACTTGCAGGTGATGGAGTCACCCTCTCTAAAGGTGTCTTACAGACTAAAGCAGAGAGGGATGTGCATGATTGACATATCACTTGCTTAGGCAACTGAGTCAATCACGAGATGTCAAGTACCACACCGGATGTTGTTTTTACACTAGATGCAATAAGTTGATATTGATCCAATCCTGGAGAAACGATCGGAAGCAGTTTTAGAACATAAGTGGATGTTCTAAGGATCTGATAACGGCAGCCTTCTTCAGGAGACGGTTATCATTCCAGGCTTCCAAGGTGACTTGGATAACAGAGTAACTGTCAGAGTTATAGTTTTCCCTCTGACGAGGGGCAGTAGTTTGGACCGGTAATCCAAGTGGACACTGAGGGAGGCATGACGCAGGAAACTGATTAAGTTCAGTTGACGATACAGTCTAAGGAGTTTGGATTTGGAGTTCATTTATGAGCTAGGTCCCATCAGATATCCAGACATATTCTAAGACAGGTATTGCTCATTTTGGGAGATGGCTTTCTCCGCGAACTTGAGATAAAGGAAGACATAGAAAGAAACATCAGGGCGGATCCACTCACTGAGGCTATTCCTCGAACGCAGTAGTTTCACAACCGGGCTTTGTGAGACTGATTAGTAGAGGAGTTGGGTGTTCGGTATCACACGGGCTATGAGTATGCGACATCGCAATAATTAGCCTTGAGTGCAAGTGGGAGATTGTTGGATATAGTGCCCTCATAGTCAATTATTGGATCACAGGTACGTGATTGCAATGATTGAGGGAGGACCTATGCCGGTAGGACAGTCTTACTCGAGATGATAGTGTGCTATCTAATTTATCTTTATCATCGTGTACATGCTTTAGGTGACATTACAGGTCACTATTGCACGTTGATAGAGCCCTTAGGATTCTTGCTTGACGGCCAGCAGTATGATGGTGATCATATACCTGGGAGCTGGGGTCTATAAGCACATCCTTAAAACATTCCTAGTCGTGGGAGTTTTCGAGACACGGCATCGATACTCCGGAGTAGACTAGTGTATACAGTCGAGACCCCGACGAGGGACGGTGGCCGGTCTCACAAGCCATTGGTGTCAGTTGGTTCACCTAAGATGTATACAGGTGCTCATTGGGTTATGAGTACACCGGACAGGACTCGCCGGGAATATGCTAGTTGGTATTATACCTGACGTCAGATAGCATTTCCCTGGTGACATGTGTACAGGTTAGTTCATCGACCTGAGATCGTCATTTGTCTCGTGTGAGTTCCCACTGTGCTTTGATTACTACACTACCACGGCTCAAAGGAGTCGTGCAAACAGGTTTTAGTTGGGTACAGTCCTGAGCCACATGGAGGCAGTGAGCAGATCGGCAGGGGTTTCGTCTCTCCCGGTATTAGTGGTGAGATCACGCTGTGTCTAGGAGAGCCATTACAAGAATTCCTTGGCCAAGGCAGGAGATTTACTGGTATGTATTCCAGTAGTATCTCAGGGTGTTTTGGTCTACACTCTGACACAACCTGTTCCACTTTTAGGGGTCTAACTTTTACCAACCCCCTAGGCCTGACATGCGATGCTCATAGACGAACGGACCAGACTGTATGGATATTGTCACTGACAGGCTCAGTAGGGTGTCAGGATGAGTTCGCTCATCGACCTCCCTTTTGGTCAATACCTGGTAGCTCGTTATGTACAGCTAGTACCACTGATGTGCTAGTGGTTAAATCCACAGCTAAAGTATTGACGAGTCTTTAGAGTTCCCCACAGACAGTTTCTCAAGTTTCGGGCGAAACGCCGTAGTGGTCGTATGGTATTATGGCAGGGTTCGATCATATACGTGCAGTCGTGCACGGATCATGATCGGACGGATCATACTAGTGGGCTTTGGTTTAAGCCGGATCCTAGTATTAGATTTGTTGGATTACTTTAATCTCATCGTGTTCGCATTCAGTCGGAATGCGGATGTAAGTATGTATATACAGGTGAGTGGTATCCTTGTGATCCGTCACGAGTTTACTTTAGATGTTGCCGTATCATTTTATTGTTTAAAACATTTGGGTTAATGTTTACAAATGGAAATAATGAGCTAAAAGTTATGATTAGGAGCATTAATTGTGACACATGCACAAGTGATGACTCATGGTCTCCTTCTTTGTGCATGTGTCACATTATTGATTGATTTATGGGTTGATATGATAAGAAGAGAGAGAGAGAGGGCAGCCAAGAGGGGGGAGTTTGCTCTTGTATTTTTCATCTCACTCTCTCATTTTATCATAGAACACATAAGAAGAAGAAAGGCTTCTTCTTCTTCTTGCTCTTGCTCTCAACCTCCATTGATGGCATCAACTCCAACCTCCATCCATACACTCTCATGTGTTGAGAATCAATGGATGTCTTGAGACAAAGTGATCACACACATTCTCTACTTCACCTTGGACACGTCGGCTAGCAAACTTCGTGTCCGAGTTGCTTCGGACGAAGTGAGAGCCCGTAAAAAGACTCATTGATGTGGTGCCCTTCCGACGAGAAGACCAGAGATCGGAGATGCCGTGAGGAGCTTGGGTTGGTGGCCAAAGACCGAAGGACACGGATCGATCGGTATAGCTTTTCTAACCCTTCTCTAGTTTGTTAGTTGTAGGTTAATGGTTCGATCCGGGATTAAAGCCTGCGATAGCGCCGGTTTCAAGTTTTGAAAAAGTTTTCATTTCCACATTTTGGCCTCGGACAGACGGTCGGGGCGCTACCGTAGACTTACAGTGTGTCTCTCTGAGACTTGAAGTCTCAATTCCTTTATATAGATAAGGAAAATTGTTGATTAGTTTGAGAAAATCTCTCATTGAGAGATTCCAATTGATTTAACTGGTCTCAAAGATTATTTAGGGAATTTTATCCACCGTTAGATTTTTGATCCAGTGATTTCTATTTTACAGAATATATTTTCTTGTTTTTAACAAGGAATATATTTTCACATAGATAGAATTTAATTCTATCAAACGGTGATTTTTAATCACCATTGGATTTATAATCCAATAGTTCAGATTATATCTTTCTTATTTAGAAAGATTAATGAAATATTTTCTCATATTAGAATTTGATTCTAACATCGGATCTTTGATCCAGCAGAGAATATTTTCTCATTTAGAAAGATCAGGGAGATATTTTCCCCTAATTGAAATTAATTCTATATTTGATGATTTTTAATCACCATCAGATTTTTAATCACCATCAGATTTTTAATCCAACGATTCTCTGTTTAACGGAGAATAGAATATTTTCCATATTAGAATTCAATTCTTTTATTGGGTGTTTGATCCAACAGCTCTCTGTTTAGCAGAGAATATCTTTCTCATTTTAGAAAAATCAGAGGAAGTATTTTTCCCAAAATAGAATTCAATTCTATATAAAATTTAATTCTATCTGAAGCTAGTGCTTCAAAAAGTATGTTCTCACATGTTTAACACATGACCCCAGTGTAGGTTTTAACCTGCCTATATTTAGCGATCATATGCTTTGCATATGAGCGCTCATATGTTTAACACGTGAAGCTAGTTTGCACCTTTTGGTTATTTCTTTTCAGCGCTTATATACTATGCATATAAGCGCTCACGTGTTTAACACGTAAGGCCAGTTTGGCCTTTAGTTATTTGTTTTTAGCTCTTATATGCTTTGTATATAAGTGCTGACGTGTTTAACACGTAAGTCCAAGCTGCAGGAATTCTTTTCCTCTTTCTTTTCTCCCCCCTTTTTTATAAGGGAACATCCACCTTCTTGATATGCATATATATATGTTTTTTTGTGCTCCTTATTACATATTGTATTTTTTAACCATTTTGATTCATGAATTAAAGATATATTTTTTTGCATTCACATCTCTGTGTCTCTTAATTTCCTTGATCTGGCATGAATTAGTTTATTCACTCTTTTCAGGGTTTTTTCACCTTTCCCTTAAGTTTATAGGTGAACTTATCTTAACGTTAAATATAGATAACCCTCCTTTTTTATAGGGGTCCGTTAGGTTTGTGGTACTAGTTTTAAGTACATCGTACCGTCGCGTTGGCTGATGTATTCTCGATACGCAGTCCCTTAGATTGCTGCTCGACTAGCCACACGTCTGTTATGTCTCTAATCCCTTTGGAGGCTGGACAAGATGACTTCAAGTAATCTTCTTAGGTCAGAATATCCATATTACCATCAGAAGATCAAGCATTAGGTATTGCCGTGGCGCTTTTTACTTGAGGTTAGGCTCGATTTGAAGCCCGGATGAGTCATTACCGCACCCTTCTGGGATGGGATGATCTCCAATGGTCTCTAGGCTTTCCATCAAGGCCCGAAACTAGGTGCATGCCGTCACTTCGCTTTTGCTTTGGTGTCGCATGATTCCACGCTGAAGTAGGGTAGACATATGTATGACCTCTAGGCCGTATATATCGTCGTCAAGGTTTAGAGCTAGTATTTTGCCGTCACTCCACTTTTATTTGATCCTTGGGTCCAAATTGTCTCTAGGCTTTAGATGTGCCATCAAGACTCGGTCCTTCTTGTGACGAAGTATGGTGGGAAATTATGCTTCCTTTTTTTTCATTTATGCCCATGGATTGTATACAAGAGTTGATATGGACTTACTTGCAGGACAGAAAAAATTTCATTCTTTTTTTTCCGTGATTCTCTATCTTTTCAGCTTTTTATATCGCGAAAATCGCGATTACCTAATCATTTCGGATATTTTATTCGATGTGCCCAATCATTTCGATTATGTCATTTTTTGCTTTTTACCCGCTGCTTTTTATTGCGAGTTGCCCAAACATTTCGGCTATTTCATATGCAGATATATTTTTTGCTCACTGATTTTTATTGCGAGTTGGGAATTTGGAATCTGATACCAATCTTGGCAGCAGTATCGCTACAACTGCAATGTTGCCAGGAGCGAATTATCATTTGCCGTTGTTGATTAGAACAATGGTGGATTAGCAAATAAGGTTAGGATCCTGTCGACTATGGCTTTTGACTTTACGAGCCGTAAAGGTCTCATAAAGGTATTTCTCCCTATGAGTCGTGAGGATCTCATAAGTGTATTTTCTCCTTAGGAATCGTGAGGATTCTTAAGTGGTATTTTCTCTTGCAAGTCTTAAGAACTCGCAAGTGTCGTTCTCCATGTTGAACGATATTTCTTGTTCTTAGTGGGACTTGGTTGAGAATTTATTTATTTACGCCCGTGAATTGTATACAAGAGTCAATATTGGACCGTTTGTAGGGCATAAATTTATGGGGTTATAATAGCTTAAGAACATGTTCAGATCCCTGTAACTTAAGGCTTTTCAATTCTATAAGCCGTGAGGGTCTTATAGAGGGTATATTCTCCTTACGAGTCGTAAGGATCTCGCAAGTGCATTTTCTTCTTAAGGATCGTATGGATTCCTAAGTGTATTGCTCTTTTATGAGTCGTGAGTCTCTCTGATTGATCTCAAAAACTATCTATTACCGCAATCAAGAACGGCGTCGCTTTGCAGCTAGCCGGTGAGTACGGGTCGGTCCACAGGGATGTTGTGAATCTCCTAATCGCTCAAACGAGTTAATTCCGATGGGAGTTCGTATTGATTTATTAAATCTAAAAACTAAATCTATTTATACTAAGATTATCTAGATCTAAATCTTGCTAGCGTTAGGTTTAGGAATGGTTTGGAGATGTAAATAAATCTCAACGCTTTCTACACCCAAATTAGGATCTAAAAGAAGTTTTGGTAATTATCAATAAAGGGGATTAGATCCATTCGGGAAGGTGTTCCTTCCTCTAGGTTCTTGTCCTTCTTCTAGAGATCCTTACCCTAACCTCCATGGAAAACGCGCGCAACCGGGCCTTTATACTACGGTATCACCGCTACCTTGAAGGATAGGGTGCCGTAGGGTGCGGTGTGTGCGTGTATGCATAGAGTCCTATAGATTATATGTGATGGGTACGAAAGGGATGAGAGATCTCATCTCTCAAAAGCCTTCCCCAAAGCTAACATCTAAGGTAAGGAATTAAAATCTAAACTAGAGCAATTAAATAAAACTACTTACAGATGGCTCTCTCCAAATATCAACACAGGGTTGTCAGATCTGAATTCATGAATTGAAAAGAGACACCGATGCTCTCCAAAAGAATTCTAAAATTTATTAATGAAGGGAGGCATGAGAAAATACAATGATTTGGGTTCTATTTATAGGACATAGAAACCCTAGGTTACAATTGATTCGCACGTCTGCATTTACAAATTTACCCCTAGGAAGACCAGTCAGCGCCGCCTCGAGTTTGGTAAAAAATTTACCAAACCCGGGCTTAATACGGCTGCGGAACCGCGGCATTGGTAGGGTTTGGGCCGCGGTTCCACGGCCCATTGGAGGATTCATTTCCTGAGGTTTTCTGTGCTGCTTTTGGGCTTTCTGGGCTTTGTGATTCTTTGGTTCTTTTCTTCATTTGGCTTCTGGGTCTTCTCCAGATCTTTCAGTGAAAACTTGTAGTGATTTTCTAACCGTTCGCTTTGACATCTTGGACCTTGCGTTGCCTTGTTAATTGTTAACTGTTCTTTGTCTAGGCTCGACTAAGATCCTTCTATTTGTTGGTAAAAAGTCCTTCTTTTGTATCATCTTTTGTCTTTTTCACTGTTTTCGCTCCAAGAATCTGGAACCTGTAATATGTAGTAGACATGCGTCAAAAGCATCTGTTTATTTATGAAACAAATAAGAATGGGGAATATAATAATACAATATTATGGTGTGAACAAATACCCCCAAACTTATCTTTTGCTCGTCCTCGAGCAAACTTAGTTTTATTCTCTACAAAAACCTAACCACACTTTCGCAGGGAAACGCGATTGCACTGAGCTCGTGCAACAAGCCGTTAAACCTCTAGGTGTCCCTAGTAGGAGGAGTGTTGTCTCCTGAGGGTTTTCAGCAGATACTACCCACAAAATCCAATCAATTTGGCTTTTCGACTTTTGTTCTCCAATTAGGTTTTCTAACAAGGAATTCTATTATCTTCGACTCGTAAATCATCCAGCCATATTCTTCACACTTCCTCATCATTTAACTTAAGATTATATATGTTCTGCAGACCTACTTAGCTTTCGGCATTTCTTAAGTTTTCCTCCTAGGGTTCCATCTCCACTTAGGAATTTCTATCAACTCTACTAAAGATACAAGTTCTATTCTTCATACCTTTCTCCCATCTAAATTCCAATCACATATCCCCACGTGTGTGTATAAATCACCCCTACACTTGGAAATTCAAATCAAGCAATCATACCCTTGTCCATTGTCCAAAGTACTTATTAATTAGTGAATTTTTAAATGAATTTTGCTTACGCATCCTTCATGCGACCGTTAATACTTCTTGAGGTACCAACAACCGATTACAAGATGTGTTTGCACTTTAAAGCATACTTCCTAGTCTTGTAACACCCAAGGCTTTTAGCAGTGACTCCCAAACCAGTTGGTCTAAGGCACTAGGTGATGAAGCACCCTCGCTAAATATTTTTCTTATTTTTGCAGCCTCGAGTAATCACAAAAACCAGTGTTCATTTTTTTTTCTTTATTCACTTTTTTTTTCTTTTATTTTCATTGTACTAAGGACTTTAGACAAGAGTATTTCAAGGTCTCCTCTACTATTCCAAGTTTCAAGGAGCGTGATTGTGCAAATTGTAGGGTATACGTTTTCAGAATGTAGACTTAAGCTAGGAATTATTTTTCAAACTTATACTCTAATAAAAATATCAATACTTTTCCTTTGTTTCGACTTAGCCCAAGAAGTGAACTCAAAATTTGCCTATTTCTAAATAAACTACAAAGACATATGCTTTCTACCGTTAAACTTTAAGGAAGGTTATTTTTAGGGTTTTTAATTTACTAAGTCTAAGATCTAGTTGTTCCTAGCCAGTTAACCTATTTGTCAAACTCAAGTCAAATAAGGCCAAAATTTAATACATTAATTTTTATAATTTTTGAAATTTTTAAATTTTTATGGGTTTTAAAATAAGTATGCAAATGCAAAAATATGTACAAATGAATGCGAAGGAAGAAGACTTACCGAGCATACCCCCAAACTTAAACTTGACAGTGTCCTCACGGTCATGCTACACCAAGAGGGTCAAAATGCCGGCACTCCCCTGTTTATTTATACAACAAGAGCATACCCCCAATTTTTTTTTTTATAGAAAAAGAAAACAAAAAATATATATACATATATACAACAAGGTTCCCCCCAAACTTAAGCTTGGCCTTACACAAGCCAAAGGTTAGCACCAACCATTCAAAAATCTTATCGTGGTAATGGTCGAGTTGGTGAAAGAATGGAGTGGAAAGAAAAGAGATGAGAAGCACACGAGACCGTGTGGAGGTAGAAACGGGATACGGTCTCGGTGGGGGAGAAGAATGGCGGAAAAGAGAAAGAAGGGTAGCACGATCTTGAGAGTGTAAATCGAGTGAATAAATTAGCGCAATTTGTGATGACCGATGTGTTAAAAGCGATTGTGCTAATCTATCAACCCGTCGAGAAATGGGGTCAAATCCCTCAAGATTCGCAAGAAAGCATGGGTACGCCGAACTTGGTATAGGAGATGAAAGCGTAACGGTCACTTCCACGGTCGGAACAATGGAAGGTAGGGAAGGGAGTGAATTAAGGATAGTCTCATTCTCACCGTAGTAAACTGTCTCGAATTGGAAAGATTCCACCAATGGTTCGAAACAACTGTAAGCAACCGAGTCTGATGGTTCAACTAACTCATCTGAAAATGTAAAGGACTCAAACTCGGGCGGTGAGTCATCAACATCGTCCGGAAAAGTGAAACACTCGTACGTGTTATCGGCTGTGAGAACTGTGTCAGATTCAAAGTAAAAGTTTTCAAGCTCACAGTCGTTAAGTGTGATCTTGTGCGTGGTCGGAACGATGGAAAGGAGGGAGGGTGATTTAGTTAAAGGTTCAAGAGGATGAATTGGAAAATCCGACACATCAAACAAAAATGGTTCAACCTCAATACTCTCCTCAATACTCTCCTCAATACTATCCTCATAATTCTTCTCAATATTTAACTCATCCATGCCATTATCATCAAAATCAAGATGCATATGAAGTTCGGGAGAAACAATCAATGACTCGGGATGATGAATTGGACATAACATTTCAATCAAATCTACGGGTTCATCATCCAAAATATTTCCGGCGTCTATATCCTCAATGAAGTGAAAATTAATATTTTCTGACACCTCATCAAAAGCATGGATATTTATCGATTTAGGTTCTAGAGTGGAGGTGTAAAGATCGAAAGGATTAAGTGTGGTTTCACTCGAAAGGGGTTCTTCACAATCTGGCAAATCAAGAACTACAAATTCACACAACTCGTTTTTATTTTTAACTGGTGAACTATTTGGGACAATCGATGGAAAACCGGAGTTGTGGGCTTCAAGTGGGTATGGGTAGGTCTGATTTGGGAATGTGTAGAACTCACTCGCTCCTCTCAAATTCTCCCTCTGTCCAACCGCCTCCTCATACATTGAAAAATTTGGAGCTAGTTGGAAACTAGCTGCCGGTTCACTAGATTGCATAAGGGCGGCCATGGACGCTTCCACATTCCTAGTCATTTTGTTTGTTGCTGCAATATAAGCTGCCAACGACTGTTCCAAACTAGACATGGGTGGTGAAGGAGTTTCGGTAAAAAATTCAAAATTGTTTGGATACGTGAAACTCCCAAAAGGCTGTGTAGAAACAGGGTCTAGTGAAGGTGGGAAAGTCGGGTAGGACTGGTAGGAAGTGGATGGTTAGACAGGATTAGGATCAACATGTGGATAAAAAAGTGGATGGACTTGTTGATTCCTAGAACTAGATGAGGGGAGAGGGGTGAAAGATCGGCTACGAGATTGAGCGATATGCTCAACAATGGACATCGGTTTAGGAGTTACAGCAGGACTTGAAAAAGTGGTATCAACATATGAAGGTGGTAAAGGTTGACTTGGTTGACACAAAGTGGGTTGCAAAGTCGAACTGTTTCTCTTAGACGCTTCTATTTGATCTTTCAAAGAAATTTTGGGCACGGAGGGATCTTCTTTAAATCGACCGAAACAATTGACGTACGACGCAAAGTTAGGTTCAGGATACCAAAGTTCGGCAAGAGATTTATGATGTGGGGTACCCATGATAGAAGAAGGAGAAGAGAAAGAAGATTGGAGTGCACGGATTTCTTAGCGACAAAAGTTGCAAGTCTTTTTATAAAAAAAATTTCCTCTTATTTTTTTTTATTTGTTTTGCAAAAAATTTCCATAAAGGGCTTAGACACAAATGCAATCAACCAGAAATGCACAATCAGGCCTAGATCTAGGGTCACCTAGGTCAGCTAGACAGCTCCTAGCTGTTCCAAAGGGCTAGAAATAGGACCTCAAACCGCCTCTTCACCGCCAATTGTGGCCAAATAAGTGGGAGGCTCCCCGCTACAAGTAGCGGTCCTAATTAAGTAACCACTTGCCTTGACACACTTTCCTAGACACCGCAAAGTCAGGTTAGGATAAACGGCTGATGCCTATAACTAGTCCTCTGTCCTATTGAGCTCGAAGTCCTTAGGGCTGAGTCTAGTATTTTTTTAATTAATAGATGGTCAATGCATATGCCTTATGTGATTTCTGGGGTCCTTGGAAGGGTGATGAAATCCCCACCCAATTTGAATTGGTCAAAAGCCCCTTAAAGTCAGTTTTAAAGATATGCAAAACAGAAAAATCACTTGCAATCAAAGATTTTTATTTTATGCGGCGCAAAGAATCCTGCACAAGATTTGTTATTTGGAAGGGAAGATTTTTCTTTAAGCGCAAAGAATCCTGCAGAAGATTTGACAAAAGATATATGAGGATTGGTAGAAGAGGGAAAAGGGGAGCAAACAGTGCAAAATTCGCGCGCTTACGTGGCAGATGGACCGCGGAACCTCGGCGGGAGAGCGCTTGCACGACGGAATAACGGCGGTACGGAGGCTTCAGGTCTCCAAAAAAATTGAGCTGTTCTGCTTTTCCAACCTCTTTCTGTTCTGATGTATCTTTTTCTGTTTCGAACTCTGGATTTTTCCAGATCCGTCGATCCTGCAGAGATTCAAAAAAAATACCCTTCCAAAAATAACAGATGATATATTTTTATATTTTTGTGATTTTTCAGTATTTTTATGATTTTTTAATTTTGATTAACCCGAAATTGCAAAAAGGAAATAACACGCCATCCCCGGCAACGGCGCCATTTGATTGATCTCAAAAACTATCTATTACCGCAATCAAGAACGGCGTCGCTTTGCAGCTAGCCGGTGAGTACGGGTCGGTCCACAGGGATGTTGTGAATCTTCTAATCGCTCAAACGAGTTAATTCCGATGGGAGTTCGGATTGATTTATTAAATCTAAAAACTAAATCTATTTATACTAAGATTATCTAGATCTAAATCTTGCTAGGGTTAGGTTTAGGAATGGTTTGGAGATGTAAATAAATCTCAACGCTTTCTATACCAAAATTAGGATCTAAAAGGAGTTATGGTAATTATCAATAAAGGAGATTAGATCCATTCGGGAAGGTGTTCCTTCCTCTAGGTTCTTGTCCTTCTTCTAGAGATGCTTACCCTAACCTCCATGGAAAACGCGCGCAACCGGGCCTTTATACACGGTATCACCGCTACCTCGAGGGATAGGGTGCCGTAGGGTGTGGTGTGTGCGTGTATGCATGGAGTCCTATAGATTATATGTGATGGGTACGAAAGGGATGAGAGATCTCATCTCTCAAAATCCTTCCCCAAAGCTAAAATCTAAGGCAAGGAATTAAAATCTAAACTAGAGCAATTAAATAAAACTACTTACAGATGGCTCTCTCCAAACATCAACACAGGGTTTTCAGATCTGAATTCATGAATTGAAAAGAGGCACCGATGCTCTCCAAAAGAATTCTAAAATTTATTAATGAAGGGAGGCATGAGAAAATACAATGATTTGGGTTCTATTTATAGGACATAGAAACCCTAGGTTACAATTGATTCGCACGTCTGCAATTACAAATTTACCCCTAGGAAGACTAGTCAGCGCAGCCTCGAGTTTTGGTAAAAAATTTACCAAACCCGGGCTTAATACGGCCGCGGAACCGCGGCATTGGTAGGGTTTGGGCCGCGGTTCCGCGGCCCATTGGAGGATTCATTTCCTGAGGTTTTCTGTGCTGCTTTTGGGCTTTCTGGGCTTTGTGATTCTTTGGTTCTTTTCTTCATTTGGCTTCTGGGTCTTCTCCAGATCTTTCAGTGAAAACTTGTAGTGGTTTTTTAACCGTTCGCTTTGACATCTTAGACCTTGCGTTGCCTTGTTAATTGTGAACTGTTCTTTGTCTAGGCTCGACTAAGATCCTTCTATTTGTTGGTAAAAAGTCATTCTTTTGTATCATCTTTTGTCTTTTTCACTGTTTTCGCTCCAAGAACCTGGAACCTGTAATATGTAGCAGACATGCGTCAAAAGCACCTGTTTATTTATGAAACAAATATGAATGGGGAATATAATAATACAATATTATGGTGTGAACACTCTCACGCATGTATTTTCTTCTTACAAAGTCGTGAGGACTTTGCAAGTGCATTTTTTTCTTTTAACAAGTTTGCGCCCTCTCGGTTTTTCACAATCTCGCCTGTAGCCTTGCTGTTTTTACTTACGGCGCCCTTTCGAGTTGTCATCCATGCTCGTTCCGCTTGTGGACATACCCTTTTTAGGCGGCCCGTAAAATAACGCACTAACAGTTGTTGATCACGACATTTTTCAAAGGACCGCATCATATGGGACATGGGAATGATGTGAATTGTTTTATGCCCGTGGATTGTATACGGCGCTCGATATGGAGACCTACCGTAGAGCAATATGTTAGTTTAAAGACATTATGGTACAATACCACGTAATGGTCCATTATCGTCGTGTTTGGGGCAATGCGCTAGTTTAAGAACATTCCGGTCTATTTTTAGTTTAGGGACGTTTCGGTCCATCATTCCCGTATTTGGGACGAATATTAGTTTAAGGACATTACGGTCAATTTTTAGTTTAGGGACGTTTCGGTTTAGCATTATTTTAGGGACTTCTCAGTCCAATATTAGTTTAGGGACTTTTCGGTCCAGCATTAGTTTAGGGACTTCTCGGTCCAGCATTCCCGTATTTGAGACGAATTTCATTTAGCACCACTTTCAGAGTTTTGACTCAGGAAGATAGCGAGGGACACAAGCGTCGTCATCTATCATTGACCTAAGTCGTGACTCTTCAGGCGTAGTACTTTTTGATGAGTCGACCGTTTATCGTCCGGAATTGCCTTTCACCATGCATATCCATGAGCAGATAAGCTCCACCTTGGTAGACCTTATCTATAATGTACGAACCTTTATAGTTCGGCTCGAACTTCCCTCATTTTGTACGATTGGGGATCATTGGTCTTTTGATGACCAGCACGAGTTCGCCTTGGTGGAATGTTCTCGGCCTGGTCAGTCTTTCATACGACCGTGTCATCCTTGCCTTATTAGCTTCCAGGTTTTGCTTTGCTATAAGGAAGGTTTCATCGAGAGCATCGAGCTCCTCGAGTCTAAGATGAGCATTTTCTTCAACCGTTAGCTCGTATTGAACCGCTACTCGTAGTGAAGGGAGCTCTATCTTCAGTGGGGGCACTGCTTTAGTGCCAAACACTAATGCATATGATGTTGTATTTGTGGCCATCTTGAACGTTATTCGGTATACCCAAAGAGCTCCATGCATCTTTTCGTGCCAATCCTTTTTACTCCTGGACACTGCCCTTTTTTATAATCTTGATCAAGGTCTTATTAAATGCCTCAGCAAGACCGTTGGCCCGAGAATTATAGACCGAGAAGTATCTCCAATCTATCTTGTGATGCTGTGTGAAGCGACTTATTTAGTGGCTTCTATAAGCTGGTCCGTTATCCGAAATTATGTGTCGTGGAGTCCCGAACCGGTAGATGACATAGGTCTTGAAGAAGTGGAGGATATTCTTCGTTTTCACCTCTCTTAGTGGCACTTATTCTACCCACTTAGAGATGTAGTCGATTGTTGCTAGTATAAACCGATGTCCTTTGGATGACGCTGGTTCGATGGGGCCGATTATATCCGTTCCCTGCATCCTAAACGGCCAACTAGCCACTGTCGGGTGCAACGGATTTGGATGTTAATGTATGAAGTCCCCGTGTATTTAGCATGAGTGACACTGCTTTGCGTTTCCGAGGCAGTCCTGAATCATCGTGGGCCAATAGTAGCCCATCCTTTTTATCTTCAGCTTCATCTTTGGACCCGCTTGATGAGAGCCGCAAAGTCCGTCATGTACTTCTCGAACGACTTTCTTTGCTTCCTTCGGCCCTAGGCACCTTAGCCATAGGAAGTAGAATGATCTCTTATATAGAGTATCATTGACGAAGGCAAATGACAAAGCTCATTTCATGAGCTGATGTCTAGACGACGCATTTTCGGGCATTCGTTTGGACTTAAAGTAGTCTATGAAGACTTCCCTCTAGTCCTTGACCTCTTCTTCATCCTCTATTTGGAGGACTTCTTATTTGGTCATTGTTTTTCCTTCAGGTGGCCCTTTTAGGTATTCATCTGAAGATGTATCGGCTTCCGCGAAGATCCTACGGTTTTGTACAATGATCCTTACGTCATCAAGGTCTTCGTCGGCCAATTCTTTAGCCAACTTGGCTAGCGCATCGGCTTTACAGTTTTTTGCTCGCGGTATGCTTTCCTGGGTATATGAAAGGATTTAGGTCAGCAGTTGCTGCACACTTTCTCCATACCTTATTAGTTCTGGCTTGCATATCTGATAGTCGCCGTTTACTTGACTAACGATCAGCTAGGAGTCTCCATATATGAGGAGGTTTTTGATTCTCATATCGATAGAGATCTTAAGACCGACTATCAAAGTTTTATATTCCACTTCATTATTAGTCCTGGTTCTGTCAAGGAGAGGGCGTAACGCAATATTCATCCTTACGGGGTCACGAAGATAAGACCCACCCCGGCTTTAATTATGGGAGTATTCTTCTTTCGCCTCTTCATGGAAGATACTCCATCGAAGTAGAGTTCTCATTAAGAACCACTTTCTTCTTTTTCATCTTCGACTGCGTCGAACGCGTGCTCATCCGGCAACTCACAATTTATGGGAGAGTCGGCTGGTATCGGATGTTCCGTGAGAAAGTCGGCGATGGCTTGTCCTTTCACCACTTTGAGGGATCGATACGTTATCGAGAATTCCATCAGCATGAAGGCCCATTTGGAAAGTCTTCCCGTCAGTATGGCCTTTGACCTCAAATACCTTAGAGGATCCACTTTTGATATGAGATGGACCTCGTGCGCCAAGGTGTAATGTCTGAACTTCATTATTGCGATGATCAACACCAGGCAATACTTTTCGATGGGGGAATAGTTTCTTTCTTCCCCCAGGAGAACTCTGCTTAGATAGTAGAGAGCTCTCTCCTTTCCTTGATCGTTCTCTTGTGCCCATAGCGCTCCTAGAGAACCTTCGAGGGTCGTCATGTATAAGATAAGGGGGTTTTCTATAACTGGGGCAGCTAGTACCGGTGGATTTTGCAGGTATTTTTTATTTCGTCTAGTGCGTTTTGGCATTTCTGATCCAGATGAACGGGGTCCCCTTCTTCATCAGATGGTTATAGGGACGACATTTTCTGGAGAGGTTGGCTATGAACCGCCGGATATACGCGAGTTTTCCTTGGAAACACCGCAGTTGTTTAAGGTTTCTTGGCGAGGGCATTTCTATAATTGCCTTGATTTTTTAGGGATCGATTTTGATACATCGGTGGTGTATGATGATGCCTAGGAATTTGCCTAAGGAGACTCCAAATGCGCACTTTAGAGGGTTCGTTTTCAGATTATACTTCTGAAGACGTTGGAACACAATTTTTAAGTGTTCCCAATGCTCCTCATGAGATTTGTTCTTGACCACAAGGGCATTGATATAGCATTCGATGATCTTATGTATGAGGTCATCGAAGATCTTTGTCATGGCTCTTTGGTATGTGGCTCCGGCATTTTTCAAACCGAAGGGCATTACTTTATAGTAAAATACGTCTAACAGAGTTCGTAAGGCGGTATTCTTCTGGTCTTCAGGATCCATCTTTATCTAGTTGTAACTTGAAGATACATCCATGAAGGAGAAGACTTTGCCGGTGGACGTGTTATCAATCATCAACTCAGTAATAGGTACTGCGAAGTCATCTTCCGGGCACGCTATGTTGAGGTCCCGAAAGTCCACGCAGATGCGAACTGTCCTATTTTTCTTCACCAAAAAAATGATGTTGGTGATCCAGTCGGGATATTGAACTTCTTGGATAAAGCCGGAATCAATTAATTTCTTGACTTCGGTGTTGATACTCATCTCAAGTTTGAGCCGCATCCTTCTCGGTGCATGTTTGACTGACTTTATGTCTGGAGATATGGCCAGTTTGTGTACCGCCACTTCTGGATCTAAACACGGCATTTCAGAGTAGTTCCAGGCAAAGCATTCATTGTACTGCATAAGCACGTCTTTCAGTATGGCTGCTTGTTTTTCAGAGAGCAGCTCACTGAAAAACGTCGACCTCGGATCATACTCCGTTCCTAAGTCGAGGTTGTCCGCCGTGGTATGTATCCCGTCCTTCAGCTCTTTTGGCACCGGTAGAAATTCTGAGATCTCCTCATCATCATCTTCATTTATGAAGCATCCGAAGAGGACAATCATATACTCGTCCTCTCCCTCTTTTGAGAGAGTTACCATATGACAAGTACGAGTCCGGTTCCATTTTAACAGTCAAGCTAGTCCTATCCTGACGGTATAAGTCTTCTTTGGCATGTGCTTTTATGGCAGGGTTACGCTCCAGCTATTGGATAATATAAACCTGCCTTGCGGGTATTGGTCCTCCGCCCAGTCTTTGAACGTGAAACGGCCCTCAAGGGGATGGCTTATTACTCGATGATAGGAGCAATAATCCGGATGATAGACCTCATTTATCTGTTCGGGTGCCGAGACTCCGGAAGTATCATCATTTGGTGCTCCATGACAAGGTTGAATATTTTCCTTGTCTTGTGTCGAGGGAACGAGTATTTCCGACCCATCTTCTTCATAAAGGACAGGCTCCAACCGAGCTTTTCTTGACTAAATGATGGCTTGGACCTGCTTTGTTGTCCTTGAACGTTGTTTGCGTTCTTCACCTTATTTTTACCTCTACTTCGGAATTTTCCTTTTTCACAAAAGTACTCAGCGGGATTTAGATAAAGAGCATCACTGTCTACTTCTTTTATTGATTGCTGACAGAGATGGTGCATCTTGGCCTTTTCATATATGGCCATTGTGCGACTGTGGTTGTCTTGGCTCACTTGACAAGCTCCTTTTATTAACTTTTCAATTTGTTTTTCGAGCGACGAAATTAACGTTCTCATGGCGGGATGTTGCTCCGATTTGACGTCATGGCTGTTTGGAATAGCATTTTCCTCTTCACTCGAGCTATTTATGACGTGGTAGCTATTTATTTGCTTGCGTCTCTTAGACCGAACATATTCCATCCTGGTTGTTTTTATCTTCCCGTTGAGCTTCTTTTGTTGAGTCCCGGGAATATCCCAAATCTTTTTATAGAATTGGGTCTGTCGAAAAGTTTGTTCGAGAGGTATGCCTTAACGCTTTAACAGCTTCTTTAACCCCTCCACATAATATCTTCGCATACAGATGGACTGGAACCTGTCAAGAGTGGGGTTGGCATCATGCCAGACTTCTTTTTCCACCTTAGTCTCTGTAGATTTGTAGAAGAGGATCTCCTTTTCACCTCTTCGCCTAGGAGGCACGTAGAAAGTTTGCAGTTCTTGTACGCTGTATGTATTGAGCGTATCAAGTTCCTTATAATGTTAAGGTGGAGCCATTATAATTTGTAGACTCTAATCCGTTTTGGCAAGAGTCTGAGTCGACGGGCGGATGGAGAATACTGCATTGGTCTCGTCCTTAGAGTCGCTGCCAAAGACCAAGATAGGGGTCGATGGCCTGGATTTATTGTTTTCCCTTTGAGGTTGCCCCAAGTAGACTATTTGTTCATCTTCCTCGGTATCGCTTCCAAAGATGGGAAGGGTGGCCGTAGATTTTTGTTTATTCTCCAGCTTGTGGCACCTTTCAGAATGTTCAAAGTCCGGCAGAAAGTATTTCGCATCTTCATACTTTCGTACTTCATTCACCAAGAACTGATTTAGTTCTCCCATGACGGTGTATTCCGAGCCATCTTTGAAATACTTCATATACTGATGTTGTGTAGAAAGGATGATGTTGCACTCGTGTAACCAAAGCCTACCGAGTAAGGCGTTGTAGCAAGTTTTGGCATCAATGACATGGAATTTAATGTCAGTGATGAGTAGCCCGAAGCATAGTGTGAGTATTACAGACCCCAGCGTCCATGATGACTTTGAATCAAACCCGAAGATGGTAATTTTATCTCAGGTAAGGTGTTGAACATTCATGCATATTTCCTTCAGTACTCTCACATTGAGAAGATTGACGGAGGATCCGTTGTCGACAAGGATTTTCTTTATCTTGATGTCGTGGCAAAACCCGGTGACGTATAGTGGTCGATTATGTTGCACGCACCGAGGAGTAGATCTTCATCACTGAATGTAATATCAGCCATGTGGACCTCTGCCAATTCATCATTTATCTTCTCATCTGTGAGGAAAGCTTGGAACCGATCTAGCTTTTGTAAAGCCTTGATCAAGGAATCTTGTGACTCTTTAGACAGGACGAGAGTATCCAGTATGCTCAGTTGTGAGGATATTTTTCTCAAATGTACAAGGACATTGTAGTCCACCTTATTTTTCTTAGGCGGGTCCTTTACGGTGAGTTCTTTGACTGCTTCTTCATCAAGGGCGATTTCCTCGAGAATATTCCCTTTCCCTTTGTCTTTTTTGTTCGAACCTTTATTTGGAGGTCCGAAGTTCTTCTCGGGTAGCGTACAGCTACGCAGCTGAATGTTTTCACAATTCTTCTCCTCCTCTTCTTTTTCCGAGGAGGAGTCTTCAAAAAGAGGGTTGAGGGGCGTTTCGTACTCGAAATCGGTCACGAAGGTGAGAACTTGAGATTTCCCCCCTTTCGAACTAGTACCAACCATATGACAGTTGCCAGTTGTTTTTTATGCTTGTTCGTCTCATCACCCTCATATTGACGAGCGAGAGCTTCGTGCTTCTCCTTCTTGAAATGTTTTCGATGGGCAAAATATCATTGCCATCACTTCTTGAAGGCATTGCATTTCTCAATGGGGTGGGTGACCTTTCGGTGATATAGGCATTATTTTGGATATGATTCTCCTCCATCGAAGTATGGGACCCCATGAGTGTACATCAGGAGCGGTGGCAGTTTCATCCCCATGGACAGGGCTTTGGCAAACCGCTTCTCAGGTTTAGTCCTGCTCTTATTTGTCGCAGGCGTGTTTTGATTTGTCCGGAGAACTTCATGACCCATCCTTGTCGCAACTTATTTTCTTAGATGCTGCCGCTTGGCCTTTTCGTATATAACAGTTTCACGTTCTCGGTCATTTTTGCTGTTTTGAAAGGCTTCATTTAACAGCCTTTCGATCAGGTCTTCTTCTGGCAGTTTTAGGGATTTTAGTGCCGATTCTTCCCCCAGCTCCTCCGTATCACTTTCTGACACTGGCGAAGCTTCTTCATCATATAACGATGAATGGGAAATCATGTGGCAACTTTCCACATGCTCTTCCGCTTCTTCTGATGAGTCATTTTTCTCATCATTGTCGCTGTCTCCGCCCTCAAGAATATACTTGAGGAATTCTTCGAGCGTGACCGGTGTTCGTGCCTTCTGGTTATATTCTTGCACCATGTCTATATATTTTTGATGAACTGTGCGCTTGTCGTCATACTCGGCAGGCTGCACAGGTTTCTCAGTCTTCTTATTTTTCGTAGAAGACTTTGAAGGCTTGACTTGGAGGATTTTCCCTTTGTCAATGACTTTCGGTGTGGGACATGGTTTCAACATCCCTTCTATAATTTCGGGTTCAAGCGGGTTCTTCCACTTGATCGTCGGGCATGCATGCAGGTCCTTTAACATTCTTTTAGTTTTCGCTGAAAGAATTACTACCCATGGAACTTCTTCCACGGGTGAGTATGATACCCCCTGCGCGTCCACCTTTTCAGGAATGTGCTTTTGAGACGGATCTACCCTCCAGCTATGAACTTCCCCCTGTCGGTACTGGTCCTCTACCCAGTTTTTGAAGATGTAGCAATTCTCAATTGGATGGCTAACTATCCTGTGATAGGAGCAGTAGTTTGGGTTATTGACGTCACTAGCTTGTGCTGGACTGCTGGGTTCTATAGCACCCTAACTAGGATTTTTGGGGCAACAAGTATACAATTTTAAAAAACCCAGAGAGCTATGCAACACATGCCAAGGATCTAACTAGAAAATTAAGAGTTAAGCTAGCATGTAATCAAACATTACACTAAGTGAATGAGGAATACAACCTTTGTAGACCGGTCCTTCACTTCTAAAGCACCGTGTAGTAGTCCCTTCGCTCCAAATAGTGAACATCCGAACTCTAGTAAGGGTTCATATGAAGAAATGAACAAGCTTGCTCGAAGTCTTCGAGGCCGAAGATGATCTACGTCGAGGACACTCAAGCTCATGCTACCTCTTCACTTATATGTGAATTAGTGAAGCAAACACTCTAAACTAAATAGCTAATAGTAGAGGATGATGAAGTAGGAAATGGACTCTCTTTAGTTTTCTTTTTCTCACAATATTTTCTCACCTTGAGAAAAGCTAGTGAGCTTTCTCAATGAAGATGAAGAATGAAGATGAGAGAATGAACTCATAAGGTGAGAATAGCAACCATGGGTGAGTTAGTGTCATACACTAACTCATGTAGAGAATAAATCATGGGTTAACAATAATGGTTGGGTTAATAAATATCTTCAAGTAAAACAAAATGAGTGGACTTGGTCAATGGTTCCACGAGCTTCTACAAGCTTCAACCATATGACTAATTACCACTAATTTGTGAATTACCAAGATAAATAAAAACCTTAGTATTATCATAACCATGGTGTAAATCTCATACACCCAAGTTGCATGTGGCATCAAGCATGACACAATAAAATGTACATTAATATATATCACATATATACTATATGCACACAAGTGAGAAAAGAAATCTTAAGTGGGCTAATATTAGTTAATGTAAGATAATATATCAAATATATAATTATACATTAAATTATTAAATCAACACTTGATTTAATAATCCGGCAATATCATATACAACCGACTAATATCAAATGTAACAATCTATCGAATCAACACTTGATCCGATCTCCCGGCTATATCACATACAACCGTCCGATATCACATATCGCGAGAATAGAATGCGGTATCACATACGCGCATTAATCTCGGTCCCTCAAACATCACATATGTGCTCCTACTTCGTTTCGCATGAACCAGGAAACCTCTGTGTAGGACTCTAAAAACTCGTCAATACGCCGGCAGTAGGTGGTGATCATATCAGTCACCCACAAGCCGCAAGCAGTCTGCTAAACGTAACGGCCACCGGGGTATTAAGCGATCAGAAGATCAACAAGCAAGCTTGCGCGTACTCCTGCGAATCCAATCAGTAACACTACCGTACAGTCCGGTCTCTTCGTAAGATATGTCGCATATCACAGTTTGGGGGTGGTATAACGTCAGACCCTAATAGCCTGATAAATCATGTCGATGCAAGGTCCATAATGGTTCGAGAAACTACTGATAACACTTACCAGTAAATCTCACCAACCCTGGCCAGGGATTTCCTGTTATGGCCAATCGAGCATAGCGCAACATCAACTCCCAATACCGGGAGAGACGAATCCCCTCCTATCGCTCATTGCCTCCATGTGACTCGGGACTGTTCCCAAAAACCACCTTTTTGCATGATCTCTTGACCGTGGTATGGTGGAAATCAAAGCGCAGTGGGAATCACACAAGACTCTATGACGATCTCGGGTCGACAGACTAACCTGTACCAGTGTCACCAGAGAACTGCTATCTGACGATAGGTATAATACCATCTAGGAGTTCTAGGCGAGTTCGTTCAGTGTACCCAGTCTCCACTGAACACCCGTATACCATCTTTGATATCAAACACCAATGGATGTGGGATCATCCATCGCCCATCATATGGGTCAAGATGCGTATACGCTAGTCTACTCTGGAATATCAATGCCCTGTCTCGATACACCCTCGACTAGGAACAATTATAGGGTGTACTTATGGACTACCTTTGGCCCCCACTAGTATGATCTCCATCATAGTCCTGGTAGTCAAGTACACATCCTAAGGGCTTTATCAACATGTAAGAGCAAGACAACATCACTTATACAAGTTAACATATTAAGACAAAGAGCAACCAGATAGCATACTATCATGTCGAGCAAGAAATTCCTCCCTATATATGTCCAAGCATCCATTATAATATACATCTCATGTATAATAATGGCCTCTAGGGCATACATATAACTAACAATCTCCCACTTGCGCTAAGGCCATCTGTTGTAGTATCCAATACCCAACAATATTGCAGTGGTTGTAGTATCCCATACTCAACCATCCCAAAATCTCTCAAATAGTATTTGGGGAATCAGGCCTTGGTGAGTGGATCCGCCGTGTTGTTCTTCGTGTCAACTCTCCTGACCTCGATCCGTTGGAGATCAACCATCTTCCTGATCAGGTGATACTAGCCTCAGAATATGTCTGGATCGCTGATGGGACCGGTGTTTCTAGGCCAAAGCCACAACTCCATTGTTGTCATAATAACAGTTATTAGACGTTAAATGGTAGGAACCATGTTCATCTCATGAACAAGAAATTCCCAGACAGCCACTTTGGCAGCATCGTTGGTAGCAATGTATTCAGCCTTTATCGTCTAGTATGTCACGGTATTTAGCTTGGAACTCTTCCAACATATCGTCCCTCCACTGAGGGTAAAGACAAAGCATGTGACTAACTTTCAGTCGACCTTATCACTCTGGAAGCTAGAACCAAGAACATCCATTTAATGCTTCTCAAGTACTTAAGAATGTCCTCCACAACTGTCCAGTGATTCTCCCGAGATCCGATTGATTCCTGATCACTACACCTAGTGAGTTAGCTACATCTGGTCCAGTACATAACATCGCATACATGATAGAGCCTACTGCCGAAGCATAGGGTATCCCTTGCACGCGAGCTCTCTCCAAATCAGTCTTGGAAGACTTCTTTTTGGAGAGAGTGATTCCTGAGTTAGTGGGCGAACCACTCTGCTTAGAATCTTCTATACTAAAACCCTTTTAGTACGGTGTTAATGTACCTGGATTTGAGAAACTCCCAACATCCATTTAGATCTATTACCATAGATCATAATCCACAAGATGTAGTAGGTATCATCCAGATCTTTCATGGAGAATCTACGTGATAAGAGGAGCTTGACCGAGTGTAGCATAGGAAACTATTTCGAATCAAGAGTATGTCATCTATGTACAATACATGAAAGACAACCTTACTCTCTACTACCTTCTTGTTATACAAGGTCCATCTACCATTTTGATGAAGTCAAACTCTTTGACTACCATATCAAAATAAATGTTCCAACTCCGCGATGCGTGCATTGATCCTGATGGACTTAAGCATAGCTTTGAAAGTCTCAACTTTTCCATTTACACCAAGAATCTTCTCAAGATCCATTTGCTCCCAATGGGTTTTACCCCTTCAGGTGCAACATGCAAAGTCATACTTTGTTGGTGTACATGGATTCCATCTTTGATCGTATAGCATCCAACCTTTTCACAGAGTCGCCACTCGTGATGGCCTGCCTGAACCTAGTTGGGCCATCATCTATCATGATGCAATCCTCGCTCCCACTGTCACCGAGAAGACCGTAGTATCTCTCGAGTGGATGAGGAATCCTACCAGATTCGCGGAGAGGCTGAAGTTCGTTGGAGACTATTGAATCCTTTGGTTCCACTAAATCATCAGCTGTTAGTTTGTCAAGATGGAACAACTTCCAGTTCTACCTTATGACCACTAATTTCTTCACAAGAAATTCCTTTTCTAAAATGGTGGCATGCAGAAAAACAAAACATATTTTGCTCCTCAGAGTGGTAGAAGATATTCCCTCGCAAATGTTTAGGATATCCTAAAAAACTTACAGAAGTGACCTTGCCTCGAGCTTGTCCGGATTCTGCCTTTCAACATAGGCCGGACAACCTCATATCTTAACTCGTTTAAGACATGGTCTCTTCCCATTCTATATCTCATATGGAGTGGTAGGTACTGATTTGGATGGAACCTCATTCAATAGGTATGCAGTTTCTCAAGTGCATAACACCTAGAAGAAAACAGGTAACTCAGCAGCACTCATCATAGAGTGCACCATATATCATAGGGTGCGATACCTCCGCCCCGATACACCGTTGTGCTGTGGTGTACTCGAAGGAGTAAGCTGAGAGAGAATTACATTCTCCTTTAAATAATCCAGAAACTCCATACCCAAGTATTCACCTCCTTGATCACATCGAAGGACTTTAATACTTCTAACCTTCTAGTTCTCAACTTCAAGCTTATATTCCTTAAATTTCTCAAAAGTTTCAGACTCTTGTTTCAACAGGAACACATGTCGGAATCTTGAGAGATAATCGATAAATGTAATGAAGTACAAAGAACCAACCCTGGCATTAGTAGACATAGGACCATATACATCATCATGTATCTGTCCCCTGAGTTTAGTAACTCTTTCTCATTTCTAGTAAACGGAGTATTGGTCATTTTACCTTTTGAGACAAGACTAGCAAGTAGCATAAAATGAAAAATTCGAACAGATTCTCATATTCATCCTTATGTAACTTAGCTGGTCGTGTCGCATTGATATGACCTAGTCTACAATACCACAAGAAGGATTCGTTCATTTCTGAACTACTCCTCTTGTGTGTGTTCTATATACTTTGAACTGTGGTTTGATTTAGAACGTATATGCTATTATATAACGTGCCTGATCCAATCAACTCTTGATTTAGGAAAATGTTCACAACATTATCCTCCAATACATAATTATATCCTTCTTTAACTCATTAAAGAAACCGATGTAATGTTGTATATCAGGTTCGGTATGTAATGACATTCGTTCGGAATTAATGTATTAATACAAGGTGATATTTGCCAACTGACTTGGCTGCAACAATTGCACCATTCTCTAACACTTAGAGACATATCACTCATTCCCAGTTCTCTACCTATCTGTAGCCCATGTAACATATTACATATGCGGGATCCGGATTTGGTATCACATACCCAGGACGTAGAGGATATTGAGAATCGGTCCTTGGTAATGAACACACCCGAAGAAGATGCATCAACATGCACTTTCTTCGATTGGGTGGCATGGGAATCCTTGTATTCCCCTATTTCCTGCTCAGACTTATAACAATTATAAGATAGAGCGGAATCAACGTTCCCCGGCTCAGTATAACAAGCAGGTTCGTTCAATGCATCCATATTATTATATTGATTAAAGCGTGACATGGTCGCTATCAGGAGAGAGAGAGAGAAGAAAACACTCAGCGTATGCTCTTGCAAGATCAAATTGGTTATTATTTAATCTAATCAGGATGGCTCCCACTGTTTTTATCAAATCTTCCTTCAAACCCTAAAAGGTAAGACAAGCCGGGATTAATTACACCCTACAAGTTCGCCAATCTTTCAGCCATGCCAGTGTCGGTACTTTGAGGGAGGTTCCCCGTGCTTTCGCACGGACCTAATTAAAATAAACCTCGTTTTTCCAGGGGCGTAACCCCGTTAACACCTTTCTAGACACCTACTTGATCGGCTAATTGTAATGTGTAAAACTCTCCTAGGAGTAACTCTTACTCGCAGTGGGTATTGGGATCCAACTATCTTATAGAAGGTATGCAATCTCATTGCAAATTTCAACACTTGAAATTCTCGATAATATTTTGCCCCGAGCGATCTATGACCTTGACAAGGTCAACAAACCATAGACCGCAAGTCAAGTTCAACCCGTCATTTCCTGATTGAATTAAACCCACCCGCACGACCCTTGATAAAGTCAACAAGGTCGCACGACTACCCTAATCCAATCGCATCATATGCTAGCAGATAAGCACTAATCAACTACCGCACACTATGCCTTGACCAGGTCAACAAACGCAGCACGAATACTAAATACTACTTATCTGAAATGACGGAGGGCTATGACAGGTTTTTAAGAAAGCCCTTTACGTAATCAACTTGATCTCGTTGTAGAATCGAGTGATTTTGAAATGGAGTGTTTTTTAGGCTTTTACTAGTTTTACTAAAGAGGTCACTCCCGGTGAAGGGATCTCGGCTCTTTCCTTACCGAATAAGGTGCTGGATATTTCAAATACCACTATGCAAATCAGAAAAAATAGAAGCAATTAAAAAACAAACCGAGTGGGTTATAGCATCTGCTAGTTTCGCTAAAGAGGTCATTGTTCTCCGCCGAAAGACACGTACGGGACGTTGGGACGTCTGGCCTGAATTTTGGGGGCAGATGCTATTTGGTTTTCTCCGTCCACCTCTCCGAAGATGCCAAGTTGATTTATGGCACCATGTATCGGAGGTTTAGACGGATGCGGCCATTGTAGCAGATTTCGTCAGATTCGCCCTCGTTGAGGGGTTTTCGATTGTGGGGACTCTTTTCCCTGCAGGCGCAAGCCCCTGCAGTTAATTACACTACCGCATCGCGGTAACCACTTTCTCCTTCTCCATATGGTCACTTCGTGTCGTGTGTGTTTGTTTTGTTTTTGGTTGCCCATGGATTGTATACGGAGACTAATTTATGTTGTCGCCCGTAGGGAGTGGATTAGTCCAAATCCGTATTTTCATAGATTTGGGTTTGGGTTGGGTTTAAGGATCGTTATTCTCATTTAAGACTAAGATCAACTTAAACATTTGTTAAGGATACGTTAGTCTAATTTTAGACTAAGATCTACTTAACAGGATCATTTAGATCCAACAAAAGAGCATTTGGGCTCTATTGTTTAGTTTAGGGACATTGCGGTCCAGAAGTTTAAGGACATCATAGTCCATGGAGTTTAAAGACATCATAGTCTATGAGTTTAAGGACCTCACAGTCCATGGTAGTTTAAAGACATCATAGTTTGTAAAGTTTAAGGACATCATAGTCCATAAGTTTAAGGACCCCACAGTTCGTAAAGTTTAAGGACGTCCTGGTCCATGAGTTTAAGGACCTCACAGTCCGTGGAATGTCTGGTTGTCGGGACCCGTCACCTCTTTGAAGACGTTGAAGGATTACAACGACAAATATCAGAGGAGTGAAGAGATGTACCCTTAAACCAATATTGGTTGGGAAATCTGTAGTCCAATTTGGGACTAAGATCAAATATTTATGAGCATATGGGCTCAATTAATCTGAATTAGATATTTGTGGCCAACTTGGGCTCGACCCATTCAATTAAAATGTTGGGCATTTAATTAGGCCCGTTCCTTTTTTTTCATTTAATAATACTGAGCATTGGTTTGGATTCTGACAACAGTTTTTGTCTTTTATTGAGTGCTGAGCACTCATTATGGATCTGGGCTTTATCATTTAAAGAACAATTTATGTTCTCTCAGCGCACATGTGAGGAGCACGTGGCGCGCTTGGCGCTGAGCGCCAGTCAATGAGCGCAGAGCGCTTCTTGTGAAGTAGCGCACACGTGAGGAGCACGTGGCGCGCTTGGCGCTGAGCGTCAGTCAATCAGCGCAGAGCGCTTCTTGTGATGTAGCGCACACATGAGAAGCACGTGGCGCGCTTGGCGCTGAGCGCCAGTCAATGAGCACAGAGCGCTTCTGGTGAAGTAGCGCACACGTGAGGAGCACGTGGTACACTTGGTGCTGTGCGCCAGACAATGAGCACAGAGCGGTTCTGTTTAAGTACCACACACGTGAGGAGCACGTGGCGCGCTTGGCGCAGTGCGCCAAACTTGAGTGCTGAGATACTTCTTTAAATTTGGAGCGCTAAGGCTCTGCAGCGTTATGCGCTAGATTTGCAGCGCTAAAGCGCTTCTTTTAATTGGAGCGCTATAGCTCTTATTAGACAGCTCTGTTCTCTGAGAATTAAATTCTCTCTTATAAGAGACTTTGTCTCGTGGATCTAAGAACAAAGTTCTTATTTTACAGGAGATGTTTCAATCTCTTATGTTTTTGGTGAAAAGCTTTGCCTTTATGGATCTGTGATCCTAAGAGAATTGAATTCTTCTCCCCCCTTTTTATAATGAAATGTTATGATCTCTTTGTGAAAGAGATTTTCCTTATAGATCTATGATCTAGCATAAGAACTAAGTTCTTTTTCTTATGAGATGCTTCGATCTCTTTATTTTTCCTTGAAGAAATTCTTCTTCTGCTAAGAGCTTGCTCTTCTCTCTGAACTTTCTCAAAATTTGTGGGGGGGTTCCTCTCTTTCAGACTTGAAGTCTTGGGACCTTTATATAGTGAAGGCTGATTTATTGAATCAGTTGAAGAGATCTTTTCTCTAATTGATTTGGGGATTTCCCCACCGTTGGATCTTTGATCCTAGGACTTCTGTTTCACAGAAGGCAATCTTCTTGTTTTTTTAACAAGATTGGGAAATCTTTTCGCATACGGAATTTATTCTATACTTTGGTGATTTTTAATCACCATTGGATCATTGATCCAATAGTGCTCTGATTTTTAGAGCATAATCTTTCCTGCTTGGAAAGATTCTAAGGAATGTTTTCTTAACAGAATTTTATTTTGGTCAATTGATAATTTTTAATCATGTTCGTTGGATCTTTGATCCAAGGGCCGAGAATATTTTGTTCTATTGCTAGCGCCCACATGCTTTGCACGTGGTGCGCTGCTTATAGTGCAGCGCTCTTAGCGCTAGCGCTCACGTGCTTTGCACGTGGTAGGCTGCTTAGAGTGCAGCGCTCTTAGAGCTAGCACTCACGTACTTTGCACTTGGGCGCTGCTTAGAATGCAGTGCTCTTAGCGTTAGCGCTCATGTGCTTTGCACGTGGGCGCTGCTTCAAAGTCTTTGACTCTCAGCACTGGCGCTGCTATGAAACGCTGCTTCATTTCAAATTTTGAAATTTGAACAGAGCTTTGCTCTGATTGGGGAAACAAATGCCCCCCACCATTTCGCTCACGTGGCGTACACGTGAGTGCAGCGGTGGCAGCATCTATGCCATTGGATCGACTCAGAACTTGAAATGGCTCTCGGTGCCTATAAATAGGGCCTTTGACCCTTGAGATGACCTCTGCTCATCTTCTTTCTTGTTTTCTGAGAATTAATTCTCCTTCAGAGCATAGCTCTTTGTCTTAAGAACTTTCTTAGGGACAGAACTCTGTCAAAATTTTAAGTAAATATTAAATCTTTGAAGGGATTAGTTAATAATTTAGGGTTTCACCCGTTAACAAAGCCCTGCTCTTTTCAGATCACAGATCTAAAGAAAACTTTTTTAGGGTTTTGCTAACAGAGCTTTGCTCTACTGAAATCATAGATTTAAAGAGATCTTTCGTAGGCTTTCTTAACCTATTAACAGAGCTTTGCTCTTTCAAATCATATAGATTTGTTGATCTTTCATGAAGAACTCTTAAAGTTTGTTCATGGATCTTGAAGATCATGAAATTTTTTAATTCATTAAAAACTTTGCTTTTAGGGTTTCTGATAGGTTACTCCATCATCTTCACAGAGCATTGATCTTTAGAATTTTTGGGGAATTTTATTCCCTTCATAATTGATTTTGACAGGTGTCACTTCTGTCGGCAGAGCGTTGCTCTCGAGGAGTTTAACTCCTTGACCCGAGGAGACTCTCATTAAATGAGAATCTTTTTTAGGATTTCTCCTTTATTTGCATAAATTTGAATTTGTTGGGTCTCTTAATCAGACCTTATTTTCTCCGTGAGGATATCAAGAGTTTTTTAAATCCTCGTGTTTGTTTCAATAAGCTTTTTCTTAATCAGTCTGCCCACTAAACTCTCACTGATTTTCCTTTTCAGACGTTATGGCTGCTCATCTGTATGATCTTGACGAGATTATTTCTTATGGAGACATTTGCGCCCTGGGCCGCAGCCAGAACCAGGACTTTACAAACGCTCAGTGCGCCGAAATCATGCGTCGCTTTGATGAATACAATGGTCGACTGCTTCTTCGCCGTTCCGCTCTTTTGATGCTCATTGTGAGAGCGATCTGGGAAGTACTTCCTTTATTCTATGTGTTGGAGATAGTGCCCTCAGAGTCAATTATTGGATCACAGGCACGTGATTGCAATGATTGAGGGAGGACCTATGCCGGTAGGACAGTCTTACTCAAGATGATAGTATACTATCTGGTTTATCTTTATCATCGTGTACTGCTTTAGGTGACATTACAGATCACTATTGCACGTTGGTAGAGCCTTTAGGATTCTTGCTTGATGGCCAGCAGTATGATGGCGATTATATACGTGGGAGCTGGGGTCTATAAGCACATCCTTAAAAGGTCCCTAGTCGTGGGAGTTTTCGAGACAGGGCATTGATACTCCAGAGTAGACTAGTGTATACAGTCGAGACCCCGACGAGGGGCAGTGGCCGGTCTCACAAGCCACTGGTGTCAGTTGGTTCACCTAAGATGTATACATGTGCTCATTGGGTTATGAGTACACCGGACAGGACTCGCCGGGAACATGCTAGTTGGTATTATACCTGACGTCATATGGCAGTTCCCTGGTGACATGTGTACAGGTTAGTTCATCGACCTGAGATCGTCATTTGTCTCGTGTGAGTTCCCACTGTGCTTTGATTACTACCCTACCACGGCTCAAAGGAGTCGTGCAAACAGGTTTTAGTTGGGTACAGTCCCGAGCCACATGGAGGCAGTGAGCGGATCTGCAGGGGTTCGTCTCTCCCGGTATTGGGGGTGAGGTCGCGCTGTGTCTAGGAGAGCCATTACACGAAGTTCTTGGCCAAGGCAGGAGATTTACTGGTAGGTATTCCAGTAGTATCTCAGGGTGTTCTGGGCTATACTCCGACACGATTTGTACCACTTTTGGGGGTCTGACTTTTACCAACCCCCTAGGCCCGCCATGCGATGCTCATAGACGAACGGACCGGACTGTACGGATATTGTCACTGACAGGCTCAGTAGGGTGTCAGGATGAGTTCGCTCATCGACGTCCCTTTTGGTCAATACCTGGTAGCCCGTTACGTATGGCTAATACCTCTGACGTGCTAGTGGTTAAATCCACAGCCAAAGTATTGACGATTCTTTAGAGTCCCCCACAGACAGTTTCTCAAGTTTCGGGCGAAACGCTGTAGAGGCCATATGGATATATGGCAGGGTTCGATCATATCCGTGCGGTATTGCACGGATCATGATCGGACGGATAATACTACCGGGCTTTGGTTTAAGCCGGATCCTAGTATTGTACTGTGTAGATTTTGTCTCATTGCATTTGTATTCAGTCGGAATACAAATGCGGGTATGTATATACAGTCGCGAGGTTTTCCTGTAATTTATTACGGGATCAGTTTTTTGAAGTTGCCAGTTTGCTTTCCGTTTCGGCCATTTTCCTTTGTTTCTTTCATTGGCTGAAAATTGGTGGAAGGGGGCCTATTTGTAAATGTGCAGATTAGCAATTTGGAGGGTTGTTTTTGTGATGATAGCTTCATGATGGTTCAACCATCATTTGACTTATTTTTTCATCATTGCTTGCTATGATGGGTTGAGTGATGGGTTTTGGTTTTGACTTTGTGGTGAACATTTCTTCTTATCATCACTCTTTTCTCTCTCTTGCATTATTTGCTCACTCTCTCCCATCATTCTAGCAAGGGGCCGGCCATTAGAGGGAAGGGGCTGTCCAAATTTTGTGGGTGGGGGAAAAATGTTGATCTCATTTTGGTTTGCAACAAAAATTCTAGTTCATCTCCATAGTTCATTCCTCCATCCTAAAAGCAGCTTCACATAACGCCTTGGAGACAAACCACTCTACACTTAGCCTACAGCATTCTTGGACACGTCGTCTCGCCAACTTCGTGCCCGAGTTGCCTCGGTCTAGAGGTGGAAGCCCGTAAAAGAACCCGGCGATGTGGTGCCCTTTCCGACGAGGAGATGAAGACCGGAGATTCCGCGAGGAGATCGGGATGGAGGCCGAAGACCGAAGGACACGGATCGCTCGGTATAGCATTCTACCCATTCTCTAGTTAGCTAGCATTAGGTTAATGGCCCGATCCGGGTTAACAGTCCGCGGTAGCGCCTGTTTCTAGTTTTAGAAAAGTTTTTGTTTCCGCATTTTGGCCTCGTTCAGACGGCCAGGGCGCTGTCGTGCACTTACATTGGTATCAGAGCCACGCCATTAACCTAGTCTAGCTTGCTCTAACGTGTTTACAAGTTCGATCGAACGGATTTTCCAAAAACCCCATTTTCAAGTCCAGGTTTCTGTCGAATTTTTGCTGTGCTCAAAAAAAATTATTTGGTACATTGCAAAAATACGTGCAGGGTTTTATAAGAATTCTGTGAAAATTTGGTCGGCTGAAATTACTGTAGCGCGGCGGATCAGCGGCCAAAACCACGTTTTGGCAGCGGATCCGCCGCCATACTGTGGCCAAACTGCACCAAATTTCTACAGTGGGTTTCTGACATTGAAATAGGGTTTCTGTTATATTCTTTTTGGGTCCAGATTTATTTTGAGTGCTACAGTAGTGCTTGGGGCCCACTTCGGAAAATTTAGTCGATCGAAAATTTTAAACATGTTAGTTCACAGTATTTACATTATATCTGCGACCGTGAATGTCATTTGATCGGTAAATCATGTCTAACTGCTATAGCCCTCTTAGACAGATTTGCGAACGTGACATTCACGTTGATGTTCTGTGTTGTGCTGTGATGTTGCGGATTTATCGTGGTGGATATCCTAGATGCAATGGTAGTACAGTTTGGGTGTATATGTACATTTGATATTGCGGGGCGAGCGTCCGACATGTGGACTGCCGTCACTGCCTGTTTGTATATTATTCTTTTGGGGCACGACCGGGATGAGGTCGATGTACCCGTTGTATATTTTACTTTCTGTACTAGGATTACCCCGCAGAGGGGTGCACGGATAGCCGGGTTCTAGATGGCAACGGGCCCGCATCTCATGGCTTTGAGACGGAGGGGGCTTCACTCTAGAATTGGCAGGCTATTCGCCGCACTCGTAGGGGGTACAGGTTGACCCAAGGAGGGGTGCTCAAGTTACCGGATTCCGTGAAGTGCTGGGTGGTCCATTCACGTTGTTGAAGGGGGCTGCCTCGCTTCAGGTTTTGGCAGGTAACTTGCCGCGCCCGTAGGGGTCTAGGATTTCGTTGCACAGGTTATCCATACGACCAGGGGAACGTCGGGTTTCAGTAGCGGCTCTATGAAACCCGGGGATCCCAAATATCTGTATTGTTCTGTGATGCTTATTACATTTCTGTGATGTTGCATTTTATCCCGCCTTGAGCGATTATTATATATTGATATATATACTAGTAGATGTTGTATATGTTTTGCATCCGCACTAGTCCAGTCCCCGCTCTGTCGTTAGTTAAGTAACCTAATGGGTAATGACGGGACCTAGTGGCGAATGCGGATGGCATATACGTACATCATTATTTTCGTTCTTTATTGGTGTGATCAATTGATGGGACTGCGTTGATTCGGATCAATGCAAGCTAAACAAACCTATTCTGATGTTATTGGAACAATTTTCAAAAAGCTGTTATTGCAAGGACGTTCTCTTTTGTTTTGCACAGTGGTATTCGGTTATGAATATCCAGCACCTCGGTCGACGAGGCAAGGGCCGAGATCCCTTCACCGGGAGTGACCCCTTGGACAGAAGTTTGCGTCAGGGCAATAACTTCACTATAGTCGATTACTTTTGCTTTGCATCGTGGTATTCAGTTGGAATATCCTGCACCTCATTCTACGGGGAAAGAGCCGAGATCCCTTCATCGGGAGTGACCTCTTTAGCAAAGGTTTTCGTCACTATATTTTTATAAAAAGCTATCCGGTTCCTTCAATAATATCAAGTTCATTACGTTAAAGGTTTTTCGCCAAAAACCATTTGTAGCCCTCCGTAATTTCAGACGGGTAGCACGTAGTATTCATGCTATGTTTGTTGGCCAAAGTCAAGGCATAGTGTATGGTAGCTATTTGTTGCTTTTCTGTTGCATAGATAGATGCGTTGATTTAGGACAGTCGTACTGCCTTGTTGGCCAAAGTCAAGGGTAGGTACGGGTGGGTTCAAATTAACCTGGATAATGACGGGTAGAACTTGACATGTGACTTATGATTTGTTGGCCAAAATCAAGGTCATAAGAGCATGGGGTAAAAATCACATCGGGAGTTTCTAAAGAAACTGAAACTTGCCAGGAATGCGCATACCTTCTTGAGTGTGATAACGTGAGTGGATTCCGTCACGTTGTCATGCGATGATAGTTGGATCCCGATTCCCACTGATGAGTTGGTTTACTCCTCGGATGATCCCGACTAATTCTTCTTTCAGGTTTGGAGGAGAATTTGAGGTTACAGTGGGAGGTTTCCTGATTAGATAAAGTGATAACCATTCTGATCTAGGTTATAGTGCACGCTGAGTGTTTTTTTCTCTCTCTCTTTGGCAGCGACCATGGACCGACCCTAGACTATGACTCAGTGACCAAGTTGACCGAACCTTCTTAAAACACTGGTTTTTGGATTGTCAGAGTTGCATACCTCATTGCCACTCCTACTTTTACCCTTTTCTCCAGGACACCCCGTATTACTACGAACGTCCACTTCCATTGGATAAAACCATCGTATGGTTTTATACGAACTTGAAGGAATTTATTCGAGGATGGTTTCCGGTTCTGGAGAAAAGAAAGAGGACTATTCAGTTGTCTTTTCATTTTACCTTCTCTCAGGTTGCGAGTGCTCCTTGGATTAGGGGATAGTACACCCGTTACGCCTATTGGATAGTCTTCTTCCAAACCTTAGGCTGGTGCCGAACGGAATGAAGAAAGCCGATTAGCCTAAGTGTGGTGTACAGAAGGTATTAAGTTAAGACAAATAAAGGGATTAGAAAGAGGGCAAAGTAAATTGCGACTGATATTCACGACCGAACCAAGTATTTCATCGCTGCTCCTGCTTCATCTTTGTATTTCTCCAGGACACTCCGTATCACTACGAAGATCCACAGTTATTTGGATACTCCATCGTATGGTTATATACGAACTCGAAAGGAACTTGTCCCAGTTCGGGGATGGACTCTGGTTCAGGAGAAATAGGAATAAGGTTTATTCAGTTGTCTCTTATCATCACCTTCTCTCAGGTTGCGAGTGCTCCTAGGATTAGGACAGTACACCCATTATGCTTATTGGATAGTCTTCTTCCAAACCATAGGCTGGTGCCGAACGGTAGTGAAGGAAGAAAACCATTTAGCCTAAGAGGGTGTACAGAAGGTAATGACTAAAGACATATGAAGGGATTTGGAGAGATGGCAAAGAAATATATGGTTACAGTTGTGAATCTGGATAATGGTAGAGGCATTACTAGGAATACCCGGATACCCCTACGAAATATTTCAATGTTTCAGTTTCATTGTGTACTGTTAAAAGAAAACTGATTTCCCAATTAGCCCTTGCTCCAGGGTATGTATTTACCAGGTTTGATTCTCACATCTGTATGGTTTTACAGATGATGAGTGGGAGTAAGTTATTGGGAATTAGGTGATCATCCTCATTATATCGGAATTCATTGTAATTGGTGATATTTGAGGAAATCACCTGGGTAGTTTGCCCGACGGCAAATATTTGGTTTTGAATATCCGCTGTTATGCACCAATTTCAAATTGATATATCTGTACGTCTATTTTTATAGAGTGAGATATAACTTTTTGAAATTATGTTTATGACATTTACCTATATCGGTGGATGGTTAGGTAAGGAGCATTAAACAACGGTGTAATTCTTCTTAACCATAAGTACAGTTTTCAACCTACGACACACAGGGATTGAGTTATTAGACTCAGGGGACTTATACAGAGTATTGTATGTTGTCCAGTGTCCATTAGGACAGAGGGGTTGGTACTCGTACTATATTCTGTTTACTTATGACTTCTCTAGTTCTTAGACATGTGTTTCGTAGAAATGCAAGGTCCAAGTTTTGAGAAGTTATAGGTATATGAATAAAGTAGAGAACCAGTTGTTGCAAGTATCGGGATTCTTCAAGGTGATCGAAGATGTAGATACTTGTGTATGGTATTCAGTTGATAGTAATGGTTTTGAGAACTTGTTTCCCTTTCAGATTACTCATATCTGGATGCATTCCTAAGTTGAGTAACGCTGATAGGCATCCTTCTATTTTGTTGACATGCACTGGAGACAGTTGTATGA
Source organism: Agapanthus africanus (assembly GCA_030015575.1). Classification (NCBI taxonomy): domain Eukaryota; kingdom Viridiplantae; phylum Streptophyta; class Magnoliopsida; order Asparagales; family Amaryllidaceae; genus Agapanthus; species Agapanthus africanus. The sequence continues at coordinate 204,139,966 of CM057341.1, read as the reverse complement.
TTTGAATCTGGTTCTAATTAAATCAGTGCCTCTGTTTCTATATTGGATATAGAACAGTTCATATCTTAACGATGTTAAGGTACGGGGAGTTGTCCGGCTTTTGCTTAAAACCAGACTCTGGATAACTCAAGGCACGTTTCCGTAATGGCAGTTTGTGTGTTAACCCAGGCTATGACGAGGGTTGACTTTCTACCATCTGGAAGATCAATAGTGATATTGTTCTTGACTCGCCACAGTTTTGATAAAATTGGATTTTTTCAGAAAACAGTAGTGGGAGTATGGTAGAACTGGAAGAGATTCCAGAACCGCAAACGATTACTGAAAATTTAATAAGAACCTAAAGATTCAATCTGGTTTGACATTCCATTGGCCACTCTGCAGATAAGGTGGGTAACCTCAGGCACTCGAGAGGTACTTCGGTATGCTCAAAGACGGTGACAAGGATGTTCCTGTTTACCCAGACTTGCCATTGTTGTTGTTTCAGACTGTGAGACCCGGCAGGAGGATGAGTATAGTGTCGTTCTAAACTAGCTTTAGAAGTCTACGTGTATATGACTCAGCCAGAAGGTTGTCGTAGTCAGTGGGAGCAGCAGAAGCATAATGGACAAGTGGCATATGTCTATTTATAGACTAAAGCAGAAATAGCGGAGATAGATCATCTATTTCTGATGTGACAGTCATAGGTTTGACTTCATCAGAATAGGGGATGGATTTGTTAAGAAGGTAGTAGGGTGTGATGTCCTGATTTGTGGATGACATACACAAAGTAGGAAGTGAAGTTCCTATACTACGATCGGTTATGCTTTGGTTGGCACACAGTGGTTTCTCCACATAAGGAGTTGGATATTATATCAGACATTCAGGTTACTAGATCTATGGTTTTAGATCTAGATTTGGGAAGTGTCCCAATCTGGGTACTTAGACAGCATTCTAAAGGTGTTTTAGGATGGACGACTCCTGGCACAGTAGTGTACCTGCAGGTGATGGAGTCACCCTCTCTAAAGGTGTCTTACAGACTAAAGGGGAGAGGGATGTGCATGATTGGCAGATCACTTGCTTAGACAATTGAGTCAATCATGAGATGTCAAGTACCACACCAGATGTTGTTTTTGCAGTAGATGCAATAAGATGATATTAATCCAATCCTGGAGAAACGGTAGGAAGCAGTTTTAGAACATAAGTGGATGTTCTAGGGATATGATAACGACATCCTCCTTCGGGAGACAGTTATCATTCCAGGCTTCCAAGGTGACCTGGATGACAGAGTGACTGTCAGAGTTATAGTTTTCCCTCCGACGAGGGGCAGTAGTTTGGACAGGTGGTCCAAGGGATACTGAGGGAGGCAAGGCGCAGGATACTGATTAAGTTCAGTTGACGATACAGTCTAAGAAGTTTGGATTTGGAGTTCATTAATGAACTAGGTCCCATCAGATATCCAGACATATTCTGAGACAGGTATTACTCATTTCGGGAGATGGCTTTCTCCGCGAACTTGAGATAAAGTGAGACATAGAAAGAAACATCAGAGCGGATCCACTCACTGAGGCTATTCCTCGAATGCAATAGTTTCACAAACAGGCTTTGTGAGACTGATTAGTAGAGGAGTTGGGTGTTCGATATCACACGGGCTGTGAGTATGTGACATCGCAATAATAAGCCTTGAGTGCAAGTGGGAGATTGTTGGAGATAGTGCCCTCAGAGTCAATTATTGGATCACAGGCACGTGATTGCAAAGATTGAGGGAGGACCTATGCCGGTAGGACAGTCTTACTCAAGATGATTGTATACTATCTGGTTTATCTTTATCATCGTGTACTGCTTTTAGTGACATTACAGATCACTATTGCACGTTGGTAGAGCCCTTAGGATTCTTGCTTGACGGCCAGCAGTATGATGGTGATCATATACGTGGGAGCTGGGGTCTATAAGCACATCCTTAAAAGATCCCTAGTCGTGGGAGTTTTCGAGACAGGGCATCGATACTCCAGAGTAGACTAGTGTATACAGTCGAGACCCCGACGAGGGGCGGTGGCCGGTCTCACAAGCCACTGGTGTCAGTTGGTTCACCTAATATGTATACAGGTGCTCATTGGGTTATGAGTACACCAGACAGGACTCGCCGGGAATATGCTAGTTGGTATTATACCTGACGTCAGATGGCAGTTCCCTGGTGACATGTGTATAGGTTAGTTCATCGACCTGAGATCGTCATTTGTCTCGTGTGAGTTCCCACTGTGTTTAGATTACTACCCTACCACGGCTCAAAGGAGTCGTGCAAACAGGTTTTAGTTGGGTACATTCCCGAGCCACATGGAGGCAGTGAGCGGATCTGCAGGGGTTCGTCTCTTCCGGTTTTGGGGGTGAGGTCGCGTTGTGTCTAGGAGAGCCATTACACGAAGTCCTTGGCCAAGGCAGGAGATTTACTGGTAGGTATTCCAGTAGTATCTCAGGGTGTTCTGGGCTATACTCCGACACGATTTGTACCGCTTTTGGGGGTCTGACTTTTACCAACCCCCTAGGCCCGCTATGCGATGCTCATAGACGAACGGACCGGACTGTACGGATATTGTCACTGACAGGCTCAGTAGGGTGTCAGGATGAGTTCGCTCATCGACGTCCCTTTTGGTCAATACCTGATAGCCCGTTACGTATGGCTAATACCTCTGACGTGCTAGTGGTTAAATCCACAGCCAAAGTATTGACGAGTCTTTAGAGTCCCCCACAGACAGTTTCTCAAGTTTCGGGCAAAACGCTGTAGAGGCCGTATGGATATATGGCAGGGTTCGATCATATCCGTGTGGTATTGCACGGATCATGATCGGACGGATAATACTACCGGGCTTTGGTTTAAGCCGGATCCTAGTATTGTACTGTGTAGATTTTGTCTCATTGCATTTGTATTCAGTCGGAATACAAATGCGGGTATGTATATACAGTCGCGGGGTTTTCCTGTAATTTATTACGGGATCAGTTTTTTGAAGTTGCCAGTTTACTTTCCGTTTCGGCCATTTTCCTTTGTTTCTTTCATTGGCTGAAAATTGGTGGAGGGGGGCTTATTTGCAAATGTGCAAATTAGCAATTTGGAGGGTTGTTTTTGTGATGATAGCTTCATGATGGTTCAACCATCATTTGACTTCATTGTTCATCATTGCTTGCTATGATGGGTTGAGTGATGGGTTTTGGTTTTGACTTTGTGGTGATCATTTCTTCTCATCATCACTCTTTTCTCTCTCTTGCATTATTTGCTCACTCTCTCCCATCATTCTAGCAAGGGGCCGGCCATTAGAGGGAAGGGGATGTCCAAATTTTGTGGGTGGGGGAAAAATGTTGATCTCATTTTGGTTTGCAACAAAAATTCTAGTTCGTCTCCATAGTTCATTCCTCCATCCTAAAGGCAACTTCACATAACGCCTTAGAGACAAACCACTCTACACTTAGCCTACAGCATTCTTGGACACGTCGGCTCGCCAACTTCGTGCTCGAGTTGCCTCGGTCCATAGGTGGGAGCCCATAAAAGAACCCGGCGATGTGGTGCCCTTTCCGACGAGGAGATGAAGACCGGAGATTCCGCGAGGAGATCGAGATGGAGGCCGAAGGACACGGATCGCCCGGTATAGCATTCTACCCATTCTCTAGTTAGCTAGCATTAGGTTAATGGCCCGATCCGGGTTAACAGTCCGCGGTAGCGCCGGTTTCTAGTTTTAGAAAAGTTTTTATTTCCGCATTTTTGCCTCGTTCAGACGGCCGGGGCGCTGCCGTGCACTTACAATATGACGGCATGCCGCTTAAAGTGTTGGATGACGCCGAAGATAAGGTACACTCAGTGTATCTGATGGGCCTAATCTTAAAGAAAAGGCGAGGCAATCTTGTTGATATTCTGCATCAAACTTTTCAACAGGCGACGATAATCGCTGCCTATCGAAGGGTGGAGGACATCAGTGAGGACCATAACGCTTGTGATCGTGAGAGGAAGCATACGAGAATGGTCCGGGAGGCCCAAAAAATTTTAGATGGCCTAACTTTTGAATTTCTCAATCCATGTCCTCGATTTGATATCTTGCTATTGTAAACATTTTAATGATGTTTTTGTTTACCATTTTCATCACTGTAAGAATTTTCTGAAGTATGAATAGACAATTTTTGTTTCCGCGTGTTTATTTTATGCAGTAAACCTTTTCTACACATACATAAATGGGTACGCTTCAAACGCTTAAATGGATGCGAATCAAATGTTCTTCTTATTGTCATTTATAGTATGTGGTTGACGTCCGTAGGTTACGCCTTTTCATTTCGATTTGACGCAGAGCAGTTTACGCACTCTTGAGTAGCACCTCCATTTCTCTGGCATGTAATTTTGGAAAATGTGGTCTGTAAATAGTAGGTAGCTGTCCATCTTAGACTCTTTGCAGGGTAGCGATGGCTTAGGAAACAGGTTCAGATCTGCCACCTAAGACTTTTCAATTTTATGAGCCATGAGGGTCTCATAAAGATTTTTCTCCCTACGAGTCATGAGGATCTCATAGGTGTATTTTCTTCTTAGAAGTCATGAGGACTCCTAAGTGTGTTTTCTCTTGAGAGTCGTAAGGATCTCACAAGAAAATTTTCTTCCTTACAAGTCGAAAGGACTCATAAGTGATTGATGAGTTGACTGCTCCTAAATCAAAGTATTGGTTTGACGGGGAGGTCGAGGGTTGACTTTGGCCGTTTTCCACGGGGTCAGGATTGACTTTAGCCGTGTTCCACGGGGTCAGGGGTTGACTTTGGCCATATGTGGTCAAGATTGATTTTAGACATACGGGGTCAGGATTGACTTTAGCCATACGGGGTCAGGATTGACTCTCGGTTGTCTGTGCACCGCCGAGTTTTGGAACTGGGAACATTATCGCGGCTCCACTTTGCTGACGTTGCATCTGCTGTAATGAGACGAATGTCGAGGTGGTCTCTAGACTGTCTGTGAACCGTCGATATTTGGAACTAGGGACTTTGCCATGGCTCCGAGGTTGATTGTCACATCTGAATCCTGCTGGAATGAGGAGGAACGATGTTGTGGGTCTCCAGGCTGTAGATGTGGCCGTCGAGACATGGAACTATGGACTATGTCGTGGCTCTGAGATTGATTATCGCATTCGAATCCTGCTGGAATGATGAGGAACGTTGTTCTGGGTCTCCAGGCTGTAGATGTGGTCGTCGAGACTTGGAACTAGGGACTCTGCCATGGCTCCATTTGTTGACGTCGTATATTCCTGCAGAGACACTGATTTCTCTGCGGGTTGATGCGAATCGAGATGCTCTCGTCAAGGACGCTGATTTCCCTGAATCGAGATTTTTGCCAAGGACGCTGATTTCTTCGGAGTTAATACGAATTGAGGTATTCCTGCAAAGACACTGATTTCTCTGCGGGTCGACGCGAATCGAGATGCTCTCGTCAAGGATGCTGATCTTCCTGAATCGAGGTTTTGGCCAAGGACACTAATTTCCCTGGGGTCGGTTGACGTGTTTCCGAGACGGAGCGTTGATCCGGTGGGGAGGTCATTGGTTAACTTGCTTCCGAGACGTAGCGTTGATCCGGCGGGGAGGTCATTGGTTGACTCTAGGTTTTCTGTGGACCATAGAGTCTTGGAACTAGGACTTTGCCGTGGCTTCGCTTTGTTGATGTCACGTCCGAATCCTGCTGGAATGAGGAGGAACGCCGTTGTTGTTCTTTTGGGATGCAGATGTTGCCGTCAAGATCTGACTCCCCCTTTGACAAGGTCTGGTGAGGAAACGTGGTCCCCTTTTTGTTTATGCCCATGGATTGTATACAAGGGTTAGTATGGACTCACATGTAGGGCAAAAGTTTTATTCTTTCATTTTTTTATTTCCGCGATGCTCTATCATTTCAGCTTGTATATCGCGAAGTTCGCGATTGCCCAATCATTTCGGCTATTTTTCTTTTTACTCACTATTTTTTTTATTGCGAGTTGCCCAACCATTTCGGCTATTTTGTATGCATATATTTTTACTTGCTGATTTTGTTGCAAGTTGTCCCATCATTTCGGCTATTTCATATGCATTTTTGGCTCGCTTAATTTTTATCGCGAGTGTGGAACGTGGAATCTGGTGCCAATCTCAGCATCAACATCGCTACGACTGGAATATTTCCAGGAGCGAATCATCATTTGCCGTGAAAGGGCTTGGAATTTGATACCGATTTAGGCATCAGCATCGCTACCACTGGGACATTTCCATGAGCGAATCATCATTTACCTCTGTCGATGTCGAACAAAGGTGGCTTAGCAAACAGGGTTAGAATCATGTTGACTAAGGCTTTTTGACTTTACGAGCCGTAAGGGTCTCATAAAGGTATTTCTCCCTACGAGTCGTAAGAATATCGTAGGTGCATTTTCTCCTTAGGAATTGTGAGGATTCCTAAGTGTGTGTTCTCTTATAAGTCGTAAGGATCTTACAAAAGTGTTTTCTCCTTATAAGTCGAGAGGACTTACAAGTGTCATTCGCCATATGAAGATATCCCTCGTCAGTGGTGGGACTCTGTTGTGGAAACGTTTATTTATGCCCGTGGATTGTATACAAGGGTCAATATTGAACCGCTTGTAGGGCAATCTGGGGATTGTGAAGGCTTAAGAACAGGTTCAGATCCCTGTAGCATAAGGCTTTTGAATCTTATGAGCCGTGAAGGTCTCATAAGAGGGTTCTCCTTACGAGTCGTGAGAATCTCGTAAGTGTAATTTCTCCTTAGGAATCGTGGGGATTCCTATGTATGTTGCTCCCTTATGAGTCGTAAGGATCTCACGCAGGTATTTTCTCCTTACAAGGTCGAGAGAACCTTGCAAGTGTCCTTTAATGAGATTGCGCCCTTTCGGGTTTTCACAAAACTCACCGGTAACCCTGCTGTTTTTACTCACGGGGCCCTTTCGGGTTTTCATCCGTGCCCATCTCGCTTATGGACATACCGTTTTTTTTTTGCGTCAGCCTTGGGATGCTGCGGTCCGTAGTAGTTTATAGACGTCTCGGTCAGGCGTAGTATTTCTTCAAGAAACGACCGTTTATTGGCCTGAAGGGCCTTTCGCCCTGCATATCCATGAGCAAGTAAGCCCCACCATGGTAGACTTTGTCTATGATGTACGGGATTTTATAATTCGGCTCGAATTTCCCCCATTTGGCACGATTGGGGATCATAGGTCTCTTGACCACTAGCACGAGTTCGCCCTGGAGGAATGTTCTCGGCCTAGTCAATCTATCATATGAGCGCATCATTTTTTCTTTGTAAGCTTCCAAGTTTTGCTGCGCCATGAGCCGGGTTTCGTCAAGGTCGTCGAGCTCCTTAAGCCGAAGATGAGCATTGTCTTCGTCTGTTAGCTCGTAATGAACCACCACTCGTAAGGAGGGTAGCTCTATCTCCAAAGGGGGTACTGCTTCAGTGCCAAATACCAATGCATACGGTGTTGTGTTTTTGACCGTTTTGAACGTAGTTGAATACGCTCAGAGAGCTTTATGCAGCCTCTCGTGCCAGTCCTTTATATTTTTGGACACCGTCTTTTTCATGATCTTCGTCAAGGTCTTGTTGAAAGCCTCAACCAGACTGTTAGCTCGGGGATTATAGAACGAAGAGTATCTCCATTCTATATTATGTTGCTGCGCAAAGCGGCTGATTTTATGACTTCTGTAGGTTGGCCCGTTATCGGAGATAATCCGTCGCAGAGTGCCAAACCGATAGATGACGTGTGTCTTGAAGAAATGGAGGATATTCTTCGTCTTCACTTCTCTTAGTGGTATTGCTTCTGCCCATTTGGAGAAGTAATCGGCTGTTGCCAGTATGAACCGATGTCCTCTGGACGATGCCGGTTCGATGGGCCCGATTATGTCAGTTCCCCACATTTCGAACGGCCAGCTAGCCACTGTTGGGTGTAGCGGATTTGGATGCTGGTGGATGAAGTCCCCATGAATTTGGCACGAGTGACACTGCTTCGCGTATTCGAAACAGTCCTAAACCATCATGGGCTAATAGTAGCCTATCCTTTTGATCTTCAGTTTCATCTTCTGCCCGGCTTGGTGAGAACTGCAGAGTCCATCGTGAGTTTCTTGGACGACTCTCCTTGCTTCTTCATGTCCCAGACATCTTAGCCATAGAGAATCAAATGATCTCTTATATATAGCGTCATTGACAAAGGCGAAGGATAGAGCTCGTTTCATGAGCTGATGTCTTGACGACGCATCTTCAGGTGTTCGACGGGATTTGAAGTAGTCTATAAAGACTTCTCTCTAATCCTTAACCTTTTCCTGGTCTTTTATTTGTAGGGTCTCTTGCTCGGTCACTCCCTTTTCTTCGAACGACTCCGGAGATATTTCTGCCGGTGCAAGAACCCGACGGCTTTGCACAACGATCCTTACGTCATCGAGGTTCTCGTCGGCCAGTTCTTTAGCGAGCTTGGCTAATGCATCCGCCTTCCTATTTTCCGCACGCGGTATGCTTTCCAGGGTGAAGGCAGGGATTTGAGTCAGCAATTGTTGTACTCTCTCTCCGTACTTTACCAACTCCGGTTTGCACGTCTGATAGTCGCCGTTTACATGGCTAACGACCAGTTGGGAGTCTCCGTATATGAGGAGGTTCTTGATTCCTATGTCTACAGCGATCTCAAGACCTGCTATCAAAGCTTCATATTCGACCTCAATGTTCGTCCTTGGCTCTCTCAATGAAAAGGAAAAGCGCATTATCCCTCCTTGTGGAGTCATGAAGATAAGACCTACCCCAGATTTAATTATGGGGGTGCTGTGCTCTCACTTCTTCATGGAAGATGCCCCGTCGAAGTAGAGTTCCTATCGGGTGTCACTCTCTCCTTTCTCCCCATCGATCGTGTCAAACGCGTGCTCGTCTGGCAATTCGCAATTTAGGGGTGAATCGGCAGGTATAGGATGCTTAGCGAGGAAGTCGGCGATGGCCTGGCCTTTCACTGCCTAGAGGTCGACATGCTATCGAGAACTCTATCAAGAGGAGGGCTCATTTAGTGAGCCATCCTGGTAGTATGGCTCTTGACATCAAATACTTGAGAAGATCCACCTTTGATATGAGATGGGCCTCATGCGCCAACACATAGTGTCTGAGCTTCGTTATCGCGAAGATTAACGCCAGGCAGTGTTTTTCGATGGGGGAGTAGTTGTTTTCTGCCCCCAGGAGAACTCGACTCAAATAGTAGAGGGCTCTCTCTTTCCCTTGGTCATTCTCATGTGCCCATAGAACGCCTAAAGAACCTTCAAGGGCTGTTGTGTACAGGATGAGAGGCTTTCCCTTGACCGAAGCAATCAGTACTGGCGGATTCTGCAGGTATTGCTTGATTTCGTCTAGTTCGCTCTGGCATTTGTGATCCCAGACGAACGGGTTCCCCTTCTACATTAGGTGACTGTAGGGGCGGCATTTGCCAGAGAGATTAGCTATGAACCGTCGGATATATGCGAGCTTTCCTTGGAGAGACCGCAGTTGTTTCAGAGTCCTTGGCGGAGGCATTTCCATAATCGCCTTGATCTTTGACGGGTCTATTTCGTTACCTCGATGTGATGAATTCTAGGAATTTTCCCGAGAAAACTCCGAACGCGCATTTCAGAGGGTTCATCTTCAAGTTGTATATCCGAAGACGTTGGAATACTATTTTTAGATGTTCCCAGTGCTCCTCGTGCGATTTGCTTTTCACTACAAGGTCTTCGATATAGCATTCGACGACTTCATGTATGAGGTCATCGAAAATCATCGTCATGGCCCTCTGATAGGTAGCGCCAGCATTCTTCAGACCGAAAGGCATCACTTTGTAGCAGAATATGCCCTAAGGGGTCCGGAAAGCGGTATGCTTCTGGTCTTCGGGATACATCTTTATTTGATTGTATCCTGATGAGCCGTCTATGAAGGAGAAAACTTCGTGAGTGGACGTGTTTTCTATCATCAGCTCGGTAACCGGTATAGGAAAATCATTCTTCGGGCAAGCTTTGTTGAGATCCCGAAAGTCCACGCATATGCGCACCGTCCTATTTTTCTTCATTACGGGGACGATGTTGGCAATCCAGTCAGGGTACTGAACCTCTTGGATGAAACCGGAATCGATTAGCTTCTTGACCTCGGCGTTGATGCTCATTTCATGTTCGAGCCGCATTCTTCTCGGTGCTTGTTTGATTGGCTTGATGTCCGGAGAAATCGCCAATTTGTGGACGGCTATTTCTGGATCTAATCCTGGCATCTCGGAATAGTTCCATGCGAAACAGTCATTATACTGTATTAGCACGTCTTTGAGCGTAGCCACCTTTTCTTCAGATAACAGCTCACTGATGAATGTAGGCCATGGGTCGTTTGCCGTCCCCAAGTCAATTTTTATGAGGTTATCTGCAGTAGTATGTATCCCATCTTCCAGCTCTTTTGGCGCCGGTGGAAACTCTGAGATCACTTCATCATCCTCGTTTTCAAAGCACCAGGAGAGGTCATCCATATCCTCGCGTACTCCTTCTTCTGACAACGTTATCGCGTGATAGGTACGAGATCGCTTCCAAGACCGATGTTGATCCGGCTTTACTCTAGCTGCATACGTGGCTTTCGATTCATGCAACTGTGGTAGGGTTACCTTCCAACTGCTGGATAAAGCGAACCTGCTTTGCTGATACTGTTCTTCTACCCAGTCTTTGAATGTGAAGCAGTCTTCGAGAGGATGTCCTATCGCTCGGTGATAGGAGCAATAATCCGGGTGATGAACCTCGTTTTCTTGATCGGGGTGTTCGGATTCCGGGAGTGTCATCATCTGATGTTTTATGACAAGATCGAATATCTTCCTTGTCTTATCTTAGGGAAAAGAATATGCTCGACCCATCTTCTTTATAAGAGACGGATCCAGGCTGCCCAATTCTCGATCGTGTGGCTTCTTGGACCCGCTTTGCTGTTGTCGAACGTTTTTTTCGTTCTTCAGTTTGTTTTTTTCTCCACGTCGATTCTTCCGTATGACGGGCTGGCGACGAAGGGCATCATCATTCTCCACAGCCTGCTGAAGGAGGCGCTGCGTCCTGGCTTTTCATAGATGGTCATTTCGCGGTTATAGTCATCCCGGACCTTTTGAGCCGCTTCCCTTATTAGCTTATCCATTTGTTCTTCGAACGACGGACTTGGCACTTTCATGGAGAGACCTTGTTTTGGTTGAGGGTTAGCGTCTTCTAACAGAGCATCTCCTTCTTTATCGAAATCATGTATAACGTAGCAGCCATGGAATCGCTCCCGTTTCTTGGATTGAACATATCCAAGCCCGATCGTTTCCATTCTCCCGTTGGGAAATTTTCGCTGAGTTCCGGGGACGTTCCAGATCCTATTGTAGAATCGGGCTTGTCGAGCAGTCTGTTTGAAGGGTATGCCTTGGCGCCTCAACAGCCTTTTTAATCCTTCTGTTTAGTAAATAGGCAGACGGATGGGCTGGAGCCTGTCAAGCGTAGAGTCGGCACCATGCCAGATTTCTTTCTCCACCTTGGTTTCCGCGGATCGATAAAAGAGGATCACTTTTTCATATTTTCGCCTAGGAGGGACGTAGAATGTTTGCAGTTCTTGCACAATGTAGGTATCAAGTGCGTCGAGCACTTTGTAATGCTCTTGCGGAACCATGGCGATCTGCAAACTCTGATCATCTCCAATGAAGGCTTGCACTAATTGACGAGCCGAGAATACTACGTTGACCTCGTCTTCAGAGTCACTGCCAAAAACCAGAATAGGGGTAGACGGTCCCGGTTTGTTGTATCGGGGAGGTCCCGAATAGACTATCTCTTCTTCCACCTCGGTATCGCTCCCGAAGACTGGAATTGTGGTGATAGCTTTTTGCTTATCCTTAGGTTTATGGCATCTTTCCTTGTCTTCAAAGTCTTGTAAGAAGTACTTTGCATCTTCATACTTTCGGACTTCGTTTACAGAGAATTGGTTCAGCTCCACTGTCATAGTGTGTTCAAGCTCATCTTTGAAGTACTTCATACACCGATGCCGTGTTGAAGGGATAATGTTGTACTCGTGTAACCAAGGCCGGCCGAGCAAAGCATTATAGCAAGTCTTGGAGTCAATGACGTGGAACTTGATATCAGTGACGAGCGGCCCAAAGCGTAACATCAGTATCACAGGCCCGAGCATCCATGATGACTGGGAGTCGAACCCGGAGATAGTGATTTTATCCCGAGCGAGGTGTTGAGCGCTCATGCAGATTTCTTTTAGCACCCTCACATTTAGGAGATTGACAGAAGACCCATTGTCAACTAGGAACTTCCCTATCTTAATGTCATGGCAATACCCAGAGACTTATAGGGGACGGTTGTGCTCGCATGTTCCGAGGAGGAGGTCTTCATCGCTGAAAGTGATGTCAACTGTATGAATTTCTTCCAGCTCGTCCTTCATCTTTTCTACAGTGAGGAAAGCTTGAAACTGGTCAGGCTCTTGTAATGCCTTGATCAGAGAATCTCTCGCCTCTTTGGATAGCAGAAGGGCGTCGAGAATGCTTAGCTGCGAGGGTATCTTCCTCAGGTATGCCAGAACGTTGTAATCCACCTTGTTTTTCTTGGGCGGGTCCTTGGCTGCCAGCTCTTCGACGACTCGGTCATCGAGGGTGATATCCTCAGGGACTTTTTCCTTCCCCTTATCTTTTCTATCTGATCCCCTGTTTGCGGGTCCGAGATTCTTTTCGGGTAACGTGCGATTGCGCAGATGAATGTTCTCACAGGTCTTCATCTCTTCTGCTTCAGAGATGGATTCCTTGAAAAGAGGACCGAGGGCTATTTCTTCATCTGAATCGCTCCCGAAGGTGAGAACTTGCGATCCCCTGGAATCAACCACGTGACAGTTGACGGTAGTTCTTTTGCGTTCTTCTGTCGTGCTTCTTTGTTCCCGACGAGCCTTGCGCTTCATTGTCTGAACGTGTTGTCGGTGGGCAACATATCCCTGCCACCAGTTTTTAAAGGCTATGCACTCTTCGGTAGGGTGTGTGGTCCTCTGATGGTACAAGCAGAAGTTAGGATGTACGTCCGCTTCATCAAGATGTATACCGCCAGGAGAATTTCCTCTGAAAGGGGGCAACTTCATTCCCATTGACAGGGCTCTAGCGAATCGTTTCCTTGTCTTAAGTTTGCTTTTGTCTGCGGCGGACGTGCTTCGATATGGTTGGAGTGCCTCAACCTTTTCATTCAGTCGCCGGCGTTTGGCCTCTTCGAATATAGCCAATTCGCGCTCTCGATTGGCTTTGCTTTTCTGACAGGCTTCGTTCAGGAATACGTCAATCATCTCGTCTGACGGTCCTAGGAGTTCTGGTTCGGGATCTGCCCCCAATTTCTCTACATCGAGATCTTCTTCACCATCTACCGGCGAGTGAGAGATCACGTAGCAGCTTACCACATAATCCTCAGGTTCATCTGACGGGTCTTCTCCCTTATCTTTGTCGCTATCTCCGTCTTCAAGGATGTGGTTGGGAAACTCTTGGAGTGTGACCGGGGTTCGCGCCTTCTGTTTATATCCTTCCAACGCGTCAATATGTTTTTGCAGGTCTGTGCGCTTGTCACCATGCTTCACGGGCTTTTTGTTCTTCTTCTTCTTCGAAGACTTTGACGGCTGGGCATGGGCGTTTTGGTTATCGCTACCAATTCTTGGCGTCGAGCGTGGCTTCAGCATTCGCTCGATGACCTCGGGTTCTAGCGGACTTTTCCATCTGATTGTCGGGCATGTTTGGAGATCATTCGGCATTTTTTTCGTCTTGGCTGAAAGAGCGACCTCCCATGGAGCTTCTTCTATAAAAGAGCACGATGCCCCCGGTTTGTCCCCCCTTTCAAGAGCGTGCGGCTGAGGCGGGCTTACTTTCCAATTCTCGGACAGTGCGAATTTGCCTTGTTGGTATTGGTCATCAATCCAGCCTTTGAAGACGAAGCAATCTTCGATTAGATGGCCTACCACATGGTGATAAGGGCAATAATTGGGATTATTGTCCTTACCGGGTTGCAATGGGCGTTTTGGATCCGGCAAGGTGATGAGCCTGTTGCGCACTGCCAGCTCGAACAGTCTCCTCATTTTATCCTGAGGAAACGAATAAGGGCGCTTCAGTTTCTCATTGAAGAATCGCCATCTATCATCTTGGCGATCAGTTAGTTTTGGACCACTGGGCTGCTGCTGAGCATTGGCGACGAAGGTCGCTTTCCCTTTCCCCTTTTTCGTTTCGAGGCTCCATTTTCGAGGAAGACGGTCTATGGCCCATCTGGTCCATTTGGGCCAGTTTGTCGATCAAGGTCTGGAAAGTAGTTGGCTTGAAGAACATCATGAATTGTGAAATGGTCGCCTGAGGGTCGAGGGTCCCTACGAACATGCCTACCGCAGGAGCTTCTTCAATGCGTTGTTCACATTTTGACCATAGATTCCACCATCGAATGGCATATTGAACCCAGGTTTCGCCTGGCTTCACCCTGGCATTGATGAGTGCCCTGATCGGGGTGCGTTCACTAGCGCTTGCGAAACCCTTGGTGAATAGCAACTCCATTTCTGCAAACGTCTTGACAGAGTCATTCGAGAGCTCGAAATACCACTCGAATGTTGTCTCCAACAAGCTGCCAACGAATTGGCGAAGGAGCAGTTTGTTGTCACCCCCAGTGTTGCCGCATAGAGCCCTGAATTGAGCAATGTGCCGGTGTGGATTCCCCGTCCTCTTATATACATGGAATTTAGGGATCGTATATCCCGGCGGGTACTTTATTTGGTCGTACCAACCCGGATAGGGTCGTCCAGTCTTAACAATTTGGGCGGACGCTTCACTCGCCTGATGAGCTCGTATATGTTGAGCGATATAGTAATCCAGGGCGGCTTTAGAGATCGTATACTCTTTGGCTGCTGATAGAGCAGGAAGAGGGTTCGATGGCTCCCCTCTGTCGTCTTCGAGGATTATTGGAGGGTCTTCAGCTGGAGGATCCGGCTGTATCATCATGTCAACCATGTCTTGGAATAAGATCGCCATTCGTTTTATGTTGGCCGCTTGTTCCGCGGCCTCTCTGTCTTTCCTCTCGAGCATCCTTCGGAGGAATTCGGCATCAGTCTCCTGTTCTTGACGCTGTTCCGACGATGTTTCTGGGCTTTCTTTTGGCCCAGTGAGTGCAGCCATAGTTGTTAACATCTCCTGGAGATTTTGCTGTTGTTGCTCCTGAGCCTTTGTCACTGATCGTGTGAGCGGTCGGTGCCCGTAGAAGCACGGCTTTCCTCTTTTCCAAAAGCCATATAAACGGTGTGTAGCACCATGCCCCAAGACTTGGGGCGTTTGGATTCAGTGCCCTTGAGATTCATCGTGAACACGGGGACTTTCTCCGGCCTCCTTCTTTTGTGGGCGATCGAAGTTGAGGGAGCCGTTGCAGCGGGCACCCAAATAGATGACATCCCATGTGGCATGACAGGGTGGTCCTTCTCTTGTCGAACTTTCATCTTCTTCGATCGGCGGGAGTAGTCTTGGTTGATCACCGAGTCTTGGACCTGTTGCCAGACCTTGTGAATTATAGAGGACAGTCGCTGAGGGGGCTGCTCTAGCTTCACTTTTGTAACGTTGTCCATAGGTGGAGGAGATCTTTTCAGCACGGCCGTCGGAGAGTTCTTGTGCACCCTCCGGAGTGGTTCAAAGTTGTTTCCAGTTGGAACAGCAGCGTCGACTTCCACTATTAGAGCTGGCGGAGTCAATCCAGAAGGGGACTGCCCCGAGCTTTCCTCACTCGGCGCCAGTAACGACGTCGAGCGTGTCGAGCAGACGGTATTGGTTCAGTTATGGGGGTGGCTTCATCATGCCCCCTGCTCTAGCGAAGAGTTATTGCCGGTGTCAGCCTCGTGAAGACTGACGTTCGCTGAGAGGGGATGGCCAACCTGTCGAAGGCGGACTTTCGTGCAGGGGGAGCAGTTTTGATGACTTCACCTGGAGCGGGAGCTGAAACGGCCAGTCTTGCAAAGACCGACTCCTTAGCAGGGGAAGCCGCTCTGACGACTTCAGGAGCAGGAATGGCTATCCGCTTCGGGATAACGCCTTCTGGTTTTGCGGGCTTCTTCACGGGCCCATCTAAGCTTCGGCTTAGCCTATCAAAGACTAAGGTGCTGGATTTGGACGAACCGTTGAGAGGGGCCGCGGTAGTTGTAAGCCGATCAAAGACCGACTTCTTTGGAGCTTCCTGCGACGGCACTAGGGAGTTGAAGCTCATTGGTGGGAGCATAGTCCCGAAGAATAGCCCTGTGGTGGCTTGCGTCACCTAGTCCACCGGCATCGTAAAAAGGGAGGCCACTTAAAGCCCGTAGGTCACTCCTCAGGCGAGGATGGAATAAGAGTTGTTGCAGTTTGTGCAGTTGAAAGCCATTGATCTTCTGTTTTCTGCACGGAGCAAGACACCAAATCTTAGTACCTCGAATCCAGGGGCAACCAAAGCAAACCGCAATTCGTTCGCGAAACATGACATACGAAGTGTGGAGTGGAAAGAGGAAAAGGTCCCACCGGGCGTGCCAGAATCTGTTCTCCGCCGAAAGACGCGACCGAGACATTGGGACGTCCGGCCTGAATTTTTGGGGCAGATGCTATTTGGTTTTATCCGTCCACCTCTCCGAAGATGCCAAGTTGATTTATGGCGCCATGTATCAGAGGTTTAGACGGATGCGGCTGTTGTAGCAGACTTCGTCAGATTCCCCCTCGTTGAGGGGTTTTTATTGTGGGGACGTTCTTCCCTGCAGGCGCAAGCCCCTGCAGTTAATTACACTACCGCATCGCGGTAACCACTTTCTCCTTCTCCAGATGGTGACTTCGTGCCGTGTGTGTTTGTTTTGTTTTTGGTTGCCCGTGGATTGTATATGGAGACTAATTTATGTTGTCGCCCGTAGGGCGTGGATTAGTCCAAATCCGTATTTTCTTGGATTTGGGTTTGGGTTGTGTTCAGTTGATAAAACTGCACATTTGTTATTACATTTTTTCCTACCATTTCCTTATTAAAAAAGGTCTTTATTATAATATATCATACATAAGAGGGTTATTTGTAAAAATACTATTTTCCATGTGTTGATATATTATAATTAGCATCTGGTAGACAAATGTATATAATATTATTATTGACCTAATCCTAGTAGAACTAAGTCTACTAAATATTATTTAAGTTGTTGTGCAGAATTTGCAGGTCTAAAATCAAGGAAATCAGGTTGTTGAAGCTAACCTGCCTAATTAAGAACTCAAAATGAAGAAATCAAGTCTGGCTGAAGAAAAGAAAAGATTTCAAATTTCCAAAGATACCAGAGATAGACACATGTCACAAAAAGAAAGCCCCAAACTTTTGATGAAGTAATCCCCACCCTTGGCCGCGGATCCACGGCCAAACCCCCCTGTTGGCCGCGGATCCGCCGCAGGGTAGGAGATTTAGGAGATGAGGATTTTAGGGGTGAATCTATATTGCTAGCTTCCAATTTTGGAAGCTAACTTTCTGGCTTTGGGACTATAAATAAAGACCGAGAGCCTCTTGGAAAAATCATCAAGTCGACGAAATCACGAAGTCCAAGACGGCTCACGCATCCAGGCTGATCATCAACTGTCCGTCTACCTCCTTAGAAGAGATCGAGAAGCAAACTAGTATTTGTAATCATTTTCTAAGGAATCAAAGTGTATTGAATATTGTTGATTAATAAAGGTAGCTTTCTTTTTCTTATTCTATTTCTTCGTAGTTTAATTATGCAATTTCTTTCCATCTTTTTTTCTCCCAACATGCGCGAGTAATTCTCCGCTTGTTAGGGTTCGTAGGATTAGAGTAGGCTAATGGA
Source organism: Agapanthus africanus (assembly GCA_030015575.1). NCBI lineage: Eukaryota > Viridiplantae > Streptophyta > Magnoliopsida > Asparagales > Amaryllidaceae > Agapanthus > Agapanthus africanus. The sequence continues at coordinate 204,122,178 of CM057341.1, read as the reverse complement.
TGATGAACATCCCTAAACCCTTTTTAAGTCCTATAAAGTTTATGAACTTTATCAAAAGAATCATTAACATCCTAATCGGGCGCGCTAACAATTCTTTGTTAGTTCCGACCGCGATTAGAGATTAGATTAATGATTGTTTTGGTAAAGGCTAGATATGAACGGAGTTCCGTGTCGAGATACGGGTTAAGAATGGGATTTCTTTTCCCTCCAGAAATCCTAATCTACACGCATCACCGTCGTTCTAGTTTTAAATCTATTAAAGGATAAAAAGGGTAACTTTTAATTAATCGTCCATAACTACTAAATCCTAACGAACCCTACAAGCCCTCTTATTATATTAACTACATCCCTAAAATAATCTAGATCTATTTATTTTGCATTCTTGCTTAACGTAGATCTAAAAACCTTTCCACAAAATTCTTTATTCCTCCTCTCTTTCTCAACACATCTAAAGTAAGAATAAAAGGTTCCACGTTTCCCTGAGGATGACCCGTACTCACCTCGGTCTAGCTACACGCGACACCGTTCTGATTGCGGTTAAACTACAAGCACAATTTTTCGAAACAATCAAATGGCGCCGTTGCCGGGGATACGTGCATAATTTTTTTATTCTTATTATTTGGGTTGAATTCTTAGAGGATTCATATCATTATTAAAACAAAACTGCAAATTGCATATTTAACGATTTGTGTGTGAATTTTGCGAGGGAATCTGGAGTCACGGACTTGAGGAAACAGGAGATCTAGGGTTTCACATTTCTCTGGTATCTTTCTTAACTCTTTCTCTCTCCTCTAAAATCCAATAAAATCTATTTTCTGTAGGATTCTTTGCAAAATAGCGCCGCTTAAAAATCTTTTTGCAAAAGTCTTGTGATTGGTTTTGTTTTGCATATTTTAATACGGACTTTAAGGGGAAAAGACCAAATCAAGATTAGGTGGGGATTTCATCACCCTTCCTAAGCCCCACAAATCACAAACCGAGCATCTGCATCAACCCTATAATAATTTAAAAAATATCTAAACCAGACTCTAAGGACTGTCGCGCTCATTAAGGATAGAGGAAGGTCGTGGGTAATCTATCGCTTATCCGCATTACTTTTGTGGTGCCTAGGCAAGTGTGTCCAAGGCGAGTGGTTACTTAATTAGGACCACTACTTTCGTAGTGGGGAGCCTCCCACTCACCTGGCACTTACCTGGCTACAAGAGTAGTAAAGAGGCGGTAGAGGATTTATCCTGCGGCTTGTCCTTTGGAAGTTTAGGAGCGGTCTAGAGACTGGACCTAGGTGACCTTAGTTCTTGGGTTTCTTGTGCATCTTAGGGAGATTTGTCTTGAGTCCCACTTTTTTTCAAAACAAGCCAATTTTAAATCACACACACGCTGCCACTTGCACTAAACCCGCTTAGTGCATGCTTGGCTAGACACGGGATCCTATTGCCCGTTTTGTCCGCGTTCCTGCTATCGACGCCGAAGTCGGTACTTCTTCATCTTCTTTTCCCCCACCACACACGACCGAGATGGACGGTACTATATCAGATTATAACATCACGCTGCCACCACCCGTAGGTGCGCAGAATCCACCACGCATCTCTCTCCAAGAGAGATGCTATCCTATCCGTGGTCCTCTTCCCACTTGTCTATCTCTTCCACCACCTAACGGGGATAATTTCAAAATTAAACCCCACTACATCAATCTGCTGCCCAAATTTCACGGGCTTGAATCGGAAGACGCATACGTTTTAATTACCAAATTCGAAAACGTATGCGCAATGATGGGTACTTCACAATTGACTTTAGATGCTATGCGCTTACGTCTTCTCCCATTCACACTGTGCAACTTGGAAGAAAAATGGCTTTACAATACTGCCGCACACTCTATCACTAATTGGGATGAATTCGTAATAGCATTTCTTAAGAAGTTTTACCCAAACCATAAGACTGCCCGTGTTAGAAGCGAGATCAACCAGTTCACCCAGCTTCCCAACGAACCATTTTGGAAGTGCTTTGAACGTTTCAAGGATTTTCTTGTCCAATGTCCTCATCATGGAATCAATAGATGGGATTTATGTCGGATTATATATGAGGGCATTAATCCAGCGACAAAGCAGATGCTTGAAACAATGTGTCAATGCAATTTCATGTCTAAAGATGACGGTGAAGCTTGGAAGTATCTGGAAGACCTCGCTGAACACACTTTGCAGTGGGAAAGCGTAAGACCACCTTCATCTAGGGGAGGTGTTCACCAGCTCGATGTTTCTATCGCAGTAACAGCCGAAATGGCAACGATACAGAAGAAACTCGACGCTATTGAGAACAGATTCTCATCATTCTCCCTAAATCAGGTCACGCTTCCTAAGACCGTCTGTGGTTGCTGTTCGGATCCTTCACACTTAACGGAAGAATGTCCTATGAATGCACCGTTTCAAGGTCACGAGCAAACTAATGCTGCTTTTCAGCAGCGACCTAGAAAAGACCCTTATTCTTCCACGTACAATCAAGGATGGAGGAATCATCCTAACTTTGCTTGGAATCAAAACCAACAAAGCAATTATCAAAGACCTCCTCCACAGCAACCACAACCACAGAATCAGCCCCCCTTTCAGTCACAGAATTTCCAAAATCCGGCCAACATTTCTACACCACAAGTGGCCGGTACTGACAACTCACTTGCACAAACTTTGGATATGTTCATGAAACAATCCATGCAATTGTCGGCTGAGATGAAGTCTTCTATTGATACCATAACGAAAAACTCCGCCTCCCATGTAATACTCAATAGAAAACCAAATCGCACAGTTAAACGCCGCAATGAGTGCGAGAGAGAAAGGGAAACTCCCATCTCAACCCATACCTAATCCTGGCCACTCACAAAGTTATAATGTGAGTACTGTTACCACGTTGAGATCGGGAAAAGTGCTGAAGAACCGAATGGGTGAGCAATGTGATGATAGTGACACCAATGATACCCCAGCTTCTTCTTCTTCCCCTAATTCGTCTAATCTCCCACCTTCACCCGAGCCTATTCTCCGTTTTCCCCAAGGCTCGAACATTTCACCGAATCTATTTAAGTCGATTCCCACTCCAATTTTGGGATCGAATCCGTCCCCACAGTCTTCTCCACAAACGTTGGACCCAAAACTTATTGATCAAGCACCTTATCCAAACAGGTTAAGGGGCAACAGACCAAGTCCACAAATGGAGAAGATTGTGGAAATTTTTAAGCAAGTTAACATAAACATTCCTCTCCTAGATGCTATTCAACAAGTTCCGTCATATGCGAAAATCCTAAAGGACTTGTGCACTAGGAAGAGAAAAGTTCAAGTACCTAAAAAAGTTTTCCTTGCGAGTAATGTGAGCACAGCTTTTACACAACAACTACCCAAGAAACAAAAGGACCCCGGAAGTCCTACAATTTCAATTTCTATTGGGGATAAAAATATTAATCGTGCTCTACTCGATTTAGGTGCTAGTGTTAACTTGCTTCCGTATTCTATTTATGAGCAATTAGGGGTCGGAGAGTTAAAACCTGTGCATTGCACTCTTCAGATAGCCGATCGATCTATCAACCAACCTAGGGGTGAGATAGAGGATGTGTTAATTAAATTCGGGGAATTCATATTTCCTGTGGACTTTATCGTTATTGATACACAACCTGTGGCAAACCCACGCAATCAAATCCTGGTGATACTCGGTCGACCCTTTTTGGCCACTTCCAACGTAGTAATCAATTGTAGAAACGGCTCTATGACCCTATCCTTTGGAAAGAAGTCAATTGAGCTTAACATTTAGAAGTTGGGAAGTGAACCCTCCGAACCATATGATCATGTGTGTTCTGTCGAATTAATGGATGTCGACAGCAGCGAATATGATCAACCTCATAATTCTGACTCTTTTCATATGTTGTTGGTTGACACGGACTCTTCCACCGAGTTGTCCGGGTCAACATCTAACGCTGATAAGGAACTTTTTATAGAGTCTGACGATTACCCCATTTTTTCTGATGACATTATTTTACGGGGTATCGATGAAAGCTTTGAGGAAATTTTCGCTGATGAACTCGCATTTTTACAAGACACGGGTGTTGAGATGAATCAACTCCAAGATGAAGAAATTGGACCTCCACCCCTTCTTTTGGACAATCATGATAATGCGAGTAATCCATCATTACTATCACTGTGTCGTCTCTCCAAATTGAGACGCAATCCTTTTCCATTACACCTCTTATCTCATCCCCACTTCTTCACGTCGAAAGGTGACATGTTCTTCCACCAACCTTGGTGCTTCATCGATAAAATTTTTGAATGGTTGGTGTTGACCTTCGGTCTTTGCAAAGCTTGGCATTGACCAATAACCTTACCCCCCCCCCCCCCCGCGGTGTGATTTTAAAAGATTAACATTGTTTAACTCAAGTTTGGGGGGGTATATTTTGGCTCTTGAAAGAAAATGATTTTTATAAAATTATGAGCCAAAAATAAGTTTGGGGGAGGATTTCACTTGCATATATTCTTGCCCCCATTAATAATTTCCTCCCAAGTCTACAGTTTTTTGAGCTTAACGGATGACATCAGTGAGGACACTGCTGTAAACAGGTTTGGGGGAGGTTTGTGCTTATTTACACATACTTTGCATTATACTATATATAAGCACAAAAAAATTTGATAATAAAAGAATAGAAAGTGAAAAATTATATATGAAAGATAGGAATAGTTTAAGAAAACCAAGAAAATTAGAAGTTTTCTTAAACGAACTAGTAATAAGTACTTATGAGCTGTTGTCCCAAGGGTTAGTAAGATGATGGAAGTCACTAATCTGAGGATTAAAATAAGTCTGAAAAATAATTTCTATTCTGCAAGCCAAACATTTGAATGTTGATACCCTACTATATGCACTTACACACGTCTTGAAACTCGGGATAGTAGAGCATACCTTGAAATGCTCTTGTCTAAAAGCCAAAGTATGAAGGAAATGAAAAAAAAAATAAAAAAAATGAAGAAAATATAAAAATGGTGAAAAGAAAAAAATGAACACTGGTTTTGTATTGCCAAGGCAGCAATAAAAAAATATAGCGAGGGTGCCTCTTCACCTAGTGCCCTAAGGCCAACTGGTCTGGGAGTCACTGCTAAGCCTTAGGTGGTGCAAGACGAGGAAAATATTATCACCTAATCAGCAAGCACATGAGTAATTGGTCGGTTAGTACCTCAAGAAGTATTAACGGTCGCATGAAAAGGTGTGAGCAAACCTAAGTATTCATCAAATTAAAAAGTACTAAAGTAGATGGACAAGAGTATGATAGCTTGAATTGAATTCTCCGAGTGTAGGGATGTTCTATACACACACATAGGGGTATATGATCAATGTTTGGAAGAAAGATAGGAATGAAGAATAAAGACGATGTTTTATTGAGGGATAATGTGATTTCTAACATTTTTTCATGACTATTAAGATAGGGCTCATGACAACTGAAAAGCTAGTGTAGTTGGAAACTCTTATTTTCAAAGTCCTTCTTTTATGGTTCTTATCTTTATATGTAAATTTCACCATCTCTCTTTTGTTATTGGATTTTGTGGGTGTTATCCGCTGAAAACCCTCAGAAGACAACACTCCTCCTACTAGGGACACATAGAGGTTTAACGGCTTGTTGCACGTGCTCAGTGCAATCGTGTTTGCCTACGAAAGTGTGCTTAGCTTTCTCCTTTCTTTTTTCTCCTTCTCTTGAATAAACTAGTTTGCTCGGGACGATCAAAAATAAGTTTGGGGGTATTTGTTCAGTTGATAAAACTGCACATTTGTTATTACATTTTTTCCTACCATTTCCTTATTAAAAAAGGACTTTATTATAATATATCATACATAAGAGGGTTATTTGTAAAAATACTATTTTCCATGTGTTGATATATTATAATTAGCATCTGGTAGGAAAATGTATATAATATTATTATTGACCTAATCCTAGTAGAACTAAGTCTACTAAATATTATTTAAGTTGTTGTGTAGAATTTGCAGGTCTAAAATCAAGGAAATCAGGTTGTTGAAGATAACCTGCCTAATTAAGAACTCAAAATGAAGAAATCAAGTCTGGCAGAAGAAAAGAAAACATTTCAAATTTCCAAAGATACCAGAGAAAGACACATGTCACAAGGAGAAAGCCCCAAACTTTTGATGAAGTAATCCCCACCCTTGGCCGCGGATCCGCGGCCAAACCCCCCTGTTGGCCGCGGATCCGCCGCAAGGTAGGAGATTTAGGAGATGAGGATTTTGGGGGTGAATCTATACTGTTAGCTTCCAATTTTGGAAGCTAACTTTCTGGATTTGGGACTATAAATAAAGACCTAGAGCCTCTTGGAAAAATCATCAAGTCGACGAGATCACGAAGTCCAAGACGGCTCACGCATCCAGGCTGATCATCAACTGTTCGTCTACCTCCTTAGAAGAGATCGAGAAGCAAACTAGTATTTGTAATCATTTTCTAAGGAATCAAAGTGTATTGAATATTGTTGATTAATAAAGGTAGCTTTCTTTTTCTTATTCTATTTCTTCGTAGTTTAATTATGCAATTTCTTTCCATCTCTTTTTCTTCCAACATGCGCGAGTAATTCTCCGCTTGTTAGGGTTCGTAGGATTAGGGTAGGCTAATGGATGATGAACATCCCTAAACCCTTTTTAAGTCCTATAAAGTTTATGAACTTTATCAAAAGAATCATTAACATCCTAATCGGGCGCGCTAACAATTCTTTGTTAGTTCCGACCGCGATTAGAGATTAGATTAATGATTGTTTTGGTAAAGGCTAGATATGAACGGAGTTCCGTGTCGAAATAAGAGTTAAGAGTGGGATTCCTTTTCCCTCCAGAAACCCTAATCTACACGCATCACCGTCGTTCTAGTTTTAAATCTATTAAAGGATAAAAATGGTAACTTTTAATTAATCGTCCATAACTACTAAATCCTAACGAACCCTACAAGCCCTCTTATTATATTAACTACATCCCTAAAATAATCTAGATCTATTTATTTTGCATTCTTGCTTAACGTAGATCTAGAAACCTTTCCACAAAATTCTTTATTCCTCCTCTCTTTCTCAACACATCTAAAGTAAGAATAAAAGGTTCCGCGTTTCCCTGAGGATGACCCGTACTCACCTCGGTCTAGCTACACGCTACACCGTTCTGATTGCGGTTAAACTACAAACACAATTTTTCGAAACAATCAGGTTGGGTTTAAGGATTGTTAATCTCATTTGAGACTAAGATCAACTTAAACGTTTGTTAAGGATACGTTAGTCTAATTTTAGACTAAGATCTACTTAATAGGATCATTTAGATCCAACAAAAGAGCATTTAGGCTCTATTGTTTAGTTTAGGGACATTGCGGTCCAGAAGTTTAAGGACATCATAGTCCGTGGAGCTTAAAGACATCATAGTCTATGAGTTTAAGGACCCCACAGTCCATGGTAGTTTAGAGACATCATAGTCTATAAAGTTTAAGGATATCATAGTCCATGAGTTTAAGGACCCCACAGTCCGTAAAGTTTAAGGACGTCATATTCCATGAGTTTAAGGACCTCACAGTCCGTGGAATGTCTGGTTGTCGGGACCCGTCACCTCTCTGAAGACGTTGAAGGATTACAAGGACAAATATCAGAGGAGTGAAGAGATGTACCCTTGAACCAATATTGGTTGGGAAATTTGTAGTCCAATTTGGGAATAAGATTAAAGATTTATGAGCATATGGGCTCAATTAATCTAAATTAGAGATCTGTGGCCAACTTAGGCTCGGCCCATTCAATTAAAATGTTGGGCATTTAATTAGGCTCAGTCCTTTTTTTTCATTTAACAATGCTGAGCATTGGTTTGGATTCTGACAACAGTTTTTGTCTTTTATTGAGTGCTGAGCACTCATTATGGCTCTGGACTTTATTATTGAAAGAACAATTTATGTTTTCTCAGCGCACACGTAAGGAGCACGTGGCGTGCTTGGCGCTGAGCGCCAGTCAATGAGCGCAGAGCGCTTCTTGTGATGTAGTGCACACGTGAGGAGCACGTGACGCGCTTGGCGCTGAGAGCCAGTCAATGAGCACAGAGTGCTTCTGGTGAATTAGCGCACACATGAGGAGCACGTAGCGCACTTGGCGCTGTGCGCCAGACAATGAGCGCAGAGTGCCTCTGTTTAAGTAGCACACACATGAAGAGCACGTGGCGCGCTTGGCGCTATGCGTCAGACTTGGAGCGCAGAGGTACTTCTTTAAATTTGGAGTGCTAAGGCTCTGCAGCGTTATGCGCTAGATTTGGAGCGCTAAAGCGCTTCTTTTAATTGGAGCGCTATGGCTCATTTTAGACAGCTCTGTTCTCTGAGAATTAAATTCTTTCTTATAAGAGACTTTGTCTCGTGGATCTAAGAACAAAGTTCTTATTTTCCAGAAGATATTTCAATCTCTTATGTTTTTGGTGAAAGGCTTTGCCTTTATGGATCTGTGATCCTAAGAGAATTGAATTCTTCTCCCCCCTTTTTATAATGAGATGTTATGATCTCTTTGTGAAAGACATTTTCTTTATAGATCTATGAGCTAGCATAAGAACTAAGTTCTTTTTCTGATGAGATTCTTTGATCTCTTTATTTTACCTTGAAGAAATTCTTCTTCTGCTAAGAGCTTGCTCTTCTCTCTGAACTTTCTCAAAGTTTGTGGGGGGGGGTTCCTCTCTTTCAGACTTGAAGTCTTGGGGTCTTTATATAGTGAAGGCTGATTTATTGAATCAGTTGAAGAGATCTTTTCTCTAATTGATTTGGGGATTTCCCCACCGTTGGATCTTTGATCCTAGGGCTTCTGTTTCACAGAAGGCAATCTTCATATTTTTTTAACAAGATTGGGAAATCTTTTCCCATACAGAATTTATTTTGTACGTTGGTGGTTTTTAATCACCATTGGATCATTGATCCAACGGTGCTCTGATTTTCAGAGCATAATCTTTCCTGTTTGGAAAGATTCTAAGGAATGTTTTCTTAACAGAATTTTATTTTGGTCAATTGATGATTTTTAATCATGTTCATTGGATCTTTGATCCAAGGGCCGAGAATATTTTGTTCTATTTCTAGCGTTCACGTGCTTTGCACGTGGTGCGCTGCTTAGAGTGCAGCGCTCACGTTCTTTGCACGTGGTGCGCTGCTTAGAGTGCAGCGCTCTCAGCGCTAGCGCTCACATGCTTTGCACGTGGTGCGCTACTTAGAATGCAGCGCTCTTAGCGCTAGCGCTCACGTGCTTTGCACGTGAGCGCTGCTTCAGAGTCTTTGAATCTCAACGCTGGCGCTGCTATGAAGCGCTGCTTCATTTCAAATTTTGAAATTTGAACAGATCTTTGCTCTGATTGGGGAAACAGTCACTCTGTAGGGTTGCTAGGCACGCGCATAAGGGTCTACGAGGCATAAACCATGCCCGATTAAAATTTTAGCCGTGCCGAACAACCCGATGCTGGATCTTTAAACTAGGGTTTAGGCTAAAACATGCATGTTAAACTCTTTAATACTAAGTGAAAGGGATTACAACCTTTGTAGATCCGGTCCTTCACTTCTTAAGCTCCGTGTTGAGGTCCCTTCGCTGCGATCATCGTGTTCTGGACTCTCAGAGGCTTCACGAAGAGAATGATGCAACCTTTGCTTCCGATCTTCGATACAAAGATGATCTACCTTGAAGTTTCGTTAACACAAGCTAACACTCATAATATGAAATGAACACCCTCATCTAAATGGCAAGGATAGATGAGGATGATGAACTAGGATTTTTGCTCTCATTTATAATCTTTTTCTCACTCATTTTCATCACAAAAGAAAGCTTTTTCATAAAGAAGCTCAAGGAAGAAGAAGATGAATGAAGATGATAACTTAATCCTTTTGTGATGAATAATGAAATTATTGTAGTGGTTACAAATCTAATCAAGGGTTAAGCATGAGAGAGTTAACCCTTGCAGAGAGTTAACTAGAGTTAATGGTTTGGATTGGGTTAACATAATATCTCACAAAAAATATCAAGCAACCACAAAGTCAAAGCTTCATGAAGCTTCATGGAAGCTTCATGCAAAAGCTAACCCTAATCCAAACCCTAACCAAGTTTAAACCCTAAACCTTTGTTAAATTTGTAACCCTAACATGTTACAATATTATATATCACATATACAATATATTTTGTAACAATAGAAAATAATACAATTAACATATATCGCATATATATCAATGTATTATCCCGTGAGAAAATGAAACTTTTAGTGAGCTTATATTAGTTAATGTAATTTAATATATCATATATATTATTATACATTAAATTATCGAATCAACACTTGATCCGATAATCCGGCTATTTCACAAATAACCGACTAATACTATGACCCGGCTATATCACATATACCCGGCCGATATCTCATATCGTGAGAATCCAATACGGTATCACATACCGCATTATCCTCGGTCCCGCACATATCACATATGTGCTCCTACTCCGTTTATCCTGAGCCAAGAAACCTCTGTGTAGGACTCTTAAGAATCGTCAATACGCCGGCAGTAGGTGATGATCATATCAAACACCCACAAGCTGCAAGCGGTCAGCTAAACGTAACAGCCACCCAGGTATTGAGCGCTCAAAAGATCAACAAGCAAGCCTGTACATTCTCCTGTGAATCCAAACAGTAACACTCCCGTACAGTCCGGTCTCGTCGTCTGATATGTCGCATATCTCGCCTAGGGGTGGTAAACGTCAGACCCCAGTAGCTTGATAAGTCGTGTCGATATGAGGTCTATAACAGTTCGAGAAACTACTGATAACACTTACCAGTAAATCTCAGCAACCCTGGCCAGGGATTTCCGGTTATAGCCAATCGAACACAGCACAACATCAACTCCCTATACCGGGAGAGACGAATCCCCTCCTATCGCTCATTGCCTCCATGTGATTCGGGACTGTACCCAAAAGACACCTTTTTTCACGCGCTCTTGGACGTGGTATGATGGAAATCAAAGCACGGTGGGAATCACACAAGACTCTATGACGATCTCGGGTCAACCGACTACTTTGTACCAGTGTCACCGGAGAACTGCCATATGACGTAAGGTATAATACCATCTGGGAGTTCTCGGCGAGTCCGTCCAGTGTACCCAGTCTCCACTGAGCACCCGTACACCATCCTTGATGTCAAACACCGATGGATATGGGATCATCCATCGCCCATCATATGGGTCAAGATGCGTATACGCTAGTCTACTCTGGTGCATCGATGCCCTGTCTCGATACACCCTCGACTAGAAACAGTTATAGGATGTACTCGTTGACTACCGTGGCCCCACTAGTATGATCTCATCATAGTCCCAGTAGTCGAGTACACGTCCTAAGGGCTTTATCAACATGTAATATAGAGACAATCAGAGTACATGTTAAGATAAAGTACAACCAGATAGCATACTATCATGTCGAGCAAGAAAGTCCTCCCTATATATGTCCAAGCATCCATTACAATAAACATCGTATGTACAGTAGTGGCCTCTAGGGCATACATATAACTAACAATCTCCCACTTGCACTAGGGCCATCTGTTGAGATATCACATACCCAACAATTAGCTGTGGTCGAAGTATCTCATGCTCAACCATCCCATAAAAGTCTCTACTGGGAAAAAGGCCTTCGTGAGTGGATCCGCGCTGTTGTCCTCTGTGTCTACTCTCCAAACCTCGATCTTCCTGGAGATCAACCATCTCCATGATCAGGTGATACTGCCTAAGAATTATATCTGGATTTCTGATGGGACAGGGGGTTCCTTGGCAAAAGCCACAACACCATTGTCACACAATGGTAGGAACGAAGTTCATCTCATGAACTTATATATATCCAGACTGCCTCTTTGATAGCATCCTTGGTAATGATGTATCTTGCCTTTAATCGTCTAGTAAGTCACGGTATCTAGCTTGGAACTCTTCCAACATACCGTCCCTCCACTGAGGGTAAAGACAATGCCCGTGACTGACATTCAGTCATCCTTATCACCCTGGAACCTTTCCAATGATTCTCCCCAGGATCGATTGATACCATCTCACTACAACTAGTGAGAATCCTAACATCCAATTAGATCTATCTCATAGATCCAAAAACCAGGATTCAGGAGGTATCACTATGATCCTATATGGAGAATCCTTGTGATAAGCGGAGATTGACCGAGCGTAGCATAGGAAACTACTTCCCTATCAAGAGTATGTCATCCACGTACTCTACGAGGATCACCACCATACTCTCTACTACCTTTTTGTATATACAAGGTTCATCTACCATTTTGATGATGTCAAACTATTTGACTAACACATCAAAACAGACGTTCCAACTCCGCGATGCTTGTTTTATCACATAAAACATCTTCCACACGTTTTCGCTGCTCCCACTATCTACGAAGCCCTCTGGCTGTGTACTTATAGACGCTCTCTTCCAAATCATCATTTAGAAAAGCGGTCATGACACCCAACCGCCAGATATCGTAGTCATGGTATGTAGCCGTGGCAAGTAGGATCTGGATGGACTTAAGCATAGCTTTGAAAGTCTCAACTTTTCCATGTACACCAAGTAATCTTCTCAAGATATACTTGCTCCTGATGGGGATTTAACCTTTCAGATAAAGCAACCAAAGTCCATACTTTGTTGGTGTATAAGGATTCCATCTCAGATCACTAAGCATCCAGCCATTCTTACAGAGTCTCACTCCTGATGGTCAGCTCGAAACTAGTTGGGTCATCATCTCGTGATGCAATCCTCGCTCCCACTTTCATAGAGAAACAGAAGTATCTCTCACGTGGGTAAGGAACCCTACTGGATCGGCAGAGAGGCTGAGGTTCATTGGAAACTATTGAATCCTTTGGTTCTACCAAATCATCAGCTGCAGTTTGTATAGCTGGAACATTTCCAGTTCTACATAACAGACCTTGCCTCGAGCTTGTCCGTATTTTGCTTTTAGACATAGGCCGGACAACCCTAAATCTTAACAAACTTAAGATATGGGCTTTTCCCTTTCCATATCACATATGAAGTGGTAGGCAACTGATTTGATTTGAACCCTATTCAATAGGTATGCAACTTCTCAAGTGCATAACTCCCAAAAGGAAATAGGAAACTCAGTAGTACTCATCATAGAGCACACCATATCATATAGGGTGCTATTGCTCCGCCCCGATATACCATCGTGCTATGGTGTATTCGGAGGAGTAATGCCGAGAGAGAATCTCATTCTCCTTTAGAATAGTCCAGGAATTCTGTGCTCAAGTATTCTCCTCCTTGATCACATCAAAGGACATAATACTTTTACCCTGTTTTTGGTTCTCTACTTCTTACTTATATTCTGTGAATATCTTAAAAGGTTCAGACTTGTGTTTCAACAGGAACATATGTCCGAATCTTGAGAGATCATCAGAGAATGTAATGAAGTACAAAGAACTAGTATTGGAATGTGTAGACAGGGGACCATCATACATCATCATGTATCAATCCCAAGAGTTCACTAACTCTTTCTCTGTTTCCAACAAACAGAGATATGGTCATCTTATCTTTGTGACATGACCGGCAAGTTTCACAAGATGTAAATTCAAACAAATTTAAATATGCATCTTAATGTAACTTCAGCTAGTCGGGTCGCATTGATATGACCTAGTCTACAATGCCTTAAGAAGGATTCGTTCATTTCTGAATTCTTCCTCTTGTGTGTGTTCTGTATACTAAGAACTGTGGTTTGATTTAGAACGTCAATGCTTTTAGATAACGTGCCTGAACCGATCAACTCTTGATATAGGAATTGTTCAAAACATTATCCAACAATACAAAATTATATCCTTCTTTACTAATAAAGAGACTGATATGATGTTGTATATCAGGTTCGGTATCTAATAACATTCGTTCAGAAACAATGTATTCTAGTAATACAGGGTGATAGTGACCAACAGACTTGGCTGCAACACTTGCACCGTTTCTATCTCATGAAACTTATCACCCGTTCTCAGTTCTCTACCTATCTGTAGCCCATGTAACAAATTACATATCGGGATCCTGATCTGGTATCAAATACCCAGGACGTAAAGGATGTTAAGAAACAGTTCTATGTAATGAACACACCCGAAGATGATGCATCAGCATGCACTTTCTTCGTTTGGGCGGCACGGGAAATCTGGTATTCCCCAATTTCCTGCTCTGTCTTATAACAATTATAAGTTGGAGCGGGACCAACGTTCCCCAGCTCAGTATAACAAGCGGGTTCGGTCAATTCATCCGTTTTATTATCTTAATTAAGGCGTGATATGGTCACTACCTGGAGAGAGAGAGAAGAAAACACTCAGCGTATGCTCTTGCAAGATTAGATTGGTTATCTAATATATCTAATCGGGATGTCTCCCACTGTTTTAATCAAATCTTCCTTCAAAACTTAAAAGGAAAGACTAGCCGGGATTAATTACACCCTACAAGTTCGCCAATCTTTCAGCCAGGCCAGTGTCGGTACTTTGAGGGAGGTCCCCCGTGCTTTCGCACGAACCTAATTAAAGTAAATCTCGTTTTCCCAGGGGCGTAACCCCGTTAACACATTTCTAGACACCTACTTGATCGGCTAATTGTAATGTGTAAAACTCTCCCAGGAGTAACTCTTACTCGCAGTGGGTATCGGGATCCAACTATCTCATAGAAGGTATGCAATCTCATTGCAAATTTCAACACTTGAAATTCCCAATAATATTTTGCCCCTAGTGTCCTATAACCTTGACAGAGGTCAACAAACTATAGGCTGCTAGTCAAGTTCAACCCGTCATTTCCTGATTGAAGTAAACCCACCCGCACGACCCTTGACAGAGGTCAACAAGGTCGCACGACTACCCTAAATTAATCACATCATATGTTTATACAGATAAGCACTAATCAGCTACCACACACTACGCCTTGATAAAGGTCAACAAACGCAGCACGAATACTAAATACTACTTATCTGAAATGACGGAGGGCTACGACAGTTTTTTAAGAAAACCCTTTGCGTAATGAACTTGATATCGTTGTAGAATCGAGTGATTTTAAATGGAGTGTTTTTGAGGCTTTTCTAGTTTTGCTAAAGGGGTCACTCCCGGTGAAGGGATCGTCGGCCCTTTCCTCATCGAATAATGTGCAGGATATTTCACAAATATCGCTGTGCAAAGCAAGAACTATAGAAGCAATCAAAAGACAAACTGAGTTTGTAGCATCTGCTAGTTTCGCTAAAGAGGTCACTCCCGGTGAAGGGATCTTAGCTCTTTCCTTATCGAATAAGGTGCTGGATGTTCTACAAGGAACACCGCTATGCAAAGCAAGAACTAGAGCTACCAGTTTTTGAGACAAGTTTCTACATCTTTAGGTTTCTTTTAGTTTCATTAATCTCATTAATGAAGTCCCATTTTATTATGCTTCACAAGCATCACATTTGAAACGAAATCTGCAATATAACATATATCTCATATATATAATATAAACATTCGTCTCAGGCAATAATATGATCTCATCACAGAACATTGCAGCAGAAGTAACATATATGAAATATTGGATATACTAGGACATCCGTGTTTTCAATGCGAGCCTTTATAAAACACGGATTCCACGGTCGCGATGAATAGCCAAACCCACATCCCTAGACCCCTACGAGAGCGGCAAGCAACACTGCCAATTCTAGGGTTAGGAGACCTGGTCTCGACTCCTCGAGATGGTCTCCCACTGGACCCTAGAACCCGGTTACTTGTGCTCCCCGCCTTGGGTCTACCTAATGCGGAAAAGTAAATAATATACAATGGTGACATCATCCTCAGCCCGGAGTGCCCCAATAAAAGAATATTACATACAATTGAATTTTACATAAATGAAAAAGAAAAAACTCTCATCTCACATAAAACCCCCGGCTATTCAGAACACGACGATCCAATATAACATATCACAGCAACACATAATATCTCATATCATCAACGTAAGCAAGTATGCGTATCCCGATTGTCGTTGATGTATAGCAACGAAGCCGGCGATACACCACATACTACGCTTACGGTCACAGAAAAGAAAGTGTAAAACTACAACAGTTGGAATCCGCAACCTCCTTAGACATCGCATGCCTAACCAAATGAATTCCTTAGACATCGCATGCCTAACAATTATAAACCCCGCATTTTAGTTTCATTATCGAAAACTCTTTTCAATATCAAGTCGGGCAATTCAACAAGATTCCCGACAACCTGATCGCATGCTCGTCGCAAACTTTAGTAGACGGCCGCACCCCCGGATGCCGTCGATGAAGTGGACTAAGGCGGAACACCGTTGCCTCGAGCACCCGAACGGATGCTTTTGGCGACGGGGTTCTCCTACAGTCACTTGGTCGGGGCTATGGGGCGTGGCTGTCTGTTAAGTTTACCCGGTGAGTATCCGCGTACGCTACGTGATTGCGACGGACTTTTGATCACATCAAAATTCCGTGGCAACCGATCTTCTGAGACTAAACTGCTATATTTATAATATTCAAATTAGTTATCTCATAACAATTTGTGGATTCCAAATATTGTATCACATTCCAGATAAATAGACAATGTCAAACTTTCCGATCGAATAATCAAACACCCAAGTTTTCCCAAATAGCTCAACACTTGAGCGGAGTTCAAAAATATCCATCACATGCCACAGTACCAATGGTCCAGCCGTAGAAGGGTCAAGCCAACGCCTCACATGTGGCACGCCGTACTGCCCCAAACCCTAAGGTTCAAAAGGTAGTTCAAGACGGTCACATAATCGAGTTAAGGTTTGTTGTCTTCTAGAGGGTCCATCGCGTTACTTGCACGACTTAGAACGTTCTTAAACAACGGAAAAATCCAACACTTGGAAATTTTCCGGGTCGGGAAAAAGTGAGTTATTGATATCCGGTCGAACTTTTTAACACGTTCTAAAATTATCCGGAAAAACAAAACAAAGTTAAAATATCCGATCGAATCATTAAATTCCCAATACAACCCAGAAAACTCAACACTTGAGTGAAAAATAAAAATTCCCAGAAGAATCAGCAAGTACCAACGGTTATTACTGTGCAAAAACTAACAATTAATCCCAAGGTACGGCCGCGGAACCGCCGCCAATACCCTAGTTTGGTCGCGGTTTCGCGGCGCTTTGAGCGATTCAGAGTGTCGTTTTGCACACGTGTCCATAGAATTCCCTGCTGATATTTTTAAGGATTTTTAATTTGGAAAAAAACACATTTTCAGAAAATGTCCAGAGAAGGGTTCGGATTAGGGTTTCGTGTTTCGATCAGACTTTAAACTTCGCTTACACTTCGCCTAAAGCTCTAGCTTGGCTCTGATACCACTGTGGGGTTGCTAGGCACGCGCACAAGGGTCTACGAGGCATCAACCATGCCCGATTAAAATTTTAGCAGTGCCGAACAACCCGAAGCCGGATCTTTAAACTAGGGTTTAGGCGAAAACATGCATGTTAAACTCTTTAACACTAAGTGAGAGGGATTACAACCTTTGTAGATCCGGTCCTTCACTTCTTAAGCTCCGTGTTGAGGTCCCTTCGCTGTGATCATCGTGTTCTAGACTCTCGAGAGGCTTCACGAAGAGAATGATGCAACCTTTGCTTCTGATCTTCGATACAAAGATGATCTACCTTGAAGTTTCGTTAACACAAGCTAACACTCATAATACGAAGTGAACACCCTCATCTAAATGGCAAGGATAGATGAGGATGATGAAGTAGAATTTTTGCTCTCATTTATAATCTTTTTCTCACTCACTTTTATAACAAAAGAAAGCTTTTTCATAAAGAAGCTCAAGGAAGAAGAAGATGAATGAAGATGATAACTTAATCCTTTTGTGATGAACAATGAAATTATTGTAGTGGTTACAAATCTAACCAAGGGTTAAGCATGAGAGAGTTAACCCTTATAGAGAGTTAACTAGAGTTAATGGTTTGGATTGGGTTAACATAATATCTCACAAAAAATATCAAGCAACCACAAAGTCAAAGCTTCATGAAGCTTCATGGAAGCTTCATGCAAAAGCTAACCCTAATCCAAACCCTAACCAAGTTTAAACCCTAAACCTTTGTTAAATTTGTAACCCTATCATGTTACAATATTATATATCACATATACAATATATTTTGTAACAATAGAAAATAATACAACTAACATATATCGCATATATATCAATGTATTATCCCGTGAGAAAATGAATCTTTTAGTGAGCTTATATTAGTTAATGTAATTTAATATTTCATATATATTATTATACATTAAATTATCGAATCAACACTTGATCCGATAATCCGGCTATTTCACAAATAACCGACTAATACTATGACCCGGCTATATCACATATACCCGGCCGATATCTCATATCGCGAGAATCCAATGCGGTATCACATACCGCATTATCCTCGGTCCCGCACATATCACATATGTGCTCCTACTCCGTTTTGCCTGAGCCAAGAAACCTCTGTGTAGGACTCTAAAGAATCGTCAATACGCCGGCAGTAGGTGATGATCATATCAAACACCCACAAGCTGCAAGCGGTCAGCTAAACATAACAGCCACCCAGGTATTGAGCGCTCAAAAGATCAACAAGCAAGCCTGTACATTCTCCTGTGAATCCAAACAGTAACACTCCCGTACAGTCCGGTCTCGTCGTCTGATATGTCGCATATCTTGCCTAGGGGTGGTAAACGTCAGACCCCAGTAGCTTCATAAGTCGTGTCGATATGAGGTCTATAACAGTTCGAGAAACTACTGATAACACTTACCAGTAAATCTCAGCAACCCTGGCCAGGGTTTCCGGTTATAGCCAATCGAACACAGCACAACATCAACTCCCTATACCGGGAGAGACGAATCCCCTCCTATCGCTCATTGCCTCCATGTGATTCGGGACTGTTCCCAAAAGCCACCTTTTTGCACGCCCTCTTGGACGTGGTATGATGGAAATCAAAGCACAGTGGGAATCAGACAAGACTCTATGACGATCTCGGGTCAACAGACTACTCTATACCAGTGTCACCGGAGAACTGCCATCTGACGTAAGGTATAATACCATCTGGGAGTTCTCGGCGAGTCCGTCCAGTGTACCCAGTCTCCACTGAGCACCCGTATACCATCCTTGATGTCAAACACCGATGGATATGGGATCATCCATCGCCCATCATATGGGTCAAGATGCGTATACGCTAGTCTACTCTGGTGTATCGATGCCCTGTCTCGATACACCCTCGACTAGGAACAGTTATAGGATGTACTCGTTGACTACCGTGGCCCCACTAGTATGATCTCATCATAGTCCCAGTAGTCGAGTACACATCCTAAGGGCTTTATCAACATGTAATATAGAGACAATCAGAGTACATGTTAAGATAAAGTACAACCAGATAGCATACTATCATGTCGAGCAAGAAAGTCCTCCCTATATATGTCCAAGCATCCATTACAATATACATCGTATGTACAGTAATGGCCTCTAGGGCATACATATAACTAACACACTCCTGGTGAATGGATCTCGGCTCTTTCCTTATTGAATAAGGTACTGGATATTCTACAAGGAATACCGCTATGCAAAACAAGAACTAGAGCTACCAGTTTTTAAAACAAGTTTCTACAATATCTTTAGGTTTCTTTTTCTTTCATTAATCTCATTAATGAAGTCCCATCAATTTATGCTTCCTAAGCATCACAGAAGAAATGAAAGCAGCAATAGTTATTATATATCATATATATAATATAAGCATTCGTCTCAGAATATCAAGTGATCACATCACAGAATATCAGCAGCAGAAGAACACATATAAAATATTGGATATACTAGGAATTCCGTGTTTTAAATTAAGCCAGTAAAAAACATGGATTCCACAGTCGCGATGAATATCTAAACCCACATCCCCGGCCCCTTACGAGAGTGGCAAGCAACCCTCCCAATTCTAGAGTTAGGAGACCCGGACTCGAGTCCTCGAGATGGTCTCCCACTAGACTCTAGAACCCAGTTACTTCTGCTCTCCTCCTTGGGTCTATCCTAATGCGGAATAGTAAATAATATACATCAATGGTGACATCAAACTCAACCCGGAAGTGCCCCAATAAAAGAATATTACATACAAGCTTTTACATGAATGAAAATGAAAAACTCTCATCTCACATAAAAAAATACGTCTATTCAAAACACGACGATCCAATATAACATATCACAGCAACACATAACATCACATGTCATCAACGTAAGTAAATATTTGTATCCCAGTTGTCGTTGACGTATAGCAACGAAACAGGCGATACACTGCATATTACACTTACGGTCGCAGAAAAGAAAGTGAAAAACTACAACAATTGAAATCTGCAACCACCTTAGACAACATAAACCCAATGTATCACATACTTTGGGTTTCATGCCTAACCAAATGAATTCCTCAGACATCACATGCCTAACAATTATAAACCCCGCATTTTAGTCTCGATATTGAAAATACTTTCCAATAACCTGTCAGGTAATTCAACAAGATTCCCGATAACCTGATCGAATGCTCGTCGGAAACTTTAGTAGATGGCCGTACCCCCGATGCTGTCGATGAAGTGCACTAAGGCGGAACACCGTGGCCGCGAGCACCCGAACGGATGCTTTTGGCGACGGGGCTCTCCTACAGTCACTTGGTCAGGGCTATGGGGCGTGGCTATCTAGTAAGGTTACTCGGCGAGTATCCGCGTACACTACGTAATTGCGACGGACTTTTGATCCACATCAAAATTCCGTGGCAACCGATCAAATGAGACTAAACTTCTAGATTTATAAAATTCAAACTAGTTATCACATAACTAATTATTGTGGATTCCAAATATTGTATCACGTTCACAGAGAGCTAGACGATGTTAAACATTTCGATCGAATCAACGAATTCCTAAAATTTCCCAGAGAGCTCAATACTTGAGCAGTGTTAGAAATATCGAGAACCATACCACAGTGCCCATGGACGAGCAACTGAAGACCCGTCCCAAGCCTCTCAAGTGGCGCTGCGGAACCACCGCTAAAACCAATTTTTGGCCGCGGTTCCGCGGTCACTTAAACGAGTTAGGGCCTCGTTCTTCAAGTGGGTCCATGAAATTACCTGCATGATTTTTAGAGTATTTTTAACATGAAAAAATTCAACTTTTGGAAAAATTTCCAGATAAGGGTAAATTTCGGGTATTCGGAGTTCGTTCGAACTTATAACTTCGCATAGACAACGCCTAATGCTCTAGCTTGGCTCTGATACCACTACTGGGTTCTATAGAACCCTAACTAGGATTTTTGGGGAAACAAGTATACAATTTTAAAAAACCTAGAGAGCTATGCAACCCATGCCAAGGATCTAACTAGAAAATTAGGAGTTAAGCTAGCATGTAATCAAACATTACACTAAGTGAATGAGGAATACAACCTTTGTAGACCGGTCCTTCACTTCTAAAGCTCCGTGTAGTAGTCTCTTCGCTCCAAGTAGTGAACATCCGAACTCTAGAAATGGTTCACATGAAGAAATGAACAAACTTGCTCGAAATCTTCGAGACCGAAGATGATCTACGTCGAGGAGACTCAAGCTCATACTACCTCTTCACTTATATGTGAATTCGTGAATCAAACACCCTAAACTAAATGGCTAATAGTAGAGGATGATGAAGTAGGAAATGGGCTCTCTTTAGTTTTCTTTTTCTCACAATATTTTCTCACCTTGAGAAAAGCTAGTGAGCTTTCTCAATAAAGAAGAAGATGAAGAATGAAGATGAGAGAATGAACTCATGAGGTGAGAATAGCAACCATGGGTGAGTTAGTGTCATACACTAACTCATGTAGAGAATAAACCATGAGTTAACAATAATGGTTGGGTTAATAAATATCTTCAAGTAAAACAAAATGAGTGGACTTGGTCAATGGTTCCACAAGCTTCTACAAACTTCAACCATGTGACTAATTACTACTAATTTATGAATTATCAAGATAAATAAAAACCTTAGGATTATCATAACCATGGTGTAAATCTCATACACCCATGTTGCATCTGACATCAAGCATGACACAATAAAATGTACATTAATATATATCATATATATACTATATGCACACAAGTGAGAAAAGAAATCTTAAGTGATCTAATATTAGTTAATGTAAGATAATATATCAAATATATAATTATACATTAAATTATTAAATCAACACTTGATTTAATAATCCGGCTATAACATATACAACCGACCAATATCAAATGTAACAATCTATCGAATCAACACTTGATCCGATATCCCGGCTATATCACATACAACCGTCTGATATCATATATCGCGAGAATAGAATGCGGTAACACATACGCACATTAATCTCGGTCCCGCACACATCACATATGTGCTCCTTCTTCATTTCGCATGAACCAGGAAAGCTCAGTGTAGGACTCTAAAGACTCGTCAATATGCCGGCAGTAGGTGGTGATCATATCAGTCACCCACAAGCCGCAAGCGGTCTCCTAAACGTAACGGGCACCCGGGTATTGAGCGATCAGAAGATCAACAAGCAAGCCTGCTCGTACTCCTGCGAATCCAATCGATAACACTACCGTACAGTCCGGTCTCTTCATCAGATATATCGTATATCGCAGCCTGGGGGTGGTATAACGTCAGACCCCAATAGCCTGATAAGTTATGCCGATACAAGGTCCATAACGGTTCGAGAAACTACTGATAACACTTACCAGTAAATCTCAGCAACCCTGGCCAGGGATTTCCGGTTATGGCCAATCGAGCATAGCGCAACATCAACTCCCAATACCGGGAGAGACGAATCCCCTCCTATCGCTCATTGCCTCCATGTGACTCGGGACTGTACCCAAAAACCATCTTTTTGCACGATCTCTTGACCGTGGTATGTTCGAAATCAAAGCACAGTGGGAATCACACAAGACTTTATGACGATCTTGGGTCGACAGACTAACCTGTACCAGTGTCACCAGAGAACTGCTATCTGACGATAGGTATAATACCATCTGGGAGTTCTAGGCGAGTCCGTTCAGTGTACCCAGTCTCCACTGAGCACCCGTATACCATCATTGATGTCAAACACCAATGGATGTGGGATCATCCATCACCCATCATATGAGTCAAGATGCGTATATGCTAATCTACTCTGGAATATCAATGCCCTGTCTCGATACACCCTCTACTAGGAACCATTATAGGGTGTACTTATGGACTACCCTTGTCCCCCACTTGTATGATCTCCATCATAGTCCTGGTAGTCAAGTACACATCCTAAGAGCTTTATCAACATGTGAGAGCAAGACAGCATCACTTATATAAGTCAACATGTTAAGACAAAGAGCAACCAGATAGCATACTATCATGTCGAGAAAGAAAGTCCTCCCTATATAAGTCTAATCATCCATTATAATATACATCTCATGTACAATAATGGCCTCTAAGGCATACATATAACTAACATTGACGCCGTGGGTCTGGCAATATGGTTAGATTATTTCATATTGCCAGCTCAAACAACCTTCTCGTTTTATCGTGAGGGAACGAGTAAGCACGTCCTAATCGTTTTTCTAAGGACGGGCGCACATGTGTGTTGCTTTGACGAGCAACTGGTTTTGGACCGCTCGGTTGTTGTTGCATGTTGGCAACAAAGGCCGCTTTTTCTTTTCCCTTATTATTTTGAGGGTCCTTATTTGAGGAGGAAGGACCATGACCCATCTGATTCATCTGTGCTAACTTGTCAATCAGCGACTGAAACATGGTGGGCTTGAAGAAAGTCATGAATTAGGACACGTTCGATTGAGGATTTATCTTCCCAATAAACATTCCTATAGCTGGAGACTCCTTAATACGTTGTTTGCATTTGGACCATGGGTTCCACCACCGGATCGCATATTGGACCCATGTTTTTCCCGGCTTGACCCTGGCATTGATTAGCGCCATAATCGGAGTGCGTTCACTCGCGCTGGCGAAACTTTGCGTGAATAGCAGCTCCATTTTAGAGAAGGTTTTCATGGAATCATTTGGGAGCTCCGAGTACTATTCGAAAGCTGTTTCTGATAATCTTCCGACAAATTGGCGAAGCAACAATTTGTCGTCGCCTCTAGTATTGCCGCACAGAGCTCTGAATTGTGTGACATGCTGGTGGGGATTACCCGTTCCTTTGTAAATGTGGAGCTTCGGGATCGTACTCCCGGTGGATACTTTATTTGGTCACACCAGGCCGGATATGGTCGTCCGGTTTTGACGAGTTGGTTGGCGGCTTTATTGGCCTAGTGAGATCTAATTTGCTGAGCAATGTAGTCATCCAGAGCCGCCTTAGAGATTGTTTCTTCCTTAGCCGTTGATAAGGCAGAGAGAGGATTTGATGTTTTTCCTCTGTCATCTTCGATAATTATCGGAGGATCTTCAGCCGATGGTTCTGGTTAGATCATCATTCCAACCATATCTTGGAATAACAGAGCTATCTGCTTTATGTTGGCCGCCTGTTCTGCAGCTTCTGTCTTTTTTCTCCAGCACTTGTCGCAAGAACTCTATATCGGTTTCTTGCTCCTGGCGTTGTTCGTCTTATTTGTTGGAACTTTCTTTTGGCCCGGTGAGCGCAGCCATTTTGGTCAGCATCTCTTAGAGATTTTGCTGTTGCTCCTGAGCTTTTATGAGCGACCGAGTATGCGGCCAATGACTTACCGAAGCATGGCTTTCTTCTTTACTGTTGGCCATATATACCATATGAATCGTTATGCCCACAGACCTAAGGCGTTTGAGTACTTCGCGTTTGGATTTTGCCGCTGGCGATAGAATTTTCTCTGTCCTCATTCTTTTATTAGAGGTTGGAGCCAAAGGAACCGTTATGACAGGTGCCTTTCTAGGAGAATTCCCCCGCCAACTCGAACAACCTTGTCACGACCCGAAATTGGTACGTGGCCGGCACGAGAATTGCGTGAAGTCTATTGGACCACACCGTCATCCAAGTAAGCCGAAAACCCATAAATCTAAACCTTGTTCGGAAAATAATAGAGGTGCAGTTTTGAAATATCGGCATAATGAATTCAAATCCTTCTTTTAAAAGTATAAGTAATATTATATGAAAATGCAATGGTTTTTATAATATCTTTGAAAACATTTTCGTCCTTAAAATTTGGGCAGCACCTCCCTTGTAAATTTTGATCCAAAACCAATACAACACGGCAATAATATAGGCATCCACAAACGGGAGCTTTCTCTTTGCCAATAGGCGGAATCATAACCACACAATGAATATATACGACGCCCCAAGGCGAAGATCAATCATAGAAAGAAATATAAAGAAGACCGAGACATCATCAAGCTCAAATCACAAACAATACACACATCTCGCTCTAAGTCTCAAAGAATATACAAGTCTGTGTCTAGGTCTACCAAACATACATAATCTGGTTGATGGAGCTTTTAACTAAATACAACTGAAATAAATATATACAAAGGTGGTCACGATCTAAGTGTACTACACCTACCAATACAAATCACCCAGAAGCGAACTGTGTGCCAGCGAGCCGCTGTTGATCCGAGCGGTCAATCCTGCAAGAAAACTGTGGCACATCGGGAGTGAGTTGCCAACTCGTGAGTAGAAAATATCAGCAAGTAGAAATTGAATGTACAACGATCTCCTAGGTCATATTGTAACATAAAGGTAATATTGTGTGGTATCTAGAGTGATCGTGTATACATATATGTAATGATAACAAGGTCGTGCCAGTAACAGTGTATAGTATCAAGTAAACTGAGTCATATGCATGTATGCATGTGTATCATCCAACATGTGTCCATCAACGACACATAAAACCTGAGTGTCCAGCATCGACACTCGAAAATATCATAAAGCCCGTGTCCAACATCGACACGTAAATCCTCATATCTCAGGTGCCGTCTAATCGGATCGGCTCTCATATCCATTTGATCACACGACTCCGGTCGGTATCCTCCGGATATCCGCCGAACCCAAACTATCACCGGTCAGTAGTGCTTGGCTGCCGGGCTCAACGTCTCTCTATACGATCTTCTTATCCTGGGTACCGCACCGAATCCACCATGTACCCGCAGACGGGGCCTCCTCACTCCTCGAATCGGGTATACTCATAGCTCAGAACCGAAAAAACTCATGGTGGAGTCCACAAATCATATCAAGAGAAACTGTGTTTTTAAAACAATCATAAGACTTTTAAAATATATTTGCGGTTCTAAAATTCAGAGATCTCATGAAAATAGAATCTCATATGCATGTAGCCATAAAGGTATAGTAAATGCAAGCACATAACAGTACTGTAGAGTATTGCAAGTGTTTTCATGTAAGCATGTCGTGAAATCAGGTAAAGAAGTGCAATATCTAACTAGCATGTGCGGTAATAAGCATTGAACAATGACTATAATTCTATATTTTAAGAACAATACGGCGATATATCAGTTCTAATGTGTAAGTGGCATGGCAATTACCGATGATGAGTGTGTGAGCCGGCAAATCTGTGTACGTGTAACATGCGCATCATCGGCAATGGTGCATGTGTCCTAGCAGACGAAGCCATATAAAGATAAGCGCCGGGAACGTAGTACGTATGTCGCGAGGAAATAATACAGCGTAAACATGAACGGTATATAATACGTAACTACACATGAACCATATGGTTATAGTTTAAATAATACGAATCGTAGTTTTTGAAACAGAGGCTACAGTGTTTTGAAAAAGAGATACCATTTGGAAATCCGTAGCGTCCCTTGAGGTTTTCATTTAAAGTGCATAACAATTCGTTGGTTGAAAAATAGGTATGGTTCAAATGTAATCTATTATCTATCAAAGTGATTAGAAAGTAATGATTTTCTAAGTCAAGATGATCCATAAGTCGGCGATCCAACCTCATAGTATCAGATATAGTATAATCCATCGTACGTCTTCCTCGAGTCAAGATTGTGGATCATTCATCTGGTATATTATATCACATATGGAATAATCCATTGTACGGTATCATCAATCAAAGTGAGGATCTATCATCCTGTACATTATATCGCGTACGGTATAATCCGTCGTATGATATCATGAATCAGGGGTACAAATCTATGGTCTCGTACATCATATCATCTCACATCATATCTTAACATATGTATATATGTATGTATATCGCCTTGCATCCTCGTGTCAAACATATCGACTCGTGTCATCTCGTTTCATCATGTCCTCGTCTCATCATATCATCACGTACTTATCCGTATGGTTATACCTGTAAGTACATAAGCATAGGTTTCTATATATATATTCTACATCTTGGTTCTCATATTACTATGGTTGCGGGGGTGCTATACGACATCCACCCGACTTTCCCCATAGATATACATCTACTCACTTGCTATCCTTGCTTTAGCCGAAGTCGATGAACGTCTTGTTCTTCTTCGTCGTCCCGGAAATCCATGCGAAGGTACCTACAATTCAATGCATATCGTAAAGGAATCAAAATCAAATTCGAAAATCGATACGGCAAGCGAAACGTACATAGATTAGAACCTATGGTCCACGCATGCAAGAACAACCAACAATTCCCGATGTTGACGTACAAACGTCAAACGACCGAGTCAAAGCTCAAATGCCAAAAATCTAGTTTTCAAAAGTCGAAAACTGAAATCTGAAACTTGGAAAAACACTCCCAAATTTTACCCTAGGTGAAATTAAGACATTATGCACATAGGATAGGCCTAGATATCAGATAATAGATCTATAAACCAAAAACCAACCCAAGACTCCAAGACCAGGCCGCAATTTGCGGCCAAGTGAGGGAGTTGGGGGCTCGGGTTTCTAGGGTAGTCTCTAAAAAGCCTGTACATCTCACTGTGTTTGCAACATAATTTTTAGAGTTCTCGAGTCATACCAAATTTTATTTGATCATCACAATTCGTCAAAAACCCGATATCGGAAAATTTCAAGTTCATGTTTGGGACTTCTAATCTCAAGTTTGGTCCAGAATTCCATCACTAATGGGTTTGTGGTCACTAACTAAACCTCAATTGCATCTCCACAATTCAATTCATCCACTAAATATCATCCTAGAATCTTTCAAGTTAACAAATCTTGCACTTTTGAGTTCTAAACACATGTAGGAGGTTAAGAAACTTGATAACTTGAAAGAAGGTGAAGGTTTTACCTCTCAGAAGCAACTCAAGAAAGTTCTTTGGTGGTCCAAGATGCTCAAACCCCAACTTGATCTCACCATAGGGTGTAGGATGAGCTTGTGGTCATTTTTTTGTGAATGTGGTGTGGGGTTTTGATGAGGTTTTTAGGATGGTTTCATGGGGTAGTGATGTGGAGGAAGAGAAGGAAGAAGATGAAGGAGGTGAAAAAAATGAGATGAAGGAAAAATGAAGAGGGGAGAAAAAGATGGTGGGAGGTAACCATACACTCTCATCTCTCTCTTTCTCTTTCTCACTCTCTCTCTCCTCAATAAATACAATCACATCTATGTCTCCCTCTCTCATCAAATATCTTTCATTTTCTTTTTCTTTTCTCATTTTATTTTAAAAACAAAACAACAACAAACCAAGAAAGATGAAACCATGCATGAACAAAATACAATGTGTCATGGTTAAATAAAATGGATTTGGCTTAATGCATAATTAGTAATGCACTAATCAAGTTTAACATAAACTTGTTTGTAAATAATTGTATAATTATTTGTAAAATGTTCAAATCTAATAAATGCCTTCATAATTAATAATTCATACTAATTTCCAGTATTTTCCAAAAATATAGGTATATAATTATACCATTCTACGAAAACTCAAATCCATACACGTATAGTTTTCGTAAAATTTATTATTTTATTATTTAAATTCCAAAAATAATATTTTATATTTATGAAATGTTACAAATCTCCTCGTTTTATCGTGAGGGAACAAATAGGCACGTCCTAGCCTTTTTTCTAAGGACAGGCGCGGACGTACGTTGTTTTGGCTAGCAGCTGGTTTTGGGGCACTCGGTTGTTGTTGCGTATTAGCAACGAAGGCCGCTTTCTTTTTAACCTTGTTATTTCAAGGGTCCTTATTTAAGGAAGAAGAACTATGGCCCATCTGATTCATTTGGGCCAACTTGTCTATCAGCGCCTGGAAGGTTGTGGGTTTGAAGAAGGTCTTGAACTGGGACATTGTTTGAGGATCGAGGGTCCCGATGAACATGCCCATAGCAGGAGACCTTCAATACGCTGTTCACACTTAGACCACAGATTCCACCACTGGATCTCGTATTGGACCCAAGTTTCTCCCGGCTTTACCCTCGCATTGATTAATGCCATGATCAAAGTGCGTTCGCTCACGCTGGCGAACCGTTGTGTGAACAACAGTTCCATTTCTGCGAAGGTTTTCACAGAATCATTTGGGAGATCCTAGTACCATTCAAAAGTTGTCTCTGACAAGCTTCCGACAAATTGGCGAAGCAACAGTTTGTCGTTGCCTCCAGTATTACCGCATAATGCTTTGAATTGTGTGACACGCTGGTGAGGATTGCCCGTTCTTTTATAGACATGGAACTTGGGAATTGTATATCCCGGCGGGTACTTGATTTGGTCATACCAGGCCGGATATGGTCGCCTGGTTCTGACAAGTTGGCTGGCGGCTTCACAGGCCTGGTGAGCTCTTATTTGCTGAGCGATGTAGTCATTCAGGGCCGCCTTAGAGATGGTTTCTTCCTTGGCCGCTGATAAGACCGGAAGAGGGATTGATATTTCCCTTCTGTCATCCTCGATAACTATTGGCGGATCTTCGGCGGGGAGTTTCGGTTGGATCATCATTCCTACCATGTCTTGGAATAGAAGAGTCATCTGCTTGATGTTAGCAGCTTGCTCTGCAGCTTCCTTATCTTTCTTTACAGCACTTTTCGTAAGAACTCTGTGTCGGTCTCTTTCTCTTGACGCTGCTCGACTTCTTTGTCCGGACCTTCCTTTTTTCCGGTAAGCGCCGCCATTTTGGTCAGCATTTCTTGGAGCTTTTGCTATTGCTCCTGAGCCTTCGTCAACGACCGAGTTTGTGGTCGGTGACTCACTGAAGCACGGCTTTCTTCTTTTCCTAAGGCCATGTAGACCGTATGTATTGTTATGCCTTGGACTTAGGGCGTTTAGATCTTTCGCCATTGGATTTTGCCGTTGGCGGTGGAATTTTCTCTGGCCTCTTTCTTTTATGGAAGGTTGGAGCTGAAAGAGCCATTATGACAGGCGCCGGTTTAGGAGAAGTCTTCCGTTGTATAGCGGAGTAGAGGTCTTTTTATTTCCGGCCCTTAGATTTCTTGGGTCGGCGAGAGTAATTATCGTCGAGCACAGAGTCTTGTAATTTTCGTTAGACTCTATGGATTTGCGAGGAGAGCCGCTGATATGGCTGCTCTGGCTTTGCTTGCACTACAGTTTCTACAAGCGGAGGTGATTTTTTCAGTACCGTTGTCGGGGAGTTCTTACGTACCCTCCTGAGCGGGTCAAACCTATTCCCAGTTGGAACAGCAACGTCGACCTCCACCATAGGAATTCGTGGGGTGAGCCCAGAAGAAGAGTTGCCCCAGCTTCTCCCACTCTCGCCAGTGGCGACGTCGAGCATGTCGTGGAGTGGGAATTGCCTCAGTTTTGGAGGTGTCTTCGTCATGCCCCATGCGTTGCTCAGGAGTTTCGGTTGGTGTCAGCATGTTGAAGACCAACGTCCTTGTTGGAATTGGAACAAAGTTGGCCAATCTTTCGAAGACCAACTGTCTGGGAGGAGAAGAACTTTTATCGGCTCCACCTGTAGCAGGAGTAGGGAGGGCTTGCCATTTTAGGGTAGCTCCTTCAGGTATCATGGGCTTCTTTGCAGGCCCTTTCAAGTTCTTGTTCAGCCTGTTAAAGACCGAAGCATCAGATTTGGAGGGCTTGCTGGTAGGAGCCGCCATGGTTGACAGCCGATCAAAGACCGACCTTCTGAGAGCTTCTTTTTGTAGAGTTGAGGCACCGAAGTTCGCAGGCGGGAGCATTGTCCTGAAGAATAGTCCGGTAGTAGTGTTCATATCATAATTTTGCATTATTATATTCCCCATTCTTATTCATTTTACAAATAAACAGGTGCTTTTGATCCATTTCTGCTACATAGTTGCAGGTTACAGGTACTCGAAACAAAAACAGTGAAAATGATGAAAAGACGATACAAAAGTGAGACTACGACCAACAAATGGAAGAATCTTGATCATACCTACAGTTTGAGGGACAAATGAAGAATGAACAAGTTCACAAAGTATAAAGGCAGCGCAAGGTTCAAGACTTCGACACGAAGCAAAGGGTAAAAGTCCACGACATTATGCACTGTGGAAATCTAGAAGAGAACTAGAAGACAATCTGAGAAACCACGTGAAGAAACAAGAAGCCAAATGTAACCAGAAGAACACTAGAAGAATTCAGCCAACAATCCCCCTATATGGACGTGGATCCGCGGCCAAACAAGGCTTTTGGCCGCGGTTCCGCGGCCATGATGAGCACGTGTCGGTGCATATTGTGACGGTGTGGCGGTGCGTTGACTAGGCTTCTTAGGGGTAAATTTGTAAATGCAGATAGGGATCGAATGTAACCCTAGGGTTTCTATGATCTATAAATAGAAACCCTAATGCTCTTTTTGAGGGCAAACCTCATTTTATTGAAAAAAATTCAGAATTCATTGTAATGCTTTGAAGAGTGCATCGAATAAAAGTAAGTAGTTTTTTTTACCTTGCCCTAGTTTTAATTTCTTTTCTGCCGTAGATTAGAAATTTATTTATCTGCCCTAGTTAATTAGTTTAGCACTTTTAATTATTTGGCGTAGTTTAGATAGTTAGTTTTTTAAAAAAACATTCATAAAAAATGTCTTTTATCAATCCCCTAATAAGTGAGTAGTTCCTCACTTGTTAGGGTTAGGAATAGGAAAGGTTTGAGAGATGAAAATCTCACACCCCTTTCTTTCCCATCACATATTTTTATAGGACTCCATACATACATACACACACCGCTCACTACGGCACCCCATCCCGGGAGGTAGCGGTGATACCGTAGTTTAAAAGACCGGTTGTGCATGTTTTCCATGGAGGTTAGGGTAAGAATTAAGAAAGGACGGACAAGGTCCTAGAGGAAGAAATATCGTTTCTTCCCGATCTTCCTAATCACCTTTATTAATTATTACCATAACACCTAAATAGATCTAAATTAGGGCATTGAAAGCGGTGAAAAATACCAATTTCCAAACTTAACCTAAACCTAACCCTAGCAAGGTTTTAATCCTAGTCTAAATCAACCTTAGTTTTTAGTGATAATCAATGCAACACCAATTGGAATTAACTCGTTAGAACAAATTGAGAATACACAAAAAAATCCCTGTGGACCGACCCGTACTCACCGGCTAGCTACCAAGAGATGTCGTTCTTGATTGCGGTAATTAATTCTTTGATCATAAAATCTAACACCAATCAAATGGCGTCGTTGCCGGGGATGGCGTAGTTATTTTCTTTTTGTAATTTCGGGTTAATATAAAAATTGAAAAATCATAAAAACTGAAAAAAAAAATATATATATATATATATATATAATTTATCATCTTGTTATTTTGTGAAGGGTGTTTCGTTTGAATTGTGCAGGATCGACGAACAGATTCAGATCTGGAAATATCCAGAGAGCAAACAGCTAACTGCAGATCTGAACAAATAGAGGAGAATCAGAACAGAGAAACAGAAGAATTTTTAGGATCTAAACCACCAAGTCAACCGCGGAACCGCGGTCAAAGGCACATTCCCGCGGCGGATCCGCGGCCTCCTTGGTGACGTCAGCACGTGGAAAACTCTCTGTAAGCATCTTTTCTTCTTCTGAACCCCCTGATCTCCTCTGAAATATTTTCCTGCAGGGTTCTTTGCGCAAAAATTTCTCCCCCTTCTCCAATAACTTGATCTTGTGCAGGATTCTTTACGCCGCAATAAAAAAAAATTGGCAAGTGTTTGATTGTGTTTACTGCTTTGCATCTTTAAAATTGACTTTAAGGGGCTTTTACACCAATCCAGATTGGGTGGGGATTTCATTACCCTTCCTAGGACCCCAAAAACCACAAAAAGCATATTGCATTGACCATCGAGTTAATTAAAAAAGATTAGACTCGGCCTATAAGGACTGCCGTGCTCGATAGGAAAAAGAAATAGTTGTAGGCATCGATCGTTTATCTAAACCAGACTTTGTGGTGCCTAGGCTAGACAAGTGGGGAAAGGTAATTTTAAAAGGCCCGTCTCACGGTGATTCGTGAGCGGATCCCTCCTTTCTTTATTTGTGCTTAGTTGGCCACAGTTGGCGGTGAAGAGGCGATTTGAGGTCCTCACAACTTGCCCTTTGGTACAGTTAAGAGCAGTCTAGTTGACCTAGGTGACCTTAGATCTAGGCTTGATTGTGCATATTGTGATTGATTGAACGTGTGTCTAAGCTTCTTATCAAAAATCTTTTTGCAAAAAGCTCCTTATATAAAAAAAACACAAAACAGAAAATTTTACAAAAACTTGCCACTTGTCGCTAAGAAATCCATTGCACCCACATTCTTTTTCTTCTCCTTCTTACATCATGGGTACCCCACCTCCCAAAACTCTTGCCAAACTTTGGTACCCTCATCCAAACATTGCTTCCTACGCGAATTGTTTTGGTCGAATTACAGACGATCCCTCCATGCCCAAAATTTCTTTGAAAGATCGAATAGAAGCGTCTAGGAGAAACAGTTCAACTTCGCAATCCAATTTGTATCAACCTGTCAACCTTCACCACCTTCTTACGTTGATACTCCTTTTTAGAGTTCTGTTGTAACTCCGAAACCCATATCTATTGCTGGACATATTGAACAATCTCGTAACCGATCTTTCACTCCTTTCAACACTTCCAGTTCTTGGGATCAACAAGTCCATTCACCTTTTTATCCAAATGTTGATCCTACTCATGTCCAACCATTCAATTCCTACCAGTCCTACCCGACTTTCGCACCTTCCCTAGACATTGCTTCTACACAACCATTTGGGAGTTTCACGTATCCAAACAACTTTGAATCTTTTACTGAAACCCCTTCACAACCGATGTCTAGTCTGGAACAGTCGTTGGAAGCTTATATTGTAGCGACAAACCAACAGATGAGGAATTTGGATGCGTCCATTGCCGCCCTTATGCAACCTAGTGACCCGGTAGCTAGTTTCCAACTAGCTCCAAAAATTCCAATGTATGATGAGACGGTTGGACAGATTGAGAATTTGAGTGGAGAGAGTGAGTTGTGCACCCTTCCAAATCAAACCTACCCATCACCAATTGAATCCCACAACTCCGGTTTTGAATATCTATCAAGTGTCCCAAATGATTCACCAGTTGAAAATAAAACGTTTAATGAGTTGTGCAACTTTGTAGTGCTTGATTTCCCAGATTGTGAAGGGTCCCTTTAGAGTGAAACCATCACCAATCCTTTCGACCTCTACACCTCCAATCTAGAACCTGAATTGATAAATATCCATGCTTTTGATGAGGTGTCCGAAAATATTGATTTTCACTTGATTGAGGATATTGACGCAGGGAATACTTTGGATGATGAACCCGCAGATTTGACTGAATTTTTCTCTCCAATTCATCATCCCGAGTCATTAAATATTTCTCCCGAACTTCATATGCGTCTTGATTTTGATGATAATTACATGGATGAAATAACTTTTGAGGAGAATTATGAGGATAGTATTGAGGTGAGTATTGAGGATAGTATTGAGGATGAACCAGTTTTGTTTGATGAGTCGGATTTTCCAATTCATTCTCCTGAACCTTTAACTGTTATACCTCCTAAATCACCCCCTTCATCCTTTCCATCGTTCCGACCATGCAAGAGATCACACAGGAGGACTGTGAGCTTGAAAAATTTCTGTTCGATCACAGCAGTTTTGACGCCACTAGTGCATTCCTCCTTGAATCTGACACAGTTCTCACAACCGATAACGATTACGAGTGTTTCACTTTTTCGAACGATTTTGAAGACTCACCGCCCGAGTTTGAGTCCTTTGAATTTTCAGATGAGTTCGTTGAACCATCAAACTCGGTTGCTTACAGTCATTTTGAACTATTGATGGAATCCTTCGAGTTCGAGACAGTTTCACCAATTTCACCTTCAATTGTTTCACCTCTGAAACTCGAACTCAAGCTGTTGCCGTCTCACCTTACATACGCTTACTTAAGTGAGAATGAGACCCTTCCTAAATCACTCCCCTTCGTCCTTTCCATCGTTTCAACCGCATAAGAATCCGTCACGCTTCCATTTTAAATGGATGGTTTACCAAGTTCAACGTACCTATGTTTTCTCGCGAATCTTGAGGGATTTGACCCCATTTCTCGACGGGTTGATAAATTAGTACAATCTCTTTTAACACATCGGTCATCACAATTTGTGTTAATTTATTCACTCAATTTACACCCTCAAGTTCGTACTACACTTCTTTCTCTTTTCCGCCATTCTTCTCCTAATATACCGAGACTATATTCCACCTTTCTTCCCATACGGTCTCATGTGTTTCTCATTTCTTTTCTCTACACTCCATTCTTTCACCAACCACACCATTATAACGATAAAAATTTTGCATGGTTGGTGCTAACCTTTGGCCTGTGTAAAGCCTTGTATAGCTTGATACTGTGTTTTTCTCCTCCCTAACTTTGAACTTTAACGCTTAATCAGGAAACACTGTTTCACTTAAATTTGGGGCGGGGGGCCTTTTTGTATTTTTTTGTTTTTCTTTCAACAATAAAAAATAAATAAATAAATAAACAGGGGAGTGCCGACATTTTTGACCCTCTTGGTGTAGCCTGACAGTGAAGACACTGTCAAGTTTAAGTTTGGGGGTGTGCTCGGTAAGCTTTCTTCCTTCGCATTCATATGTATATTTTTGCATTTGCATACTTATTTTAAAACCTATAAAAATTGAAAATTTTGAAAAATTATAAAAATTGAAAAATTCAATTTTGGCCATAATTGACTTGAGTTTGACAAGAAGGTTAACTAGCTAGGAACAACTAGATCTTAAACTTAGTAAATTAAAAACCTTAAAAATAACCTTTCTTAAAATTTAACGGTAGAAAATATATGTCTTTGTAGTTTACTTAGAAATAGGCAAATTTTGAGTTCACTTCTTGGGCTAAGTCAAAATCAGGGAAGAGTATTGATATTTTTATTAAAGTATAAGTCTGAAAAATAATCCATAAGCTTAAGTCTAAATTCTGAAAATATATACCCTACAACTTGCACAAATACGAACCTTGAAACTTGGAATAGTAGAAGAGACCTTGAAATGCTCTTGTCTAAAGTCCTTAGTATGAAGGAAAATAAAATAAAAATACAAGTGTGAATAAAAAGAAAAAAAATGAACACTGGTTTTGTAATTACTTAAGGCTGTGTAAAATGAAAAATATATAGCGAGGGTGCTTTATCACCTAGTGCCTTAGACCAACTGGTTTGGGAGTCACTGCTAAAGCCTTAGGTATTACAAGACGAGAAATTACGCCTTAATGTGCAAACACATTTTGTAATCAGTCGTTAGTACCTCAAGAAGTATTAACGGTCGCATGAAGGATGTGTGAGCAATTTCATCTAAAAATTCACCAACTAATAGTACTTTGGACAATGGACAAGAGTATAAGAGCTTGAATTGAATTTCGAAGTGTAGGGATGATATACACACACACGTAGGGGTATATGATTGGGGTTTGGATGAGAGATAGGAATGAAAAATAGGACTTATATCTTTAGTAGAGATGATAAAAATTCCTAAGTTGAGATGGAACCCTAGAAGGAAAACTCAAAAGATGCTAAAAGCTAAATAAATCTACAGAACATATACAATCTTAAGTTAAATGATAAGGAAGCGTGAAAAATATGGGTTGATAATCCCTGAGTTGAAGATAATAGAATTTCTTGCTAGAAAACCGAATTGGAGAATAAAAGTCAATAGGCCGAATTGATAGGATTTTGTGGGTAGTATCCGCTGAAAACTCTCAGGAGACAACACTCCTCCTACTAGGGATACCTAGAGGTTTAACGGCTTGTTGCACGAGCTCAGTGCAATCGCGTTTCCCTGCGAAAGTGAGGATAGGTCTTTTTTTAGAATAAACTAGTTTTGCTCGAGGACGAGCAAAAGATAAGTTTGGGGGTATTTGTTCATATCATAATTTTGCATTATTATATTCCCCATTCTTATTCATTTTACAAATAAACAGGTGCTTTTGATCCATGTCTGCTACATAGTTGCAGGTTACAGGTACTCGGAATAAAAATAGTGAAAATGATGAAAAGACGATACAAAAGTGAGACTACGACCAACAAATGGAAGAATCTTGATCATGCCTACAGTTTGAGGGACAAATGAAGAATGAACAAATTCACAAAGTATAAAGGCAGCACAAGGTTCAAGACTTTGACATGAAGCAAAGGGTAAAAGTCCACGACATTATGCACTGTGGAAATCTGAAAGAGAACTAGAAGACAATCTGAGAAACCACGTGAAGAAACAAGAAGCCAAATGCAACCAGAAGAACACTAGAAGAATTCAGCCAACAAGCCCCCTATATGGCTGCAGATCCGCGGCCAAACAGGGCTTTTGGCCGCGGTTTCGCGGCCATGATGAGCACGTGTCGGTGCATATTGTGACGGTATGGCGGTGCGTTGACTAGGCTTCTTAGGGGTAAATTTGTAAATGCAGATAGGGAACGAATGTAACCCTAGGGTTTCTATGATCTATAAATAGAAACCCTAATGCTCTTTTTGAGGGCATGCCTCTTTTTATTGAAAAAAAATTCAGAATTCATTGTAATGCTTTGAAGAGTGCATCGAATAAAAGTAAGTAGTTTTTTTTTACCTTGCCCTAGTTTTAATTTCTTTTCTGCCGTAGTTTAGAAATTTATTTATCTGCCCTAGTTAATTAGTTTAGCACTTTTAATTATTTACCGTAGTTTAGATAGTTAGTCTTTTAAAAAACATTCATAAAAAATGTCTTTTATCAATCCCCTAATGAGTGAGTAGTTCCTCACTTGTTAAGGTTAGGAATAGGAAAGGTTTGAGAGATGAAAATCTCTCACCCCTTTCTTGCCCATCACATATTTGTATAGGACTCCATGCATACATACACACACCGTTCACAACGGCACCCTATCCCACGAGGTAGCGGTGATACCGTAGTTTAAAAGACCGGTTGTGCATGTTTTCCATAGAGGTTAGGGTAAGAATTAAGAAAGGACGGACAAGGACCTAGAGGAAGAAACATCGTTTCTTCCTGATCGTCATAATCCCCTTTATTAATTATTACCATAACACCTAAATAGATCTAAATTAGGGCATTGAAAGCGGTGAGAAATACCAATTTTCAAATTTAACCTAAACCTAACCCTAGCAAGGTTTTAATCCTAGTCTAAATCAACCTTAGTTTTTAGTGATAATCAATCCAACACCAATTGGAATAAACTCGTTAGAACAAATTGAGAATACACAAAATCCTTGTGGACCGACCTGTACTCACCGGCTAGCTACCAAGCAACGTCGTTCTTGATTGCGGTAATTAATTCTTTGATCATAAAATCTAACACCAATCAAGTGGCCTGTGTGACTTGCCCCACCGGCATTGAGAAAATGGAGGCCGCGTTAGGCTCATATGTCAATCCAGCTGGGGTGGAAAGAGACTTTTTGTTGCAGGAAGTGCATTAAGAAGCCATTGATTTTCTGCACAGAAGCGAAGCACCAAGTTTTAGTATCTCGCATCTAAGGGAAAGCATGAATATAGCGAACCGCTATTTTGTTCGCGAAAAACGATACACTAAATGTAGAGTGGAAAAAGGAAGAGGTCCCACTGGACGTGCCAGAATCTGTTTACCACCGAAAAAAAAGACGAATTGGGATCTAACGTCTTGCATGAATTTGGAGGCAGATGTTATTTGGACATATCCATTCACCTCTCCAAAAATACCAAGTTGATTTATAGCACCGTATATCGGAGGTTTGGACAGATGCTACCGTTGCAACATGACTTTATCATATTGCCCCTCATTTGTGAAGGGTTTTGATTGTGGGGACGCTCTTCCATGCAGACGTAAACCCCTACAGTTAATTACGTTATCGCGTTGCGATAACAACTTTCTCCTGCTCCAGTAGTTCACTTTGTGTCGTGTGTTATTTTGTTTTTTTTAGATTGCCCGTGGATTGTATACGGAGACTAGTTTTTGTCATCGCCCATAGGGCACGGATCGGTCCAAATCCATATATTTATGAATTTGGGTTTTGAACTTAGGATATATGTTTCTTTAGTTCAAAAAAAATATTTTATTCTATTTAAGGGCCGTTAATCTATTTTTAGATTAAGATCAACTTAAATCTATGAGCAGTTTGACTCAATTTATTTTAACTAAGGATACGTTAGTCCTATTTGAAACTAAGATCAATTTAGATGTATTTTAAGGATCATTAAATTTTAGTTAAGATCCAACAACAGAACATTTGGGCTCAGCTGCAAAAGAATTTCAGGGACTTAGCAAATTTGGGCTTAGTCATGGGCTTTTTCCCTTTTATTCAGAAGTGCTAAGCACTTAACTGTTGCTCTGGCACTCATGTGGGAAGCACGTGAGATGCTCAGACAATGGACGTTGTCCAATTAGTGCTAAGCACTTAGTCATTTTGACTAAATATATAGTGCTAAGCACTTTATACAGCGCTCATGTGGGAAGCACGTGAAACGCTGAGTATTTGTTTTTGGGCGCTCACATGTGTTTCACGTGAGGCGCCACGTTATTTGTTTTGGGCGTTCACGTGGGAAGCACGTGAGGCGCTGAACAGTTTGTTTAGGGCGCTCACGTAGGAAGCACGTGAGGCGCTGAGCAGTTTTCTTTCTTTTAGAGATTTAATCTCTGTTAATGGTGTTTTGGCCCTTAATGATCACCAAGATCTCTGTTTTGAATATCTGAGATCGATTTTATTGGAGAACTAAGTTCTTTTGTTTTTTTAATAAGAACTAAGTTCATTTTTGTAGGGTTAAACCCTGTTTTTAGAGGAATTAAATTCCTAGAATATATGTTCTTTTTCTCTCTTTTTCTTTTAATCTAGTTCTTTCCCCTAAATTCCGAGTCTGAAGAACAAAATCTCCCCCGATGAGAATTAAATTCTCAACTTGTGTGGAGATCTACAGATCTCAGATCAGAGGAAGAACTAAGTTCTTTTTATGAAGGGTTAAACCCTTATTTTTTTATTTTATATTAGGCAAAGGAGATATGTTTATCTCTGGTTTTCTTTACCTAGCGTTTAAGAGAGCGACGATCATCTTCTTTGAGGAGATTTAAGCTCTCAGTTTTTGTGAAAAACTTATGGGTTGATTTTCGATCTGAGACTTGAAGTCTCCGATCCTTTATAAAAGAGATACAGTTTTGTTGATTAGTTTGAGAAAATCTCTCATTTAAGAGATACCAATTGATTTAATTGGCCTCAAATATTGTTCGGGGAATTTTATCCACCGTTGGATCTTTGATCCAAAGAATTTCTGTTTTACATAAAATATATATTCTTGTTTTTAACAAGATTGAGGATATTTTTTCCCATATACAGAATTTAATTCTGTCAAACGGTGATTTTTAATCACTATCGGATTTTTAATCCATTGGTGCTCTGTTTAACCGAGAATATCTTTCTTTGTTTAGAAAGATGCAGGGAAATATTTTTCCATATTAGAATTTAATTCTATCATTAGATTTTTTATCCAACCGAGAATATCTTTCTCATTTAAAAAGATTAGGGAGATATTTTCCCCTAATAAAATTCAATTCTACCATCAGATCTTCGATCCAACGGCTCTGTTTAACAGAGAATGTCCCTAATTTTTAGGGGAAATTCCCCATGTAGAATTTAATTCTGCCCTCTTTAATTTGGGCATTGGCGCTCACGTGCTATGCATATGGGTGCCACCTAAAAATTTAATTCTTACATAACAGGCGCTCATGTGCCTTACACGCCGGTGCTCACGTGTTTCACATGAGGCGCCATCATAAGACTTTTTAATCATACTAAATGCTGGCACTGGCGCTCACGTGGGAAACACGTGAGGCGCTTCCCGACTGATTTAAAAAACAATTTCTTATGAAGGAACAGGGAGCTTCTCTTGGTGTCAGCCTGT
Source organism: Agapanthus africanus (assembly GCA_030015575.1). Lineage (NCBI taxonomy): Eukaryota > Viridiplantae > Streptophyta > Magnoliopsida > Asparagales > Amaryllidaceae > Agapanthus > Agapanthus africanus. The sequence goes on along the minus strand of CM057341.1, from coordinate 204,080,980 downwards.
TGAAGACCGACGTCTTTATTGGAGCTGGAGCGGAGTTGGCCAATCTGTCGAAGACCGACCGTCTGGGTGGGGAAGCACTTTTGTCGGCTTCACAGGTAACATGAGCAGGGAGGGCAAGCCATTTTGGGGCAACTCTCTCTGGTATCATGGGCTTCTATACGAGCCACTTCAAGTTCTTCTCCGGCCTGTTGAAGACGGAGACTTTAGAGTTGGACGGCTTGCTGATAGGAGCCGTCACGATTGTCAGTGGATCAAAGACCGACCTTCGAGGAGCTTCTTCTTGTGGTGTTAAGGCGCTAAAACTCACAGATGGGAGCATGGTCCCGAAGAATTGTCCGGTGGTGGCCTGTATGACCTACTCCACCGGCATTGAGAAAATAGAGGCCGCGTTAGGCCCGTACATCACTCCTCCAGCTGGAGTGGAGAGGGAGTTGTTGTTGCAGGAAGTGCAGTAAGAGGCCATTGATTCTGCACAGAAGCGAAATACCAAGTTTTAGTATCTCGAATCTAAGGACAACCATGAATATAGCAAACCACGATTTTGTTCGCGAAACACGACACACGAAGTGTGGAGTGGAAAGAGAAAGAGGTCCCGCCGGGCGTGACAGAATCTGTTTAGCGCCGAAAACAGAGACGAACTGGGATTGGACGTCTTGCCTGAATTTGGGAGCAGATACTATTTGGACATATCCATCCACCTCTCTAAATATGCCAAGTTGATTTATGGCACCGTATATCGATAGTTTAGATAGATGCGACCGATGTTGCAGACTTTATCAGATTCCCCCTCATTTGTGAGGGGGTTTTGATTGTGGGGACGCTCTTCTTTACAGGCGCAAGCCCCTGCAGTTAATTATGTTATCGCGTTGAGATAACCACTTTCTCCTACTACAGTGGGTCACTTTGTGTCGTGTGTTATTTTTGTTTATTAGAATTGCCCGTGAATCGTAAACGGAGACTATTTTATGTCGTCGCCCATAGGGTATGGATTAGTCCAAATCCGTGTGTGTGTGTGTGTGTATGAATTTGGGTTTGAACTTAGGATGCAGATCTCGTATGAACGAGGTCCATCAATTCGGAATATGTTACCTAAGAATCATTAGTCATTTTCGAGACTAAGATCAACTCAGGAGTATATAGTTAAGGCTCGTTAGTCCTGTTTTGGATTAAGATCAACTTAACAAGTATGGATCAAGGATCTTTAGTCATTTTTGAGACTAAGATCACTTGGATCTCTTGATATTTTGATCAACATAAGCTTCATCATTTAATTAAATTTAATTTAAGTGATTAAACGATGTTTTATGGTATTAATGCACAGGTATATATGACACGCATGCCCGTCTGTTTCATTTTGAAAGGGTGTGCATGTGTGTTGCACGTGGTTACGCACTGTTTTGTTTCAAGATTGTTGCACATGTGTATCACATGACACATCTATTATGGGTTTCAAGTTATATATGCGCAAGTATTTAGTAAGTCAGCATGCATTGCACATCAGTGTGCATGTCTTTGTAGGCGACTTTTATTAAGTGCGTACACACGTGTATCACGTGATGCGCATGCCTTCAAAAGCCATTTTTATCAAGTGCGCACACATGTTTATCACGTGGTCCGCATGCTTTCAGAGGCAATTTTTATCAAGTGCGCACACATGTGTATCACGTGGTGCGCATTCGTTCGTAGGCTTTTTTTGTTAAGTGAGCACACGTGGATATCACGTGATGCGCATGTCTTCATAGGCTGTTTTTCTTAACTGCGCACACGTGGATATCATATGATGCGTATATCCAGGGCATTATTTTCCTAAGGACGGCAATTTTTATCCTTAAGCACGCACTATTTTAACTGCGCACTTGTTTTCATCAGAAAGCAAAATCTTTCGCGAAGAAGCAATGACTTCTGTTTCACTTTCTTTTCTTCTCTTATTTTCCGAGAAGTGAAAACCTTGGTTTTCATCTATTTTCGAGTCGGGTATTCATGCGTTTTGTGGTGTGCATCTTATATTTCTTTAGATTTTAGAATCAATCTCTCGCAAAATTATGGACTTTATGAATGAGGGACAAACCCTAAGATCATTTGATCTTTTAATGGCAAATCGATATATTCGAAAAGAAGCAAAGACTTCTGTATAAAAGCAAAAGCTTTTTCAAATGAGTAGTTTTTCTCTTTGTTTCTACCTTGCCCAGTTTTGTCGAGGAAGGAGAAGTCTTGGGTTTTTTCAAGCTTATAGGAAGATTTTCCGTCCTTGATTTCTTCATATAAGGCTCTTATTTAAAGAAGAGAACAAATTAGGGTTTGTTCAGTTTATTTTAATTTGTTAGAAGAAATTAGGGTTTGATCAGTTTATTTTAATTTGTTTTTATCTCAATTTGATTTTAGATTAATTTAAAAAGATTTAATTGATTTATATCAATTAAGGGTGACATGCGCACCGTTGGATCTTTGATCCACAGATTTTTTGGTTAAGGTATGTAATCAACAGAATATTTTACTTTTAATTAAAGATTAGATTGCTTATTAATCAATAATTATTTCTTTTTTAATAAGTGTCTGTTTCCAGGTAATGCGCACGCATTTGCGCTTGTTGTCGATTAAGTGCGTATTACGCCCGTGGGTTGCGCGTGCAAGTGCACACCTATCATTTGTGCATTTGTTGCATGTGCACTCATGTCATATGACTTTGTCATTAGACATGCGTGCACACTTACTTCTTCGCATGTTTTCAAAGCGACAAACAAGTGTCGGGCTATGATTTATTTGTTCTGCCTCAGGACTTACCAGATTGTGAACCGTCTTTTCAAAACCCTATACTCCTGAAGGGGTAAAACCCATTAGGAGCAAGTATATCTTACGAGATTAGTGCAAATGGAAAGGTATTAACCCGATAAGGCTAGACTTGTAGTAAAAGGTTTTCATCAAATACCCGGTGTGGATTGTGATGAAACTATTACTTCAGTATCTGTGTTGAAGTCTATACGGATATAACTTGCCATTGTTTTCTTTCATGACTATGATATATGGCATGCGAATGACTATAATGTCTTTCTAAATTGGATTTAGAAGTATACATATATATGACTCTGCCAGAGGGTTATCTTAGTCAGTAGGACAAGCGGTAAGCGTACAAGTTAGTTAAATCTATTTTTAGACTAAAGCTGGTATAGCGGAAATGGATCATCTGTTTTGATGTCACGGTCTTATTGTTTGACTTCATCAAAATAAGAGATGAACCTGGTATTTGTAAGAAGCTAGTAGGGAGTGTTGTCAGATTCCTCATATGGTATGTGGATGACATACTCATGATAGAAAGTGATGTTCCTATACTACAATCAGTAAAACAATAGTGATCATAAGTGTTTCTCCATATAGGATATGGATTTCAGTCCAATCCTGGAGAAACATGAGGTACCAGTGAAGATCATTTGATATTCTCGGTATATGGTAATGGCCGCCTCCTGAAAGAGGTAGTTACTGATTCTAGCTTCCTAGATAACATGGGAGACAGAGCGTCTGTCGTGAGTTATAAGTTTACCTTCTTTTGAGGAGAAGTATATTGGAAAGAGTTCCAAGTGGGATACTGAGACAGTCGTGGCGCTTGATACTGATTGTGAATCGTTAAAGGATACCTCCTGAGAATTCGCTGGATATAATTGTTCATTTATGAACATGATCCCATCGTCTGTCCAGGAAAATACTAAGGCAGGTATCGCTCAGTTTGGGAGATTTTTGATCTCCGTGAAGTTGAGTTACAGGGAGAAAAAGATAGATGCACCATGTCGGGTCCACTCATTGAGGCTAGTTCTCGAGCACAGTTTGCGAAACTGTTAGTACAGAAGTTGGGTATGAGATACCACAATAACTGGCCTTAAGTGCAAGTGGGAGATTGTTGGATATAGATGCCCTCAAGGAAATTATTGTAGTTGAAGGAAGACCTATACAGAGAATAGTCTTACTCGAAATGATAATTTGCTATCTGGTTTGTTTTTATATTTCATTTGATGTGTTTTATTCACTATCACGTATAGTTTAAATATGAGATAAAGCCCTTAGGATTTTTCTTGACTACCAGGAAGATGATGGAGATCATACTAGTGGGGCCTGGGTAGTCGACAAGCACATCCTTAAATATCCCTAGCATAGGAGTATCGAGACTGGGCATCGGTACTCTAGTTTAGACTAGTGTGTATGTTTCCTGACCCGGTTGGAGGGCGATAGCTGATCCTGCAACTATTGGTGTTTGACATCGAGAATTGTATACATGTTCTCATTGGATGAGTTACACTGGATGGACTCACCAAGAACTCTTAGTTGGTAATATACCAATGTCAAATAGCAGTTCTCTGGTGACATGAGTACAGAGTAGCCCCTTGGACCTGAGATCACCATAGTTTCTCATGTGTGTTCGCACTATACTTAGATTTCTACCCTACCATGGCTTAAAGGAGTTGTGCAAACAGGTTTTTGTTGGGTATAGTCCCGAAGCACGTGGAGGCATTGAGCGGTCGAGGGGATTCGTCTCTCCTGGTATAGGGAATTGATGTCGCGCTGTGCAGAACAAGACTACAACCACAATTCGGTGGGCATCGCACTTGAGATAAACTGATAAGTGTTATCGGTTGTATATCCGGATGGTTATGAGTCCTCTGTCACACGACTTAACGAGTTATTAGTTTCTGAAAAATTCCAAACCCCAGACCCGATATGCGATACTCTTAGACGAAGAGACTGGACTGTACGGTGATGTCACTGATAGAATTTGCAGGGTTCAGATGATCTTGCCCGTTGACCTTCTTTCAATCAATACCTGGGTAGCCGTTACGTGCATCTAGTACCGCTGATGTGCTTGTAGGCTATGGATATGCTCTTAATCTACTGCCAGCGTATTGTCGAGTTTTTAGAGTCCCACACAGAGATTTCCCAGCACAGGCGAAACGATGCAGGGCACGGATAGTGATATGTGCAGGAGTTCGATTAAAAACGTGTATGTGATACACGTATTTTATGTAAGTCGATATCGCCCACCCCGCGGGTTCGCGGGGAGGCGGAAAACGCAAAAAACAATTTTTACGGGCTTCGCAACACCGACTTGAACTCCATGATCGATACTAAACCCTAACTAGCAAAATTGTTTGAGGTTAACTATTTGGATAGAAAGTTGTAGCTCACAGAACCATGTCCTTCGGGTTTTCTTGTTGTCCTCCTCCTCGTCATAAGCTCCAAAGATCGTATACGGATCGGGCCTCCTCGTCGGTCCTCTCAAGTCAAAGACGATCCACCCGAGAGTCTATAGTCTAAGCTCCTACCTCAAATCCGAGGTAACTAGGATGCCTAGTTCGCTAAACTAGATGTCCAAGATGATGAGAGTGTAGATAGATTACTTTGTCTCTAAATACCCTAGGTTTCTCAACACATGAGACATGAAGGGTATGAGGAAGAAGAAGGGGAGATTGAGGAAAAGAGAGTGTTGAATGAGCAAGTTAATGAATAATGGCTAAGAGTTGTGACTAATGAAGCATCTAATAATTCAAGTAAGAAAATATCTCACCAAAATATCATGCTTCATGAGTCACCTAGTGAGTCATGCCATGAGTCACCAAGTAGCCATGCTTCACTTAATGCAAACCTCCACCTCATTTCCTCCACCTCATAACCATTTAATCTAAATGGTTAATAAAAATATGAGGTGTCTTCTTCTAGAAACAATCTTGAGTAAATTAAAAAAAATCCCCTCATCCGTATATACATACCCATATCCATATTCCGAAAAATACGAATACAAAGAGACGAAAATAATCCATCAATATAATACTAGGATCCGGTTTAAACCAAAATCCAATAGTATTATCCGTCCAAACATGATACGTGCACAAGTACACGTATATGTTTGAACCCTGTCGTAAAACCATACGACCAATATATCTTTTGCCCGATGCAGGGAAACGCTCTGTGTGGGACTCTAAAAACTCGACACTACACTGGAAGTGGGTTTAACCATAAGCCGTCAGCGGTACTAGCTGCACGTAATGGCTACCCAGGTATCTGTCGATAAGAAGGCCGATGAGCAAACTCATCTGAACTCCTACTGAGCCTGTCTGTGACAATCTCCATACAGTCTGGTCTGTTCGTCTAAGAGTATCGTATATCAATCTTAGGGGGCGGTAATCGTCAGACCCTTAATAGCGCAATAAATCGTGCCGGAGTGTAGCCCAAAACACCCTGAGAAACTACTGGGGTACCTACCAGTAAATCTCGCTTTCCCTGGTCAGGGACTTTGTGTAATGGCTTTCAGAACACAGCGCGATATCAACCCCCAATACCGGGAGAGACGAATCCTATATAACCGCCACTGCCTCCAAGTGCTTCAGGACTGCACCCAACTACTACTTATTTGCACGACTCATTTGAGCCGTGGTAGGGTGATAATCTAAGAACAGTGGGAACACACTCGAGGTGAAGTAGCAGTGTCAATTCGATGGACTAAGCTGTACTCATGTCATCTGAGAACTGCTACCCCACAATAGGTATAATACCTACCAGCAGCTCCCTACGAGTCATGTCCAATGTTCTCATAACCCAATGAGCACATGCATACTATCTCCAGTACGACGTACTAATGGCTGTGGGACAGACCATCTCCCCAGCTGGGATGAGAAGCGTATACACTAGTCTACTCTGGAGTATCGATGCCCCGTCTCGATAATCCTATGACTAGGGACCTGTATAAGGATGTGCTTATAGACTACCCAGCCCCCACTAGTGTGACTGCCATCACAACGCTGGTAATCAAGTAAAGATCATAAGGGCTCTACCAATATGTATAAGCGATATCCTAAAACAAACACATGCACATATTGAGATAGAAACAAACCAGATAGCATACTACCATTTTGAGCAAGATTGTTACTATATCCGTGTATATCCCAAGGTTCCAATATGTAATATACAAACCAGTATGATACAATAATGGCCTCTAGGGCATATATTACTAACATTTTAATTGGGTGTTTAATGATATTAGCCGGTATATATATGATATAACCGGATTATTAAATTAAGTATTGATTTAATAATTAAATGTATATTTATATATTAACTAATATTATACTCACTTTATTTTTCCTTCTCTTTATATATTATTTATATATGATATAAATTATATATATATATATATCATTTGTCATGATTGCATATACACATTAGATGTGTATATAAGAATCACATAAAATAGCAAACATTACTTATATTAAATCAAACCAACACCATTTGTTAGCTAACTTAAGTATATACATGAAGATATAGGACTCCACGTTTTTTCAGATTTATAAAAGGATTTACAGGCATTTAAAATCAGGTGTCATCAAAAAATACTGCTCTGGACTGCAGTCCAGAGCCGTATTTCCCTCAAGTTTTCACTATCGTATCAAGGTCATATTAAATAAAAATTTACAGAGGGTTCTAGGTTATCTAGTCGGTTTCGATACGAGTCCTCGAACATCATGTTTTGATTTGTATTTAATTTACCATGATTTTTCAACATGACGTGTACGGTGCATTCCAGATTTAGTGTCGCCTTTTGGGGGCAACATTACATGATTATAAACATGATATTTTTAACTCAAAACCTTACACGACTTTCACTAATCGGTAAGGGATTCAAAGATCAAAAAACATGGGCACTTTTACCAGAGTTTTCATTCATGTATCGCTTCGAACATAGGTTATAAATACGAGTATCGATCATCGTCGGTTTTATTGAATTAATTATAACAATAATTAATTCATGTAAATTCTAAATAATATCATTACGGTTGATAGACCCGAGTTGAGTTCGATTCAATACAATCAATGTAATGGTTTGCTAACAATTTCATTATAATTTACGATATATACACACACGCGCACGATTAAATCTTTAACTTGGTTATTTAATCTAACTAGTAAATTAGCATGAGTAAAAAGTAAAGAATTTTCACTTGCCTGACAAAGCGGCGACAACGACACGGCGACAGCAACACGGCAGCAGAAACCGCAACAGAAACAGCAACGGTTCACGCACTTCACGACGGCGACAATTAGAGTTTGGGTCAACTAGGGCTTGAGCTTGGTTTAGATATGAGAAGCTTGGCTCGGCATAGTGCATGGCACGAGGCTGGCACGGGGCAACGGCGTTAGTGGCAGAGGAGGCGACGGCGGTGCAGGGTGGCCAATGAGGTGATGTTGCAGCAAGTAGTGCAACTGAGCTCGTAGTTGCTGGGAGGTTGTGGAAGAAAGGAGAGGGAAGAGGGTGGTTGAGCAGACGTGCGACTGGGGTGCTGGCTGTAGCAGTGGGGAGCTGGCAGCGATGGGAAACTCGGGAGCTAAAGGTTGGTGGAAGTGGTGATGGCAGTAGGGAATCCCAATTAGAGGAGGAGATAGGAAAGCTCGGTGTGATGGTGGTGGATGCGTTGGTCTCTAGAGGAGATCGACGGGTGGAGGTGATGGCCGGAGGTCATTGAGAGTATTAGCAAGGGAGGCTGTGGTAGTGGTGGAGTGAGGTTAGGTGGTGGAGTGAGATTAGGTGATGGTTGGGTGGTAAAAGGAGGTGGTGCTATGTATGGAGAGGAGGAGGATGAAGAGCTTGTGCGTGTCGCGATGGTGTGAGGTGATGGAGGAGTGGGTCGTTGGAGGGATCACCGGTAAGGAGGCAGCGGTGGTGACTGGAGCAGCGCGGTGTTGCAATGGCAGTGGCGCAGCGGGCTTGGGAGACTTGAATGGTGAGGGGAGGAGAAGTTTGTGAGAGAGGTGGAAGCTCGGTGGAGTTCGGTGTTTCTAGTGGTGGTCGAAGGTGGAGGGTGTTCGGTGGCCGGTGCTTGATCTCGGGAAGAGAGAGTTAGAGAGATTAAAAAATGAAGTTAGAGATATTAGGGAGGAAGAGGGATCAGTTAAAAGAGAGGGAGAGTCATTGAGGGGATCTCAAGATGAACGTTGGGAGTGGGCGAGGTCGTCGTGGGTAAGGTGGCAAGAGCGGGTCTTGGGGGTTGTTGGCGAGATGGGGGGGAAGAAAGGGTCGGTGATGGAGAAAAAGGAGAAAAAAGAGAGGGAAAGAAGGGGATGTGGGTTAGTGGGTCGGGGCCGGGATGGGTTAGGGCTATTAGAAAATTTTAAAAGAAATGGATATATATGGTTTATAGTTTAGGGGTTTTAAGATATATAGGAATTTACTAGGAAAAATATAGGGAAAATTATAGAAACAATATTTATTTATAATACGGAAAAATATTTACAAAATAAATGGGTATTACATAATCCTTGTCCAATCCAAATGGAGTTGGATATGAAACAAAACTTCAGTAAAGATATGAAAAAGATTTTCGACCGGATGTCGACCTGATAACAACTCTCTCAAATAAATACCAAATTACTGATTCAAAAAATTATGGGGTTGTCATAATTTTAAGTTGATCAGTTGCACTACTATAATAAGGGGTTGGCCCTACGGATAAAGGTATTCGTAGGGGCAACATTTTCCTGCCCCTACGGATTAATCCGTAGGTCCCCATGGTTGCCCCTACGGTGGCCTACGTTTTAATTTAAAAATATTAAAACGTAATTTGTTATTTGGCCCTAAGAAGCCACAAACGAAAGACTTACGGATTAATCCGTAGGGACATTATATGGGTTATTTTATAAAAAAAAAAGGTCAGAAATTTCCTCTCTCACAATTTCCTCTTTCTCACAACTTCTTCACTCTCCCGCGCGCGCGTCGTCGCCACCGTACTCCCGCGCACGCCTCGTCGTTCCCGACATCACCATCGACTTCCTCGTCGACGTTAGGAACACTCTCATCGTCGATTGCGTCGTCGACCATCTCCGGTCTCCTCCATCGTCGGCCTACAAGTTAGTAAATTTCATATTTTTACTTGTAATTATGCATTTATTTATGTTTTTGTTGATTATTGGGTTGCTACTTGGGCTAGGGTTAGGGTTCAGGGTTCGGTTAGGGTTAGGGTTAGGAATCATTTTAGGGTTAGGGTTCGGTTCGGTTCGATTCGGGTTAGGGTTAGGGTTAGGGTAGGACTTGGGCTAGGGTTAGGATTCAGTGTATGGTTAGGGATTGGTTCAGGGTTAGGGGTAGGGTTTAGTGTTAGGGTTTGGTTCAGGGTTAGGGTTAGAGGCTAGGGTTAATTTGGGTTAATTACGTAAAATAGATGGGGTTAATTGGGTTAATTAGTGATAATTTGAAAGGATGGAGCAACAAGTCATTCACAACGAATTAACTAGTGCACCCTAAACCCTAACCCTAAGTAACCCAAATTAACCTAATTAACCCCAATTAACCATAATCGTTACCCTAACACAAATTATCCCTAATTAACCCAAACTTAACCCAATTTACCTAAATTAACCTAATTAACCCTAATCAACACCCTAACCCTTTCAAATGCACTAGTCCACCCTTTCATGGTTCGTCCAACTTTTCCGGATTAAGTGCCTAAATGGATGGAGCAACAAGTCATTCACAATACTTCTTTCGTTCTTGAATGATTTTATGTCGCCGGGAAATAACATGCCGGACAGCTGGTACGAAGCCCAGAAGATGATGTCTGATTTGGGTCTGAAGTGTGAAAAGATTCAAGCATGTCCTAAAAATTGCGTATTGTACCGGAAAGAGAATTCAGATTTGAAAGAGTGTCCAACATGCGGAGAGCCTAGGTATAAGCTGAAAGATTCTGATAAGAAGCCTGATATACCTGTCAAGAGAGCACGATACCTGTCAAGATAGCCCGTCCGATATACCTGTCAAGATAGCCCGATATGCCTGTCATTCACAATACATTGTTTTTTTTTGTATTTGCAGTTGGATTACGACTTTCAGCCTGTACCCGACCCTGATCACCCTGAGAGAGTGCTCGATCTTCACGCTCTGTACCATGGACTGATGAAGAACATGCAATCAAAAGTCCGATACAATAGGAACAAGCTGAAGATCGACTGCTATTTCCTGTGGATGGCGACCCCCGAGGCAGAGAGAGCGGCTCTCCTACATACTCCGGCCTTTGCGAGAGTCGACGTAGATACATGGCCTCTCTTGTGCCAATATTTCGACTCTCAGCACAAACAGGTTTGTATTTTAAATGTAATTCATTATTTAGTATATAATTTATTTTTTTTTGTTGCTTAATTAGAAAACTAAATATGAATGTGTTATGCAGAAACAGGCCGATCAAAATAAAGTGAATAGAAAGTCGGCGAAGAGGGGGTCGCCCTACTTATACAGATGGCTCGAGGAATATTGCTCGTGCCATGGAGGTATCGGTAAATTACAATAGACCTACTGTGATATAATATAATATTAAGAGTTATTTTATAATATATGTAAATTTTTTGCGAATTGCAGAAAGCTCAGACCCTGGCGCAGGGTGGTACACCGAGCGTGCTAACCGTGTATCTTGCCGTCCACGGCACCTCGACAGATCCCGCCACGGGCGAGCTTCGATTCCCCACGTAAGTGTTAATATTTATTCTAACAGGTTTGAAATTTTTGTTTTGAAAAGTTCAAATTTAAATGATATACTTATATTTTACTGGTTAATGTGGGTGTAGGAGCGAGTGGTGGAGCAGGCGGAGGCATCGGGGATCGATTTTACTGGACAGAACGATCCAATGCTGCTGAACCCAGTCCTAGACGCCGCACACGGAGGGCAGCACGGAGGTTGGGAGAGAGGCCGGGGACTGGATCCTAGCAGGACCCATATGAGGTTGGACTCTACTCCGGCGGTTACTTCCCCTACCCCCCCCCCCCATGAGCGACGTCTAGAGCAAGATGTTGCAACCTTGAAGACCACCGTCCAGGAGTTAAAGGAGATGATAGTATGTATACTACTTAATAGTAAAATATTATATCATATTATAGATAGTAACATATCCAATATTAGTAGCCTGAGCTTATTTGGTTGTAGACTTAGCTTTGATTAATCTTAGATTGGGGTTTCGCAATAACCTGATAATGATACGAATTTGACCAATACACGGTTCTTACTAGTTTATTATACACAAAATTGAACAGATGCGACAGGGTACTTCGGGTGCGGCTCCACATGCATCTCCTTTGGCTGCGGCTCCGTAAGCCACTATCTCGGTTGCGGTTGCGCAGACCACTCCTGCAGCTCCACAGCCCGATCAGACTCCCGCACAGTCCGCTCCTTCATTGGTCGAGTTTTTGACGACTCAGGGCTGCACCGAGAAGTAGATGCGCCAGATTACGGCGATTATCAGAGGTGGAGGAGCTGGACCGAACCAGGGTAGCGTTTTTTTTTTTATATATTTTAAGCATGTATGATACATATTGTATATATTTTGGACGATATTGGTGGTGTTTGCGTGTTCACGATAATTTAGATTGATATCGTATTTTGTTTGTTGATTTCTTTTATATTTTATGCGTGAGATGTTGATTATGAATATTGCAGTATTTGGTTATATGATGTATATATTATTGTGCACAGGGCGAGGAAAAAACAGGAAGTCCTTTTGTTTTTAAAAAACCCTGATATTTTATCCCTATGGATTAATCCGTAGGTCCATATGTTGCCCCTACGGATTAATCCGTAGGTCCAACCTTTGCCCCTACACAGTTAGCCGTAGGCGCAAAATATCAGGATACCTAACATTTTGCCCTTATGGACTCAGTAACAAGCGTTACACTTACTCATACGACTATATCCGTAGGGGCTTTTATCTGTCCCTACGGAGTACTCCGTAGGGGCTTGAAGATGGACCTACGAAGAAACCCGTAGGGGCTGATATCTGGACCTACGGATAACTTCGTAGGGACTTGAGGTTGCCCCTACAGATATCTCCAGAGAAGCAAGTATTTTATTTTATAAACCGCTAAATTAAATAAATATTTCGTCCCTACGTAATACACCGTAGGTACATAGGTCCCTACGGAGCAAACCGTAGGGGCAATTATTTATCTGTAGGGGCATGTTCAGGGCTAAGACTTGCACCTGCGGCCATTGCACCTACGGTGTATTTTCGTGCACCCACGAATATATCCGTAGGGGCAGTGCATGGTTTGCCCCTTCGGATAAAGTCGTAGAGGCAACCCCTTATTGTAGTAGTGCTGATATCCTCCAAATTTTTATAGATCATAGAGAAGTCTAAAAGAATATGAAAAAATGGCATGTATGCCGTATGGAATTATGTTCTAACTCTTAGGCACAAGATTATATCCAAGAGCTTAATGGAATCATTCATTTTCTAATGAATGTCTTGGATAAATATTTCTTCGTATATATTACGGTCCAAGTCCACAACTTTATTCCCATGATGCAGCCTTGACAAGTTGCAAAGGGGTCTAAGAGTTGGACAATTTAATTTTGGCCCAAGTCCATTGAAACCTCAACCTTAACATCAGCCCATGCATGCTACTCTCCAAAGCCAACACATGTACACACTCCCCTCCACGTAACCCCCTACATCCATGCTCAAACCTCCTCCATGATGCCACATGTGTCCCATTCACTCCGAAGGCCCCTCCACTACCTCCATACTCAAGCCTCATCTTCATCTTCTTCCTCTCAAAGAACAAATTAAACAAAGTAACAATGGCCCAAGAAACCCTAAGGCTAGTATCACCATCAATATCCCATGAAGGAAGGATCCCAAGAAAATACACCGGAGACGGCCAAGGCGCCCTCAAGGACATCTCCCCACCACTTGAGTGGTACAGTGTACCAGATGGCACCAAGTCATTGGCCATTGTTGTTCAGGACGTCGATGCACCGGATCCGTCGGGGCCGATCGTTCCGTGGACCCACTGGGTGGTGGTGAACATCCCTCCGTCGGTGAAGGGGTTGCCCGAGGGGTTCTCGGGGAAGGAGGGGGAGATGGTGGGAGAGTATGAGGGGATCAAGGAAGGGGTTAATGATTTTAAGGTGCCCGGGTGGAGGGGACCGAAGCCGCCTTCGGACAGGCATAGGTTTGAGTTCAAGGTTTATGCTCTTGATGATCTTGTGCACTTGGGGAATAAGGTTTGTGTGGTGTTTGCTTGCACTTTGTTTTCCCCTATTTATTGTTTAAATTTTAGGCTATTTGTTCATAGAGGCGGATCCAGAAAATTTGGTCAGACGAAGCATCCCGGAAATTTGCTTAGATGGGATACACCGGCAACCATAAATAATCCATAAATAATATTCATTAAGATGCTGATCAAGGACATTGTATATTTAAGTCATTACACAATTAAATAACCGAGCAACGAAATTTTATATTAATATGAAAATAATATTTTACATTAATTATATCTTTAGGGTTCATAACTTGGAACATATAATACGCATTCTAGACTCTTTATGAATATATAAAACAAGGTTTCATTTAAATGTTTCTAGTTTTTTTTTTTAAGTTTTCAATCTGGGTTTAAGCTTTCCTCTTAATTAAAAAAAAGCTAATAGAAATATTAATAATGAGTTTGATGGGATTTGAATTCATAATTCCCATTGGATGTACATTTAAGAAAACAATATAGTAACACTTGAGTTGTACACTCTTGGTTATTATTTTTTAAGAAGTTAAATTAGATAACATGAGAAATGATATGCATATCTTTTATTGCCATAATGATACATAGAGATATATCTAGGTGGATGGTTCCTATCATCCTAAATACATAGAGATATATTTAGATGAATTTTTTTACCACCACATATGGTGTCATGTCATGGATTATATACAATGACTCTCTACGAAGGCTCTACGAAGGCATTCAAAAAGTCAATTACTTATCAATTTTTCTCCACCTTGATTTTAAATGTCCTAAAAATAGGATATGCGAATTTCATGTGTGTTGCACATCATTTGGCATTCATCTAGGATTGTTTTATGTTCAATATTATTCGATTTCAGGAGTGTTAATTTAGCAACAGTTAGATGCATAGGCAAAAGAAATCTAAATCACATGAAAATTGGTAATACCGTATTTGAAGACATGGAGATCAATATGCACACTGCCGATGCCGGCGCCGGATACCCAAAAATCGTCTAGAACTCCCATCAAGTTCCTCTTACTAATTACCATCTTACATATTGCAGTAGAGTATATCTCTAATTAGAGTTTCTTGTGTGTAATAGGTGACTAAGGACAAGCTCTTGGACTCCATCGAAGGGCATGTACTTGGAGAAGCCGCATTCGTCGCCATTTTCTGAAGTTTGATAACAAGAGCACTTCTAAATCTTACGTAGTAGCTGGTGTTTGCTATTTCTTCCTACACTTTCCAAGTTTAATTTGATGTTCTGCGTATGTATGTGAGTTTTAACAAACTATGTCTTGTAAGCATGTGATCACTCGGGAGCAATTGGGATTAATTATCATCTTCTCAACTATAATGGCATACATGTTTACTAATTTATATATGATTTAATTGGACATATGCTCCCTGTACTGTTAGGGATTGAGCATTTATATCCGGTACTATCATAATAAGCACTTAGACCATTTTTTATTAGAAAATACTTTTCTAGTTTCTATTTTACCAAAATAAAACCATCTATTTTCAACCCAAAACAACTAATCATTAACCCTAATCTATAAACTCTATAATCTTCTGTTATCATTCATCACAATTTCAATCTTTCATCCATTATCCTTAATTTATTTTGGTTTTTTTTTCAATTGCTTCTCTTAATTTTCTTTCAAAATATGATGATATTCAACATCTTTTCTTCGATAATCCCAATGAGAAAAAAAAGAAATAAATCCAAGATGAGCATTTTTTAATCATTACAATATTGTTTTCTTAAATGGTTTTGCTAGAGATTATACTATCAATTTGACTCTGTGTTAGATGTCAAGTTTTGCATGGTTGAAGAGTTGAATAAGAAATGGGTAAAACTGGAATTAAAAAAGTATTTTGTGATTAGAGGGGTCTAAATGCTTTTTATGAAACTGCAGGGGTGTAACTGCTCAAACCTCATAGTGCGGGGTTATGTGTGCAAATAACCCTATATATATATATATGAATTGTTTTGGATCGATGTGCATGCAAAAGGCGGAAGGAATCAACATTTGTCTGCCTTTTGGGATTTAGCGGCCTAATTTGATTTATTAGTTTACAAATCTCACAAAAACGACTAAAGGTTCTATAAACTGGTATGTAGGTAAACATCAATGTGCATATTGAGGTACAATCAGCTAATTAGATGCGGTGGAACGCAGCCACATTGACCTTTTTTACTATTCATTTTTTCACAATTTATAAATCATCATCTTAAATTGGGCCCAAAATAAAATTTCCTTCTTTTGATCCACATTTCATTTTCTTTAATAAAGTATTTCTTCAAACTAGATAAATCGCTTTCATGTTTCTAAAATCTAATTAAATAATTGTATTTATATCACGTCCCGCTTCCTAAATACGGAATGCAAGGGATGACTAGGCCAGTCATACTCCTACGGTCAAGAAATAATCTCGCCGCAGTCACACTTCGGTTTCTAGTATTACATGGTAGTCGGCAAACACAGTACTAGAGTAAAGAAAATCACAGTTCACAACTTTACTACATTAAAATAACAGAGTTCAGGATACATTTATTTGCATGAAAGAAATAACTAACCAACGAAATAACAATGTTCTTATAGCAAAAGGGATAGCGCTGATGTTGCGATCTAGACCTCCGCGATCTCGCAAGGCAGGTCCTGCTCCTTAGCTGGGTCTACTTCGTCCTCTGAGCATATACACTCAGGTCGTCAGGGCAACACATATAGTAATAAATATATATAATAGGTATAATGTTATTAAACATGTTATTAAACATGCAAGGTGCGACAGAATACAGAAACATGAAAATAATGAATATCATTTGAATATGAACAGCGCGATATAAGTATCATGTCAGTAAACCAGGCAATGTGTATATCATTACTTATCAGTCACTAAGTCAATGAAATCAATTGGAGAAAAGGATGCTCGTGTATAACAAGGGTCTCGTGCATGCCCGAGACTACGGTCTACTGTTACCCGGGACATAACCCTGCAGCCGTACCGCTAGGCCCACGACCTAATGTGTGTGTGTGTGTATATCACTAATATCGAATGATCATTCTCTAAGTCACTGTACCTCGCTAAATACGAGTTCAATTCCATCTTAATTTTCTCATTCCCCAGGTTATAGTATGTGTTTAGGTATTAGATAGGTTGTGAACAATTACGTATCGCTTCCACTTTCAATCATGCTTCCACTTATCAATATCACTTTCAATCACTGGTTCACTATCGTACTTCCTACAACCCAATCACTAACATTTATATATCGAAAATGCAAATCGGTCGCTAGATCTCAATGTAAATTTTCACTATGATGATGGTATAAAGCAAACACAAAATAAGGTAGAAATGCACTGAACGGATATTCACTAAGTTATGACAGCCAACGCCATATGACTTGCAAAATTCACCATAAATCACACGTATAGAATCGACCAAAACAATATAAAGGGCGTACGAAGTATACTTGATTATATAAGCGGTAAAATTAGTTTCATGTCAATAGAAATTCATATTAGGGACTTATCATTATTTTAAATTAGCGATCAATTGCTGTAATTCCAGTTTCAGAACTGGAAGTCCAACTTCATGTGTGATTTACTAGGGATTGTGTTTAGGTTCAGATGTTTCCCCAGTTTAATAAAACCTAGTTCTGTCTGTTAGGTTTCCGATGTATCAAACGGATCCATGATAGTCTTTTCGTACTAGAAGATATGTCCTGTTTAGTGTGAAGGTGAAAGAAATGTCACTGCAGAAACTGCAGAACACGTCGACGGTATAAAATATAAAAAAAATACCAAAAGATAATGAAATTGAACGAGACTAGATCCATATGTTAGCTAACTAAATTATATACACGACTATATAGGACTCCTCATATTTTCAGTTTTATGTAGGGATGTGCAGGCGTTTAAGTTCAGGTATCCTCGCGGAATGTTGCACCGTACTGCAGTTCAGAGCCGCATTCCCAATCAGTTCGCATTGCTATAGTCTATCGGTATCGAAAGATAAACTATAGAAGATTATAGCTTATCGAGTCGGCTTCGATATGATCCATAGAACATTGCATTCCGATATGTAATTAATTTAATATCAATTTAACACTACTACGTGTATAGTAAAACCAGATTTGACGTCGCGTCTTTAGAACGTCGTTTCCTTGCGCGATGCTTTGTTATTTGAGTTCGGTTTTCTACATAATATTAGAAAGTAGCAAAAGAAAATATTGGTAAAGCTTTGAGTATTTTTGACGGGATTTTGGTTCAGTTCGCGACATCGAACACTTAGCGTACAATATCAAGAGCCTTCGAATTAAGGTCGGTTATGCCCAACTCGTGAAAATGGTATCTAATACTTACAATTCCACACGATATTAATATGATATCTTAGATCCGATTACGCTCAAAACTAATATCTTAGGATTACTATGGTTTTCCATGAAAATGTGATGGTGGCTTACAATATATACGTGATAGTATACTACTTAACATATGTTCGTAATAATCTATCTAATATAATTCTACCACGAAATTATAGTTCATAGAATGTTAAAGCAAGTGAGGGCTTCACTTGCTTTCGGTCGCTGATATAGAAGCGACACCACTTGCGGACTTCATCTCAACACACGAGACGATGTGATGCAGGACATGGTGCGTGGCGTGAGCGTGATGCGTGGAGATCCGGTACTGGGCTCGGTGACGACGCGGACGTGACACAGTGCGTGGTACGGGAGTGGCACGGCGCGACACGTAGACTGGCACGGCATGGAACGGAGGCTGGCACGGCGTGGCATGAGGACTGGCACGATAGTCGCGGTGGCGGACGAGGGCTATGGATTGCAGTGAGGTGAGAAGCTCGAAAGGGTTGAGCTTGAGGGGTAGATGGGCTCGAGCTCTGGTGGAGGTCGACAGGGGTTGCAGAGGAGGAAGAGGAGCATATCGTGGTGATGGCTACGTTGGTCCCTAGAGGTGACGAAGCCGGCGACGAGAATAGGTCGGCGGTGATGGTTGCAGAAGTGGTGATGGGTGTTGAAGCTCGTGATGGTGCTCTAATAGGAGATGATGGTGGAGTTGGTGAGAGGAAGGTGGTGGGTCGGTGACGGTGATAGAGTGGGCTCGAGTTCACCGGCGATGGTGAGGTGCGGCGGCGGTTTGTGAAGAAGCTGGAAGTTTGAGAGAGAGAGAGGATGAGATTTTTTAAAACAGGGAGTTAAAGGTGAAGGGAGTTGGTTGTTGAGGTGAGGGGAAGAGGGCATTGATATCTCGGGGCCGTTGGGGATCTCGACGATGTGGGCAAAATCTTGGTGACGTTGGGGCGCGATTCTCGTGGGAGGAGGAAGAAGTCGCAAGAGAAGAAAGAGAGGGAGATAAGAAGAGCTCGGTTGTTTGAGGGCGTGGGGAAGCAGGCGATGATCGTGCGAAACGTTGAGGGGATCTAGGGGGAGTAGGCGACATTGTGGGCGAGGAAGGAGGAGTAACATTGGGAAAAATTCAGAGGGAAAGAAGAGGAGAAGAAAAAAAGAATGGGGAAAACGGGTCGGGTCAAGGTTTGGGAATGGGTTTGGGTTTAGACTAGGAAATTATAATAAATAAAAAAAATTTTAAAATGCCCAAAAATAATAGGAAATTTCTGGAAATACACGGAAAATATATACATGGAACTGGGGATTTACATCATACCCCTTACAAAAATTTCGTTCTCGAAATTAAAAAATGAAAACAGCGGAACAATAACAACTACTCAAACAGGTGCGGAAAATGTGGACGGATGTCCTCCTCACGCTCTCAGGTAGACTCTCCTGGAGAATGACCATCCCAAGAAACTCGAACCAAGGGAATGGCGTTGTTCTTTAGCACTTTTTCCCGACGATCAAGAATGGTGGTAGGCTGCTCTTCGTAAGACAGATCGGTGCCCGACGTTAACTCTGAATGGTCCAAGATATGGTTGTCATCTCGAACGTAGTGCCTCAATTAAGATAAATGGAAGATATTGTGCACACCAGCTAGCGATAGAGGTAAGGCAAGTCGATAAGCCGCATCTCCTACTCGCTCTAGCACCCCAAAAGGTCCGATGAATCGGGGACTGAGTTTCCTCCAACTACCAAACCTGATCAATCCCCGAGTGGGTGATATCTTCAAAAATACGTGGTCACCAACACCAAACTCCAATGAACTTCTACCGGCATCTGCCCAACTCTTCTGTCGGTCCTGAGCCGTCTTGATTCGTTACCTGATCGTCTGAACCTTGCTCACCATCTGTACTATGAGCTCCGGGCCTAACAACAATCGTTCACCCACGTCATCCCAACAAAGAGGGGATCGACACTTCTGTCCATACAAAGTCTCGAATGGGGCCATCTGGATGCTAGCTTGGTAGCTGTTGTTATACGAAAACTCTACCAAATGGAGGTAATCTTCCCAAGAGCCCTGAAAATCAAGCATGCATGCCCTCAGCATATCCTCGAGTGTCTGGATATTACGCTCAAATTTCACGTTCGTCTGCAGATGATAGGCCATGCTGAACTTGAGACGCATGTCCAAACTCTCCTGCAAGCTCTTCCAGAAATGGGAAACGAACCTGGTGTCTCGATCAGACACGATACTAACAGGCACTCCGTGCAGTCTCACAATCTCCTGCATATATTTCTCCGCAAGCGACTCCGTCGATTTTCCGACTCAAAAGGGTATCGAATGTGCTGCCTTCATGAGACGATCAACAATAACCAAGACTGCATTGTTACCCTTTGGACTTCGAGGTAGTGCCGTCACAAAATCCATGGTGATGTGCTCCCATTTCCACTCTGGCACTGGAAGCGGTTGCAAAAACCCAGTAGTTCGCTGATGCTCGGCTTTCACCTGTTGGCATACCATACAGTTGGATACAAAGCGAGCAATCTCCCTCTTCATTCCGTTCCACAAAAAGTACTGCTTCAGGTCTCTATACATCTTGGTGCCTCCCGGGTGCACCGAGTAAGTGGAACTGTGTGCCTCAGCTAGAACTTCATCTCGAATACCCCCCTTTGGAACACACAGCCGTCTGCCAAGTCTCAGAGAACCATCTTCGTGAATCTGCAAATCCGTCCTCAAACCAGCCTCAACAAACCCTCTGAACTTCTGCAACTGAGAGTCTCCAGCATGTGCAGCTTTAATGCGATCTATAAGCGATGATTGAACTTGCAACTGCCAGAGCTGTCCAGGCACACCCGGTGTAACTACTTCAAACTCGAGTCTCTGAAGGTCATCGAGAATCCCCTTCTGACAAGTTAGCAATGCAGCTGACGGCCTTCGACTGAGAGCGTCAGGAACGACATTCACCTTCCCCGGGTGATACTGCAGATCAATATCGTAGTTTGCCATCAACTTCAACCATCTGCGTTATCTCATATTCAGCTCCTTCTGAGTGAACACGTATGATTGATAGAGATTTTCTGTGTTTAAATTTACCGCAATCAAGACGGTGTCGCTTGGTAGCTAGCCGGTTGAGTACGGGTCGATCCGCAGGGAGATAGAATCTTTTTCTTTATGTTTTAACGAGTTAAGTCCAAAAAATTGGTGGTTTGTTTTAAGATCTACAAATGAGATAAATGATGATAAAATACTTGCTAGGGTTAGGATTAGGTTAGTTCGAGTTTTAGGAATTCCTCACTTCTTTCAATGCCTTAGTTATAAATATTGGTGTTAAGATAATCGGCAACAACGGGGATTAGCATGGCTAAGAAGAAACTTACAAGTCTAAGCTAGGCTTTCAATCCTTAGTTTCTTCCTTTTGGTCCTTGTCCGTCCGTTCTTGACTCTTAGCCCTAACCTCCAGTTAATTCAACCACAACCGGTCTAACTAGGGAATCACCGCTATCATGTAGGATAGGGTGTCGCAGTGAGCGGATTATGGTTCAATTCATTGGAGTCCGAATTTTAAGGTGTTGGGCAAAGAAAAGAGTGAGAGATATTTTCTTCTCTCAAACCTTCCTTCTCCTACCCTAACAAGTGAGAAATTACTTACCCATTAAAAAGATAAAAATAAAATTTGAGATAAGAAAAATGCAGATTAAATTCTACAACTAGATTAACAATTAATAATTGCAGATAATAAAATACGATAAGAAGAATGCAAGAAAAATAAAAGAGCTTACCTTTTATTGATAACCTCTCAATGATCTCTACAATTTTTGAATTGATAAAGATAAAAAACAAAATTAAAATTCTAAACCTAAAATTAAAAAGAGGCATGCCTTCATTTGGCTTTAAGCTCTCCTATTTATAAATAGGAAAACCCTAGGTTTACATTCTGATCCATACACGAAATTACAAAACTACCCCCAGAGAGCCGAGTGAAAGCACCGACACTGCTACCGACACGTGCATTGCACGGCCGTGGAATCGTGGCAGAAGTGCCTGTTTGGCCGCGGTTCCACGGCCATCTGGTGGAATCTTAGGTCCATCTTTTCAAGTATTCTACCAGTTGTTTTTTTCTTCTGTTTGGTACACTTGGTTTCTCAAAAGCTCTTATGTTCTCTTCCAGATATTCAGCAGTGGACTTTTGCCTTGAACTCCGCTTGAACTGGTATGCGGCATCATGCGGATCAGTATTCATATGTTATTGGTCGTAGTCCCACATTTGTTGCGACTTTTCACGAATCTCACTGTAAAGAGCTGAGAACATGTAAGCTGCAACTATTTAGCAGACATGGATCAAAAGCACATATTTATATGCAATGTGATTAAGAATGGGCGATATAACAATGCAAAAATCTGATATGAACAAATACCCCAAAACTTATCTTTTGCTTGTCCCGAGCAAAGCCAATTTTATTCTCAAAAAATCCTAACCTCACTTTCGCAGGGAACGCGATTGCGCTGAGCTCGTGCAACAAGCCGTTAAAGCTCTAGGTGTCCCTAGTAGGAGTAGTGTTGTCTCCTGAGGGTTTTCAGCGGATACTACCCACAAAATCCCGTCAAGTTAGTTTCATAAGTTAACACCGATTCTACTCCTACAGTTTAGTATCTACATTAGAACTTCTATCATCCTAAATTAGAAATATTCAACCCTTATGTTTCATACCTCCTATCTATTTAACCTTAGATTCTATACGTTCCAAAAAAAAAGTTTAGAAAGATGTTGGTATCTCCTGAGTTTTCCTTCTAAAGTGCGGTCTTAAATCAGGGATTTTTATCAACTTTACAGAAAACATAAGTCTTATTCTTTATTTCTATCTTTTATCCAAACATCGATTGTATACCCCTACGTGTGTGTGTTATTTCACCCCTACACTTGAGAATTCAATTCAAGCTATCATACTCTTGTCTATCTTCCAAAATACTTTTAATTGATGAATTCTAGATGAAATTGCTCACACATCCTTCATGCGATCGTTAATACTTCTTAAGATACTAAACGACCGATTACAAAATATGCTTGCGCATTTAGGCGTAATTCCTCGTCTTGCAACACCTAAGACTTAGCAGTGACTCTCAAACCTGTTGGTCTAAGGCACTAGGTGATAAATCACACTCGCTATATTTTTTTATTTATGCTGTCTTAAGCAACTACAAAACCAGTGTTCATTTTTTTCGTCACCACTTATACTTTTATTTTATTTTCCTTCATACTAAGGATTTTAGAAAAGAGCAATTCAAGGTATTCTCTACTATCCCAAGTTTCAAGATGTGTGTAAGTGCGTATAGTAGGTTATATACTTTCTAAATTTAGACTTAAGAATAAAAATTATTTTTCAGACTTATCCTTTAATAAAGCTTCAATACTTTCCCTTCATCTTGACTTAACTCAAGAACAGAAATCAAGATTACCTATTTCTCAACAAAAAAAATGTAAGGACGTATAATTACCAAGTTTAAACAGAATGAGGGTTATTTTTAGGGTTTTCAATTCCTAAGTCTAGGATTTAGTTATTTCTAACGTATCAACTAAACTTTCAGAATGAAAATCTCAGTTACCTTATTAGCTAACTTGACGACAAAGTTTTTGTATTTTTGTAAATTTTTTGATTTTTATGGGTTTTAAAATAAGTATGCAAATGCAAAAAATATACACATGAATGCGAAGGTAGAAACCTTACCGAACACACCCCCAAACTTAAACTTGACAGTGCCCTCATTGTCAGGCTACACCAAGGGAGTCAAAATTATCGGCGCTCCCTAAAAGAAAATTTTAAACAAAACAAAAAGCAAACCAAAAAAAATATATACACAAAAAAGGTCCCCCCAACTTAAGTAAAACAGTGTTTCCACTGTTTAAGCGGTAAAGTTCAGGATTAGGGAGGAAAAGAGAACAATATAAATCTATACAAGGCCTAACACAGGCCAAAAGTAAGCACCAACCATTCAAATATTCTATCTCTGTAGTGTGTTGGTTGGTGAAAGAATACGGAGAGGAAAGAAATGGAGAATACGCGAGACCGTATGGGAAGAGAGGTGGAATGCGGTCTCGGTATATTAGGAAAAGAATGGCGGAAGGGAGAAAGAAGTGTAGTACGAACTTTAGGGTGTAATTTGAGTGAAAAAATTAGCACAAATTGTGATGACCGATGTATAAAAAGCGATTGTGCTAATCTATCAACCCGTCGAGAAATGGGGTCAAATCCCTCAAGATTCATGAGAAAATATGGATACGCCGAACTTAGTAAACCAGACATAAGAAATGAAAGTGATACGGTTTCTTGCGCGGTCGGAATGATGGAAAGGATGAAGGAGAGTGATTGAGAAAGGGTAATAGTTAAAGTTTCAGAAGGGTGTTCACATTCAGTGGAAAGGACAGGATGAATTGGAAAATCTGACTCATCAAGCAAAACTGGTTCATCTTCAATACTATCTCAAAATTCTCCTCAAAGATCATATCATCCATGCAATTATCATTAATATCTAGACGCATATGAAGTTCAGAAAAAACATTTAATGACTCAGGATGATGAATTGGAGAGAAAAATTCAGTCAAATCTGCGGGTTCATCATCCAAAATATTCCCAGCGTCAATATCCTTAATCAAGTGAAAATTAATTTTCTCAGACACCTCAACAAAAGCATGTGTATCAATCAATTCAGGCTTTAGAGTGGAGGTGTAAAGGTCAAAAGAATTGATGATTGTTTCACTCGAAAGGGACCCTTCACAATCAGGTAAGTCAAACACTACAAAGTCGCACAACTCATTAAACGTTATATCTTCAACTGGTTAATCATTTGGGACACTTGATAGACATTCAAAACCGGAGTTGTGGGATTCAATTGGGGACTAGTAGGTTTGATTTGGAAGAGTGTACAGATCACTCTCATTACTCAAATTCTCAGCCTGTCCTACCGCCTCATCATACATTAGAAAATTTGGAGCTAGTTAGAAACTAGCTACCGGGTCAATAGGTTGTATGAGGACGGTCATGGACGCAATCAAATCCAGCATCTGTTGGTACGACGCTACCCTAAAATCTTCCAACGACTGTTCCAGACTAGACATGAGTTGTGACGGGGATTCAAACTCGTTTGGATACTGGAAACTCCCAAATGGCTGTGTAGAAGCAATGTCTAGGAAAGGTGCAAAAGTCGGGTAGGACTGGTAGGAATTGAATGGTTGGACAGGAGTAGGATCAACATTTGGATAAGAAAGTGAATGGAATTGTTGATCCAAAAAATTTGCTGTGGTGAAAGGATTGAAAGATCAATTACAAGATTGTTCAATACGTTCAGTAAGAGACATAGGTTTTGAGGTTACAACTGGACTCTCAAAAGGGGTATCAACATGAGAAGGGGTGAATGTTTGAAACGGTTGATACGAATTGGATTGCTGAGTCCAATTGTTTGTCCTAGACGCGTCGATTCGATCTTTCAAAAAGATTTTTGGCATAGAGGGATCGTTCGAAATTCGGCCAAAGCAAGAACCGTAGGAAGTTATGTCTGGTTGTGGGTACCAAAGTTCGGCAAGAGTTTTGCGAGGTGGGGTACCCATGTGTCACGACCCAAAATGATAGCTCATGACCAGCACTTGAATCACGCAACGTCTAAAGGCGTAACAGAATTCAAGTAAACTGAAACCCAGAAATCTAAACTTTTTATGAAAAATAAAGGAGGTGAGGTTTTGAAATAATGGTATAATGAAATCAAGTTTTCTTAATGCATAGGAAAAGAACATGAATGATGCAAGTGAAATTTACTAGTTTGAAAACATATTTCATCTTTTAAAAATTTTGGCAACACCTCCTTTGTATATTTTGATCCAAAACCACAAGTACATAATAAGAATAATGGCATCCCCAAGCGGGAGCTAGCTCTTTGCCAAACGGCGGATCACAACCACGCAAGACAATATAAATAAGTATACGACGCCCAACGGCGAAGTTCACCATAAAAGATAAAGAAAAGCAAGACATACTCACAAGTAGCGGTAACCCCTCGCTCTAAGTCTCACAACCACAGTCTCACTAAGTCTCATTACTTATACAAATCACTAATTTTGATTGATTGATGGAGTTAACTAGATATAATATGAAATGTAATACAAGAGTGGGTACGATACAAATGTCCCACCTACCACTGCAAAACACCCAAAGGAAACTGTGCGCCAGCGATGCCGCTACTGATCCACACGGTCAACCTGCAAGAAACTGTGGCACAACGGGGGTGAGTTGCCAACTCGTGAATAGAAATATATCTACAAGTAGAAATCAAATAAACAACGACTCCTAGGTCAACTCTATCAAAAGATAATACAATGATATCTAGGGTGACCGGGTCTGTATATGTGCCAACAAGGTAGTCAATACCTATATGCATGTGGATAACATCCAACAGTAGTAATCAAGGTATGTATGCATGTGGATCTCGTCCACCCATATAATCAATGTATGTAAGCATGTATGTGGATCTAGTCTACGCGTCAACCACTAACGCAACAATATCATGCATGTAAATATCATAAAAGAGTGTGCATGAAAGTATGAGAATATATATATCAACGGTGTCCCTTCCGACACATCAAATCATGGAACCTGAGTGCCTAGCATCGAAACTTGAAAACATCATGAAAACCGTGCCCAGCATCGGCACATAAATCCTCATATATCAGGCTACGTCAGTCCGGATCGGCCCACGGGCCCCATCAATCCGGATCAGCCCCTATCATCTCTCGACTCCGGTCGGTATCCTCCGGATATCCACCGAGCCCAAACACTATCACCGGTAGGTAGTAGTCCCTCTGCCAGGCTCACCGTCTACTGTACAGCGATCCGTTCTCGCCCCGAGATACCATACCGGGTCCACCATATACCCGCAATCGGCCTCATCCAGCTCCTCGATCGGGTTTTACATGTCACACGTCTCAGAACCGAGAAAACGCATGGTGGACGCACTGAAATATCATATCAAGAGAAACCGGGTTTTTAAAACAGTATATGTTTTCTTTTTAAGTAGCCACGGTTCTCAAATCCAGAAATCTCATGAAAACAGCATATCTCAATGTGTAAAAATCATAGAGCATGATGTATGCGACATATACCAGAAATATAAGCATATCAATATATCATGCAACATGGAACAGTGATATGACATATTAAGGGAAAACCGCTCTTTTAAATGATTCCAGTTTTTAAAATATATCTTGTGTTTCCCAATCTCCCAATAAAACCAGTTATCTATATAGGTGCAATATGTATATGCGCAAGTATAGATGCACCAATGTATGTGTGCACCAATATGGATGTACAATGTGTATGTGTGCAAATATGGATATATCAATGTATATGTGCACCAATATGGATGTATAATGTGTATGTGCGCAAATATGGATATATCAATATATATGTGCACCAATATGGATATACAAATAGGTATATCCACAAATATAGATGTATCAATGTATATGTGCACCAATATGGATATACAAATGGGTATATCCGCAAGTATAGATGTATCAATGTATATGTGCAAGCAGATTATGCGAAGAGTCATATCATGATGCAGCAATCCTACTGTGTAGCGACATGGCAATTATCGATGATGAAGTGTGTGAGCCTACAATCAGTGTACGTGTAACATACGCATCATCGATAATGGTGCAGGTGTACTATCACAGGTATATGCAATGCAATAATAATATCATGAATGCAGCACAAGGTAAATCATCAGCTAATAGCTATAAGGTATACGTGACTATCATATGTCTGAGTCGGTGAATCTATCAATCGGCACCTAGTCTCACAGCATCACGCACGGTATAATCCATCGTACGGCATTCTCTAGTCAAGGGTATGGATCAACATCAAGTCAAACTCATCACGCACGGAAAATCATCATGCGGCGGCATTAAGCTAATAAGGATCCTAACATCTTATACGACAAATGAGGGTACGGCCTAATATCACATGCGGCCTATCATCCATGATTCACAACATTCTATATATGGATATATATCTATGTACCTATGTCGCGGTTCACATCCGCAATAATCTCATATCAGGGGACCGTCAGGGTATAAATCATCTTGATCGACTCGCATCCGTATACCAACATATCATCATATCATCATATCCATCTTATATTCTTTTCATCGCATTTATAACTCATATCAAGCCAAGTTTACCTAAACCTTCTATCTCTACTATAAGTATAGGTATCTAATCTAGCATACACACCCGAACCATACAAGCAGATTTTAAAAGAAGCAAATCGTAGTTTTGAAAATAGGGGTTACGGTGTTTTAAGGAAAAGATATCATTTGAAAATCCGTAATATCCTTCAAGTTACATATTTAAAAGATACATACGATTCTTCGGTTTAGAAAAAGGTATGGTTCGGATGACGCATCTATATCGACTATCTAGTCTTACAGTACCCTAAACGGCAATATCGCTAAACGCAATCCTATGATAGTCATAACATATCACTTCTAACTATCCTCTAGTTTCTAATATGGTTTCATAGCTATCTTCATTCTAACCCTAGTTTCCTAATCTAGGTTTTCCTAACCATATTCTATAATCATTTTTCCATCAATACATTGCGGGGGTGCTATACGCCATCCACCCGACTTCCCCCGTGGATATAGATCCACTCACCTGGATTCTTGCTTGCCGAAGTCGATGACGCCATGCTCCATCGTCTCGGAATCCACGCGAAGCTACCTACAATGATAAACAATCGCAATACGTGTTATAATCAGGGCGGAAAACCAAAACGGTACACGTTTCGCTCATAGGTCAAAACCTATAGCTTACGCGTACAAAATCAACCCAACAATCCTTGTTGTTGATGTACGAACATCCAACAACCAAATAAAAATCCAAATGTCAAGAAATCGCATTTCAAAATACGAAAAACATAGCCTAAAACACACCAAAATGCTCCCAGATTTTCCCCAGGTGACAATTAGCCAATTCTGCATATAGTAGGGGTCTATTTTAGTGCAAAAGGAGCCATGGACCAAACTTGGGACCCTATTTCCCTGCTCTGGCCGCAAATTGCGGCCAGAATGGATAAATCTGCGGCCTTGGGTTGGGGTATGGGGCTAGGGTTTCAGTGGTAGCTTCTTAGGTGCCTTCACGACTCCCATTAATTGCAAAATTGTTTCTAGTGTCCCCGGGTTGCTCCAGATTCCATTATACCCTCACAAATCACACATTTATCCGATGTCGGGTTTCTAAATCCGTGTTTTTGGGTTTCTAAGCTCTGGTCCAGGTCATTAAACAACACCTAAGTCTAGTTAACAGGCTCTAACATCACCAATTTCAAACAACACTCAAACCTTCACCAGGGTTTCCCAATTTTCACTAATCTTCACAATATCACATCTAAACACATATGAATACTAAAGTAAAATGAAAAACTACCCAATTAGTGAAGGTATTACCTCATATAGCACCCATGAATCACTAAGGTCATCAAAATCTGAATTTTCTTGGTCCCATGTGTAGAGGTTGAAAAGGGGATTAATTTTTGTGAAGGGTGTGTAGAGTTTTGGGGCTTATTAGGAGATAGATTTAGGGATGAAAAGGAAGGGTTGCGGGGTTGAGGAGATGAAGAGGGAGATGAAAAAAAAGATGGGGGATTCAAAGTGGCAGCAGCCCCGTCCCTCTCTCTCACACACTCATACCTTCTTTCTCTCTCTCTCTAAGTATACCAAACCCACTTATTATGTCTCCCTTCGACTTTTCCTTTTTCTTTTTCTTTTCTCTCCACCAATAAACCATAATATATAGCCCAAATAAAATGAAACATGTAACAAAATGAAACATGTCATGGTTCACTAACCATGAAAACTGTAAAAACGCGGATTTGGCTTAATCGCGATTAGCAGTGCACTAATCGGCTTTTTATCAAAACTGCATATAATAAATTTTTAAAATGCCAAATCCTTTAATTATATATTTAAATGAATAAATCATTTTAATTTCTATTTATTTCATAATTATTGGTATATATTTATACCCTTTTTCGAAAACCCCAATTTCGCAAATCGGGTAGTTTTCGGAAAAAATATTATTTTAATATTAAATTCCAAAAATAATATTTTATATTTTCTGAAATGTTACACCATGTTAAACGAGTGAAAAGGTAGGGAGGGAAGGAAGTGGTATATTTTTTTTAGTTTTTTTTTTAATGTTTGTTTTTGGAGTTTTTTTTAAAAATTGTTTGTTTGAAAGAATGCAGAATTATGGGACTAAACTTTTTACAAGCACAATCACAATCACAATATGCACAAACACACCTAGAGCTAGGGTCTTCTAAGTCCACTAGACTGCTCCTAACTGTTCCAAAGTGACAAGTTGTGAGATAACCCTCAAATCGTCTCTTCACTACCAATTGTGGCCAGGTAAGCAGAAACGAAGAAAGGAGGGTTCCGCTCACGAATTACCGTGAGACGGACCTTTTAAAATTACCTTTCTCACTTGTCTAGCCTAGGCACCACAAATTCAAGTTTAGATAAACGATTGAATGCCCACAACCCTCCCATGTCCCAATGAGCACGACAGTCCTTAGTTGGTTGAGTCTAGATATTTTTTAATTAAGCTCAAGGATGATGCGTATGCTTTTAGTGATTTTTGGGGTCTTAAGAAGGGTGATGAAATCCCCACCCAATCTGAATTGGTGTTATAGCCCCTTAAAATCCGTATTAATTATGCAAAGCAGTAACAACCAAAAATCTAAAACACTTGCAAAAAAATTTTATTTTGGCTGAGGCGCAAAGAATCCTGCACAAAAACAGTTCATTGGAGAGGAAGAGAATTTGCACAAAGAATGCTGCAGAAAAATTTGTCAGTGGAGTTCAGAGGAGGGAAGAATAGAAATGAGATACTTACAGAGAAAATTGGGTTGCTGACGTCACCCTTTTACCGTGGTTCCGCGGTCAAACTTGCGCTTATGCCGCGGTTCCGCGGCTAATCAGAGGGTTGACTGCTTCAAATTCATTCCCTGGGCTGAGTTTGTTTTCCTCTTTCTGTTTAGATCCCATGAATATTGATTTGTTCACTGAATTTGCTCCAGAACTGAAACAGAGTTTGCTCCAAGCTTGCACACTTGCACAAAAACTAATCAAAAATAACAAGATGGTTATTTTTTTTTTGGTTTTTCAGTTTTTATATTTTCAATTTTTATATTTTTATATATATTTTTTAATTAACCCGAAATTACACAAAGAATTAAACTACAGTCTCCCCGGCAATGGCGCCATTTGATTGATAGAGATTTTCTGTGTTTAAATTTACCGCAATCAAGACGGTGTCGCTTGGTAGCTAGCCGGTTGAGTACGGGTCGATCCGCAGGGAGATGGAATCTTTTTCTTTATATTTTAACGAGTTAAGTCCAAAAAATTGGTGGTTTGTTTTAAGTTCTACGAATGAGATAAATGATGATAAAATACTTGCTAGGGTTAGGATTAGATTAGTTTGAGTTTTAGGAATTCCTCACTTCTTTCAATGCCTTAGTTATAAATATCGGTATTGGTAATAGGTAACAACGGGGATTAGCACGGTTAAGAAGAAACTTACAAGTCTAAGCTAGGCTTTCCATACTTAGTTTCTTCCTTTTGGTCCTTGTCCGTCTATTCTTGGCTCTTAGCCCTAACCTCCAGTTAATTCAACCACAACCGGTCTAACTAAGGAATCACTGTTATCATGTAGGATAGGGTGCTGTAGTGAGCGGATTATGGTTCAATTAATTGGAGTCTGAATTTTAAGGTGTTGGGCAAAGAAAGGAGTGAGAGAGATTTCTTTCTCTCAAATCTTTCTTCTCCTGCCCTAACAAGTGAGGAATTACTCACCCATTAAAAAGATAAAAATAAAATTCGAGATAAGAAAAATGCAGATTAAATTCTACAACTAGATTAACAAATAATAATTGCAGATAATAAAATACGATAAGAAGAATGCAAGAAAAATAAAAGAACTTACTTTTTATTGATAACCTCTCAACAATCTCTACAATTTTTGAATTGATAAAGATAAAGAACAAAATTAAAATTCTAAACCTAAAATTAAAAAGAGGCATGCCTTCATTTGGGTTTGAGCTCTCCTATTTATAGATAGGAAAACCCTAGGTTTACATTATGATCCATACACGAAATTACAAAACTACCCCCAGAGAGCCAAGTTAAAGCACCAACACTTCCACCGACACGTGCATTGCACGGCCACGGAACCGCGGCAGAAGTGCCTGTTTGACCGCGGTTCCGCGGCCATATGGTGGAATCTTGGGTCCATCTTTTCAGGTCTTCTACCAGTTACGTTTATCTTCTGTTTGGTACACTTGGTTTCCCAAAACCTCTTCTGTTCTCTTCCAGATATTCACCAGTGGACTTTTGCCTTGAACTCCGCTTGAACTGGTATGCGGCATCATGCGGATCAGTATTCATATGTTATTGTTCGTAGTCCCACATTTGTTGTGACTTTTCATGAATCTCACTGTAAAGATCTGAGAACCTGTAACCGGCAACTATTTAGCAGACATGGATCAAAAGCACCTATTTATATGCAATGTGATTAAGAATGGGCGATATAACAATGCAAAAATCTGATATGAACAACGTATTTCAGACTTTTTTGATCCGTGTACACCTCCACTCTTTCGCCTAGCAAATAATGCTTCCAAATCTTTAAAACGAACACAACGACCGCTAACTCCAGGTAATGCGTGGGGTAGTTCTTCTTGTGAGTTTTCAGCTGACGAGAGGCGTAAGCTACCACTCGACCGTGCTGCATCAAAACACATCCTAAACCTTTTACTGACACATCACTA
Organism: Agapanthus africanus; assembly: GCA_030015575.1. Lineage (NCBI taxonomy): Eukaryota > Viridiplantae > Streptophyta > Magnoliopsida > Asparagales > Amaryllidaceae > Agapanthus > Agapanthus africanus. The sequence goes on along the minus strand of CM057341.1, from coordinate 204,047,724 downwards.
TGAACAACCAAGCCACCGAAACTGTCTGGCACAGTCAGGATCAGGGCCGTGGTCAACTTCGGTTTCAATAGCTCAAACGCCTGGGTGCACTCCTCCGACCAAATATAGGGCACCTCCTTCCGTGTGAGCTTCGTCAAGGGTTCCGCTACTCTGGCGAAATCTTGGACAAACAGCTAATAATATCCAGCCAATCCCAAGAAGCTTCTTATCTCAGCAACTGATTTCGGTGTCTGCCAGTCTTTAATAGATTCGATTTTCGACGGATCCACTGAAATGCCGTCACTCTAAATGACATGCCCCAGAAATTGCACCTTGTCGAGCAAAAACTCGCACTTGCTTAGCTTAGCATAGGGCATCTCCTCCCGTAGAACCTGCAATGCAATTCGTAGGTGCTCGGCATGCTCCTCTCAACTTCTGGAATAGACTAGAATGCCGTCAATGAAAATGACAACAAACTGATCCAATGACTGGAGAAAACTCTATTCATCAAGTCCATAAATATGGCCGGTGCATTGATAACCCGAACGGAATCATAAGAAACTCATAGTGGTCATATCGGGTTCGGAAAGACGTCTTGCATACATCCTCTGCCTTAACCCTGATTTGGTGATACCCGGACCGAAGGTCTAGTTTTGAAAATACCCCAGCACCACCAAGCTGATCAAACAAGTCGTCGATGCGGAGGATGGGATACATGTTCTTCACGGTCACTCGGTTCAACTCTCGATAGTCGATGCACATGTGTAAGGAATTGTCTTTCTTCTTAACCAGTAACACAGGAGCACCCCATGGGGAAACGCTTGGATGGATAAATCCCTTATCTAAAAGATCTTCTATCTGCTTCTTTAATTCTGCCAACTCAACTGATGCCATCCTGTAGGGAGCCTTGGAAACTAGCGGCGTCCCTGGAATCAAGTTAATCGAGAAGCCCAAAACTCGAGACGGGGGTAAACCAGGTAGATCTTCAGGGAACATATCAAGAAACTCTCGAACTACCTCCGGTGCTGGCTCCTCGTCTATCTCCATAGCTATCAAGGTCTTCAACATTGCTCGGAACTTAGCTGGTTCCAAAGACTCGCTACCGCCTACAAACATGAACTCCGGGTGATTAGGAATGTGAAATGTCACACTCTTAGCCCGGCAGTTGATAACAGCATGGAACGGGCTCAACCAATCCATCCCAAGAATGGCGTCGTAGTTACCAGTCCCAATCAAAAGAAAGTTTGCATAAAATTCCCTGCCACAAACCACCACAGAACATAACCAACACTCTTGGTTGGACACAATAATTCTGTTACTCGTATGCATCTCCCAACCCTTGATCAGCGGTTCGAGAGGTATAGAGTGTGTGTCAAAAAACCGCGTAGAAATAAAGCAATGCGAAGCATCCGAATCAAAAAGAACTTTAGCTGGTGCAGAATAAATAAGGAGAGTACCTAAAACCACTTCTCCAGAAGCATCTGCCTGCACGGCGGTCAGGGTGAAAGCCTGCCCCTGATTTCGAACCATATCAGTCTGCCTCTGATCGAATAACCGCCGCTGGGATACCAGAGGTAGACCCCTCAGAGCTGAAGTGTCGTACGACGGTTGTTATTGCTCGAACCCTCCCTGTAGCTCAGATCTCTGGGGATAACCGCTGACCCTGTACTCACTGGATCCATAAATCATACATTGCCCCTTGCTCTGCGACAATCTCTCTGCATGTGCCCTGACCTTTGGCAATAGTCACAAGTCAGTGCCCTCCGCTGCGGTTGCTGAGGTGAGATAGTCCGCTTCATCTGCGTAACACCCGGCTTGTGAACTGGGATTGCTCCATGAGGGGAAATGATAGTTCGTGAAGGAACTACGTGGGATCTCCTGTCCACCGATCGTTGGCCCTTGGCCTTCTCCGCCAATCTTTCCTGTACTCGGGCAGCGTTCAACACCTGAGTGAAGGTCGGTAGATTGAGAGACGTGATAAGTTGCTACAGTTCAATATTGAGCCAATGCTAATGTTAGTTATATGTATGTCCTAGAGGCCATTACTATACATAGGATGTATATTGTAGTGGATGCTTGGACATATATAGGGAGGACTTTCTTGCTCGACATAATAGTATGCTATCTGGTTACTCTTTACCTTAACGTGTACGCTGATTGTCTCTCTGTTACATGTTGGTAAAGCCCTTAAGATGTGTACTTGACAACCTGGATTATGATGCGGATCATACTAGTGGGGACAAGGTAGTCCATAAGTACATACTTCAAGGTCCCTAGTCGTGGGTGTGTCGAGACGGGGCATCGATATACCAGAGTAAACTAGCGTATACCCTCTCGACCCATACAGATGGGCGATGGATGATCCCATATCCATTGGTGTTTGACATCAGAGATGATATACGGGTGCTCAGTGGAACCTGGGTACACTGGACGGACTCGCCGAGAACTCCCAGATGGTATTATACCTTACGTCAGATGGCAGTTCTCTGGTGACACTGGTACAGGTTAGTCTGTAGACCCGAGATCGTCATAGAGTCTTGTGTGATTCCCACTGTGCTTTGATTTCCACCTTACCACGTCCAAGAGGGCATGAAAAACGGTGGTTTTTGGGTACAGTCCCGAGTCACATGGAGGCAATGAGCGATAGGAGGGGTTTCGTCTCTCCCGGTATTGGGGGTTGATGTTGCGCTATGCGATTGGCCATAACAGGGAAGTCCCTGGCCAGGACTGGTTTAGAGATATACGGGTAAGTGTTACCAGTACTTTCTCGAACCGTTATGAGCCTCATATCGGCATGACTTATCGGTTATTGGGGTCTGACGTTTACCACCCCTAGACTTGATATGCGACATATCAGACGAGGAGACTGGAATGTACGGTAGTGTCACTGTCAGGCTTTTTGCAGGAGTTGGAGCGGGCTTGGTTGCTGATCTTATGATCACTCAATACCCGGGTAGCCGTTACGTCCAGCTAGTACTGCTGACGGCTTATCGGTGCTTGATATGATCATCACTTACTGCCGGCGTATTGACGAGTCTTTAGAGTCCTACATAGAGGTTGTACTGGCTCAGGCAAAACGAAATAGGAGCGTATATGTGATATGTGCGGGACCGAGAATAATGCGTGTATGTGATACCGTATTCTATTCTCGCGATGATTGTATCGATCGGTTATATGCGATATAACCGGGATATCGAATCAAGTGTTGATTCGATAAGTCGATACATTGGATGTTAGTCGGTTGTATGCAATATAACCGGATTATTAAGTCAAGAGTTGATTTAATAATTTAGTGTATAATTGTATATTGGATATACTAATTTACATTGACTAACATTGGTTCATTTAAGCATTTATTTTTCTCACTTGTACACAACTTAATATATATGTGATATATATTTATTTGTGTTCATATTTTTGTATCATGGTTGTTGATACACTTGTCATGGGTGTATGAGACATACACCAATATGTATATATTGGTATGGTTTTTAATATTCAAAGTAAATACAAAATTAGTGAGTATTTGTTCATAAGCATGAAGCTTCATGAAGCTTTTGGTGCTTTGACCAAAGTCCACTAGTTTTGTTTTACTTAGGAATTTTATTAACCTAACCACCATAACTCACCATGGTTATGTCTCTACATGAGTTAAATATATGATACTTACTCACCATGGTTACCATTCTCTCTCTTGATCATTTTTCATCCTCATTCTTAAGCTCATCTTCTTCCTCCTTCATTTCTAGCTAGGGTTTGAAAAAGAGAGAGAATCAAAATGAGAAAAGAAAATCTAAAGTGTACCTATTTCCTATCTCACCATCCTCTACTAGACTAGTACTTTAGTTTTGGGTGTTTGATTCACTAATTCTTTGGTTAGTGAGGTAGAAGCTTGAGTCCGTATTCCCTCAACGTAGATCATCTTCGGCATCGAAGACTTCAAGCGATCCCGTTGCAATTTTCTCATGGAGCCGTCCGAGAGTCCGGGAGCTGATGATCGCAGTGAAGAGACTACATCAAGGAGCTCTAGAAGTGAAGGACCGATTTACAAAGGTTGTATTTCCGTATTCACTTAGTGTAAATGTGATTTTCTTGCTCTTGATCGCCTAATCTCTAGTTAACGATCTAGTTTAGAGTTATCCGGCACGGCTAAAATTTTAATCCGGCATAGTCGATGCCTTGTAGAACCTCCTTAGAGTGCCTAGTAACCCTATAGTGGTATCAGAGCCTAGCTAGAGCATTAGGCGATGTGTTTACGGAGTTAAAACCCCGATCGAAACCTGAAACGCAAAATCAACCCCTTCTCTGGAAATTTTTTGAAATCTGGTATTTTTCTGTATTAAAAATATCTAAAAAATTCAGCAGGGTTTTATTATCATTACTGTGAAATTCGATGACCTAATCCCAACATAACGCCGCGGAACCGCGGCCATACCCTGCTTGGGCCGCGGATCCGCGGCCGTACAGTGTGATTATGTCATGATTTTTGCACAGTAATTCTTGTATCTGTGATTTGAATTTTATGGGTATTTTTAACCTGACTCTAGTGTTGAGTATTTTTGGGGTTTATTTTGTATTCGATGATTCGATCGGAATATTTAATTTCGTAATGTTTTCCAGATATTTAGAATATGTTAAAAGGTTCGACCGGATATAAATACCCACTTTTTCCCTTACCGGGAAATTTCCAATTGTTGGATTTTTCCGTAGTTTAATGACGTTCTAAGTAGTGCAAGTAACGCGATGGTCCCTCTAGAAGACAACAAACATTAACTCGATTATGTGACCGTCTTGAACTGCCCTTTGAACCTTAGGGTTTGGGGCAGTACGGCGTGCCACATGTGAGGCGTTGGCTTGACCCTTCTACGGCTGGACTGTTGGTACTGTGGCATGAAATGGATGTTTTTAAACTTATTTCAAGAGTTGAGCTGTTTCGGGAAACATTGGGTGTTTGATTGTTCGATCGGAAAGTTTAACATTTTCTATTTATCTGGAATGTGATACAATATTTGGAATCCACATCTAGTTATGTGATAACTAATTTGAATGTTATAAACATAGCAGTTTAGTCTCAATTGATCGGTTGCCACGGGATTTTGATGTGATCAAAAGTCCGTCGCAATCACGTAGTGTACGCGGATACTCGCCGGGTAAACTTAATAGACAGCCATGCTCCATAGCCCCGACCAAGTGACTGTAGGAGAACCCCGTCACCGAAAGCATCCGTTCGGGTGCTCGCGGTAGCGGTGTTCCGCTTTAGTGCACTTCGTCGACGGCATCCGAGGGTGCAGCCGTCTACTAAAGTTTACGACGAGCATTCGACTAATATATCGGGAATCTTTTTGAATTGCCCGACTTGATATTGAAAAGAGTTTTCGATAATGAGACTAAAATGCGGGGTTTATAATTGTTAGGCATGCGATATCTAAGGAATTCATTTGGTTAGGCATGCGATGTCTAAGGAGGTTGCGGATTCCAACTATTGTAGTTTTACACTTTCTTTTCTGTGACCGTAAGTGTAATATGTGATATCGCCGATTTCGTTGCTATATGTCAACGACAATTAAGATGGGCATATTTACTTACGTTGATGACATGTGATGTTATGTGTTGCTGGATATGTTATATTGGATCGTCGTGTTTGAATAGCCGGGTTTTTTTTATATGTGAGATCAGTGTTTTTCATTTTCATTCGTGTAAAAACTTGTGTGTAATATTCTTTTATTGGGGCACTTCCGGGTTGAGGTTGCTGTCACCATTTGTATATTATTTACTTTTCCGCACTAGGATAGACCCAAGGAGGAGGGCACAAGTAACCGGGTTCTGGAGTCCAGTGGGAGACCAACTCGAGGAGTCGAGTCCGGGTCTCCTAACTCTAGAATTGGTAGGGTTGCTTGCCGCTCTCGTAGGGGTCTAGAGGTGTGGGTTTGGCTATTCATCGCGACCGTGGAATCCGTGTTTTATACTGGCTCGTATTAAAAACACGGACGTCCTAGAATATCCAATGTTTCATATGTTTCTTCTGCTGCGATATCTGTGATGTGATCATTTGATGTTCTGTGATAAATACTGTATATAGTATATATGATATATTATATAGACATTACTTATGTTTTACACCCGTGCTATCCCTGCCCCGCTCTGCCGTTAGTTACCTAACCTAACGGTGCACGAGGGGACATCGAGGCAAATGCGGATGGCATAAGTGTACGTCGTATTTATCTGTGATGTTTAGGTAACTTAAATGATGGAACTTCATTAATATGATTAATGAAAGAAAAGAAACCTAAGATGTTGTGGAATCGAATTTACAAAAACAGGTAGCTACAGTTCTTGCTTTGCATCGCGGTGTTCCTTGTAGAATATTCTGCACCTTATTCGACAAGGAAAGGGCCGAGATCTCTTCACCGGGAGTGACCCCTTTAGCAATAACTGGCAGATGCTACAACCCCCGGTTTGTCTTTTGATTGCTTCTATAGTTTTTGCTTTGCACAGCGGTATATTTGATATATCCTACACCTTATTCGATGAGGAAAGGGCCGACGATCCCTTCACCGAGAGTGACCCTTTTAGCAAAACTAGAAAAGCCTAAAAAAACACTCCATTTCAAAAATCATTTGATTCTACAACGATAACAAGTTCATTACGCAATAGGTTTTCAGAAAAACATGTCGTAGCCCTCTGTCATTTCAGATAAGTAGTAGTTAGTATTCGTGCTACGTTTGTTGGCCTGCGTCAAGGCGTAGTGTGCGGTAGCTAACTACTATTTATCTGCTTATGCATATGATGCAGATTGGATTAGGGTAGTCGTGTGACTTTGTTGGCCTGCGTCAAGGATCGTGCGGGTGGGTTTAATTCAATCAGGAAATGACGAGTTGAACTTGACTAGCGCACTATGGTTTGTTGGCCTGCGTCAAGGTCATAGGACGCTAGGGGCAAAATTATCGGGAATTTCAAGTGTTGAAATTTGCAATGAGATTGCATATCTTCTATGAGATAGTTGGATCCCGATACCCTCTGCGAGTAATTGTTACTCCTGGGAGAGTTTTAGACATTACAATTAGCCGATCAAGTAGGTGTCTAGAAAGGTGTCAACGGGGTTACGCCTCTGGGAAAACGAGGTTTACTTTAATTAGGTCCGTGCGAAAGCACGGTGAACCTCCCTCAAAGTACTGACACTGGCCTGGCTGAAAGATTGGCGAACTTGTAGCGTGTAATTAATCCCGGCTAGTCTTTCCTTTTAGGGTTTGAAGGAAGATTTGATAAAAACAGTGGGAGCTATCCTGATTAGATAAAATAATAACCAATATGATCTTGCAAGAGCGCACGCAGAGTGTTTTCTTCTCTCTCTCTCCAGGTAGCGACCATGTCACGCCTTAATCAAGATAATAATACGGATGTATTGACCAAACCCACTTGTTATACTGAGCAGGGGAACGTTGGTCCCGCTCCAACTTATAAATGTTATAAGACAGAGCAGGAAATTAGGGATTACCAGAATTCCCGTGCCACCTAAACGAAGAAAGTGCATACTGATGCATCTTCTTCGGGTGTATTCATTACCGAGAACTGTTTCTCAGTAACCTCTACGTCCTGGGTATATGATACCGGATCAGGATCCCGCATATGTAAATTGTTACATGGGCTATAGATAGGTAGAGGGCTGAGAACGGGTGATAAGTTTCATGAGACATAAAACGGTGCAAGTGTTGCAGCCAAGTCTGTTGGTCACTGTCACCATGTATTACCAGAATACATTGATTCTGAACAAATATTATTAGATACCGAACCTGATGTACAACATCATATCAGTCTCTTTATAAGTAAAGAAGGATATAATTTTGTATTGTTGGATAATATTTTGAACATTTCCTAAATCAAGAGTTGATCGGTTCAGGCACGTTATCTAAAAGCATTAACGTTCTAAATCAAACTACAGTTCTTAGTATACTGAACACACACAAGAGGAACAGTTCAGAAATGAACGAATCCTTCTTGAGGTATTGTAGACTAGGTCATATCAATGTGACCCGACTAGCTGAAGTTACATAAAGATGCATATTTAAATCAGTTTGAATTTACATCTTGTGAAACTTGCCAGTCATGTCATAGAGACAAGATGACCATAACTCTGTTTATTGGAAACAGAGAAAGAGTTAGTGAACTCTTGGGATGATACATGTTGATGTATGTAGGTCCCCTGTCTACACATGCCAAGACCGGTTCTTTGTACTTCATTACATTCTCTGATGATCTCTCAAGATTCAGACATATGTTCCTGTTGAAACACAAGTCCGAACCTTTTCAGATATTCACAGAATATAAGTTAGAAAGTAAAGAACCAAAATGGGTATAAGTATTATGTCCTTTGATGTGATCAGGGAGGAGAATACTTAAGCACAGAACTCCTGGACTATTCTAAGAATGAGATTCTCTCTCAGCATTACTCCTCCGTATACACCACAGCACCTCGGTGTATCGGGGCAGAGCAATCACACCCTATATGATATGGTGTGCTCTATGATGAGTACTACTGAGTTTCCTATTTCCTTTTAGGGAGTTATGCACTTGTGTAGTTGCATACCTATTGAATAGGGTTCCGATCAAATCAGTTGCCTACCACTTCATATAAGATATGGAAAGGGAAGAGCCCATATCTTAAGTTTGTTAAGATTTGGGGTTGTCCGGCCTATGTCTGAAAGGCAAAATCCGGACAAGCTCGAGGCAAAGTCAGTTCTGTAGAAGTTTGTTGGATATCCCAAGCATTCGCAAAGGAATATCTTCTACCTAACCGAGGAACAAAAATGTTTTGTTTCTCAGCATGCCACCTTTGTGAAAGGGAATTTGTTGTGAAGAAATTAGTGGACATGAGGTAGAACTGGAAGGAGTTCCAGCTATACAAACTACAGTTGATGATTTGGTAGAACTAAAGGATTCGATAGTAACCAACGAACCTCAGCCTCTCCGCCGATCTAGTAGGGTTCCTCACCCACCTAAGAGATACTTTGGTTTCTCTATGACAGTGGGAGCGAGGATTGCATCATGAGATGATGGCCCAACTAGTTTCGAGCTGGCCATCAAGAGTAGGACTCTGTAAGAATGGCTGGATGCTTAGCGATCTGAGATGGAATCCTTTTACACCAACAAAGTATGGACTTTGGTTGCTTTATCTGAAGGGTTAAATCCCCATTAGGAGCAAGTATATCTTGAGAAGATTACTTGGTGTACATGGAAAAGTTAAGACTTTCAAAACTAGACTTGTTAAAGGTTTGCATCATGGACCAGTTGTGGCTAATGATGAAACTTTTTCTGGGGCCTATGCTTAAGTCCATCCAGATCCTACTTGCCACGGCTACATACCATGACTACGATATCTGGCGGTTGGGTGTCATGACTGCTTTTCTAAATGATGTTTTAGAAGAGTGCGTCTATAAGTACACAGCCAGAGGGCCTCGTAGACAGTGGGAGCTGCGGAAACGTGTGCAAGATGTTTTATGTGATAAAACAGACATCGCGGAGTTGGAACGTCTGTTTTGATGTGGTAGTCAAAGAGTTTGACTTCATCAAAATGGTAGATGAACCTTGTATATACAAAAAGGTAGTAGAGTGTATAGTGTGATCCTCATAGAGTATGTGGATGACATACTCTTGATGGGGAAGGAGTTTCCTATGCTACGCTCGGTCAATCTCCGCTTATCACAATGATTCTCCATATAGGGTTAAAGTGATACCTACTAAATCCTGGGTTTTGGATCTATGAGATAGATCTGATTGGATATTAGAATTCTCACTAAGTTGTAGTGAGATGGTATCAATTGATTCTGGGGAGAATCACTGGAAAGGTTCCAGGGTGATAAGAACGACTGAATGTCAGTCACAGGCATTGTTTTTACCCTCAGTAAAGGGACGGTATGTTGGAAGAGTTCCAAGCTAAATGCAGTGGCATACTAGACGATAAAGGCTGGATACATCGCTACTTAAGATCCTGCCAAAGAGGCAGTCTGGATGTATATTAGTTCATGAGATGAACTTTGTTCCTCCCATTGTGTGACAATGGAGTTATGGCTTATACCAAGGAACGCCCATCCCATCAGTGATCCAGACATATTCTAAGGCAGTGTCACCTGATCATGGAGATGGTTGATCTCCAGGGGATCGAGCTTAGGAGAGTAGACTCAGAGGACAACACGACGGATCCACTCACAAAGGCCTTTTCCCAGAGAGAGACTATGTTGGGATGGTTGAGTATGAGATACTACAACCACTGTTATCAGTTGGCCCTAGTGCAAGTGGGAGATTGTTAGTTATATGTATGCCCTAAAAGCCATTACTATTCATAGGATGTATATTGTAGTGGATGCTTGGACATATATATGGAGGAATTTCTTGCTCGACATGATAGTATGCTATCTAGTTACTCTTTACCTTAACGTGTACACTGATTGTCTCTCTGTTACATGTTGGTAAAGCCCTTAAGATATGTACTTGACAACCTGGATTATGATGCGGATCATACTAGTGGGGACATGGTAGTCCATAAGTACATCCTTCAAGGTCCCTAGTCATGGGTGTGTCGAGACGGGGCATCGATATACCAGAGTAGACTAGCGTATACCCTCTCGACCCATACAGATGGGCGATGGATGATCCCATATCCATTGGTGTTTAACATCAGAGATGATATATGGGTGCTCAGTGGAGACTGGGTACACTGAACGGACTCGCCGAGAACTCCCAGATGGTATTATACCTTACGTCAGATGGCAGTTCTCTGGTGACACTGGTACAGGTTAGTCTGTAGACCCGAGATCGTCATAGAGTCTTGTGTGATTCCCACTGTGCTTTGATTTCCACCTTACCACGTCCAAGAGGGCGTGCAAAACGGTGGTTTTTTGGTACAGTCCCGAGTCACATGGAGGCAATGAGCGATAGGAGGGGTTTCGTCTCTCCCGGTATTGAGGGTTGATGTTGCGCTATGCGATTAGCCATAATAGGGAAGTCCCTGGCCAGGGCTGGTTTAGAGATATACTGGTAAGTGTTACCAGTAGTTTCTCGACCCGTTATGAGCCTCATATCGGCATGACTTATCGGTTATTGGGGTCTGACGTTTACCACCCCTAGACTTGATATGCGACATATCAGACGAGGAGATCGGAATGTACGGTAGTGTCACTGTCAGGCTTTTTGCAGGAGTTGGAGCGGGCTTGCTTGCTGATCTTCTGATCGCTCAATACCCGGGTATCCGTTACGTCCAGCTAGTACCGCTGACGGCTTGTGGGTGCTTGATATGATCATCACCTATTGCCGGCGTATTGACGAGTCTTTAGAGTCCTACATAGAGGTTGTACTGGCTCAGGCAAAACGAAATAGGAGCGCATATGTGATATGTGCGGGACCGAGAATAATGTGTGTATGTGATACCGTATTCTATTCTCGCGATGATTGTATCGATCGGTTATATGCGATATAACCGGGATATCGAATCAAGTGTTGATTCGATAAGTCGATACATTGGATGTTAGTCGGTTGTATGCAATATAACCGGATTATTAAGTCAAGAGTTGATTTAATAATTTAGTGTATAATTGTATATTGGATATACTAATTTGCATTGACTAACATTGGTTCATTTAAGAATTTATTTTTCTCACTTGTACACAACTTAATATATATGTGATATATATTTATTTGTGTTCATATTTTTGTATCATGGTTGTTGATACACTTGTCATGGGTGTATGAGACATACACCATTATGTATATATTGGTATGGTTTTTAATATTCAAAGTAAATATAAAATTAGTGAGTATTTGTTCATAAGCATGAAGCTTCATGAAGCCTTTGGTGCTTTGACCAAAGTCCACTAGTTTTGTTTTACTTAGGAATTTTATTAACCTAACCACTATAACTCACCATGGTTGTGTCTCTACATGAGTTAAATATATGATACTTACTCACCATGGTTATCATTCTCTCTCTTGATCATTTTTCATCCTCATTCTTAAGCTCATCTTCTTCCTCCTTCATTTCTAGCTAGGGTTTGAAAGAGAGAGAGAATCAAAGTGAGAAAAGAAAATCTAAAGTGTACCCATTTCCTATCTCACCATCCTCTACTAGACTAGCACTTTAGTTTTGGGTGTTTGATTCACTAATTGTTTGGTTAGTGAGGTAGAAGCTTGAGTCTGTATTCCCTCAACGTAGATCATCTTCGGCATCGAAGACTTCAAGCGATCCCGTTGCAATTTTCTCATGGAGCCGTCCGAGAGTCCGGGAGCCGATGATCGTAGTGAAAGGACTACATCAAGGAGCTCTAGAAGTGAAGGACCGATTTACAAAGGTTGTATTTCCGTATTCACTTAGTGTAAATGTGATTTTCTTGCTCTTGATCGCCTAATCTCTAGTTAACGATCTAGTTTAGAGTTATTCGGCACGGCTAAAATTTTAATCCGGCATGGTCGATACCTTGTAGAACCTCCTCAGAGTGCCTAGTAACCCTACAGCTGAAACCATTTGGCCCTGGCGGCTTCGGTAGCTATCATGTACCGTGCGAAGCGACTCAGCCGATTAAACTCTACGGCGTAGGCATCCACTGAGCGTCCATTTTACTTCAACATGATGAATTTCTCCTCCATTTTGGCCTTAGCAGTGGCCGGGAAATAGTGATCTAGAAAGCACACGGAGAACGTGTCCCATCCGATAGGTCTCTCTAGGCGGCTTTCCTCTACAGACCACCATGTGCGGGCCTCGTCCTCCAGCTGAATCTTCACCACGCTCACTCTGTCATCGTCAGAGACCCGAGTGGCCGTCAAAAGGCTCTCCACGCCATTGCTCGGACTCGAGTGGATTTGCTGATCCCGTGAAAACCACTGGATGAATTCTCTTAAAGTCAAAAACGGTACCAACCCTAACCTGTGTAGTTGGCACGAGGGCGCCCTCGAGGGTGGCGGGAACAGCCGTAGATCTCTTTAGAGTGGTAATTGTGGTCTCCTATACCACCTTCAATCCTTCAGCCAAGAGATTGGTCTTCCTCTCTTGGGCCATGGCTAGGGTCGTCAGTGTGTTGAGGATCTTCTCGGTACGATCGTGGAAACCGGAACCTGAGGAGTTGCCCGAGGAGTCCATATTTTTGAAAGATGATCAAAATAAATCAGATTCAAATAAGGGCTACATGATGATTCAACGAGGATTAGAAAGTGAAAAGGAAATATAATAAAGCTCACATCAAGGGTCTAACTCAATATAGGGATCCCTCGACGGAATTGTAATTTCATCCAAACCTGGCACTGATACCAACAAAACCATGTCACGCCTTGCTTCCCAAAATATGGAATACGAGGGGTGACTATGCCAGCCATGCTCCTACGGTCAGGGAATAATCGCGTCGTAGTCACACTTCGGCTTCTAGCATTACATGGTAGTCGATAAACACGGTACTGGAGTAAAGAAAATCACAGTTCACAACTTTATTACATTAAAATAATAGAGTTCAGGATACATTTATTTGCATGAAAGAAATAACTAACCAACGAAATAAAAATGTTCTTATAGCAAAAGGGATGGCACTGATGTTGCAGTCTAGACCTCCGCGATCTCGAAAGGCAGGTCCTACTCCTTAGCTGGGTCTACTTCGTCCTCTGAGCATGCACACTCAGGTCGTCAGGGTGACACATATAGCAATAAATATATATAATGGGTACAATGTTATTAAACATGCAAGGTGCGAAAGAATACAGAAACATGAGAATAATGAATATCATTTGAATATGACAACGCGATATAAGCATCATGTCAGTAAACCAGGCAATGTGTATGTCACTACTTATCAGTCACTAAGTCAATGAAATTAATTGGTGGAAAGGATTCTCATGTTTAATAAGGGTCTCGTGAATGCCCGAGACTACGGTCCACTGTTTCCCGGGACATAACCCTGCAGCCGTGCCGCTAGGCCCATGACCTAGTGTGTGTGTGTGTCACTAATATCGAATGATTGTCCTTTAAGTCGCCGTACCTCGCTAAATACGAGTTAAATTCCACCTTGATTTTCTCATTCCCTAGTTTATAGTATGTGTTCAGGTATTAGATAGGTTGTGAACAAATACGTATCGTTTCCACTTTCAATCATGATTCCACTTATCATAATCACTTTCAATCACCGGTTCACTACCGTACTTGCTACAACCTAATCGCTAACACTTATATATCGACAATGCAAATCATTCGCTAGGTCTTAATGTAAACGTTCACTATGCAGAAGGTATAAAGCAAACACAAAATAAGGTAGAAATGCACTGAACAGATATTCACTAAGTTATGACAGCCAACGCAATATGACTTGTAAAATTCACCATAAATCACATGTATAGAATCAACCAAAACAATATAAAAGACGTATGAAGTATACTTGATTATCTAAGCGGTGAAATTAGTTTCATGTCAATAGGAATTTAGGTTAGAGACTTATCGTCATTTTAAATTAGCGAGCAATTGCAGGAATTCCAGTTTCAGAACTGGAAGTCAAACTTCGCGTATGGTTTACTAGGGATTGTGTTTAGGCTCAGGTATTTCCCTAGTTGAACAAAACCTATTTCTATATGTTAGTTTTCCGACGCATCAAACGGATCCATGATATCCTTTCCGTACTATAAGATATGTTATGTTTAGTGTGAAGGTGAAAGAAATGTCACTGCAGAAACTGCAGAACACGTCGACAGTATAAAATAAAAAAAAAATACCAAACGACAGTGAAACTGAACGAGACTAGATCCATATGTTAGAGAACTAAATTATCTATGCGAATATATAAGAATCCGTGCATTATCAGTTTTATGTAGGGACGTGCAGGTGCTTAAGTTCAGGTATCCTCGTGGAATGCTGCCCTGGACTGCAGTCCAGAGCCGCATTCCTAGTCAGTTCTCGTTGCTTTGATCTATCGGTATCGAAAGACAAACTATAGATGGTTCTATTTTATCAAGTTGGATTCGATATGAGCCATAGAATATTACATTCCGACATGTAACTAATTTAATATCAATTTAACACTACTACGTGTACAGTAAAACCAGATTTGACGTCGCGTCTTTTGGACGTCGTTTCCTTGTGCGATACTTTGTTATTTGAGTTCGGTTTTCTAAAAAATATTCGTAAGTAGCTAAAGAAAATATTGGTAAAGATTTGAGCATGTTTTACGGGGTTTTGGTTCAGTTCACGACATCGAACACATAGCGTACAATATCAAGAGCCATCGAATTAAAGTCGGTTTTGCCCAACTCATGAAAACGGTATCTAATACTTACAATTCCACACGATATTAATATGATATTTTAGATCCGATTACGCTAAACTAGCATCTTAGGGTTACTATGATTTTTCATGAAAATGCGGTGGTGGCTTATAATATATACGTGATAGTATACTACATGACACATGTTCGTAATAATCTATCTAATATAATTCTAACACGAAAATCATAGTTCATAACATGTTAAAGCAAGTGAGGGCTTCACTTGCTTTCGGTCGCTGATATAAAAACGACACCACTTGCGAACTTCGTCTCGACACCCGAGACGATGCGATGCTGGACACGGTGCGTGGCGTGAGCGTGATGCGTAGAGATCCGGTACTGGGCTCGGTGACGATGCGGGAGTGACACAGTAGTAGGCATGGTCTTGGCTCGGTGTGTGGTGTGGGAGTGGCACGGCGCGACACGAAGACTAGCACGGCATGGCATGGGGACTGGTAGGGCGTGGCACGGTAGTCACGATGACGGGCGAGGGTTATGGGTTGCAGTGAGGTGAGAAGATCAATAGGATTGAGCTTGAGGGGTAGCTGGGCTCAGGCTCTGGTGCAGGTCGATGGGGGTTGCAGAAGAGGAAGAGGAGTGGCTCATGGCGGCGGCAACATTGGTCCCTAGAGGCGACGAGGCCGGCGACAAGAATAGGTTAGCTGTGATGGTTGTAGAGGTGGTGATGGGTGTTGGATCTCATGATGGTGCTCAAAGAGGAGATGATGGTGGAGTTGGTGAGAAGAAGGTGGTGTGTCGGTGACGGTCATGGAGTGGGCTCGAGTTCACCGGCGATGGTGAGGTGCGGCGACGGTTTGTGAAGAAGCTGAAAGTTGGAGAGAGGGAGAGGATGAGATTTTTTAGAAGAGGGAGTTAAAGGTGAAGGGAGTCGGTTGTTGAGGTGAGGGGAAGCGAACGCTGATATCTCGGGACCGTTGGGAATCTCGACGTCGTGGGCAAAATCTTGGTGACGTTGGGGCGAGGTTCTCGTAGGAGGAGGAAGAAGTCGCAAGAGAAAAAAGAGAGGGAGATGGGAAGAGCTCGGTTGTTTGAGGGAGGGGGAAGCAGGCGATGATCGTAGGGAATGTTGAGGGGATCTCAGGGGAGTAGGCAACATCGTGGGCAAGGAAAGAGGAGGAACGTTGGGGAAAATTCGGAGGGAAGAAGAGGAAAAGAAGAAGAAGAAGAAAAGAATAGGGAAAACGGGTCGGGTCGGGTTGGGGTTTGGGAATGAGTTTGGGTTTAAACTAGGAAATTATAATAAAATAAATAAAATACTAAAAAATGTGCAAAAATAATAGGAAAATTCTGGAAAAATACAGAAAATTTACAGTTTTTTAGAATAAAAGAATAGCATAGATCTATCAGATCATCATTTATGTTTTTTCTTAATTTGTATTTAACTACTAGCGGTGGGCCAACCAATTCCATCAAGAATTCCATCGAGAATTCCATCACTCCCATGTGTGAAAGCAACTCTTAACACCAAAAAAGAATGTGAAGGAAATGAAACACCATTGGAAAAAATAACCCTCTCTCGAAACCCTAGATATGAAGGCACATAAATGAAGTATGATTATTATGTAGCAACTAATCTTTCATTTATAATTCTTAAAATGCAACATAAAAAATTTGGTTCCTAATGTTTGAAAGGCAGATCTTGAACTTTTGAATTTCAAAATTGTTCATATCAGTCTTGATATCAACCATATAGAATAACATAAAGAAATAACATAGCCGAATCATATATATCTATTTATGAAAGTAGATCTGAATGATGAGATTATATTTGATATATATGAATTCATACTTCTCGACAATGAGATCTTCGATGCCACGCCTTTATCTCCTTCTCGATGGCCAGAAAGAATAGTCATGTAAATATTACAGCATTCTTTAGGTTTTCACCATAAAGTAGCTAATTATGCTGCCCAATATTCTCTCAAACAATAGAATTTTCTATGGAAGATGTATAGCCTTTAGGAAACAAAAGATTCAAAAAGTTAACCAAATCATGTTCATAATAGGAGCTAGCAGAGCCTTTACAATACCCGAGTTGCACTCCCTATTGGGTGGAGTCTTGGTCCTTACCTGAGCCGACACGACTCGGTTCATCCATCGAGTTAACTGAGGATTGGTAGGGTCAAATTCAGATTGAACCCAATCCGGCTTACATCCCTACCATTAGCCATGCCTACCCAAGCAAGCATATTTTAACTCTAATGGTCATTGGTTTTGGATTTTGTGGTTGGATTTATACTTTTTGTAGGACTTTATCCATAGTCTTATTGGTTTCAAACTAGAACTTGAATTTTAAAATCTAGTATTAGTGGTTTGGACTAGAATTTGGTTAAAATCCTAAAGTACAACTTTTCAATACAACTTTACATGGTAAAGGCATGAAATTTGCAAAACAAAGTCAGAAACGAAAAGCTAACACCTACACAAATCTAAACCAAAATCCCAAATCTAAATCGAAGTCTGACATATAAATCCATATCCGAATCCGAATCCAACACGAAAGTTCAAGTTCAAATCTAAATTAAAAAAATATGTCCCACAAAGATAAGTGTGCTAATCCTATGTATTTTTGGATCCACATTCAATAACGTTTTCAAAGAGTTGCTAGTTACGGCGCCGCCGCAAATCATGTCAATTGATCTTATTCTAGTCTTGTGAAGTCGGGTTTGTTCCCTCATAAAAAAAAGGGAAAGGGGGAAAATTCCCCACTATTCAAATCTCCCGTGTTAAACACGTGAGCGCCTATATGCAACTATATGCAAAGCATATAGACGCTGCAGATAAAACGATTCATGGGCTAAATAAGCCTCACATGTTAAACACGTGAGCGCCTATATGCAAAACATATAGGCGCTGCATTCAAAACACCTAATGGACTAAATAAGCCTCACGTGTTAAACACGGGGCAATCCAGAAAGAAAACAACAGGCCCGGACCATCGACCCCTATTCTGGTCTTTGGCAGCGACTCTGAGGACGAGGCTAACGCAGTGTTCTCCCTCCGCCCGTCAGTGAAAACCTTCGATGAAGCAGATCAGAGCCAGTAAATTACAATGGTTCTTCCTCGGCATTACAAGGAACTTGATACGCTCTGTACATACAGCGTATAAGAGCTACAGACATTCTATATCCCTTCCAGACGATGAGGTGAAAAGGCAATCCTCTTCTACCAATCTACGAAGACCAGAGTAGAGAAAGAAGTCTGGCACGGTACCGATTTTGCACACGATAGGCTTCAACCAATCCGCCTGCCAAGATTCTACGCGGAGGGATTGAAAAGGCTGTTAAGATACCAAGGTGTACCTCTCGAACAAACTGTTCAGCAATCCCAATTCTACAATAAAATTTAGGATATCCCTAGGACCCAGCGAAAGATGCCCAATGGGAAGATGGAGACAACCGGGCTAGGATATGTTCGGTCCAGGAAACGAGAGTAGTTCCACAATTGCCGTGTCATAAACAGCACATGAGAAAAGGAAAATGCTCTTCCAAATGTCCGTGACGTTGAAACAGAGCAAAATTCCGCTTTAGAAACGTTAAGTCCGTCGCTCGAGGAACAAATAGACAAGCTAATAGAGGAGACTTATCAAAGGAGTCGAGACGACCACAGCTGCGAAATGGCTATCTATGAAAAAGCCAAGACGCAACGCCTCAATCAGCAGTCTGCGGAAAAGGAAGAATACAATGCCCTCCATCCCCAGCTCTCTGTATGTCCTCGCAAAAAGGAAAAATCCCGAAATAAAAGCAAAAACAGGACAAAAAGCGCGAACAGCGTTCGCAAACAACAAGGCAGATCTAAGAAGCCGCGCTATCAAGAAAAACGTGATTGGAACCCGTCCTTTATCAAGAAGATGGGTCGGGAATACTCTTTCCCTTAAGACAAGACAAGGAAAATATTCAACCTTGGCATGAAGCACCAAATGATGACACTTCCGAAGTCTCGGCACCCCGAACAAATAAACAAGGTCTATCATCCGGATTATTGCTCCTATCACCGAGCAATAGGTCATCCCCT
The DNA here is from genome assembly GCA_030015575.1 of Agapanthus africanus. Classification (NCBI taxonomy): domain Eukaryota; kingdom Viridiplantae; phylum Streptophyta; class Magnoliopsida; order Asparagales; family Amaryllidaceae; genus Agapanthus; species Agapanthus africanus. Next base: position 204,028,429 of record CM057341.1, on the reverse strand, counting down.
TGAAGACTGCTTCACCTTCAAAGACTGGGTCGAAAACCAGTATCAACAAGGCAGGTTCGCTTTGTCCGACAACTGAAGGGTAATCCCACCACAAAAGCATGAGCCAAAGAGGACCTATACCGTGAGGACATGACCATCTCAACGTCAAGAATGGAAGCAAACCCATACCTGCCATGTGGTAACGCTCTCAAAGGAAGAAGGGCACGTGACTATAGATGATCCATGTTTATCGCCGAAAACTGGAAAGAAAAACGTCTTGCCGGAATTTGGGGGCAGATGCTATTTGGGTTTATCTGTCCACCTCTCCGAAGATGCCAAGTTGATTTATGGCACCGTGTATGGGAGGTTTGGACGGATGCGGCCGTTGTAGCAAACTTCGTCAGATTCCCCCTCATTTCTGAGGTTTTTTTTTATTGTGGGGACACTCTTTCCTACAGACGCAAGCCACTGCGGTTAATTACATTACCGTGTCACGGTAACCACTTTCTCCTGCTCCAGAAGATCACTTCGTTTCGTGTGTGTTTGTTTTATTTTCGGTTGCCCGTGGATTGTATACGGAGACTAATTTATGTTGTCGCCCGTAGGGCGTGGATTAGTCCAAATCCGTATATTCTTAGATTTGGGTTTGGGTTGATTTAAGGATCGTTAATCTTGTCTGAGATTAAGATCGACTTAAATGGTTGTTGAGGATACGTTAGTCCAATTTTTGACTAAGATCTACTCAACAGGATTTAGGATCATTCAGATCCAACAAAAGAGCATTTGGTCTCTATTGTTTTAGTTTAAGGACGTTTTTGGTCTATAGCTAGTTTAAGGATGCTGCGGTCCATTATTAGTTTAAGGACATTTCGGTCATTTGCTAGTTTAAGGACGTTGCAATCCGCAGTGGGATGTGCCCGTCAATTTAGGAGTGCACCAAAGAGTTGTTGGTTATCGGGACCCACCACCTCTCTGAAGACGCTGAAGAATTACAACGACATGTATCAGAAGTGTGAGGAGATGTACCCTTGAACCAATGTCCGTTGGGAGATCTATAGTCGTGTTTGGGACTAAAACCAATTTGGAAAATGATGAGCTCATGGGCTCAGTTGATCTGAATTAGGGATTTGGTCAACTTAGACTCAACCCACTCAGTCTTTGAATAAAGTGTTAAACACTTTCTTAGGCTCGGTCCCTTTTCTGTGCAAATAATGTTGAGCATTCATATGGGTTCTGACACTCATACTTTTCTTTACTTTCCCCTCTCTTTTTTCTTAGTTTTATGGAGTGTTAAACACTCTTTATGGCGCCCACGTGCAGAGCACGTGAGGCGCTTGGCGCCAACCACTGAATGCTAGGCACTCCTTTTTGGGAAGCGCTCACGTGAGGGACACGTGAGGCGCTTGGCGCTGAGCACCAACCATTGAGTGCTAAGCACACTTTATTAAGCAGCACTCACATGAGGGACACGTGAGGCGCTTGGTGCCAAGCGCCAACCATTGAGTGCTAAGCATTCTTTATTGAGCAGCGCCCACGTGAGGGACACGTGAGACACTTGGCGCTAGGCTTTCTTTGTGTATTCTGTTCTGAAGGGTTCAATTCTCTATTCTTTTCTGGATCTTTGATCCCTAAGAACAAGTTCATCCCCGTGAGAATTAAATTCTCATTTGTAGGAGGCTTGTCTCATGGATCTCAAATCCAGGGAAAGAACTATGTTCTTTTATGAGGATCAAACCCTTTGATATGCAGATGCGATGCTCTGATCTCTATTATTATTTTTATTTACCTCGAAGAAAGTTATTTTTCTTTCTTCCTTCTTAAAGCTTTCTTCTTACTTGCTCTAAAGCTTATGGGGGGTTTCTCTCTACATGACTTGAAGTCTTGGGGTCCTTTATTTAGTAGAGGTAGATTTGTTGATTTAGTTAAAGAAATCTCTCATTGAGAGATCTTTAATTGATTTGGGGATTTTATCCACCGTTGGATCTTTGATCCAAGAACTTCTGTTTTACAGAAAATATTTTTGTCGTTTTTAACAAGATTGGGAAATATTTTCCCGTACAGAGCTTATTCTGTAGCTTGATGATTTTTAATCACCATCGGATTTTTAATCCAACGGAGCTCTGTTTTACAGAGAGTAATCTTTCATGTTTAGAAAGATTTGAGGAATATTTCCTCAACAGAATTTAATTCTGTACTCTGATGATTTATCATCTCCATTGGATCTTTGATCCAACGGCTCTGTTTAACAGAGAGATTTGGTTCTGGTGCTGGCGCTCTCGTTCGAGGCACGTGAGGCGCTGTCTCAGAGATTTTAACTCTTGGCGCTGGCGCCCTCGTACAAGACACGCGAGGCGCTGCCTCAGAATTTTTAACTCTTGGCGCTGCCTTTCAAATTTTGAACAAAGCTTTACTCTTTTATTAGGGAAACAAATGCCCCCCCATCGTTGCGCTCACGTAGCTCACACGTGAGTGCAGCGGTGGCTTCTTTTCCATTGTTGGATTTTCTTGGAAGTTGAATCGACTTCCTGTGCCTATAAGTAGGGCCTTTGGCCCTTGAGATGACTGTTGTTCATCTTCTCTTGTTCTTTTTTTTTTAGAATTTAATTCTCCTTTCAGAGCTTAGATCTTTGCCCAAAGAAATCCTTTCTAGAGTCAGAACTCTGCCCAAAACTTTGGTAAGGATCAAAATCGAACCCATTAATCAGATCTTTGCTCTTCTTAGATCATAGATCTTAAGATGTATTTTTAGGGTTACTTAAGCCATTAATTAGATCACTGTTTATCTTTCATGAAGAACTCTTAGAGTTTGTTTTACAGATCTTAAAGATCTTGGGGTTTTACCCTGTTATAAAAGCTTTGCTTTTGAGGGTTTTGGTAGATTATACCATTGTTTTTACAGTGCATAGCACTTTAGAAAAAAAATTGGGGAATTTTATTCCCTTCTTAATTAAAGTTGACAGTTGTGAAATCTGTTTGCAGAGCACAACTCTCGAGGTAAGTTTAACTCCTTAGCCCAATGAGGTTTCTCATTAAATAAGAACCCTCTTAGGATTTCATCCTTAATGAGTGACCGCCCCATCAATGATGGGACGTCATCTTGATTTTGTGGGTCCCCCTTTTGTCTCTTTATTCTGCATTGCAGTGCGGTACAATTTTTAAGTACCAAGTGTCAGAGTTCAGAACATAGCATTGATAACTAACCCTCGTCTCTCTTTGTGTAAGTACTATGGCTTCCGACTCTTCTTTCCCTTTTATACGTTCCGAGAGCGCCTTTGCTGATGCGCCCGTAGATCGGGAAGTCTTCGCGCTTATTAAAGATTATGACCCGGAGCAGAAATCTCTTCACCTATGGGGGTCGTGGTACAATCAGATTATCCAGGGTCGGCGCAATTTTTCTTGTGCGGCGCCTTTAGAGCCAATTTCAGTAATTCACTATGCCGACTTGCCTCAAGTGAATTATGCTGTAAAGGAGGTCAACTGGATTTTGGATGGTCACCTTCAGCCTTCTATGGCATCAATACCCGTACAGCCGCCGATGGCTTTGGATATTTTGGGGCGACGCATATGTCAAGGCGAGTCGCGCCCTTGGGGACAAGTCTTTATGATAGGGTTAACTCCTTGCCAATCCGACGGCTACCTGCAGTGGACCCGGTATATCTTGTCGTCTAAGAAGTCACTGCTGCTAAAGCTTGGGCTATATCCTGCCATATATGCTTCCCTCTTCTAATATCCCGCGCCTCATGTGTGGTGGGTTAAGGATTTTCTGGAATAGTGGAACATCCCAACACACACATTTCTTCTGTCAGACCGGGAAGTCTCTATTTCCTTGGAGTTGTTTGTGGAAATTTCAGGCCTACCCGTCAGAGGGGAACATTACGAAGAGATACTTCCCCTTGATGAGTACATCTTTTCCACCAAATCAGTGGTAATGGGTCTCACTTCGGAGAATGCCATTCAACACCGGTTCCTGAGCTTAATCAAAGTGTTGAACATTTATGAGAGTCTGTTTTTAGAGTCTGGAGGGCATGGAGTTGGCTTCGCAGATTTCATCGCCCTCTTTCTTCCCCCTGAAGTCTTGTAAAAACAAGCCGCAAAATTCGCTAAGCTTGACAGCCCATTTGGTTTTGGTTTGGATAACCAGCTAACGGCAGAAGCGGACCTAAAAAATTTCTTTATTCCAGAAACTCCAGTCATCCCTTTTGCAGAACTTGCTGCTTCAGACGTCGATGAAGAGACGTTCTTCCTGGGGTTCATCGGCCTGTGGTTGAGCTAGTTTGTGCTTCCAACGCATCCTCGCTACATGAGGTCATCTGTCTTTTATCCCGCCCATCGCATGGTTGCAGGGATGCGTGTGGCCATTGGGATAGTGTGGCTGGCTCATCTATACCATGACCTGAGCTTAGCGGCAGACACTATTCAGCCGGGGGTAAAGCTCATGCATCTCCCATTGCACCTACTTCACGTCATGGATCGAGATGCATGTGCTAGGTGCTTTCGGTATTCATAAACGACCCCGTTTCTACGATAGCTATAACTTTCCTCGGGTCGTGTATCTGGTTGATGCTTCTGCGTCAGACCCATCGCAGCGAGAGGCTCGACGACTGGTCCTCCGCCCACGCACGGTTGGGAATAGCATGACCTTTGTTAATAGAGTTTTAATTATTGGCAAAGAATCTACCAAGGCGGTGCAACCGTATCGTGATACTTTCAAAGACGGGGCTCCCACGTTGACGGCTCGGGAGATCCTGCACTTGTATTCAATTAAGCCAGGCTTTTTAGTGTTCAGCCAAAACGCCTCGGCACTGTTTATGAGGTATAACGCGCACCGTTTCGCTCAACAGTCGGGTTACAATCAGGGTGTTCCTCTCGAGGCATTCTTAGCCGAGCCGGTTGCCACTGTTGGGATTCCTTAGCACCCTACTGGGTTTTCACAGCAACTGCCATGCCATATTTAAAAAATCTAAGGTGCTAATCAATCCCAAGCTAGGATCAAGCTAAAGTAAATAGACAAAATGAAATATGTAATCAACCATTACAAGTAGTGAGCAAGGAATACAACCTTTGTAGACCCGGTCATTCACTTCTAAAGCTCCGTGTAGTCTTCCCTTCGCTGCGATAGCTGCAAGTGAAGATTTCCCGAACTCTAGAATGGTTCCCTCAGAGAAATGAACAAGCTTGCTCGATACCTTCGAAGCCGAAGATGGTCTCCATCAAGGAGACTCAAACTCAAGCTAACCCTTCACTAGGCCATGAACTTTGTGAAGAGAACACCATATAATACCCAAGAAAGTGTATAGGATGATGAAATAGAAAGTGGGCGCATTTTAGATTTTATTTTCTCACTTGGATTCTTCATCTTTCAAAAACCCTAGTAAGCTTTTTAGATGAAGAAGAAGATGAACATGAGATAATGAACAAGAGAAATAGAATGAGGTTAGAAAATCAACCATGGGTGAGTATTTATCATCACAAACCCTTGTAGAGAATAAACCATGAGTTAAGAGAATGGTTGGGTTAATAAATATCTAGCATAATACAAAATTTGGTGGACTAAGTCAAGAAAACTACAAGCTTCTCCAAGCTTCCAAACCCTTGAGATTTTCCACCTAATTTTGCATTTATCCTTAATAATTAATTACCCCCATTATCTTAAATATGGTATAATTCTTATACACCCATGTTTGATGTATAACCTAGCATGATACATAATATATATCACATATATAAAATGCATACATAAGTGAGAAAAAGAAAAGGTCAACAGAGCTAAATATTAGTTAATGTAAATTCATATATCAAATATATAATTATACATTAAATCAACACTTGATTTAATGATCCGGCTATATCACATATAACCGACTAATATCAGTAATATAAATTTACCGAATCAACATTTGATTCGATAACCCAGCTATATCACATATACCCGGCCGATATCACAAATCGCAAGAATATAATACGGTATCACATACTCATATCAATCTCGGTTCTGCACATATCTCATATGTGCTCCTACTCCGTTTCACCTGAGCCAGGAAACCTCTGCGTAGGACTCTAAAGACTCGTCAATACGCCGGTAGTAAGTGATGATCATATCAAACACCCACAAGCCGCAAGAGGTGTGCCAAACATAACGGTCACCCGGGTATTGAGCGATCAGAAGATCAACAAGCAAGCCTGCTCATACTCCTGCGAATCCAATCAGTAACACTACCGCACAGTCCGGTCTGTTCGTCTGATATGTCGCATATCTCGCTTAGGAGTGGTAAACGTCAGACCCCAGTAGCTTGATAAGTCATGCCGATGTAAGGTCCATAACGGGCGAGAAACTACTGATAACACTTATCAGTAAATCTTATCTACCCTGGCCAGGGATTTTAGTTATAACCAATCGAGCATAGTGCAACATCAACCCCCAATACCGAGAGAGACGATTCCCCTCCTATCGCTCATTGCCTCTATGTGACTCGGGACTGTACCCAAAAACCACCTGTTTGCACGACTCAGTAGAGCCATGGTAGGGTGGAAATCAAAGCACAGTGGGAGACACACAAGTCTCTATGACGATCTCGGGTCGACAGACTAACCTGTACCAGTGTCACCAGACAACTGCTATCTGACGTGAGGTATAATACCATCTAGGAGTTCTCGGCGAGTCCGTTCAATGTACTCAGTCTCCACTGAGCACCTGTATACTATCTCTGATGTCAAACACCAATAGATATGGGATCATCCATCCCCCATCACATGGGTCGAGAAGATATACGCTAGTCTACTGTAGAATATCGATGCCCCGTCTCGATATTCCCACGACTAAGAACAATGAAGGATGAACTCATGGACTACCCAGGCCCCACTAGTATGATCTGCATCATAATCCTGGAAGTCAAGTACACATTCTAAGGGCTTTATCAACATGTAACAGAGAGACAGTAAGTATACATGTTAAGATAAAGAGCAACCGGATAGCGTACTATCATGTCGAACAAGAAAGTCCTCCCTATATATGTCCCAGCATCCATTATAATATACATCTCATATACAATAATGGCCTCTAGGGCATACACACAACTAACAATCTCCCACTTGTACTAAGGCCAGTTGTTGTAGTATAGCATACCCAACGTCCTATAAAAGTCTCTTGCAGGAAAGGCCTCAGTGAGTGGATCCTCCGTGTTAACCTTTGAGTCTACTCTCCTAATCTCGATCTCTTGGAGATCAACCATCTCCACGATCAGGTTATACTACCTTAGAATATGTCTGGATCACTGATGGGACCGGGGTTCCTAGGCCAAAGCCACACCTCCATTGTCTCACAATGGTAGGAACCTAGTTCATCTCATGAACAAATATACACCCAGACTTCCTCTTTGGTAGTATCTTTGATAGCAATGTATCCAGCCTTTATCGTCTAGTCTGCCCCGGTATCTAGCTTGGAACTCTTCCAACATACTGTCCCTCCATTGAGGGTAAAGGCAGTTCCTGTGACTGACTTTCAGTCGTCCTTACCACCCTGGAAGTTATCCAGTGATTTTCCCCAGGATCGATTGATACCATCTCACTACACCTAGTGAGAATCCTAACATCCACTTAGATCTATCTACTAGATCTAAAACCCAGGATTTAGAAGGTATCACCTTGATCCTATATAGAGAATCAATATGATAAGAGGAGATTGAATGAGTGTAGCATAGGAAACATCTTCCCTATCAAGAGTATGTCATCTACGTACAATACGATGAAGACCACCATACTTTCTACAACCTTTTTGTATATACAAGGTTCATCTACCATTTTGATGAAGTCAAACACTTTGACTACCACATCAAAATAGATGTTCCAACTCCACAATGTCTGCTTTAACACATAAAGCAACTTGCACATGTTTCTGCTGCTCCCACTGTCTACAAAGCCCTCTGGCTGTGTACTTATAGACGCTCTCTTCTAAATCAGTATTCAGAAAGGCAGTCATGACATCCAACTACCAGATATCGTAGTCATGGTATGTAGCAATGGCAAGTAGGATCCGGATGGACCTAAGCATAGATACTGGAGAAAAGGTTTTATCATTATCTACGCCTGGTCAATGACGAGAACCTTTTGCAACAAGTCTAGCTTTGAAGTCTCAACTTTTCGTCTACACCAAGTAATCTTCTCAAGATATACTTGCTCATGATGGGGATTTAACCCTTCAGATATAACAACCAAAGTCCATACTTTGTTGGTGTATATAGATTCCATCTCAGATCGCTAAGTATCCAGCTATTCTTACAGAGTCCTCACTCTTGATAGCCTGCTCAAAGCTAGTTGGGTCATCATCTCATGATGCAATCCTCGCTCCCACTATCATCGAGAAACCGAAGTATCTCTCAGGCGGGTAAGGAACCCTACCAGATTGGCGGAGAGGCTGAGGTTCATTAGGAACTATTGAATCCTCCGGTTCTACCAAATCATCAGCTGTAGTTTGTATAGCTGGAACATCTTCCAGTTCTACAGAACTGACCTTGCCTTGAGCTTTTCCGGATTTTGCTTTTAGACATAGGCCGGACAACCCCAAATCTTAACATGCTTAAGATATGGGCTCTTCCCATACCATATCTCATATGGAGTGGTAGGCACTGATTTTATTGGAACCCAATTCAATAGGTATGCAGCTTCCCCAAGTGCATAACCCCCAGAAGGAAATAGGTAACTCAGTAGTACTCATCATAGAGCGCACCATATCTCATAGGGTACGATTGCTCCGCCCCGATACACCGACGTGCTGTGGTGTATACGGAGGAGTAATGCTGAGAGAGAATCTCATTCTCCTTTAGAATAGTCCAGGATCTCCATGCCTAAGTGTTCTCCTCCCTGATCTCATCAAAGGACATAATACTTATACCCGGTTTTGGTTCTCTACTTCTGACTTATATTCTATGAATTTCTCAAAAGCTTCAGACTCGCGTTTCAATAGGAACACATGTCCGAATCTTAGGAGATCATCAATGAATGTAATGAAGTACAAAGAATCAATCCTGGCATGTGTAGATAGGGGACCTACATACATCACTATGTATCAATCCCAAGAGTTCACTAACTCTTTCTCTATTTCTAATAAATGGAGCTATGGTCATCTTATCTTTGTTACATGACTGGCAAGTTTCACAAGATACAAATTCAAACTGATTTAAATATACATCTAAATGTTACTTAGCCAGTCGAGTCGCATTGATATGCCCTAGCCTACAATGCCTCAAGAAGGATTTGTTCATTTCTGAACTCTTCCTTTTGTGTGTGTTCAGTACGTTAAGAACTGTGGTTTGATTTAGAACGTATATGTTTTTAGATAACGTGCCTGAACCGATCAACACTTTGATATAGGAAATGTTCAAAACATTATCCAACAATACAAAATTATATCATTCTTTATATGATAAAGAGACTGATATAATGTTGCATATCAGGTTCGGTATCTAATAACATTCGTTCAGAATCAATGTATTTAGTAATACAAGGTGATATCTGCCAACACCTTGGCTGCAACAATTGCACTATTCTCTACACTTAGAGACATATCACTCATTCCCAGTTCTTTACCAATTTGTAGCCCATGTAACAGATTACATATGCGGGATCCTGATCCGGTATCACATACCCAGGACGTAGATGATACTGAGAAACAGTTCTCTGTAACGAACACACCTGAAGTAGATGCATCTATCATGCACTTTCTTCATTTGGGCGGCATGGGAATCCTGGTATTCCCCTATTTCCTGCTCGGTCTTATAACAATTATAAGTTGGAGCGGGACCAACGTTCCCCAGCACAGTATAACAAGCAGGTTCGGTCAATAAATCCATATTATTATCTTGATTAAGGCGTGACATGGTCGCTACATGGAGAGAGAGAGAAGAAAACACTCTGCGTGCGCTCTTGCAAGATTAGATTGGTTATATATTTTATCTAATCAGGATGGCTCCCACTGTTTTTATCAAAACTTCCTTCAAACCTTAAAAGGAAAGACTAGCCGGGATTAATTACACCCTACAAATTCGCCAATCTTTCAGCCAGGCCAGTGCCGGTACTTTGAGGGAGGTTCCCCGTGCTTTCGTACGGACCTAATTAAAATAAACCTCGTTTTCCCAGGGGCGTAACCCCGCTGACACCTTTCTAGACACCTACTTGATCGGCTAATTATAAAGTGCAAAACTCTCCCATGAGTAACAATTACTCGCAGTGGGTATCAGGATCCAACTATCTCATAGAAGGTATGCAATCTCATTGCAAATTTCAACACTTGAAACTCCCGATAATGGTTTTTACCCTAGTGACTTATGACCTTAACTATGGTCAACAAATCATAAGCACTAGTCAAGTTCTACCCGTCATTTCGTGATTAATTATACCCACCCACATGACCCTTAACTATGGTCAACAAAGTCATATGACTGTCCCAACTAATCGCATCATATGCTATGTAGGAAGACATCACTTAGCTACCGTACACTGTTCCTTAACTATAGTCAACAAACACAGCACAAATACTAAGTACTCTACTTCCTAAAATGACGGAGGGTTGCGGATGGTTTTTAAGAAAACCTTTAATGCTTTGAACTTGATATCATTGTAGAATCAAATGGTTTTAAATGGAGTGTTTTTGAGGCTTTTGCTAGTTTCGCTAAAGAGGTCACTCCCGGTGAAGGGATCTCGGCACTTTCCTCGTCGAATGAGGTGCAGGATATTCACAATACCACTATGCAAAGCAAGAACTAGAAAAGCAATCAAAAGACAAAACCGAGGCTTGTAGCATCTGCTAGTTATTGCTAAAGAGGTCACTCCCGGTGAAAGGATCTCGGCTCTTTCCTTATCTTATAAGGTGCAGGATGTTCTACAAGGAACACCGCTTTGCAAAGCAACAACTAGAGCTACCTGTTTTAGAAAATTCGATTCCACAATATCATTAAGTTTATTTTTTCCTTTCATTTATCTCATTAATGAATATCCCATTATTTAAGTTACTTAAACATCACAGATAAATACAATGTACGCTTATCTCATCCGCATTCGCCTCAATGTCCCGTCATGCACCGTTAGGTTAGGTAACTAACGGCAGAGCGGGGCAAGGCTAGCGCGGGTGTAAAACATAAGCAACGTCTATATAATATATCACATATACTATATACAGTATCTATCTCATCATATCAAGTGATCACATCACAGATATCGCAGCAGAAAACAACATATGAAATATAGGATATACTAGGATGTCCATGTTTTATTTTGAGCATGTATAAAACACGGATTCCACGGTTGTGATGAATAGCCAAACCCACATCCCTAGACCCCTGCGAGAGCGGCAAGCAACCCTACCAATTCTAGAGTTAGGAGACCCAGACTCGACTCCTCGAGATGGTCTCCCACTGGACTCTAGAACCCGGTTACTTGTGCTCCCCTCCTTGGGTCTATCCTAATGCGGAAAAGTAAATAATATACATCAACGGTGACATCTTCCTCAACCCGGAAGTGCCCCAATAAAAGAATATTACATACATCGAATTTTATATGAATGAAAATGAAAAACTCTCATCTCACATAAAAAAAACCGGCTATTCAAACACGACGATCCAATATAACATATCACAGCAACACATAACATCACATGACATCAACGTAAGTAAATATGCGTATCCCAATTGTCGTTGACGTATAGCAACGAAACTGGTGATACACCACATATTACACTTACGGCCGCAGAAAAAAAAGTGAAAAACTACAAAAATTGGAATCCGCGCTGCCCTTAAACATCATAAACCCGGAATATCACATATTCTGGATTTCACGCTTAACAATGCAAATTTTACATTTAGGTCTCAACCATGAAAACACTTTTCAAAGGAAGTCGGGTAATTCAATAAGATTCTCGATTCCGCCCGAGGCCAAAATGTTAAACTTGCATACAACTGGATAGATTCCAATTATTGTATCCCATCACATTATATCCGGACGATATTAAACTTTTCGATCGATTCATCAAAGTCCCACAATTTCCCGACAGCTCAACACTTGAGCATAATTTTAATAATACCCGGAACATGCTACAGTATCTATGGACCAACCGTAGAAGGGCAAACCCAAAGCTTCACTCATGTCGCCACGGAACTGCGGCAAACCCTAGGGTATGACCGCGGTTCCGCGATCCAAAAAGTCGAGTTAGGGTTTCATTCTTCTAGAGGGTCCACAGTATTACTTGCATGTTTTTCCGAATATGTTAAACTTGGAAAATGGGTTTTTGATATTCGATTGAACTTTTTAACTTCGCCTAGATAACTTGTGAAAACCCAAATACTATGTTAAACTATGAATACGAAACACTCCGAATTATTTATAGTGGAAGATTAAATCACATGCAAAATTAGCAAAAACAAACAACACCCGAAACATCAAAACTAAGTGTTTGGAACACACACAAAATTTTGGGAGGAGGGGTGCTCGGATTTGGTCGAGATCATGGGGTAGGTAGCCGGCCAAAATTTTCCAGAATGCAATGAAATTTTGACTGTGTCCATGATATATCTCATACATCACTCTGTACTTGTTTGAAAATTTTTTTGAGGTCATTTAAAAAATGACAGAATGCGGGTTTTGATGTTTAAAGTTTCAGAGCAGTTTCGGTTTCGTAATCTAAAAACACCGTCTAATACTCTAGCCCGGCTCTGATACCACTGTTTGGATTCCTTAGTACCATATTGGGTTTTCACAGCAACTACCATGCCATATTTAAAAAATCTAATGTGCTAATCAATCCTAAGCTAGGATCAAGATAAAGTAAATAGACAAAATGAAACATGTAATCAACCATTACAAGTAGTGAGCAAGGAATACAACCTTTGTAGACCCGGTCCTTCACTTCTAAAGCTCTGTGTACTCGTCCCTTCGCTGTGATCGCTACAAGTGAAGATTTCTCGAACTCTAGAATGGTTCCCTCGGAGAAATGAACAAGCTTGCTCGATGCCATCGAAGCCGAAGATGATCTATGTCGAGAAGACTCAAACTCAAGCTAACCCTTCACTAGGTCATGAACTTTGTGAAGGGAACACCCTATAATACCCAAGCAAGTGTATAGGATGATGAAATAGGAAGTGAGATCACTTTAGATTTTATTTTCTCACTTGGATTCTTCATCTTTCAAAAACCCTAGTAAGCTTTTTAGATGAAGCAGAAGATGAACATGAGAGAATGAACAAGAAAAATAGAATGAGTTTAGAAAATCAACCATGGGTGAGTATTTGTCATCACAAACCCTTGTAGAGAATAAACCATGAGTTAAGAGAATGGTTGGGTTAATAAATATCTAGGATAATACAAAAATTGGTAGATTAAGTGAAGGAAACTACAAGCTTCTCCAAGCTTCCAAACCCTTGAGATTTTCCACCTAATTTTTCATTTATATCTTAAATATGGTATAATTCTTATACACCCATGTTTGATGTATAACCAAGCATGATACATAATATATATCACATATATAAAATGCATACATAAGTGATAAAAAGAAAAAGTCAACAGAGCTAAATATTAGTTAACGTAAATTCATATATGTAATATATAATTATACATTAAATCATCAAATCAACACTTGATTTAATGATCCGGCTATATCACATATAACCGACTAATATCGGTAATATCAATTTACCGAATCAACATTTGATTCGATAACCCAGCTATATCACATATACCCGGCCGATATCACAAATCGCAAGAATATAATACGGTATCACATACTCATATCAATCTCGGTCCCGCACATATCTCATATGTGCTCCTACTCCGTTTCGCCTGAGCCAGGAAACCTCTGTATAGGACTCTAAAGACTCGTCAATACGCCGGCAGTAGGTGATGATCATATCAAACACCCACAAGCCGCAAGATGCATGCCAAACGTAACGGCCACCCGAGTATTGAGCGATCAGAAGATCAACAAGCAAGCATGCTTATACTCCTGCGAACCCAATCAGTAACACTACCATACAGTCCGGTCTGTTCGTCTGATATGTCGCATATCTTGCCTAGGGGTGGGAAACGTCAGACCCCAGTAGTGTGATAAGTCATGCCGATGTAAGGTCCATAACGGGCGAGAAACTACTGATAACACTTATCAATAAATCTCATCTACCCTGGCCAGGGATTTTAGTTATGACCAATCGAGTATAGCGCAACATCAACCCCCAATACCGGGAGAGATGAATCCCCTCCTATCGCTCATTGCCTCCATGTGACTCGAGACTGTACCCAAAAACCACCTGTTTGCACGCCTCGGTAGAGCCGTGGTAGGGTGGAAATCAAAGCACAGTGGGAGATACACAAGACTCTACGACGATCTCGGGTCGACAGACTAACCTGTACCAGTGTCACCAGACAACTGCTATCTGACGTGCGGTATAATACCATCTAGAAGTTCTCGGCGAGTCCGCTCAGTGTACTCAGTCTCCACTGAGCACCCGTATACCATCTCTGATGTCAAACACCAATAGATATGGGATCATTCATCGCCCATTACATGGGTCGAGAAGATATACGCTAGTCTTCTCTGGAATATCGATGCCCCGTCTCGATATTCCCACGACTAGGAACAATGAAGGATGAACTCATGGACTACCCAGGCCCCACTAGTATGATCCGCATCATAATCCTGAAAGTCAAGTACACATTCTAAGAGATTTATCAACATGTAACAGAGAGACAGTAAGTATATATCTTAAGATAAAGAGAAACCAGATAGAGTACTATCATATCGAGTAAGAAAGTCCTCCCTATATATGTCCCAGCATCCACTATAATATACATCTCATGTACAATAATGGCATCTAGGGCATACACACAACTAACAGCCACGGAAGAGGGTATTCGCAGCGCGTTGCACCACTTTATGCGACTAAATACAGGGTCTAACTTTCTCATCAGTGAGCCGAGCTACGTGCCGAAAGCCTCGAACACATACTGTTAGTTATGTACATACCCTAGAGGCCATTATTGTACATATGATGTATATTATAGTGGATGCTTGGATATATATAGAGAGGACTTTCTTGGTCGATATGATAGTATGCTATCTGGTTGCGCTTTGTCTTAACATGTTGACTTGTATTAGTTTACTGTCTTACTCTCACATGTTGATAAAGCCCTTGGGATATGTACTTGACTACTAGGACTATGATGAGATCATACTAGTGGGGCCAGGGTAGTCAACGAGTACATCCTATAACTGTTCCTAGTCGAGGGTGTATCGAGACATGGCATCGATCCACCAGAGTAGACTAGCGTATACGCATCTTGACCCATATAATGGGCGATGGATGATCCCATATCCATTGGTGTTTGACATCAAAGATGGTGTACGGGTACTCAGTGGAGACTGGCTACACTGAACGGACTCACCGAGAACTCCTAGATGGATTTATACCTATCGTCAGATAGCAGTTCTCTGGTGACACTGGTATAGGTTAGTCTGTAGACCCGAGATCGTCATATTGTCTTATGTGATTCCCACTGTGCTTTGATTTCCACCTTACCACGTCCAACAGGGCATGCAAAACGGTGGCTTTTGGGTACACTCCCGAATAACATGGAGGCGATGAGCGATAGGAGGGGTTTCGTCTCTCCCGGTATGGGGAGTTGATGTTGTGCTGTGTTCGATTGGCTATAACTGGAAGTCCCAGGCCAGGGCTGATATGGATATCTACTGGTAAGTGTTATCAGTAGTTTCTCGACCTGTTATGAGCCTCACATCGACACGACTTATCGGCTACTGGGGTCTGACGTTTACCACCCCTAGACTTGATATGCAGCATATCAGACGAAGAGACCGGACTGTACAGGAGTGTTACTGATTGGATTCACAGGAGAATGTACATGCTTGCTTGTTGATCTTCTGACCGCTCAATACCTGGGTGGATGTTACGTTTAGCTGACCGCTTGCAGCCTGTGGGTGTTTGATATGATCATCACCTACTGCCAGCGTATTGACGATTCTTTAGAGTCCTACCCAGAGGTTTCCTGGCTCAGGCAAAACGGAGTAGGAGCACATATGTGATATGTGCGGGACCGAGAATAATACGATATGAGATATCGTATTCTATTCTCGCGATATGTGATATCGGCTGGGTATATGTGATATAGCCGGGTCATTGGATCAAGTGTTGATTCGATGAAATTGTACATGTTATATTAGTCGGTTATATGCAATATAGCCGGATTGTCGGATCAAGAGTTGATTCGATAGTTTAATGTATATTATATATGAGATATATTACATTACATTAACTAATATAAGCTCGCTTTATTAATTCATTTTCTCACTGGATAATACATTGATGTATATGCGATATATGTTAATTGTATTATTTTCTTTTTGTTACAAAATATATTGTATATGTGATATATAATATTGTAACAAGTTAGGGTTACAAATGCAACAAAGATTTAGACTTTAAACCAAGTTAGGGTTTGGATTTGGGTTAGCTTTTGGATGAGCTTTCATGAAGCTTCATGAAGGTTTAACTTTTGTCTTCATCCTTGATATTTTGTGTAGATATTCTTTAACCCAACCCAAACCCTTAACCTATGGTTTATTCTCTACAAGGGTTAAGCCACTCATTCTTAACTCATGGTTGCAATTGTAACCACAACAAAAAATTCATTATTC
Organism: Agapanthus africanus; assembly: GCA_030015575.1. NCBI lineage: Eukaryota > Viridiplantae > Streptophyta > Magnoliopsida > Asparagales > Amaryllidaceae > Agapanthus > Agapanthus africanus. The sequence goes on along the minus strand of CM057341.1, from coordinate 204,011,760 downwards.
ATCACAAAAAGCTTTCTTCTTCTTCCTTGAAAAAACTTTCTAGCTTTTTGAGTTGTGATGATTAAAAGTGAGAAATTGAAAACAAAAGAGAGCAAAAATCCTACTTCATCATCCTCATCTATTCTAACCACTTAGATTAGGGTGTTCACTCACTAATACGTGATTAGAGAAGTGAGAGCTTGGTTTAGAGATTCTTCAAGGTAGATCATTTTCGAAAAGGAAGACTTCAAGCAAGCATGGATCATTCGACTTGTGGAGCCTCTCTAGAGTCCGGGAGTTCATGGGTTGCGGCGAAGGGACTACTACTCGGAGCTTATGAAGCGAAGGAACGGACTACAAAGGTTGTAATCCCTCTCTTTTAGATGTAAAGTTGTTTACATGCATAGTTAACCCTAATTCTCTAGTTAAGATCTTGGTTAGGGTTTGTTTAGCACCCCAAAATTTCCATATGGCATGTGTTATGCCTTCCTAAACTTTGCTCCCACGCGACCCTCAAAATAAAGGAACAAAGCCAAAGGCAGAATCAAATTTGGGCGCCCTCACGTGTCCCCACGTGACCCCTTAATAAACACTTTAATAATCAATACCTGAAAGCTCATCACGTGCCAACACGTGATGGCCTGAAGACTAAAGTGTTTAACACTTATTTGTGGATTTGAGGGTAAAAATAAAGGAGGTTCGGCCCAATTCTCAGGCGCCTCACGTGACCACCCTATTTTTTAGTGTTTAACACTATTTTGGGCATTTTGTCCCCAGTGTTTAACACTGTTTTAAAGCACATCATGTGGGGGCACGTGATCGCCAAATATCTTCTAGTGTTTAACACTATTTCAAAACCGATCTAGCCCAAATTGGCTAAGTCTTCCAGAGGCAAGACTTCCCTTTGAATGAGCCTCAAATATATCCTTGTCTTCCAAGAATAATCATCTCATATAGCATATGAGTACTTAATACTCAATAAAAGATAAAGACATGGTAAGAATCCAAACTCATGTTTAGCATTGCTAGATAATGAGGGCTGAATCAAGACAAATGTTCAATAGTCCAACAAAAAGGCCAACAATTCAAACTTAATTGGACTTAGCCCAAGCTGGCCATAAGTCCTCAATTCAGATTTAACTGAGCCTATGTGCTCATAATCTAATTAATTGATCTTAGTCCCAAATTAGGCTACAGATCTCCCAATCAACTTCGGTTCAAGGGTACATCTCTTCAATCCTCTGATATTTGTCGTTGTAATCCTTCAGCGTCTTTAGAGAGGTGATGGGTCCTGACAACCATACACTCCATAGACTATGACGTCTTTAAACTGGACCGTGGGGTCCTTAAGCCCATGGACTATGATGTCCTTAACCTTTACAGACTATGATGTCTTTAAACTGGACCGAGATGTCCTTAAACTAACAGTAGACCGAGATGTCCTTAAACTAACAATGGACCGTAATGTCCTTAAACTAATACTGGACCGATGTGTCCTTAAACTGGTAATGGACCGCAATGTCCCTAAACTAAACAACAGAGCCCAAATGCTCTCTTGTTGGATCTAAACAATCCCGTTAAGTTGATCTTAGTCTAAAATTAGACTAACGTATCCTTAAAAAACATTTAAGTTAATCTTAGTCTCAAATGCGACTAATGTATCCTTAAACCCAACCCCCAAACCCAAATCTAAGAAGTTACGGATTTGGACTAATCACATCCTACGGGCGATAACATAAATTAGTCTCCGTATACAATCCACGGGCAACCAAAAACAAAACAAATACACATGACACGAAGTGACCATCTGGAGAAGGAGAAAGTGGTTACCGCAATACGGTAGCGTAATTAACTGCAGGGGCTTGCGCCTGCAGGGAAGAGCGTCCCCACAATCAAAAACCCCTCAAATGTGGGGGAATCTGACGAAGTCTGCTACATCGGCCACAACCGTTTAAACCTTCGATACATGGTTCCATAAATCAACTTGGCATCTTCGGAGAGGTGGACCGATAGCACCAATTAGCATCTGCCCTCGAAATTCAGGCCCTGACGTCTCAACGTCCTGGTCGTGTCTTTCGGTGGGGAACAAATTCTGGCACGCCCGGTGGGACCTTTTCCTCTTTCCACTTCACACATCGTGTGTCGTGTTCACGAACGAATCGCGGTTTGATATGGTTGCTCTTGGATTCGAGGTACTAAGATTTAGTGTCTTGCTCCGTGCAGAAAATAGAAGATCAATGGTTTCAACCTGCTCCAGCTGCAACTGCAGATCCCGTTCCGCCTCATCTGGAGGTGTAACCTACGGCCCTCGAGCGGCCTCCATGTTCACAATGCCGGTAGAGCAGGTAATGCAGGCTACCACCGGGTTGTTCTTCAGGACCATGCTCCCACCAGTGAGCGTTAACATCCCGCTGCCACAAGAAGCACAGAAGAAGTCGGTCTTTGATCGATCCACCGCCACCACGGCCCCTCTCAACGGGCCGTCCAATGTCAAGACGACAACATCAGTCTTTGATAGGCTGAGCTTGAACGCCAATGGATCCGCCAAGAAGCCAACGATACCTGAAGCGGCCATCCCAAAACAGATAGCTATTCCTGAGGTCGCCAAGGAAGCTTCTCCCATCAAAGGATCAGTCTTTAAAAGGCTGGCCACTTGGGCTCCCGCTCCTGCCCAAAAGTCTGTCTTTGACAGACTGGATACGGCTTCGTAATGAACATCGGTCTTCAAGAGACTAACACCAGCGGCAACCCTTAGCCAGAACAGGGGGCACGATGAAGCTATCCCTACAGCTGAACCAACACCATCCGCGCGACATGCTCGCCGTCGTCACTGGCGCAGAGTAAGGAAGGCTGGGGGCAACTCTCCATCTGGGTTAACTCCGCCAGCCCCAACGGTGGAAGTTAATGCTGTTGTTCCAACTGGGAACAGCTTCGAGCTGCTTAACAGGGTGCGCAGGAATTCACCCACCGCCATACTGAAAAGATTTCTCCACCCATGGAGAATATTACAGAAATGAAGCCGGAGCAGCCTCCTCAGCGGCTTTCTTCCAAAATTTACAAAGTCTGGCGACAGGTCCAGGAATCAGTGATTGACCAGGACTACTCTTGCCGGCCAAACAAGCTTAAGGCCCAAAAAGAAAAGAGCCATCCTGTGGTACCACAGAGAATGTCATCCGTCTGGGCACCCGCTGCAACGGCTCCCTCAACGTCAACCGCTCAAAAGAGAAGGAGGCCGGAGAAAGCCCCTGTGACCGCGGAGAATCGCAAAAGCACTGAATCTAAACGTCCCAAGTCCGGGGGCATGGTAGTATATACCGTTTATATGGCTTTGGGGAAAAAAGAAAGTCGTGCTTCTACGGGACATCGACCGCTTACCCGATCGATAACGAAAGCTCAGGAACAACAACAGCAGAAACTTCAGGAGATGCTGACTGCAATGGTCGCACTCACTGGGCCAAAAGAAAATCTAGAGACCTCGGAGCAGCATCGGGAACAAGAAACCGATACCGAGTTCCTCCGAAGAATGCTCGAAAGGAAAGAAAAAAGGGCTGCGGAACAGGCGGCCAACATAAAACGAATGGCTCTCTTGTTCCAAGACATGGCTGGCATGATGTTACAGCCGGAACCTCCAACTGAAGACCCCCCGATTATCATTGAAGACGACAGAGGGGAGACATCGAACCCTCCTCCGACTCTTTCAGCAGCCAAGGAGGAGACCATCTCCAAGGCCACTCTGGGTGATTACGTTGCTCAACAAATACGAACTCACCAGGCGAATGAAGTGGCCGGGCAGATAGTTAAGACTGGACGACCCTATCCAGGTTGGTACGACCAAATAAAGTACCCTCCGGGATACACGATCCCCAAATTCCACGTATACAAGGGAACGGGGAATCCACATCAGCATGTCGCTCAATTCAGAGCCTTGTGCGGCAACACCGGGGGTGATGATAAACTTCTGCTCCGCCAGTTTGTTGGTAGCTTGTCGGATACGGCGTTCGAATGGTACTCTGAACTCCCGAACGACTCTGTCAAGACATTTGCAGAGATTGAGCTGCTGTTTACCCAACGTTTCGTAAGCGCTAGTGAACGCACCCGATCACCGCATTGATTAACGCCAGGGTGAAGCCAGGAGAGACATGGGTTCAATACGCAATACGATGGAGGAATCTGTGGTCGAAATGTGAGCAGCGAATCGAAGAAGCGCCGGCAGTGGGCATGTTCGTGGGTACTCTCGACCCTCAAGCGACCATCTCGCAATTTATGATGTTTTTCAAGCCGACCACGTTCCAGGCCTTAATTGACAAACTGGCCCAGATGGACCAGATGGGTCATAGACCGTCTCCTCTAAAGCCGGAGCCACGGAACGAAAAAGGTAAAGGGAAGGCGACATTCGTTGCGAATACTCAACAGCAGCCCAGTGCTCCAAAACTAACTGATCGCCTGGACGAGAGGCGGCAATTATATAATGAGAAGATGAAGCGCCCTTATTCATTTCCCCGGGACAAAATGAAGAGATTGTTCGAGCTAGCGGTACGCAACAGGCTCATCAATCTGCCGAATCCAAAACAACCGTTGCAACCCGGCAAGGCTAATAGTCCCAATTATTTCCCCTACCATCAAACGGTAAGCCATCCAATTGAAGATTGCTTCGTCTTCAAGGGCTGGATTGAAGACCAGTATCAACAGGGCAAATTCACGCTGTCTGAGAGGTGGAAAGTAAGCCCGCCTCAACCGCATGCTCCTCAGAAGACGGACACACTGGGTGCATCGTGCTCTTTTGTTGAAGAAGCTACATGGGAGGTTATTCTTTCAGCCAAGACTAAAAGAATGCCGAAGGAGATCCAAACATGTCCGGCGATTAAGTTGAAAAATCCACTGGAACCCGGGATCATTGAGGGAATGCTGAAGCCGTGCCCAACTCCAAAGATTGGCGGTGATAGCCAAAGCGCTCATGTCCAGCCGTCAAAGTTTTCGAAGAAAAAGAAGAAGACCAAAAAGTCCGTAAAGCATAGTGACAAGCGCACGGACCTACAAAAACAAATTGACGCGCTGGAAGAATATAACCAGAAGGCGCAGAATCCAGTCACACTCCAAGAATTTCTCAGCCATGTCCTTGAGGATGGAGATGATGACAGTGGAGAAGACTCGTCTGAGGATTATGTGGCAAGTTGTCATGTGATCTCTCACTCGTTAATAAACGGTGAAGAAGACCTGGATGCAGAGAAACTGGGGGCAAATTCGGAACCGGAACTTCTAGGGCCATCAGACAAAATGATTGATGCATTTTTAAACGAAGCTCTTTTGAAAAGCAAAGCTGATCGAGAGCGCGAGATGACCATATTTGAGAAGGCCAAACGCCGGCGACTGGATGAAAGGGTTGAAGCACTCCGACCAGATCAAGACATGCCCATGGCCAGCAAAATCAGGGTCAAGACGAGGAAGTGGTTCGCCAAAGCCATATCAATGGGAATGAAGCTGCCACCCTCCGAAGGAAACACTCTTGGTGAAACAGAAATATATCCTAGCTACTGCTTATATCATCGAAAGATTGCACACCCCACCGAAGAGTGTAACGCTTTTAAAAGATGGTGGCAAGGATACGTTGCTCACCGACAACATTTCAAGCGGATGAAACGCGAAACTCGTCAAGAGCGAAGAAATACGACCGAGGAGCATAAAAGAACTACCGGCAACTGTCACATAGTCGACGCTGGGGGATCTCAAGTTCTCACCTTTGAGAGCGATTCTGACGAAGAAATGACTCTTGACCCTCTCTTCAAAGAATCCACCTCAGAAAAGGAAGAAGAACCGAAGAACTGCGAGAACATTCAGTTGCGCAATCGCACAATACCTGAAAAGAATCTGGGACCTGCGAACAAGGGATCGAATAAAAAGGATAAGGGGAAAGAAAATATCCTTGAAGATATCACCCTCGATGATCGAGTCGTCGAAGAGCTGGCAGCCAAGGACTCGCCCAAGAAAAGTAAGGTGGATTACAACGTTCTGGCACACCTCAGGAAGATACCCTCGCAGCTCAGCATTCTCGATGCCCTTATGCTATCCAAAGAGGCGAGGGATTCTTTAATCAAGGCACTATAAGAGCCCGAACAATTCCAAGCTTTCCTCGCCGAAGAAAAAATGAAAGACGGGCTAGAAGAAGTGTACACAGCCGATATCACCTTTGGCGATGAAGATCTCCTCCTCAGGAGTACGAACATAACCGTCCCCTTTATGTCTCCAGATATTGCCATGATATTAAGATCGGTAAGATCCTGATCGACAACGGGTCTTCCGTCAATCTGCTCAATGTAAAAGTATTGAAGGAAATCTGCATGAGCGTTCAGCACCTCACTCGTGATAAAATCGCTATCTCCGGATTTGATTCTTAATCATCAAGGATGCTCGGGTCTGTGATACTGACGCTGCGCTTTGGGCTGCTAGTCACCGACATCAAATTTCACGTCATTGACGCTAAGACCTGCTATAATGCTTTGCTCGGCCGGCCTTGGTTGTACGAGCACAACATCATCCCTTCTAAACAACATCAGTGTATGAAGTATTTCAAGGATGGTCTTGAGTATACTGTGACAGGGGAGTTGAACCCATTCTCCGTGAATAAGATCCGAAAGTACGAAGATGCGAAATACTTCTTACCAGATTTTGAAGACACGAAATGACGTCACAAACCTAAGAACAAAGCTATCACCACTATTCCGGTCTTCGGGAGTGATACCGAGGAGGAAGAAGAAATAGTTTATTCAGGGCCGCCTCAATACAACAAGCCGGGACCGTCCACCCCTATGTTGATCTTCGGCAGCGACTCAGAAGATGAAGTCAATACCGTGTTCTCTGCTCGGCCGTCAATACGAGCCTTCACCAGCGATAATCAGAGTTTGCAAATTTCCATGGTTCCGCGAGAGCATTACAAAGATCTAGACGCACTTGAAACTTATAGTGTGCAGGAACTGCAAACATTCTACGTTCCTCCTAGACGAAGAGATGAAAAGGCGATCCTCTTTTATCAATCCACGAAAACCAAAGTGGAGAAAGAAATTTGGCATGGTGCGGATTCTACACTTGAAAGGCTCCAGCCAATCCGTCTGGCTAGATATTACACAGAAGGGTTGAAAAGGCTATTGAAGTGCCAAGGGGTACCCTTCAGACAGACTACTCGACAAGCTCGGTTCTACAACAGGATCTGGGACGTACCCGGAACTCAGCGAAAGTTTCCCAACTGGAGAATGGAAACAATCGGGCTTGGATATATTCAATCCAAAAAATGGGAGCGAGTCCATGGTAGCTACGTCATACATGGCTTCGATGAAGAAGGAGACGCCCTGTTAAAAGACGCTGACCCTGAACCAAAATGAGATCCTGCCATCAAAATGCCGAGTCCGTCGTTTGAAGAACGGATGGACAAGATAATAAGGGAAGCGGGTCAAAAGGTCCGGGATGACCATAACCGTGAAATAGCCATTTATGAGAAAGCCAGGACGCAACGCCTCCTTCAGCAGGCCGTGGAGAATGACGATGCTCCTCATCGCCAGCGCGTCATACAAAAGACCCGGCGCAGAGGCAAAAATAAACCAAAGAACGGAAAAAACGTTCGACAGCAGCCAAGCGGGTCTAAGAAGCCACGTGAGCAAGAGTCAAGCAGCCAGGATCCGTCCCTTATAAAGAAGATGGGTCGAGAATATTCTTTTCCCCAAGACAAGACAAAGAAGATATTCGATCTTGTCATGAAATCTCGGATGATGACACTCCCAGAGTCCAAGCATCCCGAGCAAGCAGACGAGGTCTCTCACCCAGGCTATTGCTCTTACCACCAAGCAATAGAGCATCCTCTCGAAGACTGCTTCACCTTCAAGAACTGGGTTGAAAACCAATATCAACAAGGAAAGTTCGCTTTATCCAGCAGTTGGAGGGTAAGCCCTCCACAGAAGCATGAACCAAAAGCGACGTGTATAGCAAGAGTAGAACCAGATCAATATCGGTCTTGGAAACGATCTCGTACCTGCCACGTGATAACACTGTCAGAAGAAGAGCCCGAGAATATAGATGACCTCCCCTGGTCCGTCAAAAACGATGATGGCGGGGTGATTTCAGAGTTTCCACCGGCGCCAAAAGAGCTGGAAGATGGAATACATACTACTGCAGATAATCTCAAGAAAATTGATTTGGGAATGGCAAGTGAGCCGCGACCGACATTCATCAGTGAGCTGTTGTCTGAAGAAAGGGCGACTACGCTAAAGGACGTGCTCATGCAGCATAGAGACTGCTTCGCATGGAGCTATTCCGAGATGATGGGATTAGATCCAGAGATTGCTGTGCACAAATTGGCAATTTCTCTGGACATCAAGCCAGTCAAGCAAGCACCGAGAAGAATGCGGCTCGAGCTTGAGATGAGCATCAATGCCGAGGTCAAGAAGCTGATCGACTCTGGCTTCATCCAAGAGGTTCGGTATCCTGATTGGATCGCCAACATCGTCCCAGTGATGAAGAAAAATGGGACGGTGCGCATCTGCATGGACTTTCGGGATCTCAACAAAGCTTGCCCGAAGGACGACTTCCCAATGCCGGTCACTGAGCTGATGATAGACAATACGTCCACTCATGAAGTCTTCTCCTTCATGGACGGCTCATCAGGATACAATCAGATAAAGATGCATCCCGAGGACCAGAAGCATACCGCTTTCCGGACCCCTTTAGGCATATTTTGCTACAAGGTAGTGCCTTTCGGTCTAAAGAACGCCGGTGCCACCTATCAGAGGGCCATGACGAAGATTTTCGATGACCTCATACATGAAATCGTCGAATGCTATATCGACAACCTCGTAGTGAAAAGCAAATCATACGAGGAACATTTAGAACATCTAAAGATCGTGTTCCAGCGCCTTCGGAAATACAACTTGAAGATGAACCCTCTCAAATGCGCGTTCGGAGTTTCTTCGAGAAAATTCCTAGGATTCGTTGTACGACACCGAGGCATCGAAATAGACCCGTCAAAGATCAAGGCGATCATGGAAATGCCTCCACCAAGGACTCTCAAGCAACTGCGGTCTCTCCAAGGGAAGCTCGCGTATATCCGGCGATTTATAGCCAATCTCTCAGGCAAGTGCCGTCCTTACAGTCACCTAATAAAGAAGGGTACCCCATTCGTCTGGGATCTCAAATGCCAAAGCGCACTGGACGAAATCAAGCAATACCTGCAGAATCCGCCGGTGCTGACTACTCCGGTCAAGGGAAGGCCTCTCATTCTGTATACAACCGCCCTTGAGGGTTCCTTCGGCGCACTATGGGTACAAGAGAAAGACCAAGGGAAAGAGAGAGCCCTCTATTATTTGAGTCGAGTTCTCCTGAGGGCAGAAAGCAATTACTCTCCCATTGAAAAGCACTGCCTGGCGTTGATCTTCGCAATGACGAAGCTCAGGCACTATGCGTTGGCACATGAAGTCCATCACATATCAAAAGTGGATCCCCTCAAATACTTGATGTCGAAGGCCATATTAACAGGGCGGCTCGCTAAATGGGCCCTGCTCTTGATGGAGTTCTCGATAACTTATCGGCCTCTTAAGGCAGTGAAAGGCCAGGTCATAGCCGACTTCCTCGCTGAGCATCCGATACCTGCCGATTCTCCTTTGAATTACGAACTGCCAGACGAGCATGCGTTTAACACGATCGACGGTGAGAAAGGAGAAAGTGACACCCGATGGGAACTTTACTTCGATGGGGCATCTTCCATGAAGAAGCGCAAACAAAGCACCCCCATAATCAAATCAGGGTTAGGCCTCATCTTCATGACTCCCCAAGGAGAGATAATGCGCTTTGCCTTCTCCTTAACAGAGACGAGGACAAACAATGAAGCCAAATATGAAGCTCTGATAGCAGGTCTCAAGATCGCTATCGACATGGGAATTAAAAACCTTCTCATATACGAAGACTCTCAACTGGTCGTTAGTCAAGTAAACGGTGACTATCAAACGTGCAAACCAGAGTTGGTGAAATACGGCGAGAGAGTGCAGCAATTGCTGACTCGAATTCCTTCCTACACACTGGAAAGCATACCGCGTGCGGAAAATAGCAAGGCAGATACATTAGCCAAGCTCGCTAAAGAACTGGCCGACAAAAACCTCGATGACGTGAGGATCGTCGTGCAGAGCCGTCGGGTTCTTGCACCAGCAGAAATATCTCCGGAATCCTCCGAAGAAAAGGGAGCGACTGAGCAAGAGACCCTACAAATAAAGGACCAGGAAGATGCTAAGGATTTGGGAGACGTCTTTATAGACTACTTCAAATCCTGTCGAACACCTGAAGACGCGTCCTCAAGACATCAGCTCATGAAACGAGCTCTGTCTTTTGCCTTCGTCAATGATACTCTGTATAAGAGATCATTTGATTCTCTGTGGCTAAGATGCCTGGGATCTGAAGAAGCAAGGAGAGTCATCCAAGAAACTCATGATGGACTCTGCGGTTCTCACCAAGCCGGGCCGAAGATGAAGCTGAAGATCAAACGGATGGGTTATTATTGGCCCACGATGATCCAAGACTACTTAGAATACGCAAAGCAATGCCACTCGTTCCAGATTCATGGAGATTTTATCCATCAGCATCCAAATCCACTTCATCTAACGATGGATAGCTGGCCGTTCGAAATGTGGGGGACTGACATAATCGGCCCCATCGAACCGGCATCGTCCAGAGGACATCGATTCATTTTGGCGAAAACTGATTATTTCTCCAAATGGACAGAAGCAGTACCGCTGAGGGAAGTGAAGACGGAGAATATCCTCTATTTCTTCAAGACACACGTCATTTATCGGTTCGGCACTCCGCGACGGATTATCTCTGATAACGGGCCAGCCTATAGAAGCCATAAGATCAGCCGCTTCGCAAAACAGCATAATATAGACTGGAGAACTCTTCGGTCTATAATCCCCGAGCTAACGGTCTAGCTGAGACTTTCAACAAGACCTTGACGAAGATCGTGAAAAAGACGGTGTCTCGAAATAAGAGGGACTGGCATAAGAGATTGCATGAAGCTCTCTGGGCGTATCGAACTACGTTCAAATCAACCACAAACACAACGTCGTATGCATTGGTGTTCGGCACAGAAGCGGTGCTCCCCCTCGAGATAGAGTTACCCTCTCTACGAGTGGCGGTTCATTACGAGCTAACAGACGAAGAAAATGCTCACCTTCGGCTTGAGAAGCTCGATGCCATTAATGAAACCCGTCTCCTAGCGCAACAAAATGTAGAAGCTTATAAAGCAAAGATGACGCGCACATATGAGAGATTGACTAGGCCGAGAACATTCTGCCAAAGCGAACTCATGCTAGTGGTCAAAAGACCTATGATCCCTAATCGTGCCAAACGGGGGAAATTCAAGCCAAACTATGAAGGCCCATATATCATAGACAAAGTTTACCAGGGTGGAGCCTATCTACTCATTGACATGCATGGTGAAAGACCTTTCAGGCCAATAAATGGTCGCTTCCTGAAAAAGTACTACGCCTGACGAGTCACGGCCTAGGTCAACGATAGATGACGACGACTATGTCCCCTCGCTATCTTCTTAAGCCCAAATTCTATAAGTAGTAGCCGGCTTTCGGACCGAAACGTCCTTAAACTAACGATGGACCGTAATGTCCTAAAACTTGCAATTGACCGAAATGTCGATAAACTACTGTAGACTGCAGCATCCCAAGGCTGACAAAAAAAATTAAAAAAAATAAATAAATAAAAAAAGAGAAAACGGTATGTCCATAAGCAAATGGGCGCGGATGAAAACCCGAAAGGGCTCCGTGAGTAAAAACAGCAGGGCTACCGGCGAGTTTTTGTGAAAACCCGGAAGGGCGCAAGCTCGTTAAAAGACACTTGCAAGGTCCTCTCGACCCTGTAAGAAGAAACCACCTGCGTGAGATCCTTATGACTCACAAGGGACCAACACACTTAGGGATCCCCACGATTCCTAAGGAGAAATTACTCTTGCGAGATCCTCACGACTCGTAAGGAGAACTCTCTTATGAGACCCTCACGGCACATAAGATTCAAAAGTCTTAAGCTACAGCGATCTGAACCTATTCTTAACCAGCCACCACAACCTCCAATGCTGCCTTACAAGCGGTTCAATATTGGCCCTTGTATACAATCTACGGGCGTGAATAAACATTTCCCTAGCAAAGTCTCGCCCGTGACTAGGGATATGTTTACACGGTGAACAGCCCTTGTAAGTCCTCTCGACTTATAAGGAGAAAACATTCTTGTAAGATCCTTACGAATTACGAGAAGCCATACACTTGGGAATCCTCACGATTCCTAAGGAGAAAACACTCTTATAAGATCCTTGCGACTTACGAGAAGCCATACACTTGGGAATCCTCACGATTCCTAATGAGAAAACACTCTTGTAAGATCCTTACGACTTACGAGAAGCCATACACTTGGGAATCCTCATGATTCCTAAGGAGAAAACGCACCTACGAGATCCTCACGACTCGTAGGGAGAAATACCTTTATGAGACCCTTATGGCTCATGAAGTCAAAAGCCTTAATCGACAGGATCTTAACTCTGTTTTCTAAGCCAGCTTTGTTCGACAACGACAGAGACAAATGATGATTCGCTCCTGGCAATATCCCAGTTGTAGCGATGTTGATGCCGAAATCGGTGTCAAAACTCGCAGCGAAAAGCCAGCGAGCCACAAATGTATATGAAATAGCCGAAATGATGGGGCAACTTGCAACAAAATCAGTAAGTAAAAATGTATGCATATAAAATAGCCGAAATGATTGGGCACCGTGAAAAATAGCCGAAATGATTGGGCGATCACGACTCTCGCGATATAAAAGCTGAAATGATAGAGCATCGCGGAAAGAAAAATATATAAAATGAAACTTTTTGCCCTACAGGAAAGATCACATTGATCCCTGTATACAATCCAGGGGCACAAACAAAGAGGGAACCATAACTTCCCTCCAGGCTCCATCAGAAGGAGAGCCAAGTCTCGACGGTTCATAGACAGCCTAGAGATCATCTCAACATTCGTCTCATTACAACAGACGCAATCAAAGCGGAACCGCGGCAATTCCCAGTTCCATGACTCGGCGGTGCACAGACAACCGAGAGTCAACCCCCGACTCCGTGAAATGCGGATAAAGTCAACCCTTCCTGGTCACGTGGAACACGGCCTATGTCAATCCTGACCCTGTGGAAAATGTCTAGAGCGGATCCTGGTCCTCGCAGAACACGGCTATGACCCCGTGGGATGCATCCAGAGCAAATTCCTGGTCATGTGGAACATGGCCTATGTCAATCTTGACCCCGTGGAAAACGTCCAGAGCGGATCCTGGTCCTCGCAGAACACGGCTATGACCTCGTGAGAAGCATCCAGAGCAAATTCCTGGTCACGTGGAACACGGCCTATGTCAATCCTAACCACATGGAAAACGTCCAGAGCGGAACCTGGTCCTCGCAGAACACGGCTATGACCCCGTGGGAAGCATCCAGAGCAAATTCCTGGTCACGTGGAACACGGCCTATGTCAATCCTGACCCCGTGGAAAACGTCCAGAGCGAATCCTGGTCCTTGCAGAACACGGCTATGACCGCGTGGGAAGCATCCAGAGCAAATTATTGGTCATGTGGAACACGGCCTATGTCAATCCTGACCCCGTGGAAAACGTCCAGAGCGGATCCTGGTCCTCGCAGAACATGGCTATGTCAAACTGACCCCGTAGGAAGCATCCAGAGCAAATTCCTGGTCACGTGGAACATGGCCTATGTCAATTCTGACCCCGTGGAAAATGTCCAGAGCGGAGCCTGGTCCTTGCAGAACACGGCTATGTCAATCAGACCCCGTAGGAAGCATCCAGAGCAAATTCCTGGTCACGTGGAACACGGCCTATGTTAATCATGACCCCGTAGGAAACGTCCAGAGCGAAGCCTGGTCCTCGCAAAACACAGCTATGACCCCGTGAAAAGAATCCAGAGCAAATTCCTGGTCACGTGGAACATGGCCTATGTCAATCCTGACCCCGTGGGAAACGTCCAAAGCGGAGCCTGGTCCTTACAGAACATGGCTATAACCCCGTGGGAAGCTTCCAGAGCAAATTCCTGGTCACGTGGAACGCGGCTTATGTCAATCCTGATCCCCTGGGAAACGTCCAGAGCAGAGCCTGGTCCTCGCAGAATACGACTATGACCCTGTGGAAAGCATCCAGAGCAAATCCTGGGCCTATAGAACACGACTAAAGTCAATCTTGACCCCATGGGAAATGACCAGAGCAACCCCTGACTCCGTGAAATGCGGATAATGTCAACCTCGTCCATCACTTACAGGTCCTCACGACTTGTAAGGGAGAAAACTCTTTTGGGAGATCCTTACGACTCTCAGAAGAAAAATGCACTTAGGAATCCTCACGATTCCTAAGGAGAAATTACACCTACGGGATCCTCTCGACCTGGAGGGAGAAAATTCTTTATGAGACCCTCACGGCTCATAAAATTGAAAAGTCTTAGGAGACAGATCTTAACCCTGAATCTTAAGCCATCGCGGTCCTACAAGGAAATCGAAACAGATTATCCACAAGATGCATTTACTAAAAAGGGACACACCATCATGAAGAAAAATTTGTCTTTTATTCACAGATCAAAATGAATACAAAGTACAATCTATGAATGAATGAAAAGAGTATACTTTCATTCAGGAGTATATACAAGAGAAGAATAAGAAGAAAAATACACAATTCTTTAAGCCGGCAGACGATTTAATAGATGTGCCAGTTCATCCTTCTTACTCTGGTCCTCGGCTTCATGATTCATTATTATTATAAGACGGGCCTCCACTTGAGCCTGTTGGGCCTGGTACGAGGCAAGCCGGCCTTCAAGCTCTTTTTCAGTAACTTTATAGGCTTCGACCATTTCACGAGTAAAAATGGCTGCCTTATCAATGGCTACCACCTCCTTGATAGCCTCTTGAAGCACCCGCCAAAGTTCATATGCCCTAGTGGTCTTGACCGTAAGATTGGATTGAAGCTCCCTCAGTGCTTTGGAAGTCAGCTCCCTCTCCGAAAACTTACGGCTGAGCCTCTTCTCGCACGATATCATGTTCGCAGCGCACCGCTCAATCAGCCCCTGTAAGAAGGAAGGCGTGTACATTCAAGAATATGCAAGCAAGCCTCCACCTGTCGACAAAACTCAATCCAGACTTGCACCAATGTTTCACTATGGTAGGTGGCAAGAAAGGGATGAGAACAGTTGGCTTCAGAGGCAAACGCCTCGGCCGTGATCAGACTGCCAGCACGAAGGTCTTCAATTAGGGCTGACAAGGAGTGAAGGCTTAGCTTTGCCATCCGTTCCAAGACACGCAGAGCATAGGGGCCAGGTGGCATGACGATGCGAGATTCTAGCGTGGTAAGGACTGGCAAAGCTGTTCAGATTTATAAACAGTCAACGAGACTTGTAAGAAAAGAACAAATGGAACGATGTTGAGACTTTACTTACCCACAGTCATGCAAGAGGAGTCTGAAGGCTCCCCAGGCCCGTCGAGAATCTCAACCTCGTCATCAGCTTCCAGAACTATAGAATACATCAATGTCGTTATATGGAACAATAATAACACCGTGAGGAGAGGGCAAAAGACACTGACCTTGCCCGGAAGAGAAGATGATGCGTTGAGGAGATATCGCCTGCGGAGCGGCCATCCCCAACAGGCGCTGAAAAGATTTCCTGGTAGACAGATCGGCAATAGACGCCGCCAAGCCACGCAATTCTGAAAAGACAGAAGGGTTTAAATAATGGAGAGATTATTAATGTAAAACATAGAAGGCTACTTTCAATACTTCTCCCATTATGGGCTGGAGGGATGGAAGCTTCGGCCGCCTCCTCCGTGCCCCCAGGCACATCATCGGGGACGTGGGCCAGTGTAACGACTTAGAGCGAGGAGCAGTGGCCGCAACTGCAGGCTCCAACGGAAGGACGGTAGCCTTGACTACCTGTCCCCTAATCTCTGGGCCGCCCCCGGAAAGATCCATTGGATCGGCGACCAACAAAGATGCCTCTCCCAGGAGGACAAGCCCTTGGGGAGCAGGAATCACCGAATGAGGCTCCATCACAGGAGCAACGGTTGCATCGACCCCCTCCATACTGATTAGTGTTTCATTGGGGATATTAGCAGAGTCTACAATCAAAGCGCGACTCGAATTTAGATCCTCCACCGCCACCGAAGTCCCTGCAGAGTTTGTAAGAGGATAAGGATATATATATGTATACGAGCAATACAAAATATTATAAAGAGATACATGAACATACCAATGCGTAAGGGAGCCTCTAATATGGCTTGTTCAAGCCGATGCTCCTTCCTGAGAAGATATGCTCGCCGAGGTTCGAGAGTAGACTCATGGCCACCGGTCCACAATGAAAGTGCGTCTTCGGCGTCGACTGAAACAGCTTGCTTAAGGGCCCTCTCATCCCATTCTTCCAAAGGGCCTATGAATAGCCGCCGTATCGATGGAGGGTCTTCGTTAAAAATGATTGCAGGATAAGGCCTCTTCGGGATCCTTACATTCTGGGATTCATCTTGTGAACGTCTTATAGCCTCATCCAATTGTGCAGCTTCCTCGGTAGATGAACCCGAGAAAAGTAGACCACCATCCGATTCTTGCATGGCTAGTGGTTCATCTTAAAGAATAGGCTCGGACTCCACTAAAGAGTCGAGCAGATTGGTGACCGTCTTCCTCCGCCTCTTATACCCAGAACTAACCGCCGAAGACGATCGTTTCCTTCCCCGTGGAGCTTTGGTACAGCGTTGACCCACTTCGCCTTCAGTGTCCTCGCTCGGCGGTGCTACCGATGACGACACGGCCATTGCTGACGCCGCAGCCGATGACACTGCTACCGGCGCCCTATTGGCCCTTGATTGAGCCTTAGTACGCAGTGGCATACCAGCTGTAGGAGTTAAATCCACTCCCGCCGCCTCCGGAATAAGCACGACGCTGGTATCCCATAAGGGAGGGCGAACCGTTGCACGCGGTTGCGGCAGAACTCCCGTGGCTTGGATCGGAGTGGGAGCTCTATATCCGAGGAGCACCCTCCTCTCCTCGGTAATGATTGGGCTGACTCGGTGTAGATACCAGCCCGTGAATGACCCCACACATCGAGGAATGTGATCAGCTTCGGGAATCATGAAGCGGGAACCAGTGTTCAGCCGCATGAAGTGACGAGCGGCATCATGAACAACTTCTGGCGATGGGCTAGGCTCCACCATAAATGCCTCGAAAGGGACGCCCTGGTCATACCCGAGTTGCCGAGCAAAGCGGTATGGGTTGTACCGCATAAAAAGGGCCGCACCGTTTTGGCAAAACACCAGATAACCCGGCCTGATTGAATATAAATACGTGGCTTCCTTTGGCTTCAAGGAGGGTGCTCCCTCTTTCGACAAATCAAGGAGCCGCTGAATCGGTCTTGAATGAGCAGAGAGGACTCGATCATTGAATACCATCCTGACCGTATTGGCATAGGAAGTGATCAGCACGCAAATAGCCCCGAACTGAGTCGGGTCAGGGGCAGAAGCGTTCACCAGCCGCATAAGTCGCGGAAAAGTGTAAGCGTCATAAAAACTGGGTCTTTGATGCGCAGCAAACGCCCCCAGCACATGCATCTCAATCCAGGACGTAAAGTAATGAAGAGAGAAGTTTACCACATCTACGCCTGGAGTTAAGGTATTGGCCATGGCGCTTAACCCATGATATAGATGCGCTAGCCCTGCAATGCCCACAGCTAGTCGCGTTCCCTCAGCAATGCTATAAGCAGGGTAAATAACTAAGGCTCTCATGAAACGGCGATGCATGGGGATGTCGAACCAACTGAGCCAAACACTGATGAAGCCCGCAAAGAAAGTCTCATCATCCATACCAGGAGCTACAATCGACTCGAAAGACACCACTGACATGATGGGAATGTAATACTACGGCAGGCCCTCTTCTTTAGTCGGCCGCTTATTCAAACTGATAGGACATCTTCGCGAAGGAAGCAAGCGATAAATCTTTTAAAAGTGACGCCCTGCTCCTCTGACTCTGTGAATAGTTTTTCAAAAATACTCAGGGTCTTGATCAAACTTGAGCGTTTGTGGCGGACGGCATTCTCGGTCGACAGGCCGTCAAGCATGGCAGGTTCAATTTCGAAGACATACAAATCAGGTGGCAGTAATTCTTCATAAAGTGTCCCCCTGACCGGCAACCCTGAGATCTCGTGAAATTCTTCCAAAGAAATTGAAACTTCGCGGTCCTCTAGAAGGAAAGTGTTGGTAGGAAGATTCCAATGGTTTAAGAAGGCCTTAACCCACCAGACGTGGGGAGACTGATAGTGGAAAAGAGACGCATATATCGCCTGATAGAGTCCGACCCTCTGCAGTCACGTGCGATGGGCGGACAGAATATAACGGGCCCAGAGAAGGTAGCCCGTGGGATGTCGAGGGATAAGCCCTATCTTGTAAATCTGTCCCCATGGCTGGGCTTCGCCCTGGCAAATGCGGTGCCCTAAAATATCTATGGCCGGCACCGGATGGTTCGGAATACCAGTTGTTGAAGGCTCAAGCCGTCCCATAGGGGTCCAATTCAACATCTCCACAGCAAAGGCGGTCCGTGGAGGATCCATCGGCAAGAATGAATAGGTGGGCTCTGTCGGTATCTCGCAAAGGAAACTGCGGTGACCGCGGATAATGTGACCATACCAGGTCTCCCATAAAAGCAGATTAGTGCAATTCGGGTCATGAGCCTTTATCATTGCCATCACCTCTGCATTTGACGGTGATTGAGGAAAAGTGTAAGTCGATGTAGTACACCCCAGTTCTTATGGGGAGGCGGAATTTACAAAAACTTATCAAGTTTAAACAACGAACATCGACTAACCGCTTGAATCGAAGCTAAACTCTAAATAACCGTATTCTATAGTTTCATCTCACAAGTGATTAGGGATTATACCTAATGAAACCGGTCCTTCTTCTTTACGTCCTCCTTTGTTCTCCTCGGCCTTCTCTAGGTAGTAGACGATCCACCCGAGAGCGAAACTCCAAGCTAAACCTCTAACTTGAGGTAACTAATCAACTTTGATTGCTAATCAAAGATGAGAGGATGATATAGAGTGAAGGTTATGGATTGTTTAGTCTAACTAATCCTTTGATCTCAACACATGAGGATTAAGGATTAGGGTTAGAAGATGAGAGCTTGAGGAGAGAGAATGTGTGATATGATAATGAGAGAAGAGAGAGAGTGTATCATAATATTATGAAGCATTCTTATTATCAAATAATCAATAAAGGAAATGAATAAGCATGCTTCACAAAATATCTTGTGATGATTCATTAACATGAGTCATTAAGCAATAAATGTGTATTAATGAAGTGAATGAATCACCACTATGACTCACTCTCTTTCCAAAACAAACCTCCTTAGTCACATCTTCTAGAAGCTTCTCGAGTAATTACGAGAACGCCCCTCCGATCCGTAAAAAATACGGAAAAACTTTAGACTGTAAAAATCCAATAACCGGATACCAGTAACTGGCTTAAACCAAAGCCGACTGGTAAAATCTGTCCGAAAGTCGTACGCGCGTAAACGCACGTATGTGTCCGAACCCTTTGTCGCAAAACCATGCAACCTCTATATCGTTTCGCCTGGAGTAGGAAACTCTCTGTGTGGGACTCTAGAGACTCGACTACTACGCTGGCAGTGGGTTTAACCACAGACCGCAAGCGGCACTAGCTGTACGTAACGGTCCCCAGGTAGTTGTCGATAAGAAGGCCGATGAGTAAACCCATCCGAACTCCTACTGAGTCTGATGTGACAATCTCCATACAGTCCGGGCCGTTCGTCCAAGACTATCGCATATCGGGCCTAGGGGGGCGGCAAGCGTCAGTCCCCTAATAGCGGTATAAGTCGTGTCGGAGTGAAGCCCATTACACCCTGAGAAACTACTGGAACCTACCAGCAAATCTCGCTTGCCCTGGCCAGGGACTTTGCGTAATGGCTCTCTGACACAGCACGATATCTACTCCCAATACCGGGAGGGACGAATCCTGTCTAACCGCCACTGCCTCCAAGTGCTCGGGACTGCACCCAACTGCTACCTGTTTGCACGACTCCATAGAGCCGTGGTAGGGTAGCAATCTAAGAACAGTGGGACACACTCGAGGCGAAGTAGCAGTGTCAAGTCTGCGGACTACGCTGTACTCATGTCACCTGGGAACTGTTCACTGACGACTGGTATCAAACCAACCAACAGTTCCCTGTGAGTCCTGTCCGGTGTACCCGTAACCTAACGAGCACCTGTATACTATCTCCAGTACGACGTACTGATGGCTGTGGGACAGACCATCTCCCCAACTGGGATGAGAAGCGTACACACTAGTCTACTCCGGAGTATCGATGCTCTGTCTCGATAATCCAACGACCAGGGACCTGAATAAGGATGTGCTTGTAGACTACCCAGCCCCCACTAGTGTGACTGCCATCACAACGCTGGTAGACAAGCAAGATCCTAAGAGCTCTATCAATACGTATACTCACATATTAAGATAGAAAAACCAAGTAGCATACTACCATGTTTAGCAAGACTGTTATATACATGTGAATATCCCAAGCTTCCATTAAGTAATATACAAGCTAGTATGATACAGTAATGGCCTTCTAGGGCATAAACACTAACAATCTCCCACTTGCACTAGGGCCATGTATTGGCATATCGTAGACCAATGATCTCGAGTAGCCTCTCGAACTGAATCTGAGGAAGGGCCTTCGTGAATGGATCAGCAATGTTCTCTTCTGAAGCAACTCTCCGAACCTCGATCTCCTGACGATCAATGATCTCCCTGATCAGGTGATACCGCCTTAAGATGTGTCTGGACTTCTGATGGGACCTTGGTTCCTTCGCTAAAGCTATAGCTCCGTTGTTGTCGCAATACAGAGGTATTGGATCAACTATGGTAGGAACCACCTGAAGTTCTGTTAGGAACTTCTTCATCCAGACTGCTTCTTTTGCGGCATCGCAAGCAGCTATATACTCCGCTTCCATCGTCGAGTCAGCAACGGTGTCCTGCTTGGAGCTCTTCCAGCACACCGCCCCTCCATTGAGGGTAAAGACATAACCCGACATGGACTTGGAATCGTCCTTATCACTCTGGAAGCCGGAATCAGCAAAGGCCTCCAACCTGAGGTCTTTTCCGCCGTAAACCAAGAACATCTCCTTAGTCCTCCTCAGGTACTTGAGAATGTTCTTTACTGCTATCCAGTGTTTCTCCCCTGGGTCTGACTGATACCGGCTTACCACGCTTAGTGCGTAAGCTACATCTGGTCTGGTACACAACATCGCATACATTATAGAGCCTACCGCAGAAGCGTAGGGTATAATAGACATGCGTTCCCTTTCCAAATCAGTCTTGGGAGACATCTCTTTGGAGAGGGTGATTCCGTGACAAGCCGGTAGATTACCGCGCTTAGAATCTTCCATACTGAATCTTTTCAGTACAGTGTCGATATACCTGGACTGCGAAAGTCCCAACATCCTCTTGGATCTATCACGATAGATCCGGATCCCCAGAATGTAAGAGGCATCACCCAGGTCTTTCATGGAGAACCTGTGTGACAAGAATCCTTTGACAGATTGTAGCATAGGAATGTCATTTCCTATCAATAGAATGTCATCCACGTACAAGACGAGGAATACGACACTTCTGGCCACAACTTTACTATATATGCACGGTTCATCTGGATTTTTGATAAAGTCATATTCTTTGACTGTTTCATCAAAACAGATGTTCCAACTCCGCGATGCCTGCTTTAGTCCATAAATAGACTTAAGCAGCTTGCATACTTTCCCGCTGCTCCCACTCTGATTGAAACCCTCTGGCTGATCCATATAGACGCTCTCTTCTAAATTTCCATTCAGAAAAGCCGTCTTTACGTCCATCTGCCAGATTTCATAATCATGGAAGGCAGCAATAGCAAGAAGGACCCGAATGGATTTGAGCATAGCCACTGGAGAAAAAGTTTCGTCATAGTCCAAACCAGGTCTTTGACGAAAACCCTTTGCTACAAGTCTAGCCTTATAGGTTTCTACCTGTCCATCTACACCAATCTTTTTCTTGAAGATCCATTTGCATCCTATGGGTTTTACCCCATCTGGAGCAAAGTCCAAAGTCCATACTTTGTTGGTGTACATGGACTCCATTTCGGTCCGCATTGCATCTAGCCATCGTACCGAGTCACCGCTCTGGATTGCCTGCCTGAAGTCAGTAGGTTCATCATCATCTATGATGCAATCCTCTCTATCCCCATCTATGAGAAAACCGTAGTATCTCTCAGGCGGACGAGACGGCCTACTACTCCTGCGGAGGGGTGCGGGAATGTTCTGTTCTTCTTGAACCTCTGGTTCTACCAAACTTTCAGTAGCAGTTTGTGGTTCTGGAATTTCTTCCAGTTCTATTTCGCTCCCACTTGATTCCTTTTCTAAAAACTGATGTTCTAGAAAATGGGCATTACGAGAAACAAATACCTTCTGTTCCTCTGCGTAATAGAATAGATATCCCCTGGAGTGCTTTGGATATCCCACAAACAAACATTTTACTGATCGTGCCTCGAGCTTGTCCACATGCTGCTTTTTAACAAAAGCTGGACATCCCCAAATCTTTACATACTGTAGATGGGGTTTCTTCCCACTCCACATCTGATATGGAGTGGTAGGCACAGTCTTGGTAGGTACCATGTTCAAAAGATATGCCGCTGATTCTAGCGCATAACCCCAGAAAGATCGCGGTAACTCAGCATTACTCATCATGGATCGTACCATATCCAATAGGGTTCGATTCCGTCTCTCCGATACACCGTTATGCTGTGGAGTGTATGGAGGAGTAAGCTGAGAGAGAATTCCTTTCTCTTTTAGGTAACCTAGGAACTCGGCACTCAAGTATTCACCACCTCGATCAGATCTAAGTGTCTTTATACTTTTGCCGGTTTGGTTTTCTACTTCATTCTTATACTCTTGGAATTTCTCAAAAGCCTCGGATTTATGTTTCATCAGATAAATGAATCCGTATCTTGAGTAATCATCCGTGAAAGTAATGAAATAGGAATAACCACCTCTCGCATGTGTAGACATTGGACCGCATACATCGCTGTGTATGAGTCCTAAGAGCTCGCTCGCTCTTACTCCTTGTCCAGTGAATGGAGTCTTTGTCATCTTTCCTTTGAGACAAGATTGACAAGTGTCATAAGTTTGATATTCGAACGTGTCCAAATATCCTTCTCTATGCAACTTAGTCAACCTTCTCTCATTGATGTGACCCAGTCTACAATGCCATAAGAAAGCTTTATTTAAATCTGGAGACTTTCTTTTTAGTGTGTTCTGGACATTGAAAATTTGGAGTTGGTTTAACACATATATGCCGTTATTTAGAGTACCTGACCCAATCAAACCATGATTAAGGTGGATGTTGACAACATCTCTTACAAACGTGAAATCATAACCTTTATTTGATAACAAGGAAACTGATATGATATTACACGTTAAGCTGGGTACAAAATAACAGTTATGTAAAACCAAAATGTGTCCACTCGTCAATCCTAGGTGATAATCCCCGACGGACGCAGCTCCCACGCTAGCTCCGTTAGCAACCCTGAGGATCATATCACCTTCCTTCAGCACTCTACGGTTTCTCAGTGCCTGCAATGAATTGCAAATATGAGATCCTGACCCGGTATCCAATACCCAGGAAGTAGAGTTGATTGACAGACAATTCTCAATTACAAACACACCTGAAGTCGAAGCCACAGCTTGCTTCGGTTCCTGGTTCTTGGCGTTCCACGCCTTGCAATCCTTCTTCCAGTGCCCTTTCCTGTGACAATGGAAGCACTCATCCAGGCCAACTACCGGTGCTGTAAACTTTTTCTTTCCCTTCTTTCCCACCTTACTAACACCTCCTCTAGGTCTGGGTGCGGCCTTCTTCTTCCTTCCTTTGGCCCTAGCCTTGGACCCGGAAGAAGATGAACCGCCAACAAACATAGCGGGTGTTTCCCTTGCCTTCTGCAAGGTGCCCTCTGCACTCCTTAACATGTTTAGGAGTTCCGCAAGTTCAACTTCTTTTCCTTGAAGATTGAAGTTGAGGATAAACTGGGCGTAGGTGGGAGGAAGGGACTGGAGAACAAGGTCTGTATAGAGCTCATTATCCAAAGTCGTCCCAAGGTCCGCGAGCTCTTCAATATAGCCGATCATCTGTAGGACATGTTCACCTACCGATGACCCGACAGCCAACCTCGCTCGAAACAATTTCTTAGAGGTCTCGTATCTTGCTATACGAGATTGCTCTCCATAAAGTTCCTTTGTATGGAGAAATATGCCATCTAGGGACATATCTTCGTGCCTCCTCTGATGTTCATTGTTCATCGAGGCAAGCACGATGCACTTGGCTCTCGCGCAATCTAAATCCCAGGTTTTGCGGATTTCCTTATCCGCATTGCTGGATTTGGGACCAAGGACAGCAGGTGCTGTAGCGGTGAGGACGTACCCCAGTTTGTCATAGGTCAAAGCCATCTTGACATTCCGCAGCCAATCTTTATAGTTTGGCCCTGTCAGTATATTTTTCTCTAAAAGTAACTTAAGTCCAGTCATTTTCAGGGTCGCTGCAATTAGGAGAGAGAGAAGAAAACTCTTTAGCATGATGCTCTTGCAAGTTTAGAGTGGTTTTTAGTTTATCTAAACTGGATGGCTCCCACTGTTTCTCGAATCCTTCCTCAAACCATAAAAGAAGAATTAGCCAAGACTATTCTCACCGTACAATACTTGCTTAACCGTTCAGCCAGGCCGGTGTCGATACTTCGAGGGAGGTTTTCCAACGCTTTCGCGAAGTTCCTTAATTAAATAACCTCTTTTCTCTGGGGGCGTAACCCCGCTGACACTTTTCTGGACACCTACTAGGTTTATAGCATTGATCGTTAAGCGACGAATATCCTGATAAGTAGCATATACTCACAGTAGGATCGGGATCCAAATATCATCGTATGATAATGTTGAAGGAATCCTACCAACATTCATCAAACTCCAAATGGTATGCATCTCTTTGCAAATTTCAGTTTCTTTAGAAATTCCCGATATAAGTTTTTGCCCCATGCTCTTATGACCTTGGCGTTAGGTCAAAATGTCATAAGTCACATGTCAAGTTCTACCCATCATTATCCTGTCAGTTTGAACCCATCCGTATATATCCTTGACGTTCGGCCAAAATGATAATACGACTGTCCCAAACTAACTCATCTATCTATGCAACAAATGAATATCCAGCAGCTACCAAACACTATGCCTTGGCGTTAGGTCAAAATACATAGCTTGAATACTACTGAATACCCAGATGAAATGACGGAGGGCTACGAATGGTTTTGGCGAAACCGTGAACGTAGTGAACTTGATATAACCGAAGGAACCTGATAGCTTTTAAAAGGAGTGGTTAAATCTCCGCATTTAAAAATATCTGTTTTAAAAATAACCGAGTGGTTTCTTTTAAATTGTTCCAACGATTTAAACTTTGGTTTGTTTTACTTTGCATTATAGATAATGCGTCCCATCATTAACCTATCATTGCAGAAAACAACGAAAATATAACGTCCTCTTATGCCATCCGCATTCGCCACGGGGTCCCGTCATCACCCGTTAGGTTACTTAACTAACGACAGAGCGGGGGCTGGGCTAGCGCGGGTGTAAAACATAAGTGACGTCTAAATAGCTATAATAAATATAGATATTTTACATTCGTCTGACGCAATGATATTCATTCCAGAACACAGATAAACAATATTGGATTTGCAAGCAATCTGTATTTCTTTTGAGCCTGCAAGAAAAGACAGATTACACAGTTGTGATGAATAGCCGTTTACCCCACCCTCGACCCCTACGGGTACGGCAAACTACCCACCCGGCAGTTTGTGTACCCCACCTTGGGTCAGTCCTAGGAGCAAAAACAGTAAAATGAAATAATACAACGGTGGCTACAACCGCAACCTGGAAGTGCCCCGCGAAAATAATATTACAACAAATTACATTTACAACAAATGAATTAAACAATAACCCTTTGCTAACCCCGGCTATACACCACAACAGTCCAATACAGTTTATATGTACAAACAGATATAACCATTTCAGAAATGTGCAACCCCCTGCCAACCGACATACTAGCAGTTGGGGGAGGTTTACGAACACATCAAACAATCACAGATATAATCCAATACGCAAATACTGTACAATTCGATCGAATAAACAACTTCAAAATTGCTCCAAAATCTGCTCTGTTAAACAGTAACCTGAGCAATAATTAAATATTCCAGAAAACCCCAAATATCACAGGGGACCCACCCAAAAAAATTG
The DNA here is from genome assembly GCA_030015575.1 of Agapanthus africanus. NCBI lineage: Eukaryota > Viridiplantae > Streptophyta > Magnoliopsida > Asparagales > Amaryllidaceae > Agapanthus > Agapanthus africanus. The sequence goes on along the minus strand of CM057341.1, from coordinate 203,985,378 downwards.
AGCCCATGACTCGGCAACTCGGCCGCGGAAGAGCGGCGGATCGGTGGGATCCGCGGCGCTTCCGCGGCGCTTTAGTCGAATCATTGGCTCGAATTTCTTGGGTGTTCTCCTGTGGTCATGTCAAGCTCTCTGAACACATCAGAAAAATTTTAGGACTTCATTTTAAGTTCGACAGAAACTTAACAGAATTAGGGTTTTCCGGCTTCGTTTTTTCGTTCGAAATTCGTATAAATTTGCGATTAAGTTATTTAGTGTTTAGCGAGGCTCTGATACCACTGTAAGTCGATGTAGTACACCCCAGTTCTTATGGGGAGGCGGAATTTACAAAAACTTATCAAGTTTAAACAACGAACATCGACTAACCGCTTGAATCGAAGCTAAACTCTAAATAACCGTATTCTATAGTTTCATCTCACAAGTGATTAGGGATTATACCTAATGAAACCGGTCCTTCTTCTTTACGTCCTCCTTTGTTCTCCTCGGCCTTCTCTAGGTAGTAGACGATCCACCCGAGAGCGAAACTCCAAGCTAAACCTCTAACTTGAGGTAACTAATCAACTTTGATTGCTAATCAAAGATGAGAGGATGATATAGAGTGAAGGTTATGGATTGTTTAGTCTAACTAATCCTTTGATCTCAACACATGAGGATTAAGGATTAGGGTTAGAAGATGAGAGCTTGAGGAGAGAGAATGTGTGATATGATAATGAGAGAAGAGAGAGAGTGTATCATAATATTATGAAGCATTCTTATTATCAAATAATCAATAAAGGAAATGAATAAGCATGCTTCACAAAATATCTTGTGATGATTCATTAACATGAGTCATTAAGCAATAAATGTGCATTAATGAAGTGAATGAATCACCACTATGACTCACTCTCTTTCCAAAACAAACCTCCTTAGTCACATCTTCTAGAAGCTTCTCGAGTAATTACGAGAACGCCCCTCCGATCCGTAAAAAATACGGAAAAACTTTAGACTGTAAAAATCCAATAACCGGATACCAGTAACTGGCTTAAACCAAAGCCGACTGGTAAAATCTGTCCGAAAGTCGTACGCGCGTAAACGCACGTATGTGTCCGAACCCTTTGTCGCAAAATCATGCAACCTCTATATCGTTTCGCCTGGAGTAGGAAACTCTCTGTGTGGGACTCTAGAGACTCGACTACTACGCTGGCAGTGGGTTTAACCACAGACCGCAAGCGGCACTAGCTGTACGTAACGGTCCCCAGGTAGTTGTCGATAAGAAGGCCGATGAGTAAACCCATCCGAACTCCTACTGAGTCTGATGTGACAATCTCCATACAGTCCGGGCCGTTCGTCCAAGACTATCGCATATCGGGCCTAGGGGGGCGGCAAGCGTCAGTCCCCTAATAGCGGTATAAGTCGTGTCGGAGTGAAGCCCATTACACCCTGAGAAACTACTGGAACCTACCAGCAAATCTCGCTTGCCCTGGCCAGGGACTTTGCGTAATGGCTCTCTGACACAGCACGATATCTACTCCCAATACCGGGAGGGACGAATCCTGTCTAACCGCCACTGCCTCCAAGTGCTCGGGACTGCACCCAACTGCTACCTGTTTGCACGACTCCATAGAGCCGTGGTAGGGTAGCAATCTAAGAACAGTGGGACACACTCGAGGCGAAGTAGCAGTGTCAAGTCTGCGGACTACGCTGTACTCATGTCACCTGGGAACTGTTCACTGACGACTGGTATCAAACCAACCAACAGTTCCCTGTGAGTCCTGTCCGGTGTACCCGTAACCTAACGAGCACCTGTATACTATCTCCAGTACGACGTACTGATGGCTGTGGGACAGACCATCTCCCCAACTGGGATGAGAAGCGTACACACTAGTCTACTCCGGAGTATCGATGCTCTGTCTCGATAATCCAACGACCAGGGACCTGAATAAGGATGTGCTTGTAGACTACCCAGCCCCCACTAGTGTGACTGCCATCACAACGCTGGTAGACAAGCAAGATCCTAAGAGCTCTATCAATACGTATACTCACATATTAAGATAGAAAAACCAAGTAGCATACTACCATGTTTAGCAAGACTGTTATATACATGTGAATATCCCAAGCTTCCATTAAGTAATATACAAGCTAGTATGATACAGTAATGGCCTTCTAGGGCATAAACACTAACAAAAAGCGCCTCCGAGCGAGTGAAAGGAAAATATGGGAGGGAAGCCATTACTGTTTAACAAAGGAAAAGAAGCTTTTAGTGAAGCCCACACATGTGTGTGTGTGTAAAGGACAGTGGAAGAAAGTGACAAGCAATTTATTTTGTGGGACCATTGGTTACAAAACACGTGGGCCCCACAAAATCAATATGGCGACTCACTAATGATGAGGCAGGGTAATCATTATGAGAACAAAAAGAAGATTCTCAATAAATGGACAGTGGATTTCAAATGGCTCTACACATTCCCCCAAAGAGAAACCCATCTTGGACTCTGTGAAAATCAAGTAGAATCTCTACTAAAGTTCTCTCTGCAAGAACAACTCAGGAGGAAAATCCCAAGAAGTTTTCTTTTAAGAACTAAGTTCTTTAGAGGAATTAAATTCTTTTTGAACAGAGGAGTTAAACTCCGAGAAAACATTTTCAGAGCTAAAAGACTCTTTTGGAATGGAATTAAATTCCATAAAAAAGACAAGTATCACCATCAATCCCTGAGATCAGAGAAGCCCTAAGAGGTTTATTATTTAAAGATTGAGTAGTTTTCTTTTTGAAAGAACTTTAAAAAAAATGGGTTCTTGTTAAAGGGAAAAACCCTTGGTGAGGATTTGAAATCCAAATTTCTACAAGGAGTTCCTCAACCGTTCAAGATTCTCACCTGAAGATGAAATCTTTGTTTACAGAGTTAAACTCTGGGAATATTTTGAATCAGAGAACTAAGCTCTGGGAACGAATATTAAAATCTCAGAGGAAAAACAACTAAGGAAGAAGATGGAAAAAGTGGAGGCTCTTCTGAAGGGACTCTTGCAATTATAGGATGTGATGGGGAACGGTTCATCTCCCCTATTCCCTAGACAGATCCAACGGTCACAAAGGTGACAGCATTACACTCACGTGAAAACACATGAGAACAACGTTGTGGAGGCATTTGTTCCCCGATAAAATATCAGGGAATTCCCCAATGGGGTATCACGTGCTCACACGTGACCAAGGGTTACGTGCTGACACGTGATAGGTTCATGTGATCTCTACTTTATAGAATTAAATTCTAGTCAAATAAAAATATAACAAAACAGCTAAGGAAAGACCCCAATGGGGAATCACGTGCTCATACGTGACCATGGGTCACGTGTAGACACGTGATGGGCTCTTAAGCCCTCCAAAATAATGAAAAGAATTAAATTCTAACTAGACAGGAGTCACGTGTCCACACGTGATAAGTCTTTAAACCCCCCTGGAAAGAATTAAAAATAAAGTAAAATAGCAAGGAATACCCCAATGGGGTATCACGTGTCCACACGTGACCAGAGGTCACGTGCAGACACGTGATGGGTTCCTGTGATCTCTAAATTATAGAATGAAATTCTAATTAAACAAAAATATAATAAGACACTAGGGAAAAACCCCAATAGGGCATCACGTGCTCATACGTGATCAAGGGTCACGTGCTGACACGTGATGATTCCTTAGCTTTGTTAAAAGGTAGAATTAAATGCTGAATAAAATGTTTAATCAAGAGGGTCACGTGCCAACACGTGACAGGTTCTTTAATTGATAGAATTAAATTTTATTTAATAATCAAATAAAAGGGTCACGTTCCAACACGTGATAGACTTTTAAAAGCCTTCTGAAATAATAGAATTAAATTCTAATTAAGGGAAATCGAAGACCCTAACTAGGAAAATATTTCTTTAAATCTTTCCAAACAAAAAAAAGATGGTGCTCTGTAAATTAGAGCACCATTGGATTAAAATTCTAAGGGTGATTAAAAATCACCAATTTATGGAAAGATTTTATACAAGGAAAGATTTCCCTGAAATTCACCAAGAATAACAAACAGAAGATCTTCTGGATTAAAAATCCAATGGTGAATAAAATTCACTGAGTGAGCTAAAAGATCATATTAGTTACAAAAACAACCAAAAATCTTTCAATGAAAGATTCACTAAACAAATTGATTCTTTTCTTTTTCCTATAAATAGGAGCCAAGAAGAGAAGAGAAGGGATCTTTGGAATTTGGATTTTCTGAAGAAAAACAACAACAGAGAGAAAAGAGAGGAGAATTTAATTCTCAAGAGAGAAAAGAAGTTCCTTTCAGAGAAAAGAAACCCTAGGTGAGAAAGGGGAAAGATATCTAAGCTTCATAAAACAAAAAGAGAATTTAATTCTCAATTTAAGAGTTTAACAGTTCTGAACAAGAACTTAGTTTTTCCTTTGGTTGAAGATCTGCAGAAGCAGATCTCCCCACAGGTTGGGAATTTAATTCTCATCGGGGAGATTCTGCCATGCAGATCTAAAACTTAGAGGGAGAATTTAAGTTTAAGGAATTTATTTCCCCCAAATTCATAGGAATTTAATTCCTCAAAATAAAACTAGGGTTTAACCCTATATGAGAATTTAATTCTCCCAAATTCACAGGAATTTAATTCCTCAAAATAAAACTAGGGTTTAACCCTACATGAGAATTTAATTCTCCCAAATTCACAGGAATTTAATTCCTCAAAATAAAACTAGGGTTTAACCCTACATGAGAATTTAATTCTCCCAAATAAGAATTTAATTCTTCCATATGCATAGGAATTTAATTCCTCAAAAAGAATTAGGGTTTAACCCTACCAGAGAATTTAATTCTTAAAACAAGAGACTTAAATCTCTCCATGCATGTAAAGAGCTGGGTTACGTGCTCCCACGTGACCCCCTGAAACAGATCCCTTAAATAAGAAAGAAAAACTTGGAGGCGATGCCTTACGTGTTCCCACGTGACTCTCATAATAAAGGGAACGAAGCCAAAGGAAAAATCGATTTTGGGTGCCCTCACGTGTCCCCACGTGACCCCTAGAACGGATCCCTCAAAAATGAGAAAGAAAAACTTAGAGGCAATGCCCCACGTGCTCCCACGTGACCCTCAAAATAAAGGAATAAAGCCAAAGGCAGAACCAAATTTAGGCGCCCTCACGTGTCCCCATGTGACCCCTTAATAATAAACACTTTAATAATCAATACCTGGAAGCTCATCACGTGCCAACACGTGATGGCCTGAAGATTAAAAATGTTTAACACTTATTTGTGGATTTGAGGGTAAAAATAAAGGAGGTTCGGCCCAATTCTCAGGCGCCTCACGTGACCCATGTGACCACCCAATTTTTTTAGTGTTTAACACTATTTTGGGCATTTTGTCCCCAGTGTTTAACACTGTTTTAAAGCACATCACGTGGGGATACGTGATCACCAAATATCTTCTAGTGTTTAACACTATTTCAAAACCGATCTAGCCCAAATTGGCTAAGTCTTATAGAGGCAAAAATTTCCTTTGAATGAGCCTCAAATATATCCTTATCTTCCAAGAATGATCATCTCCTATGGCATATGAGTGCTTAGCACTCAATAAAAGATAAAGACATGGTCAGAATCCAAACTCATGTTTAGCATTGCTAGATAATGGGGGGCTGAATCAAGACAAATGTTCAATAGTCCAACAAAAAGGCCAATATTTCAAACTTAATTGGACTTAGCCCAAGCTGGCCATAAGTCCTCAATTCAGATCTAACTGAGCCCATGTGCTCATAATCTAATTAATTGATCTTAATCCCAAATTGGGCTACAGATCTCCTAATCAACTTCGGTTCAAGGGTACATCTCTTCACTCCTCTGATATTTGTCGTTGTAATCCTTCAGCGTCTTCAGAAAGGTGACGGGTCCTGACAACCATACACTCCATAGACTATGACGTCTTTAAATCGGACTGTGGGGTCCTTAAGCCCATGGACTATGATGTCCTTAACCTTTACAGACTATGAAGTCTTTAAACTGGACCGAGATGTCCTTAAATTAACAATGAACCGTAATGTCCTTAAACTAGCACAGGACCGCTATGTCCTTAAACTGGTAATGGACCGCAATGTCCCTAAACTAAACAACACAGCCCAAATGCTTTCTTGTTGGATCTAAACAATCCCGTTAAGTTGATCTTAGTCTAAAATTAGACTAACGTATCCTTAACAAACGTTTAAATTGATCTTAGTCTGAAATGCGACTAACGTATCCTTAAACCCAACCCCCAAACCCAAATCTAAGAAGATACGGATTTAGACTAATCCACGTCTTATGGGTGACAACATAAATTAGACTCCGTATACAATCCACGGGCAACCAAAAACAAAACAAACACACATGACACGAAGTGACCATCTCGAGAAGGAGAAAGTGGTTACCGCAATGCGATAGCGTAATTAACTGCAGGGGCTTGCGCCTGCAGGGAAGAGCTTCCCCATAATCAAAAACCCCTCAAATGAGGGGAAATCTAACGAAGTCTGCTACATCGGACGCATCCGTTTAAACCTTCGATACATGGTGTCATAAATCAACTTGGCATCTTCGGAGAGGTGGACGGATAGCACCAATTAGCATCTGCCCTTGAAATTCAGGCCCTGACGTCTCAATGTCCCGGTCGCGTCTTTCGACGGGGAACAACCACTTTCTTAGAAAAGAGTTTTCTTATAAAGCAAGATAGTGGCAATGAGGTAGAGCTGGAAGAGGTTCCAGCAGCACAAACTACAACTGAAGATTTGGTAGAACCAGAGGATTCAGTAGTTCCCGACGAACCCCAGCCTCTCCGCCAATCTAGTAGGGTTCCTCATCCACCTGAGAGATACTACGGTTTTCTCATTGATGGTGGGAGCGAGGATTGCATCATGGAAGATGATGACCCGACTAGCTTCGAGCAGGCCATCACGAGTGGGGACTCTATGAAGTGGCTGGATGCAATGCGATCTGAGATGGAATCCATGTACACCAACAAAGTATGAACTTTGGAAGTTGCTCCTGAAGGGGTAAAACCCATTGGGAGCAAATGGATCTTTAAGAAGAAACTTGGTATAGATGGAAAAGTTGAGACTTTCAAAGCTAGACTTGTTGCAAAGGGTTTTCGTCAACGACCAGGTGCGGATTATGACGAAACCTTTTCTCCAGTGGCTATTCTTAAGTCCATCCGGATACTACTTGTCATTGTTGCATACCATGACTACGAAATCTGGCAGATGCATGTTAAGACCGTCTTTCTAAATGGTGATTTAGAGGAGTGCGTGTACATGACTCAGCCAGAGGACTTCGTAGACAGTGGGAGCAGCGAAAAGGTGTGCAAGCTGCTTAAATCCATCTACGGGTTAAAGCAGGCATCACGGAGTCGGAACATCTGTTTTGATGTTGTAGTCAAAGAGTTTGACTTCATCAAAAACGTAGATGAACCTTGTATCTATAAGAAGGTTGCAAAGAGTAAGGTTGTCTTCCTCATATCATACGTGGATGACATATACTAGATAGGAAATGATGTTCCTATGCTGCACTCGGTCAAGCTCTTCTTATCACATAGATTCTCAATGAAAGATCTAGGTGATACCTCCTGCATTTTAGGGATTAAGATCTATAGAGATAGATCTAAAAAGATACTGGGATTGTCCCAATCCAGGTACATTGACACCATACTAAAGAGGTTTAGTATGGAAAAATCCAAGCGTGGGAACCAACCCACGATCTCTGGACTCACTCTCTCCAAAGAGATGTCTCCTAAGACTGATTTAGAGAGAGCTCGCATGCAAGGGATACCCTATGCTTCGGCAGTAGGCTCTATCATGTACGCGATGCTATGTACCAGACCCGATGTAGCATACTCACTAAGTGTAGTGAGTCGGTATCAAGCAGATCCTGGAGAGAATCACTGGACAGCTGTGAAGAACATTCTCAAGTACTTGAGAAGGACTAAGGAGATGTTCTTGGTGTATGGTAACGGAGAACTCCAGGTGGAGTCCTTTACCGATTCGAGCTTCCAGAGTGATAAGGACGACTCTAAGTCGTGCTCGGGTTTTGTCTTTACCCTCAAAGGAGGGGCGGTGTGTTGGAAGAGTTCCAAACAGGAAACCGTTGCAGACTCGACGATGGAGGCTGAATACATCGCTGCCAAAGAGGCTGTCTGGATGAAGAAGTTCATTACTGAACTTAGAGTGGTTCCATCCATTAAGCATCCAATACCTTTGTATTATGATAACAATGGAGCTGTGGCTTTGGCCAAGGAACCTAGGTCCCATCAGAAGTCCAGACATATTCTGAAATGGTATCACCTGATCCGGGAGATAGTTGATCGCCGGAAGATTGAGGTCAGGAGAGTTGATATGAAGGAAAACACTGCGGATCCACTCACGAAGGCCATACCCTAGATACAATTTGAGAGACTCTTTGGGATGTTGGGTATGAGATACTACAACAGCTGGCCTTAGTGCATGTGGGAGATTGTTAGTTATGTATATGCCCTAGAGGCCATTATTGTACATATGATGTATATTATAGTGGATGCTTGGATATATATAGAGAGTACTTTCTTGCTCGATATGATAGTATGCTATCTGGTTGCGCTTTGTCTTAATATGTTGACTTATATTAGTTTACTGTCTTACTCTCACATGTTGATAAAGCCCTTGGGATATGTACTTGACTACTAGGACTATGATGAGATCATACTAGTGGGGCCAGGGTAGTCAACGAGTACATCCTATAACTGTTCCTAGTCGAGGGTGTATCGAGACAGGGCATCGATACACCAGAGTAGACTAGCATATACGCATCTTGACCCATATGATGGGCGATGGATGATCCCATATCCATTGGTGTTTGACATCAAAGATGGTGTACGGGTGCTCAGTGGAGACTGAGTACACTGAACGTACTCGCCGAGAACTCCTAGATGGATTTATACCTATCGTCAGATAGCAGTTCTCTGGTGACACTGGTACAGGTTAGTCTGTAGACCCGAGATCGTCATAAAGTCTTGTGCGATTCCTACTGCGCTTTGATTTCCACCTTACTATGTCCAAGAGGGAGTGCAAAACGGTGGCTTTTGGGTACATTCCCGAATCACATAGAGGCGATGAGCGATAGGAGGGGTTCCGTCTCTCCCGGTATAGGGAGCTAATGTTGTGCTGTGTTCGATTGGCTATGACTGGAAGCCCCTGGCCAAGGCTGATATGGAGATCTACTGGTAAGTGTTATCAGTAGTTTCTCGACCTGTTATGAGCCTCACATCGACATGACTTATCGGTTACTGGGGTCTGACGTTTACCACCCCTAGACTTGATATGCAGCATATCAGACGAAGAGACCGGACTATACGAGAGTGTTACTAATTGGATTCACAGGAGAATGTACAGGCTTGCTTGTTGATCTTCTGATCGCTCAATACCTGGGTGGCTGTTACGTTTAGCTGACCGCTTGCAGCTGGTGGGTGTTTGATATGATCATCACCTACTGCCAGCGTATTGACGATTCTTTAGAGTTCTACACAGAGATTTCCTGGCTCAGGCAAAACGGAGTAGGAGCACATATGTGATATGTGCTGGACCGAGAATAATACGATATGAGATACTGTATTCTATTCTCACGATATATGATATCGGCCGGGCATATGTGATATAGCCGGGTCATCGGATCAAGTGTTGATTCAATGAAATTGTACATGTTATATTAGTCGGTTATATGCAATATAGCCGGATTGTCGGATCAAGAATTGATTTGATAATTTAATGTATACTATATATGAGATATATTACATTACATTAACTAATATAAGCTCGCTTTATTGATTCATTTTCTCACTGGATAATACATTGATGTATTTGCGTGTAGGGTGTTTTTCGTCACCCCATTGAGATGGGAATACGCGCGCGCTTGTCAGGCGCATTACAGATTCCCCCTGCCTAGGGTAGGCTGGGGTTTATTGATTGTGGGGATCCGAATCTCCGACAGCCGCGGACTAAGCTGCCGTTAATTACCCCTCGCATTTGGAGCGAAGGAACCTCCGATTGACGGGTTAAACTGGTCATGCGAACTCAATGTGCAGTGTTGTGTTTTGGAAGGGTTTTGGATATACTGGGGGCCCCGCAGAGTTTTTACGGGGGTCCCGCTACCCGGATAGCGGGCTGGGGGTCAAGGGGGCTAGCAGCCCCCTTGCGGGGTGCGGGGCAGTGCCCCGTTAGAAATTTTTTCTAACGGGGGAGATATATTTAGTGTGGAGTACATAAAAAAGGGAGGAAAGCATCTTAAAGACGCGTGCGCAGCATGTGGGCGCCTGGTGCCCGGGGTCACGTGGCGCACACGTGATCGTTGGGCGCCTCAGTGCCTGGGGTCACGTGGTGCGCACATGACGGTTGGGCGCCTCAGCGCCCGGGGTCACGTGGCGCACACATGACCGTTGGGCGCCTCAGTGCCCGGGGTCACGTGGGCACACGTGACCGATGGGCGCCTCAGCGCCCAGGGTTACGTGGGCACACGTGATCGCAGGGCGCCTTGGTGCCCGGGGTCACGTGGAGCACACGTGACCATTAGGCGCCTCAGCGCCCGGGGGTCACGTGGGCACACGTGACCGAACGACGCCTTGGCGCCCGGGGTCACGTGGCACACACGTGACTGCAGGAAGCACCCGTGGGAAGGGACTTAGCCCCTAGGTTGGGGAGTTGAACTCCCAAAGGGGATTTTTGGAGTCAAACTCCTAGCAGAAATTTAATTTATGGAGTTAAACTCTTAGGAATCTTTGGCTTTTCTTTTGAGCCTTGGATCTGTCCAAAGTTAGATTTTTGGAGATGGGTCTTCTTCTTCCTGCTCTTGAGCGGTGGGATCTTGGAGAAAAGGGGGTGAGACTTAAAAGTCTCCCCTTTTCGAGATCTGACTGGAGATCCGAGCTCCCCTTTGTGGGTTTTGTGGTGAAAAACTATTTATTTTTGAGAAAGAAAGAGTTAAACTCTTGATTTAGTTCAAAAGAAAGAAGAAGTTTTTTAGAACCTTGAAGAAGGAGCAGGAGGCACAAAAAACCCTAGTTTTTGAGGGAATGAAAAAGTGTTGCTTTATTCATCATCATGTTGCCTTATATAGGCTTACATATTTACATATAGCCCCTTGGGCTTTACAAAAATGGCATTTTAGCCATCCCATGGCTCATGTGCCATTTCATTTTTTCACATAAGCCATAGGCTTACAAAATATTGGCTTTATGCCCATTTTGTTTACATTCATGCATAAAAAATTATTTATGACATGATTTATATTTTAGCATGGGGAGGGTCGGCCGCTTCATGTTTCGGACTCGACCTGGGCATGGGCCCACTTGACCTGGGCTTGGGCCCACCTGGCTTGGGGTTGACCTTGACTTTGACTCGGTCAATCGGGGTGTAAATTTTTACCCCAACAATGCGATATATGTTAATTGTATTATTTTTTTTTGTTACAAAATATATTGTATATGTGATATATAATATTGTAACAAGTTAGGGTTACAAATGCAACAATGATTTAGACTTTAAACCAAGTTAGGGTTTGGATTTGGGTTAGCTTTTGGATGAGCTTTCATGAAGGTTTGACTGTTGTCTTCATCCTTGATATTTTGTGTAGATATTCTTTAACCCAACCCAAACCCTTAACCTACGGTTTATTCTCTACAAGGGTTAAGCCACTCATTCTTAACTCATGGTTGCAATTGTAACCACAACAAAAAATTCATTATTCATCACAAAAAGCTTTCTTCTTCTTCTTCCTTGAAAAAGCTTTCTAGCTTTTTGAGTTGTGATGATTAAAAGTGAGAAATTGAAAACAAAAGAGAGCAAAAATACTACTTCATCATCCTCATCTATTCTAGCCACTTAGATTAGGGTGTTCACTTCACTAATACTTGATTAGAGAAGTGAGAGCATGGTTTAGAGATTCTTCAAGGTAGATCATCTTCGAAAAGGAAAACTTCAAGCAAGCATGGATTTTTCGACTTGTGGAACCTCTCTAGAGTCCGGAAGTTCATGGATCACAGCGAAGGGACTACTACTCAGAGCTTATGAAGCGAAGGAACGGACTACAAAGGTTGTAATCCCTCTCTCTTAGATGTAAAGTTGTTTACATGCATAGTTAACCCTAATTCTCTAGTTAAGATCTTGGTTAGGTTTGTTTAGCACCCCAAAAATTTCAATATGGCATGTGTGATGCCTTCCTAAACCTTGCTAAGGTGCTAAGCTAACCCAACACTTACGTAGCATGGTACCAGCATGCAACGGGTGCTGTTATGCTAGAAGAGAGGTGGCTATTACTTGATCATAAGGATGTTGTTCCAGCTGGTAATCCAGCAGTTCCTTTGAAGCGACGGACCGTCGTTCGTCCCTCCTTAAGAGAAGTTGCTATGGTTGTAGTCCCGCACGCCTTCCCTGATAAGCCTCCACCCCGTGTTCCCATAGAGGCGGTAGCTGTAGCGTCCCCGGAATCTGGCGCTGGTAAGAAAATTGAGACCCGTCGCCCCAAGATGCCCGTCAAGCGTAAGCTCTTGTCATCGGCTGCTGGTGCCCGTTCGCAGAAAAAGAAGAATTCTATATTCTCTGCCGATGACATATTTGTTCAGGAGCCGCATGCTCCTTATAGCGAGGCCTTGTGCGAATACGGCACCAACGACGGTTTGTTCGACGCGCCTGCGACTGACACCGATCTACAGGCTGCCCTCGCGGCTTCCGAGCGACTGGCTCACGAGGAAGCGGCGTTGATCTCTATCACGAAATCAGGTATACGACAGTTATATTCTTCTGCATCTATCCCTTTTCTCTTTATTATGCTTTTACTAAAGCTCTCTTCTTCAACAGGGATTTCTGCCGAAGAGGCTCTCGCGGCTTCCCTCAGGACGTTCGAAGAGGAAGAGAGGCTCCACGCTTCTTTGTGCCTTGGTATAATTCAGTTCATTACACCTTTATTCTTTTTATTCGTGCTCTGACCCTCTCTTTCACCTTATTGCAGGGACTACCTCAATTCAGGCTATTCCAAGTGCAGTGCCGATCCCGAGTGGTGAGCCAGCTACTGTGGCCACGGCCCTTCCAAATTCACTGCAGGAGGCTTTGCTAAAGAAGCCGATGATGGACGTTGTAGCGGCTCCGGAGGCAGAGCTTGATTCGAACGATGACGTTCCCCTGTCGGAAGTTTTTAGGAGATCAGTTCTCATTGCTCAGACTGACAGGAAGCGTAGGGAGCGCACGGCGAGGGAGCGCGATGTCGTTTTGGCCGCAGGTGCAGGCTCAAGAAGTATCCCGCTTGCTGACACTCCTTCGATGGATGTTCCCTCTGCCCTGTCTACCGCCCATAGACAGGTTGCACGCGCGGCTCGGGAAGAAAATGAAAAGATACTCCAAGGTAATGTAACGCTTAGTCTTTATTAGAACTCGGTCATTGAATTTTGACATACGCATTTTCTTTAACGCAGGGCCGAGTCTTGGCGATGGTATGGGAGGTGAAACGTTGACGATTACAGAGCCCAAAATGGCTACTCTTTCTTAGGAATCTGGGACTGTCCAGACCACTTCTCTTTCTCCCTATGGCTCCTTGGTATCGGCGGGTGTCGCAAGTGTTACGACGTCCCTCGTCGAGTCGGGGGATGAGGCTATAGGCGCAGAATCTATTCCTCCAAGAGAGAGTGAAGAAGCCGTTACACCTGGTGATGCTTCTGTCATAGTTTTGGTCCGTGATCTATCAGGTAGTCCTTGGGTCACTGTTTTCAAGTTTTTCAATCCTGTTCAGCCCTTCTGATGATATTTTGTTTGTCTTTCATATAGGCACGGCGAAACCTGAGGCTGTGCTGTCTAAAGAAGTGTCGCCGATCGCTGCTCTGACGGTTATTGTCCCCTCGCCTTCTTCTGTGCCCTCTCAAATATTGGAAGGTGTGGGTTTTTGACTTATTTTTTCACTGTGGGTACCATCCTCTTTGCATTGACAATATATTGTCGCAACTCTGCAGGAGTCTTTTTCGACCATTTATATTAGGTGTTGAACCCGCATTTTTCCTTTCGGTCGGAAATCGTCCCACCTTCTGGTATTGGTTAGTATATTCTTCAGCTAATGTATCCCCCCTTTCTTTTATGGATAGACGTATTGTTGCTAAGTCTTCTTCATATTGACCATAGCGTCACGGGTCGGAGGAGGAGACGAGAGAATAGCGGTGCTTCCGGTACTCCCTATCCTGTCGCCTGCCGCAGATGGTATAATAGACTCCATCCCTCATGTGTTTTCATTATCTCCCAAGTCAAAATTTAACCATAATTTATTTTGCAGCAAATGCACCGGCTCTAGCTCCTTTCGAGTCTCGCATTACAATGCCAGCAGGGCCCTTCACTAAACGCATATCTTCCAGGGGGCGCTGGAAATAATCGGTGAATGTTGAGCAAATTTATCGAAGATCTGAATGCCGAGGCCCTCACTTCTGCTACGGATTTTGCCGTTGAAGTCAATCCAATGCTGGCGACACTCGCGAACTTCCATGATGAAGATCTTGTCGGCTCTTGGGTTGATTACTACCGAAAGATCAAGGCTTGCCTGCATGAGGTTGAGCTTAAGCGTCTCGCTCTTGAGGTGTTGTCTTCGAACTCCCAGCGGGATGCGTGGGTCGAGCGTAGTGTTTCTTTCAATCGCCATTTTGAACAAGAGGTGACCCAGAGACGAAAGGAACATGAGGTGGCCTCCAGCGAACCTTCCCGGTTGCGCGCACAGGTTGAAGCGAATGCTGCGCAGTTAAAAGCTGTTTTCGACAACCTCCAGCAATGTACTTCGGATGGGTTGACTAAGGCGGACGCTTGACTTCACCGAGTGGGTCATGCAGGGCTGCGAAGCTTCCATGCTAGAAACCGATGAAAAGCTTCCGTCCTACTTACGGAAACGGACTCATGTTGAAGCGGAGTTGGCCATGGTAGCTGACCACGAGAAAAGATTGAGAGGATCGCGTGAGCGGCTTGCTGATTTGTTGATGATACCTCCTCCTTAATAACCGTCATTGTACCCATTTTTTTTGTACTGACTGTAAACTTGTGATTTATGAATAACATGTATTCATTTTGATTCCTTTATGAAATGTATCTTGTATTCACTTGAATTCATGAATAAAAGACATATTTTATTTTATATTGGCATGTTACTTTTGGCAAACGTGTAGCATGTAAATAGTCCATCTTGACCTCCTTGTAGGGCAGCGATGGCTTAGGAAGCAGGTTCGGATCTGCCGCCCAAGACTTTTCAACTTTATGAGCCGTGAGGATCTCATAAAGACTTTTCTCCCTACGAGTCATGAGGATCCCGTAGGTGTATTTTCTCCTTAGGAGTCGTGAGGACTCCTAAGCACTTTTTTCTTGAGAGTCGTAAGGATCTCACAAGAGAATTTTCCCCCTTACAAGTCGAGAGGACTCGTAAGTGGTTTTTTCCCTCCTTGTTGATATTCGAATTTGGAGAGTGTGGCCCGTGGATAGTATACAATAGTCCATCTTGGACCTACTTGTAGAGCCCCAGTGCTTAGGAAACAGGTTGATATCCCCGTTGCCTAAGGCTTTTCCCTACGAGTCGAGACGAGTCGAGAAGTTCTCGCAGGAACATTGTTTTTCCTACGATTCGAGACGAATCGAGAAGTTCTCGCAAGGATGTCCTACCGTCACAGTTAACCTTTACTGATAGAAGTCCGTTAGGGTCTGTAGTACTAGGGATTTTATCCGTTGTACCATCGTGTTGGCCGATCTATTTCCCGATACGCAATCTTGTTGTTCGAGTAGCCCCGCGACTGTCGTGTCTCTGATCCCTTCGGGGGCTGGACAAGACGTCTTCAAGTAATCTTCCAGGTGATATTACCGTCGGAAGAGCAAGCGTTAGGGATATTCCATGCCGCTTTTTACTTGAGGTTAAGCTCAGTTTGGGAGCCCCGATGAGTCATGACCAATCCACGCTGGTGTGGGATGATCTCCGATAGTCTTTCAGGTCTTATTTGAGTTGCCGTCAAGACTCTGAAGCTAGGGATCTTCCTTTGCTTCGTTTGTTGACATTGCGTCTGCAATGTTGCGACGAATGTCGAAGTTTCCTTTAGGTTGTCTATGAACCGTCGAATCTTGGAACTAGGGACTTTGTTGTGGCTCCATTTTGTTGACGTTACGTTTGCATCCTGCTGGTGTGAGAAGGAACGCCGTGGTGATCTCTAGGCTGTAGATGTCGCCGTCGAGACCCTAAAGCTAAGGATCTTCCTTCACTTCATTTTTTGACATTGTATCTACTATATTGCGACGAATGTCGAGATTATCTTTAGGTTGTTGGTGAACCGTCGAGGCTTCGAACTAGGAACTTTGCCATGGCTCCGTTGTTTTGACCCTGGGGTCGGTTGTTGACATTTTGCTGGAGTGAGAAGGAACGCCTTTGTTGATCTCTAGACTGTAGATGTTGCCGTCAAGACCTGGCTCTCTTTCTGATGGAGCCTGGGAGGAAACTGTGGTTCCCTTTTCGTTTGTGCCCATGGCTTGTATGCAGGGGTCAATGTGGACTCACCTGTAGGGTAGAAGTTTCATTTTTTTGTTTCTTTCCGCGATGCTCTATCATTTCAGATTTTATATCACGAAAGTCTCGATTACCCAATCATTTCGGCTATTTCTTGCGGTGCCCAATCATTTCGGCTGTTTTTTCTTTTTACTCACTGCTTTTTTATTGCGAGTTGCCCAAACATTTCGGCTGTTTTTATATGCATATATTTTGCTCGCTGATTTTTATTGCGAGTTGACCAAACATTTCGGCTATTTCATATGCATTTTTTTTTGCTTGCTGGTTTTTTTTTGCGAGTATGGAAATTAAGATCTGATACCAATTTTAGCATGAGCATCGCTGCGACTGGAATATTTCCAGGAGCGAATCATCATTTGCCGTGAAAGGACTTGGAATTTGATACCGATTTAGGCATCAGCATCGCTGCAACTGGGATATTGCCAGGTGCGAATCATCATTTGCCTTTGTCGATTTGAATAATGGTGGCTTAGCAAACAGGGTTAGGATCCTGTTGACTAAGGCTTTTTGACTTTATGAGCCGTAAGGGTCTCATAAAGGTATTTTTCCCTACGAGTCGTGAGGATCTCGTAGGTATATTTTCTCCCTAGAAGTCATGAGGAATCCTAAGTGCAAGTCATAAGGATCTTACAAGAGTATTTTCGCCTTACAAGTCGAGAGGACTTATAAGTGTCGTTCACCACATGAGGACATTCCTTATCACTGGTGGGACTTGGTGAGGGAACGTTTGTTTGTACCCATGGATTGTATACAAGGGTCAATATTGGACCGCTTGTAGGGCATCGATGGCTTAAGAACAGGTTCAGATCCCTGTTGCTTAAGGCTTTTGAATCCTATGAGCCGTGAGGGTCCCGCAGGGGGAATTCTCCTTACGAGTCATGAGGATCTCGTAAGTGTAATTTCTCCTTAGGAACCATGGGGATCCCTAAGCGTGTTGCTCCCTTTTGTGAGTCGTAAGGATCTCACGCAGGTATTTTCTCCTTACAAGGTCGAGAGGACCTTGCAAGTGCGACTAAAATTTTTTTCTTTTTTTTTTACGAGTCTGCGCCTTTTCGGGTTTTCACAAACACGCCGGTATTCCTGCTGTTTTTATTCACGGAGCCCTTTCAGGTTTTCATCCGTGCCCATTTCGCTTGTGGACGTACCATTTTTTTAACAACGATGAAACCCTCGAAAGTAGTTTCGCCACATGTGACCCATCTGTTTGCCGGTGGGATTTGAGTTGCAGTCCTCACCGCTGGGACTCATGGACTTCAATTCCACTATCGCCGTGTTTGAGGCGACGTACTTAGTTTAAGGACATTACCGTCCATTGTTAGTTTAGGGACATCTCGGTCCACGGCTAGTTTAAGGACGTTGCGGTCCGTGGGGATTTTGAGGCGAAGTTTTGCCGGATACTACTTACAGAGTCTTGACTCAGGAAGATAGCGAGCGGACAAGAGCGTCGTCATCTATCGTTAACCTGAGTTATGACTCGTCAGGGGTAGTATTTCTTAAGGAACCGGCCTTTTATTGGCTGGAAGGGTCTTTCGCCATGCATGTTTGATCAGTCAAAAATAGTGTATTCTCAACACGTTAATTTCCCTACTCTTATCATTCATATATTGGTGTTTATTGTAACTATAACACAGATTACGAATTCATCTGGAAAATACCGAATAACCTGTGTTATAGTTATAATCGACATTCTAAAGGGAAATTAAGTGTTTATTACTATTCGCATGATTTTTATATCTCAACACTTGTCTCGAGATTGTGTGCAGGAAATTCTCCAGGTAAAAGAGCCGGAACTGCTAAAAGTGCTGATAAAATATATCAAGTCCAAGACTTGTGATCTGGCAGTAAACAAGAAAGTATAAAAATATTCCAGACATCAGGAAAGTGCCATAAAGCCAACACAAATAATAACTGGAAATTTCATACAGAGATCACCTCAAAGGGTCGCGGATCCGCGGCCGAGTCAGGCCGATCCGCCGCGGATCCGCGGCCGATCCGACTCATCAGCGGTTGGTAATTTTCCCTGAGGCTTCTTCTTGACTACAAAACTTTTTCAAGACGCTTCAGTTCCTCGAATTCTCCAGAAGCTTCCCTCCAACAGCAAGTCTTCTCTTGTAAGCTAGCTAACTACCTTAATCTAGAAACTTCTCTTTAACTACCTAGCTTCCAAGGGAAGATTGACCTAGCTTCTAAGGGAAGCTAAAGGGAAACTATAAAAGGACACCTATGGCTTCATTACAAAGGTTGTTGATGGTTGTTCATTAATTGGGTTGATCATTATACATCAATTCACCCACAAGTTGAGTGACACAACTTGTAACTCAAAACCCTAGCCCAAATCCAATTCCAAAGCCAAATCAAGATCCATTGAGAAGCGACTCAAGCAAGCAAATGAAGATCCTTTGAAGCAACGCCGATCTTCATCCGAGAAAGAGATCCACGACGATCCGCGACTCAAGAAGATCGATGCGAAGCTAATTTCGGCGGATCTAGTTACCTCCTCAAATCTTGTAATTTTTGAGTGAATTGTACCTAATCGTCGATTAATAAAGGTGAAAATTATAAATCTTGCTTTTCTTTACATTCTTGCATTATGAAAGGTTATCGATTCTTGATTCTTTCCTTTTTCATGATGTGTGAATGAAATCTCCGCTTGTAGCGGAATCGAGAAAATAGGTAGATGATGATGATGAAATTCTTGAACGATTCTTAAGTCTTATGAGTTTGTAAACATTAGGAAATTGAATTATCGAAGACCTAATTTGAGCGAGATCGCTTTCTTGAATGTTTTCGCTCCAAATTAGAGATCAACGATCGGTGATTTAATTGGCTAGAGGCTAGAATTTGAATAATAATCAATGAAAGGACAAGGGATGATGAAGGAGAAACCCTAGTTTCTTCAATAGATCCCTAAACCTCATTGATCATCATCGATCTAGCAACAAATCCTCAATAGATAAGAATTTGTAATCATTAGTATTGATCATCACTATCGATTTGATCGATTCCTACAAACTACTTTACAAATCTTGATAATTCAATTGGTTTAGACATTTTCTTGATCTTTATTAATTCTTGATTTTAGATCTATTTCTTTATGTTCTTGAAACTAAAATCTCACAAATAATAAATCATTTTCTTTTACCTTTTCTTTTCAACTTAAATAAAACGATTTCGAACAAATTCACACTTTCTCAGTGGACGATCCGCTCTCGCTAACGAAACTACAATAGACACCGTTATTGATTGCGGTATAAATTGCTTTGGTTGTGATTAAAACTTTTCCATACACACGAAGATGATCAATCAAATAGCGCCGTTGTCGGGGATCGTGTACTAATTTGTTTGTTTTTGTAATTTGAGTTGGAAAAATTTATTATTCCATCAGAATTTTTAGATCAAAATCGCATCAAGTGCTTAACAATTTGTTGTGATTTGTTGCAAGGAAATCTGGAATCTCTGGAGTGAGAGGAAAATTTTTCAGGTCATCTCAGAGAGCTCAGTGAAGGTACAGGAGCATCTGCACCAATTTCTGTGCAGGGATCTCATCAGAAGACCGCGCATCCGTGGCCATAGAGTGCTTATTACGGCGGAACCGCGGTGGTTCATGAGCTTCACTGCTTCAAACTTCTCAGGTATACTTCTGTCTTTCTTATCTCCTCCCTGCTCTGTCCAATAACTAATTTCTGCAGGATTCTTTGCAAAAATTCGCAGCACCGCTAAAAAGAAAATTGCTGCGTGTTTGATCTTTTTTGTTTGCATTTTTAACACGAAAATTAAGGGGAAAAAGACCAAATTCAAATTAGATGGGAATTTCATTACCCTTCCTAAGACCCAAAAATCATAAACTTGCATCCGCATCACCCTCATTAACTAAAAAATATCTAGACAAGACTTTAAGGACTGTCGCGCTCAATTAGGACAGAAGGAGGTCGTGGGTAATCTACTGTTTATCCGCGTTTCTTTTATGGTGTCTAAGGTAAGTGGTTACTTAATTAGGCCCACTACTTACGTAGTGGAGAACCTCGCACTTACCTGACACTTACCTGGCCACAGAAGGGGTAAAGAGGCAGTAGAGGATCTATCTTGCGACTTGTCTTCTGGAAGTCTAGGAGCGGTCTAGAGACTTGACCTAGGTGACCACTAGAATTAGGTTGCTTGTGCATTGTTTGTGTGGATTTTTCAAAAATCCGTCTTTTTCAAAACAAACACCAAACCAATTTTCCCCTAATTATCACAACGCTACCACTTGTGCTAAACCATTTAGTGCATGCTCGGCTGGACACGGGATTCTAGTGCTCGTCTTTTCCGCGTTCCTCCTATCGACTCCGAAGTCGGTAATTCTACATCTACTTTTTCTTCACCCACTACCACATCCACTTCGATGGACGGATCTCCATCGAACATCTTTAACACTACTCTGCCACTGTCCGCAGGTGCGCAGAATCCGCCCCGCGTCTCTCTCCAAGAGAGATGTTATCCTATGCGAGGTCCTCTTTCTACCTGTCTCACCATTCCACCAGCCAATGGGGACAACTTTGAAATAAAACCTCAATACATCAATCTTCTACCAAAATATCACGGTCTCGATTCTGAAGACGCATACGTCTTTATTACCAAATTTGAAAATGTATGCGCTATGATGGGGTACTTCACAGCTTTCTGTGGATACTATGCGTTTACGTCTTCTCCCGTTTACTTTGTGTGATATAGCCGAAAAGTGGCTTTATAACACAGCCGCACATTCTATTTCGAACTGGGGAGAATTCGTAACAGCTTTCCTAAAGAAATTCTACCCTAATCATAAGACAGCTCGAGTCCGTAGCGAAATAAATCAATTTACCCAGCTTCCAAATGAACCATTCTCAAAGTGTTTTGAACGCTTCAAGGATCTGTTAGTTCAATGTCCTCATCATGGAATCTCTAGATGGGATCTGTGCAGAATCATATATGAGGGCATTAATCCTACAACAAAACAGACCCTTGAATCCATGTGTCAAGGCACCTTCATGAATAAAGATGATGGTGAAGCCTGGAGATTTTTATAAGATTTCGCTGAAAGAACTTTGCAGTGGGAGAGTGTAAACCAAGCATCATCTAGGGGTGGCACTCATCAACTTGATGTTTCCATAAGAGTTAGAGCTGAAATGGAAGCAATGCAAAAGAAACTCGAAGCTATGGAACATAAATTTTTAGCAGCCTCCCTAAATCAGATGTCACTCTCCAAAACTATCTGTGGATGCTGTTCTGATCCATCTCATCTTACGGAAGAATGTCCTTTAAATTCTCCGTTTCAAGGTCAAGAGCATACCAACGCTGCTTTCCAACAAAGACCTAGAAATGATCCGTATTCTTCCACTTTTAATCAGGGTTGGAGGAATCACCCTAACTTTGCTTGGAACCAATCACAAACTCAAAACATGGTTCTAAATCAAAACAATTTCCAAAGGGGTCCTCCACCACAACAGAAACCACTTCAAATAAGTCAGCACCCCTACCAATCACAAAACTTTCAAAATTCGGTCAACACACCTGCACCGTATAATCCTTTGCAGTTGACCGGTACTGATAATTGTAAGTCCACGTTGCCAACCCCGGTTCTTGCAGGGAGGCGGAAACGGTATAAAAAACAAATTTTTAGCGCATTAGGCAACATGGACTAACAAAAGTCGGGATCTTTTCTAAACTAAACTAGCTACCAAGCTAAAGAGAGTTAGCTACTCGGAAAGGATGTTATACCTAACTTGAACTCCTTCTTCTTGAAACCTTTGTAGAGCTTGGATGGTGCTTTCCTCGTCGCCTTCTTCCGTCAAAGATGGATCCACCTGAGGGTTCAACCTTCGGGCTCCTTTCTCGAACTTTGAGAGAACTAGGGTCTTTGGCTTGCTAGAACTCTCACCCTAGAGTGAGTAGAGAGTGGTTTTGGGGTGTTTTTATCTCAAGGAGGGGGTTTCTCAACACATGAGAGTGAGTCTCCTTGAACTAGAGGAGGAGGAAGAAGAAGAGAGGAGAGAGAAGTGTTATGATAGAAAATGAATCCTTTTTTTTTTACAACCATAACATAATATGAAATGAATTATCAAATTAATAATAATAATCTAAATGAAATAGTTGATGGATGGTTTGGAATGACAATTATCATTACACACATTAAATGGTGTTGCTAGAATCAAAGAGCATCTTTGATATGTAATGATGATAGTCAAAGTTTCAACCATGGTCAACAAGTCAACAAACCCAACCATGACACAATTTCATTTAATTAATATTATTAATTGATATATCATAAATTCATTAGGGTTTGGAAAAAGACGACTGTCAACTGTGCATACACACCCGTTCCGAAACCCTAATGAAAATCCTCTTCCTCCGCCTCAATCAACTGTGCATACACACCCGCATTCTTGTTCCGAGGAACATGAATACAATGAGATAAAACTAACCCCAAAACATATACTAGTATCTGGCTCAAACCAGAGCCCGCTAGTAATATCCGCCCGGACTCCAAACGTGCACAAGTGCGCGGATGAGAACGAACCCTGTCGCAAAACCATGCGACCTCTACTCTGTTTTGCCCAAAGGCGAATAGCCCTCTGTGTGGGACTCTAAAGACTCGACACTACGCTGGCAGTGGGTTTAACCACAGACCGCAAGCGGCACTAGCTGTGCGTAACGGTCCCTAGGTAGATGCCGATAAGAAGACTGACGAGGTGAACCCCATCTGAACTCCTACCGAGTCTGAATGTGGCAGTCTCCATACAGTCCGGTCTGTTCGTCTGATACATCGAATGGCGGGCCTAGGGGGCGGTAAACGTCAGTCCCCTAATAGCGGTACAAGTCGTGTCGGAGTGAAGCCCAAAACACCCTGAGATAACACTGGAAGCCTACCAGTATATCTCGCTTGCCCTGGCCAGGGACTACTCGTGTAATGGCTCTCCTAGACACAGCGCGATGTCAACCCCCAACACTGGGAGAGACGAATCATGTCTAACCGTCACTGCCTCCAAGTGCTTCGGGACTGCACCCAACCACTACTTGTTTGCACGACTCCTTTGAGCCGTGGTAGGGTAGTAATCAAAGTACAGTGGGAACACACTCGAGGCGAAGTGCCGTGTCAAGTCAGCGGACTAAGCTGTACTCATGTCACCTGGGAACTGATAACTGACGATAGGTATAAAACCAACTAGTCAGTTCCCGACGAGTCCTGTCCAGTGTACTCGTAACCTAACGAGTACCCGCATACTATCTCAAGTACGACGTACTGACGGCTGTGGGACAGACCGTCTCCCACACTGGGATGAGAAGCGCATGCGCTAGTCTACTCCGGAGTATCGATGCCCTGTCTCGATAGTCCTGCAACTAGGGACCTGCATAATGATGTGCTTATAGATTACCCAGCCTCCACTAGTGTGACTGCCATCACAACGCTGGTAATCAAGCAAAGATCCTAAGGGCTCCACTAATGCGTATAGGTGATATTATAAAATAAACACATGTACACATTGAAGTAGAAACAAACCAAGTAGCATACTACCATTTTGAGCAAGATTGTATATACAAGGTGAATATCCCAAGCTTCTATTAAGTAATATACAAACCAGTATGATACAGTAATGGCCTCTAGGGCATATACACTAACAATAATTCCTCTTCACTTGAACGGACTTTTGAAATGTTTATGAAACAGTCCATTCAAATGTCGGCTGAATTTAAGTCTTCCCTCGATAAGATCCAGAAAAATTCTGACTCCCAGAGTGAGAGTATTAAGTCGATGGAAACACAAATAGCACGATTAAATGCCGAGATGAGTGCTAGAGAGAAAGGGAAACTTCCGTCTCAACCCCTACCGAATCCTGGGAATTCACAACACTACAATGTGAATGTCATTACAACGTTGAGATCTGGAAGAGTGTTGAATAATCAAGTCGGTGCAGAGATTGATAATCATGATGAATTAATCAATAACACCCCGGCTTCCACTTCCACTTTTCCTTCCACATCCACTTCTACTTCCAATCCTACTTTGTCTACCCCAACACCTTCTTGCGAGCCTATTCTTCGTTTTCCTCAAAGCTCGAACCCTCAGCATATTTCTTCTAGTCCACCAAAGACGATCCCCACTTCTATTCTGGGATCACTTCCACACACACCACCTTCTCCAATGTTGGACCCAGTTATGATTGCTAAAGCTCCTTATCCGAATCGGTTAAGGGGTAACAAATCGAGTCCACAAATGGAGAAGATTATGAAAATGTTTAAACAGGTTAATATCAACATTCCTCTCCTAGATGCTATACAACAAGTTCCGTCATATGCGAAAATTCATAAAGACTTGTGCACTAGGAAGTGGAAGACTCAAGTGCCTAAAAAGGTATTCATGACCAATAATGTTAGCACTGCTTTTACCCCACAGTTATTAAAGAAATGTAAGGACCCAGGATGTCCTACGATATCAATTTCTATTGGGGGTAAAAACATTAACCGTGCTTTACTTGACCTTGGCGCAAGTGTTAACCTGCTTCTATATTCTGTTTACGAGCAGTTAGGGATTGGAGAGTTGAAACCAGCTTATTGCACTCTCCAAATGGCAGACCAATCAATCACCAAACCTAGGGGTGAACTGGAGGATGTGTTGATAAAAGTCGGGGAATTTATATTCTCTGTGGACTTTATTGTTCTCGATACACAACCTGTAGCAAACCCACAGAACCAAATTCCGGTGATTTTGGGTCGACCATTCCTTGCCACTTCCAATGCTGTCATTAATTGTCAAAACGATTCAATGAACTTATATTTTGGAAAAATGACAATTGAACTGAACATTTACAAAATTGGAAGTCAGCCGTCTGAACCCTCTGCTCACATACTTGATGTCTGTTCTGTCCACAAGATTGCTCCCGAAAGTTGCGAAGTTGATGAACTTTGCTTTGAAAATCTCGACGACACTAGCACATCAATATTTGATCTGTCACATCTTAGTAAGGACACTCTTTCCACTCCTGAGTCTGAAACTCTTGACTCTTCACCTTCTGAGTCTATATCTTTTGCAGGCTACGAGCTTCTCAGTGACTCCGAATATCATTCGCTGACCCACCTTCTATAGTTTCTCCGCCAGCATTAGATCTCAAACGTTTACCTTCTCACCTTAAATATGCATATTTAGGTGAGAACGAGTCTTTACCTGTGCTCATATCAGCTTCTCTAGCCGTAGAGCAAGAGAACGCTCTTTTGATGGTATTGAGATCAAAAGGCAGGCGTTTAGTTGGACTATGGCTGACATCAAAGGGATTAGTCCCTTGATTGTTAAACATCATATACATCTGATGGATGAAGCCAAGCCAACCCGAGAGCCACAGAGACGATTAAACCACGTCATGAAGGATGCGGTGAAGAAAGAAATCGTCAAATGCCTTGACAATGGTATCATTTACCCAATCTCCGATAGCCAATGGGTAAGTCCAATTCATGTCATCCCTAAGAAATCTGGCATTATGGTCGTAACAAATGAGGCAAATGAGTTAATCCAGACACGTGCTCAAACTGGGTAGCGTGTATGTATTGATTATAGAAAACTCAACGCCGCAACGAGAAAAGACCACTTTCCTCTACCTTTTATTGACCAGATGCTAGAATGCTTAGCTGGACGGGAATATTACTGCTTCATGGACGGATACTCTGGCTATAACAAGGTCCCTATTGCCATAAAGGATCAAGACAAAACCACATTTACTTGTCCTTTTGGTACTTTTTCTTACAGACGCATGCCCTTTAGGTTATGCAATACTCCCGCTACATTTCAGCGGTGTATGATGGGGATATTCTCGGACATGGTCGAGAATTTTCTGGAGATTTTCATGGACGATTTCTCGATATTTGGAGATTCTTTTGCTGACTTCTTATCACATCTTGACGCAGTTCTTACTCGTTGTAAAGAGAAGAACTTAAGCTCGAATTAGGAAAAATGTCATTTCATGGTCCAAGAGGGAATTGTACTTGGATATGTGATTTCATAGAAAGGCATTGAGGTTGACAGAGCTAAAATCGATGTCATTCAGAACCTTCCTCATCCTAAATGCGTCAAGGATATACGATCCTTTCTTGTCCATGCAGGCTTTTACAGGAGATTCATTAAGGATTTTAGCAAAATTGCTAGACCTTTAACTCTTCTCTTGGCCAAGGACGCAACCTTTCACTTTGACTCGGATTGTGAGGCAGCATTTGACTCACTCAAACACTCTCTCACTACAGCCCTCGTTCTATCTTCTCCAGATTGGAACTACCCTTTTGAGCTTATGTGTTATTCCCCCAATCAGAACAAGGCTCTGTTTGAATTTTGAAAATTCAAATTTTGAAGCAACGCTTCGGTTCCCGTGCGCTGCGCGCAATGCGCCACGTGTCAGAAGTTGACTCGGCAGCACAACGCCCAAGGCAGTGCGTCCAATCAGAGCAAGGCTCTTTAAAAAGCAAAAGCAACGATCAACTGCGCAAGCGCACCGCTGCGCGACACGTGTTTGCGCAGTTGCACAAACGCTGTTGCGCAAGTGCATCACAGCGCGCCACGTGTCTGCGCAGTTGCGCAAGCACAACTGCGCAAGCGCACCGCTGAGCGACACGTGTCTGCGCAGTTGCGCAAACACTGTTGCGCAAGTGCACTGCAGCGTGACACGTGTCTGCGCAGTTGCGCAAGCACAACTGCGCAAGCGCACCGCTGCGCGACACGTGTCTGCGCAGTTGCGCAAGCGCTTGACTGCACGACACGTGTCTGTTCAGTTGCGCAAGCACAGCTGCGCAAGCGCCTTACTGCGCGACACGTGTCACGCGCTGGTGAGTTGCGCAACAACAAAATGAAGATTTAAGGAAATCTTTTCTGTTCTTGTTAAAACAAGAAGATTTCTTCTGTAAAACAGGGGCCTTTGGATCAAAGATCCAACGGTGGGGAAAATTCCCCGAATCACTCAGAAAAGATCTTTTTAACAAATTTAACTGATCTTTGAGCACTATAAAAAGGACCCCAGACCCCATTTCAAAGAGAGAGAGAATTACATAGACAATTGGATAAAAAAAAAGAGGAGAGAACTCTTGAGAATTTCTGAAGAACACAAAAAGGAAGGTAAAAACCTTTGAGAAAATTCTCTTAAAGAATAGATCATTGATCTAGAAAACAAGATCAGTGATCTTCAATAGATAAATAAATAAATAAAAATAATAAAAATAGTGCCTTGCACTTGCTATGAACCTCTGGTTCTCAGATAAATAAATAAATAAAAATAATAAAAATAGTGCCTTGCACTTGCTATGAACCTCTGGTTCTCTGAAACAGAAAGAAAGAAAAGATTTCTTTCTTTGATCTAAATTTAGATCAAGAAATTAAAAAGTGCCCTGCACTTCTTTTCCTAAATTTAAAAGATTCTTGGTGCTTTGCACAAATGCAATGCATCATTTGAAGGGCTAGGCCCAAGTTAAAAAGACCTAGCAGGTCAGAATAAATTGCAAAGCAATAAAAGGGCTGGGCCCAAATAAAATTGATGCTCTGCATCCCTTTTGGGCAAAGCCCAAATAAAAGCAAAAGAAATGCAAAAGCAATGGACTTAGCCCAATTGTGGCCATAAGTCCTTAAATTAAATTGACTGAGCAAAATGGCTCTCCTAAATCAATTTACGTCTGGTTCGAGGGTACATCTCCGAACTCCTTTGACATCCGTCGTTGTAATTCCTCAACGACGTCAAAGAGGTGACGGGTCCCAACGACCATACACCCATATGGACTGCGGGGTCCCTAAACTCGTGGACCGAAACGTCCCTAAACTAATATCGGACCGAAACGTCCCTAAACTAAACATAGACCACCACGTCCCTAAACTGGCAATGGACCTCCACGTCCTTAAACTGGCGATAGACCACCACGTCCCTAAACTGGAATAATAGAGCCTCCAAATGCTCTTTTGCCGGATCTAAACGGTCCCGTTTAAGTTGATCTTAGCCCCAAATACGGCTAACGTATCCTTAGACATTTAAATGAATGATAAAACTCCAAATCAACTTTGGTTCAAGGGTACATCTCTGAACTCCTCTGACACCTGTCATTGTAATCCTTCAACGACGTCAGAGAGGTGACGAGTCCCGACGGCCAGATATTAAATCGATCATCACGTCAAGTTGATCTTCGTCCAAAACAGGACTAACGTATCATTGACGAACGTTTAAGTTGATCTTAGCCGCAACGCGACTAATGCATCCTTAAACTAAATACACCAAACCCAAATCTAAGTAAATACGGATTTGGACTAATCCACGTCCTACGGGCGACGGCATTACTCAGTCTCCGTATACAATCCACGGGCAACCACAAATAAAACAAACACACATGACACGAAGTGAAATTCTGGAGAAGGAGAAAGTTGTTACCGCGATGCGGTAGCGTAATTAACTGCAGAGGCTTGCGCCTGCAGGGAAGAGCGTCCCCACAATCAAAAACCCCTCACCCTGAGGGGGAATCTGACGAAGTCTGCTACATCGGCCGCATCCGTCTAAACCTCTGATACACGGCGCCATAAATCAACCTGGCATCTTCAGAGAGATAGACGGATAAAACCAAATAGCATCTGCCCCGAACCTCAGGCACGGACGCGAAGCCCAGGCCGCCGTTCGGAGGGGAACAGATTCTGGCACGCCCGGTGGGACCTCTTCCTCTTTCCACTCCACACTTCGTGTGTCGTCTTCGCGAACCAATCGCGGTTTGTTAAATGGTTGTCTTCGGATTTCAAGTTGCTAAGATTTGGTCTTTTACCTGGCGCAGAATTCAAGATCCAATGGCCACCAACTGCACCAACTGCTCGAAATGCCACTGCAAGGGACGCTCCACTTCACCAGGAGGTGTAACATATGGGCCCCAAGCGGCCTCTTTCCTCGCTCTGCCGGTAGAACAGGTGACCCAGGCCACCACCGGCCTGTTTTTCGGGACCATGGTCCCACCTACAAGCTTCTCTATGCCGATATCCGCACCGAAAGCGAACAAGAAGTCGGTGTTCGACCGGCTTACTGCTACCACGACCCCTGTCAACGGGTCGCCCGCTACTAAACCGACAGCCTCCGTTTTCACCAGGCTAGGTCAGAACTATAAAGTGGCCGTCCCAAAGAGGGCAACGGCCGTTGCTTTGGAAGTCGTTAAAGCGGCTTCTCCCATCAGAGAGTCGGTCTTCACAAGATTGACGGTTCCCACTCCTCCCCCAGCTGGTCAAAAGGCATCAGTCTTCGATAGGCTGACATCGGCAGTTACCCCACGCTCAAACAGGGGGCAACAAGAAACCATCTTGATTTCCGAGCCAGCCCCAACGGCTCGTCGTGCGCGACGTCGCCATTGGCGACGAGTAAGGAAAGCAGGGGGCAATTCCCCCTCAGGGCCAACCCCACCTGCTCCAGTGGTGGAGGTCAACGCTGCTGTTCCAACTGGGAACAGCTTTGAATTGCTGAGGAAGGTGAGAAAGAACTCTCCGATTGCTACATTGAAAAGATCTCCTCCGCCTATGGAAAAAGCTCCGGAGACAAAACAGGAACAGCCCCCTCAACGGCTGTCGTCAAAAATTTATAAAGTTTGGCGGAAGGTTCAAGACTCCGTGATTGACCCAGACCGCTTTCGTCGCCAGAAAAAGGCAAATGTGGAAAAGGACAAAAACCGCCCCATTAAACAGCAGGGGGCAACAAATGCTAGGATGCCCACTTCAACGGCTCCTTCAACCTCAAAGGTCCACAAAAGGAAAAGGCCAGAGAAAGCTCCCGTGACAATGACAAAGTTTAAAAGCGGTGAACCTAAACGCCCCAAGTCAGGGGGCATAACAGTTCATACGGTCTATATGGCTTCTGGAAAGGAAGAAAGTCGTACTTCTACGGGTCACCGACCGCTTACCCGGTCAGTGACCAAGGCTCAGGAGCAGCAACAAAAGCTCCAAGAGATGATGACTACAATGGCTGCACTCACGGAGCCAAAAGAGAACCCTGGTACATCCTTAGATGAACGCCAAGAGGAAGAGACCGACGCCGAGTTCCTCCGCCGAGTACTGGAAAAGAGAGACAAAGAGGCTGCTGAACAAGCAGCCAATATACAGCGTATGGGCCTCCTCTTCCAGGACATGATAGGGATGATGATACAACAAGATCCCCCGACTGAAGAACCACCGATTGTCCTTGGGGATGATAGGGGAGAGACATCAAACCCTCAGCCCATTCTATCAACGGCTAAAGAGGATACAATCTCTAAAACTGATCTGGACGAATATATAGCCCAGCAAATAAAGGTTCATCACGCGGCCGAAGCAGCCGGCCACGTCGTAAAAACGGGGCGACCGTATCCAGGCTGGTATGACCAAATCAAATACCCGCCGGGTTATACAATTCCCAAGTTTCATGTCTACAAAGGGACCGGCAATCCCAATCAACATGTTGCCCAGTTCAGGGCGCTTTGCGGTAACACCGGCGGTGACGAAAAGCTTCTGCTTCGCCAGTTTGTTGGAAGCCTATCAGATACGGCGTTCGAATGGTATTCTGAGCTCCCCAACGACTCTATTAAAACCTTTGCAGAGATGGAGCTGCTCTTCACCCAACGTTTTGCAAGTGCCAGTGAGCGTACCCCGATGACGGCGCTGATTAACGCCAGGGTAAAACCCGGCGAGACGTGGGTTCAGTACGCTATACGGTGGCGTAATCTATGGTCGAAGTGTGAACAGCGCATAGAAGAAGCCCCTGCGGTGGGAATGTTTGTTGGAACCCTTGATCCACAAGCAACCATTTCACAGTTTATGATGTTCTTCAAGCCGACTTCCTTCCAGGCTTTGATCGACAAATTAGCGCAAATGGACCAGATGGGCCATAAACCCCCTCTCCCGAAGCCGGACTCCCGAAACGATAAAGGAAAGGGAAAAGCAATCATTGTCGCTAATGCCCAACAACAACCGAGCGACTCGAAGCCGATTGCTCGTCCAAACAATACGCGCCCATACGTACCCCTTGAGGACAGGATGGGACGTGCTTACTCCTTCCCCCGTGATAAAACGAGGAGGCTATTCGAGCTGGCATTGCGCAACAGACTCATAAATCTGCCAGATCCAAAACGCCCGTCGCAACCAAGTGACGTCAACGAGCCTAATTACTGCCCTTATCATCGAGTGCTAGGACATCCGATCGAAGACTGTTACTTTTTCAAAAATTGGCTTGAAAACCAGTACCGCCAGGGCAAATTTGCGCTATCCGACAAATGGAAGGTGAATCCCCCGCAGCCCCACACCTCTAAAGGGATGAATACGCCTGGGGCAACATACTCCGTCATTGAATAAGCTCCTTGGGAAGTTGTATTATCAGCCAAAACGAGGAGAATGCTAAATGATCTTCAGACCTGTCCAGCGGTCAAGTAGAAGAACCCCTTGGAACCGCAGGTTATTGAGGGGATGTTGAAGCCACGTCCGACTCCGAGGACCGATGGTGGTAGTTCAAGCGTTCATAGTCAGCCGTCAAAATCTTCGAAAAAGAAGAAGAAGAAATCTAAGAAGCCCGTGAAGCCTGGCGATAAGCGCACGGACTTACAAAAGCAAATCGACGCACTGGATGAATACAACCAAAAGGCGCGGACTCCCATTACGCTCCAAGATTTCCTTGATCACATCTTTCAAAAAGAAGATGAGGGAGAAAGTTCATCGGATGAATCCGAGGAATATGTGGCGAGCTGTCATATGATCTCCCACTTGACCACGAACGATGAAGGGACTTCTGGCATTAAAACGCCGGGGGCAAATACTGAGTCAAGGGTTCCGGAGTTATCAATCGAAATGATTGACGCATTTCTTAGTGAAGCTCGATTGAAAAGTAAAGCTGATCGAGAACGCGAGGTGGCTATATTCGAAAGGGCCAAGCGCCAGCGACTTGATGAAAGAGCTGAGACGATCCCGCTGGAGTTAAACACCTCCGCTGCTGACAAAAGCCAATTCAAGATAAAAAAGAGGTTTGCTAAGGCCATATCGATGGGCATGAAGCTACCATCCTCTGAAGGAAAAATGACTGGTGTGGTAGAAATGCACCCCTCTTATTGCTTATATCATCAGAAGGTCTCGCATCCCACTCAAGAATGCAAGGCTTTCGATAGATGGTGGCAAGGATACGTCGCTAATCAACAACGCTTTAAACGGGAAAAGCGTAAAATTCGTCGGGAGCAAAGAAACACGACCAAAGAGCTTGAAAGAACTGCCGGCAATTGTCACATGGTTAACACTACCGGGTCACAAGTGCCTATATTTGGGAGCGACTCTGATGAGGAGCTAGAACTTGCCCCTCTCTTTAAAGAGTCAACTTCGGGAAAAGAAGAGGAGCCAGTGGTTTGCGAAAATATCCGGCTGCGGAATCGGACACTGCCTGAAAAGAACCTCGGACCCTCGAATAGAAAAGATAAAGGGAAAGAAAAGGTCTCTGAAGACATCGTCTTAGATGACCAAGTTCTGGAAGATCTAAACGCCGAAAACCCGCCGAAGAGAAGTAAGGTGGATTACAACGTTCTGGCACATCTGAGGAAACTGCCCTCTCAGCTCAGCGTCCTTGATGCCTTGTTACTATCAAAGGAGGCGAGAGACTCTTTGATTAAGGCGCTACATGATCCGGACCAGTTCCAAGCCTTCTTAGCCGAAGAAAAGATGAAAGACGAATTAGAAGAAGTGCACACAGCCGACGTTGCTTTTGGTGATGAAGACCTTCTCCTCGGGACGTGTGAACACAATCGCCCCCTTTATGTCTCAGGATACTGTCATGACATAAAGATAGGTAAAATCTTGGTCGATAACGGATCGTCTGTCAATTTACTCAACGTGCAAGTGTTAAAGGAGATTTGCATGAGTGTCCAACACCTCGCCCGAGACAAAATCACTATCTCCGGTTTCGACTCCCAATCATCAAAAACTCTTGGATCTGTGATATTGACGCTACGCTTCGGGTTGCTCGTCACAGACATCAAATTCCATGTTATAGACGCCAAGATGTGCTACAATGCTCTGCTCGGCCGAC
This sequence comes from Agapanthus africanus, assembly GCA_030015575.1. NCBI lineage: Eukaryota > Viridiplantae > Streptophyta > Magnoliopsida > Asparagales > Amaryllidaceae > Agapanthus > Agapanthus africanus. The sequence goes on along the minus strand of CM057341.1, from coordinate 203,951,796 downwards.
CATGGCTACACGAATACAATATCATCCCTTCTACACAGCATCAGTGCATGAAGTATTCTAGGGATGGCCTCGAGTACACAGTGGCGGGAGAGTTGAATCCGTTTTCCGTAAACGAAGTTCGCAAGTATGAAGATGCCAAATACTTCTTACCGAGTTTCGAAGACACGGAAAGGTGTCACAAACCGGAGAACAAAACTAACGCTACCATCTCTGTCTTCGGCAGTGACACCGAGGAGGAGGAGGATATAATTTATTCAGGTCCATCCTAATCCACCAGGCCGGGACCATCCGTTCCTTCATTGATCTTCGGTAGTGATTCAGAGGATGAAGTTCATGTTGTATTCCCTGCTCGGCCTTCGATACGGGTTTCCGCTGATGAAGAGCGAAGTCTGCAGATAACCATGGTGCCGCTTGAACATTACAAAGAACTGGATGCACTCGACACCAACAGCGTAGAAGAATTGCAGACATTCTATATCCCTCCCGGACGAAAAAGCGAGAAGGCAATCCTATTCTACCGTTCTGAAGAAAACAAGGTAGAAAAAGAAATTTGGCATGGAGCGGATCCAACGCTGGACAGACTCCATCCCATCTGTCTACCCCGATATTATACGGAAGGCTTGAGGAGACTGTTGAAGCACCAGGGAATACCTTTCGAACAAACCGTTAGAAAGGCCAAATTCTATGACAAGGTCTGGAACGTTCCCGGGACTCAATGCAAACTGCCTAACGGGAGAATAGAAACAAAAGGGCTTGGGTACATCCGGTCAAAGAAACGGGAGCTAGTAAACAGCTGTTATGTTATGTATGACTTCGATGAAGAGGCGAACGCTCAATGGGAGGACGCTAATCCTGAGCCAGCAAAAGTTCCTGATGCAAAACCGCCCAGTCCATCATTTGAAGACCAGATGGGCAAACTTATAAGGAATGCGGGTCAAAAAGCCCGAGATGATCACAATCGTGAAATGGCAATCTATGAGAAAGCCAAGACACAGCGCCTCCTTCAACAGGCGGTGAAGGATGAAAATGCCGCTCCTTATCAACCTGCTACAAAAAAGGTTCGACGCGAAAGCAAAAACAAGTCGAAAGGCAAGAAAGGCGCTCGACAACCACAAAGCAGAGCTAATAGGCAACGCATCCGAGAGTCGAGCGTTATTGACCTAGCCCTCATGAAGAAAATGGGTCGAGCATACTCATTTCCTCGGAAAAAAACAAGGAAAATACTTAATCTTGCTCTAAAACATCAAATGCTTACACTGCCAGAGTCTAAACACCCTGAGCAAGCGGGCGAAGTCTCCAACCCGAATTATTGCTCTTACCATCGAGTAGTAGGGCATCCGCTTGAAGATTGCTTCACCTTTAAGAATTGGGTTGAGGACCAATATCAGCTTGGCAAATTCGCGTTGTCTGACAACTGGAGGGTAGCGCCGCCGCAAAAGCACGAACCCGAAAACACAAGGATAGAACCAACTCCGCATTGGGATTGGCAGAAAATTCGCACTTGCCACGTGGTAACAATATTAAAAGAAGAGTCCGAGGACATGAACAGCCTTCCTTGGTGCTTTGAAAACAGCAGCGATGAGGTAATCTCAGAATTTCCACCAACGCCAAAAGAGCTGGAAGATGGAATCCATACTACTGCAGATAACCTCAAGAAAATCGAGTTGGGGACAATAAATGATCCGCGACCGACATTCGTCAGCGAGCTGCTGTCTGAAGAGAGGGTGGCTGCGTTAAAAGACATCCTTGTGCAGCATAAAGATTGCTTCGCATGGAACTATTCCGAGATGCCGGGACTAGATCCAGAAGTTTCTGTACATAGACTAGCAATATCCCCAAACGTCAAACCAGTCAAACAGGCGCCGAGAAGAATGCGACTCGAGCTTGAGATGAGCATAAATACCGAAGTCAAAAAGTTAATCGACTCCGGCTTCATCCAGGAAGTTCAGTACCCTGAATGGATCGCCAACATCGTCCCAGTGATGAAGAAAAATGGGACAGTGCGCGTATGCGTAGACTTCCGGGATCTTAATAAAGCTTGCCCGAAGGATGATTTCCCAGTGCCAGCCACTGAACTGATGATAGACAATACATCCACTCATGAGGTTTTCTCCTTCATGGACGGCTCGTCGGGGTATAACCAGATAAAGATGCATCCCGAAGACCAGAAGCACACAGCCTTCAGGACTCCTCTTGGTATATTTTGTTATAAAGTGATGCCCTTCGGTTTGAAGAACGCCGGTGCTACTTATCAGAGGGCCATGACAAAGATCTTCGACGACCTTATACACGAAATCGTTGAATGCTATATCGACGATCTCGTGGTTAAAAGCAAATCATACGAGGAACATCTCGAGCATCTGAAGACTGTATTTCAACGCCTTCGGCTATACAACTTGAAGATGAATCCTCTTAAATGTGCGTTCGGAGTTTCCTCAGGCAAATTCCTGGGATTCGTTGTTCGACACCGAGGTATTGAAATAGATCCGTCAAAAATCAAAGCGATCATGGAAATGCCTCTACCGAGAACTCTCAAACAGCTGCGGTCTCTCCAAGGGAAACTCGCATACATATGGCGATTCATAGCCAACCTTTCAGGAAAGTGTCGTCCTTATAGTCACCTGATGAAGAAGGGAACCCCATTCGTTTGGGATCAAAAATGCCAAGGCGCACTGGACGAGATCAAGCAATACCTGCAGAACCCGCCGGTGTTGGCTGCTCCAGTTAAGGGGAAGCCTCTCATTCTTTATACAACCGCCCTCGAAGGTTCCTTAGGCGCATTATGGGCACAAGAGAACGATCAAGGGAAAGAAAGAGCACTCTACTACTTAAGTCGAGTTCTGCTGGGGGCAGAAAGCAACTACTCTCCCATTGAAAAACACTGCCTGGCGTTGATCTTCGCAATAACAAAGCTTAGACACTATGCGTTGGCGCACGAAGTCCGTCTTATTTCAAAGGTGGACCCTCTCAAATATTTAATGTCGAAGGCCATCTTGACGGGACGACTCGCTAAATGGGCTCTGCTCTTAATGGAGTTCTCGATAACATATTGACCCCTCAAGGCAATGAAGGGTCAGGCCATAGCCGACTTCCTTGCTGAGCACCCGATACCTGCCGATTCCCCTCTGAATTGCTATTTGCCAGACAGACATGCGTTTGACGCAATCGACAGTGGTGATACCCGTTGGGAGCTTTATTTCGATGGAGCATCTTCCATGAAAAAGCACAAACAAAGTACGCCAACGATCAAATCGGGGGTAGGACTCATCTTTGTGACTCCACAAGGAGGAATAATGCGCTTCGCTTTCTCCTTAACAGAGCCGAGAACGAATAATGAAGCTGAATATGAAGCTTTGATAGCAGGCCTCGAGATCGCCATTGATATGGGAATTGAAAGCCTCCTCATATATGGGGACTCCCAACTGGTCGTCAGTCAAGTGAACGGCGATTACCAAACATGCAAACCGGAATTCGTAAAACACGGTGAAAAAGTGCAACAACTGCTAACCCAAATTCCCTCCTATACTTTGGAAAGCATACCGCGCGCGGAAAACAGCAAAGCGGAGGCACTGGCCAAACTTGCTAAAGAATTGGCTGACGAGAACCTCGATGACGTTAGAATCGTGATACAAAGCCGTCGAGTGCTCTCCCCAGCAGAATACCTCCAGAATCATATAAAGAAAAGGGAGCAACTGAGCAGGCGACCCTACAAATAAAAGATCATGAGAAGACCGAAGACTGGAGAGAAGTCTTCATAGATTACTTCAAGTTCCACCGAATACCTGAAGAAGCGTCCGTAAGACATCAGCTCGTGAAACGAGCTCTGTCTTTCGCCTTCGTCAACGATACTCTATACAAGAGGTCATTCGATTCTCTGTGGCTGAGATGCCTAGGACCTGACGAAGCGGGAAGGGTCGTCCAAGAAGTTCACGACGGACTCTGCGGTTCCCATCAAGCAGGCCCTAAGATGAAGTTGAAGATAAAACGGATGGGCTACTACTGGCCCACGATGATGCAGGATTGCCTGGAATACGCGAGGCAATGTCATTCATGCCAAATTCATGGGGACTTCATCCATCAGCATCCCAATCCACTGCATCCAACAGTGGCTAGTTGGCCATTCGAAATGTGGGGAACTGACATAGTCGGCCCCATCGAACCAGCATCGTCCAAGGGACATCGTTTCATTTTGGCGACGACTGATTACTTCTCCAAATGGGCAGAGGCGGTACCGTTGAGGGAAGTGAAAACGGAGAACATCCTCCATTTCTTCAAAATGCATGTCATATACCGGTTTGGAACCCCGAGAAGGATCATCTCTGATAATGGGCCAGCCTACCGAAGTCATAAAATTAGCCGCTTCGCACAGCAGCACAATATAGACTGGAGATATTCCTCAGTTTATAATCCGCAAGCTAACGGTCTCGCCGAGGCCTTCAACAAGACCTTGACGAAAATTATAAAGAAAACGGTGTCCCGAAACAAGAGGGACTAGCATGAGAGGTTGCAAGAGGCTCTTTGGGCGTATCGAACTACATTTAAAACGGCCACAAATACAACGCCATACGCGTTGGTATTTGGGACGGAAGCAGTACTCCCTCTCGAGATAGAATTACCCTCTCTACGAGTGGCAGTCCACTACGAGCTGACAGACGAAGAAAATGCTCACCTTCGGTTTGAAGAGCTCGACGCCCTTGATGAAATCCGGCTTCTAGCACAACAAAATCTGGAAGCTTATAAAGCAAAGATGACGCGCTCATACGAAAGATTGACCCGACCGAGGACATTTCGTCAAGGCGAACTCGTGCTAGTGGTCAAAAGGCCTATGATCCCCAATCGCGCCAAGCGGGGAAAATTCGAGCCAAACTATGAAGGCCCGTACGTCATAGATAAAGTTTACCAGGGAGGGGCCTATCTACTCATGGACATGCACGGTGAAAGGCCTTTCAGGCCGATAAACGGTCGCTTCCTAAAGAAATATTACGCTTAATGAGCCACAGCCTAAGTCAATGATGGATGACGACGACTATGTCCGCTCGCTATCTTCCTAAGCTCAAGCTTCATAAAGAATAGCCAACCTTCTCGACAATGGACCGAAATGTCCTTAAACTAATAGCAGACCGAAACGTCTTTAAACTAATACCGCAGCATCCTTAGGCTGACGAGATATAAAAAAAACATATAAAAATAAAATAAAATAAACGGTATGTCCATAAAAAAAAAGGGCATGGATGAAAACCCGAAAGGGCTCCGTGAGTAAAAACAGCAGGGCTGCCGGCGAGTGTTCGTGAAAACCCGAAATGGTGCGACCTCGTAAAAAAAAGAGAGAAAAAGAAAATAAAAAAAAACACTTATAGGGTCCTCTCGACCCTGTAAGGAGAAACCACCTGCGTGAGATCCTTACGACTCACAAAGGAACAACACACTTAGGGATCCCCACGATTCCTAAGGAGAAAATACACTTGCGAGATCCTCACGACTCGTAAGGAGAACTCTCTTATGGGACCCTCACGGCTCATAGGATTTGAAAGTCTTAAGTCACAGAGACCTAAACCTGTGCTTAAGCAAACCCCCCACAAACTTCCAATATTGCCCTATAAGTGGCTCAGTATTGACCCTTGTATACAATCCATGGGCACGAATAAACATTCCCCTAACTAAGTCCCATCTGAAACTAGGGATACGTTTGCATGGTAAACAACCCTTGTAAATCCTCTCGACTTACAAGAAGAAAGCCCTCCTGTAGGATCCTTACGACTTACAGAGAAACAAACACTTAGGGATCCTCACGACTCCTAAGGAGAAAATACACCTACAAGATCCCCACGACTTGTAGGGAGAAATACCTTCACGAGACCCTTACGGCTCATGAAGTTAAAAGCCTTAGCCGACAGGACCCTAACCCTGGTCGCTAAGCCTCCTTTGTTCGACAACGACAGAGGCAAATGATGATTCGCTCCTGGTAATATCCCAGTTGTAGCGGTGCTGATGCCGAAATCGGTGTCCAATTTCAGGTTTACAGCGAAAAGCCAGTAGGCCGCACATGCATATGAAATAGCCGAAATGATGGGGCAACTTGCAATAAAAAGCAGCAAGTAAAAATGTATGCATGCTAAATAGCTGAAATGATTGGGCAACTCGTAATAAAAAGCAACGAGTAAAAATAAAAAAAAACAAATAGCCGAAATGATTGGGCACCGCGAAAAATAGCCGAAATGATCGGGCAATCGCGACCTTCGCGATATAAGAGCTGAAATGATAGAGCATCGCGGAAATAAAATAAAATAAAAAGAAGAAATGATAAAACTCTGGCCCTACAGTTAAGATCATATCGATCCCTGTATACAATCCAAGGGAGTAAACAAAGAATGAACCATACTTTCCCAGCGGATTCCGTCAGACGACGAACCCCAAACCTCACCGGTTCATTTCAACCGAAGAAGCCAGTGACTTCAGCAAAATTCCTCGACTCACGGATACAAACACTCCTTGACGAGAGCCTTCTGATCCGCGTCGACCCGCAGAGCCACCAGTGCCTCCGTAGGAATCCTCGACTCGTTTCAAACCCCAAGGAAACAAATAATCCTTGGCGCTTGGGAAACAAATAATCCCTGGCAAAATTCCTCGACTCACGGATACAAACACTCCTTGACGAGAGCCTTCTGATCCGCGTCGACCCGCAAAGCCACCAGTGCCTCCGTAGGAATCCTCGACTCGTTTCAAACCCCAAGGAAACAAATAATCCTTGGCGCTTGGGAAACAAATAATCCCTGGCAAAATTCCTCGACTCACGGATACAAACACTCCTTGACGAGAGCCTTCTGATCCGCGTCGACCCGCAGAGCCACCAGTGCCTCCGTAGGAATCCTCGACTCGTTTCAAACCCCAAGGAAACAAATAATCCTTGGCGCTTGGGAAACAAATAATCCCTGGCAAAATTCCTCGACTCACGGATACAAACACTCCTTGACGAGAGCCTTCTGATCCGCGTCGACCCGCAGAGCCACCAGTGCCTCCGTAGGAATCCTCGACTCGTTTCAAACCCCAAGGAAACAAATAATCCTTGGCGCTTGGGAAACAAATAATCCCTGGCAAAATTCCTCGACTCACGGATACAAACACTCCTTGACGAGAGCCTTCTGATCCGCGTCGACCCGCAGAGCCACCAGAGCCCCCGTGGGAACCCTCGACTCGTCTCAAACCCCAAGGAAACAAATAATCCTTGGCGCTTGGGAAACAAATAATCCCAGCAAATTCCTCGACTCACGGATACAAACACTCCTTGACGAGAGCCTTCTGATCCGCGTCGACCCGCAGAGTCACCAGTGCCTCCGTAGGAATCCTCGACTCGTTTCAAACCCAGAGGAAACAAATAATCCTTGGCGCTTGGGAAACAAATAATCCCAGCAAACTCCTCGACTCACGGATACAAACACTCCTTGACGAGAGCTTCCTGATCCGCGTCGACCCGCAGAGCCACCAGTGCCTCCGCAGGAACCCTCGACTCGTTTCAAACCCTAAGGAAACAAATACTCCTTGGCGCTTGGGAAACAAATAATCCCTAGCAAACTCCTCGACTCACGGATACAAACACTCCGTGATGAGAGCTTCTTAACTCATGTCGACTGTTCCGCTACAACCGCAGACAGATCCCCGATTCGTCTCAATTTGTAAGAAGAAGTCTCAGACAGCAAGGAAAGCTTGCTTTTTGAGCAATGGGGCCCTGCAAGTCAATCCAAACTGGTCTCTTGCATACTATTCACGGGTCTCACTCTCCGAAGTCTAATTTCGACGAAGAGGGAAATAACCACTTACGAATCCTCTCGACTCGTAAGAGGGAAAATTCTCTTATAAGATCCTTACGACTTATAAGAGAAAACCACACTTAGGAATCCTCACGATTCCTAAGGAGAAAATCCACCTGCGAGATCCTCTCGATCCGTAGGGAGAAAAGTCTCTATGAGACCCTCACGGCTTATAGAGTTGAAAAGCCTTAGGCAGCAGATCTGAACCTGCGGTCTAAGCCATCGTTATTTCTTAAGAAGGTCGGGATACTCGTCCTAATCATGGTTACTAAGGTGGCATACTGATAATAAAAGAAAGAAAAGACGGAGAAATGACACAAGACATTACAAAAATGTGCATCTTTTATTCGTAAATATTGATTGAGTACAGGATACATTGTGCTAAAGAATAAAAAATATATACATATACTTTACAAAGACAAATGATGCAAGGAGAATTATTGGGAAGGAAGCGTCTTGCACAGATGTAGCAATCGCTCGCATATGTCCTTCCATGCCTTCTCTTGATCGGTTACCACCGCCAGCTCTGCCTCCACTTGGGCTCGTTGCTGCAAGACCGACGCAAGCTGCTCCCTCACGACTTGATAGGCAGCCTCCCGACTTGGGATATCGCGCTCAGCTACGTCAAGCTTCCGCTTCAAGTTTAGCCCATGGGAGATGCGCTCCAAGAGACCCTCAAAGATAGTCTTCACTTGGGCAGCATTTGCCTCAACCTCAGCGCGCAGATGGGCCGTTTCGTTCGAGGTCTTTTGGCATTCCCTTAGTCTTAGAGCTGCTTCTTGCTCCAAGTGGCGGGAGTGCGAAGTGCTTTGCTCGAGCCAAGTTGTGCGTTGGGTGCTCAGGGCTAAAACTTCGGGAGAAAGGCGCGTCGACTCCAGCCGGTATAGACAGGCCTCGATCTCCCTGCAGTGATTAACCCAAGATCCGACGACGCCTTCGCTATGAAAAGTTACGGGCACCGCCAACATTGGATTAACATCCACAGCGAAATCTACGGCAGAAGGGAGAGCATCCATGTTGAGCTCTTCGATGTACCCGCTCAGCATGCCCAAACTCATCACAGCACCCTTTGAAGACGGGCAGCTCAAGAAAGGGGCCTGCCGGTAGAAGGACGCGAGACTCAAAAGGGACCGGAGCCGGAACAATAGCTGCAAAACAAAACATGGTTAAACGATGGTTCAAGAGATATTTAAGGGTTACCAATAAAGGAATTTGCTATACCAGCAGCAACGGACGGCAGAGCCGGAAGGGCCGGTAGCGCGGCAGGTCTGGTATCCCCTCCTTCGATTTGTGGCACTGCAATAAAGAAAGGGAAAAGTCAGAAATCATTCAATCGCTAGAAAAAAGGGATGAACAAAGATATTGAACGTACACTCACCAGCGCCACTAGAAGGAGAAGCAAGTTCGGATGGGAAGGAGAAGTGTGGGAGCAACACTTGATATAGATGATCAAATAGCACTCCTGAAAAGATGCAGTGGTATGGCGTTAGTCCATGAACTACACGTTTAAAAGATTAACTTGTGAGTCGCAAATCCATACCTTCCAACATCCGCGATGGCACGAGGGAAGACGGGGAAGTGACCACCGCCAAAGCAGTAGTTGACGGTGCTCCTTCAAGCAATGGAGCGTCGGCACTGGCCGCACCTGCAAAGACAAGCTTGTTAGAAGAGATCGCAAGATATATAAAAAGGGGGAAACGATAATAACCCGAAACTTACCCGACGAACTGCCAGCCGAGACTGAGGCAATTCCTTCCTCCATTGACATCAGGCCACCACCCGTAGCCTCGTCACCCGACTCGACGGGAACCGTTGTTGTGCTCGCAAGTCCTGGAGACGGCAAGGAACCATACGCGGGGAGGGCTATGATTGGAGTATTGCCAGATTCCAGAGAAGGAGCGGCTGGCTCGTCCTCAGGAATCGTTGCCACCTCACCCGCTACTCCTTCGGGTCCTGCGGTCACGGTTGCCTCATCCACCGTCACCGCGAGGTCTCCAGCCGCGAGCGCTTCACCCTCTACCGCCTCCGGCTCGGTTAACACAATCATCTCATCTGCCGCCACTTCAGGTGCGGCGTCAATGACCCTCTCGGCGGCGGACCCTTCAATTTCTGTTTCAGGCGTCGTGGCCCCGACGACGGTGCTCACTGTCGGCTCGGGTTCGGCAAGTACCGCTTCCTCCATTCCCCTGGGTTCGACGGTCTCCGCTTCCCCCTCAGTCGGACTTGGCCCTGCAAGTTGGAATGCGTATGAGCCAATGGCTTGATAATTCTTACAACAAGGTTCTGAAAGAAATGTTACCTGAAGAGGACTTGTCGTTTGCATTCCGAGCCGCGCGCGCCACTTGCCTCTGAGCAGTAGACAGGACGGTAGGGGCCTCTTCGGAAGGAATGTCAGCATGAGGAATAGTGCTGGGGCCCGCTCCCGTGGCCAAAGCAGCTCTGCTCGTCTCTGCTTCGGAAGGAGTGTCGGCACAAGGAATAGTGCTAGGGCCCGCTCCAACGGCTAAAGCAGCTCTGCGCGCCCTTGCTTCGCGTCTCAACCGCTTCTGCTCCTCTCGAGCCGTTGAGACGGATGCCACTAGAGCTTCCCTAATTGAGGTGTCCTCGTCTGTGAATAGGGAGGCCTCTAGGTTTTTCAGGGCATCCCTCGTCGTTTTGTCAAGCTGAGGCTCTTGCAGCAACTTCGACGAAGCTGGGACTTCGGTAACAGGCTCAGGAAGGATCCCCGCGTCAACTGATATAACCTCTGCAAGGAAACAAAAGAAGGTTAGGTTGACCATCAGAGAAGATGACAAACTTTCCTTATGAAAGGGAAAAGGGTGGGACATACCAATGCCTGCTGGGACACGCTTCTTCTCCTCCTCCTGGAAGGTCTTCAAAGATGCAGCAATGGCCTCTTCAGTAGAAATGCCTGTTGAGAATGAAGCAAATATTAGCTAAAGATAATAATAAAAATGCAGTAAAATGACAAATAAAGCATCTGATGATTACCGGACTCAGCGAGTTTGCTTAACATCGCTTCAAGCCTCGCCGATCGCTCCAAAGCTGCAATGGCGGCAGCTAAATTGGTGTCCTCAGGGTCCACCACAAAGCCCTCATTCCTGCCATACTCACATATGGCCTCGGCAGGAGAAGCCGCAGGCTTTGAGCTGAGGATCGCATCGAGGGAAAGGGCGGACTTCTTCTTTTTCTGCTGTCCACCAGCTTTAAATCCACCCGGAGCGGATTTGCGCTTGGCAGCCACTTTAGGGCGGTGAGTCCCGATCTCTGTCCCTCCGCCAGATCCTGGTGATACCACATTAACCGTCTTCGTGGGAGCACGGGGCGCCGGCGGTGCATTTACCGTAATGGGCAATGGCAATCCACGCGGGGGACTCAACACGCGCGGTCGGTCAACTCTGGCATCTTTTATCGGGGGGATGACATGGATCCTTGGCTGCAAGGGAGCCATGCGATCACCGCCAGGAGGCGCAGCCCTACGGTCGACCAGCAGGTGTTTCTCCATTAAGATGATTGGGCCCATAGCATGCGCATACCAGGCTACATACGGATGGATTATTTTAGGGACACAGCTAGGCTCACAGATAAAAAAAATAGGAGCCTGTATTGAGCCGGGTGAAATGATGCATCGCATTCCTTATCCCCTCTGGGCCGACCGCGGGTGTTTCCAGAAAGGCCTCCATCGGGATCCCTTGATTGTAACTCGATTGTCGGGCAAATCGATGTGGGTTATACCTCATAAAGAGAGCCGTCTTATTCTGCCTAAATACTAGGTAGCCCGGCCGAATGGAGTAAAGGTGAAGTATTTCCCGAGCCTTCAGTACAGAAACCCCGTCCTTAAAGTCATCACGCAGCGACACCACTGACTTAGCAGTCTCGGAGCCCATGGTGATGACTTTATCCACAAAAGAGGTCTTCGCTCCGACTAGATGTGAACGCAGGAGCAGTCCCCTAGACTCCCGCGGAGGTGCAACCACGATTGAAGCCCCGACCAACCGCATGATTCTTGGGAGTTTGAATTTCTCAAAGAACGGAGGAGTCTTATGGGCACCAAACACCCCTCGCACATGCAGCTCCATCCAAGAAGTGAAGTAGTGCATCGGAAAGTTAGCAGGCTGTACCCCAGGCTCATTAGCGTCCGCCGCTACGCTAAGTCCATTATAAAGGTAAGCCAGCCCGGCAATCCCTACCGATAGCTGCAAACCAGCCGCCATTCGATGCGCCGGGTAAAAGACGGAAGACCGCATGAGGCGTGGATGCATGGGGAGCGCAAAGCTGCATAGCCATAGACCCAAGAACCCTATAAAAAAAGTCTCCTCGTCCATGCCAGGAACGGCGATCTCTGAAAAAGGGACGCTGGCAGTGCCAGGGAGATAAAATCCCGTTGGTCATTCTCCGATAAAGGTCGGCGGTCCAAGCCGAAACCAAAGGGGTCAGCAAGCTGAGCGAACTTCTCGCCCTGCTCTGATAGGAACTCCGGGCGGATAAAACGAGCAATGAAATCCGCGAAACTGACGCCCCGGTCGCCCGATTCCAAATGGAGTTCCTCATAAATCTCCAACACCTTCACTAAGCCCGGGTGCTGATGCTGAATGGCATTTGCCGGAGATAAGTCAAATACTAGCTGCTTGGTGGCGAAGACATACTCGTCAGGAGGAAGCAGCTCCTCATAGTGTTCTCCCCTCATTGGCAAACCCGAAATCTCAGCAAATTCCTCCAGAGAGATGGAGACTTCCCTATCCGCTGTCAGGAAGGTATGGGTGGGGATATTCCATTGTTCGATGAAGGCCTTTATCCACCACGTCGGAGGAGAGGGATACTCGAAAAACGAGACGTAGACGGCGGAGTATAAACCAATCTTCGTCGGGTGAGCCCTCTTCGTCGCCAAAATGTAACGGGCCCATTGCAAATATCCGGCAAGCGGCCGCGGGGTCAATCCAATATTATAAGCCTGTCCCCAAGGGCGTGCTTCACCCTGACAGATCCGCCTCCCCAAAATGTCTATAGCCGGCGGCGGCTGCACCGGAATGGCACCGATTGCAGGCTGAAGGAGGTCGTCGGAATTCCAATTTTTAACCTCCACAGCATACTCCACCGGGGGCTTGTCCGCATAAGGGATCGTAACTATGGGCTCGGAGGGTGAGGTGGAGCTAAAGCTGCGACGGCCTTGGATAATCTGGCTGTACCACCTTCCCCATAAGTGAAGTCTCTTGCACTCGGGATCGTGATCTTTGATCAGAGCAAACACCACCCGGTCCACTGGTGCATGTGGGAACCCTCCTTCTGAGCGAACAAAAGGGAAAGACAAATCTTCAGACATGTTTCCTGTAGACAAAAAAAAAAACATAACCGTTAGTGTTCCAATGCTTCACATTTCAAAGGCCTACATCACACTACAATGCAGTGGGAAGGGGACCAAAGGGGGACCCACAAAATCAAGATGACGGCGCATCATTTGATAAGACAGTCCCATCATTGGATGAGACTGTCAGTCAGCAAAAAAGACCCCCAAGAGAATATCCTCATTGGGGGAAATCCCTAGAGACAAGGAGAAAATCTCCTCTTTTTAGAGCAAAGCTCTATCACAGAGTGACATTTGTCAAACTCTGGTCTCAAAGGAATAAAACTTCTTAAAAAGAGCCTAGTTCTGTAGTAAAAAATTATAACTCTTAAGAATTAAAAAAAAAAATTTGAGATCTTAAAGATCTATGAAAACATTTAAAAGTTCTCTATTTGATCCATGAGCAAGGCTCTGTTCATGGGTTAAAACCCAAGAACAAGATCTCTGTAGAATTTTGAGAGTAAAGCTCTGTTGAAGAAACCCCAAAGGGGTTTTCTTTAGATCAAAGATCTACAAGAGCAAGGCTCTGTTAATTAAAATTAATTTAAATTAATTTAAATTTCTACCTAAGAGTGATTCTAAGTTCTTAACTTCAAAGTTCTTGGGAAGAAGCAAGAGCAAGGCTCTAAAAGTTTTTTAAGCAAGAGCAAGGCTCTGAATCAGAATTCTTGAAAATAGTAAAGAATTTTCTAAGGACCAAAGGTCCCATTTATAGGCGCCTGCGCCCCTTCAACTGACCCCCATGATCCAATGGTCGGGATCTTGCCACCGCTGCACTCACGTGCGCGCCACGTGAGCGCAACGGTGGGGGGGCATTTGTTCCCCCAATCAGAGCAAGGCTCTGTTTGAATTTTGAAAATTCAAATTTTGAAGCAACGCTTCGGTTCCCGTGCGCTGCGCGCAATGCGCCACGTGTCAGAAGTTGACTCGGCAGCACAACGCCCAAGGCAGTGCGTCCAATCAGAGCAAGGCTCCTTAAAAAGCAAAAGCAACGATCAACTGCGCAAGCGCACCGCTGCGCGACACGTGTTTGCGCAGTTGCGCAAACGCTGTTGCGCAAGTGCATCACAGCGCGCCACGTGTCTGCGCAGTTGCGCAAGCGCACCGCTGCGCGACACGTGTCTGCGCAGTTGCGCAAACACTGTTGCGCAAGTGCACTGCAGCGTGACACGTGTCTGCGCAGTTGCGCAAGCACAACTGCGCAAGCACACCGCTGCGCGACACGTGTCTGCGCAGTTGCGCAAGCGCTTGACTGCACGACACGTGTCTGCGCAGTTGCGCAAGCACAGCTGCGCAAGCGCCTTACTGCGCGACACGTGTCACGCGCTTGCGCAACTGCGCAAGCGCCTTACTGCGCGACACGTGTCACGCGCTGGTGAGTTGCGCAATAACAGAATGAAGATTTAAGGAAATCTTTTCTGTTCTTGTTAAAACAAGAAGATTTCTTCTGTAAAACAGGGGCCTTTGGATCAAAGATCCAACGGTGGGGAAAATTCTCCGAATCACTCAGAAAAGATCTTTTTAACAAATTTAACTCATTTTTGAGCACTATAAAAAGGACCCCAGACCCCATTTCAAAGAGAGAGAGAATTACATAGACAATTGGATAAAAAAAAAAGGAGAGAACTCTTGAGAATTTCTGAAGAACACAAAAAGGAAGGTAAAAACCTTTGAGAAAATTCTCTTAAAGAATAGATCATTGATCTAGAAAACAAGATCAGTGATCTTCAATAGATAAATAAATAAATAAAAATAATAAAAATAGTTCCTTGCACTTGCTATGAACCTCTGGTTCTCAGATAAATAAATAAATAAAAATAATAAAAATAGTGCCTTGCACTTGCTATGAACCTCTGGTTCTCTAAAACAGAAAGAAAGAAAAGATTTCTTTCTTTTCTTTCTTTGATCTAAATTTAGATCAAGAAATTAAAAAGTGCCCTGCACTTCTTTTCCTAAATCTAAAAGATTCTTGGTGCTTTACACAAATGCAATGCATCATTTGAAGGGCTAGGCCCAAGTTAAAAAGACCTAGCAGATCAGAATAAATTGCAAAGCAATAAAAGGGCTGGGCCCAAATAAAATTGATGCTCTGCATCCCTTTTGGGCAAAGCCCAAATAAAAGCAAAAGAAATGCAAAAGCAATGGACTTAGCCCAATTGTGGCCATAAGTCCTTAAATTAAATTGACTGAGCAAAATGGCTCTCCTAAATCAATTTACGTCTGGTTCGAGGGTACATCTCCGAACTCCTTTGACATCCGTCGTTGTAATTCCTCAACGACGTCAAAGAGGTGACGGGTCCCAACGACCATACACCCATATGGACTGCGGGGTCCCTAAACTCGTGGACCGAAACGTCCCTAAACTAATATTGGACCGAAACGTCCCTAAACTAATATCGGACCGAAACGTCCCTAAACTAATATCGGACCGAAACGTCCCTAAACTAAACATAGACCACCACGTCCCTAAACTGGCAATGGACCTCCACGTCTTTAAACTGGAGATAGACCACCACGTCCCTAAACTGGAATAATAGAGCCTCCAAATGCTCTTTTGCCGGATCTAAACGGTCCCGTTTAAGTTGATCTTAGCCCCAAATACGGCTAACGTATCCTTAGACATTTAAATGAATGATAAAACTCCAAATCAACTTTGGTTTAAGGGTACATCTCTGAACTCCTCTGACACCTGTCGTTGTAATCCTTCAACGACGTCAGAGAGGTGACGAGTCCCGACGGCCAGATATTAAATCGATCATCACGTCAAGTTGATCTTAATCCAAAAAAGGACTAACGTATCCTTGACAAACGTTTAAGTTGATCTTAGCCGCAACGCGACTAATGCATCCTTAAACTAAACACACCAAACCCAAATCTAAGTAAATACGGATTTGGACTAATCCACGTCCTACGGGCGACGGCATTACTCAGTCTCCGTATACAATCCACGGGCAACCACAAATAAAACAAACACACACGACACGAAGTGAAATTCTGGAGAAGGAGAAAGTTGTTACCGCGATGCGGTAGCGTAATTAACTGCAGGGGCTTGCGCCTGCAGGGAAGAGCGTCCCCACAATCAAAAACCCCTCACCCTGAGGGGGAATCTGACGAAGTCTGCTACATCGGCCGCATCCGTCTAAACCTCTGATACACGGCGCCATAAATCAACCTGGCATCTTCGGAGAGATAGACGGATAAAACCAAATAGCATCTGCCCCGAACCTCAGGCACGGACGCGAAGTCCAGGCCGCCGTTCGGAGGGGAACATGTGTGATGCATCAAATTTTGCAGTTGGTGCAGTCTTAGGACAGCACATTGAAAAGATGCCATACGTGATCTAGTATGCATGTAAGACCCTGAACGATGCTCAAATTAATTATACAATTACTGAAAAAGAACTTTTGGCGGTTGTATTTACATTAGAAAAATTCAGGCCTTACTTGATCGGCTCACCAATTGTTGTGTACACTGACCACTCCGCCTTGAAACATCTTTTGGCGAAGAAGGATGCTAAAGGTAGGCTAATACGTTGGATCCTTCTATTATAAGAATTTGATCTTGTTATTAATGATAAGAAAGGATGTGAAAACGTTGTAGCCGACCATCTGTCGTGCATCTCTTCTTCACCTGTGACCCTGCCAATCAATGATTCTTTTCCAGATGAACAACTCTTGAAAGTATCCACTGAACCTTGGTTCATGGATATTGTGAATTGTCTTTCTACGGGATTTATTCCCCGCGAATGGTCGAAACAGGACAAACATCGATTTCTATCCCAAGTAAAACACTTTTACTGGGATGAACCCTATCTGTTTAAATATTGTCCTGACCAGATCATTCACAGATGTGTCCCCAAAGATGTATTCAAGCGTGTTCTATCTTTTTGTCATGATCAGGCATGTGGGGGTCATTTCGGTCCTCGAAAGACGGCGGAAAAGGTTTTGCAATGCGGTTTTTATTGGCCGGCTTTATTCAAAGATGCATTTGATCATTGCAAAACCTGTACACAGTGTCAACATACGGGTAGGATTTCCCGAAGAAATGAGATGCCACTTCAACCCATCTTAGTGCTTGAAATTTTTGACGTTTGGGGTATTGATTTTATGGGTCATTTTCCCAACTCCTTTGGGAATTTGTACATATTGCTTGCGGTTGATTACGTCTCGAAACGGGCGGAAGCTATTCCTTGTCGCACCAATGATAAAAAGGTTGTCATTAAGTTTTTAAAAGAAAATATCTTTTCACGATTTGGACACCCACGCGCTATCATTAGCGATAACGGGACGCATTTCTGCAATCGGTCTTTCGAGACTTTGATGCGGAAATATGCAATCGACCACAAACTTTCCACACCCTATCATTCCCAAACGAGCGGGCAAGCTGAGGTTTCAAACAGTCAAATCAAACAAATTTTGGAGAAAACTGTTTCTAAAAATCGAAAAGATTAGTCAACCAAATTGACGGATGGTCTTTGGGCATTCTGTACTGCATATAAAACCGATCTAGGTATGTCTCCTTACAGACTAGTGTTTGGGAAGGCTTGTCACCTGCCAGTCGAGATTGAGCACAAAGCAATGTGGACCATTAGAGAACTTAACTTTGACTTAAATCAAGCCTGCAACTTTCGGAAGCTGCAATTAAACGAGCTAAGCGAACTCCGCGATGAAGCTTATGATAATGCTGTAATTGTAAAGAATCAGACTAAGCTATTTCACGATAAAAACATTATGAGAAAAACTTTTATACCTGGTCAACAGGTCCTTCTTTATGATTCACGACTCCATCTTCATGCGGGTAAGCTAAAATCTCGGTGGAAATGACCTTTTGTTATGCGGTATGTATACCCACACAGGGCAGTTGAGGTTGAAAATATTAAAAACGGTAAAATTTTCAAATTAAATAGATATAGATTAAAACCGTATTTTTCCACTGACCCCACGGAGGAGCTCCTGTTTATACAGGAGCCGCTTTATCTTGACTAAAATTCCTTCGTCTCACCTCCATGTCTTGAAAAATACTATATCATCTTTATAATGGAGGTGAGTGAAAAGAATAAGTTTGGGGGAGATTTTCATGTTCATATATTATTGCCCCCGTTAATAAATTTCCTCCCAAGTTTACAGGTTTCTGAGCTTTAACAGATAGCAACAGTGATGACACTGTTGAAAACAAGTTTGGGGAAGCTTTGTGCTTATTTTCACATCATTTTGCATCATACTTTGCATAAGCACAAAACTTTTGAAACATATAAAAATTTTAAAAATTTAAAAGATAAAATATTTAATATTTAATTTTATAATAAAAGATTAGATAGTAAAAAATTACATCCAAAAGATTAGAAAAATTTAAGAAAACCAAGAAAGTTAGAAGTTTTCTTAAACGGAACTAGTAATAAGTAGTTATGAGCCGTTATCTCAAGGGTTAGTAAGATAAAAGATGTCACTAATATGAGGATAAAAATAAGTCTGAAAAATAGTTCCTATTCTGGTAGCCAAACATTTGAATGTTGATACCCTACTATACGCATTTACACACGTCTTGAAACTCGGGATAGTAGAGGATACCTTGAAATGCTCTTGTCTAAAAGCCAAAGTATGAAGAAAATAATAAATGAATAAAAGATAAAATGGTGGAAAAAAAAATGAACACTGGTTTTTTTATCACCAAGGCAGCATAAAAAAATATAGCGAGGGTGTTTCATCACCTAGTGCCTTAGACCAACTGGTTTGGGAGTCACTGCTAAGCCTTAGGTGGTGCAAGACGAGGAAGAATATTAAATACACCTTATAAGCAAGCATGTTGAGTAATCGGTCGGTTAGTAACTCAAGAAGTATTAACGGTCGCATGAAAAATGTGTGAGCAAATCCATCTAAATATTCACCGATTAAAAAGTACTGAGGTGGATGGACAAGAGTATGATAGCTTGAATTGAATTCTCCGACTGTAGGGATGTTCTTTACACACAAGTAGGGGTATATGATCGATGTTTGGAAGAAAGGTAGGAATGAAGAATAAAGACGATGTTTTATTGTGGGATGACGTGATTTCTAACATCTTTTCATGACTATTAAGATAAGGCTCATAACAACTGAAAAGCTAGTATTAGTTGGAAACTCTGATTTTCAAAGTCTTTCTTTTACAGTTCTTATCTTTACATGTAACTTTCACAGTCTTCCTTTTATTATTGGATTTTGTGGGTGCAATCCGCTGAAAACCCTCAGAAGACAATACTCCTCCTACTTGGGACACCTAGAGGTTTAAAGGCTTGTTGCACGTTCTCAGTGTAATCGTGTTGCCTACGAAAGTGTGTTAGTTAGTTTTTATTTTTCTTATATTTTCTCCTTCTCTTAAATAAAAAAATAAAAGATGTTTACTCGAGACGACCAAAATTAAGTTTGGGGGAATTTGATCAGTCAAAAACAGTGCATTCTCAACACGTTAATTTTCCTACTCTTATCATTCATATATAGGAGTTTATTATAATTATAACACAGATTACGAATTCATCTCGAAAATACCAAATAGCCTGTGTTATAGTTATAATCGACATTCTAAAGAGAAATTAAATGTTTATTACTATTCACATGATTTTTATATCTCAACACTTATCTCGAGATTGTGTGCAGGAAATTCTCCAGGTAAAAGAGCCGGAACTGCTAAAAGTGCTGATAAAATACATCAAGTCCAAGACTTGTGATCTGGAAGTAAACAAGAAAGTATAAAAGTATTCCAAATATCAGGAAAGTGCCATAAAGCCAACACAAATAAACACTGGACATTCCATGCAGAGATCGCCTCAAAGGGCCGTGGATCCGCGGCCGAGTCAGGCTGATCCGCCGTGGATCCGCGGCCGATCCGACTCATCGGCGGTTGGCAATTTTCCCCGAGGCTTCTTCTCGACTACAAAACTTCTTCAAGACACTTCAGTTCCTCGAATTCTCCAGAAGCTTCCCTCCAACAGCAAGTCTTCTCTTGTAAGCTTGCTAACTACCTTAATCTAGAAACTTCTCTTTAATTACCTAGCATCCAAGGAAAGATTGACCTAGCTTCTAGGGGAAGCTAAAGGGAAAACTATAAAAGAGCACATATGGATTCATTACAAAGGTTGTTGATGGTTGTTCATTAATTGGGTTGATCATTATACATCAATTCACCCACAAGTTGAGTGACACAACTTGTAACTCAAAACCCTATCCCAAATCCAATTCCAAAGCCAAATCAAGATTCATCGAGAAGCGACTCAAGCAAGCAAATGAAGATCCTTTGAAGCAACGCCGATCTTCATCCGAGCAAGTGATCCACGACGATCTGTGACTCAAGAAGATCGATGTGAAGCTAATTTCGGCGGATCTAGTTACCTCCTCAAATCTTGTAATCTTTGAGTGAATTGTACCTAATCGTCGATTAATAAAGGTGAAAATTATAAATCTTGCTTTTCTTTACATTCTTGCATTATGAAAGGTTATCGATTCTTGATTCTTTCCTTTTTCATGATGTGTGAGTGAAATCTCCGCTTGTAGCGGAATCGAGAAAATAGGTAGATGATGATGATGAAATTCTTGAACGATTCTTAAGTCTTATGAGTTTGTAAATTTTAGGAAATTGAATCATCGAAGACTTAATTTGAGCGAGATCGCTTTCTTGAATGTTTTTGCTCCAAATTAGAGATCAACGATCGGTGATTTAATTGGCTAGAGGCTAGAATTTGAATGATAATCAATGAAAGGACAAGGGATGATGAAGGAGAAACCCTAGTTTCTTCAATAGATCCCTAAACCTCATTGATCGTCATCGATCTAGCAACAAATTCTCAATAGATAAGAATTTTTAATCATTAGTATTCATCATCACTATCAATTTGATCGATTCCTACAAGCTACTTTACAAATCTTGATAATTCAATTGGTTTGAACATTTTCTTGATCTTTATTAATTCTTGATTTTAGATCTATTTCTTTATGTTCTTGAAACTAAAATCTCACAAATATTGAATCATTTTCTTTTACCTTTTCTTTTCAACTCAAATAAAATGATTTCGAACAAATTCACACTTTCTCAATGGACGGTCCGCTCTCGCTAACGAAACTACAATAGACACCATTATTGATTGCGGTATAAATTTCTTTGGTTGTGATTAAAACTTTTCCATACACACGAAGATGATCAATCAATGTTCATGAGCAAGTAGGCCCCCACTTGGTAGACCTTTTCTATGATGTATGAGCCCTCGTAGTTCGGCTCCAATTTCCCCCGCTTTGCACGGTCAGGGATCATAGGTCTTTTTACGACTAATACGAGTTCGCCTTGGCGAAATGTTCTCGGCCTAGTCAGTCTTTCATATGAGCGCGTCATCCTTGCTTTGTAAGCTTCCAGGTTTTTGTGCGCCATGAGACGAGTTTCATCAAGGGCATCGAGCTCCTGAAGCTGAAGATGGGTATTTTCCTCATCTGTCAGCTCATAACGCACCGCCACTCGTAAAGAGGGTAGTTCTATCTCCAAGGGAAGTACCGCCTCTGTGCCGAATACCAACGTGAATGGCGTTGTATTCGTGGCTATTTTGAACGTAGTTCAATATGCCTAGAGAGCTTCATGCAGTCTCTCGTGCCAATCCCTTTTATTTCTGGATACCGTTTTCTTTATGATCTTCTTCAAGGTCTTGTTGAAAGTCTCTGCTAGACCATTAGCTCGGGGATTATAGACTGAAGAGTATCTCCAATCTATATTATACTACTGTGCGAAGCGGCTGATCTTATGGCTTCTGTAGGCAGGCCCATTATCCGAGATGATTCATCGTGGGGTGCCGAACCGGTAGATGACGTGTGTCCTGAAGAAATGGAGGATGTTCTCCATCTTCACCTCCCTTAGAGTTATTGCCTCTGCCCACTTAGAGAAGTAATCGTTTGTTGCCAATATGAACCGATGTCCCTTGGACGATGCTGGCTCGATGGGCCCGATTATACCGGTTCCCCACATTTTGAACGGATAACTAGCCAGTGTTGGGTGTAGCGGATTTTGATGCCGGTGGATGAAGTCCCCATGAATTTGGCACGAGTGACACTGCTTCGCATATTCAAGGCAGTCTTGAATCATCGTGGGCCAATAGTAACCCATTCTTTTGATCTTCAGCTTCATCTTTGGCCCGGCTTGATGGGAACCGCAGAGTCCGTCATGAGTTTCTTGGACGACCCTTTTTGCTTATTCTGGTCTCAAGCATCTCAGCCACAGACAGTCGAACGATCTCTTATATAGAGTATTATTGACGAGGGCGAAGGATAGAGCTCGCTTCATGAGCTGATGTCTTGACGACGCGTCTTCGAGTGTTCGATGGGATTTGAAGTGGTCTATGAAGACTTCCCTCCAATCCGTAGCCTTTTCTTCGTCTTCTATTCGGCAGGCTACTTGTTTGGCCGCTTCCTTTCTTTAAGACGACTCCGAAGGTATTTCTGCTGGCGTGAGAATCCGGCGGCTTTGCACGATGATCGTCACGTCATCGAGGTTTTCGTCGGCCAGTTCTTTAACGAGCTTGGCTAACGCATCCACCTTGCTATTTTCTGCACGCGGTATGCTTTCTAGGATGTAGGAAGGGATTTGCGTCAGTAGTTGCTGCACTCTTTCGCCATATTTTACCAACTCTGGCTTGCACGTCTGATAGTCGCCATTTACTTGGCTAACGACCAGCTGGGAGTCTCCATATATGAGGAGGTTTTCGATTCCCATGTCAACAGTGATCTCAAGACCCGCTATCAAAGCTTCATATTCCACTTCGTTGTTTGTTCTCGGCTCTATTAATGAAAGGGCGAAACGCATTATTCCTCCTTGCGGAGTTCCAAAGATAAGGCCCACTCCAGCTTTGATTATGGGGGTGCCTTGCTTCCGCTTCTTCATAGACGATGCCCCATCGAAGTAAAGTTCCCATCAGGCGTTATTTCTTTCCTCCTTTCTGCCGATTGCGTCGAACACGTGTTCATCTGGCAATTCGCAATTTAAGGAATAATCGGATGGTATCGGATGCTCAGGGAGAAAGTCGGCGATGGCCTGGCCTTTTACTGCCTTGAGGAGTCGATATATTATCAAGAACTCTATCAAGAGGAGGGCCCATTTGGCAACCCTTCCTGTTAATATGGCTCTTGACATCAAATACTTGAGAGGATCCGCCTTTGATATGAGATGGACTTCATGTGTCAGGGCATACTGTCGAAACTTCGTTATCGCGAAGATTAATGCCAGGAAATGCTTTTCGATAGGGGAGTAATTGTTTTCTACCTACAAGAGAACTCGACTCAAATAGTAGAGAGCTCTCTCCTTCCCCTGGTCGTTCTCTTATGCCCATAGTGCGCCTAAAGAACCTTCAAGGGCTGTTATGTACAGGATGAGAGGCTTTCCCTTGACCGGAGCGGTCAGTACTGGCAGGTTCAGCAGATATTGCATGATTTCATCTAGTGCACTTTGGCATTTATGATCCTAAATGAACGGGGTCCCCTTCTTCATTAGATGGCTGTAGGGGCGGCATTTTCCGAAGAGGTTAGCTATGAACCGTCGGATATACGCGAGCTTTCCTTGAAGAGACCGCAGTTGCTTGAGATTTCTTGACGAGGGCATTTCCATAATCGCCTTGATCTTTGATGGATCTATTTCGATGCCTTGGTGTCGTACGATGAATCCTAGGAATTTGCCTGAGAAAACTCCAAGCGCGCATTTCAGGGGGTTCATCTTCAGGTTGTACTTCCAAAGGCGCTGGAACGCTATTTTCAGATGTTCCCAGTGTTCCTCGTACGATTTGCTTTTCACCACAAGGTCATCGATATAGCATTCAACGATCTCATGGATGAGGTCATCAAAGATCTTCGTCATGGCCTTCTGGTAAGTAGCGCCAGCGTTCTTCAGACCGAAGGGCATCTCTTTATAGCAAAATATGCTCAGCGGAGTCTGGAAGGCAATATGCTTTCAGTCTTCGGGATGCATCTTTATTTGATTATACCCTGAAGATCCATCCATGAAAGAGAAGACCTCATGAGTGGACGTGTTATCGATCATCAGCTCGGTAACTGGTACGGGGAAGTCATCCTTCGGGCACGCTTTATTGAGATCCCGAAAGTCTACGCAGATGCCTACTGCTCCATTTTTCTTCATTACCGGAATGATGTTGGCGATCCAGTCAGGATATTGAACTTCTTGGATGAAGCCAAAGTCAATTAGCTTCTTGAATTCGGCATTAATACTCATCTCAAGTTTGAGCCGCATTCTTCTTGGTACATGTTTGACTGGCTTGACGTCCGATGATATCGCCAGTTTATGTACCGCTATTTTTGGATCTAGTCCCAGCATCTCGGAACAGTTCCATGTGAAGCAGTTTTTATACTGCATAAGCACGTCTTTTAGTGTAGCCACCTGCTCTTCAGACAGCAGCTCACTGACGAACGTCGGCCTTGGATCGTTTGTCGTCCCCAAGTCGATTTTCCTCAAATTGTCCGTCGTGGTATGTATCCCATCCTCCAGCTCTTTTGGCCCCGGTGGAAATTCTGAGATTATCTCGTCCTCATCTTTATTTGTGAAGAACTAGAAAAGGTCGTCCACATTCTTATGCTCTCCCTCCTTTGAGAATGTTATCATGTAGCAGGTACGAGCTCGTTTCCAAGCTTGATGTTGGTCTGGAATTTCCCTCGCGGTGTAGATTGCTCTTGGCTCATGATTTCAAGGTGGGGCTACCCTCCAATTGTCGGATAGAGCGAACCTGCCTTGTTGATACTGGTCTTTGACCCAGTCTTTGAAGGTGAAGCAATCTTCAAGAGGATGTCATATTGCTTGATGGTAGGAGCAATAAGCCGGATGATGGACCTCGTTTATTTGCTCAGGGTGCCGAGACTCCGGGAGCGTCATCATTTGATACTTCATGACAAGGTTGAATATTTTCCTTGTCTTGTCTCGAAGGAAAGAATATTCCCGACCCATCTTTTTCATAAAGTTGGATTCCAGCTGACTTTTTCTCGATCGCGTGGCTCCTTGGATCAACTTCGCTGTTTTTGTACGTCATTCCCATTCTTCACCTTGTTGTTGCTCCTTCGTCGTGCTTTCTTCTTGCCACGAGATCGCAAAGCGGGCTGAGGGTGAAGGGCATCGTCATCCTCCGTAGCCTGCTGAATGATATGTTGTATCCTGGCTTTCTCGTAAATGGCCATTTCGCGGATGTGGTCATCCCGAACCTTCTGACTCGCATCCCTTATTAGCTTGTCAATCTATTCTTCGAATAACGGGCTTAGTATTCTTACGGCGGGATCTCGCTCTGGTTCGATATCAGCGCTATTTGGAAATGCATTCGCTTCTCCACCGGGGTTATTTATGACGTGGAAACCATGGAATCGCTCCTGTTTCTTGGACCGAACGTATCCAAGCCCAGTCGTCTCCATCCTCCCGTTGGGCATCTTTCGCTGAGTCCCGGAAACGTCTCAAATCTTGTAGTAGAACCGGGCTTGTCGAGAAGTTTGTTTAAAGGGTACGCCTTGGCATCTTAACAACCTCTTTAATCCCTCTGCGTAGTATCTAGGCAGATGGATTGGTTGAAGCATGTCAAGCGCAAGATCGGGACTAGCCAGACTTCTTTCTCCACTTTAGTCTCAGTGGATTGATAGAAAAGGATCACCTTTTCATCTCTCCGCTTTGGAGGAATGTAGAAGGTCTGCAGCTCTTGCACGCCGTATGTATCGAGCGCATCAATTTCCCTGTAATGCCGTTGCAGAACCATGGTAATTTTTAAACTCTGATCAGTTCTAGTGAAGGTTTGTGCTGATGGGCGAGTGGAGAACACGGCGTTGACCCCGTCCTCGGAGTTACTTCCAAAGACCAAAATAGGAGTAGATGGTCCTGGCCTGGCGCCTTGGGGTTGCCCCGAGAAGACTATCTCTTCATCCTCCTCGGTATCGCTCCCAAAGATCGGGATAGTGGCGACGGCTTTTTGTTTATTCTCCGGTTTACGACATCTTTCCGCGTAACGATTTTTATAGGACCTTATGGTTCGAAGTCTGGTAAGAAGTACTTGGCGTCTTCATATTTGCGGACTTCATTTACGGAGAATGGATTTAGTTACCCCGTCACGGTGTACTCGAGGCCGTCTTTGAAGTACTTCATACACTGATGTTGTGTAGAAGGGATGATGTTGTATTCGTGTAACCAAGGCCGGTCGAGCAGAGCGTTATAGCAGGTCTTGGAGTCAATGACATGAAATTTGATGTCAGTAATGAGCATCCCAAAGCGTAACGTCAGTATTACGGACCCCAAGCGTTCATGATGATTGTGAGTCGAACCCAGAGATGGTAATTTTATCCCGAGCCAGGTGTTGAACGTTCATGCAGATCTCCTTCAGTACCTTCACGTTGAGAAAGTTGACGGACGACCCGTTGTTAACCAGGATCTTTCCTATCTTGATATCGTGGCAGTACCAGGTTACATATAATGGACGGTTGTGTTCGCACGTTCCAAGGACGAGGTCCTCATCGCTGAAGGTGATGTCAGCTGTCTGAACTTCTTCCAGCTCGTCATTCATATTTTCTTCTGCAAGGAAGGCTTGAAACTGATTGGACTCTTGTAACACCTTGATCAGGAAATCTCGTGTCTCTTTGGACAGGAGGAGAGCATCCAGTATGCTCAGTTGTGAATGTATCTTCATCAAATGTGCCAGAATGTTATAATCCACCTTGTTTTTCTTAGGCGAGTCTTTGGTCGTGAGCTCTTTAACGACTCTATCATCGAGGGCAATTTCCTCAGGGACTTTTTCCTTCCCCTTGTCTCTTTTGCTCGAACCTTTGTTTAAGGGTCCGAGATTCTTTTCAGGCAACGTACGGTTACGCAGCTGAATGTTCTCACAGTTCTTCACCTCTTCTTCTTTTCCAGAGGTAGATTCCTTGAAGAGAGGGCCGAAGATTATTTCTTTGTCAGAATCGCTCCCGAAGGTAAGAACTTGGGTTTTCCCTTTTGTCGAACTGGTATGAACCATATAACAGCTGCTAGTCGTTTTTCCGTGCTCATCTGTCACATTTTTTCGCTGTCAACGAGCTTCACATTTCATCCTCTTGAAATGTTGTCGGTGGGCCTCGTATCCCTGCCACCACTTCTTGAAGGCGCTGCACTCTTTGGTGGGGTGTGTGATCCTCCGATGGTATAAATAGTAGTTTGGGTGTAAATCCGCTTCATCGAGGCACGTACTCCTAGGAGCATTTCCTTTCAAAGGTAGAAACTTAATCCCTATTGACAGGGCTTTGACGAACTGTTTCCCCATCTTAAACCTGCTTTTATTTGCCGCGGGTGTGCTTCGATCTGGTTGGAGTACCCTGTGACTCTTCCTCGTCGCAGCTCCTGATGCCGATGTTTGACCTTTTCGTATATGGTTGTTTCACGCTCTCGGTCAGCTTTGCTCTTTTGAAGGGCTTCGTTCAGCAGTTTATCAATCAGGTCGTCTGACGGTTCCAGGGATTTTGACGCCGGTCCTGCCCCCAATTCCTCTGCGTTGCTTTCTGCCGCCGAGGGAGCTTCTTCGTCTTTTAATCACAGGTGAGAGATCATATGGCAACTCGCTACATAATCCTCGGGTTCTTCTGACGAGTCGTTTCCTTCATCAATGTCACTGTCTCTGTTCTCAAGAATATGCTTGAGGAACTCTTCAAGTGTGACTGGGGTCCGTGCCTTTTGGTTGTATTCCTCCAGTGCGTCGATGTATTTTTACAGATCCATACGATCATCTTCAGGCTGCACGGGTTTCTTGGTCTTCTTCTTTTTCTTCGAAGACTTTGAAGGCGTGACCTGGGTGTCTTGCTCATCGCTACCAACTTTCGGTGTTGGGCGCGGTTTCAGTATCCCGTCAGTGATCTCGTGCTCCAACGGACTTTTCCACCTGATTGTCGGGCATGCTTGAAGATCCTTCAGCATTCTTTTAGTTTTAGACGAAAGGAGAACTTCCCATGGAGCTTCTTCTACAAATGAGCATGATGCCCCCGGCGTATCCACCTTTTTAGGAGCGTGCTGCTGTGGCGAGTTTACCTTCCAGTTTTCGGATAGCGCAAATTTGCCATGTTGGTATTGGTCCTCAACCCAATTTTTGAAGATGTAGCAATCTTCGATTGGGTGTCCTATTACTCTGTGGTAGGGGCAGTAGTTGGTACTGTTGACATTACCAGGATGCAGTGGGTATCTCGGATCTGGCAGAGTGATGAGCCTGTTGCGCACCGCCAATTCGAACAGTCTCCTCGTTTTATCTCGGGGAAATGAGTAAGGACGTCTCAATTTCTCTTCGAGGGATCTTGGTTGGTTGCTTTGGCGAGCAACCGGTTTTGGGTCACTCGGCTGTTGTTGAGCGTTGGCAACGAAAGTCGCTTTCCCTTTGCCCTTTTCATTCCAGGGATTCGTTTTCGAAAGGGACGGCCTATGGCCCATTTGGTCCATTTGGACCAGCATGTCAATCAAGGCCTGGAAGGTGGTCGGCTTGAAGAACATCATAAATTGGGATATAGTCGCCTGAGGATCAAGGGTCCCTACGAACATACCCACGGCAGGAGCTTCTTCTATGCGTTGTTCGCATTTTGACCATAGGTTTCGCCACCGAAATGCGTATTGAACCCAGGTTTCTCCCGGCTTCACCCTGGCATTGATTAATGCGGTGATCAGGGTGCACTTGCTTGCACTTGCAAAACGCTGCGTGAACAGTAGCTCCATTTCTGTAAATGTTTTGATGGAGTCATTCGGAAGCTCCGAGTACCATTCAAATGCTATCTCCGCCAAGCTGCCAATGAATTGGCGAAGCAGCAGTTTGTCGTCGCCTCAAGTATTGCCACATAGAGCTCTGAACTGAGCGATGTGCAGATGGGGATTGCTTTTCCCCTTATACACGTGGAATTTAGGGATCGTATATCCCGGCGAGTACTTAATTTGATCGTACCGGCCTGGATAAGGTAGCCCAGTTCTGACGACTTAGCCAGCCGCATCACTCGTTTGATGAGCTCATATTTGTTGAGATGTGTAGTCATTGAAGGCAATCTTGGAAATTGTCTCTTCCTGGGCCGTTGAGCCATTCGGAGGAGGGTTTGACATTTCCCCTCTGTCGTCTTTGATGATTACTGGAGGGTCTTCGGCTGGAGGTTCCGGCTGGATCATCATACCAACCATGTCTTGGAGCATAAGCGCCATCTGTTTTATATTAGCGGCATGTTCTGTGGCCTCCTTATCCTTCCTTTCCAGCACCCTTCGAAAGAACTCCGTATCAGTCTCCTGCTCCCGGCGTTGTTCAGACGATGCTTCCGGGCTTTCTTTTTGCTCAGTGAGTGCTGACATCTTCATTAGCATTTCTTGGAGCTTTTGTTGTTTCTCCTAAGCTTTCATCATAGACCGTGTGAGTGGTCGATGACTCGTGGAAGTATGACTTTCCTCTTTCCCGGAAGCCATGTACACCGTGTGTACTACCATGCCCCCAGACTTGGGGCATTTAGGTCCACTGCCTTTGAAATTTGCCGCGGGCATGAGGATTTTCTCCGGCCTTCACCTTTTGTGGGAGGTTGAAGTTGAGGGGGCCGTTGCAGCAGGCATCCATGCAGACGATACCTTCTGTGGTACGACGGAGGGATGGTCCTCCTCTTGCCGAGCCTTTGTTTTCTTCGGTCGGCGGGAGTAGTCTTTATCGATCACAGAATCTTGGACCTTCCTCCAGACTCTGTGGATTTTGGAGGAAAACCGCTGAGGGGGTTGCTCCGGCTTCAACTGTGTTATGTTTTCAGCAGGCGGAGGCGACTTCTTCAGTACAGCGGTTGGAGAGTTCTTTCGTACCCTCCTGAGAGGATCAAAGTTGTTCCCAGTTGGAACAACAGCGTCAATTTCCACAATTGGAGCTGGTGGGGTAAGTCCAGAGGGGGAATTTCCCCCAGCTTTCCTTCCTCGGCACCAGTGATGATGTCAATCATGTCGTGCAGATGGGATCACCTCTGTCGTGGGAGCGTCTTCGTCATACCCCCCGCTCTGGTGAAGGGCTACTGCTGGTGCCAGCCTGTTGAAAACTGGCGTCCGTTGAGAGGGGACGACCAATCTTGCGAAGGCCGACCTTTTGATAGGGGAAGCAGTCTTGTTGGCTTCGCAGGAAGCAGGAGTTGGAACGGCCAATCTTGCAAAGAACGATCCTTTAGCAGGAGGATCGCCACTGACGACTTCACCTACCGGAACTGGAATGGCTATCCGCTTCAGGATAACCCCTTCAGGTATCGCGAACCTCTTTACGGGCCCACTTGAGCTGCGGCTCAGCCTGTTAAAGACTAAGGCATTAGAATTGGACGACCCGTTGAGAGGGGCCGTGGAGATTGCAAGTCGATCGAAGACCGACTTCTTGGGAGCTTCTTGTGATAGCACTGGGCACTGAAGCTTGCTGGCGGGATCATGGTCCCAAAAAACAGTCCAGTGGTGGCCTGAGTCACATTTTCCACTGGCATTGCAAAGATGGAGGCCTCTTGGGGCCCGTAAGTCACTCCTCCAGTCAAGGCGGAGCGAGAGTTGCTGTTGCAGTTAGTGTAGATGGAGGCCATCGATGTTATCTCCTTTTCTGCATGGAGAAAGATACCAGATCTTAGTACCTCGAATCCAGGGGAAACCATATTAAACCGCGATTTGTTCACGAACACAACACACGAAGTGTGGGGTGGAAAGAAGAAGTGGTCCCACCGGGCGTGCCAGATCTGTTTACCGCCGAAAACTGGGAAGACAAATGTCTTGCCTGAATTTAGGGGCAGATGCTATTTGGGTTTATCCGTCCACCTCTCCAAAGATGCCAAGTTGATTTATGGCACCGTGAATCGGAGGTTTGGACGGATGCGGACGTTGTAGCAGACTTCGTCAGATTCCCCCTCATTTCTGATGGTTTTTTTTATTGTGGGGACACTCTTCCCTGCAAGCGCAAGCCCCTACAGTTAATTACGTTACCGCTTCACGGTAACCACTTTCTCCTGCTCCAGAAGGTCACTTTGTGTCGTGTGTGTTTGTTTTGTTTTCGGTTGCCCGTGGATTGTATACGGAGACTAATTTATGTTATCGCCCGTAGGGCGTGGATTAGTCCAAATCCGTATATTGTTAGATTTGGGTTTTGGTTGATTTAAGGATCATTAATCTTGTTTGAGATTAAGATCGACTTAAATGGTTGTTGAGGATACGTTAGTCCAATTTTTGACTAAGATCTACTCAACAGGATTTAGGATCATTCAGATCCAACAAAAGAGCATTTGGGCTCTATTGTTTTAGTTTAAGGACGTTTTCGGTCCATAGCTAGTTTAAGGACGTTTCGGTCCGTTATTAGTTTAAGGACGTTTCGGTCCTTTGCTAGTTTAAGGACGTTACGGTCCACAGTGGGATGTGCCCATCAATTTGGGAGTGCACCAAAGAGTTGTTGGTTATCGGGACCCACCACCTCTCTAAAGACACTAAAGAATTACAACGACATGTATCAGAGGTGTGAGGAGATGTACCCTTGAACCAATGTCCGTTGGGAGATCTATAGTCGTGTTTGGGACTAAGACCAATTTGGAAAATGATGAGCTCATGGGCTCGGTTGATCTGAATTAGGGATTTGTTCAACTTAGACTCAACCCACTCAGTCTTTGAATAAAGTGTTAAACACTTGCTTGGGCTCGGTCCCTTTTCTGTGCAAATAATGATGAGCATTCATATCTGACACTCATACTTTGCTTTACTTTTCCCTCTTTTTTATTTTTATGGAGTGTTAAACACTCATTATGGCGCCTACGTGCGGAGCACGTGAGATGCTTGGCGCTGAGCGCCAACCACTGTGTTCTAGGCACTCCTTATTGAGCAGCGCCCACGTGAGGGATATGTGAGGTGCTTGGCGCTGAGCGCCAACCATTGAGTGCTAAGCACTCTTTATTGAGCAGCGCCCACGTGAGGGACACGTGAGGCGCTTGGCACCGAGTGCCAGCCATTGAGTACTAAGCACTCTTTATTGAGCAGCACCCACGTGAGGGACACGTGAGGCGCTTGGCGCTAAGTGCTAAGCACTCTTTATTGAGCAGCGCCCACGTGAGGGACACGTATGGCGCTTGGAGCTAGGCTTTCTTTGTGTATTCTGTTCTGAAGGGTTCAATTCTCTGTTCTTTTCTGGATCTTTGATCCCCAAGAACAAGTTCATCCCTATGAGAATTAAATCCTCATTTGTGGGAGACTTATTTCATAGATCTCAGATTCAGAGAAAGAACTATGTTCTTTTATGAGGGTTAAACCCTTGGATATGCAGATGAGATGCTCTGATCTCTATTATTATTTTTATTTATCTCGAAGAAAGGTATTCTTCTTTCTTCCTTCTTAAAGCTTTCATTTTACTTGCTCTTAAGCTTATAGGGGGTTTCTCTCTACAAGACTTGAAGTCTTGGGTCCTTTATATAGTAGAGGCAGATTTGTTGATTTAGTTAAAGAAATCTCTCATTAAGAGATCTTTAATTGATTTGGGCATTTTATCCACCGTTGGATATTTGATCCAAGGACTTCTATTTTACAGAAGATATTTTTCTCTTTTTTAACAAGATTGAGAAATATTTTCCTGTACAGAGCTTACTCTGTAGCTTGGTGATTTTTAATCACCATCGGATTTTTAATCCAGCGGTGCTCTGTTTTACAAAAAGTAATCTTTCCTGTTTATAAAGATTTGAGGAATATTTCCTCAACAGAATTTAATTCTGTACTCTGATGATTTATCATCTCTGTTGGATCTTTGATCCAACGGCTCTATTTAACAGAGAGATTTGGTTCTAGCGCTGGCGCCCTTGTGCAAGGCACATGACGCGCTGCCTCAGAGTTTTTAACTCTTGGCGCTGGCGCCCTCGTGCAAGGCACATGAGACGCTGCCTCAGAGTTTTTAACTCTTAGTGCCGGCGCCCTCGTGCAAGGCACATGAGGCGCTGCCTCAGAGTTTTTAACTCTTGGCGCTGCCTTTAAAATTTTGAACAAAGCTTTGCTCTTTTATTGGGGAAACAACCCTTTCAGGTGCTTCGCAAATGAAGACGAGGACGAGGTAATCTCAGAGGTTCCACTAGCACCAAAAGAGCTAGAAGACGAGATACACACTACGGCGGACAACCTAAGGAAAATTGACTTAGGGACAGAAACGACCCGAGGCCAATGTTTGTCAGTGAGCTACTATCTGAAAAACAGGTAGCCACATTAAAGGGTGTGCTCATGCAGTATAAAGACTGCTTCGATGAAACTATTCAGAAATGCCGGGTCTAGATCCAAAGGTAGCAGTACATAAACTGGCCATATCGTCGGACATAAAGCCCGTCAAACAGGCGCCAAGAAGAATGCGGCTCGAACTTGAGATGAGCATAATTGTTGAGGTCAAGAAACTAATCGAATCTATCTTCATCCAAGAAGTTCAATATCCTGACTAGAGTGCCAACATCGTTCCGGTGATGAAGAAAAATGGGACGGTGCGTATCTGCATCGAATTTCGGGACCTCAACAAAGCTTTCCCGTAGGATGACTTCCCAGCACCTGTTACCGAGCTGATGATCGATAACACGTCTACCCATGAGGCTTCTCCTTCATGGATGGATCTTCAGGATACAATCAAATAAAAATACATACTGAAGATCAAAAGAATACTGCCTTCCGGACTCCGTTGGGGATATTTTGCTACAAGATGATGCCCATCGTTCTGAAGAACACTGGCGCTACCTACCAGAGGGCCATGACCAAGATCTTCGATGACCTCATCCATGAGATCGTCGAATGCTACATTGACGACCTTGTGGTAAAGAGCAGATCTCACAAAGAGCATTAGGAGCATCTATAAATAGTGTTCCAACGTCTTCAGAAGTACAATATGAAGATGAATCCTCTAAAATGAGTATTTAGAGTCTCCTCAGGAAAATTCTTAGGATTTATCATAGGGCACTGGGGTATCGAAATCGATCCCTTAAAGATCAAAGTGATTATGGAAATACCCATGCCAAGGACCCTCAAACAGTTGCGATCCCTTCAAGGAAAGCTCGCATATATCCGGCGGTTCATAGCCAACCTCTCCGGAAAGTGTCGTCCCTACAGTCATTTGATGAAGAAAGGGACCCCATTCGTTTAGGATCAAAAGTTCCAAAATGCACTAGACAAAATCAAAAAATACCTGCAGAATCCGCCGGTATTGACTGCTCCGGTTAAGGGAAAGCTCATTATCCTATATACAACGTCCCTTAAGGGTTCTCTAGACGCGCTATGGGCACAAGAGAACGATCAGGGAAAGGAGAGAGCTTTGTACTATTTGAGCCGAGTTCTCCTGGGGGCAGAAAACAACTACTCCCCCATCGAAAAGCATTGCCTGGCGCTGATCTTCGCGATAACGAAGCTCAAACATTACGCCTTGGCACATGAGGTCCATCTCATATCAAAGGTGGATCCTCTGAAATATCTGATGTCAAGAGCCATATTAATAGGAAGGCTTGACAAATGGGCCCTTCTCCTGATGGATTTCTCGATAGCGTATCGACCTCTCAAAGCAGTGAAAGGCCAGGCCATCGCCGACTTTCTCGCCGAGAATCTAATACCAGCTGACTCCCCCTTAAACTGCGAGTTGCCGGATGAATATGCAGTCGACACAATCGAATGAGAGAAGGAAGAAAATGATTCCCGATAGGAACTCTACTTCGATGGAGCATCTTCCATGAAGAGGCGAAAGCAAAACACCCCCATAATCAATGCCGGGGTGGGCCTTATCTTCATGACTCCACAAGGAGAGATAATGTGTTACGCCCTTTCTTTAACTTAGCCGAGGACTAATAACGAAGCCGAATATGAAGTCTTGATAGCAGGTCTCGAGATCGCCGTCGACATGGGAATCAAAGAACTCCTTATATATGGAGACTCCCAGCTGATCGTTAACCAAGTAAATAGCGACTATCAGATATGCAAACCAGAGCTGAAAAAGTATGGCGAAAGAGTGCAGCGGCTGCTGATACAAATCCCCTCCTACTTCCTGGAGAGTACACCGCGTGCAAAAAAACAGCAAGGTGGATGCGTTAGCCAAACTGGCTAAGGAATTAGCTGACGAAGACCTCGATGACGTAAAGATCATCGTACAAAGCCACAGGATCCTCGCGCGAGCAGAGATATCTTCGGAAGATCAAATAGAGCCATCCGAAGGAAAAGAAACAACCGAACAAATAGCCCTTCAAATAGAGGACGAAGAAAAGGTCAAGGATTGGAGAGAAGTCTTCATAGACTACTTCAAATCTCAACGAACGCCTAAAAATGCGCCGTCTAGACATCAGCTCATAAAATGAGCTCTGTCTTTCGCCTTCGTCAATGAAACTCTATATAAGATATCATTTGACTTTCTGTGGCTAAGATGCCTGGGACCAGAAGAAGCGAAGAGAGTCGTCCAAGAAACTCACGACGGACTCTGCGGTTCTCATCAAGCTGGACCAAAAATGAAGCTGAAGATCAAAAGAATGGGTTATAATTGGCCCACAATGATTCAGGTCTGCCTCGAATATGCGAAGCAGTGTCACTCGTGCCAAATTCACGGGGAGTTCATCCACCAGTATCCAAACCCGCTACACCCAACAGTAGTTAGTTGGCCGTTCGAAATGTAGGGAACTGATATAATCGGCCCCATTGAGCCAGCATCATCCAAAGGACACCGGTTCATACTGGCAATGATCGACTACTTCTCTAAATGGGCAGAAGCAGTACCACTAAGGGAAGTGAAGACGGAGAATATCCTCCATTTCTTCAGGACACATGTCATCTATCGGTTCGGCACTCCGCGACGAATTATCTCGGATAATGGGTCAGCCTACATAAGCCATAAAATCGGTCGCTTCGCACAGCAGCATAAAATAGATTGGAGATACTCTTCGGTCTATAATTCTCGGGCCAATGGTCTAGCTGAAGCCTTCAACAAGACCTTGACAAAGATTATAAAGAAAATAGTGTCCAGAAGCAAAAAATACTGGTACGAAAGGTTGCACGAAGCTCTTTGAGCATACCGAACAACGTTCAAGACGGCTACGTATACAACACCGTATGCGTTGGTGTTCGGCACAAAAGAAGTGCTCCCACTGGAAATAGAGCTTCCCTCTCTACGAGTAGTAGTTCGATACGAGCTGACAGATGAAGAAAATGCTCATCTTAGGCTCAAGTAGCTCGATGCCCTCGACGAAACCCGCCTTATAGCACAACAAAACCTGGAGGCTTATAAAGCAAGGATGACACGGTCATACGAAAGACTGACTAGGCCGACAACATTCTGGCAAGACGAGCTCGTGCTAGTTGTCAAAAGACCAATAATTCCTAATCGTGCAAAACGGGGGAAATTCGAGCCAAACTATGAAGGCCCATACATCATAGACAAAGTCTACCAAAGTGGAGCCTACCTGCTCATGGATATGCATGGCAAAAGACCCTTCCAGTCAATAAACGGTCGATTCCTCAAGAAATACTATGCTTGATGAGTCATGACTAAGGTCAACAATAGATGACGACGCTTGTGTCCGCTCGCTATCTTCCTGAGTCAAAACTCTGAAAGTAGTGTTCAAGAAAGCTTCACCTCAAACATGGCGACAATGGACCGAGATGTCCCTAAACTAATACTCGTCCCCAAAAGATGAATGACGGGCCAAGATGTTCTTAAACTAAAATCTCGCCTCAAATATGGCGACATCGGACCAAGATGTCCTTAAACTAAAACTTCGTCTGAAAAACTATGATAACGGATCGAGATGTCCTTAAACTAAAAATTCGCCTCAAACATGGTGATTGTCGGCAGAAACGTGCGTTCCGCCTTCTCCTATCTGTTCTATTTACCGCAATCAAGACGGTGTCGCTTTGCAGCTAGCCGGTTGAGCACGGGTCGATCTACAGGGAGATGGTAGTATGTTTGTTCATGTTTTAGACGAGTCAATTCAAGAATGTATATGTGTATGTTCAAAACTATCCTAAGTGTTCGTATTTATATTCAAGTAAGCTTGTTAGGGTTAAGGTCGGTTAGTAGAATTAGAATTAGTCTTGTTCTTTTCTTTTGCCAATCTTAAAATGAAGTTGGGATAATAGAAAGTAGCGGGGATTAGGAGGACATTGGAATGAGATTTGCGAGTTTAAGCAAGCTTTCCAACGCTAAATCCATTCCTAGTGCCCCTTGTCCTTCCGCTACGTGCGCTTATATCCAACCCTCGGCCAAACACCCGCAACCATGTATCCAATTGGGTCACAACTACATGTCACGTTGTAGTGCGCCCAAAGAACTTCTCGGCTTAGGTCGTGGCTATATGTCACGTATAGCGCGCCTAAGTGAGGGGGTTGCATTTGTTTGGTTGAGGTTCGTTTTAGGATGTTTGGCGAAGAGAAGAACAAGGGATTTTTCCGTCCCTCATACTAACCTTCCTTAGCCCCTAACAAGTGGAAATTATTCACACATTAAAATGAAAAGAAAACAAATCAAGAAAGAGGCAAAGAAAGAAAGGAAAATTACGGTTTTACAAAGATGCAAGCTAACTACTTGGGCCTTCACCTTAGCAAGGGACTCCGTCGAGTATCATGGCTTGAAAATACGGATAAAAAGAGAAGGAAAATAAAACAAGAAAAGAAAAAGAAAACCAACAACTACTTAACAACAAGAAATAAAATTACACTAAGAATTGAAATTAAAATACAAGAATTAAAAGATACAAAAAAGCCCTCATCTTCATTAAACATCCACTCAAGAGCTCTCACTACACTTTAATGAAGGAATAGAGGAAGAGGAAGAAGAAGATACAAGCTAACCTACACTAAAATCTAACTAAAAAGAATCATCCTTACAATGGCTCAAAACTGGAATATTTATACGCAGAGAACTGAAACCCTAGACCCATATTCTGAGCTCAAATGAAGTTACAAATTTACCCCCCAAAACCGATACCATACCGAGTCAACTCGGCCACGGAACCACCACATAAGTGGCCAATTGGCCGCGGTTCCACGGTCTTTTGTGGGAATTAATTTGTCGTATTTTCCATGGTTTCTTGTGTTGCTATCTTCTGTTGTTCTGCATGTCCCGAATTGCAAATTGCTACCAAAATTTTTTCAGATTTGCAACAGTCCAAAATGGTTTCACTTTTAATTCATATGACCTTTATCTCCCTCGATCTCCGCGCACCCACTGAATCTTGTGCTACCCCTCTCGTGTTCTGTGCTTATCTGAGACACGAATGACCACTTTCTTTTGTCTTGTCTCATAAACTGGTAAGCGGCACTGGACGGATGCGGATGGCCGGAACCAGTATTTTATCTGTCGGTGACAGATGTTCTGGATTTTGGCGTAACTTTGGAGATTTTGTATGATTTGCGTCATTTTGGACTAGGAATCTGTAACCTATAAATATGTAGCAAACATGGATCAAAAGCACCTGCCTATAAACAAACAAGCAGAAGAATGGGCGGTATTAAATGCAATATTCTGGTATGAACATATACCCCCAAACTTAACTTTTTCTCGTCCCGAGCAAAACTAATTATTCACAAAAAGTCCTAACCTCACTTTCGCAAGGAACGTGATTGCACTGAGCTCGTGCAACAAGTCGTTAAACCTCTAGGTGTCCCTAGTAGAAGGAGTGTTGTCTCTTGAGGGTTTTCAGCGGATACTACACACAAAATCTTGTCAAGCTAGTTTCACAAGTTAACGTTGATTCTTCTCCTACAGTTTAGCATCTAAGTTAGAAACTCTATCATCCTAAATTAGAAATATCCAACCCTTATGTTTCACACCTCCAATTTATTCAACCCCAGATCTTATACGTTTTACAGTTTAGAAAGATCTCGGTTTCTCTTGAGTTTTCCTTCTAAAGCGCAGTCTC
This sequence comes from Agapanthus africanus, assembly GCA_030015575.1. Classification (NCBI taxonomy): domain Eukaryota; kingdom Viridiplantae; phylum Streptophyta; class Magnoliopsida; order Asparagales; family Amaryllidaceae; genus Agapanthus; species Agapanthus africanus. The sequence goes on along the minus strand of CM057341.1, from coordinate 203,912,797 downwards.
CAATCCGAAATTTTTATCAACTTTACGGAAAACATAAGTCTTATTCTTTATTCATATCTTTCCTCCAAACATCGATCGTATACCCCTGCGTGTGTGTAAATTTTCACCCCTACACTCAAGAATTCAATTCAAGCTATAGTACCCTTGCCTTAATACCTAATACTACTTCTTTTCATTAATGATGGACGGATTTGCGCACACACCTTTCATGCGCCTATTAATGCTTCTTGAGGCACTAACAGCCGATTACTGAATGTGTAAGCTTAAAGCGTAAATAGCAGTTTTCAGGTCTTGACTTTATTTATTTATATTTCTTTTTCTTTTTTTCTTTTTTTGCTTTTTCAAGACCGGATATATATTTCAATGATGCTCTTTTGGTGGTTAGCTTTAAATACCGTTTTTTTCTTTCATACTAGGTTTTCAGGAAAGAGTATTTCTAGGTATCCTCTACTATCCTAAGTTTTAAGGTGCGTGTATGTGCAGTTTATAGGGTATATACTTTCTAAATTTGGACTCAAGAATAGAAACTGTTTTTCATACTTATACTTCAGTAAAGCTTTCAATACTTTCCCTTCATCTCGACTTAACTCAAGAACTGAACTCAAGATTACCCACTTCTAAAAAAACTGCAAGGACATATAATTACCAAGTTAAAATAGAAGGAGGGTTATTTTTAGGGTTTTCAATTCCTAAGCCTAGGATTTAGTTATTTCTAACGTATCAACCAAACTTTCGGAATAAAAATCTAAGTTACCCTATTAGCTAACTTGACGAAAAAGTTATTTTATATATTTGTAAAATTTTCTGATTTTTTATGGGTTTTTAAATAAGTATGCAAATGCAAAATATACACATAAATGCGAAGGTAGTAAGCTTACCGAGCACACCCCCAAACATAAACTTGACAATGCCCTCACTGTCAAGGTACACCAAAAGGGTCAAAATTGTCGGCGCCCCCCTGTTTTTTTTATTTTTTATTTTTTAATAAATTTTTTTTATACAAAACAAAATGCAAACCAAAAATATATACACAAAAAAATCCCCCCAAACTTAAATGAAACAGTTGCCACTGTTAAGCGTTGAAGTTCAAGTTAGGGGGAGCGAACAATATTAATCTATACAAGGCCTTACACAGGCCAAAAGTTAGTACCAACCATTCAAAAATTTTATCGCGATAGTGTGCCGGTTGGTGAAAGAATGCGGAGAGGAAAGAAATAGAGAATACGCGAGACCGTATGGGGATAGAAGGGGGATACGGTCTCGGCGGAGGAGAAAAATGGCGGAGGAGAGAAAGAGATGGAGTACGAACTTGAGGGTGGAAATGGAGTGAATAAATTAGTACAATTTGTAATGACCGATGTGTAAAAAGCGATTGTACTAATCTATTAACCCGTCGAGAAATAGGGTCAAACCTTTCAAGATTCGTGAGAAAATATGGATAGATCAAACTTGGTAAACCAGACACGGGAAATGAAATTGATACGGTGTCTTGCGAGGTGGGAACGATGGAAAAGATGGAGGGGAGTTATCGAGGAATGGTATCAGTTAAAGATTCAGGAGGGTGTACAAAGTCAATGAAAGGGATAGGATGAATTGGAAAATCTGACTCATCAAGTAAAATTGGTTCATCCTCAATGTTATCCTCAGAATTCTCCTCAAAATTTAGCTCATCCATTTATTCATCATTAATTTCCATACGCAAATGGGGTTCGGGAAAAACAGTTAATGGCTCGGGATGATGTCCACATGGAAGTGAAAGGACATGATGAATTGGTGAGAAAAACACATCCAAAACTGTGGGTTCATCATCCAAAAAACTCTCAGCATCGATAATCTCAATAAAGTGAAAATCAAATATCTCAGACACCTCATCAAAAGCATGGATTTCAATCAATTGTGGTTCTAGGATGGAGGTGTAGAGGTCAAAGGGATTGGGTGTGGTTTCACTTGACAAGGTCCCTTCACAATCCGGTAAATCAAACACTATAAAGTCGCACAACTCATCAAACGTTCTATCTGCAATTTGTGATTCATTTAGGACACTCAATAGACTTTCGAAACTAGAGTTGTGGAATTCAATTTGCAACGGATAGGTTTGATTTGAAAGGGTGTACTGCTCACTTTCACTACTCAAATCCGCAAACTGTCCTATCGCCTCATCATACATTGGAAAATGTGGAACTAGTTGTAAACTAGTAGCCGGTTCACAAGATTGTATGAAGGCAGCCATGGACGCATTCACTTCTTCCATTTGGCACGACACTACCCGAAATTCTTCCAAAGTTCGCTCAAGACTAAACAAGGGTTCGGAGGGGGTTTCAGTAAAAGATTCAAAGTTGTTTGGATATATGAAACTCCCAAATAGTTGTTCAGATGAAATGTCTAAGGAAGGTGTAAAAGTCGGATAGGATTGATAGGAATCGAATGGATGTAAAAAATGGACAGGATTAGGATCAACATTCTGATATGAAGATGAATGGAATTGTTGTCCTACAGAATTTGGACTGGTGAAAGGAATGAAAAATCGGCTACGGGATTGTGCAATATTTTAAGCAATGGACATTGGTCTCAGAGTCGCAATAGGACTCTCAGATGGGGTATCAACATAAGAAGGTAGGGAAGGTTGAAACGGTTGATATGAAGTGGATTGCGGAGTCCAATTGTTTATCCTAGACGCGTCTATCCGATCTCTCAATGAAATTTTAGGCATGGATGGATCGTTCGAAGTTCGGCCAAAGTAAGAACCGTAAGAAGAAATGTCTGGTTGTAGGTACCAAAGTTCGGCAAGAGTTGGTCGTTTTGGGGTACCCATGTTATGAAAAGGTATGGAAGGGGGAAAGTGGGTGAATTTTTATAAATTTTTGATTTTTTTTTTGAGTTTTCGAAATTGTTTGTTTGGTTTTTGAAAGAATGCGGAATTATGGGACTAAACTTTATACAAGCACAAGCACAATCACAATATGCACAAACAACACCTAGAGGTAGGGTCTTCAAAGTCCAACTAGACCGCTCCTAGACTTCCAAGCGACAAGTTACAGGATAACCCTCGAATCGCCTCTTCACTGCCAATTGTGGCCAGGAAAGCACAAGTGAGGGAAGGAGGGTTCCGCTCATGGATCACCGTGAGACGGGCCTTTTAAAATTACCTCCTCACTTGTCCTAAATGAGCACGACAAGTCCTTATAGGTTTGGTCTAGATATTTTTTCATTAACTCAAGATAGTGCGTATACTTTTTATGAATTATGGGGTCTTAGTAAGAGTGATGAAATCCCCACCCAATCTTAATTGGTGTTTAAGCCCCTTAATGTCCGTATTAGTATATGCAAAGCGTATAAACAAACAAAATCTAAAACAACAAAAATATTTTATTGGCGGAGGCGCAATCTGTCCAAAGAGACCTGCATAAAATACAATTTAGTGGAATTCACAAAGAAGAATAGAGGAAAAAGAAGGGGTAGAAAAAAAATTGGGGTCAAGAAACCACAATATAACCGCGGAACCGCCGCGCAACCCAAGCTTTGGCCGTGGTTCCGCGGTCAAAATTTGGAATTGGGGACTTAAGTTTTGGTCCCTGCACTCCTCTTGTTCTGTATAACAGAATAAAAACCTCTATCTCATGATTTGATTACTGAAATTGCTCCAGATCGCCTGCACACTTGCACACAAAAAAAATCAAAAATAACAAAAAGGGATTTTATTATATTTATGTATATATTTTTTATATATATACAAAAAAATATTAACCCGAATAACAAGAAAGAAATATGTTACCGTCTCCCCGACAACGGCGCCATTTGATTGTCGGCAGAAACGAGTGTTCCTCCTTCTCCTATCTGTTCTACTTACAGCAATCAAAACGGTGTCGCTTTGCAGCTAGCCGGTTGAGCACGAGTCGATCCACATGGAGATGGTAATATGTCTGTTAGTGTTTTAGACGAGTCAATTCAAGAATGTATATGTGTATGTTCAAAACTATTCTAAGTGTTTGTATTTATATTCAAGTAAGCTTGTTAGGGTTAAGGTCGGTTAGTAGAGTTAGGATTAGTCTTGTGCTTTTCTTTTTCCAAACTTAAAATGAAGTTGGGATAATAGAAAGTAGCGGGGATTAGGAGGACATAGGAATGGGATTTGCGAGTTTAAACAAGCTTTCCAACGCTAAATCCATTCCTAGTGCCCCTTGTCCTTCCGCTACGTGCGCTTATTTCCAACCCTCGGCCAAACACCCGCAACCATGTATCCAATTGGGTCACAACTACATGTCACATTGTAGTGCATCCAAAGGACTTCTCGTCTTAGGTCGCGGCTATATGTCACGTATAGCGCGCCTAATTGAGGGGGTTGCGTTTGCTTGGTCGAGATTCGTTTTAGGATGTTTAGCAAAGAGAAGAACAAGGGATTTTTCCATCCCTCATACTAACCTTCCTTAGCCTCTAACAAATGGAAATTATTCACACATTAAAATGAAAATAAAACAACGCAAGAAAGAAGCAAAGAAAGAAAGGAAAAATACGGTTTTACATAGATGCAAGCTAACTGCTTGAGCCCTCACCTTAGCAAAGGACTCCGTCGAGTATCATGGCTTGAAAATACGGATAAAAAAAGAAGGGAAATAAAACAAGAAAAGAAAATAAAACCAACAACTGCTTAACAACAAGAAATAAAACTACACTAAGAATTGAAATTACAATACAAGAATTAAAAGATACAAAAAAACCTCATCTTCATTAAACATCCACTCAAGAGTGTAACATTTCAGAAAATATAAAATATTATTTTTGGGAATTTAATATTAAAATAATATATTTTCCCGAAAACTGCCCGATTTGCGAAATTGGGGTTTTCGAAAAAAGGGTATAAATATATACCGATAATTGTGAAATAAATGGAAATTAGAATGATTTATTCATTTAAAAATATATTTAAAGGATTTAGCAATTTTAAAATTTATTATATGCAGTTTGGATAAACACCGATTAGTGCACTGCTAATCGCGATTAAGCCAAATCTGTGTTTCTACAGTTTTTCATGGTTAGTGCACCATGACATGTTACATGTTATTTCATTTGTGTTGTTTATTGGGTTTATGTGTTTATTGGTGAGAATAGAAAAGAAAAGAAAAGAGGAATGATTAAGGAGAGAGGGGGGGGCATAATGATGATATGAGACCATGCTAGGAGAGAGAGTGAGAGAGAGGGTGAGTGCTGCCTCAACCATTTTCCCCCACCATTTTCTTCTCCTTCTTCACCTTTAAGCTCTCTCATTCTACCCTCATGACCCATCTCCAAATACTCCCCAAAACCCTATACCCTTTTCACAAAAAATGATCACCTCCTCACCCTCATCGTATTGGACCAAGAAAAGTGGGATTTTGACAACATTGGCAAACTAGGGTTTCTCTTGAGTTTCATCCATGAGGTATAATCCCTTCCTTTTAGTTTAATTTATGTTTTCCTAGCATTCTAGTTAGTTTAGAATGGGTTAAGATGTGGATTTGTGAACTTGGAAATTTCTAGAGAGGGGTTTGAGTGTTGTATGGATTGGGTAATGCCTAGTGGCTGTTACAAGACCCTAGAGACCAATTCTTGACCTGGACCAGTGACCAAAACCCCAAAATACAAACTTTAGATTCGTCGATATCGGGTTTTTGCGGAATTAGTGATGGTATATAGGAATCTGGGATGACCCGAGACCTTTGTAAAAGAAGTTCCCTTGACCATGAGACGTGCAGGCAACCATGAAACATCCCTCGAAACCTGAGCCCCTCCCCTTAAATTCTGGTCGCAGATTTATTCACTGCGGCCGCAATTTGCGGCCACATCAGGGTAGAATGGTGTGGATTTTGGTCTGTGGCATTGTTATCCTATATCTAAAGCAACCCCATATGCAAAATTGTCTAGTTTGACCTGAGTCAAAATCTGGAAGCACTTTGATGTGATTTTGGTTATGTTTTCCGTATTTTGAAGTGCTTGGGTTTGATGTTTGGATTTGTATTTGGTTGTTGGATATTTGTACATCAACAACAAGGGTTGTTTGATTGTTTGTGCACGCGTAGGATATAGGTTCTAACCTATGAGCGCACCGTGTGCCGTTTTGGTTTTTCGGATTCGATTTTAATAGTGATTGCGATTGTGTGTTATTGTAGGTACCTTCACGTGGATTATGAGGCGACGGAGTATGGCGTCATCAACTTCGGCAAGCAAGTAGCAAGATGAGTAGATTTATATCTACGGGGGAAGTCGGGTGGATGGCGTATAGCACCCCCACAAGTTTTGATGGAAACCGATCTATAGGATATCGTCGTAGAAACCTAGATTTGGAAACTAGGGATATGGTTAAAATGATAATTAGAGATGAGATAAGTGATTGAATATATACATATATTGAGATAGGAGATGAAAGTTTTAGGGTTATGAAAAGTGAATGCGAATCACGACTTATAGAGATATAGTGGCACTAGAATAAGTGTAAGCTTTAGAGTAACATGACCTTTGATGTATAAGGTAGAATATATATAGACTTGACTTGATGTGGGATATAAATGCGACAAAAAGAATGTACGACGTGATATGATGATTTGATGATATGTCGGTATACGGATGTGAGTCAATTGAGATGATTGATACCTCTGCCGGGCCCCTGATATGAGATGGTTATGGATATGACCCGGGAACATAGGTATATAGATATATAAATTTTGTGAATCTTGGATGATAAGCCGTACGAGACGTTAGGTCCGTACCCTCATTGTCTGTAATACCCAGTCCCGATATGTAATTAGCGTATTTTAATAAATAAGTCTCCAGGTATTTCCCCAAAATTTACTACAAATTTTCCGTATTTTTATAAGGGTCACTTACAAAATTTACTTATTTATATTTATTATTATTTTAAGTATTTTAAAACCCTAATCCCTTCATTGTATCTTTTCCTTTTATAACCCTAACCCTATTATCTATTTTCCAAATTTTTCCTTTCCCAATTAATTTTCTCCCGAGCTCAGCCCGTTTTTCCCTTACAAAACTAAATGGATAAATTAATCCCCAAAGCTCAGCCCAGCCCACTTCCAATTTCCCTTACCAAATTAATTAAACAAAACCCGAAACCCAAACCCTATTACCTATTTCTTTTTATGTTTTGCCCTTCCTTATTCTCCAAGCTCGGTCCAACTCTCCTGAACCTGCCCGACTCGCTCCATCTCTCTTTCTCCCCACTTCTTTCCTGCCTCTTTTCTCTTCCCCATGCTCGCGGTCGTTCCCACGTCGCCGCCTCCCTCGCGCCCCACGTCCCCACGACTCGCGCGCGCTCGCGCTCGCGAAGCCTCTCGACCCCGTCTCCATCTCGCTCCCCTCTCTCTTTCGCACCCTCTCTCTTCCCCCCGCTGGGCTCCCACGACGACGACGACGACCAACTCCCACCACTAACTCTTTACAGCCCTGCTCACCGCAACCGATCTCCACCGCTCGCCCTGACCACCACCGCGATGCCACCCCTCACCATTGTCGTAGCCGACTCCTCATTTCTTCCCAAGAGCCACATCGCCGTCGTTGTCCCTCGCCAGCGCTTCATCGGTGCAACCCCGCACCCGGGCACCCCCATACAGCCGCAACCCACCTCCAAACCCAGGAGCTCACCTCACTGGAGCCACCTCCGACCACCGCGCAGCCACCATCGACGCCTTCCGAGCTCCCTCGCCTCCTTCACTGCACCCACTCCCTTCGCGAACACCCTCGCTGTCCCCATGTCACCGGAGCTCCGACTATCTCCCCCGAACACCCATCGCCCACACCCATCGCCCTTACCTGCTCCGGCCAACAAACGCCGCCCTCGGCTGCCACGACGACTCCACCTCTCCGCTGCTCCGAGAACAGACCCGGGCTCACCCCTGAGCTTGCTACCGTCGCCGCTGCTGGTGCCGTGCCGGACCCGTACGTGACCTCTCACCGTCGTTGCTGCCGGGCTTATCATCGTCGCGGCCTTGACCGTCACCTCCGGTTACCGTCGCCTCCAAGCTCCGTCTGCTTCACCAAAGCCTATCCAAGCTTAAACCTGGCCATTTTACTGCCGTGTCGTATGCAAGTCGCTGTGCTAACCGTGCCGTCGCTGCAGGCTTCCACCACCATCGCCTTCGTGACTATCGATCGTCGTCAGGCAAGTTTTAATACTTGCTTCATGCTACATTTATTCATTTCGATTGCGATTTGATATTATTATAAGTGTTCGACGTAAACCATGACTTACAAACCCCGTTAAATTGACGACAACAAATAACATTGGGTGTCCCGCGTTATAATGATTGTCCCTTAAGACTTTGGTTACAACACGATGTCATTTGCTCACATAAAGTGATGTCCCGATTTCTGTCGTAAAAGCTGAAAACTTTCGTATATGCTAAACCGTAAAATCTATAATAAATTGTGTATAAACCAGATTTTAGCATTCGATGTCTTGTATCGAAGCTGACTGTTTAACCTACAGTATCCTGTAGTTGTTAACTGAATTCTAACTAATTATGATAGAGATAATTGCGGAGGTTTACGATTCTGGACTGCAGTCCAGAACGGAAATCCCAGTTAACCCCTGTTTGTAAACCCCTGTATATTCCTGTTCAAATATGAGAATACGTAGAACCCTATATTGTTACGTAGAAAATTGAGTTAGATATCTTTCTCCACTTGTCTCACTGGATTCCTCACATGTTTGATATTTTTAACTCATTTTATAATGTCGATACGTCTTGCTGAATTCTGCAGAGGCAGATTTTACACATCGAATATAATCTGTCCATAACTCCCTGTTGATACAAGATATCACTGATCTGCTAATTTCGGTGGAAACCTAACTGATAACCCTAAATATTGTTTAACTATAGCATCGCCTAATTACGACCCTAACTGGGATTAAAATGCGTTACGAAACGGACTTCCGATTCTGAAACCGGATTTCCAGCAGTGAACACTTAAAATGAAATGGCCATACCTAACGATCCTGAAACCCGATTAACGTGAAACAAATTTTGTTGGATAGGAAATTAAACATACTGCTTACCCCCTTTTCATTGTTTTGCTAAATTTTGAGTGTATGATTTATGATAAATTATGCAAGTGGTAGGACACCGACTGATGATATCTTAATCATGCCTTAATTATTACATTCTCATCGCATTATATAGATGTCATTGTATTGGTAACCTAGTGATCATGTGGATTACCCAGTGTTAGGTATTAGTGGTCTGATTGTGGCAAGTACGTTAGTGTTTAAGCATGAGTGAATAAGTGGAAGTGACACGTATTCGTACACAATCAGCGGACCCTATTGATATATTGCATTGTCGACGTCTATGGGACGTGTATAAGTGTGACTATAATTGGTATGGGACAATTATGGAAGCACTTATATGGATGTCATAGGTAAGGCACCAAACACTGTCCATTTATCTTGGGTATCAGTCGAGACATGCTTGATGGGGATCCTGTCTCCAGTTCTCGCGTAGACTTGATTGTCGACGTCTATGGGACGTGTATAAGTGTGACTATAATTGGTATGGGACAATTATGAAAGCACTAATATGGGTGTCATAGGTAAGGCACCAAACACTGTCCATTTATCTTGGGTATCAGTCGAGACATGCTTGATGGGGATCCTGTCTCCAGTTCTCGCGTAGACTTGTCATAGACCGACTGGTATTTGAGTTTATGGTTGGCATTTGATGTAGACCACAGGGTATGGGATAGTTTGAGTGTGAGTTCAACAGAATCTCGGGAGTCCCATTGCCGGCACATACAGCGATTCTGGAGATATATGGGGATATTACTGATTATTAGCGAGCGACTCGGGCCCGTGTTCCCTTGTCCTTGGGTCCTACCCTTGGGTGGGGGATACTCACGAGTGGTCGACTCTCACACTTGGACTGACGATAGGCTTAGCGACCTGTACAGTGAGACTTAGAGACTGATAGGGTTAGTGACATTGACATGTATTGCTTACTATTTCAACATACCTGACATACTATTTACTGCCTTACTGTTTACCTGCTCTAATTGATACCTGCATTGGCTACTTCATGTTCACGTCTTTATTCTTTTGATTACTGTTTCATATTCGTCATTATTGCACGTGTTCACGTTTGTATCTATTATATTATTGCTATCGTGTCGCTCTGACGACCTGAGTATGCATGCTCAGAGTGAGAAGTGGATCTAGCTTGGACCGGGACCTGACATACTTCAAGGATATCGCGGACATCTTGATCAGTGACCCGGAGCTATACTCTCTTGATCTCCATCTGGTTAGTTCTTTTGGTATTTGTTTTGATTTAGTGACTGCATTTCTCATTACCTGTGCATTGATTACTGATTACCACGTAAAGCTAGAAGCCGAAGTGTGACTACGGCAGGATATTTCCTTGACTGTTGGAGCATGGCTGGCCTTGTCAACCCCTCGGATTCCGTATTTTGGGAAGCGGGGCGTGACATGGTTTTGTTGGTATCAGAGCCAAGTTTTGCTTCGATTAGGATTGCAGTCTCCGTGTAGTGCTTGACAATCTAAGACATCCTTCGGTCTAGATTGTAAACCTGTTGATCTTGATCTTGATTCACATAGTGTGTTCTGCTATACATTTTGATCCATCCGCTGAGTTTTGGATGACTTAATAGAGTTACATGGTTGTAATTGTGAACTGCAGCATAGTTACAATATTGTACTCTGTTTGAGTGACTTAGAGTTCTACAATTGATTTCTACTTGTTTGAATTTCACCTCACCCGATATTCTTGATTCCTTGCCTAATCCATATTGTATTCTAATTCTTATAGCTTGTGCCTTGTATTGTCCTCAAAATTGTTGTTTCAGGACCATGTCTTCCTACGACTCTTCTTTTATCCCCACTCCTCAGAATCAAACCGTCGAGATTTTGCATGTACTGCAAGGTTTGAAGGAAGCCCAGGAGCGAACGAACGACCTGTTAGTTGAGGGATTAAGACGGCAGATGACTCGGGCACCAGCGGAAGCCTCCACTCGTAAGGGAATCCCCGTTAAACAAGAAAAAGAAGTGAAGATGAAGCGCCCACTTGTGCCCCAACAACGGAAGCAGCGAAAGACTCAACGTTGTGGATATTGAAAGAAGCCAGGACACCTTCAGAGAGATTGTCATGGCGCTAAAGGGCAGTGCCTGATTTGCGGATCCAGCGAACACCTTGTCAATAGGTGCCCTAAAAGGAAGGAGCTACAAGGAGGAGCTTCGATAATTGCTATGTCACTTACACAGTAGAATTGCTGTATCATGATATGACTCCTTGCATGATATGCTTGCTATATTTATATATGTTCACATCATTACTGATATTGTCACATCACTGTTCCATGTTGCATGATATACGGATGTGCTTACATTTCTGTCATATGCCGCATACATCATGCTTTATGATTATACGCATTGAGATATGCTGTTTTATGAGATTTCTGGATTTGAGAACCATGGTCAAATTTCAAAGGAAATTATGTATTGTTTTAAAAACCCGGTTTCTCTTGATATGATATTTCGAGACGTCCACCATGAGTTTTCTCGGTTCTGAGAATTTGTTTTTGAGACCCGATTCGAGGAGTGGAGAAACCGTCTACGGGTACATGGTGAACCCGGTATGGTACCCCGGGGCAAGAAGCTGGAGTTGTAAACGATGAGCCCGGCAGGGGAGCACTACCTACCGGTGATAGTATTTGGGCTCGATGGTTATCCGGAGGATACCAACCGGAGTCGAGAGGTGATATGGGCCGATCCAGACTGACGGAGCCCAAGATATGAGGATTTACGTGCCGATGCTGGGCACGGGTTTCATGATATTTTCGAGTGTCGATACTGGACACTCAGGTTCCATGATTTTGATGTGTCGTGAGGGACACATGTTGATTTATATCCTCATATGCTTTGATTGATATTTTCATGCATATGCTTTGATTGATATTTTCATGCATGATGTTGTTGTGTCATTGGTTGACACGTAGACGAGATCCACATGCATACTGACATTGATCATATGGTTGGATGATATTCGCACACTATTAGATGTCGATTACATTGCCGGTACACATACAGACCCGGTCACCCTAGACATCATAGTATTACCTTTATGATACAGTTGACCTAGGAGTCGTTGTTTATTCGATTTCTACCTGTTGATATTTTTCTACTCATGAGTTGGAAACTCACCCCCGTTGTGCCACAGTTCTTGCAGGTGGACCACATGGATCAGTAGCGGTATCGCGGGCACACAGTTGCATTCGGGTGATTGCTTTGGTAGGTGGTACAATGGATCGTACCCCTCTTGTATTTTTTATTCATATTGTATCTAGTCAACTCCATCAATCAAAATTAGTAATTGTATAAGTAATGAGACTAAGTGAGATTGTGGTTGCGAGGCTTAGAGCGAGGGGTTTTCCGCTACTTGTGGTTTTGATGTCTTGCTCATTTCTTTATATTTTGTGGTGAACTTCGCCGTTGGGCGTCGTATACTTATATTTATGCTTTGCGTGGTTGTGGATCCGCCGTTTGGGGAAGAGCTAGCTCCCGCTTGGGGATGCCTTATTCATTATATATGCTTTATTAGGTTTTGTACCCGTTTGGGGTCAGTATTTACAAAGGAAACTCTGCCGAAATTTTTACAAAAGACTTGAGGTTTTTAAAGATGCAATACTTCGACTTATGTTGTTAAACTACTTGCTTTAAATTGGTTTTTCCTTCACTCTACTGTTTTATTGGTTTTGATTTCTGGGTTTTGGCTTACTCAGATTAAGTACGCCTCGAGACGTTTCGTAATTTAAGTGCCAGTCACGCTTCGTATTTTTCGGGTCGTGACAAAGAGCTCTCACTACACTTTAATGGAGGAATAGATGAAGAGGAAGAAGAAGATGCAGGCTAACCTACACTAAAATCTAACTAAAAAGAAGCATCCTTACAATGGCTCAAAACTGGAATATTTATAGGCAGAGAGCTGAAACCCTGGACCCATATTCTGAGCCCAAATGAAGTTACAAATTTACCCCTAAAAACCGATCCCATACTGAGTCAACTCGGCCGCGGAACCGCCGCATAAGTGGCCAATTGGCCGCTGTTCCGCGGTCATTTGTGGGAATTAATTTGTCGTATTTTCCATGGTTTCTTATGTTGCTATCTTCTGTTGTTCTGCATGTCCCAAATTGCAAATTGCTTCCAAAATTTCTTCAGATTTGCAACAGTCCAAAATGGTTTCACTTTTAATTCATATAACCTTTATCTCCCTCGAGCTCCGTGCACCCATTGAATCTTGTGCTGCCCCTCTCCTGTTATGTGCTTGTCCGAGACACGAATGACCACTTTCTTTTGTCTTGTCTCATGAACTGTTAAGCGGCACTGGATGGATGCGGATGGCCGGAACCCGAATTTTATCTGTCGGTGACAGATGTTCTGGATTTTGGCGTAACTTTGGAGATTTTATATGATTTGCGTCATTTTGGACTAGGAACCTGTAACCTGTAAATATGTAGTAAATACGGATCAAAAGAACCTGCCTATAAACAAACGAGCAGAAAAATGGGCGGTATTAAATGCAATATTCTGATATGAACACATGGAGATAACGGACCGAGATGTCCCTAAACTAGCACTTTGCCTCAAAAACGGTGATATGCTCTCTTGAGATCTATATTGCAATCGAAGCCCCAACGGCGAAGGCTGCAACTCAAGTCCCACTGGCTACACAGCTACTCCGGCGGTGAAGTCATCCCCAAGCCCCACTGGCAAATAGATGAGTCATTAAAAAACGGTATGTCCACAAGCAAAATGGGCACGGATGAAAACCCGAAAGAGCGCCGTGAGTAAAAACAGCAGGATTGCCGGCGAGTTTGTAAAAACCCGGAAAGGGCGCAAACTCGTAAAATAAAAAAAATTCATATGCACTTGCAAAGTCTTCTCGACCTTGTGAGGATAAAACACCCGCGTGAGATCCTTACGACTCACAAAGGAAGAACGCGCTTAGGAGTCCTCACGATTTCTAAGGAGAAATTACACTTACGGGAACCTCATGACTCGTAAGGAGAATTCCCCTTATGAGACCCTCACGGCTCATAAGATTCAAAAGTTTTAAGCTACAGGGATCCAAACCTGTTCTTAAGCCGTCGTATCATCCAAGTTGCCTTACAGGCAGTCCAATATTGGCCCTGGTATACAATCCACGGGCACAAATAAACGATTTCCCGGCCAAGTTCCACCAATTACGGGAAAGGTCCTCATATGGTGAACGACACTTGTAAGTCCTTTCGACTTATAAAGAGAAAATACTCTTATAAGTTCCTTATGACTTATAAGAAAACACGCTCTTAGGAATCCCCACGATTCCTAAGGAGAAAATACGCTTACGAGATCCTCACGACTCACAGGGAGAAATAACTTTATGAGACCATTACGGCTCATAAAGTCAAAAAGCCTTAGTCGACAAGATCCTAACCCTGTTTACTAAGCTACCTTTGTTCAAATCAATAAAGGAAAATGATGATTCGCTCCTGGCAATATTCCAGTCGCAGCGATGCTGATGCCTAAAAAGGCATCAAACTTCAAGTCCTTTCAAGACAAATGATGATTCGCTCCTGGCAACATTCCAGTTGTAGCGATGTTGATGCCTAAACAGGCATCAAACGTCATGTCCTTTCACGGAAAATGATGATTCGCTCCTGGCAATATTCCAGTCGTAGCGATGTTGATGCCAAGGTTGGTATCAGATTCCAAACTCACAATAAAAATCAACGAGCAAAAAAATATGCATATAAAAACAACCGAAATGTTTGGGCAGCTCACAATAAAAAGCAGCAAGTAAAAATATAAAAAATAGCCGAAATGATTGAGCACCGCGCATAAAAAAGCCGAAATGATTGGGCAATCGTGACTTTCACGATAGGAAAAGCTGAAAAAATAGAGTATCGCGGAAATCAAAAATAAAATAAAATAAAAGGAAATTTTTTTTGCCCTGCAAGTGAGTCTACACTGACCCTTGTATACAATCCATGGACACAAATGAAAAAGGTAACCATATTTTTCCACCAGGCTCCGTCAAAGGGAGAGCCAGACCTCGATGGCAATATTTACAGCCTAGAGATCACCCCGACGTACCTTCTCATTCCAACAGGATGCAGACACGACGTCAACAAAGACCCAAGAGTCAAATCAAAAGTGGAGTCACGGAAAAACCCTAGCTCCAAGTCTTGACGGTCCATACACAACCTAAAGACTACTCCGACGTTCCTTCTCATTCCGACAGGATGCAGACATGACGTCAACAAAGACCTAAGAGTCAAAGAAAAAGTGGAGTCACAGCAAAATCCTAGCTCCAAGCCTCGACGGTTTATATACAACGTAGAGACTATCTCGACGTTCCCCCTCATTTCAGCAGGATGCGAATGTAACTACCAAACGAAATTGGGGCGATAGTATATTCCTAGCTCTGGACTTCAACTGCAATACATACAGCATAGAAGTCTTACAAATGTCTACCTTATTTCAGCAAAGAATCGACGTGATATCGTCAAAAAAAAATGAAGTGACAAAATATTCCTAGCTTCGGGTCTTGACAGCAACCCATATAAAGCCTAAAAGACTATCGAAGATCATTCCACTCCAGCGCGGAGTGGTTATGACTCATCGGGGCTCCAAATTAAGCATAATCTCAAGTAAAAAAGCGATATGAAAAACTCCTAATGCTTGCTCTCTCGACGGTAATATAGCCTAAGGAGATTACTTGAAGACGTCTTGTCCAGCCCCCGAAGGGATCAGAGACACAGCAGTCATGAGGCTACTCGAACAACGGCTTAAAGACCGCATATCGAGGAATACATCAGCCAACGCGACGATACCATGGACCAAAACCCTAGTACCACAAAACCTAACGGACCTCTATCGTAAAGAATGGAGGTTATCTATATATAACGTCAGGACAGGTTTACCTGTAAACCTAAGGGAGGTAAACTAAATAAACTTCGAAATAAGTACATAAACTAAAGACTCTGAAACGAGTGAATAAACTACAAACTCCGAAATGAGTACATAAACTAGAGACTCTGAAATGAGTGAATAAACTACAAACTCCGAAATGAGTAAACTAGAGACTCCGAAACGAGTGAATAAACTACAAACTCCAAAATGAGTACATAAACTTGAGACTCCAAAATGCGTAAATAAACTACAAACTCGGAAATGAGTACATAAACTAAAGACTCCAAAACGAGTGAATTAACTACAAACTCCGAAATGAGTACATAAACTAGAAACTCCGAAACGAGTGAATAAATTACAAGCTCCGAAATGAGTACATAAACTACTTTATGTCGAGTCAAGACATCAAAAGATGGAGAGGCCCAAGTATGAAATGAAATATGTCTTTTATTCATAAATCAAAATGAATACAAGATACAAAAAAAGGAAGAAAATATACATCGACAAAAACTTCTAAGTCGGCGGGCGGTTCAGTAAACCGGCAAGATCATCATTTTTTCCCCGGACCTCCGCTTCAAGTTCTATCAACGCCGCTAGCTGATTCCCTGCCTGTGCCTGTTGATTTTGGTATAAAGAAAATCGACTCTCAAGCTCTTTCTCGGCAGTCTTGTGGGCCCCAACCATCTCGAGTATGAAGATGACGGCTTTATCGAGAGCCACCACCTCCGTAATGGCCTCCTAAAGAACCCGCCAAATTTCATAGGCTCGAGTAGTCTTGGTGGTAAGTTGAGCTTGAAGTTCCCTTAAAGCCTTCAAAGCCAATTCCCTTGCCGAAAACTTTCGGTTAAGCCTTTTCTCACATGACTGGAGATTAGCCGCACACCGATTGATCCATCCACGCAAGTTGGCCTTTAAGGACAGGATATCAAAGGGAAGGCGTACGCATTCAACCGAATGTAGAGAGGCCTCCACTTGATGGCAATACTCGACCCAAGTACGCACCAGCGCCTCGTCATGGTAGGTAGCAAGAACAGACAAAGAAACGTTGGTTTCAACAGCAAATTCTTCGGCCGTGACGGAAGTGCCAGCGTGAAGATATTCTATAAGAGTTGCCAAGGAATGAATGCTCTGTTTTGCCATCCTCTCACATGCGCGTCGGGCGTAAAGGCCTGGCGGCATGAAAATCCGGGACTCTAATGGAGTCATGGTGGGCAAAACTGTGAAAATATATGTGTGGTTAGTCACCTTTTCAAACGTAGAATAAGTAAAAGAATGCTAATGCTAAAGCGTCACTTATCCATGGCCATAGAAGGCAGATTTAAGAGATCTCCAGGCCCATCGAGAACTTCAACTTCGTCGTTAGCCTCTGAAACTGTAGTTTAAAATAAAGGGGCATATCAGTATCATTATGAAGATATAAAACGGAAAGGTGAAGAATTACCAACCTTGGCCAGAGGAAAGGACTATGCTCTATGGAGGTATCGCTTGCGGGGCCGCCATGTTAAGTAAACACTGGAAGGTCTTCTCCGGAAAAGATCTACAATGGAAGACGCTAACTCCCACAATTCTGAGAGAAAGAAAAGTTCAGATATATAGAAGGGCCGTTAAACAAAAATGTAGATGTCGATAAAATTACCTTCTATACTTCGTCCACTTTGAATTGGGGGTGGTGGCAGCTTCAGCAATCTCTTCTACACCTTCCGGTGTGTCATTGGAGATGTTCACAGAAGCCGTGGCCAGTGTGACAGTCCCCTAGGAGAATAGAAGCTGTTACCAGAGACTCCTAGGCGAGGATGGCGGTTTCGGTAATCTCCTCTACACCCCCTGGTGCATCATTGAAGATATCCATAGAATCTCCGACCAGTGTAGCAATCTTTGCCAGAGGAATAGAAGCCGTCATTGGAGGCTCCATGACGCGATCAGGGCTCAAGACTATGCCCGCTGCAGAAAGCCCTACAAAATTTTTGTAAAGATAATATGAGGTGAAAGTAATATAAATTAATTACCAAAAGTGACGTAAAAAAATATGCATACCAATATGCCAGGGAGCTTGAAGTATGGCCTTTTCGAGCTGCTGCTATTTTCTGTTCAATCGCGCACGGCGGGCTTCGATCGAAAGCAAATGCCTGCCCGTCTTCAGAGCAGCCTCGTCTTCAGAAACGGCCGAGATGGGCTGTTTGAGAGCCCGTTCTTCTTCCATCATCAGAGGACCCATTAGTAACCTAGGTAATAACGGATCGACGTCATAGAATACAATAGGCGGAAAGCCTCCTTTCTTGGGGCGCACATTTTCATTTTCATCATGCGATCGCTTTAAGGCTTCGGCCAACTGAGCGGCTTCCTCGGCTGATGTGCCAAGAAAGAGAAGACCGTCGTCTGGTTCATGTACAGATATAGGCTCATCATGAAGAGGCTCGGACTCAAGCAACATATCGAGTAAATAAGTGACCGATTTCTTCCTTCTTTTAAGGCCCGAGCCAGCACTAGAAGAAGGGGGCTTCCTACCCTTCGGCAATTTTGCACGGCGCTGCCCAACCTCACCTTCGGTGTCTATTCTTGGTGACGCCGCTGCCGGTGCATTCTCAGGAATCTGTACCCCAGCCCTAGGGCGAATTGGCATACCAACAGTGCGGGTGACTGATTCCGCCCGAATAGCCTTAGGAATAAGCACTGAGTCGCTATCCCTCAGTGGAAGGCAAACAAACGACCGTGGCCGCAACGAGGCACTGACGGCTTGAGCGGGAGCAGGGGATTTACATTCAAAGAGCACCATTCTCTCCTCTGTAATGATGGGACCAACCCGGTGGCGATACCAGCCCTTAAAGGGTCCCACAGGCCTCAGAAGATAGTCAGGCTCGAAAATCATGAAGACGGAACCAGTACCCAATCGCATGAAGTGGTGGATAACATCACGAGTGACCTCGAGTGAGAGAGTGGGCTCAACTAGAAAAGCTTCGAAGGGCACGCCCTGGTTGTAACCTAACTGCTGGGCGAAGCGATATGGATTGTACCATATGAAGAGAGCAGCATTATTTAGACGTAACATTAGGTACCACGGCCGGATCGAATATAGATGCATGATCTCTTTGGGCTTTAGAGCCAGAGCTCCACTCTTTGACAAATCGAACAGTTGTTGAATGGGCCCCACTGGAGCAGAAAGGACTCGGTCACTAAAAACCATCCCGCCCTCATTCGAATATGGATTAAGCAATACCCGTAGAGCCCCCAACTGGGTCGGATCAGGAGCGGAAGTATCGACCAGCCTCATCACCCGTGGGAAGGTATATGCTTCATAGAAAGCAGGGCGTCGGTGTGCAGCAAAGACGCCTAACAAATGCATCTCGATCCATGATGTGAAGTAGTAGAGGGAGAAATTCAAGGTGTCCGCACCCGAGTTTTAAGTATTGGCGGCGGTACTTAGACCATGATATAAGTGTGATAGTCCTGTAACGCCAACAGCCAACCGTGCTCCTTCGGCTATGCGATGGGAAGGATAGAATACGGAGGCCCTCATGAAATGGTGATGCATTGGCATGGCAAACCAACTAAGCCAGAGACTGATAAAGCCGATAAAGAAAGTTTCTTCGTCCATTCCGGGGGCAGCGATTGCATCAAAGGCCATGACCGATAAAATTGGAATGTAAAACTGCGGCAGTTCTTCATCTTTGCCCTGCAGTTTCTTCAAGTCGAAACCGAAGGGGTCCTCAACTTTTGCGAATTTCGGAGCTTTCTTGGATAAGACATCTTCACAGAGAAAACAAGAAATGACAGCGTCAAAAGTGACACCTTTCCTTTCCGATGCCACGAATAGTTTCTCGAAAATACCCAAGGCTTTGATCAGACTCAGGTGATTGTGCCGAACAGCATTCTCGGTCGTCAAGCCCTCAAGCACCGCTGGCACCGTAGAAAATATATACTCGTCGGGGGTAATAATTATTCGTAGTGTTCTCCCCTGATCAGCAGCCCTGAAATTTCGCGGAACTCCTCCAGCAAAATAGAGACTTCGCGGTCCCCTAGTAGAAAAGTATTTATCGGAAGGTTCCACTGGTTTTAAAAAGTCTTGACCCACCATACGTGGGGAGCATGATAGTAAAACAGTGATGCTTACACCGCTTGATATAGCCCAACTTTTTACAGCCGTGAGCGTTAAGAGGAGAGAATGTAACGGGCCCAAGGAAGGTAACCCACTGGGTGCTACGGGGTGACGCTTATCTTGTAGACCTGCCCCCAAGGTCAAGCTTCGCCTTGGCAGATTCGGCGTCCCAAAATATCAATAGCCATCGAGGATTGATTGGGTATCCCTGTTGTTGATGGCTCGAGACGACCCTCGGGGATCCAATTAGCCGCCTCCACCACATAAGCAGTACGCGGACGCTCCGTGAATGATATTGAATGGATAGGTTCTGTCGGTACCTCGCAAGTGAAACTATGTCGATCCTTGATAATATGGCCATACCAAACTCCCCATAGGAGAAGACTCTTAGTATCCTTATCATGTGCCCTAATCATCGCCATAACTTTCTCGTCTGACGGCGACTGTGGGAAAGCGGCCTCCGAGCGTGGGTAAAGGAAGTAGGGAAGTGATACCATCGTACCTAATAAAAAAGGGGGACCCATTAATATATATATATATATATATATATATATATATATATATATATATATATATATATATATAAGATGAGTTTGTTGCATGGGACCACTAACTGCAAAGCCAGTAGGCCCCACGAAATCCAAATGGCGGCTCACCAATGATGGGGCAAGATAATCATTGTGGGAATCCAAAAGGATTCTCATTAAATAAGCAGTGGAGTTTAAACAACTCCTAACATCCTCGAAAAACGAGTTCTGTTAAAATGCACAATAGATTCAAATCTGTGTCAAGGGTATTAAAACCCTAAAAGAAAAAACGCTCAAGAACACCAGAGAATAAAATTCCCAAAAGTCTCTGAGTCTTTTAGAGCTAAGCTCTGTAATATGGAATTAAATTCCTTTGATAATGGGATTAAATCCCAGAAACACCCATTGTGGGGAGAAAAGAAAATGGAATTAAATTCCAAGGATTCTCAAAGAGCAATGATAGGGAAACCCCTAGGTAGAAAACTAACAATCCTCAAGACCCCAGAGTCTTCTTAAAAGAAAAAGGGGGTTTGTTTTAGATCTCTAAAAGATCAGTTCAAGGCAAGAGCAAAGCTCTGTTGATGGATTTGAAATCCAAAGAAAGAAAAAGGGTTTTTCTAGAGGCGAATGTTGTTCATGATCCTTACCCAAAAAGGAGTTTTGCAGAGTTTAACTCTGAAAGATCTATGGACAGAGAGCTAAGCTCTGAGAGGAGAATTAAAATCTCAAGAAAAGGCTAGGGAAGAAGATGAAGAAGCAGTGATCATCTAAAGAGCAAACCAACCCATTTATAAGACGTGATGGGGAGTGGTTCATCTCCCCGTTCCCCTAGGCAATCCAACGGTTGTAAGGATGGACGGCGTTGCACTCACATGCAAGCCGCGTAAGAGCAGCGCTGGGGGGCATTTGTTCCCTCATAAAAAAAGAGAAAGAGGGAAAATTCCCCACTATTCAAATCTCACGTGTTAAACACGTGAGCCCCTATATGCAAAGCATATAAGCACTGCAGTTAAAAAGACTCATGGGCTAAATAAGCCTCACGTATTAAACACGTGAGCGCCTATATGCAAAGCATATAGGCGCTGCAATCAAAACACTAAATGGACTAAATAAGCCTTACGTGTTAAACACGTGAGCGCTTATAGGCGTTGCAATCAAACAATTGATAGGCTAAATAATCCTCACATGTTAAACACGTGAGTGCCTATATGCAAAGCATATGGGCGCTAAGTAAAATAAACTAAAGACCAAACAGGCCACAAATATTAAACACGTGAGCGCTCATATGCAAACCATATGAGCGCTGAAAATAAAGTGTGCTAAAACCCATACTAGTGGTCACGTGTTAAACACGTGAATTTTCCTGCTGCACTCTTTTGCGAAATAGAATTACATTCTATGTGATAGAATTAAATTCTATTTGGAAAATATTTTCCCTGATCTTTCTGATACGGAAAGATTATTCTCTAACAGAGAATTTTGGATTTAAAATCCAATTGTGATAAAATATCACCAATCAAACCACTTGATAGAATTAAATTCTATATGGGAAATATTTCCTTGATCTTTTTCAAATTAAAAAGATCTTCTCTGTTAAACAGAGGACCCTTGGATCAAAAATCCAACGGTGATTATAAAATCACCTCCCGATCATCTGGTAGAATAAAATTCTATCATAGGAAAATATTTCTTAATCTTGTTAAACAAATAAGAAATCTTCTATGTTAAACAGAGAGCCTTTGGATTGAAAATCCAACGGTGAATAAAATTCAACAATTAATCTTGATCTCTCAATGAGAGATTTTCTTAACATCGTGATTTTTTTCCCTTCTCCTATAAATAAGAGCAAGGAGATTGAATCTAAAAAAAAGAAGAGAACTTGACACAAGGTTCTGCAAAAAAAATATACAGTGATCTCTTGAAAAAGAAAGAGAATTTAATTCTCAAAGGAAACTACCTCATTGAAACCCTAGGTAAAGAAACGCAGACATCATATTATCTCCCTTTTGCCTCTCTAAGGGCTTAACCCTTCATATAAAAACTTAGTTCTTTCTCCGGTTGAGATTTGCAGAAGCAGGTCTCCCCACAAGTTGAGAATTTAATTCTCATCAAGGAGATTCTGCTCTGCAGATTCAAAACTTAGGGGAAAAGAACTAAGTTAAAAAGAAATAACAGGTTCATATGGGAATTTAATTCCTCCAAAAATTAGGGTTTAACCCTATAAAAAGAACTTAGTTCTTCAAAAAAATGATGATGATTCAAGATCCTCAAAAACAAGATCTTGGTGATCATCAATGACTAAAAATGTCATTAACAGAGATCAATATCTCTAAGAAAACACCAGAACATCTTGGTGACTCGTTAGTGGTTAGGACTATCTTGAAGCCTCACGTGTTTCCCACGTGAGTGCTTCAAACGAACAAAAAGAACAGCCAAACCTGCCCACGTGATTCTCACGTGGGCGCCTAAAAAGCAAAGAAAAATTTCTTTATCAATTAGGCAGCCACACCAAAAAGAAGCAGTCACGTGAAATGCACGTGAGCTCTATCCAAATGCTTAGCACTTCTGTAGAAAGAGGGAAACGAACAAATAAATCCCAAATCCCAGCACTCACGTGCTTCCCACGTGAGTATCATGCAGAGTGCTCAACACTCCATAATTAGTCCAAAATGACTAAAAAACGCTCACATCTGAACACCTCACGTGTTTCACATGTGAGTACCACGGGACTCTAGTGCTTAGCACTAATCCAGCGCCTCACGTGTTTCATACATTAGCGTCGTATGTCCCAGTGGTCAGCACTGTTGGGTGATTATGGAAACTCAATCTCAGCCCAAAAATCGGCTAAGTTTCCTGAGGTTAAATCTCTTTAATTTTAAATCAACCGAGCCCATATTGCTCATGGTTTCCTAAACTGATCTTAGTCTCAAAAATGACTAATGATCTCTCATTGATGATATCCAAAATGATATCCATCCTATGTCTCCTAAAGTAATCTTAGTCTCAAATATGACTAATGATTCTTAGGTCCACAACAACCCCCTTTCCCTCAAATAAGGGATTTGGTTTAAGGGTACATCTCTTCACACCTCTAATATATGTCGTTGTAATTCCTCAACGTCTTCAGAGAGGTGACGGGTCCCGATGACCAACAACTTCTTTTGCTGATGCACTTCCAAATTGATGTGCATGCCTCAAATCGGATTGTGCCCTAAATTAGGCACATTCCATGTCACCATTGTTCACTTCGTCACGTAATAAATACACGTGCGCGCAAGATGGATAACTGACCGAAGTATTCTTAAACTAATATTCTCCCCCAAATACGGTGATAATGGACCGAAATGTCCTTAAACTAATATTAGCCCCCAAATACGGCGATAAAGGACTGAAACATGCTTAAACTAACATTTCGCCTCAAACATAGCGATAATGGACCGTGACGTCCTTAAACTAAAATAATCAAGCCCAAATGCTCATATGTTTAAGTTGATCTTAATCTCAAACCAGATTAACGATCCTTAAATCAACCCAAACCCAAATCTAAAAATATACGGATTTGGACTAATCCACGCCCTACGGGCGACGACATAAATTAGTTTCCGTATACAATCTACGGGAAACCAAAATAAAACAAACATACACACGACACGAAGTGAACCTTCGGAGCAGGAGAAACTGATTATCGCGAAGCGATAATGTAATTAACTGCAGGGGCTTGCGTCTGCAGGGAAGAGCGTCCCTACAATCAAAAACCCCTCGCAAACGAGGGGGAATCTGATAAAGTCTGCTACAACGGTCGCGTCTGTCCAAACCTCCGATATACAGTGTCATAAATCAACTTGACATTTTCGGAGATGTGGACAGATAAATCCAAATAGCATCTGCCCCCAGGACTCAAGCAAAACGATCCATCCCGGTTCGTCTCTGTTTTCGGCGGTGAACAGGGTTCACCACTCATCCGCTTTCTTGATGCTAGTTTGGTGTGACCGTATCAATCAAGGACGCCATGTCCGGCAGTACCAAAACACACGATGGTTTTTGATAAAAACGAAATATTCACTAGCCCGTAAGCCATAACCTATGTATACAACACATAAAAACACAATCACACACGTGCAAACAACACACGTGCACACAACATGCACCGAGGGACCACCTCAAGAACGTTAATTTATGGTCACCCTGCATTCCTGGGTTTTTAATAAACTAGTTCCAAAATAAAATCAGGGACAAGAAACCAACAGAGAATCCAAGAGAAACTGCCTCTCTCTATCTTTTTCCTTTTCCTTTGTTTTTTCACCTTTTGACTTTAGGTTTTTTTTTCAAAATAGGGTGTAATAATATTTAAATTATTAAAATAAAATCATTTAAATTATATTTCGCAGAGTAGGGCGGTTTGCCACCCGCACAGAGAGCGGGTTACCAGAACTTGCCCCCACCCTCCTAAAGAAGAGGGCGGGTTCTAGGAACCCGCCCTCTCCTTTATAAAGGTGAGGACGGGTTCTAGGAACCCGCCCTCTTCTTTAGAGGGTGGGGGGCAGGTTCTAGGAACCCACCCTATTTTAATAAAAAAAAATTTAATAGAATTTAAGAAATCTCGTTTTATAAAACCGAATAAATAATAATGTTGTTGTTTTTGTTACGGACGGTTGACAAGTGTTATTACAGTTCATATAGAATTACTATAAATATGAATCTTGTATACACTCCAATAACAAAATGAATCCGTCAAATTTATAATACAATTAGACATCCATTTGTAAAAGTATACAATTATCGCTTTTCCTTTCCCTTTCTCAATCCGAGGAGGCTTGACATAAGCCTATGCCTCTTGGGATGACTGGACGATCCTCCCGTTTCTTGGGTATATGGCGGCGGCGGCTGCTCTTCTACTTCGTCTTCAGCATCGTCTTGGACAGGCTGTTGTTCCGCAAATCCTGAATGTGGGACAAGTGTTGGATATGTGCTGCCTCCCAAGAACTGTATGTAGGACGAAAAATCCGTCTCCCAACTGGGCTGTTGTTACGAAGAACCTGTCCTGGTTTCATACTGCTGCTGTTGCACAAAACCTGGCTCCCATGGCTGCGCAAAACCTGACCCCCAAGACTGCTGTTATTGCGCAAAACCTGTCCCCCAAAACTGTTGTTCCTCCGGTTGTTGCGCTTGTTCAATATGCCAGCGTTGCTGCTGACAGTATGGTGTTCCGAACCACTGATCCCACTACTCTGGATCTCCCTGATGTTACGGCTCTGGTTCCGGCCCATGCCGCGGCTCTGGTGCCGGCTCATGTTGTTGCTCTAGCGATGGCGATAAATGTGGAATATTATATGAACTGAATATACTACCAATATATGAGTCTATAGTAGATAATAAAGCCTGAGTACCTGGACTAGTATCAGTCGGATATGGATCCTGTATCAATGATTGTATATGATGCAACCCACGAGCCTGTCGTTACATTAAAAAATAAGATATAATTATTGACTCATACCGCCGGATGTTAAAAACTAATATAATTTAAAGAATTTAACTTACCATTTCTCGTTCCACGTGGCCTCTAGGCTCGTACTGCTGGATGTTTGGAAAGTCGTTAGGAAGAGCAGAAAGATATCTTATACTGACACGCTTATAACATTGTAGATATATTTCTGTAGCGTCGGTGGTTGTTTGGTCACCTATTTGCTGTAAGGTAATATTACGCTGCCTATCCTCCTATCTCAACAAATATTGATGATGATGCTCCCACCAATCACGCTCCGTCTTTTCTCCTCGCATGTCTCCTTCTATTGTCATAGGCGCAGGCGGCGGAACAGGAATATGTTGCAATCTACTGAACTGTCGCAATACCCGGTCCGGTAGGTGCATGACCAAGATATTAATGCAGGGTTGTGGGCATCGAGCTCGCCAAACCAGCTCTCTTTCGATACAAATGCTGGGTAGTCCTTGTAGACGATCTGCTGTATAAGACGTCCACGTGAACTGCGCAAATAACATAGTACAAAATTGTAATGAAGCTAATTTAAAAATTTTTAAAAAAGTTAATTACCTAAGGTATGGTTACCTGAGTCGTCTCCATGCGATCCAACTCATCTCTATAATACTTAAGTACTCGACGAGGAGCCTTATAAGATTTCTTGCCACTCCACCAAGAGCCGAAAGGCTTTCCAGGGGTATCCACGGCAAAAATATTAATGTGATCTGGTCTTCCCATATACATGTGCTCCCATAACCAAATCTATATATAAAGTGTCAGATGATAAGAGAAAGAACCAATATTACAATTTTGCTAATGTCTAGCTGTTAAAAAATATTATGTACCTGAAGTAATGTAACGCGGCCACAAATTTTATTCTTCGTAGGAGCACATGCCTTATCTAGTTCCTTGTAAAGATAGGCCAGGACCCCTGCTCCCCAAGCATACTGGCCACACACATCAAAATCCGTAAGAAACCCAAGGTATAAAGGATGGACATACGTTGCCGAATTGGTCCGGCATCAACCAAGAACCGATCATGTACAGAATGTAGGCACGTGCATGTCTTTCCAAGACATCATCGGTAGCTTCATCAGGGATATTAGTAAATGTATCTTTGAGCCAGTTTAAACTGATCTTATACCCCTTAGTATAGCCTTCTTGTGCCTGAATTTTACAAATAATTGTTAATTAATATCACTTAACATACTTAAACTTTTGATTAAAAAATTACGAATTATACCTGTCCGAGAGAAGACTCAATATATGTATCCCAATATGGGTGCTCAGTATCTGGACCCACAATTGTACCTCCGACCAATCCAAGGCCATTCACCCGTAAACCAAGTAAGAGGCTAATATCATGAAGTATGATAGTGGCCTCACCCCATCTAAGATGAAAAGTGTGGGTCTCTTTTCTCCAACGCTCAACAAGAGAGCTAACGAGACTGTGGTCGATTTAGATATGATGAAGCAATGAAGCTTCATAAAATCCGGCTCTTCGAATCCGCTCGATTATATGATAATCAGTAACTTGCTACTTGTCAGAACTATGACCGACGACTGTAAGATTATCTTCACCCTGCAAAATTTAATCATATTATTTTCAACTATTAGAATTAAAAGAAATGGGAAATTAAAACAAATTTAATAAGTTTTGAATCTTTCATCCCCGTGTAACATACTGAAAGATCTATGTTCGTTTTGATTTACGAGCAGTGATTTGTCGAATGATTGATTCTCTATTGAAATTATTTTGATATTACAATTACTGAAAGATTGAGATAGTTGGTGGGTTTAGAAGGGAATTTGGATAGAGATAGTGAAGTAAAGATAGTGAAAATCAGAGTGAAGAGTGCGGGGTTTTATAGGGAAAAGAGGGCATGTTCCAAGAACCCACCCTCATCTTTGCCCACACTTCTGTTTTTTTCTAAAACATTGTGTTATCAAATCTTTCGTTTTTTTGTTAAAATATATTGTGTTGTCAAATCTTACTTTTAAAAATTAATCATAGGTGTGTTGTCAAACCATACTTTTATTTAAAGTAATTATGTGTGTTATCAAATCTATTCCCTAATCCCGCTCTCTCATTTTGCAAAGAAAAGGGCGGGTTCTTAGAACACGCCCCCTTCAATAATTTTATACCAGTTGGTTCCAACAACCCGCCCCCATCTCTTCTGTTTTTTCCTAAAACATAATGTCGTGTGTTGTCAAATCTTTTGTTTTTTTCTTAAATCATATTGTGTTGTCAAATCTTACTTTTAAAAATTATGTGTTGTCATATGATACTTTTGTTTTATTAAAGTAATCATATGTGTGTTGTCAAATTTATTCTCTGATCCCTCTCTCATTTTCCAAAGAAGAGGGCAGGTTCTTAGAACACGCCCCCTTCAATAATTTTATGACAGCGGGTTCCTAAAACCCGCCCTCTAAATTTAAAATAAGGAATGTAAATACCCCGTGACTCCCGTGACTCTGACTCATTGTATTGTCAAATCGAATTTGTCATACGGTTATAAGAACCCGCCCTCTCATTTAAAAAGGAGATAGCGAGTTCCTAAAACTCGCCCTCTAAATTAAAAATAAGGAATGCAAATAGCCCGTGACTCTGACCTATTATCAAATCAAATTTGTAGCGGGTTATAAGAACCCACCCTCACATTTAAAAAGGAGAGGGTGGGTTCTTTAAACACGCCCTCCTTAATATTTTAAATAATTTTACTTAATCCATGACAAACCCGTGACCCATTTATCTCCCGTCAAATTTAAAAGGGCATGGCGGGTTCGAAGAACCCATGACACCTTTACTACCAAACACCTATAAAAAAACCTCTCTCTCCTCCCATTTGCTCTCCATTCTGCTCCGATTTGCATCAGCACTCTCCTCCCATTTGCTCTCCATTCTACTCCGATTTGCATCTGCACCTCCTACAAAATCTCATCCTGCTCTGATTTGCATCTGCACCTCCTGCAAAATCTCATATGCACCCCTTCAAATGTATGTAAATTTATTTTAATGTTTATTTATTTTTCAATGAATATAATCATTATATAAGTTGTTAACGCTTTTTTTTATTGTTGGGTTGATATTGTTTGATGCAGATAATGGCAAGTTTAAATTTATTTGTTGTATGTAAATACGATGGCCAGATTGTCACAAGTGCACAAGGTCCCGAGTATTTGGGCAGGTGCGCAAGAATTATGCAATTAGAACTATCAACGACTTATAATTAAATCGAGAATAAAGTGTTTAAAATCACGAAATATGATACCCGTGAAATTAAGCTTAAGTTAAGTTGTATATGGCCTATGTTTAGTGGATATGCATTGGTTGAAATTATAGACGATGCATCAATATCTTCAATGATAGACTTCAGTCTGGCAAATGCCCAGCATTCTTTTGAACTTTTAGTTCGGAAGGAACAATTGGAAGTATCAGATATCGCTCCAACGGGTAATTTTGATGGTAATGCTGGAGGTAGTTCCTGGGGATATGGTCACATGGTTAACGATGATACCGTTAGTGTCAGAGGATACAATTATACACAGCATTATTCAAACCTTCAAACTCAAGGGTAAACATTTTATAAATCCACTTTTTGTAATACTAAAATACTAATATATTTTATATATTAAATACATATTTTCCCAATCGACTGCTGCAGTTGCATACACCCCTGAAGAACAACAAGGATTACCATATACAACCTTCCAAAGGTAAATAAATCCGAAACAACTGGTGATTATGTTTATATTCTTCGTAATACGAAAATATTAAGAAAATATTATATAAGAACAATTTATATACTAAACGCAGATTTTCCCATACCTGAGCATCATTCCAACACGATCCAAGTAGCGCATTCCAAGTATGTCTATCCACATCTTTCCGGTCTTTTCACCCCGAACCATCCACATTATACCGACCTTAACTATCATATATTGCACCCGAGCCTTATGTTGCTACAGGTGATATTGATATGGGTGACAGTGATGATGATGAAACTGGTGAAGGTCATCAAGGGGAGGATAGCGTAGATTATGCCGCTGAATTGAATAAAGTGGCATTGATTAATGATATGGCTGTGAATAATGATTTTGTCTAACTAGAAGATCCCGGCCTCGATCCGCTGGAAGATGATAGTTGGGTAGACTTAGACGTGGCAGAAGTAAATACTGAACCCTATTTGGAAGCGATTGTAGCAAGCGAAGATTGCATCACTGTTGGAGATATGTTTCAGGAAAAAAGAGAACTTATTTGTAAGCCGAAGTTGTGGGCTATTTAAAAAAACGTTACATTTAAAACCGAAGAGTCAAATA
This sequence comes from Agapanthus africanus, assembly GCA_030015575.1. Lineage (NCBI taxonomy): Eukaryota > Viridiplantae > Streptophyta > Magnoliopsida > Asparagales > Amaryllidaceae > Agapanthus > Agapanthus africanus. The sequence goes on along the minus strand of CM057341.1, from coordinate 203,882,429 downwards.
AGACATACTATACCGTGCTATGTACGAAAGCTCCTGAATGTAAATGGAGATTGCATGCATATTGTTCCAAAAGAGCCAAAGCTTAGAAGGTCACGAAATACAACCAAGAACATACTTGCATCAATTCTATTATGTTAAAAGATCACAGGAATTGCATTTCATCTTACATTTGCTCAGTACTCATGCCATTAATCTGTACAGATGTGGCGATGACTACCCAAGAGATACAGCTCTACATCAGCGGAGAGCACAAAATTCCGATTTCGTATGTGAAGGCATGGGATGCTCGAAGAAAGGCATTATGTAAAATATTTGGTGATTGGGAAAGCCCGTACAACTCACTAGTCCATTTTATGGAAGCCATGAAAGTATCAAATCCGGGGTCCGTATACCGGTTAAAAACCACATAAACAGATGTCGATAGCTGTGTCAGGTTTCAAAGAATTTTCTGGTGCTTTGCTTCTTATGCGGCTGGTTTCACACACCGTCGGCCGGTATTGTGCATGGATGAGACGTATCTATATGGTAAGTACAGAGGTTGCATGTTAATTGCTACAGGTGTTGATGCTAATAACAGTATATTTCTGTTGGGATTTTCTATTGTCGATGGTGAAAATACATCATCTTGGTCATGATTTTTTCGTCAACTCAAAATTATCCCATCTGTTATTGATAAAACAGATTTATGCACCATATCTGATAGACATCTAGGAATACTAGTTGCAATGAGAACTGTATTTCTGACGACCCCACATAGGTTTTGCCTGCGGCACTTTAGACAAAATTTTGATAGAAAATTTAAAAATTCAGATCTATATAAGTTTATGTACAAAGCCGGTAAAGCGTCTGACCCTAATATTCATGACATGTACATGACGAAAATTGGAGAGATGAGTCAAGCCGCGAAAGCGTGGTTAGATGAGTATCCAGTACGCATGTGATCACAAGTACATGATAATGGATGCAGATATCTACTAATGATCACTAATATGTCTGAAAGCTTCAAAGGGGTCCTTAAAGGTGTTAGAGACTTACCGATACATGGGTTGATTGTTCAAACATTTTTCAGAATGAATACTTACTTTGTGCAAAGAATGGAAAAGTCTTTGGCGATGGAGACTCCACTCACCGCGTATTACGAAGATTTATTTCGGAAAAGAGAGCGCAGAGCATAATACTACAGATCTGAAAGGTTTAACACAGTGGAGTTTCAAGTTACGGGGAGTAATGAGAATCAATATACCGTAAATTTTAGAGATGAAGGGCTCTCTTCGTGCACATGCGGTGTTTTCTAGCAACAACATTTACCTTGTGCCCATGCAATTGGTGCTGCGACCAGCATGCATAACTCACATTACAATTTTGCTTCCCGTTACTATTCAGTTTCCAATTACCAAGGCGCATACGATCCAAAATTTCATCCTATACCAGACAGTCGCTATTGACACTATTATACTGAGAACATACAAACACCGACTGCATTACCGCCAGACAAAAATATAGGCCCGGAAGACCTAAGGTGCGTCGAGATCGAATGACAATGGATGCTGATCCTCAGCGAAGGCACGACAGATATAGCCTATGCAAACAACCAGGTCATTATAAGACCAGATGTTCAGGACAGTCAACAGGGGCGGGACCTTCGAGATCGTGACAAGTGCACCGGAAGAAAATCGGTTAGCGCTTGTAAAGAAACTTGTACAATTTACCTATTAGTATGATATGATCTAATTGTATTATAAATTTGACGGATTCATTTTGTTGTTGGAGTGTATACAAGATTCATATTTATAGTAATTCTATATGAACTGTAATAACACTTGTTAACCGTCCGTAACAAAAACAACAACATTATTATTTATTCAGTTTTTTAAAACAAGATTTCTTAAATTCTATTTTTAATTTATTATTATTTTTTTTTATTAAAATAGGGCGAGTTCATAGAACCCGCTACCCACCTTCTAAAAAAGAGGGCGGGCTCTCCTTTAGGGCGGGTAGAACCCGCCCTCTTCGAACCCGCCCTCTTCTTTAGGAGGGTGGGGACGGGTTCTGGTAACCCGCTCTTTGTGCCGGTGGAGACGGGTGGGATCGCAAACTGCCATACTCTGCTAAATATAATTTAAATGATTTTATTTTAATAATTTTTATATTATTACGGCCTATTTCGAAAAAAACCCATTGACTTTATGCTTCTTTTGTACAGGACTCTCTCTACATCCATTCATATTTCCATCAAAATCTTTTGGTACACTACTATACAACACAAAGCTGTGTTGTTACCTTTTTTATCCTCCCTTTGCTTTGTTTGAGGGGAAAGGAACCTTTCACTAACCTCTCTCTCTGTCTCTCCCCGCTTTCTCTTTCTAGGGTTTGGTGAGAATTAATGAAAGGGGGTTCAAATCCAAAGCTTGGGGGGCCCTCAGAGAATGGCAACACAAGTGAGGAGGCACCACCAATAGATTGGGAAGTGAGGCCTGGTGGGATGTTGGTCCAGAAGAGGGGGGAGGATGGGTCTGGGGATGATGGACCCATGATCAAGATCAAGGTCTGTCATGCCACCTCTCACCATGACCTCTCTGTCCCTGCTCAATCCTCTTTTGGTAATTATTTTATTTATTTATTTATTTTGGGTTTCAATAATTTTCAATCTAGATGCTTCTACAATATCCGGTAGTTTGGCTTGTAATTGTATTTGGTGTGCCTTCATATATGCTTTTGCCTAGTGCTTCTGCTTGTTCATTGATTTTGGGTCAGTGGGTGTTAATTTGGTTGTTGTATTATGATTTGGTGATGGTTTTCCTTTTACAAATTTGGGTGTATTGGGGTTCTTCTAATTATGTGTTGTCTAATTCTTGGGTATTAAGAGTACTAGATTGCTCTACAATTCTACATAGTTGGTGGTTGGCTTCATATATGGGTGTTTGTACATAGTTTGAGTTTGTGGTTGGCTTTGTTGCCCTTTTTTGTTCTCCAGTGAGAACGGGGTATTGTGTAGTAATTCGCTTGGTTGCTTATGATTTGATGTTTATTCATGAAATTGTGGTGAAGTTGTTGGTATCACTTTGCCCATCTCAATTGGGTATTTCTTTTAAAATTTTGCTTTTTTGGCATGTGCTTATGGTTGAAGATAACCCATGGTTCTTCTTCCACTTGTTTCGTGTTTTTTATGGGGTTATGTGGCGTTGTTCTTCATGTTTGTTTGCCCATCTTTGCAATGTAACCTATAAATGAGTATCATTAGGATGTTCAGTTTATTCTCTCATTTAGTTTACAGTTGTGCTTCTTATAGATGTATAATGTATTAATATTTACTTTTATGTTTTGGGCTACAACATGTTTGACATAATTCCCTAATAGATATGGGCGCATGTGTCTCATTTTTGCCTCATACACATATTGGCACTTTAAATGCCTGGATTTAGCATCGAGTATGCATTAGGTTAAATTGTGTTGATTTTCAAAAACGCACACACAGTCATGCCCTTGTGTCTTTGAAGAACTCCTGTCGCCAAAACTTTCCATCTGTGTCAATAAACAAATGCTTCTTGTCGAAATCGTAGCTTTTAGACTGTTAGTGTTTCCCTGCTGTCTTGCATTAGTTATCTTCGATTCGTTGTTCGGATTTCTTCTGGAAAATTTAGCATCTAGGTTCTGCATGGTACTTTCTCAATGACGTATTTCTCTTTACAAGATTGCTCATATATAGGATGGGTTTGTTTCTTAATTTCATATGTTGTGTCTAGGTGAACTGAAGAGGGTCCTTGCCCAATTGACTGGTTTGGAGCCTGAGGAGCAGAGGTTGTTGTTCCGAGGAAAGGAGAAGGATAACGAGGAGTGTTTGCACATGACGGGAGTCAAGGACACGTCGAAGATAGTGCTTTTGGAGGACCCCGCAAGCAGAGAGCGGAAGCTCGAGCAGATGAAAAAGAACCAAGAGGTCTCTAAGGCTTGTGAAGCAGTTGTCCTTGTAAGATCTGAGGTCGATAAGCTTGCCGAAAAGGTGGGGATCTCTTTAAATTGAAATACCTGGAGAGATATAGGGGATTGTAATGTGGAATTTATATTTGTCTTGTTTATAGGCTGCTGCTTTGGAATCGACAGTGAATGTAGGCACAAAAGTTGCAGAGAAAGAGTTTCTTATGTTGACCGAACTGCTTATGGTGCAGTTATTGAAATTGGATGGCATCGAGGCTGAGGGAGAAGCTAAAGTGCAAAGGAGGCTTGAGGTATTTTTTATGATTACTTTAGAGCATTCGACGCTTTTTAGAATTACTTTGTATTATTTTGATGCTTTTAGGTGTCATATAGATGTTTCTTTGCTGCATAACTCAGAGTCAAGAAGGGTAGTTATCCTAACTGCTCTTATTGTCTATTAAGTTTTTAATTTTGAGCTTCTTTTGTTTTGATATATCATTTACTTATTTTTTTTTTTCAAATTCCTTTTAATGTAGCACCTAAATTCCTTTTGAACCTTGGATGAACATTATGTAACACATGGCTATTATTACCATGTTAGAAAAACAATACACTAAAAAAAGGAAAACTAATCTATTCAGCCATCAATTTATTTCATTTTGTTGTTTCGCTGTTCTAAAACAATCAATTTATTATATGGTGTTGTACCTCTCATCCTCTAACTTGATTAAACATCCATTGAGATTATATTTAGTGGAGCTGTACGGCTGCTTAAGCATGAAGAAGCAGAAGAATGATTTGCATCCTGTTACCTTTTCGGTGGAAATATCTATATATAGTTTTTTTTATCCTCTTATCCTATAAGAGGCAGCATCCTCATTGTTGGGTAGTTCAAATCACCCTGCTTGTTGCAATTCATATGTTTTTATAATATTTATTTCCTAGCCCTTCAATATTGATGGTTCCATTCTTCCGAGTTTTTTTAAGGATTGAAACTAAGTGTATAATTTCTAATTCTAAGTTGGTATCTAGTCATATATCTATTTGCAATAATATACATAGAATAGTATCAGAGTAATTGAGTCCAAAGTAGTGGGATGATTAATGGCGATTTGAAGCAATGTCTAGCAGTGCCTCCTCGTTATATTCGTATGAATCAAGCATTAAAACATAATGAGAGTGGGATTCTAGGGCAAGCAGGGTAACATTGTCGGGCATTGGGACTGGGAGTTGAATCATTTTAGTAAACTATGATTTGAGAATATACTAAAAATGCAGCGTAGATGAGAGCAATAGGACTAAAGTTGCCTGCACAATCTTACAGGGAGTAAAGTAAGATATGATTGACAGAATTCATGGAAGAGAATTGATATGCCATAAAAGTTCTTATCCTGGAGGGTGAAAGCATCATAATAAAAATTTGGAGAGTTAGAAAAGATTGCTGCTATCTGAATGTTTAGAGCGAGCTTAATCATGATTTCTTGTTATTTGTAGCTTCAAAAAGAATGTAAAGGAATACTTGTTATAAGATTAACAATGAATACGAAACATGTACCGTAAGACCCGGGCAATGTTCAAAATTTCGGATGTCGGTGTCGTGTCGGCCCGAAGATTTTGATGTCGGATATCGGATATCGTCGGGTGGTTTTATCAAATACCGGGTTCTATATATTTTTTTAATATAAACGTCATTTAAATAACTTATTTTAAAAAAAATTAACTTTTGGAGATTTTTAGTTTTATTAAATTTATATTTTCCTCAATAGTTAGTGGTAGAGCGGCCGTTTATTAATTACTTAATGTATAAAGCCCAAAACCCTAAAGAAAATTACTCAAAAAAGTTTCTCTACATATCGGAAAATATTGGATAAAACGGCGACATTACGAAATGTCGGCCGACATTTACCAAATATCAGTTACCGAAATAATTCTGCAAATAAGTGTCGTTTTCTTTCCAAAACCGACCAGTCGCCGACATTTAGAACACCGGACCCTTGGAGTATTTAAAATCAAACGAGACATTAATTTCTTAGTCGGGGCAGCTGAATTATGATAGATCCATTAAATAAATTGTTTGAGAAGCGATTAGGAAGAATATTAAATCGAGGTGAGATATAGGAAACTCAGAGGTATGTATATTATTAGGTGCATGTCAGATTAAACAATGATTGTGAATTAATTAAAAGCTCTGAATGTAGTGGACGGTTTATTCCGGAATATAGCATTTGAATTAGTTATTAACTTTTCTATTTAAACATTAATATAATAGGAACAAACTGATTTTGATTAGTGAAACTCAAATAAGTTAACCACATTGTTTAGAGAACTAGTTGATGAAATCTTACTGATTTACATGACGAAGTTAATTAGAGGGCTGTTAATCACAAGGATGTGACAAATGACAAACCAAGAACCCTCACATTCTAGCATGTTTCAGCTTCTGATGTTAAGATGGATCATATCATGATTTTTTTCTCTTAAATTTTCGATCGACCCTATAATATGTTTTGTCTGTGGTAATAGCATGGGTTGAGTTTTGTAGGAAATGCCTCGACACTAATTGAGGGTTGGAACAATATATTGTACAAAAATATGCATTCTTAGCTTAGGAAGGAACTGTTGCACTCATCTATAGGAATCATTTTCAGGATGCTCAAATTTAAAAAACAAAATCATTCGTGTATTTACAAAATCAGTATGCAAATAAAGTGAGGACCAAGGATAATGTGATGCAATGTGTGAGATTTGGTATTTGTAGCAAAGTTGAGATCATTGAAAACAATTCAATATTAGGTTTCTTTTGTAACATGTATTTTCAGGGTTACCTTTTCATACAAAATTGCTGTTGTCTCTCTCATTGTCCAGCCTTTCAAGCTCACGCTTCTACACTTTTTTCTTCAAAAATTGTACCATGGGTCTTTATGAAGTAATATTGAAACTATGTCAAGTCGTAATCATTTCTTTTGTCAAATTTTGTACCATTGTTTTTGGATGTCTTCAAGGTAATTACTCAAGGAGATGGCTAAAAATCACATCATAGACGAGCCATACTGATGTTATTTATTTTAGGCTAAAGTTCACTAAACTCCCAATGAGTTTGGACGTATCCCAGAAAATCTCCAAAAAGTTTTATTGACACAGAAAACACTCATGGTTAACGGTGACACGACATCACCGTCAGTGCCACGTCAGCCAACTGCTGCATCAGCAAAAAGAATTATAAAATTTCCCAAACTACCGTCATCTTCTTCCCCCATACTAACCCTATCTAATTTAGCAAAACACAAACTCTAGTCCGCCACCGCCACCGTCCCCTCCCGTCTTTCCTGCCCACCGCCTCACGTCCCCTCCCCTTAGCTCCACACCAAACCCACCTCCTTCAACCTCAACACCACCACTAAATCCATCTCTTTCAACCTCAAAACCACCACCAACAAACACATCTCCTTCACCTCATCAACCTCAACACCATCAAACCCATCTCCTTCACCTCAACACCACCACCACCAAACCCATCTCTTTCACCTCCTACGACCTCAACACCACCACCAAACCCGCCTACTTCGACCTCAACACCGCCACCACCAAACCCCTCCTTCACCTCCTACGACCTCAACACCACCACCAAACTCACCCCGCCCACCTCCTTCGACCTCAACACCACCACCACCAAACAGGGGTGTAAACGAGCCAAGCTTGAGCGAGCCGAGCTCGGCTCGAGTTCGGCTCGGGGTTCTTTTTGTCGGTCCAAGTCCGACTCGAATCTGAATCGAGTTAGAGATGCTCAGCTCAAGTCCAGTTCGATTAAATATGCCCAGCTCGTGTTCGGTTCATTTGTGGTCCATTAACTAAACGAGCCGAGCTCAATTGAGCCGAGTTCACGAGCCAAGCTCAATTGAGCTCGTTTAGAGCTCGGCTCGTTTTCAGCTCATTTACTCATATTAATAGTATCTTCCAAGAAAAAAAACATAATTAACAATAATGCCTAAACCTCAGAGTTTTGAGATATGGAAAAATTAAAAAAAACATTAACTTTTAGGGCATTGAATGTGTCTAAGTGCCGGGTTTTATATTTATCTCAGTACACTTTATATACTGTCATTTAATTGAATTAAGTGTTCTAAGCGTTGTATAGAATCTGCTATATATTACATATTACTGTTTTTTTTTCAAACTGTGCAACCCAGCCGAACTCGAGCCAATACCGAACGAGCCTGGCTGAGCTCGAGTCCGGCTCATTTAATAAACGAGCCAGGCTTTCTGGCTCATGTCCGGCTCATTAATAAATGAACCGAATTTGAACAAGCTGATACCGAGCCGAACCTTAATCAAACCCGAGCTGGCTCGTTCAATTACCACCCCTACCACCAAACCCACCTCACTCACCTCCTTCGACCATCCTCCAGCCACTCATAGCTGCCTCCTCCTGCCCTCGCATACTCAGACCATCCTCTTCTTCCCATAGCAAAATTTATTTTTGACATTAATTAATAATTTACAAATAAAATTAATATTATTAATTAATAATCTATCAAACTATGTTTATTTAAAAGGGCAAAATAGCCATTTTAATGCCTACATAACACCATTAGCTAGCCACCGTTATTTTTGGGTTTTTGTTGCGTCAATCAAACATTTTGGGAGTTTTCTGGGATATGGCCAAACGTATTGGAGGTTTAGTGAACTTTAGCCTTTATTTTATTACCAAAAACCATTTTCTTTGATCTCCATATTATAAAATAATGATGAATCATGGGATCTAAACATGAACATTGATTTGATGATGATATTTATTCCATTATTGAGAAAATCATTCATTTTACATTACACTTTACACATGTTTTAGATGTCATTAAATTTGCATGATTTTTATAGATAAAGTAATTTTAAGATATGAAGATCGTGATGAATGATGTGGCATAGAATCATTCTGATGGGCCGTTTTAAAGTTTATAAATGCTAATTTTGACAAGTTCAACTTGCTAGCTATGTCTTTTTCCCTCCATCTAATTCACGTTTCAATAATAATCATTCGATTGCTCTGGCAAAATTTACAGGTTCGACGCATTCAGAGCCTTGTGGACAAACTCGATGCCCTAAAGACAAGAAACTCGAACCCCTTCAGCAACAGCACCAACGCCGTCTCTGTGACAACTCAATGGGAAAAATTTGACTCCGGGGTCGGAAGCTTGAGTGCTCCTCCGCCCATGGCATCATCAGCTAAAGCAACCACCAATGACTGGGAACAATTTGAGTAGATTATTAAATGAATTATCATGAACCATCCTTTTTTCTGTTGACAGAGATCTATTTATGCATGCTGTAAGTGTTACCCAAAAGAAACAGATGGATTAAGCTATACTTTCAGAGAACAGGAATGGTTTATACATAGGGGAGTACAAATTCTTGGATCGCCGTAATCGTTTTGATTACTGTTACTGTTACATGTTTTCTGTCGCCATAAAATAAGTTCACACACTATCTGTTTATCTGTTTATACAATGGCCTCACCGATTTGCGTCGATCATCACTCTGCTACTTCTGCTTGTGATTTCAGTGAATATTCATCCTTGGGTATTGCTTCTGCTTGTGATTTCAGTGAATATTCATCCATGGGTATGAGGGTATAGATTCATTTGCAGCAACATTTGTTCTTCTTAGGTGCAAAAATGCAAAATTCAGTTATCATTTCTATTTCTGATAATTACCTTCAATGCCTTTGATTACAGTATTGTGAAACTTTTTTATGATCAGTTTCAAATGTGATAGAAAGCTTGTTAGAAGTAAAATTAGAGAATGTTAGCATCTGGGATATTTGGAATTAAATGTAGACCTATTAATATATGAGATGATTGTTAGCTATGTGATTCTCCATACAACGGAAGGGCTTGGGAGTTGTGAAGCTAGAATGGGTTCTGAAGCTGCATTCAACAAGCCTTTTTGCCAAAATACTGAGGTAACTGCAGATTATTTGCAGAAAGGGGAAACTATAAATTGAGAGTATCATCACTTGACATCTATCTATAATACTAGTGAATGGCCCCACGCGATGTGTGGGATTTGCGGATGGTGCATAAAATCTTATAGATAGAAAAAAAATAATTACATAAAAGATATTTAGGCAGTTCATCATAAATATTGTTACAAGTACAAAAAAAGAACCGATAACCTTTTTTTCAATTATTTCAATAATCAATTTTCCAATTCATGCATACAAAATGAAAACACAGATAACTTCTTGGATAGTTGTTAAAATTGCAAGTATAAAACGACTGTTTAAACATAATGTTCATTCTTTATTAGATGGAAAACACTTTATTAAAACAAAAAATAACTAATATCTAAAATCATAAGAGAAAATAGTTTCTTGTTAAATAAAAGTTATTTTCAAGTATTTTAATTATTTCTTTTTGAAACTTAAGAGGAGATTGTTAACTTAATTCGAAATAAAAGTTTTACGGTTTGGATTATGTAATATAATTTGTTTCCAGAACAAAACTTAGCTAACAAAATATGAAAATGTTAAATCCAACATTATATAAAGTATAAAATCAAGTAAAATTTTAAAAATAATTTGCAGTGGTTATGTAAGCTAATATTGTTGCAAAAGCATTTCATCTTCAACTAAAGTGAAATTATAACAAATCTTCATACATCCTAAATACAATTGTTTTGGGGATGCATGGCTTCATCATTTTTCTTTAATTCATTTTCCTTCTTGATGTTAGAAAAACTGCAAAGGTTTTTTTTATTATTTCTTTGGAAATGCATAAAGGAATTTATTGAAAAAAGATTATTAATGATCAGTAAGAGAAAAAATATATTTGGACAATCATAACAACAATTAGAGATCTAATTGAGTTTAATATGTAAATTTGGATAGTACTTTCATTAGATAAAACCGTAGAAAAAAAGTATTTAAGAGCATAACAACATTAATGGAAATAATTAGCATTAATAGAGGTTTAAAAGATGAGAAAATCAATTGCTTTTTCCCTTGAAAAAATGGAGCAAAAGGGGATGATCAGGGAATGTGATGTATCCACGTGAGGATTTCACTGGGGCCCACAGCTGCTGGGCTCATTGTTATCCCATGTTTCACAAATTCTACCCGCATTACGCTCAGCCTCTAGCCCAAATTCTTTGAGTGCTATCACAATATCTACATTGAATAAAAATAAATCTCAAACAATGGTAGAGTTATAAATATTCTGAAGTTCTACCATCATAAAAAATTCACTACTCTCCATACCAATTTCTATCAGTACAAAGATAAGGTTTAATTTCAAAAGACTACCAAATATTTTAGCTCATTTATGGAAAACTACCAATTACTATCATAATTATAAGAAAATACCATGCTTTGAAATTTTTGTGTTAGTTTCTTGTAAATATTGCTAACGTGGCACCTTAGTTAGTTTTTCGTAGTTTTTGAAAGTCTGTGATGGTTTCTTGTAGTTTTTGAAATTTATGGCAATTGTTTGTAATTTTGAGAGTATTTAGTAGTTTCTCGTAACTGAGCTAAAATATTTAGCAGTTTTTTGGAATTAAGCTTATAATATAGATAAATCCATATGAGAAAATATTTCCTGATCTGAGGCGGATGTTCAACATCCTATGGACATGCATTGTGATAATCATGTAGTGATACATATATCCTTCAACCCAGTATTCCATTAGAGGACGACATATCTACTAGTTTAGACTTTAGCGAAAAATTACTATATAGCTCCTGTTTAATTCTTTTATTATATTTGGGTCATGGAAAAAGTTTTATTGGCTTCATACTCAATTTTTATCTTTATTTTATCTTTATACAGTTAGATTTTTATGCTGGAAAAATTCCAATCAGCCCATTCTTTAAAATCTTTCTGTTTTCCCCACCATTTAGGTTCTACTATAAAATATTTAAAAATTTCACGACTTTTGTATCCTATAATATGTAATTTATTGAAAAATAAAAAAATACAGATTTTTTAAAGATAAACATTTTGTGATTGTTGCTATTCCAAGAATAAATATAGAAAAACCAAAGAAAATAGGAAATTTTGACATTTTGAAAATTCACAATTTTCATGTAAAAGACTAAAATTTTGAAGTAGACAGAAATTTGATATTTTTCAAAATTTTGTGATTATCTTATGCTATATAGTATGGACAATATTGAGAAAACGGAAGAAAAAAGAATATTTTGAGATTTTTGAAAATTTTACAATTTTCTTATGTTGCATATAAAATATAGAAAAAATGAAAGAAAACCGAAATATTGCTACTTCTGAAATTTTCACGAGCAAAAAGTATTGAAAAACCGAAAAAAAACAAATTCTTAAGATTTTTGAAGATTTTACGATTTTCATATGCTATATCATGCAAAAAATAGAAAACCAAAGAAAATAGAAATCTTTAGATTTTTGGAAATTTTGCGATTTTCGGGCTCTATAACATGGAAAATATTAAAAATTTGAAGAAAAAAAATATAAATTTTTGGGATTTTCGTCTGTTGCCGGTGGTTTGAATTACTGAGAGAGAATTTCTCTGTTTCTTGGTATTTTAATTGCAATCGGCGATTTTTCTTCTTTTACTTCTTATAGCTTTTGTTTCCTTGATACCCGGAAGACATCTGAAAGTATGAGCAAGTAAAATATTGGAAAACCGAAGAAAACATAAAATTATGAGATTTTGAAATTTCATGATTTTCGTGTGCTATATAGCATGAAAAATACTGAAAAGATATAAAGAAAACGGAATCATGCAACAATTTTCTTTTGTAAATTTTAAGAATTTCATGTGTTATCATGCAAAATATTGAAAAAGTGAAGGAAAAAGATTGTTTTTGACATTTCAGAAAATTTTACGATTTTAATTTGTATAACAAGCAAAATAATGAAAATATCAAAGTAAAACGTAAAATTTTAGGATGTTTGAAAATATTGCAGTTTTCGTTCTTTATATAGTAAGAAAAATAATAAAAAGCCGAAGAAAACATACCAAAATTTTATTTCTAAAAATTTACGATTTTCATGTATCGTGGTGTAAAAAATAGTAAAATCGAAGAAAAGAGAAATTTATTGAGATTTTTTAAAATTTAGCGATTTTTAAAACAAAATTTCGAAAAACGGAAAGCTTTGCAAATTATTGAAAACCAAAAGAAAACACAAAATTTCGATATTTTTGAAAAGTTCACAATCTTTAAATGTTATAACAAGCAAAATATTGAAAAACCGAATAAAACAGAAAATACTGAGAGTTTTGATAATTTTGCTCTTTACGTGTGGCTAATGCAAAATATTGAAAATTTGAAGAGAATAGAATTTTTTTGAATTTCGTGATTCTCGTGTGTGATAATGTCACGTCCCGCTTCCCAAAATACACAATTCGGGAACGTAATAAATCCATCCATGCTACATACGGTAAGAAAATATCCCCCTAAAGTTATATTATGGTTGTCAATCAGTAATCAAGAATAATAATATAACTATCTAAATCTAAACATATCCAATAACCACAGGTAACGATAACAGGAAACAGTGGCGGAAGCAATAAAGATCCGAGAAAAAAGAATACCTAAACCATCAATAAGAACTAGATCGGTGGGATGTTCCCCCCTGACCGGCAATCCTGTCGAAATAATCGTAATCCTCCTGTGCTAAGGTCAAATATCCGGGACATGTAAAACTCAGACGTTAGTGCATCATAAATATCATAATAATAAAACCAGTATGAGATAGAATATACCATGTGCAAGGACTTGATGTCATGAGTATAAACAATAAGTAATAGCAGCACATGAGATGCAACAACCAAGATATCAATATTAATCATATCATGTGTATCCTAAGGGTCAATGTTGCTAGATTATCTATTCTAAAAGTATTTGAATCCAATCAATGGAATTCTCGATATAACTCAATAGTATCCCGTGCGTGTCCGGAACCACGGTCATGATTCCCGGGACTGAATCCGAGACGTGACGCTAGGCAATAAAACAATATCATGTATAGATGAATGATGTCAGTATCATCATTCCGGAGCCCGAAACTTGTATCGACTGATCAGTCTCTAGCAATCAATAACAAGTGAGTTACAAGTCGGATTTCATTCTTGATTTCCCCCTTTCCCTCAGGTTTTCATGTTCATGTCAAGTATAGAAATAATATATACCTAATACCAACACAGAAATAGGTATGTACATGTTACGTCCATCAGGACAACATGTCAGGCCAATCAAGTCAATATCAGGATTGTTGGTATTGTTAAACATTACATGGTAAGTATGTACTAGCATGATAACGATAACAGTACAGTAAAAATAATAGGATAATAGTGATTGTTCACCGCCGAAAACCGGGAAGACAAACGTCTTGCCTGAATTGGGGTGGGGGGGTAGATGCTAGTTGGATTTATCCGTCCACCTCTCCGAAGATGCCAGGTTGATTTATGACACCAGATATTGGAGGTTTGGACGAATGCGGCCGTTGTAATAGACTTCGTCATATTCCCCCTCGTTGTAAGGGGTTTTTGATTGTGAGGACGCTCTTCCCTGCAAGCGCAAGCCCCTGCAGTTAATTACGTTGCCGTATCGCGGTAACCACTTTCTCCTGCTCCAGAAGGTCACTTCGTGTCATGTGTGTTTGTTTTATTTTTGGTTGCCCGTGTATTGTATACGGAGACTAATTTGTGTTGTCGCCCGTAGGGCGCGAATTAGTCTAAATCCGTATTTTCTTAGATTTAGGTTTGGGTTGGTTTAAGGATCGTTAATCTTGTTTTAGATTAAGATCAATTCAAACGTTTGTTGAGAATACGTTAATCTAATTTTAGACTAAGATCTACTCAACAGGATTTTCTTTAGTCTATAGGGACATTGTGGTCCGCAATTTAGTTTTTAGGGACGTTGCGGTCCGCAATTTAGTTTTAAGGACATTGCGGTCCAAATGATTTAGTTTTAAGGACACCGCGATCCAAAGTTTAAGGACATCATAGTCCGTGGAATTTAGTTTTTAGGGACGTTGTGGTCCGCAATTTAGTTTTAAGGACGTTGCGGTCCACTGGGTTGTTGGTTTGGGGGAGTATACCAAGAATTATTGGTTATTGGGACCCTCCACCTCTCTGAAGACGTTGAAGAATTACAACGACATGTATCAGAGGTGTGGAGAGATGTACCCTTGAACCAATGAATGTTCATCAAAGATTTGATAACCTTGTTTGGGACTAAGTCCAATTTAGAAGAAGACCTATAGGCTCGGTCGATTTTGGGGTTTTGCCAACCTTGGGCTCAGCCCACTTAGTCTTTGTCATTTCCCTCTTTTCTATAAAGTGTTAGAAATTTGCTAGGACACAGTCCTTTCTCTGTACACATAATGCTAAACATTTATGTGAATACTGACACCCACTTTCTTTTTGTTTTTTTATGAGTGTTGAACACTCTTCATGGCCCTTGGCTCTTCTTGAGGAGCGTAGAGCGCTCTGTGTTAAGTAGCGTCCGCGTGAGGGGCACGTGAGGCGCTTGGCGCTGAGCGCCAGCATTTGAGCGCTAAGCACTCTTTTTATTTTTAGCAGCACCCACGTGAAGAGTACGTGGAGCGCTTGGCGCTGAGCGCTAGCATTTGAGCGTTGAGCGCTCTTTATTGAGCAGCGCCCACGTAAGGAGCACGTGGAGCGCTCGGCGCTGAACGCCAGACTTGGAGTGCTAAGCACTTCTTATTAAATAGCGCCCACGTGAGGAGCACGTGGAGCGCTTGGTGCTGAGCGCCATATTTGAGTGCTAAGCACTCAGTTTTTTGTTCTACCCAATTCAATTCTCTGAGAATTTGGTTCTCCCTTGTGAAAGACTTCTCCTTATAGATCTGAGATATAGAAAAAGAACTAAGTTCTTCTGATGTGAGAGTTAAACTCTTAGATGTGGAGCAGATGCTATGATCTCTCTTCTTTTTATGAAAGACTTTGTCTTATAGATCCGAGATCTGGAAAAAGAACTAAGTTCTTCTGATGTAAGAGTTAAACTCTCAAATATAGAGGAGATGCTATGATCTCACTTATTGCTATTTACCTTGAAGAAAATTCTTCTTCTTAGAGTTTTTTCTTCTCCTTTTCTTTTATGAGGATTTGAAGTTTATGGTTTTTTTTCTGTGCAAGACTTAAAGTCTTGGGTCCTTTATATAGGGGAGACTGATTTGTTGAATCAGTTAAGGAAATCTTTCATTGAGAGATCTCTGATCGATTTGGGGATTTTATCCACCGTTGGATCTTTGATCCAAGGACTTCTGTTTTACAGAAGACGTCTTTCTTGTTTTTAGCAAGATTGGGAAAATATTTTCCCATACAGAACTTATTCTGTATCTTGGTGATGTTTAATCACCGTTGGATCTTTGATCCAACGGTGTTGTGATTTATAGAGCACAATCTTTCTTGTTTGGAAAGGTTTGAGGAGTATTTCCTCAACAAAATTTTATTCTGGTAATTTGATGATTTATCATCTTCGTTGGATCTTTGATCCAATGGTGGAGAACATTTAATTCTAGCGCTGGCGCTCTCGTGCTTTGCCCGTGAGGCGCTGCCTCAGAGTCTTTGACTTATGACGCTAGCGCTCTTGGCGCTTCCTCAGAGTCTTTGACTCTTAGCGCTGGCGTTCTTGGCGCTTTCTCAGAGTCTTTGACTCTTGGTGCCAGCGCTCTTGGCGCCAATGCTCTTGTGCTTTGCACGTGAGGCGCTGCCTCAGTTCAAATTTCAAATTTTGAACAGAGCTTTGCTCTCTGATTGGGGGAAACAAATTCCCCCCCCCCACCATTGTGCTCACGTGGCTTGCACGTGAGTACAACGGTGGCAGCCTTTCCACCGTTGGATTGTCTTGGAAGTTGGATTGACTTCCAGCGCCTATAAATAGGGCCTTTGGCCCTTTGAGATGACCGCTGTTCATCTTCTCCCCTTCTTGTTTTTCTTAGAATTTTATTCTCTCTTCAGTGCACAGATCTCTGCCCAAGGAATTTTCTTTAAGTTAGAACTTTGTTCAAATTTTTGGTAAGAATCATGTTTGACCCCATTAAACAGAGCTTTGCTCTTCTCAGATCACAGATCTTAAAGATGTGTTTTAGGGTTTCTTAACCCGTTAAATGAAAACAGAGCTTTGCTCTTCTTAGATCATCGATCAAAAAACTTCCTTTTAGGGTTTCTTAACCCATTAATGAAGAACTCTTAGAGTTCGTTTTGCAGATTTTAGAGATCTTGGAGTCTTTAACTTAGTAAAAGCTTTGCTTTTTAGGGTTTTTGATGGATTACTCCATTTTCACAGAGCATAGCTCTTTAGAATTTTTGGGGGAATTTTTATTCCCTTCATCATTAATTTTGACAGATGTCACTCCTGTCTGCAGAGCGTTGCTCTCGAGAGAGTTTAACTCCTTGGCCTGAGGGGTCTCTCATTAAATGAGAATCCTTTTTGGGATTTCTTCTTTAATGAGTGGCTGTCTCATCAATGATGAGCCGTCACCTTTATTTTGTGGGTCTCCTTTGGTCCCTTTCCACTGCATTGCAGTGCGATGCAAATTTAATGTACCAAGTATCCGAATTTGAATTGTAGCCTTAACAGTTAACTCTTGTTCTTTTTCACGCAGGTACTATGTCTTTGGACACATATTTCCCATTTGTTCGTCCGGAGAGCGCATTTGCTGACGCGCCTGTGGATAGGGAAGTCTTTGCGCTCATTAAGGATCATGACCCGGAGCGGAAATCTCTTCATCTATGGGGGTCGTGGTATAATCAAATTATCCAGGCTCGGCGTAACTTCTCTTGTGCCGCACCCTCAGAGCCCATTTTAGCGATTCATTATGTTGACTCACCCCCGATGAACTACGCTGTAGAGGAGGTCAACTGGACCTCAGAGGGTTGCTTTCAGCCTTCGATGACCTCAATACCTGTACAGCCGCCGATGGATTTGGATACTTTGGGACGACGCATATGTCAAGGCAAATCGCGCCCCTAGAGACATACGTATATGATTGGCTTGACTCCTTGCCATTCAGCTGGATATCTGCAGTGGGCTCGGTATATCTTATTAGCGAAGAAATCACTGCTGCTGAAGCTCGGGTTGTACCCCGCAGTTTACGTGTCTCTTTTCTAGTATTCCACGCCCCGTGTATGGTTGTTCAAAGCTTTTTTGGAGCAATGGAATATCCCGACTCACACCTTCCTTCTATCAGATCGGGAAGTTTTAATCTCTTTGGAGGTGTTCGCGGAGATCTCCGGCTTACCCATCATGGGGGAACACTACGAGGAGCTACTTCCTCCTGACGAGTACATCTTTGCCACCAAATCAGTGGTAACGGGCCTTACCCCGGAGAACGCCATTCAACACCGATTCCCGAGTTTGATCAAGGTGTTGAACATTTACGAAAGTCTATTTATAGAATCTGGAAGGCATGGAGTCAGCTTCGCAGACTTCATCGCTCGCTTTCTTCATCCGGAGGTCTTATCAAAGCAAGCTGCGATGTTCGCCAAGCTTGACGATCCGTTTGGTTTTGGTTTGGATAACGAGCCGACGGCGGAAGAAGATTTAAAAAGCTTCTTTATTCCGGAACCCCGGTCGTTTCTTTCGCAGAGCTTGCTGCTTCAGATGTCGATGAAGAGACATTCTTGCTGGGGTTTATTGGCTTGTGGTTGAACTGGTTCGTGCTTCCGATGCACCCTCATTATATGAGGCAGTCAGTCTTTTATCCAGCCCACCGCATTGTTGCGGGAACACTAGTGGCCGTCGGGATATCTGGGCTAGCTCACTTGTATCATGGCCTCAGCTTAGCGGTAGATACTACTCAGCCAGGGGTACAGCCCGTAACTCTTCCGCTACACTATTTCACGCCGTGGATCGAGTTGCATGTGCTCGGCGCTTTTGGAGTTCACAAACGGCCCCGCTTCTTCGATAGTTATAATTTCCCTCGGATTATGCACTTAGTCGACGCTTCCGCTTTAAATCCATCACAGCGGGAGGCTCGCGGTCTGGTCTTTCGCCCATGTACAGTTGGAGATAGCATGACCTTCGTCGATAAAGTTTTAACTATCGGCAAGGAATCCACTAAAACAGTGAAGCCGCTGCGCAACACCTTCAAAGACGGGGCTCCTATCTTGACGGCTCGAGAGATTCTGCATCTGTACTCGATCAGGCCGGGCTTTTTAGTATTCAGGAAGAACGACTCGGCACTGTTCATGAGGTACAACCCGCACCGTTTCGCTCAACAGTCTAGCTACAATCAAGGTGTCCCGCTAGAAGCTTTTTTAGCTGAGCCTGTCGCTACGGAAGAGGGTATCCGCAACGCGCTACACCATTTCATGGGGCTGAACACCGGGTCTAAATTCTTTATCAGTGAGCCGAGCTGCATTCCGAGAATCTCGAACGCATAGGTGGAGTGGTACTCGCATGCGACGAGTGCTGTCATTAGGGAAGAAAGGCGGTTACTACTTGATCGCAAGGGTGCAGCCCTTGCTAGTAATACCGCTGTCCCCTTGAAAGAAGGGACCATTGTTCGTCTTCTATAAGAGAAGCTGGTACGGTTGTGGTCCCACGCGCCTTCCCCGAGAAGCCTCTAGCCCGCGTTCCTACAGAAACGACAACTGTAGCGTCCCCGGAGTCTGGGGCGGGTACGGAGATCGGGACTCGTCGCCCAAAATTGCCCGCCAAGCGCAAGATCCTGTCATCGGCCGCTGGCGCTCGCTCGCAAAAAAAGAAGAAGTCGCTCTTTTCTGCTGACGTTGTACTCGGCCAGGAGCCCCATGCTCCCTACAGGGAAGGCTTGTGCGAGTCCGGGACCAATGAGAATCTATTTATCGCGCCTGTAGATGATACTGATCTTCAAGCTGCCCTTGTGGCTTCCGAGCGACTGGCTCGCGTTGAAGCAACACTGATCACTATCGCACAGTCAGGTAAACTTCAGTCGTATCTTTCCGCGGTTATCTTTTTTCTATTATTCTTTTATTGACGCTTTCTTCTTCAACAGGTATCTCTGCCGAAGAGGCTCTCGCGGCTTCCCTCAAAACATTTGAGGAGGAAGAGAGGCTCCACGCTTCTTTGGGTCTTGGTATACTTCGGCTCATTGTGCCTTCATTCCCCTTTTCTTTATTTGTGGCTTGACCCTCTCTTTTATTTTGTTGCAGGGACTATCTTGACTCGGGTTATTCTAAGTGCGGTACCGATCCCGAGCGGTAATGCAGCGACGCTTCCAGAGCCGGCTATTGTGGCCCCAGCTCCCCCGACAGTACCGCAGGAGGCTTCACTTAAGCAGCCGATGACAGACGCCATAATGGCTCTAGAGGCAGAGCTTGGTTCGGACGATGACGTTCCTTTGACGGAGGTCTTGAGGAGATCGCTTCTCACCGCTCAGATCGAAAAGAAGCGTAGGAAGCGTGTGGCGAGGGAACGTGATGCCAGCTTGGTTGTGGGTGCAGGTTCAAGCACTACCCCATATGTCGCTATTCTTCCAGAGGATGCTCCAGCTGCCCTGTCTACCACCCATAGACAGGTTGCGTGCACGGCTCGGGAAGAAACCGAAAAGCTACCCGAAGGTAACGTAATGCTGAGTCTTTTATTAGAACTTTATCTTCAAATTATTATATACCATATCCTGCAGGGCCAAGTCTTGGTGATGAGATGGAAAGTGAGATGACGGCGACCACAGAGCCCGAAGCGGCTACTCTTTCTAGGGAGTCTGGGACTGCCCAAACCGTCGCTCTTTCCCCTTGCGGCTCCCTGATATCGGCGGGCATCGCAAGCGTCACGACGGATCTTGTCGAATCAGGGGATGAAGGCATAGGCGCCGAAACTATTCCACTGAAGGAGAGCGAAGAAGCCGCTGCACCTGGTGATACTTCCGTCACGGTTTTGGCTGATGACCCATCAGGTAGGTCTTGGGTCTCTATTTACTTTTTATTTCGCAATCCCTTTCAGCTTGTTCTGATGGTATTTTGTTTGTAGGTGTAGCAAACGCTGAGATTGTGTCATCTGAAGCACCTTCGGTTGCCGCCATGACGGCTGTTGTCTCCTCACCTTCTCCTATGTCCTCTAGAATGCTGGAAGGTATGGGTTTGCGACTTATCGGTTTCATCGTGGGTATCATCCTCTTTGTACTGACAGTATATTGGTACAACTTTGCAGGAGTCCTTTTTGACCATCTGTATCAAGTGTTGAACCCACATTTCTCCTTCCAGTCAGAAATCGTCCTGTCTGCTGGTGTTGGTGAGTATAGATTTTAACCGACATCCTTTCCTTTCTTTTACGGGAAACCATGTCGTTGCTAATTCTTCATTGAATTGATTGTAGCGTTACAGATTGGAGGAGGGGACGAGAGAATAGCCGCGCCTCCGGTACTCCCAACTTTGCCACTCGTCCCAGCCGGTATAGTAGACTCTATCGCTTGTGTATTTTCTTTATCTCTTGAGCCGACATTTGACCATAACTTGTTTTGCAGCAATCGCACCAGCTCCAGCTCCCTTTGAGTCTCACATCCTAATGCCGCAGGGCCCTTTTCTAGACGTCCATCTTCCAGGGGCGCTGCGACTAGTCTGCGCATGTTGAGTGAATTCATCAAGGATTTTGACGCCGAAGCCCTTGCATTCTCTGCAGATTTTGCTGCTGAGGTTAATCCTATGTTGGAGACGTTCGTGAACTTCCATGACGAATGCGTCGTTGAGTCTTGGGTTAATTACTGCAGACAGATCGAGGCCTGCCTGCACGAAATTGAGCTCAAGCATCTTGCTCCTGAGGTTTTGGATTTGAACTCCAGCGGGTTGCATGGGTTGAGCAGAGTGTTCCCTTCCTTCGCCATTTTGAACAAGAGGCGACCCTGAGACGGAAGGAACATGAGGCAGCTTCAATCGAATCTGCTCGGTTGCGCGCCCTGGTTAAAGCAAACGCTGCGCAGTTAAAAGCTGTCTTTGATAATCTTCAGCGGTGCATTTCGGATGGGTTGACGCTGAGACGGACGCTTGACTCTGCGGAGTGGGTCGTGCAGGACAGCGAAGCTGTCATGCTGGGAATTGACGAAAAGCTTTCATCATGTTTGCAACAACGGGCCTGAGTCGATGCGGAGCTGGCCGCGGCGGCTGACCATGAAATGAGTTGAGAGGAGTGCGCGAGCAGCTTGCTGATTTGTTGAAAACGCCCCCTCCTCAATAACCGTATTTGTATCGAGTGAAAATTTGTAATCTATGAATAACATGCATTCATTCATTCATTCATTTTTTTTTATGATGTATATTGTATTCAATTGAATTTATGAATAAAAGACACATTTTTTGTCTCCTACTATCGCCTTCTTTTCTTTGCTGTGTTGTTGGCATGTTACTTTAGCAAGTGTAGCCTGTAGATGATAAATAACAGTTTATCTTGAACTCTTTGTGGGGTAGCGATGGCTTAGGAAACAGGTTCAGGTCTGCCGCCTAAGACTTTTCAACTTTAAGAATTGTGAGGGTCTCATAAAGACTTTTCTCCCTACGAGTCGAGAGGACCCCGTAGGTGTATTTTCTCCTTAGGAGTCGTGAGGATTCCTAAGTGTGTTTTCTCTTAAGAGTCGTAAGGATCTCACAAGAGAATTTTCTCCTTTACAAGTCGAAAGGACTCGTAAGTGGTTGGTGAGTTGACTTGTTTCCGAGTCGAAACATTGCTCCGACGGGGAGGTCATTGGCTGACTTGTTTCCGAGACGGAGGTCGTTGGCTGACTTGTTTCCGAGACGGAGGTCACTGGCTGACGTGTTTCCGAGACGGAGGTCACTGGCTGATGTGTTTCCGAGACGGAGGTCACTGGCTGACGTGTTTCCGAGACGGAGGTCATTTGCTAACGTATTTCCTAGATGGAGGTCATTGGCTGACGTATTTCCGAGACGGAGGTCATTTGCTGACGTGTTTCCGAGACGGAGGTCATTGGCTGACGTGTTTCCGAGACGGAGGTCATTTACTGACGTGTTTCCGAGACGGAGTTCATTAGCTGACGTGTTTCCGAGACGGAGGTCATTTGCTGACGTGTTTCCGAGAAGGAGGTCATTGGCTGACGTGTTTCCGAGAAGGAGGTCATTGGCTGACGTATTTCCGAGACGGGATCATTTGCTGACGTATTTCCGAGACGGGGTCATTGGATGACGATTTCCGAGACTGGGTCATTTGCTGACGTATTTCCGAGACGGGGTCATTGGATGACGTATTTCCGAGACGGAGGTCATTTGCTAACGTGTTTCCAAGATGGAGTCATTGGTTGACTTGCTCCGCTTTCTGAGGTGTCGGGGCTGACTCTAGATTGTCTGTGAACCATAGAGTCTTGGAACTGGGGACTTTGCCGTGGGTCCGATTGGTGGTGTCGCGTTCGTGCCCTGCTGGCATGAGGAGAAACGCCGTTGTTGGTCTTCTGGGATGCAGATGTTGTTGTCGAGATCTGACTTTCTCTTTGACAGAGTTTGTTGGGACATGTGTTTCCCTTTTCGTTTATGCTCATGGATTGTATATAGGGGTCAGTATGGACTTACCTGCAGGGCAAAAGTTTCATTCTTTCATCATTTTTTATTTCCTTCCACGATACTCTATCATTTCAGCTTTTTATATCGCGAAAGTCGCGATTGCCCAATCATTTCGGCTATTTCGCCATGCCCAATCATTTCGGCTATTTTTCTTTTTACACGCTGATTTTTATTGCGAATTGCCCAAACAAATTGCGAGTATGGACATGAGATATGATACCAATCTTAGCATCAGCATCGCTGCGACTGGAATATTGCCAGGAGCGAATAATCACTTGCCTTGAAAGGACTTAGAATTTGTTACCGATTTAGGCATCAGCATCGCTGCCAGTAGGATATTGCCAGTAGCGAATCATCATTTGCCTGTGTCGATTTGAATAAAGGTGGCTTAGCAAACAGGGTTAGGATCATGCCGACTAAGGCTTTTGACTTCATGAGCCATAAGGGTCTCATGAAGGTGTATTTCCCTATGAGTCGTGAGGATCTCAAAGGTGCGTTTTCTCCTTAAGAATCGTGAGGATTCTTAAGTGTGTGTTCTCTTATAAGTCGTAAGGATCTTACAAGAGTGTTTTCTTCTTATAAGTCGAGAGGACTTACACGAGTGTTTTCTTCTTATAAGTCGAGAAGACTTATAAGTGTCATTCACCACATGAGGAAATTTCGCGCCATTGGTGGAACTGGGTGGGGGAAACGTTTATTTGTTCCTGTGGATTGTATACAAGGGTCAATATTGAACCGGTTGTAGGGCAGTCTGGAAAATGTGATGGCTCAGATCCCTGTAGTTTAAGGCTTTTGAATCTTATGAGTGAGGGTCTCATAAGAAAGTTCTCCTTACGAGTCATGAGGATCTCGTAATTGTAATTTCTCCTCAGGAATCGTGGGGATCCCTAAGTGTGTTGCTTCCTTGTGAGTCGTAAGGATCTCACGGAGGTATTTTCTCCTTACAAGGTTAAGAGGACCTTGCAAGTGTGCATGAATTTTTTTTACGAGTCTGCGCCATTTAGGGTTTTCACAAACATCGCCAATAGCCTTGTTATTTTTATTCACGGGGCCCTTTCGGGTTTTCATCCGTGCCCATCTTGCTTATGGACGTACCGTTTTTTTTGCGTCAGCTCTAGGATGCTGCGGTTTGTAGTAGTTTAAAGACGTTTTGGTCCGTAGCTAGTTTCAGGACATCTCGGTCCCTTGTTAGTTTAGGAACGTTTCGGTCTATTATTAGTTTAGGGACGTTTCGGTCTGTTGTTAGTTTAGGGATGTTTCGGTCCGTTGTTAGTTTAAGGACGCTTCGGTCCGTAGCTAGTTTAAGGACATTACGGTCCATTGTTAGTTTAAGGACATTACGGTCCGTAGCTAGTTTAAGGACATTACGGTCCGTTGTTTTCCATGTTTGGGGAAGGATATTGTTGGATACTACTTTTAGAGTCTTGACTCAAGAAGATAGCGAGTGGGTATAGGCGTCGTCATCTATCATTGACCTGAGTCGTGACTCGTCAGGAGTAATACTTCTTAAGGAATCAGCCGTTTATTGGCCGAAAGGGTCTTTCGCCATGCATATCCATGAGCAAGTAAGCCCCACCTTGGTAGACTTTGTTTATGATGTACGGGACCTCATAGTTTGGCTCGAATTTCCTCCGTTTGGCATGATTGGGGATCATAGGTCTTTTTACCAATAGCACGAGTTCGCCTTGGCGGAATGTTCTCGGTCTAGTCAACCTTTCGTATGAGCGCGCCATCCTTGCTTTGTAAGCTTCTAGGTTTTGCTGCGCCATGAGACGAGTTTCATCGAGGGCGTCGAGCTCCTCAAGACGAAGATGAGCATTCTTTTCATCTGTTAGCTTGTAATGAACCGCCACTCATAGAGAGGGTAGCTCTATCTCGAGGGGGAGTACCGCTTCTGTGCCAAATACCAACGCAAATGGCGTTGTATTTGTAGCCACTTTGAACGTAGTTCGATACGCCCAGAGAGCTTCATGCAGCCTCTCGTGCCAGTCTTTTTTATTTCTGGACACCGTTTTATTTATGATATTTGTCAAGGTTTTGTTAAAAGCCTCAGCTAGACCGTTAGCTCGGGGATTATAGACCGAAAAGTATCTCCAATCTATGTTATGCTACTGTGCGAAGTGGCCGATCTTGTGGCTTCTGTCGGCCGACTCGTTATCGGAGATAATCCGTCGCGGAGTGCCGAACCGATAAATGATGTGTGTCTTAAAGAAATGGAGGATGTTCTTCTTCACTTCTCTTAATGGTATGGCTTCTGCCCATTTGGAGAAGTAATCGGTTGTCGCCAATATGAACCGATGTCCTCTGGATGACGTTGGTTCAATGTGCCCAATTATGTCGGGTCCCCACATTTCGAATGGCTAGCTAGCCATCATTGGGTGTAGCGGGTTTTGATGCTGGTGGATGAAGTCTCCATGGATTTAGCACGAGTGACACTGCTTTCGTATTCGAGGCAGTCCTGAATCATCGTGGGCCAAATGTTTCCCCCAGTCAGAGCAAAGCTCTGTTCAAATTCCAAGACTGGAAAAGAAGCGACGCTTCTGCGTCCCCAAATCAGAGCAAAGCTCTGTTCAAATTCTAAGACTGGAAATGAAGCGACGCTTCTGCATCCCCAAATCAGAGCAAAGTTCTGTTCAAATTCTAAGACTGGAAATGAAGCGATGCTTCTGCTCCCCCCAATCAGAGCAAAGCTCTGTTTAGAAATCTAAGAGTCAAAAAATGAAGCAACGCTTCAAATCCTGCGCTCTGCGCTGCGCGCCACGTGTCTAACACAGACGTGCTGTGCTCTGCGCTGCGCGCCACGTGTCGAGCGTGAGTGCGCTAGCGCAAGGCGCGCTGCGCGCCACGTGTCAAAACACGAATGCGCTAGGCTAGCGCAATTGCGCTGCGCCCCCCAAATTAGAGCAAAGCTCTGTTTCCAAGATTGGAAAGCGAGGCAACGCTTTATGATTATGCAGCGCATAAACACCTTACAAAGGAATAACAAAGAATTAAAAAAACAAGAGAACACTTAACAGATAATAAAATACTTAATTAAAACATTCATTTATTATTACATTTAAAAAAAGATCACCAAACAAAGGATCAGTAGCACAAGGGTGAACAAAGCAATAAAAAAAAATTTCTAACTCCCTCGCCGCCTTCTCCAGCACATCGAAACGGCGATTTTCACGAGGAGTGGCCCCCCACCGATTGGCGCCGTGCTCATCCGCAAAAGCAGACATGATATCCCGTCGGGCTCTTATTTGGCTTAACAGGTGAACCGAGCAATCTTTCAGAGCCCGAGTAATCAGGCACGCCTCATGGGAACACTCGAGCTTGTCTTCAGCCGCATCGAGCATCGCCAAGGTCATCTCCGCTGGGTGAGGGGGAATGTCATCAAGCACCGACGCAAGGATCATCCGAAGCCAGATAGAGTGTGGGGGAAGAGGGGACCCCACACGAGTCAAAAGATCGTGCATCTCAGCGTCACACTGCTCATCCATGAAAGAAGGATCCACCAAGCGCGCAGCAAAGCAAGGAACAAGGTCCTAAATGGGAGCTTCCCATGGTTGTCTATGAGCATAAGAGCGGTTACAAGCCATAGTTGAGAAAGTTCTTTGGGAATGAGAAAAGGAAAAAGCTTTGCTTCGAGTTATAAAGACGAAGCATATAAAATTTTGTGCACAATGGAACTATTTCCAAAATTGGGAAGTGAAAGATTCTCGGGAATATAAGTTTTACTTATAAGGAAGGTGAAAAGACACCTATGTTAAAGCAACGCTTCAGATCTAGCGCACAACACTCCACGAATCAAGCACGAGTGCGCTAGCGCAGTTGCGCTGCGCTCTATGCTGCGGGCCACGTGTCTAACGTAAGTGCGCCTGCGCTGGAATTAAAAATTCCCACCGTTGGATCAAAGGATCTGATAATGATGGTAAATCATTAATTAACCAGAATTAAATTCTGTTAAGGAAAGATCTTTCAAAATCTTTCCAAATAACAAGATTGAGCTTTAAGCACCGCTGGATCAATGATCCAATGGTAAATAATGAATTACCAAAAACAGAACAAATTCTGCATAAAAAGATTTTTCCAATCTTGTTAAAAACAAGAAGATTGCCTTCCGTAAAACAGGAGCCTTAGGATCAAAGATCCAATGGAGGGGAAACATCCCTAAATCAATCAGAGAAAGATCTCTTCAACTGATTTGACAAATCAATTGGCCCTATATAAAGGCCCCAAGACTTCAAGTCTAGATATACAGAAGAGAGAGATAGAAAAAAACCCTCTGCAAACTTTGAGAAGAACTCAAAAAGAAAGAAAGGCAGGCCTTTGAAGAAAGAAGATCATTTCTTCATCTTTAAAGATAAAAACAATTAATTCTTGAACAATAGAGATGAAAACATCTCATAAAAAAGAAGAATCCTCTTCTAAAAGATCTTAGATCTATAAAAAAAGACCGAGATCTTTGATTAAACGTAAAGGTCTCAGAGATCCAATCCTTAAAATAAAGAAGTACTTTACTTCATTCATAGATCTTTTGATCTATAAAGACAGAGCCTTTTGATAAGAAAAAGAACTTTGGTTCTTGGATCTCGAGGCAAGGCCTCCTTTGAAGAACAAAAGAAACTTGTTCTTTGATCTTAAATTTGATCTGATGCGCATTGCGCTACTGGAAAGTGCTTTGCACTCTTGAACTGCGCCTTTGCGCTCCTTGGATCGGCGCTCAGCGCCAAAACATGCCACATGTCAACCTCAGACACATTTTGCGCTTTGCGCTCCTGAAACAGAGCACCGCGCTCTTGGGCTGGCGCTCAGCATCAAGCGCGTCACGTGTCCTTCACTGGCGCACCCATAAACCGGCGCAGCGCACTCATAAATCAAAAGCACAATGCGCTGACAAACTAGCGCTTAGCGCTAAACGACACGTGTCCTCCTCATGTGCGCTAACCAACAGAAGCGCAATGCGCTCTTTAAATGGCGCAAAGCGCCTGACGCGCTACGTGGCGCACTATCAGAACACCATTTTGTTCCTGATAAATGATATGCATTTAATTCCAGACAAAATGTCAGAGCCCAAACAAAGGCCTAACAGGCAGAACAAAAATAAAATGTTTTTTAACTGGACCCAATTCTGGCCATAAGTCCTCAATTTAAATTGAACTGAGCTCATCTGCTCTTCCAATCAATTTACACCCGGTTCGAGGGTACATCTCTTTACTCCTCTGACATCTGTCGTTGTAATCCTTCAACGTCGTCAGAGAGGTGACGGGTCCCGACAACCACACATTACTACGGACTGTGGGGTCCTTAAACTCATGGACTATGATGTCCTTAATCTCGACCGTGATGTCTTAAAACTAACGTCGGACTGTGGAGTCCTTAAATCCACGGACTATGATGTCCTTAACCTCGACCGCGATGTCTTAAAACTAACAACAGACTGTGGGGTCCTTAAACTCATGAACTATGATGTCCTTAATCTCGACCGTGATGTCTTAAAACTAACGTCGGACCGTGGAGTCCTTAAATCCACGGACTATGATGTCCTTAACCTCGACCGCGATGTCTTAAAACTAACATCGGACTGTAGATTCCTTAAATCCATGGAATATGATGTCCTTAACCTCGACCGTGATGTCTTAAAACTAACCTCGGACTGTGAGGTCCTTAAACTCACGGGCTATGATGTCCTTAACCTCGACCGCGATGTCTTAAAACTAACATTGGACCGTAATGTCCTTAAACTAATTACCGACCGCAATGTCATCAAACTAAACAATAGAGCCCAATTGCTCTCTTGTTGGATCTAAACGATCCCGTTAAGTTGATCTTAGTCTAAAATTTGACTAACGTGTCCTTAACAAACGTTTAAGTTGATCTTAACCTCAAATAAGGCTAACGTATCCTTAAACACAAACCCCCCAAACCAAAATCTAAGAAAGATACGGATTTGGACTAATCCACGTCCTACGGGCGACAACATAACTTAGTCTCCGTATACAATCCACGGGCAACCGAACACAAGACAAACACCCACGACACGAAGTGACCATATGGAGAAGGAGAAAGTTGTTACCGCGATGCGGTAGCGTAATTAACTGCAGGGGCTTGCGCCTGCAGGGAAGAGCGTCCCCACAATCAAAAACCCCTCAAACGAGGGGGAATCTGACGAAGTCTGCTACATCGATCGCATTCGTTTAAACCTTCGATGCATGGTGCCATAAATCAACTTGGCATCTTCAAAGAGGTGAACGGATAGCACCAATTAGCATCTGCCCCGAATTTCAGGCAAGACGGACCTGCGCGGTCGCGTCTCGGTGATTCGGAGGGGAACAGATTCTGGCACGCCCGGTGGGACCTTTTCCTCTTTCCACTCCACACTTCGTGTGTCGTGTTCTCGAACAAATCGCGGTTTTTTAATGGTTGCCCTTAGGTTCGAGTTACTAAGATTTGGTTTCTTGCTTGGTGCAAAAAGCAAAACAGCAATGGCATCTACTTGCGTAAAGTGCTCCAACTGCAGCTGCAACTCGCGTCCTCCCTCAACTGGGGGTATAACTTACGGGCCCCAAGCGGTTTCCCTGTTCATGATGCCCGTGGAACAGGTCACTCAAACCACCACAGGATTATTCTTTGGGACCATGCTCCCGCCAACGAGCCTCACCGCTCTTGTGCTGACACCGGAAGTTCCCAAGAAGTTGGTCTTTGATCGGCTTACACCTACTGCGGCCCCTCTCAACGGGTCGTCCAGCTCCGGCGCCTCGGTCTTCTCCAGATTGGGCCAAAGTTCCTGTGGGCCCACAATGAAGCTTGCAATCCCAGAGAAGGTTATTCCGAAGAGAGTAACCAACCCTGCTCCTGAAGTCGTCAAGGCGGCTTCTCCTGCCAAGGGGTCGGTCTTTACAAGACTGACTATCCCAACTCCCATTCCCGCTCCTGCTACTCAAAGGACATCAGTTTTCAACAGACTGACACCATCAACAGCCCCTCACCTGAACAGGGGGTAAGACAAAGCCATCCCCGTCACCGAATCAACTCTATCAGCTCGATACGCTCGACGCCACTGGCGCCAGGTAAAAAAGGCCGGGGGCAACTCCCCCTCTGGGCTAACTCCACTAGCCCCGACGGTAGAAATTGATGCTGCTGTTCCAACCGGGAACAGCTTCGAGCTGCTGAATAAGGTGCGTAGGAATTCTCCTACCGCCGTACTGAAAAGATCTCCTCCATCCGTGGAAAATGTTGCGGAAGCAAAGCCAGAACAGTCCCCTCAGCGGCTGTCCTCCAAGATCTACAAAGTCTGGCGGCAGGTCCGGAACTCAGTGGCTGATCAAGATTACCCTCGCCGACAAAAAAGGGCGAAGGTTCAACAAGAAGAAAGCCATCCTGCCAAGCCACGAAAAGCTATCTGGGTGCCCACCGCGACGGCCCCCCCAACTTCGACCGCTCATGAGAAGAGAAGGTCGGAGAAGATCCCTATGCCTGCGACAAATGTCAAAGGCACTGATCCCAAACGCCCTAAGTCTGGGGGCATGGTGGTGCATACTATTTACATGGCATCCGGGAAGGAGGATAGCCGCACTTCTACGGGCCACCGACCACTCACCCGATCCATCACAAGAGCTCAGGAACAGCAACAACAGAAGCTTCAGGAGATGCTGACTGCCATGGCCACACTCGCCGGGCCAAAAGAAAGCCCGGAGGCATCATCGAAACAACGTCACGAACACGAAACTGATGCTGAATTCCTTCGGAGAATGCTTGAAAAGAAGGACAAGGAGGCTGCGGAACAAGCGACCAATATAAAGCAAATGGCTCTTATGTTCCAAGACATGGTAGGTATGATGATCCGGCAGGACCCTCCAGCTGAAGATCCTCCGATTATCCTTGAAGATGATAGAGGAGAAACGTCGAATCCCCTGCCGGCTCTTTCAACAGCCAAGGAGGAAACCATTTCTAAGGCCGTCCTGGATGATTATATTGCTCAACATATACGAGTTCACCAGGCAAATGAAGCGGCCGGCCAAGTCGTCAAAACGGGACGACCGTATCCATGCTGGTATGATCAGATAAAGTACTCGCCGGGCTACACGATCCCGAAATTCCATGTCTACAAGGGGACAGGCAATCCCCATCAACATGTTGCCCAGTTCAGGGCTCTTTGTGGCAACACCGGCGGCGATGATAAGCTCTTGCTTCGCCAATTCGTCGGCAGCTTATCGGAGACGGCGTTTGAGTGGTACTCCGAACTTCCAAACGACTCCGTCAAAACTTTCGCAGAGATGGAGTTGCTGTTCACCCAGCGATTCGTGAGCACCAGCGAACGAACCCCAAAAACGGCGTTGATCAATGCAAGGGTAAAGCCGGGCGAAACTTGGGTTCAATATGCAATCCGATGGCGAAATCTGTGGTCGAAGTGCGAACAGCGCATCGAAGAAGCACCAGCGATGGGCATGTTCGTGGGCACCCTAGACCCTCATGCAACTATTTCACAGTTCATGATGTTCTTTAAACCGACCATGTTCCAGGATTTAATTGATAAGCTAGCCCAAATGGATCAAATGGGTCACAGACCGTCTCCGCCGAAGCCGGAACCGTGGAACGACTAGGGTAAAGGGAAGGCAACCTTCGTTGCGAACACCCAACAGCAGCCCAGTGCTCCAAAGCTAGCAGATCAACTGGAAGAAAGACGACGTTATTACAATGAGAAAATGAAGCGTCCTTACTCATTCCCACGGGACAAAACGAAGAGGTTGTTCGAGCTGGCGGTGCGCAACAGGCTTATCAACTTACCAAATCCGAGGCGACCATCGCAACCCAGCGAAGTGAATAATCCCAATTATTTCCCTTACCACCAAACGGTATGCCATCTGATCGAGGATTACTTCATCTTTAAGGGATGGATCGAGGATCAATACCTACAAGGCAAGTTCGCACTGTCCGAAAAGTGGAAAGTGAGCCCACCATAACCACTACTGCTGTTCTTGACTATGATATATGGCAGATGGATGACTATAATGTCTTTCTAAATGGGAATTTAGAATTGCACATGTATAAGACTCTGCTATAGGGTTATCATAGTCAGTAGGAGCAGCAGAAGGTGTGCAAGTTGCTTAAGTCTATTTGTAGACTAAAGCGTGCATAGCGGAGACGAATCATCTATTTTGATGTAACAGTCAAGGTAATTGACTCCATCAAAACAACAGATGAAGCTAGTAAGAAAGATGTAAGAATTACTGTCCTGAGATTTGGATGACATACTCCAAATAGGAAGTGATGTTCCTATACTACAATCGGTCAAACTTTAGTCGTCACAAGATGTTTCCTCACATAGGATCTAGATAGTATATCAAGGATTCTGGTGACTAGATCTATGATTTTAGATCTAGATTTGGGAAGTGTCTCAATCCGGCTATTTGGATAACATTCTAAAAGTGTTTTATAATGGACGACTCCTGGCATGGTAGTGTACCCACAGGTAATGGAGCTACCCTCTCTAAAGAGATGTCTTCTAGTCTGATGAGGAGAAGGACTTGCATGAATAACATATTATTTGCTTATGCAATTGAGTCAATTATGCAATGTCTTGTACTAAACCAGTTGTTGCTTTTGCACTTGCTATAGTAAACGGATATTAATCCAATCCTGAAGAAACAAAAGGAAGTAGTTAAGAACATAAGAGGATGTTCTTGATATATGGTAATGGCAGCCTCCTCGAAGAGGCGGTTATCAGTTTAAGCTTCCCGGATGACATGGATGATAGTGATGCTGTCAGGGTTTTGAGTTTAGCCTCTTCTGAGGAGCAATATATTCGATAGGGTTCCAAGAGGGATACTGAGGTAGACATGGTGCAGGATACTGGTTATGACTCAACAGAGAATACAGCCCAAGAAGTTGGTTGGATAAAATTGATCATTTATGAACTTGGTCCCATCAACTATCCAGACAAATTCTTGAGGCGGAGCATCGCTCGGTTCGGGAGATTGTTAATCTCTACAAAGTTGAAATATAGAGAAAGGAAGTTGGAACATTGTAGCGAATCCACTCACTGAGGCTATTTATGAAACATGGGTGTTTCACAAATACGGTTTGCGAAACTGATTTTGTCACGACCCGAAATATTAGCTCGTGACCAGCACTTAAATCACGCAATATCTAGAGGCGTAACGTAATTCAAGTAAGCTGAAACCCAGAAATCTAAACCCTTTTAAGAAAAATAAAGGAGGTGAAGTTTTGAAATAAAGGTATAATGAAATCAAGTTTTCTTAATGCATAGGAAAGGAACATGAATGATGCAAGTGAAATTTACTAGTTTGAAAACATGTTTCGTCTTTTAAAAATTTGGGTAGCACCTCCTTTGTATATTTTGATCCAAAACCACAAATACATAACAAGAATAATGACATCCCTAAGCGGGAGCTAGCTCTTTGCCAACCGGCGGATCACAACCACACAAGACAGTATAAGTAAGTATACGACGCCCAATGGCGAAGTTCACCACAAAAGATAAAGAAATAAGCAAGACATCAAAACCACAAGTAGCGGAAAACCCCTCGCTCTAAGTCTCACAACCACAATCTCACTAAGTCTCATTACTTATACAAATTTCTAATTTTGATTGATGGAGTTGACTAGATACAATATGAAATATAAATACAAGAGTGGGTACGATACAAATGCCCCACCTTCCAATGCAAAACACCCAAATGAAGCTATGTGCCAACAATGCCGCTACGGATCCATGCGGTCAACCTGCAAGAACTGTGGCACGATGGGGGTGAGTTGCCAACTCGTGAGTAGAAAAACTTCAACAAGTAGAAATCGAATAAACAACGACTCCTAGGTCAACTAAATTATAAAGTTCATACTATGATATCTAGGATGACCAGGTCTGTATATGTGCCAACAAAGTAGTCAATGCCTATAAGCATGTGGATAACATCCAACAGTATAATCAATGCATGTATGCATGTGGATCTCGTCCAACCATATAATCAATGTCTGTATATATCATAAAAGCATATGCATGAAAATATGAGGATATAAATCAACGTGTGTCCCTCGCGACACATCAAAATCATGGAACCTGATTGTCCAACATCGACACTCGAAACATCATGAAAACCATGTCCAGCATCGACACGTAAATCCTCATATGTCGTGCTCCGTCAGTCCGGATCGGCCCACGGGCTCCGTCTACGGAATCGGCCCTCGGCCCCGGCAGTATGGGTCGGCCCATATCCATCTCTCGACTCTGGTCAGTATCCTCCGGATAACCGCCAGGTCCAACCAATCATTGGTAGGTAGTAGTCCCTCTGCCAGGCTCACCGTCTGTATACACAGCATCCTTTTCTTGCCCCGGGGTACCATATCGGGTGCACCATGTACCCGCAATCGACCTCATCCAGCTCCTCGAATCGGGTTTCATATGTCATACGTCTCAGAACCGAGAAAACGCATGGTGGACGCACTGAAATATCATATCAAGAGAAACCGGGTTTTTTAAACAGTACATGCTTTCTTTTTAAATTGCCACGGTTCTCAAATCCAGAAATCTCATGAAAACAACATATCTCAATGCGTGTAATCATAAAGCATGATGTATGCGATATATAACAGAAATGTAAGCATATCCGTATATCATGCAACATGGAACAGTAATATGCACATATCGAGGATAAACCGCTCTTTTAAATGAATCCAGTTTTAAAATATATCATGTGGTTCCCAAATCTCCAAAATCGAATGCAATACCGTATAAAGGTGCATATGTGTATATACACAAGTATGGACGTACAAATGTGTATGTCCGCAAGTATGGTGTACAATATGTATGTCATGATGCAGCAACCTTACTGTGTAGTGACATGGCAATTATCGATGATGAAGTGTGTGAGCCGGCAAATCTGTGTACGTGTAACATACGCATCATCGATAATGGTACAGGTGTACTAGCACAGGTATAAGCAATGCAATAAGAATAATATGAATGCAGCATAAGGTAAATCATCAGCTAAAATCTATAAGGTATACATATCTAACATGATCGAGTCGGTGAATCTATCAATCGGTATCCAGCCTAACAACATCGCATACGGTATAATCCATCGTACGGCAACCTCTAGTCAAAGGTATGGATCAATCACCAAGTCAAACTCATCACGCACGGAAAATCATCGTACGGCGGCATTAAGCTATCAGGGATCCTATCAACCTATAAAACGAGGAGGGTAGGACCTAACGTCACATACGGCTAACACTCATAATTCAAAACACATATAAATATCTCTATATACCTATGTCCCAGGTCAC
Source organism: Agapanthus africanus (assembly GCA_030015575.1). Taxonomy (NCBI): domain Eukaryota; kingdom Viridiplantae; phylum Streptophyta; class Magnoliopsida; order Asparagales; family Amaryllidaceae; genus Agapanthus; species Agapanthus africanus. Next base: position 203,846,741 of record CM057341.1, on the reverse strand, counting down.
ATCCGCAATAATCTCATATCAGGGGACCGGCAGGGTATAAATCATCTCAATCGACCCACATCCGTATACCAACATATCATCAAATCATCATATCGCGTCATATATTCTTTTCATCGCATTTATATCCCTCATCAAGTCAATTTTACAATTACATTCTACCTTTACTATAAGCATAAGTATCTAATCTAACATACACACCCGAACCATACAAACAGTTTTAAAAAGGTGCGAATCGTAGTTTTGAAAGTAGGGGTTACGGTGTTTTTAAGGAAAAGATATTGTTTGAAAATCCGTAACGTCCCTCAAGCTATCTGTTTAAAATGCATACGATTCATCGGTTTGGAAATAGGTATGGTTCGGATGACACAACTACATCGACTATCTAGTCCTATAGTACCCTAAACGGCAATGTCATCAAATATCATCCTCAAGTTCCGTCATCACATATTAGCCGAATCATATCACTTCTAACTATCCTTTAGTTTCTAATATAGTTTCTCTAACTATCATTTAAGTCTATCTATAGTTTTCTATTAAAGGTTTCCTTAACCATTTACTATGAGTCGGTTTCCATCAAAAACTTGCGAGGGTGCTATACGCCATCCACCCGACTTCCTCCGTGGATATAGATACACTCACCTTGGTCTTCGCTTGCCAAAGTCGATGACGCCACACTCCGTCGCCTCGGAATCCACGAGAAGGTACCTACAATAATAACACATATCGCAACGCTATTAAAATCAAGTTCTGAAAACCGAAACGGCACACGGATCACCTATAGGTTAGAACCTATAGCCCACGCATGCAAAACCAACCAATTATCCCTAGTTGTTGATGTACAAATATCCAACAACCAAATACATTATCAAATACTAAAATCCAAATTTCAGAATACGGAAAACACAGCCAAAAACACACCAAAGTGCTCCTAGATTTTGACTCAGGTCAAACTAGCCAATTTTGCATATAGGGTTGCTCTAGATATCACCTAAGGGAACTACCAACCAAAATAAACACCAAACACCCACCATTTGGCCGCAATTTGCGGCCAAGTCGAATAAATCTGCGGCCAATTAGTGAGGGGAGGGTCACGAGTCACTAGGGTACATTCACAATCACCTGCCTACCTCACTGTATTTGCTAAATTATTTTTAGTGCCCCCGAGTTACTCCAGAATCCATAATACTATCACAAACTGTCAATATTCGATGTCGGGAAAAATTTTAAGTTCGTGTTTTGTTTTCAAATCCGGGTATTGGCCCGTAAAGTCGACGCTAAGGTCTGTAGGCAGCCACTACCCAACACCAATTCCAAACAAGCCCTAATTCCTCTCTTGAAATTTCCAACATCACAAATCCATCACTAAACGAATTCTAAACTAAACTAAAATTCTAGGAATGCATAACTAAACTAAAAGGAAGGAATTATACCTCACTAATGCCACCAAGCAAAACCCGAGAAGTCCCAATGTTGTCAAAATCCCATTTTTCTTGGTCCAAAGTGATGAGGGTGAGGTGGGAATCAATCTTTGTGAAGGGAGCCATGGGTTTTGATTAGGTTTTAGAGATGATTCCCATAGGTAGTGAGGTGGAGGAAGAAGGAGATGCAGAAGGATGAGGGAGTTGAAGAAAAGAAATGAAATGAAGAATGAAAGATGAGGTGGGGCTAGAGCCTTACCTCTCTCTCTCTCTCTCTCTCTCTCCCTCCTCAAGCATGCTTACCTCTCATCATGATGTCCCTTCTCTCTCTCCTCGAGTCATCGTAACACCTTTTCCCTTTCTTTTCTCACCAAAAACACATACACCTAAATAAAACAACACAAATGAAATAACATGTAACCTGTCATGGTGCACTAACCATGAAAACTGTAGAAACACGGATTTGGCCTAATCGCGATTAGCAGTGCACTAATCGGGTTTTTTTTATCGAAACTGCATATAATATTTTTTTTAAAAAAAAATTGCCAAATCGTTTAAATATATTATTAAATGAATAAATCATTTTAATTTCCATTTATTTCACAATTATTGGTATATATTTATACTCTTTTTCGAAAACCCCAATTTCGCAAATCGGGCAGTTTTCGGGAAATATATTATTTTAATATTAAATTTCAAAAATAATATTATATATTTTTTGAAATGTTACAGATTAGTAGAGAAGTTGGGTACTTGACAGCACACGAGCTGTAGGTATGCGATACCGCAATAATTGGTCTTAAGTGCAAGTGGGAGATTGTTGGATATAAGCCCCTCAAGGAAACTATTGTAATTACAGGTAGGCGATTATGATAATTGAAGGAGGATCTATACAGGTAGAACGGTCTTATTCAAGATAATAGCATGCTATCTAGTTTATCTTTATCATTGATGTGTATACGTTTTACTCATTATTAATGATAAAGCCCGCAGGATCATTGCTTGACTACCAGCATTATGATGGTGATCATATACGTGGGAGCTGGGTGTCCATAAGCACATCTTTAAATGTCCCCAGTCGTGAGAGTATCGAGACTGAGCATCGATATTCCGGAGTAGACTAGTGTATACTTTCTAGACCCCGACGAGAGACGGTGGCCGGTCTCACAAGCTATTGATGTTGAGTCACCTTAGATAGTATGCATGTACTCACTGGAGGTGAGTACATTAGACGAACTCGCTGAGAACTGCTGGATGGTATTATACCTATCGTCAGATATCAGTTCTCAAGTGACATGAGTACAGAGTAGTCCTTTGACCTAAGATCGTCATTTGTTTCATATGAGTTCCCACTGTACTTAGATTACTACCTTACCACGGCTCAAAAGATTCGTGCAAACAGATTTTAGTTGGGTACAATCCCGAGCCATATGGAGGCAATGAGCGATCATCAGGGATTCATCTCTCTGGGTATAAGGAGTCGATGTCGCGCTGTATTTAGGTTAGCTGTCACCATAAATGTTTGGCCAGAACGGATGAGATTTATTGATTGAAGATCAGTATTTTCTCGGTAGGTGATAAGCTGGACACCGACACGACTTATCAAGTTATTAGAGGTCTGACGTTTACCACCCCTAGACCAGATATGTGATACTCTTAGACGAAGAGACCGAACTATAGGGAGATTGTCATGGACAGGCTCAGTAGGGGTACAGATGAGTTTACTCGTCGGCCTTCCTTTCGTTCAATACCTGGCTAGTCGTTACGTACAGTTAGTGTCGCTGACGTACTTGTGGTTAAACCCACTACCAGCGTATTGTCGAATATTTAGAGTCTCACACATAAGGTTTTCCCGGTTAAGACGAAATGATGTAGTAATTGTATACTGATACGTGCAGGGTTCTAATTAAATATGTGTACAGGCTACACAAACTTTTTTCGAACGGTTGATAATACTAGTCGGTTTAGAATTAAGCCGGATTATTAAATCAAGAATTGATTTAATAATTTACATATATATTATGTTTATTGTATTATTCTATCTCATAGGTATTCATATTTTGGTATGAATACGGGCATATATTTGTGAGAACGTATTTTTGTATATGTACAAAAATACATTCTAGAAGGTGGACACCTCATTTAGTTGTATTTTCCATTTATGGAAAATAAAAAATGAGGTGGAAGGGTGAGGTGGATGAGAGATGGTGAGAGGCATGGGCAAATAAATTTAATAATCCATTTTCTTCTACTATTGATGTATGGTTGCATTTGTTTAGTGAAAAAAAATTCATAAAATAAATGCATATGATATTTTCTTCCCTTGATGTTTTCATTCTCACCATTGCGCTCCCCCCACCTTCCTCAAAAGCTCTATCTTCTTCTTGATCTCTTACCCTTTACCCTTCTCATGAGTTGAGAATCCAAGAGATTAAGAGAAAGAAAAATTACTAGCACACTACACTACATCCTAACACTTGATTCCTAGCAAGCTTCTTGTGTTAGTTGCTTCAATTGGAGAAGCTAGATCTTAGACTAGGTACCCTCGGGTGGATCATCATCAACAAGGAAGACCAACATGCAAGCTTGATCCTGGTGCACAGAGAAGCTCATGAAGCGGTGATTGAAGACCCGAAGGACCCGAATCTTTCGGTATACTCACTCTTCATAGTAGTTTAGCACTTTTGATATAGTGATTAGTTTAGGGGTATGGACAGATTTCGGGATTGTTGGTTGTACTTTCATTAATTTCGATTTTTGTGCATCCCGCCTCGCTACGAACGTCATAGTGTGAGCATAACCCACTAACAGTTCTCACATTTAGAGAATCGACTACCCAGTGAAGGGTCTCTAATACTCTCCGCTAGACCCATGAATATGATTCGTTGTAAATAACGAAATGCAAAACTGGATTCCCCTAAAAGAATTGCAGAAGCCATAATTAGAAATATGAGCAAGTAGTTAATACCAAAACGACTCAAGCAAAGGGTGTGCATACAAATAGACAAGTATTTTCTATTGAATTGCCCTTGCTTATCAATATTCCGAATATTCCATATCTTCAAATTTTTCTTGCCTACAAAACAAGGTATGGAGAGAGATTTCGGTATCCAAACTTTCTTGGATCTGATTATGTTAGCCTTAGGAACCTAAACTAATTTGGCATGCATAGAAAAATTTCTCTTTATACTACATGAATGCGCCAAATGTCCATGTGCACCACAAAAGTTGCAAGTGTGTATATGTGCATGCATGGAGATCCTAGATGTGTCAATAGTATGAGAAAAAGCAATAGAATGATGCACATGCTCCTTGAAAGTCTATTTTATACCAAATCTATAAAGATTTGCATGATTATAAGCATGATATTTAGTAAAATTCGAAACTCATTTTACAAATCTAGATGAAGAGGGTTTTTGAAACTTTGAAGATTTAAAACCAATCCCTCTTCGGTTTAAAACTTTCTTCTCATTGCCAATTAAAGAATCAACACTAGAAAACTTAGTAAGAGAAGAACTCAAAATCTCATTTTTCTTCTTGAAAGGAGTATTTTTTAAAATAAGTGATTTTTAAGATAAAATAGATGATTTCAAAATATCAATCTCACTTTTAAAACTTGAAATCAAATCATCATTTTCTTTCCTCAAAACATCGACGAAAAAACCAATTTCTCATTTTTTGCTTGAGAGAAGTAACTTCTAAAACAAGATAATCTTGAGAAATAATAAAAGATTTCAAAATATCTGTTTCACATTTAAAATATGAAATCAAATCAATGTTCTCTTTTCTCAAGACGATGCCAAATTCACATTTTCATTTTTCAAAGCTTCAATGGAAACACAATGTAAATCAAGCTTTAAAAATAGCCCATTCTTCTCAGATTCTAATTTCTTAATTAAAGCAACTTGAGAATCATGAGCATAAGTTAAAGCATTAAATTTGGCAATCATTGTCTTATTCACAATCTCAAAAGAATCACAATAAGTTATCAATTCCTCACGCTCAATATCAAAATTAGAAGAACATTTTTCGAGGAATTCATTTCTAGATGCAGTAACATTAAAATTCTCATGGAGGTCATGTTAACCAACAAGTAATTGGTCATGCGTAAGTTTACGATAATCAACCGAAGAAATACTTACAACACTATGGTCCAAAGAATATTCGATTGACTCCTTAGAGTTGGATGTTCCCTCTTAATTTTCCATTTGTTGATAATCATCCAAAGTTATTAAGCAAGTCTCTTTCTCTACATCCTTCCAAGCTACATGCTCTATATAGGTTTGCTCCAATGAGCATCAAATACCATGAAACTTCTTGCGAGAAGAAAACTTGTTAAAAACACCAACATCCAAAGCAAATTGAAAATATTGAATAACTTTGATGTTAAGAGAAAACAAATCTTTTTCATGACTACTCCATTTAGATTTAGCGATAAAGAGAATAAAATAGTCCTTCTCAACAATTTTACAAAAATCCCTATCCCGATGTTGGGGTAAAAATTTACACCCCGGTTGACCAAGTCAAAATCAAAGTCAACCCCAACACAAGTGGGCCCAAGCCCAGATCCAGTGGGCCCATGCCCGGGTCGAGCCCGAACATGAAGCGGCCGGCCTCCCCCCACGCCAAGATAAAAATTTTTGTAATAAATAATTTTGTTGTATTTCTTTTATTTTGTTTTATGGATAAATGTAAGAAAAATAGGCATAAAGCCAAATTTTTGTAAAGCCCATGGCTTATGTGCAAAAAAAATTGGCACATGAGCCATGGGATAGGCAAAATGCCATTTTGTGAAACCCAAGGGGCTATGTTTAAAGTGTATAGCCTATAAAGGTAAGGATAATAAAAATATCTAACAACTTTTTCTCTCTCCAAAAAAATTTTAGATCTGAGATCTTTTCTCCTTCTTCAAGGTTCCAAAACCTTCTTCTTTTTTTTGAATTAAATCAAGAGTTTTACTCTTCATTCAATAAAATTAAATAGTTTTTCACCACAAAACCCATAAAGGGGAACTCAGATCTTCCATTAGATCTCAAAAAGAAGAGATTTTTAAAATTTCATCTCTCTTGATCTTTAAGATCCAGCAACCAGAGGAGAAAGAAGAAGAACCCCTTTCATCAACCCCAAAACATCTTAGGAGTTTAACTCCACCCTAATTTCTCTTCCGAGAATTTTTGGGGCTAAAAGCCTCTTTTTCTCGCCGGCGCCCAAGCGCTTACAAGCTAAGCGCCCGTGTGCCGACACGTGTCGCGCTAGCGCTCGAGCGCAAAGCGCCCACGTGCCGACACGTGGCGCGCTTGTGCTCAAGCGCCCAGCGCAAGCGCAAAGCGCCCACGTGCCGACACGTGGCGCGCTTATGCTCAAGCGCCCAGCGCAAGCGCAAAGCGCCCACGTGCCGACACGTGGCGCGCTTGCGCTTCAGCGCCCTACGCTCAAGCGCTTCAGCGCCCACGTGCCGACACGTGGCGCGCTTGCGCTCAAGCACCTGGCACAAGTGAAAAGCGCCCACATGCCGACACGTGGCGCGCTTGCGCTCAAGCGCCCAGCGCTCAAGCGCGAAGCGCCCACGTGCCGACACGTGGCGCGCTTGCGCTCCAGTGCCCTGCGCTCAAGCACGAAGTGTCCACGTGCCGACACGTGGTGCGCTTGCGCTCCAGCGCCCTGTGCTCAAACGCGAAGCGCCCACGTGGCGCGCTTGCGCTCCAGCGCCCTACGCTCAAGCGCGAAGCGCCCACATGCCGACACGTGGCGCGCTTGCGCTCAAGCGCCCAGCACTCAAGCGCAAAGCATCCACATGCCGACACGTGACGCGCTAGCGCCTAAGCGCACAGCACCTAAGCGCACAGCGCTCAAGGCGCTGACCCCACGCGTCCTTTGGGCGCTTTTTCCTTTTTTTTGTATGTATACATGTATATATATGTACAGATACACACACACTCCACAACACTGTCCCCCTCAAAAAAAATTTGGGCCGACGCACTGTCCCGCACTCCGTAAGGGGGCTGCTAGCCCCCTTAACCCCCAGCCCGCTATCCGGGTAGCGGGACCCCCGTAAAAACTCTGCGTGGCTCCCGATATATCCAAACCCCCTCCAAAACAAACACACACGTACACTGCACATTGAGTTCGCATGACCAGTTTAACCCGTCAATCGGAGGTTCCCTCGATCCAAAGACGAGGGGTAATTAACGGCAGCTTAGTCCGCGGCTGCCGGAGATTCGGATCCCCACAATCATTAAACCCCGGTCTACCCTAGGCAGGGGGAATCTGTAGTACGCCTGACAAGCGCGCGCGTATTTCCATCTCAATGGGGTGACGAAAAACACCCTACAGATTCTGGCACGCCCGGTGGGACTTTTCTCTCCTCCCATATTTCGGGTTAAATGTTCATGCGAACTCAATTAATATACATATCGATTGCCTATACTGAAATGATGTTTTTTTTCCCGTGCAGCAATCAACCTTCGATGACAATGTCTCCCAAGACGAATTCATCTTCCAACGCGACCCCGATCCCGTACGTGGTCAAGGTCAATGCTCGTCTGGTTCTCCCCGCAAGCCTCAGTCGCCAGTGGGAGGAACTGCCCCGCCAGTTTGGCTCCGTCATCATCTACCCTGCCGGAAGCGTTCATCTGGCAGAAATCTCAGCAAAGCTGGCGGCCAAGCCGGTCTCAAGGGGCAAGAGGCCGAATGTTGTGATCGCCAAGGCACCACATCTGAAACTTGAAACGGTGTCTGAACGATTCTCTGGCGCTCCAGCTGGGGGCAAGACTTCCGGTACTAAGGGCAACATCAAATGTTGCGGACGAGCTCAGGCGATGACTCCAACAAGTGCACAATCGATCGTATCTGAAAAATCCTCCATCGCCCGGTCTACGGCGTCTTCCCAAAGAGCCGAAGTCTGCCAGGTGCTTAAAGCAGAAAAGTTAAGGCAGAAGCGGCTCAGGTATCGAGCCAACAAGAGGGCCAGGACTTCGGCCAAGTAGAGTCTTGTGAGGTTCCGAAAGCAGGATTACTCCGCGACGACGGCTGAGTCGGCCATAAAAATTAGCAATTCCTTCAAACCTCTGAAGTGGGTTCAGAAAAATGCCATGACCGCCAGAATTAAGAAGACAGCGGTCCGAACGTCGCTACAAAGAGATTGTCACAGCCCCAACAGAAAAAGTATGACACTGTCTCTTCAAGAGTCTATCAGGTGCTCTGTGCCTCACCAAAGCAGCGGGACAAACCCAGAAAGGAAGCGCCAGCAGCATTCAAGAACATAGTTAGGCCAGCAGCCTTCAATCGACTGACAGCTACTGAAACAAGGGGGTCAAGACAGCGATCTGTGAAATCAGCCGCCAATGATAAAAAGATGGCCGGATATATTATCCATACGGTCTACATGGCGGGCGGGCGCCCCAGCGACAACCTTCGCAGCAAAAGCAAGGATGGGGCCACCACATCCCAAGCCCAATCTGGCTTGAATGTGGTTGCCGCTTCCCAAGAACATCCGCCTCCGCCGGATGATGAAAACCCTCTCGAGGAGGAAGATAGGCAGAAAGACCTCTCGGTCCATGCAGAGTCAAGCTCGGACAGCGAGGAAGAGCCGACTTTCCGCCCCAGGACCGCGGAGCAAGAGCTACTTCAAGAGCTTCGAAAATAGCTCAAGAGCAAAGATAAAGAGATGGCCAAGCTCTATTCGAAAATTGATGACCTAACGAATGTTGTGATGCAGCTTACGGCTCAAATTGCTCGAGCACCTCCGAATCAGGCACAAGTCGCTACTCATCAGCCGGGTGATGACAATCCGAAGCAGCCAATGCCTGTTCCCTTGGGTCCAAGACTGGTCGAGCCGTACGAAAGCCGGCCACATTCCGCTTCTGGGGACGCCTTGGCCCCAGATAGCACTATCCCGCTAACACAAGATCTGATAATGGATCTGGTCACCAGCAAAGTTAAAACTTTGGTGGCCGAAGCTGAAGCTCAGAAAGAAATTGGCAGTAGTGGGCGGCCATATCCCGCACAGTACGATCTGATCGATTTCCCGAGCGGCTACGTAAGTTTGGAAGATTTGACGGAATGGGGAATGCAAATCAGCACGTCGCCCACTTCAAAGCATCATGCGAAAATACATGGGGCAATGACGCGCTCCTTCTTTGTCAGTTTGTCAACAGCCTGACCGGTGTTACTTTCGACTGGTACGCGAGTATACCAGACGAGTCCGTTATTACCTTTGCCCAAATGGAGTCTCTGTTTTGGCAAAGGTTCATGAGCGTCAGTGATAAAATCTCCATTGCCGACCTTGTGAGGACCAAGCAGGGGAAGAATGAAAGCAACACCGACTTTATCGCTCGATGGCGTAATCTCACAGTCAAGTGTGAACCGCCGCTGGAGCAGAACCAGTCCGTCAGCCTTCTCATTGAAAACCTCAGCAATTGGATGGTCCCATTCTTGTGCACAGCGGGCCTCAAGACATTTCACGAGTTAACCAAGAAAGTCTAAATGCTGGAACGCTCGAAGTAAGAGTGCCCGCCGAACTCTCAGAGAGACAAGACTTGGAAAAGCAAGCGGGACGACAACAATAGAAGCGGGAGTTCCAGCAGTACCAATGTCTTCAATGCGTCCTACAATGAAGAAAAACGAAGGGCGGGCGAATTCAAAACCAACCGGTCTCGAAAGCCATTGCTGGGAGGAGATGGGCCTTCCCTAGAGGAGAAAAAGAACAAGGTTTACTCTTTCAGGAGGGACAAGGTCCGAAAGATATTTAAAGATACCTTGAACAACGGTCTACAATTGCCGTAGTCAAAAAGACCCCAAGAAGCAAAAATGACCGGCAATCCCATGTATTGCCCGTATCACCGAGTAGTGAGCCATGCGATCGAGGATTGCTATATCTTCAAGGACTGGGTCGAGAAGCAGTACAAGGCTGGAGAGATCGAGCTGTCTAAAAGAGTGTTGGTGAACAATCAAGTTGCAACCGCCAACTTTATACAGACAGAAGTTGAAGCCTTCTGGGAGCAGACAGCTGAACCCGCTGCCCTGACAAACGAAACTAACTCATCGCGGTCTCCATGGAGTACGCACATATCTAATAAGACTATGAAGATGATAAAGCTACTTCGGAAAGAGCACAGGATGGAATGGGAAGGGCAGAAGAAGCCTACCAGTCCAGCTGCCAATGCGGCTCCATCAGGCTCAAAATCCGAAAAGCTCAAGAAGAAGAAAATGCAGCTCGGTGCGAAAAGGAATTTGTAGGGAGATCGACCATTCAAAAATATATCAATTCTCTCGAAGAATATGAACAGAAAGGAAGAACTCTGATTCAATTGAAGGAGTTCTTCCCTGTACAAGCGGCTGAAATTCTAGAGGAGTTAGAAGAAGACCCCAATGAAGAGATCCCAGTAGTGACCTGCTACGCCATCCATCTTGGCAGCGACTCTGAGGAGGAGCTCTTTTTTTCCCGAAGAGGACGAGGAGCTCGCCACAAAGGCCAATCAAGTCCAGCTCAGAAGCGGCAGGGCTCTACCGCCAAATCAGGGCAACGCCCCAAAAGGGAAGGAAAAACAGGTGGCTAATGATGAAGATGGCAGAGAACCGGCTGATGAAAACTCAAGTCCTTCCCCAGCAGACTATAATGTTTTGGCTCACCTCCGAAAGCTTTCGTCTCTCCTTAGCATCTACGATACCTTGGTTCTATCTCAAGAGCTTAGAGATGTTCTCATTCATGCTCTACAAAACCCTGAGCGGTATCAGGCTCGCTTTACGGAAATTAATATGAAAGAAGCTCAGTACACTTTGCAAGCCGCCGTAGTCACATTTAAGGATGAAGACTTGCTACTGGGAACGGCTGAGCATAATCGGCCGCTTTACGTGACCGGGTACAGCGACGGGGATCGGATTAATCGCATATTGATTGATCCGGGGTCCTTAGTGAACATCATGAACTTGCGAACACTGAAGAGTTAGTCAATGGACGTCTGACACCTGTCAAGGGAAAGGATTGTCATTCAAGGCTTCAATCAAAACTGCCAGCAAGTTCTGGGGTCTACAGCTTTGCCAATCAAATTCGGGGATCTGCAAACTAAAGCTAAGATATACGTGATCGACACCGACACGTCTTATAAGATTCTCTTGGGACGGCCGTGGCTCCATGATTACGGCATCGTCCCATCAACTCTCCATCAATGCATGAAGTATACTAAAAATGGCGAAGAAAGACACATTGACGGAGACATCCAGCCGTTCGGTGTGCATGAAGTCCGATATGAAAATTCTCAGTACTTTATGAACCACCAAAATGCTAAGCCACAACTGACTGAGGATAGAGCGGCCCCAAGACTCAAAAGAAAATCTGAGCCGGCTGTCACTTTCAAAAGCAAAAACGCCCAAGTGCGCCCGCGTTTTGGTAGTGACACCGATGAGTCCAACGCTGGAAGTCCATCCTTCCGTAAAACTCGCCCTCATTTCGGTAGCGATACGGACGAATCTGTTACTGAAGCCCCATCTAGCAGCAAAGTCCGCCCTCATCTTGGTAGCGACACTGAAGAGTCGGAGGAAGAGGACCTGCCGTGCAATAGCGGTGCAGATTGGACCCCCATGCAACAAGCGAAACTACGAGAGACCTTCGAAATTGCAGAAGGGTCCCTAACTGTCACAAGGGTACCGGAGCAGATGTGCATAGAGCTCGATGTGTTGTCAGTCTCCACCGTGGACCAGCTGAAAACTTTCTACGTCCCCGGAAGAAAAGTGGAAAGAAAGGCATCCTGTTTTATGGGTTAAACCCCATTGTGCACCCGGACGATTTGTCTGTCGCATGCCTTCCATATGAGAGAGGCATAAGAGCCGTCCTCAATCCCAAATACTATGCGCCTGAGATGCGGGAATACTTTAAAAAGTGCGGATGCCGGTTATATCAAACGGAGTTCGAAGCAAAGTTTAACGAAAGGCTATGGTATCCGCCCCAGGTCCGAGCACTCATCGATGGACGAATTCTAGATAGACGGGGCATAGGCTACATTCAACCTGATTCCAAAGCGTGCTACATGATCCATGTTGGTGAGGCCAGTGAAAGATCAAATGATGATGACGAGATAGCCGAGCCAGAAGAAGCTCCTCAAGAGCTCGAAGATGGCGGACAAGCAACCTTTGATGAGCTAACCGAGATTGACTTAGGAACGCCCGATAATCCAAGGCCGACCTACATCAGCTCACTCTTGTCGGAGGAAATGAAAGAGCGGATAATTGCCCTGCTGCATGAGTTCGTCGACTGCTTCGCGTTGACATACAAAGAAATGCCAGGCCTTTCCCCTGAAGTGGTCATGCATAAGCTGGCTATATCTCCTGATGCTAAGCCAGTCAAACAAGCTCCTCAAAGAATGAGAAGGGAATTGGAAGAAAAGGTCATCGAGGAAACTAAGAAACTCATCGATGCCGGCTTCATCAGGGAAGAGAAATATGCGGATTGGATCGCATGCATAGTCCTAGTGAAGAAGAAAAATCGGCAGATCCGAGTTTGTGTCGATTTCAGGGACCTCAACAAGGCATGTCCTAAAGACGACTTCCCGCTACCGGTCATGAAATGATGGTCGATGACACCTCAAATTACGAGCTGTTCACTTTTATGGATGGCTTGTCTGGGTATAATCAGATCATGATGTCGTCTGAGGATGAGAAGCACACAGCATTCCGAACCCCGATCGGAATATACTGCTATAAGGTGATGCCGTTCGAACTAAAGAACGCGGGTGCTACGTACCAAAGGGCAATGACCAATATCTTTGATAACCTAATTCATAAAGTCGTCGAATGCTATGTTGATGATCTGGTCATCAAGAATAAAACCAAGGCCGATCATATCCAAGATCTTAGGACCGTTCTCACCAGACTGAGGGAATACGATCTGAAGATGAATCCTCTGAAATGCGCTTTTGGCGTGTCATCGGGAAAATTCCTGGGTTTTATAGTCTGGCATCGAGGGATTGAAGTTGACCCATCAAAGATAAAGGCCATCATGGAGATGCCCCCTCCGAAGAGTCTGACGCAGCTAAGATCTTTTCAAGGCAAGCTTGGTTATATACGGAGGTTTATCTCAAATTTATCAGGAAGGTGTAGGCCCTTCTCAAAGCTCATGAAGAAAGGAGCTCCTTTTATCTGGGATGCCGAATGTCAAGCAGCGTTTGAAAGCATCAAACAATACTTGTTGCACCCTCCAGTGCTGGCCGCCCCCATTCTAAATAAACCGCTGATTCTGTACACTGCCGCGCTAAATGAGTCACTCGGTGCGCTCCTTGCCCAAAATAACGAGGAGGGAAAAGAAAATGCCCTCTACTACCTCAGTCGAACTCTAGTCGGGGCGTAACACAACTATTCCCCAATCGAAAAGCAATGACTGGCTCTGATATTTGCTGTGAAGAAGCTGAGACACTATCTGCTCGCTTATCGGGTTATGCTGATCTCCAAGGTCGACCCACTCAAACACTTGATGACCAGAGCGAGCCTAGCCGGCAGAATGGCAAGATGAGCTATCATGCTACTTGATTTTGACATAGTTTATACTCCTCAGAAAACAGTAAAAGGGCAAGCTCTTGCAGACTTTCTCGCTGCTCATCCCATACCAGAAGGGTCACCACTCAATTGCGAGTTACCCGACGAACAAGTGCTACACCTAGAGAATGACGAGCCATGTTGGGAGCTCTACTTTGATGGAGCCTCATCAATAAGGATCTCCAGTAAATCAAGCATCTCGGAGATAAAAGCAGGGATAGGATTGGTGTACATCACACCATCAATGGGAACCCTACGGTGTTTTTTCGCTCTCACCGAGCCTCAAACGAACAACGAAGCTGAGTACGAAGCCCTGATAGCTGGTTTGGAACTCGCGATAGAAATGGAAATCCTTCGGCTACGGGTTTACGGTGACTCCCAGCTTGTCGTCAACTAAGTAAGAGGCGACTAAAAGATATACAAACCCGAGTTAGCTCGGTACAGAGGCCGAGTGGTGGAACTCATGAAACGGTTCACTCACATTGAACTAATGAGAGTCCTTAGAGCGTTGAATGGAAAGGCTGACGTACTCGCTCGCTTAGCCAAGGAGCTGGCTGATCCTGACATGGACGAAATTCTGATCACAGTCAGGAGCCGACAAATTCTACCCCCAGTCTCTCTACGATAAGAGGAAAGCACGGAACAGAAGAGCAGCCCTGCCGAAGAAGCTTCGATCATCCAAGACGAGCCCGATTGGAGAGAACCCTTCATAGAGTACCTCCGATACGACAAGCTGCCCGAAGAAAAATCTGTGAGGATTCATCTAAAGAAAAGAGCTCTCCGATACGTGTTTGTAAATGACACGTTATACCGCAGGTCATATGACCAATTCTGGATCAGGTGTCTGTCATTGGCCGAAGCTCAAAAGGTCATGAAAGATGTTCACTTGGGCGTTTGCGATGCTCACCAATCTGGCCCCAAGATGCGACTTCAAATCAAACGGCTTGGGTATTACTGTCCCACCATGATACGGGATTGCAGAGAGCATGCAAAGAAATGTCAGATCTGCCAAATCCATGGTGATTTCATTCACAAGCATCCCAATCCGTTGCATCCTACGGTGGCGTCGTGGACCTTCGAAATCTGGGGCACCGACATTGTTGGCCCAATTGATCCTCCGTCATCCAAAGGCCACCGGTTCATACTGGCCGCGACAGACTACTTCTCCAGATAGGCTGAAGCTGTCCCGCTAAAAGAAGTCATGACAAAAGATATTCTGACATTCTTCCAGCATAATATTCTATACCGCTTCGGTACACCAAGAAGAATCATTTCTGACAACGGCTGCGACTTGGTGCCTAGTGTGTTCTTCACGGAAAGGAGTGAAACGAGCAAGGCCTTTTAGGGAAGCCTTCTTTCAAGAGCTTCAATGTCTCAAGGTTCGCTACTCAGCATAAGATAGACTGGAGATATTCCTCCATCTATAATCCAAGAGCTAATGGGCTAGCTGAAGCCTTCAATAAGACTCTATGCAAGCTCCTGAGGAAAAATGCTTCAGCCAACAAGATAGACTGGAATCTCAAACTTCATGAGGCGTTGTGGGCATATCGTACCACGCACTGTACTCCAACTCAGTCCACTCCATACTCATTGCTCTTCGGAGTGGAGGCGGTCCTCCCCCTCGAAGTTGAAGTTCCAAGCTTAAGAATGGTCGTTCAGCACGATTTGACGGAGGAGGAAAACGTGCTCCTTCGACTTGAAGAGCTCGATGCCCTCGAAGAAAAGAGGCTCGCGGTGCAGCAAAATCTGGAGCTATACCGAGCCCAAATGTTATCGGCCTATGACAAGATAACCCATCTCCGCGCTTTCAAGAAAGGTGAATTGGTGTTGGTCCTCAAAAGACCGATCATCCCCAATCGACATGCCAAGGGAAAATTCGAGCCAAACTGGGAAGGACCATACGTCATCGAGAAAGTGTTCGACGGAGGATCCTACCAACTAATAAGTGCCGAGGGAGAAAGGCCCATGCCACCCAACAATGGCCGATATCTCAAGAAATACTACACGTGAATGCTCCAAGTCGCAGGCGAATTAAGTACATCAGCCCTACGGTCTGGATCATACATCCTGCAAAACCGTATACAATCCACGGGCGTAAATGACCCCTATCTCTCCCGAATCTTGCCGGTGAGACTACTTTTAAAGTCCCACCAGCGGAAAAAAAAAGGTATGTCCATGAGCAAAACGAGCACGGATGAAAACCCGAAAGGGCTCCGTGAGTAAAAACAGCAGGACTACCGGCGAGTTTGTGAAAACCCGAAAGGGCGCAAACTCGTGAAAAGAGATGAAATACACTAGCAAAGTCCTCTCGACCTTATGAGGAGAAAACCCCTGCGTGAGATCTTTACGACTCACAAAGGAGCAACACACTTAGGAATCCTCACGATTCTTAAGGAGAAAATACACCTACGAGATCCTCTTGACTCGTAGGGAGAAAATGCTTTTATGAGACCCTCACGGCTCATAAAATTGAAAATCCTTAGGTGATAGGGACCCAAACCTGTCTCCTAAGCCATCGTTCCCCAACGGGCAACGACAAATGATGAGTCGCTCCTGGCATTTCGCTTCAGTGTTAGCGGTGCTGATACCGACCAAAAACCAAGATCCCAAGTCCTCCCAAGGCAAATGATGAGTTGCTCCTGGCATTATTCCAGTGCAGCAATGCTGATGCCAAACAAGATCCAAATTCCAAGTCCCCAAACGGCGGATGATGAGTCGCTCCTGGTACCATATTCCAGTGTAGCGATACAGATGCCAACCAAAATCCAATTTCTCAAAATTCTTCAGCCCTACGGCCAGTCCCCAAATTGACTGCCGTATACAATCCGCGGGCTCAAATAATTCTCGTCATACCTATGCCCCACCACAATCACCAGTTACGCGGCTGGTCTCCGCCTTTGGAATCATGCTCCATTGAGAAGACCCACTCATGTGTCCTCACGATACATGAGGAGAACAAACCTTTGTGGGATCCTTACGACTCATAAAGGAAAAACACACTTAGGAGGCCTCACGACTCCTAAGGAGAAAATACACCTGCGGGATCCTTACGACTCGTAGGGAGAAAATGCTTTTATGGGACCCTCACGGCCCATAAATTGAAAAGCCTTAGGTGATAGGGACCTAAACCTGTCTCCTAAGCCATCGCTCCCCCCAACAGGAATAGGAAAATGATGAATTGCTCCTGGCACGTGTGCTTCAGTGTTAGCAACGCTGATGCCTACCCTAACCTAAAAATTCCAAACTCCAATCCAATAGACCCCTAAGTCTTTAAACTGGGAACAGATGACCTCTAAGTCGTTAAACTGGGAACGGATGACCCATAAGTCGTTAAACTGGGAACGGGGGAAATTCCCTCGCGGCAAATGATGATTCGCTCCTGGTACCATATTCCAGTGTAGCGATGCTGATGCCAAACCAAAACCAAAATCCCCAAATCCTGTCATGACAAATGATGATTCGCTCCTGGTATCATATTCCAGCATAGCGATGCTGATGTCAACCCAAATCACATCAAGTCAGCAAAACAACCAATGGCCTCCCTGGCAAAATCAAATTCCACCTCGGAAACAAGTCAACTTCATCCCTGACGCCGCAAGAAGCGGGGCAAGTCAAATCCAGAACCGAACGTCCACGTCGCTAAAATGGCAGCACTGACCTCCACGTCACTAAAATGGCAGTATCGACCGTCCAAGTCGCAAAAAGGGCAGAACCGACCGTCCAAGTCGCAAAAAGGGCAACCGACCGTCCAAGTCGCAAAAAGGACAGAACCGACCGTCCATGTCGCTAAAATGGCAGAATCGACTGTCCACGTCGCTAAAATGGCAGCACCGACCGTCCACGTCGCTAAAATGGCAGCACCGACCGTCTAAGTCGTAAAAAGGGCAGAACCGACCGTCCAAGTCGCAAAAAGGGCATAACCGACCGTCCAAGTCGCAAAAAGGGCAGAACCGACCGTCCATGTCGCAAAAAGGGCAGCACCGACCGTCCAAGTCGCAAAAAGGGCAGCACCGACCGTCCAAGTCCCAAAAAGGGCAGAACCGACCGTCCAAGTCGCAAAAAGGGCAGCACCGACCGTCCAAGTCGCAAAAAGGGCAGAACCGACCGTCCAAGTCGCAAAAAGGGCAGCATCGACCGTCCATGACGTAAAAAGGGCAGTGCCAGCTTCCCAAAAGGTGGGAACCGAATCAAGTCGCCTCCACGTGAAAGAATATCCATCAATTTCATGCACACGACCCACATATGTGGTGTGCATTTATTGATGGGGGTAATTTCTTAGGGTAAAAATTTACACCCCGGTTGACCAAGTCAAAATCAAAGTCAACCCCAAGCCAAGTGGGCCCATGCCTGGGTCGAGCCCGAACATGAAGCGGCCGGCCTCCCCCTATGCCAAGATAAAAAAATTTGTAATAAATAATTTTTTTATATTTCTTTTATTTTGTTTTATGGATAAATGTAAGAAAAATAGGCATAAAGCCAAATTTTTGTAAAGCCCATGGCTTATGTGCAAAAAGAAATGGCACATGAGCCATGGGATAGGCAAAATGCCATTTTGTGAAGCCCAAGGGGCTATGTGTAAAGTGTATAGCCTATAAAGGCAAGGATAATGAAAATATCTCACAACTTTTTCTCTCTCCAAAAAAATTTTAGATCTGAGATCTTTTCTTCTTCTTCAAGGTTCCAAAACCTTCTTCTTTCTTTTGAATTAAATCAAGAGTTTTACTCTTCATTCTATAAAACTAAATAGTTTTTCACCACAAAACCCATAAAGGGGAACTCAGATCTTCCATTAGATCTCAAAATGAAGAGATTTTTAAAATCTCATATCTCTTGATCTTTAAGATCCAACAACCAGAGGAGAAAGAAGAAGAACCCCTTTCATCAACCCCAAAACATTTTAGGATTTTAACTCCACCCTAATTTCTTTTCCGAGAATTTCTGGGGCTAAAAGCCTCTTTTTCTCGCCGGCGCCCAAGCGCTCAAGCGCCAAGCGCCCGCGTGCCGATACGTGACGCACTAGCGCTCAAGCGCAAAGAGCCCGCGTGCCGACACGTGGCGCACTTGCGCTTCAGCGCCCTGCGCAAGCGCAAAGTGCCCACATGCCGACACGTGGCGCGCTTGCGCTCAAGCGCCGGGCGCAAGCGCAAAGCGCCCACATACTGACAAGTGGCGCGCTTGCGCTCAAGCGCCCGGCGCAAGCGCAAATCGCCTACATACCGACACGTGGCGCGCTTGCGCTCGAGCGCCCAGCGCTCAAGCGCGAAGCGCCCACATGCGGACACGTGGCGCGTTTGCGCTCCAGCACCCTGCGCTTGTTCTTACCAGAATATTGCATTCTATACCGCCCATTCTTACGCTCGTTTGTTTATAGGCAGGTGCTTTTAATCAGTGTTTGCTATATATTTACAGGATACTGGTTCTCAGCTCTAAACAGTGAAATTCATGGAAAAATACGTCGAATTCCGGATTACTGCCAACAACAGATAAAACACGGGTCTCCGCTCTCTATCCGTGTGTTGCCACACACCAGTTTAAGGGACAAAATGGCAAATCGATGTCATTGTCATGCACAAAGCTCAATGTCAACACAAGATCCAAGAAATCTACGTGGAGCTCGAGAAAATCATGGCAAAAGATCCACATCACATCACCTTTTGATCTACTAAAATTCTGGAAGAACCGTGAAGAGATTCTGAGAAAAGTCATATACCAAACAGCAGACAACTACAAACCAGGGATCCCCACAAAATGCGACGGTCCAATTCCCTACTATAGCCGCGGTTCCGCGGCATAAGCAGGCTTAGGCCGCGGAACCGCGGCCATATGGGCTCCCCTCTTTGTCATTTTCTGGGGGCATATTGGTACATTCATTTTGAGTCAGAATGATGCCCTAGGTTTTCAACTCTCCTCCTATAAATACCCCAGTTCTGAGCCAAGCTAGGGAGTTCATGCTTAAGCCTCTTTTTTGTTAGTTTTTAGTCTTCTTCTTCTTCTTCTTCATTCTTTCCTCCATGAAAATGTAGTGAGAGTATTGAGTGGATGTTAAATGAAGATGAGGGTTTTTGTATCATTCTTTTGCTTAGCTTCCCCCTTGAGCTCTCTACCTTAACTTGATCTTGCAAACTCTTAAGTGAGCTTGCAAGTTTAAGCTTTGGTCATTGATCTCAAGGGGTTGTATCATTTTGTTCGCACTTTTGTGCTTCATTTCACATGAGTTCTTTACCCTTCTCTTGATCTTGCAACCTCTTGATTGAGCTTGCAAGTTTAAGGGTTGGCTATTGATCCCATGCTTGTCTTGAGTTCTATGGTTCTTAGTGTTACTTTCTTGTTTATCTCTTTCTTGCATTTTTCATTCTTGTCTTTTATTACTTGCAATTTATTAACATTCACTTTAATTACTTGCTTGTAATCTTTTCTTTTCTTTGTTTATCTTTTTGTTCTCTCTTTTTGGTTCTTTTTGTGAATAGTTGTAATTATTGTTGTTAAGAATAAATACGATATTGTAAGTTAATGTTTCTTTGCTCATTTCCTTTCCCCGTTATTTTCCTTTGAACTCCGCCCAAACGTTACGCAAGCGCTCCATTAGGCAACCTACCCTACCAAGGTAACGGTGATTCCTAATCGCGACCGGTTGCGTTCGGTTTGGCCGGAGGCGAAAGCAAGAGACAAGAACGGAAGGACAAGGGTCAATAAGCCGGATTCCACGAATACCGTGCTTAAGTACCCTAATCCACGTTGTTGCCGATTGCTCTAGTTTCAATTGGTCAAGACTCGGCTCAAAGGTTTTGAGTGCGGATTTCTTTAGCTTACACTTTCGTATCTTTTTCTTAACAACTTTATACTTGCATAAAACACATAGGTTAGAATTGAACAAACATATACACATTCTTTATTGACTCGTCTAAAACTCGAACGGACATACAACCATCTCCCTGTGGATCGACCCGTGCTCAACCGGCTAGCTGCAAAGCGACACCGTCCTGATCGCGGTAATAACTTTAGAACTTTGAACATCCGACACGCCAAAAGCGTGCGATCAAATGACGTCGTTGCCGGGAAGACGGTAACGTATTTTCTTTCTTGTTATTCGGGTTAATATTCTTTTTGTATATATTTATAAAAAAAATCTCTTTTTGTTTTTTCTGATAATTTTTGTGAGCAAGTCTGCAGATTTTTGCGGATTTGCAAACGGCGATTGTGGGGAGCAAAGTGCACGTTCAAGGCTAAGGTGATTACAAAGTACAGTGCCAAAGATCCGGATAGTTTGACCCGCGCAAGCGAACTTTTCAAGCTTACCGGATTTGATTCAACGGGGGTTTCCTAACCCAAAAACTTAACGGTACGTACTTTATTAACACCTTCTTCTCAAATCTGACGCATCCAATATACTATTCTTTGCAGGATTCTTTGCAAGTTCGCTAGCAAACGCTAAAAATTGACTAACCCATATTTGTTGCAGTACCGTGCTTAAACTAAAAAACGATTGTTTGATTCTTTATAGAATTTTTATTGAATTGCGCATTGCATACATTAATACGGACTTAAGGGCAAGCGAACCCCACAATATACAGTAAAGGATTTCATCACCTCTTCCGTGGCCCACAAATCACGAACTTGAGCATAACGTTTACCCGTACAAACTTTAAAAGAAACTGGACTTTAAGCCTTAAGGACTTCGCGCTCACTAGGAGAAGTTAACTGTGTTTAGAACCACGCTTAACGGTATATTGTTTACGGGGTATCTAGGAAAGTGTTAACGGCAAAACCGCCAAAAAAGAAAGGGTTATTTAATTAAGGAACTTCGCGAAAGCGTTGGAAAACCTCCCCTTATCTCTGCACTTACCTGGTCTCGTGATCAGTGTATCTTAAGCCCGTTTCTCGACACAGTTTTACTTCGACAATCAAGTTCTGGAGCAGGTCTAGTTGACCTAGGTGAACCCTAGAACGATTAGGTGTGTGGTATTTTTGTGTCGTGATTGTTTTTGTCTAGATTCTTTTGTGTGTATATTTCATTCCTTTGTTAAAATCTATAAAAAAAATAAAAAATAAAAATCACATTCTTTTTCCCCTCCTTTTCTCTGCCTTTCTTTCTTTCTCTCTTCATATCATGGGTACCCCACCTCGTAAAACTCTTGCCGAACTTTGGTACCCACAACCAGACATTACTTCTTACGGTTCTTGCTTTGGCCGAACGTCGAACGATCCCTCCATGCCCAAAATCTCTTTGAAAGATCGGATAGACGCGTCTAGAACAAACACTTGCCCTCCGCAATCCACTTTGTATCAACCTTTTCAACCTCCCCCACCCTCTTATGTTGATACCCCTTTTGCAAGTCGTCCTTTGTCCGTCGCTGAACATATTGAACAATCCTGTAGCTGATCTTTCACTCCTTTCACCACTACAGATTCTTGGGATCAACAATTCCATTCACCTTCTTATCCAAATGTTGATCCTGCGCCTGTCCAGCCATTCAATTCCTACCAGTCCTACTCAACTTTTTCACCTTCCCTAGACATTGCTTCTGAACCGCCATTTGGCAGTTTTTAGTATCCAAACAACTTTGAATCTTTTACTGAAACCCCTTCACAACCCATGTCTAGTCTGGAACAGTCTTTGGAAGACTTTAGGGTAGCGTCATACCAACAGATGATGGATTTGAATGCGTCCATGGCCGCCCTCATACAACCTAGTGACCCGGTAGCTAGTTTTCAACTAGCTCCAAATTTTCCAATGTATGAAGAAGCGGTAGGACATGTTGAGAATTTGAGTGGAGAGAGTGAGATGTACCCCCTTCCGAATCAAGCCTACCCGTTTCAACTTGAATCCCACAACTCCGGTTTTGAAAGTCTATCTAGTGTTCCAAACGATTTATTGATTAAAGATAGAACAGATAATGAGTTGTGTGGCTTTGTAGTGTTTGATTTGCCCGATTGTGAAAGGTCCCTTTCGAGTGAAACCACACCCAATCCTTTTGACCTCTACACCTCCACTCTAGAACCTGAATTGATTAATATCCATGCTTTTGTTGAGGTGTCTGAGAATATTGATTTTCACTTGATTGAGGATATTGACGCCGGGAATATTTTGGATGATGAACCTGTAGATTTGGCAGAGTTTTTCTCTCCAATTCATCATCCCGAGTCATTAACTGTCTTTCCCGAACCCCATATGCGTCTTGATTTTGACGAAATTTGCATGGATAAGCTGAATTTTGAGGAGACTATTAAGGATAGTACTGAGGATGAACCAGTTTTAATAAATGGGTCGGATTTTCCAATTCATCCTGTTCCTGTCATTGACTGTGTACACCCTCTTGAACCCTTAATCGATACCCTTCCTCAATTACTTCCCTCCATCCTTTCCATCGTTCCGACCTTGCAAGAAACCGTATCATTTTCATTTCTTATGTCTGGTTTACCAAGTTCGGCTTACCCATGGTTTCTTAGGAATCTTGAGGGATTTGACCCCATTTCTCGATGGGTTAATAGATTAGCACAAACGCTTCTTACACATCAATCATAACAAATTGTGCTAATCTATTCACTCCATTTCCGCCCTCAAGATCGTATTCCACTTCTTTCTCCCTTCCGCCATTCTTCTTCTCGTATACCGAGACCGTATCCCGCTTCTATCTCCATACGGTCTCGCGTATTCTCCATTTCTGTCCTCTTCACCTTCTTTCACCAACCCGCATCTTACAGAGATAGAATTTTTGAATGGTTGGTGTTAACTTTTGGCCTGTGTAAGGCCTTGTATAGCTTGATACTGTTCTTTTCCCCCTATTCTTGAACTTCAACGTTTAACAGTGGAAACACTGTTACACTTAAGTTTGGGGGGAACCTTTTTGTGTATATATTTTTGGTTTTCTTTTTTTATTTTATTTTTGTATAAAATTTTCTTTTGGAGAGCGCCGACAATTTTGACCCTCTTGATGTAGCCTGACAGTGAGGGCACTGTCAAGTTTAAGTTTGGGGGTGTGCTCGGTAAGCTTTCTTCCTTCGCATTCATTTGTATATTTTGCATTTACATACCTTATTAAAAACCCACAAAAATCGAAAATTTTCCAAAAAATATAAAAACTTTGTCAAGTTAGCTAGTGGGAGAACTCAGATTCAACATTTCGACGGTTTTGTTTGATAAGATAAGAATAACTAAATCTTATTTTTAGATTTTGAAAACCTGAAAGATAACTCTCCTTTGAAGTTAACTATAGCTGATATACGTCTTTATATCACACTACACGTGTCGTGAGTTTTGGAAATTAGATGACAAGTCTTTTAAATGGATAAATGATTTTCTGAGGATCAAATAGGTTTGTTCTGAAATAAGTAATATCAAGAATAGTTTATAAAGTGAAGTGGATATGAAGGGATATTATTGATGCCTTAATTGGAACTAATTCTGAAAAATAACCCATCTGGAACTTGATTGGAATGATTACACACCGAACCCACTAAACACGTCTTTTATCCAAAAAAATAATTGAACTGCCGGTTATATCTCCGTTCGTATTGAATCATCATGATTTTAATGCCAATTTGTCTTTTGTTTTTGGACCTAGGTAATTTGAGTAATTAAGTCCGCTGGGGTGTTTCTACACCTAATGCCCTAAAGCCAACTGGTTTGGGTGCATTGGCCCAAAGCTCGTTAAGAAGCCTAGAAAGTCCAGTTTAAAACAAAGTCAAGCAAGTGTTCTCTCCGAGTTAAAATTCCTAACGGTTCTTTGTGTGAGAATAATCTTGACAAAAGACAGGTTTTATAAAAAAATATATTTCTAGCGGAGATATGAAGGTTTTATTCTATGATAAAGACTATTGCACGTTCACAGAGGTATGTATGAAATGAAAACAAGAAAAATGTGGAGTGAAAAATAAGACCTAGTTTCCTGTTAGGAAAGATAGAAATTCTGAAGTTGAAACTTTACTGGAAAATAAAACTTGAAAAATACTTAACTCTTTATAAAACTTATGTGATCCTTTTAAAAAAATTTATCTGGGCTTTATTGTGTGACATGATGACTTTAATCGATCCTTCTTAACGACATTATTTGCACTGCACGTAAAGACATAAAATCTTTAGTTAAATAAGAAGCGAGGTGTGAAAAATAAGGGTTCGATAGTCTAGACTTAGGATCATAGAATTGTTATTTTCTGAAACAAAACTTTAGGGTTTGAATCATAGTTATTTCACAAAACTAGCTTGACCGGATTTTGTGGGTGTAATCCGCTGAAAACCCTCAGGAGACAACACTCCTTCTACTAGGGACACCTAGAGGTTTAACGGCTTGTGGCATACGCTCAGTGCAATCGCGTTCCCTGCGAAAGTGCGGTTAGGACTTTTTTGTGAATAATTGGTTTTGCTCGGGATGAGCAAAAGTTAAGTTTGGGGGTATTTGTTTTTACCAGAATATTGCATTCTATATCGCTCATTCTTACGCTCGTTTGTTTATAGGCAGGTGCTTTTAATCAGTGTTTGCTACATATTTACAGGATACCGGTTCTCAGCTCTAAACAGTAAAATTCATGGAAAAGTACGTCAAATTCCGGATTACTGCCAACAACAGATAAAACACGGGTCTCCGCTCTCTATCCGTGTGTTGCCACACACCAGTTTAAGGGACAAAATGGCAAATCGATGTCATTGTCATGCACAAAGCTCAATGTTAACACAAGATCCAAGAAATCTACGCGGAGCTCGAGGAAATCATAGCAAAAGATCCACATCACATCACCTTTTGATCTACTAAAATTCTGGAAGAACCGTGAAGAGATTCTGAGAAACGTCATATACCAAATAGCAAACAACTACAAACCAGGGATCCCCACAAAATACGACGGCCCAATTCCCTACTATAGCCGCGGTTCCACGGCATAAGCAGGCTTAGGCCGCGGAACCACGGCCATACGGGCTCCTCTCTTTGTCATTTTCTGGGGGCATATTGGTACATTCATTTTGAGTCAGAATGATGCCCTAGGTTTTCAACTCTCCTCCTATAAATACCCCAATTCTGAGCCAAGCTAGGGAGTTCATGCTTAAGCCTCTTTTTTGTTAGTTTTTAGTCTTCTTCTTCTTCTTCATTCTTTCCTCCATGAAAATGTAGTGAGAGCATTGAATGGATGTTAAATGAAGATGGGGTTTTTTGTATCATTCTTTTGTTTATCTTCCCCCTTGAGCTCTCTACCTTAACTTGATCTTGCAACCTCTTAAGTGAGCTTGCAAGTTTAAGCTTTGGTCATTGATCTCAAGGGGTTGTATCATTTTGTTCGCTCTTTTGTGCTTCATTTCACATGAGTTCTTTACCCTTCTCTTGATCTTGCAACATCTTGATTGAGCCTGCAAGTTTAAGGGTTGGCTATTGATCCCATGGCTTGTCTTGAGTTCTATGGTTCTTAGTGTTACTTTCTTGCTTATCTCTTTCTTGCATTTTTCATTCTTGTCTTTTATTACTTGCAATTTATTACCATGCACTTTAATTACTTGCTTGTAATCTTTTCTTTTCTTTGTTTATCTTTTTGTTCTCTCTTTTTGGTTCTTTTTGTGAATGGTTGTAATTATTGTTATTAAGAATAAATATGATATTGTAAGTTAATGTTTCTTTGCTCATTTCCTTTTCCCGTTATTTTCCTTTGAACTCCGCCCAAACGTTACGCAAGCGTTCCATTAGGCACCCTACCCTACCAAGGTAACGGTGATTCCTAATCGCGATCGGTTGCGTTCGGTTTGGCCGGAGACGAAAGCAAGAGACAAGAACGGAAGGACAAGGGTCAATAAGCCGGATTCCACGAATACCGTGCTTAAGTATCATAATCCACGTTGTTGCCGATTGCTCTAGTTTCAATTGGTCAAGACTCGGCTCAAAGGTTTTGAGTGCGGATTTCTTTAACTTACACTTTCATATCTTTTTCTTAACAACTTTATACTTGCATAAAACACATAGGTTAGAATTGAACAAACATATACACATTCTTTATCGACTCGTCTAAAACTCGAATGGACATACAATCATCTCCCTATGGATCGACCCGTGCTCAACCGGCTAGCTGCAAAGCGACACCGTCCTGATCGCGGTAATAACTTTTGAACTTTTGAACATCAGACACGCCAAAAGCGTGCGATCAGCGCGAAGCGCCCACGTGCCGACACGTGGCCCGTGCTCAAGCGCCCAGCGCTCAAGCGTGAAGCGCCCACGTGCCGACACGTGGCGTGCGTGCGCTCAAGCGCAAAGCGCCCACATGCCGACACATGACGCGCTAGCGCCTAAGCGCACAGCACCTAAGCGCACAGCGCTGAAGGCGCTGACCCCACGCGTCCTTTGGGCGCTTTTTCCCTTTTTTGTTTGTATACATGTATATATATGTACAGATATACACACACTCCACAACACTGTCCCCCTCAAAAAAAATTTGGGCCGGGGCGTTGCCCCGCACCCCGTAAAGGGGCTGCTAGCCCCTTTGACCCCCAGCCCGCTATCTGAGTAGCGGGACCCCCGTAAAAACTCTGCGTGACTCCCGATATATCCAAACCCCCCCTCCAAAACAAACACACACGTACACTACACATTGAGTTCGCATGACCAGTTTAACCCCTCAATCGGAGGTTCCCTCGCTCCAAAGGCGAGGGGTAATTAACGGCAGCTTAGTCCGCGGCTGCCGGAGATTCGGATCCCCACAATCATTAAACCCCGGCCTACCCTAGGCAGGGGGAATCTGTAGTACGCCTGACAAGCGCCCGCGTATTCTCATCTCAATGGGGTGACGGAAAACACCCTACACCCGACATTCAAGAAAAAAATACATCATTACTTTCCAAATAAAAAATTTACTTCCATCAAAATATGGAGGATCAAAAATAGAAACATTATCAGTAAAAGAGGAAGAAAATGCCATAGAATCACTCTAAGGTATAAATCCTAACAAAAAGATCACCAAGCTCTGATACCAATTGAAAGTTATTGCTAGAGGGGGGTGAAAAGGAATATGCAACCATATGCCCAAATTAAAAGTCTAATCAATACACTTGCCAATCAACAACACAATTACAAAGCGTAACAAGAGATATATCAACAAAGATAAAGGCTAAGCTAACTACTTTATAAGCACTTAAGCATATAGCAAGAGGTACTAACAAGTAAGCAATGATCATAAGTATGAGCATATAAATCATATAGGGAACATGCATGCAATTTCTAATCTATGGATACTTGTAAGCAATTAAGCACAAATTTGAAAGGCAAGTAATAAGAGAAAGGGAGAGAGAGAGAAATTGTTAACTTAAGGCACAAGAGACTTTTAGAGTGGTTCAAAAGATCCCCTTGTCTGCATACAAGCATGTTCCATTAATCACGTCTCCGCTGAGACTTTCACATTGCGCACCAACAACTTCTTACACTACGTCTCCACCGAGACCACCACATTGCACACTTGCAGCCTCTCACAATCAAGTCTCCATCAAGACAAAAAATTATCCTTCCTTACAAAGGCACCCTTGCACTCAAGAATTCTGACACAAAGAAAGAAAAACTTCTCTCACTCTTCACTCTTACAAAGGACTCTCTTGCACTCAAGATATCATCACACAATGAAAGAAGAAGATTACAATTAAACACAATTACTCTTTAAAAGAATTTCTCTCAAGCTCAACTAATAATCTAAGAAGCATGG
Organism: Agapanthus africanus; assembly: GCA_030015575.1. Classification (NCBI taxonomy): domain Eukaryota; kingdom Viridiplantae; phylum Streptophyta; class Magnoliopsida; order Asparagales; family Amaryllidaceae; genus Agapanthus; species Agapanthus africanus. Next base: position 203,818,137 of record CM057341.1, on the reverse strand, counting down.
ATATAATCAAATGAAGCTCTTGATCTTTTATGTGTGTGAGAAATGATAGAAAAGCAAATTAGAATCTCTCTCTCACAAGAGATGGGATTTTTCTTTCCGAAACCGCTCAAGAATAAGCAGTTGAAAATTAGTGAGTGAATAGGGCCAAAAAACCAAAGAAAAAGTCCATATATAGCCCCAAAGAAAACTAGCCATTATTGAAAAAAGTCAACATCAAACAGCAAAGCTAGGCATCTGAACAAGGCCACAGCAGAAGTCTGAAGCTTTGGCAAAAGAGTACCAACGGCTATAAAAGACTATATTTTTGAAAAAAAATTAACTGCAGACGTCTGAAGCTCAAAATAGGAAGATGACTAAACAAGAGAAGTTTTGGCAAAAATATAATATCGGACGTCTGCTCCGATGAACTGCAGACATATGTGTTCCTTACCGCAAAGCACAAAGCCAAAACCAGACGTCTGAAGTTTAAAAAGCCATTTTGAAACCCTTCATCAGACGTCTAGTCTATTGACCTTCATACGTTTATCTCATCTCAATTTTGAAAATATATCTGAAATATCAGATATCAACAATCCACAGACATCTGAACTTCAACGAGGCAGAAGTCTGATCATGCACAAAAAGCTGAAATTTGGGTTTTAATAAATACGAAAGTTTTAAAATCGAAAACCCAAAGTTTTATGCAATGTAAAACGTTTGTGGATGTGTGTGTGAGTGCTCAAGAACTCTAATTGATAGTAACCATATTCATTAGAGTACTTACAAAGAATCCTATGTCGATATCACATTTCTTCAAAATCTTGAATTTTCGATACGAGCTCTTAAAACTTTGGCTCTTCGCTTGAACAATTTGCGTTGGTTGATTGATCTTCAATTAGCTTCGACACGTGACGCTTCAAACTCGAACATGCCATTCCACTCAATTATGTCTTGAAGTCAATATTTGATCTTCAAATGAATTTTTCTTCAACTTCGATCTTTGACGCTTCAAACTTGGACTTGACTTCTAGCTTCTTGGTTTTTCGTAGTTTGAACTCTTGAATCCCTTGAACCTTGGCTACTTATCATCATGAAGGTTGAATATGCAAATTGTGAAGCTCTCGTCCATATCCTCCGACCTCCATTAAATATATCCGTTTAAGTTCAATAACATCCATACTCATTTAAACGCTTGTGTCGTAAGATATTCGATGTCCTGAAAAATCAATCTCAACACGACCAAGAGTTTCATATACAATGTTATGAAATATAAGCAAGTTAATAAACACAAGTATATGAACATTCATTGTTTTGATATCACAAACATGAATAGTATATCAATATCAAGATATAACTCAAACTCAAATCATGGGATGTTGATATACTAAATATATACACATGGTATATGAGAAGCATGATATAGATCACATGTATATACAAATTCATACTGTGAATTACCAAAATAATAAATGAGAGTAATATATCGATATCTAGAATTAAAACACAAGTAAAACATGTCAATGTCGATATATAACTCGGTATACACAAGATATAGGAAAACCAAGTTAATACACAAGTGTATACAATTTTAGTGTCTAAAATGTAAAGCAAGATAAGTAAAAGACACTAAACGGACTATTCATGTTTAAGCTATTATCAAAACCAAATAAAAGGATCATCAAAAACCATAAGCTATCAATCTCTCACTTTTTGATGATAGCAAAACATGAATAGGAAATAGTGTATATATATCAAATAATACCAAATATCCGATATCGATATACTAAAACTCTTATTATTCTTCCTCTTTTGACATAATTAAAAAGGGTACTTAGGAAATTTAGAACATTTGAGCTACTCCCCCTAAACATATGCGTACACCTAAAGCGAATCAAACATTTGAATCACTCCCCCTAAACATTTGAATCTCTTGTTTATTCTTGTTACATTTATATTTCTTACTAAACGCTTGATGTATTTGTTGCGAGAAATGACCTTCTCGAAGTAAATACGTTTCGGGCTTGCAAATACCCATTACCGCTCCTTTTGGAAAGCGAGGCGTGACATGTTTTATTGGTGGCCCATGCAGGTCTGTTCTGTATGAATATCGTAAGCAATGTAACACAAGAATTAAGAAATCCGACAACTTTTACATTTCTTGTGTTTCAAATTCCTTTGAATCTATTCTAATCCATCTTTCTTCTATCTAAGATGATGGATTCCCCTGATCATATCAACACCAATGGAGAGATCCCATCACCACCACTACCTGTTGCTGCAACTCCTCTCACTAAATAAACGGTGCTTTTAGAGGCTATCAAGAGCCTACTCGAGGGCTAGCAGGCTCAAGGCACGATTTAGCATGAGTAGACTACTTTCCTTCGTTAGGGTTTCGTCTACCATAAAGCAGAAGCACCAGGAGTGAAGCAATTCCGAGTATTACACCCGAAAAATTTCTCTGGGAAAGAGAGCTCTCTAGAGATCGAAGAATGGGCTCAGAGTATCCAGGATGGCCTGACGGCAACTCAAGATCCAGAAATGGTTTGGGTTCGAGTAGCAAAACTTCAACAGACCGATAATGCCAGGGTCTGGTGGAAAGCCGAGGAGAGCCATATACCACAGCCTATTGAGTGGAAAACTTTCCGCGAGCTTTTCGACGCCAAGTACTTCTCGGAGACCGCATGTTTTGAGATGGAGCAACAGTTTGTCCACCTATAATAAGGATCCATGTGGGTCAAGTTGGTAAATGAGTACGATGCCGAATTCACTATGCTCGGCAGGTTCGATGCCAATCTGATTCCTACTACAGAGATTTGCGCCAGACGTTTTCAGCAGGGCTTAAACCCCGAGATCCAGGCTGCCCTAGTGACGGGAGATTATCTGACTCATGAGGCAACTTTGAAGGCAGTTCGTCGTTACGAAGCCGTTATCAAGAACAAAGGAAGGCCGTAGTCGGTCGGAATGAAACATCCCGCTAGTCAGATTTCTGGAGGAGCATCCTCGAGGCTAACTTTTACAGCATCACCTTTGAGGCCAGGGATGTCATTTTCCAACCCTGAATATAACTTTTGTAGTTATTGCAAGAGGCAGGGACACCTGGTAAGGGACTGCCAACGAGCTAACAGTCTCTGTTTGATGTGTGGATCAGCTACGTACACCATAGTAGTCTTCCCACAATACAGAGCTGGCACAGCCCCAGCACCTAGGCCAACTATACAAGTTTCAGCTTCCCATTTAGCTCTACATGCACCACCTCAGCACGGACCACCCTTACCTTGTCAGCCACCAGTATACCATCGGGCACAGAAGAATGCACCGAGATGCCAGGCTTTCACTGTGTCGGACGTAGAGGCCGAAACCACGGGTCGAGTTATTAATGGTAAAATTCCTTCCATCTTTTTCAGCCATTTCAAATTCTTGCATTATTTTGTTCCTTCTTTTACCTGACCTTTCCCACGCAACTTAGGTGCGATACTAGTAGTCCCTACCCCGGCCTTCGCGCCAGCATTATCCTAACTCTTTTCCTTGCTCTGTTATAATATCCTTCTAGTGAAATTTCATGGACAAATTTTTTTTAAAGAGAGTAGAATGTAACGACCCTAAAATTCTTATACTTTCGTACCATCTTTCTTTAATAAAACATTATTTTCCTTTGGAAATCTGATATATATTTAGTGCTTGTTGAATATATGCATGAATCAGCTTGTAGCTCATTGGTTAAGTCTTTACACTGTTGTCCTTCAGTCCGCGTGTTCGAATCCTTGCAGCCCAATTATTTTATTTTATTTTATTTTTGTCATTTTTGAGCCCTGGAAATTTCACTAGAATGATGTTGCAACAGAGTAAGGAAAAAAGTTAGGATAATGCAAGCGCAAAAGCTGGAGTAGGGACTACCAGTATCGTACCTAAGTTGTGGGGGGGTCTTCAGGTAAAAGAAGGAACAAAAAAATGCAAGAATTTAAAATGGCTGAAAAAATGGAAGGAATTTTACCAGTGGTAACCTGACCCGTGGCTTCGGCCTCTACGGCCGATATAGTGAAAGCATGGCGTCTCGGTGCATTCTAATGTGCCTGATGGAACAATTGTGGCTGACGAGGTAAGGGTAGTCCGCGCTGAGGTGGTGTAAATAGAGCTAAACGGGGAGCCGGTGCTTGTATAGTTTGCCTAGGTGCTGGGGCTTTGTCAGCTCTGGACTGTGAGCAGGCTACTATGGTGTGCATAGCTAATCCACAGATCAAACAGAAACCGTTAACCTGTCGTCAGTCCCTCACCAGGTGTCCCTGTCTCTTGCAGTAACTACAGAAGTTTGATTCAGGATTGGAAAATGACCCCGTGACCTCAAAGGTGGCGCTGTAAAAGTTGTCCTCGAGGATGCTCCAGAAATCTGACTAGCGGGACGTTTCATTCCGGCCGACTGTAGCCTTCCCTTGTTCTTGATAACGGCTTTGTAACGACGGGCTGCCTTCAAAGCCACCTCATAAGTCAGATAATCTTCTGTCACTAAGGCAGCCTGGATCTCGGGGTCTAAGCCCTGATGAAAACGTCTGGCGCAAATCTCTGCAGTAGGAATCAGATTGGCATCGAACCTGCCGAGCATAGTGAATTCGGTATCATACTCATGTACCAACTTGACCAACATGGATCCTTATTGTAAGTGGACAAACTGTTGCTCCATCTCAAAACATGCAGTCTCCAAGAAGTACTTGGCATCGAAAAGATCGTGGAAAGTTTTCCACTCAATAGGCTGTGGTATACGGCTCTCATCGGCTTTCCACCAGACCCTGGCATTATCGGTCTATTGAAGTTTCTCCACTCGAACCCAAGCCGCTCCTGGAACTTGAGCTGCCGTCAGGTCATCCTCGATACTCTGAGCCCAATCTTCAGCCTTTAGAGAGCTCTCTTTCCTAGAGAAATTCTTCCAGTGTAATGCTCAGAATTGCTTCACTTCTGATACTTCTGCTTAACGGCGGACGAAACCCTGACAAAGGAGAGCAATCTGCTTCTACTGAATCGCGTCTTGAGCCTGCTGGCTCTTGATAGCCTCTAAAAGCACCGTCTATTCAATGAGTGGAGTTGTGGTAATAGGTGGTGGTGGTGGGATCTCTCCGTTGGTGGTGATATGATCAGGGGAATCCATCACCTTAGATAGAGGAAAGATGGATTAGAATAGATTGAAAGGAATTTGAAACGCAAGGAATGTAAAAGTTGTTGGATTTCTTAATTCTTGTGTTACATTGCTTACGATATTCATGCAGAACAGACCTGCATAGGCCACCAATAAAACCTTTCGCGTCCCGCTTCCTAAAAGGAGTGGTAACGGGTACATGACAAGCCCGCGACGTACTTATTTCGAGAAAGTCATTCTCGTAACAAATACATTAAGCGTTTAATAAGCAATATAAATGTAACAAGAATAAACAAGAGATTAAAATCCAACTACTACTTATTACATTCAAAGTTCCACAAAGTTTCAAATTGATAACAAGATGTCTTAAAACGATTACAAGATAAACTAATACGATAAAGCCTTAAAAGGCGTACAGAAAGAAAAGCTGTATGGAACTAGTTGTCCGCTGGTGATGCAAGTTGAGATTACTCCTCTTCCGTAGGTTCTATCTTCTCTGTTTCAACACCACCTGACGAACATTCCAAGAAAAAAAAGAACGGGGTGGAATGCCCGTCAGCGAATTTGCGCTCGGTAAGTCCCTAAGGAGGTGTGAATATATAAAAGAAGTACAAAGCAGCATATAATATAGCATGAATGGAAATCGTGAATATGTGAACAAGTGTAACATGGCAATGTACATGGCAACTATATGATACATGAGCATGACAATATAATGTAGCATGTGATAGACAACATAAGTATGTAATAAGTGTGTATTGGTGAACATAAAGTGAATGTCAATGTGTCTTAAAAGGGTCTCTACAAGGGTAATCTAACAAACGATAGTTCAAGTGTGAGTGTCAACTAATCTTAAGAGTATTCTCGAACCCAAGACTATAATCCAGGAGCAAAGTATCACGGGACCTCAAGAGTGTTCATATGTTAGTATTCATGTCGTTAGTATGAGACTCCTGATATTATATTGAACTCGCAACTCAAACTACCCCAACACCCTGTGTATTATAATCTACAGTTAATGTAACAAGTCTTGATCGAATCTATGAATACAAGAGAGAGTATATGAGTTCAATGTCAAGTTGAGTTCATGTCAATTGCATGTATTCATGTCAAGTTCAAGTATTCATGTGAAATTCAAGTATCAGTGTCAAGTTGTATTCATGATTCGAGTCAAGTCAAGCATGGCATAGGGTGTTCATACAAGTCATATAGATGAGTAATGATTGCCACATATCATGAGATGAGTTAAATATAATAAATAGGTTATCCACAAGTCAGGTATATTCAACAATAAAAGTTATATAGCATGAGATGAAATAATTGTAATATCAAAAATATGTCAGGCAAGTATATCGGTTTTCATATCGTTTTTGAGACAGATCAAGTATTCTTGAGACGACTCATAAGTCTTCTACAACTAAGGTTATGTTCTCTGTTTTCAAGAGACAGCTCAAGAAATTATTGAGACAGCTCAGCAATGTTTGAAAAACCATATTTTCTTTCTGGGTATATGAGACGGCTCATGTTAGGTTGAGCCGGCTCGACATTTAACCTGAGAGCACTCAATCAAAATTGAGCTGGCTTACGTCAAGCCAAAATAGTGGGTTTAATCTCTGTGTGTATGAAACGGCTCATGTTCTGTTAAGCCGGCTCAAGACTTGTTCGTTCAGACGATCAGGTTTATGGTATCGTATATTTAAAATGTATGAGATGCATTATTGGTTTAATGTTCAAATCATAATATCGCTAATTATTGTCAACTAGGTTTATAGCATGTTGGGGTTATCATTAGGCATAGAAAACAATAAGTGATCATGGAGTTTTAAATAAGAAGCACAATTATGTTTGGCAATCTGAATATAACTAGTTCTACGCAAATACAAATTTATTTAATTGGGTATTACAATGAGACAAGAATAATGATTTTGTGGAGGAGACAAAACAAAAGAAAGAGAGAGTTGAAGAAATGAAAGGAGAGATCGATGTTGGATATAGTACCCTCAAGGCAATTATTGTGATCGCAAGTAGGCAATTATGATAATTGAGCGAGAACCTATACAGGTATAACAGTCTTACTCAAGATGATAGTATGCTATCTGGTTTGTGTTCATCATTGATGAAACCCGTAGGATTGTTGCTTGACAGCCAGCATTATGATGGCGATCATATATGTGAGAGCTGGATTGTCTATAAGCACATCCTTAAATATCCCTAGTCGTGGGGGTATTGAGACTGAGCATCGATATTCTGGAGTAGACTAGTGTATACGCTTCTAGACCCCGATGAGGGGCGGTGGCCAGTCTCACAAGCCATTGGTGTTGTGTCACCTAAGATAGTATACAGGTGCTCACTAGAGGCAAGTACACTGGACAGACTCGCTGAGAACTTCTAAATGGTATTATATCTATAGTCAGATGGAAGTTCTCAGGTGGCATGAGTACAGGTTGTAAGTGCACGGCAGCGCCCCGGCCGTCAATCCGACGCCGGAATGCGGAAACGAAAAACTTTGCAAACTAGTAAACCGGCACCACCGCGCACTAAAACCCGGATCGGGCCATTAAACTAGTCCTAACTATTAAGAGAAGGGGTAGAGAGATATACCGAGCGATCCATGTCCTTCGGTCTTCTCGTCGTCGTTCCGATCTCCTCGCGGAATCTCCGGTCTTCACCTCATCGCCGGAAGGGCACCACATCGCCGGCTTCTTTAACGGGCTCCCACCTCTGGTCCGAGGCAACTCGGGCACAAAGTTGGCGAGTCGACGTGCCCAAGATTTGCTGTAGAATGTAGTGTAGAGAACTATGTCTCTTTTGGGGTTGTGGGAAGTTGCCTTTTGGTGGAGGAAATGATATATGAACTTTTGTGGAGGAACTTGGGGATTTTTCAAGCATCAAGAGAACAAAATCCCCACTACAAGAATTTGGACAGCCCCAAAATCCCTTGGCCGGCCATGCATAATGGGAATGGAGAGAGTAACACAAAGGGGAGTGGATCAAAATGATACAAGAGAGAGAGAGAGAAAATAGTGATCATGATCAAGAATCATTAGAACCAAATCCACACTACAAAACCTCATCATGACACCAAAGGTCAAGCCATCATATCTCCACAAATCAAACCATGATGACTAAAAGAAAATCAAATGAAGTCAAATGATGGTGTAGTCATCATGACACAACAAAATGCAAAGACAACCCTCCACAATGCTTATTTGCACAATTGCAAATAAGCCCTCTTCCACCAATCTTCGGCCAATGAAAGATACAAAGAAAAATGGCCGAAACCGGAAAGCAAACTGGCAACTCCAGAAAACTGATCCCGTAATAAATTACATGAAAACCCCGATACTGTGTATACACACCCGCATCTGTATTCCGACCGAATACAAATGCAATGAGACAAAATCTACACCATACAATACTAGGATCCGGCTTAAACCAAAGACCGCTAGTATAAACCGTTCGATCAGGATCCGTGCAATACCGCACGTATCTGATCGAACCCTGCCATATCTCCATACGGCCTCTACAGCGTTTCGCCCAAAACTTGAGCAACTATCTGTGGGGGACTCTAAAGACTCGCCAATACTATGGCTGTGGATTTAACCACTAGCACATCAGAGGTATTAGCCATACGTGACGGACTACCAGCTATTGACCAAAAGGGACGTCGATGAGCGAACTCATCTTGACACCCTACTGAGCCTGTCAATGACAATATCCGTACAGTCCGGTCCGTTCGTCTATGAGCATCGCATGGCGGGCCTAGGGGGTTGGTAAAAGTCAGACCCCCAAAAGCGGTGCAAGTCGTGTCGGAGATCAGCCCAGAACACCCTGAGATACTACTGGAATACCTACCAGTAAATCTCCTGCCTTGGCCAAGGACTTTTCATGTACTGGCTCTCCTAGACACAGCGTGACCTCACCCCCAATACCGGGAGAGACGAACCCCTGCAAATCCGCTCACTGCCTCTATGTGGCTCGGGACTGTGCCCAACTAAAACCTATTTGCACGTCTTCTTTGAGCGTGGTAGGGTAGTAATCAAAGTACAGTAGGAACTCACACGAGACAAATGACGATCCTCAGGTCGATGAACTAACCTGTACACATGTCACCAGGGAACTGCTATCTGACGTCAGGTATAAGACCAACTAGCATGTTCCCGGCGAGTCATGTCCGGTGTACTCATAACCCAATGAGCACCTGTATACATCTTAAGTGAACCAACTGACACCAATGGCTTGTGAGACCGGCCACCGCCCCTCGTCGGGGTCTCGACTGTATACACTGGTCTACTCTGTATACACTGGTCTACTCTGGAGTATCGATGCCCTGTCTCGAAACTCCCACGACTAGGGACCTTTTAAGGATGTGCTTATAGACTACCAGCTCCCACGTATATGATCGCCCTCATACTGCTGGTCGTCAAGCAAGAATCCGAAGGGCTCTATCAACGTGCAATAGTGACCTGTAAGGTCACCTAAAGAAGTACACGATGATAAAGATAAACCAGATAGCATACTATCATCTCGGGTAAGACTGTCCTACCGGGATAGGTCCTCCCTCAATCATTGCAATCACGTGCCTGTGATCCAATAATTGACTCTGAGGGCACTATCTCCAACAATCTCCCACTTGCACTCAAGGCTAATTATTGCGATGTCGCATACTCACAGCCCGTGTGATACCGAACACCCAACTCCTCTACTAGTCAGTCTCACAAAGCTCGTTTGCGAAACTATTGCGTTCGAGGAATAGCCTCAGTGAGTGGATCCTCCTTGATGTTTCTTTCTATGTCTCTCTTAATCTCAAGTTCGCGGAGAAACCCATCTCCCGAAATGAGCAATACCTGTCTTAGAATGTGTCTGGATGTCTGATGGGACCTAGCTCATAAATGAACTCCAAATCCAAACTTCTTGAACTGTATCGTCAACTGAACTTAATCAGTATCCTGCGCCATGCCTCCCTCAGTATTGCCTTGGACTACCTGTCCAAAATACTGCCCCTCGTCAGAAGGAAAAACTATAACTCTGACAGCCACTCTGCCATCCAGGTCACCTTGGAAGCCTGGAATGATAACTGTCTCCCGAATGAGACTGTCGTTATCATATCCCTGGAACATCCATTTAGGTTCTAAAGCTGCTTCCGACTGTTTCTCCAGGATTGGATCAATGTCAACTTACTGCATCTAGTGCAAAAACAACATCTGGTGTGGTACTTGACATTTCATGATTGACTCAATTGCCTAAGCAAGTGATCTGCCAATCATGCACATCCCTCTCCCCTTAAGTCTGTAAGACACCTTTAGAGAGGGTGACTCCATCACCTGCAGGTACACCACCGTGCCAGGAGTCGTCCATTCTAAATACTCTTAGAATGCTGTCTAAGTACCCTGATTAGGAAACCACCCAAATCTAGATCTAAAATCATAGATCTAGTAACCAGTATGTCTGATATAATGTCCAAGTCCCATGTGGAGAAACCACTGTGTGACGACCAAAGTATAACCGATCGTAGCATAGGAATATTACTTCCTGCTCTGTGTATGTCATCCAAATACCAGGACATCACACCCTAGTACCTTCTCAACAGATACATCCCCTATTCTGATGAAGTCAAACCTATGACTGTCACATCAGAAATAGATGATCTATCTCCGCTATATCTGCTTTGGTCTATAAATAGACATAAGCCACTTGTGCACCAATGCTTCCGCTGCTCCCACTGACAATGACAACCCTCTGGCAGAGTCATATACACGTACACTTCTAAAGCTAGTCTAAAGCAACGCTATACTCATCCTCCTGCCGGGTCTCGCAACCTGGAACAACAGCAATGGCATGTCTGGGTAAACAAGAACCTCCCTGCCACCGTCCTTGAGGCTACTGGAGTACCTCTCGGGTGCCTGAGGTTACCCATCTTATCTGCGGAGTGGCCAATGGAATATCAAACCAGATTGAATCTTTAGGTTCCTATCAAATCTTCAGTAATCGTTTGTGGTTCTAGAATCACTTCCAGTTCTACCATACTCTCACTACTGTTTTCTGAAAAAATCCATTTTATTAAAACTGTGGCGAGTCTAGAACAATATCGCTATCGACCTTGTATATGGTAGAAAGTCAACCCTCTTCATAGCCTGGGTCAACCCACAAACAGCCATTACAGAAACGTACCTTGAGTTATCCAGAGTCTGGTTTTAAGCATAATCCGGACAACTCCCCGTACCTTAACATCGTTAAGATATGAACTGTTCTATATCCAATATAGAACCAGAGGCACTGATTTAATTGAACCAGATTCAAATCATGCAGCTGTCTCCAGTGCATGTTAACTAAATGGAAGGAGGCCGATCAGCGTTACTCAACTTAGGAATGCGTCCAGATATGAGTAACCTGAAAGAGAAGCAAGTTCTTTTAAACAATACTATCAACTGAATACCATACACAAGTATCTACATCTTCGATCACTTTGAAGAATCCCGATACTTGCAATACCTGGTTCTCTACTTTATTCAAATACCTATAACTTCTCAAAATTCGGACCCTGTGTTTCCACGAAACACCTGTCTAAAAACTAGAGAAGTCATAAGTAAACTGAATATAGTACGAGAACCAACCCCTCTGTCCTAATGGACGCTGGACAGCATACAATACTCTGTATAAGTCCCTTGAGTCTGATAACTCAATCCCTGTGTGTCGTAAGTTGAAAGCTGTACCTATGGTTAAGAAGAATTACACCGTTGTTTAATGCTCCTTACCTAACCATCCACTGATATAGGTAAATATCGTAGACACAATTTCAAAAAGGTATATCTCACTCTATAAAAATAGACATACAGATATATCAATTTGAAATTGGTGCATAACAGCGGATATTCAAAACCAAATATTTGCCGTCCGGCAAACATCCCAGGTGACTTCCTCAAATATCACCGATTACAACGAATCCCGATATAATGAGGATGATCACCCAATTCCCAATAACTTACTCCCACTCATCATCTGTAAAACCATACAGATGTGAGAATCATATCTGGTAAATACATACCCTGGAGCAAGATCTGATTGGGAAATCAGTTTTCTTTTAACAGTACACAGCGAAACTGAAACATTGAAATGTTTCGATGGGGTATCCCGGTATTCCTAGTAATGCCTCTTCCATTATCCAGATTCACAACTGTAACCCTGTAATTCTTTGCCATCTTTCCAAATCCCTTTATATGTCTTTAGTCATTACCTTCTGCACACCCTCTTAGGCTAAATGGTTTTCTTCCTTCCCTACCGTTCGGCACCAGCCTATGGTTTGGAAGAAGACTATCCAATAAGCATAATGGGTGTACTGTCCTAATCCTAGGAGCACTCGCAATGCGAGAGAAGGTGAAGATAAAAGACAACCGAATAAACCTTATTCCTATTTCTCCTGAACCAGAATCCATCCCCGAACAGGAACAAGTTCCTTTCGAGTTCGTATATAACCATACGATGGAGTATCCAATAAACTGTGGATCTTCGTAGTGATATGGAGTGTTCTGGAGAAATACAAAGGTGATTTAGGATTGGCGAATAAATACTTGGTTTGGTCGTGAATAGCAGTCGCAATTTACTTTGCCCTCTTACTAATCCCTTGTTATGTCTTTACTTAATACCTTCTGTACACCATCGTTATGCTAATTGGTTTTCTTCATTCCCCACCGTTTGGCACCAACCTAAGGTTTGGAAGAAGACTATCCAATTTGCGTAATAGGTGTACTATCTCCTAAACCAAGGAGTACTCGCAACCTGAGAGAAGGTAAAAGGAAAAGACAACTGAATAGTCCTATTCGTTTTCTCCAGAACCGGAAACCATTCTCGAATAAATTCCTTCGAGTTCGTATATAACCATACGATGGTTTTGTATAATGGAAGTGGATGTTCGTAGTAATACGGGGTGTCCTGAAGAAAAGGGTAAAAGTAAGAGTGGCAATGAGGTATGCAACTCTGACAATCCAAAAGCCAGTGTTTAAGAAGGTTTGGTCAACTTAGCCACTGAGTCATAGTCTTAGGGTCGGGTCAATGGTCGCTGCCAGAGAGAGAGAGAAAAGAAACACTTAGCGTGCACTCTAACCTAGATCAGAATGTTTACCAATTTATCTAATCTGGAAACCTCCCACTGTACCGTCAAATTCTCCTCCAAACCTGAAAGAAGAATTAGTCGGGATCACCCGAGGAGTAAACCAACTCATCAGTGGGAATCGGGATCCAACTATCATCGCATGATAACGTGACGGAATCCGCTCACGCTATCACACTCCAGAAGGTATGCGCATATCTGGCAAGTTTCAGTTTCTTTAGAAACTCCCGATGTGATTTTTGCCCCATGCTCTTATGACCTTGACGAAGGTCAACAAATCATAAGTCACATGTCAAGTTCCACCCGTCATTGTCCAGGTTAATTTGAACCCACCCGTACAAGCCCTTGACGAAGGTCAACAAGACTATACGACTGTCCCAAACCAACGCATTTATCTATACAACAGAAAGGCAACAAGCAGCTACCATACACTATGCCTTGACGAAGGTCAACAAACATGGCATGAATACTACGTGCTACCCGTCTGAAATGACGGAGGGCTACGAATGGTTTCTGGCGAAAACCTTTAACGTAATGAACTTGATATCGTTGAAGGAACTGGATAGCTTTATAAAAATATAGTGGCGAAAACCTTTGCTAAAGAGGTCACTCCCGGTGAAGGGATCTCGGCTCTTTCCCCGTAGAATGAGGTGCAGGATATTTCAACTGAATACCACGATGCAAAGCAAAAGTAATCGGCTATAGTGAAGTTAATGCCCTGACGCAAACTTCTGTCCAAGGGGTCACTCCTGGTGAAGGGATCTCGGCCCTTGCCTCGTCGACTGAGGAGCAGGATATTCTAACTGAATACCACGATGCTAAACAAAAGAGAACGTCCTTGCAATAACAGCTTTTTGAAAAGTGTTCCAACAACATCAGATTAGGTTTGTTTTTAACTTGCATTGATCCGAATCAACGCAGTCCCATCAATTGATCACACCAAAAAAGAACGAAAATAATGACGTACGTATATGCCATCCGGATTCGCCACTGGGTCCCGTCATTACCCGTTAGGTTAGCTAACTAACGACAGAGCGGGGACTGGACTAGCGTGGATGCAAAACATATACAACATCTACTAGTATATATATCAATATATAATATTTCGCTCAAGGCGTGATAAAATGCAACATCACAGAAATGTACAGTATCACAGAACAATACAGATATCTGGGATCCCCGGATTTCACAGAGCCGCTACTGAAACCCGATGTTCCCTTGGTCGTGTGGATAGCCTGTGCAATGAAATCCTAGACCCCTACGGGCGCAGCAAGTTACCCGCCAAAACCTGAAGCGAGGCAGCCCCCTTCAGCAACGTGAATGGACCACCCAGCACTTCACGGAATCCGGTAACTTGGGCACCCCTCCTGGGTCAACCTGTACCCCCTACGAGTGCGGCGAATAGCCCGCCAATTCTAGAGTAAAGCCCCATCCATCTTAATGCCATGAGATGCGGGCTTGTTACCCTCTAGAACCCGGCTATCCGTGCACCCCACCTTGGGGTAATCCTAGTACAGAAAGTAAAATATACATACAACGGGTACATCGACCTCGACCCGGTCGTGCCCCAAAAGAATAATATACAAACAGGCAGTGACGGCAGTCCACATATCGGACGCTCGCCCCGCAATATCAAATGTACATAATACAACAAAAACTATACTAGCATTGCATCCAGGCTATCCCCACCGACCGATCCGCAACATCACAGCATAACACAGAACATCAACGTGAATGTCACGTTCGTAAATCCGTCTAATCGGGTTATAGCAGTTAGACAGGATTTACCGATCAAGTGTCATTCACGGTCGCAGATATAATGTAAATACTGTGAACTAATGTGTTTAAAATATCTGATCGATCAAATTTTCCTAAGTGGGCCCCCAAGCATTACTGTAGCACTTAAAGAAATTCTGGGCCCAAAAAGAATGTTCCAAAAATCCTATTTTCAAGTCAGAAGGCCTCTGTAAAAAATTGGTGCAATGATTCCTTCCTATTGCCGCGGAACCGCGACCCAAACAGGGGTTTAGCCGCGGTTCCGCGGTCGTTCTATGGAATCAGTGCATCGAATTTTTACAGTATGCTTCAAATTCCATGTACATACTTCTGCAACACACTGAAAAATTTTTGGAGCCAAAAATATTTCGACAGAAACTGATGCTATTCGAAAATGCGGTTTTGGAATTTTGTTCAATCGGAAATGTAAAACACATTAGACAAAGCTAGACTAGGTTAATGGCGAGGCTCTGATACCACTGTAAGTGCACGGCGGCGTCCCGGCCGTCAATCCGACGCCGGAATGCGGAAACGAAAAACTTTGCAAACTAGCAAACCGGCATCACTGCGCACTAAAACCCGGATCGGGCCATTAAACTAGTCCTAGCTATCAAGGGAAGGGGTAGAGAGATATGCCGAGCGATCCGTGTCCTTCGGTCTTCTCGTCATCGTCCCGATCTCCTCGCGGAATCTCCGGTCTCCACCTCGTCGCCGGAAGGGCACCACATCACCGGCTTCTTTTGCGGGCTCCCACCTCTGGTCCGAGGCAACTCGGGCACGAAGTTGGCAAGTCGACGTACCCAAGATTTGCTGTAGAATGTAGTGTAGAGAACTGTGTCTCTTTTGGGGTTGTGGGAAGTTGCCTTTTGGTGGAGGAAATGATATATGAACTTTTGTAGAGGAACTTGGGGATTTTTCAAGCATTAAGAGAACAAAATCCCCACTACAAGAATTTGGACAGCCCCAAAATCCCTTGGCCGGCCATGCATAATGGGAATGGAGAGAGTAACACAAAGGGGGGGTGTGGATCAAAATGATACAAGAGAGAGAGAGAAAATAGTGATCATGATCAAGAATCATTAAAACCAAATCCACACTCCAAAACCTCATCATGACACCAAAGGTCAAGCCATCATATCTCCACAAATCAAACCATGATGACTAAAAGAAAATCAAATGAAGTCAAATGATGGTGTAGTCATCATGACACAACAAAATGCAAAGACAACCGTCCACAATGCTTATTTGCACAATTGCAAATAAGCCTTCTTCCACCAATCTTCGGCCAATGAAAGATACAAAGAAAAATGGCCGAAATCGGAAAGCGAACTGGTAACTCCAGAAAACTGATCCCGTAATAAATTACAGGAAAACCCCGATACTGTGTATACACACTCGCATCTGTATTCCGACCGAATACAAATGCAATGAGACAAAATCTACACCATACAATACTAGGATCCGGCTTAAACCAAAACCCGCTAGTATAAACCGTCTGATCAGGATCCGTGCAATACCGTACGTATCTGATCGAACCCTGGGATGTCTCCATACGGCCTCTACAGTGTTTCGCCCGAAACTTGAGCAACTGTCTATGGGGGATTCTAAAGACTCGTCAATACTATGGCTGTGAATTTAACCACTAGCACGTCAGAGGTATTAGCCATACGTGACGGGCTACCAGCTATTGACCAAAAGGGATGTCGATGAGCGAACTCATCCTGACACCCTACTGAGCCTGTCAGTGACAATATCCGTACAGTCCGGTCCGTTCGTCTATGAGCATCGCATAGCAGGCCTAGGGGGTTGGTAAAAGTCAGACCCCCAAAAGCGGTACAAGTCGTGTCGGAGATCAACCCAGAACACCCTGAGATACTACTGGAATACCTACCAATAAATCTCCTGCCTTGGCCAAGGATTTTTCATGTACTGGCTCTCCTAGACACAGCGCGACCTCACCCCCAATACCGGGAGAGATGAACCCCTGCAGATCCGCTCACTGCCTCCATGTGGCTCGGGACTGTACCCAACTAAAACCTGTTTGCACGTCTCCTTTGAGCGTGGTAGGGTAGTAATCAAAGTACAGTGGGAACTCACACGAGACAAATGACGATCCTCAGGTCGATGAACTAACCTGTACACATGTCACCAGGGAACTGCTATCTGACGTCAGGTATAAGACCAACTAGCATGTTCCCGGCGAGTCCTGTCCGGTGTACTCATAACCCAATGAGCACCTGTATACATCTTAGGTGAACCAACTGACACCAATGGCTTGTGAGACCGGCCACCGCCCCTCGTCGAGGTCTCGACTGTATACACTAGTCTACTCTGGAGTATCGATGTCCTGTCTCGAAACTCCCACGACTAGGAACCTTTTAAGGATGTGCTTATAGACTACCAGCTCCCACGTATATGATCGCCCTAATACTGCTGGTCGTCAAGCAAGAATCATAAGGACTCTATCAACGTGCAATAGTGACCTGTAAGATCACCTAAAGCAGTACATGATGATAAAGATAAACCAGATAGCATACTATCATCTCGAGTAAGACTGTCCTACCGGGATAGGTCCTCCCTCAATCATTGCAATCACGTGCATGTGATCCAATAATTGACTCTAAGGGAACTATCTCCAACACAGGTTACTCCTTTGACCTGAAGTCGTCATTTGTCTCGTGTGAGTTCTCACTGTACTTTGATTACTACTCTACTACGGCTCAAAGAAGTCGTGCAAACAGGTTTTAGTTGGGTACAGTCCCGACCCATATGAAGGCAATGGTCGACTGTCAGGGATTCGTCTCTCATAGTATTAGGAGTCGATATCGCGCTGTGTTCAGTTGGTTTTCACCAGAAATCCGTGGCCACGGTGGATGAGATTTACTGATAATTGATCGGTAGTATCTCTATTGGTGATGAGCCTGACTCAGACACGACTTATCGGGTTAGTGGGGATCTGACGTTATCCACCCCCTAGACCCGATATGTGATACTCTTTGACGAAGAGACCGGACTGTACGGAGATTGTCACATTCAGGCTCAGTAGGGTATGGACGCACTTAATTGTTGACCCCCCTTTCAACAAGTACCTAGATAGCCGTTACGTACAGCTAGTGTCGCTGACGTGTTTATGGTTAAACCCACTGTCAGCGTATTGTCGACTCTTTAGAGTCCCACACGGAGGGTTTTCCCGGTTCAGGCGACAGATATAGAAGCTGTATGTTGGTACATGCAGGGGTCCGATTAAATACGTGTACGCGATACACGGATTTTAATCGGACGTTGATAATATTAGCCGTCTTAGGATTAAGCCGGATTATTAAATCAGAATTTAATTTAATAATTTATATGTATATTTTGATACATATATTTTAGTATTATTGTTCATTAGTTATTTTCTCTCTTTGGTACTATCCGAATTTTTATATGGATACGCGTATATGTAGCAATATATATACCGGGTGAAATATTCCGTATTTATACGGGAATGCTTCTAGAAGAATGACACCTCATATTTATTTTTCTATTTAGAAAAATAAAAAGAAATGAGGTGTAAAGTGAGAAAACAAGAAGCATGGTTCTTAGCATGTAGAGAGGTATGGCTTGGGGATTTTATATTGGTAAAATCATTTGTGTTCATTATTGAACCATGGTTGTAAAAAGGTAAGCCATCCTCATTTTCTACACTTAATGCTTCACTTTCTTTTTGCTTCACATGATGAGCTTCATGCTTCATGGTTGCTTCCTTCTTCTTCTTCTTGCTCTCTTTTTTCGCATGGTTCATGAGAGAAATTTTTAGTGAAAAATTCCTATATCACCGACCCTCCACACCTAACGAGTTTGGATCATCGGTTAGAGCCTCCTCCAGTTTCTCTTAGGTGGATCGTCATCGGCGAGGGTAGTCGATCTTCAAGCACGATCCCGACGGTTACGAGCATGGAGGAGCCTTCCACGATTGGATGGACACGCGACAAAAGTTATAATTTCTCAACTCTTGCATTTCTTAGCTAGCTAGTTTAGGTTATTGGACCGTATCATGGGTTTTACGGGCGTTCGGTGCTCGCGTAAATTTTTGTTTTCGCTTCTGCCTCGGCCGCGGTTTCTGCGGCGCAGGCACCGAAACCCAACAATCGAGAAAAGAAGGGATGGGAACTTACTCATGGTGTGAATCGGTCTAACAACCGGCTCACCGTTTCTAAAGAAAAAGAACTCGATTCGGGGCTTGAGTGGAAACCTTGATCTCCAACGATGATTTGTTCTTCCAAAAGACTTGAAAGGAATTAGGATTGGAATTTTAGAGAGGAAATGTGGAATTTTAGAGAGGAAATGTGTTGGGGACATCCAAGGATTGATGGAGAATAAAATTTTAATAGAATGAGGAATTAAAGAGAATAAATGTCATTAAGAGGGAATTTAATGGGAAATTGAAGGGTTGGAGTGTTTTCTGAGTTAATTGGACGATTTTAGAAGTGAAACGAACAGTTAAGAGTCCCATGAACTAGTCAAATGGGTGTCTTGGACGTTGCAGGACCGAGAGAGTGCATGAGACAGCTCAAAATCCTCATGAGCTGTCTTATGGGAACAGAGAATAAAATAGATTTCCAGGCAATGGTTGAGACGGCTCAAACTTATCTAGAGCCGGTTCAAAAGAACAGAGAAAGAATTTGGTATAAAAATGAATAGACAAGAGACTAATGGATCCATGCTTACAGGATGAGCACATGTGGCTTCACAATCGTGAGTGATGGGCTCAACGATTAGGCTCAGGTTCATATTTGTGGTCCAAAATGTATTTTATTTCACTCATAAAGTTTCGTGAAATTTCAGGGACTTGAAAACGAAAAAAATAAAATAAAATATTTGGGTACAAGGATTCGAACACGTGGACTGAAGAACAGTAGCGTAAAGACTAAACCAATAGGCTACAAGCTGATTCAAATATATATTCAACAAATATTAAATATATACCAGATTTTTAAAGAAAAACAATGTTTTATTAAAGAAAGATGGTATGAAGTTATATGAATTTTGGTGTCGTTACACAGGCATCCGGCTCGGCGGATGCATGACTGAAACTCTTGAGAAATGAATTAGAAGAAGAGCGATGCAACCTGAATGCAGAAATCGATACTCGTGTCATGCAATGCTCAAGTCAAAGCCCATCTTGAAGCATACGAAGAACGGCAAGCCGATGCGGAATGAAAGCAAAGGGAGAAACAAGATGAGCATCCGTGGGCGTATGTATCCTGAATGGAAAGGTGGTGGCATGTATAGGCCGTGGGGTCCATCACCGGGTGCGGCATCTAGGTAATTAATCGGATCGTTGCGCTTTTCGAATTTAAGTACTCTATTTTAATTGCGGATTTGGTTTATGATTCTCGACATTTATATTTATTAAGTATTGTTTTAAGGATTTAACCAATGGATTGTATTCTGAATTATTGATGGTTTTTTATTATTGATATTTGAATTTGTTTTGTTTAATATCAGATAATTGTTGTTATGATATTGTCATTGTTGTGATATTCTTATCGTTGTCGTTGTTTGATGATGTTGTTGTTGTTATGTTGTTATGTTGAATATAATATTATGTGTTCGAATTACTATTAATTGTCAAGCAAGGACTGCTAATCAATAAAAAGAAATTTAAACATATTTGCCTCGCAGAACTGTTTAAACTGTTTTCAGAAATTTGAGTATTTAAAAAAACGAATTTTTTGGAAGAACGGTTTAAACCTTTTCCAGAATTCAAAAAAAAATATTAAAAAAATATCCTTTTTGGGGGAGAACGGTTTAGATCATTCCCCGAAATTAAACCGGTATACTTTTTTTTAAAATATCAAAAAAGGAGGGAATGGTTAAATCTGTAACCCCTGAGAACGGTTCAAACCGTTTTCCACATTTTGGAAGACCGTTTTTAATGGTTCTCGATTTTCGGAGAACCGCGATACATAGAACGGTTCTCAAAATTCAGGGAACTGTTAAAATCGTTTTCTCTTTTGCTTGGGTGGTTATTCGTAGTAGTCGTACCATTTTCGATTTTGTTTTGCTTTAAGTTCAATGATAGTCGCAAGTGTTGAATTAATCTAAATCTATATTCTGATCATATATGGAAATATTATATTTGTAGAAATATTGTAGTCAATGAGCTAAAACCTCAAGCAGACATTGAAATTGCAAACCCAAGGTTGTCTGTGATTATTTCTTCACCAAATTCCTGAACAGTTGAATGGTATACATATTATTTTTGACAACTTAATGTCATTGTTGAGTTTATTTACTCTGTTGATTTTGAGTTAACATTTCTGCTCGCTGATTCTGTGGTTGTGTCTAACAAAATTCTTTCTATGGTTGTGTCTAACAAAATGTGAGCTATGTACTCTGCAAAACGATATGCTTTACATGCCGGCTTTACGCGCATCCGTGCGGGGGGGGGGGGGGGGGGGGGGGGGGGGGGGGGGCGGGGCGGCTAGTAGATCACCAAAAATTGTGTGGGCAGGAAAGTTTAGGATGGGTTGAAGATGGAGATGGAGATGGACATGATTAATTGGTGTATTTTCTAGGCAAGGAATTCAGATAATAATTGAACCAATGGCAGTGAGAGCCGGCCCCATTGTAAGAAACAATTATATTCTTTTCTGCATTATTGATGTCCTCCTATTGCCCCCTTTCTTACTCCACTCACAACTTTGATTGAACTTTAAAGGATAGGATGTCTCTACTTTTCTTTCTTTTGTATGTTTGCTAAGGACACTTGGAGATTCATGCATCACAATTTTCCTTTTTTTCATTGTTTATCAAATCAAGGACAAAAATTTACCACCATAACATTCATTATTTTTCCCTCCCAAAAATTACAAATCATTGATTTGCAATAGGCATGCATGTTCAATAGATTAACAGTTGATAGATAAGATGAATGTTAAAATTATGGCAAATTACATAGTAAGCCATCAACCTTTTACAGTGTTCGATAAACATCCAAATTTAATAAAACTGCATTATATTCATCATTTAACAACTGTTCTGTTTGAAAATTTTACCCAATTTAATGTGCCAGTGACGATATAATGGTTCCTTAAGTGTGACATACCAAAAGATCAATGATGGTAGTAGTATTGTTCAAAGTTCAACAGGCCAGCGCCCAAAAAAAAAATTTTAAAAAAATAAAAATCTTGAATAGCTTTGTAAGGAAAAGGGAAAAACTTCAACGAGATGATTTACATGTTATATGTAAGTCGACTTAAAATTATTACAACGGACACATGAATTAATCTGCATGCCAAAATCAATTAATAATGTCTCTTTCTATACTTTTGTCAGGATCGATGCACATAACATCACACATAATTAAATATCTCATGCATCACATGCTCACTGAAAGTCAGCATAATTAAGAAATTGAAAATATAAGAAGAGGAGAGCATGCATCAAGGGAGTATATAGGGTTAATGCCATGGCAAAGGGATATAACGTTGCTGCAATGGTTCCAAGCAAAATGAATGAAGAAATGGAGTTAACAGAAGATAGAAGAAGTTACTGCATGCATGGGGAGATCATGCTGCTTGTTATTGTGATATTGTTCGCTTCGGTTATCTTTTCTCTTCCTCTCTGTGTTTATCTCAGCCGCCTCAAAAAGCTTCGCCGGCGATTCAATGAAGAAGAAGATGATTGCGGTTCGCAGATGGCTCATGAGTACGCTCCAAAGGCGGGCTCGGTGATGTACAATGGCTAGAGAGAGAGAGATGCAAAACTACAAGCTACCGGGATTGAGGTAGATAGGCTGAAGGAGACTCACTCACTTTTGATTGCAAAACTGCAAGCTATACAGGGATTGAGGTAGATAGGCTGAAGGAGACTCACTTTGATATATTTTTGTATGGAGAATTCTTATACCGTTGTAATGATTTGAATAAATGTTCATTTTCACCTATTTAATAGAAAGAGTAATGCTTTCCTATCAGGAAATATTTGGTTTTTTATTGGAAGTCAGATCCAACAAAGATCCACAACACGCTTCAGTGGGTTTTTCTTTTTCTTTTCTTTTTCTTTTTGAAGTATTTTTGTACAAAAGTGATAATTTTCCTACCAGCATTTTAGGCAGCTAGTAGCTAATGCACTCGGCTTTCTATTAGAGATCAGATCCAACAAAGGATGCCTGTTGTACATGACATTCAATAAGAGGTCAGGTACTTAAGCTACCAGCATCAAGCCTGCAGGTAGGTTAAGTATTTTTGTAGAAGAGTAATACTTTCACGGTTTGTCGACTGCTACAAAACAATTGAATTGGGACAGCCCGGGCCGTCCCTAAACTTAGTTTCGGACGCCGACTTTAAAGTCGGCATCCCCAAACGGCTTGGGAATGCTTGGGTCGTCCCAAAACAAATGGTAGGAAATATAGTTGGCATCTCTAATATTAGAGACCAGTTACAACAAAGCCTTGGAACCCCATTGGGCTAGGTCTCTAATGGCCTATTTGGATTGCCGGATTGCTAAATTTGGATTCCAAGATCCTTATATTAAAATTTTATGGATTGTTGAATTTGTTGTTTGGTTGGTATCAAATTTTAGTTTTGGATTAGTAAATCCTTGTAATCCTTGTTTGATTAGAGAAAAAATTGGGATCTTGGAATTAAGGATTATAGAAAGAGAAAGAGGAGTTTTAAACGTTAAAAGTGCAAGTGGGGCCCACGTAATTGTCCAAATCCTCCTGAATCCGGCAATGTTTCGGAGAACGAGGAATCCTCAAAACTGGTGAGCCCAACCATTAAAAGACAACCCAATCCATATAACAAATCATCTCAACCAAACATAAGATTGGTGCATCTCACTTCTATTCTTTGGATTCCTTTATTCAAATAGCGAATCCCTTTCCAAATCCTACAACCAAACAGCCCGAGACCATGTATTAATTAATCTACCAGCCAAAATGTTAAGTATTTTTGTACAGGGAATTGTACCTTTCCTCCTATTGAAGGCCTGGTATAACAGGGGTGCCCTTGTCCTTTACCTCCACTTGCCTCTAATGTCTCCTCATCAAATTTTCTTGTATATAGGAAAGGAGTGCAGTATTTTGAAAGACAAAAAAAGGACAGATTTTTAAAAAAAATTCTCAAGGGAGGCTTATATGGATATTAGAGTGTGTTTTTTGGCACTGGCTCGTAAGTCCTAACATATGCCACTACTATAAATAGGGATTGCCCCTACGGATAAATCCGCATGAGCAAATCATTGCCCCTACGGCTATAGCCGTAAGGGCATGAAATTACGCCGTAGGTGCAAACACCGTAGGTGCAAGTCTTAGCCTTAAACATGCCCATACGGTTAAATACTTGTCCCTACGGCTTAATCCATAGGTCCATATGTCCCTACGGATTAGACTGTAGGGGAAAAAAGTTATTTAATTTATCGGTTTATACAATAAAATAGTTGTCCCAACGGATAATTCCATAGGGCCAAATTGCTGTCCCTACGGATACGTGCGTAGATCCATATGTATAGGAGCAAAATATCAGGTTTCCTGATATTTTATCCTTACGGATACTTGTGTAGGAGCATGTTTATGCCCCTACGGTCCACTCCGTAGAGACAAGTATAACCGCTCTTACTGAGATCATAGGGGCAAAATATCAGGTTTCCTGATATTTTGCCCCTACGGATAAATGTGTAGGGGCAAAGTAGGACCCTACGGATTAATCCGTAGGGGCAATGTTTGGCCCTACGGATTAATCCGTAGGGACATATTATCAGGGGTTTTTTTAAAAAGGGACTGCATGTTTTTTTCTCGTCCCGTGCACAATAATATATACATCATATATAAAATTAATCAACACGCAGAATATATACCGCAGTATTTATAATCACATCTCACGCATAAAATACAAAAGAAATTAACAAGCAGAATACGATATCAATCTAAATCAATATAAACACGCAAACACCACCAATATCGATATCGTCCAAAATATATACAATATGTATCATATAAGTAAATACATGTCTAAAATATAAGAATCAAAAAACTACCCTAGCTCGGTCCAGCTCCACCTCTGATAAACGCCGTAATCTGGCGCGCCTGCTCCTCGGATATACCCTGAGTCAATATCTCGAGCAATGCGGAGTGTGCGGGAGTCTGAGCGGGCTGTGGAGCTATAGGAGTGGTCTGCGCAACAGCTGCCGAGGTAGTGGCTTGCGGAGCCGCAGTTGCGGTAGTCTGAGCGGGCTGTGGAGCTATAGGAGTTGTCTACGCAACCGCAACCGGGGTAGTGGCTTGCGGAGCCGCAGCCGAAAGAGATGCATGTGGAGGCTCAGCCGATGTACCCTGTCGCGTCTGTTCAATTTTGTGTGTAATAAACGAGTAAGAACTGTGTATTAGTCGAATTCGTATCATTATCAGGTTATTACGAAACCCCAATCTATGCATACTTAGGAACTTAGGCCTCGTTTGGATATCTAGTTTGGAAAATCGTAGTTTATTTTAATTAGACAGTTCTATGTATGTATGATTAATCTAAGCTAAGTCTACAATCAAATAAGCTCAGGCTACGTACTAATATTGGATATGTTGTTATCTATAATATGACATAATATTTTAATATTAAGCAGTATACATACCAACATCTCCTTCAACTCCTGAACGATGGCCTTCAAGGTGTCCAGTTCTTGCTCGAAATGTCGCTCACGGGAGATAGAGGAAGTAACCGCCGGAGTGGAGTCCAACCTCATATGGGCCCGGCTAGGACCCAGTCCCCGGCCTCTCTCCCAACCTCCGTGGTGCCCTCCGTGTGCGGCGTTTAGGACTGGGGTCAGCAGCATCGGATCGTTCTGTCCAGTAAAATCGATCCCCGATACCTCCGCCTGCTCAACCACCCTCTCTTACACCCACATTAACCAGTAAAATATAAGTATATCATTTAAATTTGAACCTTTCAAAACAAAAATTTCAAATAGGGGTTGTATAAATATTAACACTTACGCAATACTCCTGGGTAGTGGTGTCGGGGTATCGAAGCTCGCCCGTGGCGGAATCTGTCTAGGTGCCATGGACGACAAGATACGCGGACAGCACGCTTGGTGTACCACCCTGCGCCAGGGTCTGAGCTCTCTGCAATTCGCCAAAAATTTATATATATTAGAAAATAACTCTTAATATTACATTATATCACAAAGGACAGTCTATTGTAATTTACCGATAACCCCATGGCACGAGTAATATTCCTCGAGCCACCTGTATAAGTGGGGCGACCCCTCTTCACCGACTTCATATTCTCTTTATTTTGATCGGCATGTTTCTACACAACACATTCAGATTTAGTTTTTTAATTAAGCAACATAAAAAAATAAATTATATACTAAACAATGAATTACATTTAAAATACATACATGTTTGCGCTGAGAGTCGAAATATTGGCACAATAGAGGCCATGTATCTACGTCGACTCTCGCAAAGGCCGGAGTATGTAGGAGGGCCGCTCTCTCTGCCTCAGGGGTCGCCATCCACAGGGAATAGCAGTCGATCTTCAGCTTATTCCTATTGTATCGGACCTTCGTCTGCATGTTCTTCACCAGGCCATTGTACAGGGCGTGAAGATCGAGCACCCTCCCAGGGTGATCAGGATCGGGTACAGGCTGAAAATCGTAATCCAACTGAAAATACAAAAAAACAATGCTATTAAATTGCAAGTGTTAATGATAAATATATTGAATAAATCAAATGAAAATATATATTAATACCCGAGCCTGATCCCAGAAAAGGGCGAATGAGCGTTGGTGTTGGTCTCCCCACTCAACGTGAAATGGATAGTTTTTCACGAGGCGGCTCTCATCCCCCATATACCGGCCGAACCTCTCGGCATAATCGCCGGTATAGCAATAATCAGGGGTAAAAAAGAAGGGGAATGCTGCCTCCCCCTACCTCAGTCGGGCCTCAGCCTGTGGGACTGATTCAGGCCTCGAGTCCCCCTCTCGGGATGGGGAGGCCCTGTGTCTACAAGAAATATCAAGACAATCAATATTAAGACAAAGTGGTATTAAGAAATCAAGGTTTAACGAAAATTGAAGTGTGATATATACCTCCGGCGACTAAAGCACGAGCCTGGGCCCGGACAGCAGCACGAGAGGGGCGATAGTTCCTCCGGTGAGGAACAGCCGGTGACCCGGACGTGGACGCATCTCCAACTAGAAAATAAACATCGATAAAATTACATGAAGTTTATGTTTATTCTTAAAGGATATGTAAAATGGATAAATATTTTATATTTATTCATATAAACCTGCAGACTGAGCGGAGGGTATGAAAGTGACGGGAATGGCCCCTGCACCAGACGAGGACGCACCACCTATAATTAGACAATCAAGTATCAGTTATATAAGTAATTGCAAAAAGAATGCGTATATCAATAATATAACATTCTAAATCAACATGTATACACTATAGGATATATAAACATACCCGCAGGTGCGGTGGTGGGCTCTGCCGGAGATGTGAAGGCACCACCTACAGCCCGAGATGTAAGTACGTAAGAGCAAAAAGAATGTATGTATATTTATGATATAGCATTCTAAATCAATATACATGCACTATATGATATATAAACATACCTGGAGGTGTGGGAGTGGCATCTGTTCCTAATGTGGACGCATCACCAACAGCTAGACAATCAAGTATCAGCAATGTAAGCAATTTTGACATGAACATAAATGTATATCTATAATATTACATTCAAAATGAATATGCGTACAATATACCTGGAGGTGTGGCAAAGTCCACACGGAAGGAGGCATCCGAAGGGGTCTCCGATCGGGGTGCAAGACCGGCCCTCTGAAGCTCCCTACGCAGCTCTCCGGGAGGCAGAACCGCTCTGCCTCTGCCTCTTCCTCTGCCGGTGCCGCGGCTGGAGCTCCCGCCGCCCCTCGCTGCTCCCGTCATCGTCATCAAATCTAGATAAAACGGTCCGTGGACGCATTAGACAAGCATTGACTATATATGTATAGATCGTAAAATATGAAGTAATAATATAATATTACTGATAACCTTTTTCGTTTCGTGGGCGCATTAGACATATCTACTTGGATTTCATCATCGATATCATTTCTAACCCACGTAACTTCATGATCAGCCGAAGACAACCCGTCTTTCGAAACAGACGGTCGGAGCACTCTAAGTCTTCTCTCTTCTTCATCATCATCGTTGTTCTTGAATTCTGGGACATCGTAGACATCGCTGGGTTTCCAACGGCATACGACACTCCATCCCGGATGCTTCAAACACTGTGAGTAGTATACTTGGAACGCTTGGTTCGGAAAGATAAACGGATCTTCCTAACCGTAAAATCGAAGTGTGTCCACACTGGTCAATCCATATTCATCTTTCCAAGTCCCGAGATTGCTTCTCCACTTATCTGTATCGGTTCGCGTATCGCACCAAGTACACTGAAATATATAAAAGGGTTCTGATCGTCCGGGATATTGGATGTCGATTATATAATTTAAGTATCTATAATAAATCACACCATCCGATCCTACCATCGTAATCCCACTATTCTGAGTGGTTCTAGATATTTCTATGTCCTTAACTTCGAATTTGTATCCAAGGACACCGAATCCTTTATAATATGCAACCTCCATACTATAAAATTGAGCTAAACATCTTGAATCACTCTCTGATGATGCAGATAAATTCGGATCGTGGATCTAACAAAACAAATTTTACGACAAATACATAACGATATAAGTTTAGATTAAAACTGATAGCAATAATATATTATTCGAATAACTTACATGATCTGCAACCTAATCGCAAAAATTATCCTAATGATATTTTTCCAATCGTTCATCGTTCCAATCAGGATGCCCTTCACGTACCTCATTAAAATGAATTCTGTTCTCGACAATAAATTATGATATTAATATTATATCATTTCATACACACACAAATACAAATATAACAATTAATCCAAAAAAACTTACTCTCTAATTTTTTCAAGACATGAGCTATTGTGCAAGATAAACCGGTATATCTTGTTGATAAACATAGTGTCTACCCTCGTATAATCGGCTTTACCATATGGCCCGTCTTGAATTCTTCGAGGTCGGTTAAGTCCCGTGTCAATGTTCTCGTCCAGATAGCGGGAACAAAATGTGGTTGCTTCAACTAGAAGATAACCTTGCATGATAGAACCCTCTGGTCGATTTCTATTGCGTATATACTTTTTAAGAGTGTAGAGGTACCTAAAGAAAATATGTTGAATAAATAAATATGGGCATACAGGACAACAATAATTTTAAAAATTGCACGAAACGAAAAATTCCACGTACCTCTCGACGGGATGCATCCATCGATATTGTACCGGTCCGGCTAACTTAGCCTCAGTTGTAAGATGAACTGTCAGGTGTATTATGATATCGAAGAATGACGGTGGGAAAATACGCTCAAACTTGCAAAGTATCAACGTAGTAGAATTTTCTAGTTTCTCTAGCGTCACAACATCCAGTATTTTAGCGCATAAATCTCTGAAAAAACAACATAGGTCATTGATTACTAGACCAACCGATTCGGGGAGGGAAGTCCTGAGGGCTAATGGGAGAAGGTGCTCCATGACAACATGGTGATCATGACTTTTCAGCCCATCGATCTTACCTTTCACAATTTTTATCTTCTTTCTGAATGATCCTGAGAAACCTGTGGGAACATTCAAATCATGCAACACCTGCAGGAATCTTTTCTTCTCCGGTTGTGACATATGATAAGCGGTATTGGGAAGTACAAACTTGCCTGGTTTACCCGCTACCGGTTTAGGATGCAATTCACTTATAATTTCCCAGTCCTGTAGATCCATCCGAGCATTGATATTGTCTTTCGATTTCTCGTCTTTACAAAGAAGCAAGTTGAGTATGTGCTCGGATACTCCCTTCTCTATATGCATGACGTCCAGGCAATGACGCACTAAATTTGTTGACCAGTACGGAAACTCAAAGAAACTGCTTAACTTGTTCCAGAATGGTGGTTTGACCTGTTTTGTCGGATTCATCCCGAAGGTCACATTATTGTAACCATCCCACTGAGCAGTCACGTCCTATCCGAACAATGGGGCTGGAGGTCCAAGAAGCTCCTGATGACCATCAAAGTGAACAGCGTCTAACCTGTAGAGGTGGTCTAGAGGCAGGAAACGTCGATGGCCGCAATAACAAACATTCCTGCTAAAATTCAAGAATTTCGATGTTGTATGTTGATGGCAATGAGGACATACTTTGTGACCATGTACGGACCAGTCTGATAGCATTCCATACGCAGGAAAGTCATTAATTGTCCACATTAAAGCCGCACGCAGTATGAAGGTTGTATATGTGTTTGCATCGTAAGTCTCTACACCATCAATGAACAAAAATTTTAACTCCTCGATCAGAGGTCGGAGATTGACGTCGATATTGTTTTCCGGTGAGTTTGGTCCGTCGATAAGAAGAGGCATCATAAAGTATGACTGGTCCATAGCTAACCAAGGTGACAGATTATAAATTATCATTACAACGTGCCATGTGCTGTGGCTTCCAGTCATATGGTTGAATAGGCAGAAACCATCACTAGCCAGTCCGAGCCTGACATTGCAAGGATCGCTACTAAATATTGCGTGCCTCCTATCGAAATCCTTCCATACCGGTGAATCTCTTGGATGACTCATTTTTCCATCTTCACTTGGAGGAGCACGGTGATATCAAATCATTGTCTCGGCTGTTTTCTTGCACCTGAATAGCCTCTGCAGCCTCTGTGTTATGGGAAAGTATCGTGCTATCTTGACAGGTATATCGGGCTTCTTATCAGAATCTTTCGGCTTATACCTGGCCACTCCGCATGTTGGACACTCTTTCAAATCTGAATTCTCTTTTCAGTACAACACGCAATTTTTAGGACATGCTTGAATCTTCTCACACTTCAGACCCAAATCAGACATCATCTTCTGGGCTCCGTACCAGCTGTCGGGCACATTATTTCCCGGGGACATAGAATCTTTTAAGAATGAAAGAAGCATTGTGAATGACTTGTTGCTCCATCCATTTAGGCACTTAATCTAGAAAAGTTGGACGAACCATAAGAGGGTGGAATACTTTGCATTCTCATAAATTGGTTTTCTAGCATCCTTCATGAAATTTTCATATTTATCCACACGCGGTCCTTGACCGGAAGGAATGTCATCTTCGGTACGAATAGATTCACCTAGGGCAGCCTCTACCATATTCTCCATTTCTTCTGATGGAAAGAAAATTACCGTCTTCTTCTTCTGCCGCATTACCGTCTTCTCCTTCTTCTCCTGCCGCATTATCGTCTTCTCCTTCTTCTTCTGCCGCATTACTGTGTTCTTCTCCTTGCCCGTGATATAGCCAAGTTATATAAACTCTAGTAAAACCATTTTTTACGATATAAAGCTCTGCAAATTCTACCTTCTGTCAGTACTTATTCCCACATCTATCGCACGGGCAGAGAATCTTCTCTATCATGATCTTATTATGTACGCGTGCAAATTCAATAAAAGCAGCAACGCCTGCGACAAACTTAGGTTGCATACGTTGTTGTCAATCCACATACATCCAGTCCTTAACTCTGACGTACTCATGGGCCATGTTAGACTCTATAACATATAAATTGTAGGTTATGATGACTATATTGAGAATGTTGGATATAGTGCCCTCAAAGTCAATTATTGGATCGCAGGTATATGATTGCAATGATTGAGGAGGACCTATACCGGTAGCACAGTCTTACTCGAGATGATAATATGCTATCTGGTTTGCCTTTATCAGTCGTGTATAGGTTCAGGTGACTGATCACTGTTCCACGTTGATAGAGCCCTTAGGATCTTGCTTGACTACCAACAGTATGATGGCGATCATATACGTGAGAGTTGGGTGATCTATAAGCATATCCTAATTGTGGTCCCTAGTTGTGGGAGTTTCGAGACAGGGCATCGATACTCCGGAGTAGACTAGTGTATACAGTCGAGACCCCGACGAGAGGCGGTGGCCGGTCTCACAAGCCACTGGTGTCAGTTGGTTCACCTAAGATGTATACAGGTGCTCATTGGGTTATGAGTACACTGGACAGGACTCGCCGGGAACCTGCTAGTTGGTATTATACCTATCGTCAGATAGCAGTTCCCTGGTGACATGTGTACAGGTTAGTTCATCGATCTGAGGTCGTCATTTGTCTCGTGTGAGTTCCCACTGTGCTTTGATTTCTACCCTACCGCGGCTCAAAGGAGTCGTGCAAACAGGTATTTTTTGGGTATAGTCTCGAGCCACATGGAGGCAAGTGAGCAGATCGGCAGGGGATTCGTCTTTCCCGGTATTGGGGGTGAGATCGCGTTGTGTCCAGGAAAGCCATTACACCAAGTCCTTGGCCAAGGCAGGTGAGAATTACTGGTAGGTACTCCGGTAGTTTCTCAGGATGTTCAGGGCTTGTCTCCGACACGACTTATACCGCTATTGGGGGTCTGACGTTACCAGCCCCGTAAGCCGGATATGCGATACTCATAGAAGAACGGACCGGACTGTATATACATTGTCACTGTTAGGCTCAGTAGGGTTCCAGGATGAGTTCGCTCATCGGCTTCCCTTGAGGTCAGTACATGGGCAGCCGTTACGCACTGCTAATGCCGCTGACGTGCTTGTGGTTAAACCCACAGCCAGGGTACTGATGAGTTATTAGAGTCCCCCACAGATAGTTTCCCAAGTTCGGGCGAAACGTTATAGAGGTCGTATGGTTTTATGGCAGGGTTCGGAAAATGCACGTGCGTTTACGCACGTGTCATATTTCGGGCAGATAATACTGGAGGGCTTTGGTTTAAGCCGGATCCGAGTATTATACTTTGTAGATATAATATCTTTGTCTCAGTTGCATTTGTATTCGGTCGTAATACAAATGCGGGTATATTTATACAGTTACAGGGTTATCCTGAAATTCGTTTCAGGATCGCTTTTGGAAGTTGCCAGTTTTCTATCACCCGTCTTAAACATTTGGTTTAATGCGGATTTATCTTTTTCTTGTGAGTGGGTCATGAGGGTGGGTCATGAGGAAGGTTCTAGTTTTGGTGACTAGGTTTTCATGACTCATTGTTGCATTAATTGCTTATGCAAGGTGTATTAGTGAGTCACCTTTGCATTAATGTTTCTTGTTAACCTTAGGATATTTCTTCATGATCTTTTCCTTTATGGTCACCACCCCTTTCTCCTACACTCACCCCCACCCCCTCATATATTGGCCGGCCCCCCTCCCCTTGAGAGATGATTGATTTTGGGAAAAAGATTATGATAGTTTTGCTTCATGTAATTTCATATAGCTCATTTTTCCATCACCCGATTCCAAAAGGCAACTTCATTAACCGTTCATCCATGGCTTTGGATGAAGTGAGACAAAGTGTTCTACTCATTCTCTATATCAATCTTGGTCATCTCTTTTAGCAAACTTGATGATCGAGTTGCCCCGGTATAGAGGCGGGAGCCCGTTTAAAGATCCGTAGATGTGGTGCCATCTCGACGAGGAGCCAGGAGATCGGAGCAGCCACAACGGAGCGTGGGATGATGTTTAAAGAACGAAGGACTCGGATCGTTCGGTATAACCTTTCTACCCTCTTTGTAGTTTGTTAATTTAGCGTTAATGGCAGATCCGGGTTATAGTATGTGATAGCGCCAGTTATAAAAGTTTTTGTTCCGCATTTGGCGTCAGTTTGACGGCCGGGACGCTACCGTAGACTTACATGGTATCAGAGCCATGCCATTAAGCTTTATTAACTTATGCTAACGCGTTTAAAAGATCGATCGAACGGAATTTCGAAAATCGCAATTTGCATGTGTAAAGTTTCTGTCGATTTTAAAACAGGCCTAAAAATTATTTTAATCATACCAGAAAATTGAGCAGGCTTTTTAAAGAACACAGAAGAAATTCGACACACTGATCCGACCGTACGGCCGGGGAACCGCGGCCATCTTGGTGAATTAGTGGGTCATTTTTCTTCTGGGGCTTCTACAGGGGAAATTGTGGTTTATGGAATATTTCTTTTGGGCCTAGATTTGTTACTGTACAGCAGATGTACGTGGGGCCCACTTCGGAAAGTTTTGTCGATCGAAATTTAAACGTGTTAGTTTACAATACTTACATTATATCTCTGACCGTGAATGTCATTCGAGCGGTAAATTGCGTCTAATTGCTATAGTCCTTTTAGACGGATTTGCGAACGTGGCATTCGCATTGATGTTCTGTGTTGTGCTGTGATGTTGCGGATTTGTCGTGGTGGATAGCAGTGTGCAATGGTAGTGCAGTTTGGATTTATTTGTACATTTGATATTGCGGGGCAAGCGTCCAACATGTGGACTGCCGTCTCTGCCTGTTTGTATAATATTCTTTTGGGGCACGACCGGGCTGAGGTCGATGTACCCGTTGTACATATTTTTCATTTCTGTACTAGGTTTTACCCCACGACGGAGTGCACGGATAGCCGGGTTCTGGAGGGCAACGGGTCCGCATCTCATGGCTTTGAGAGGCAGAGGGGCCTCACTCTAGAATTGGCAAACTATTCGCCGCACTCGTAGGGGGTACAGGTTGACCCAAGGAGGGGTGCTCAAGTTACCGGATTCCGTGAAGTGCAGGGTGGTCCATTCACTATGCTGTAAGGGGCTGCCTCGCTTCAGGTTTTGGCGGGTAACTTGCCGCACCCGTAGGGGTCTAGGTTTCATTGCACAGGCTATCCACACGACCAGGGGAACGTCGGGTTTCAGCAGCGGCTCTGTGAAACCCGGGGATCCCAGATTATCTGTATTGTTCTGTGATGCTTATTACTTTTCTGTAATGTTGCATATTATCACGCCTGGAGCGATTAATGTATATTGGTATATATACTATTAGATGTTGTATATGTTTTACACCCGCGCTAGTCCAGTCCCTGCTCTGTCGTTAGTTAAGTAACCTAACGGGTGATGACGGGACCCAGTGATGAATGCGGATGACATATACGTACATTTTATTTTCGTTCTTTTCTGGTGTGATTAAATGATAGGACTGCGTTGATTTTGATCAATGTAAAGGAAAACAAACCTGTTTGGATGTTGTTGGAACAGTTTTAAAAAGTGTTATTACAAAGACGTTTTGTTTTGTTTCGCACAGTGGTATTCAGTTGGAATATCCTGCACCTCATTCGACGAGGCAAGGGCCGATATCCCTTCACCGGGAGTGACCCCTTGGGCAGAAGTTTGCGTCAGGGTAATAACTTCACTATAGTCGATTACATGTTGTTTTGCATCGCGGTATTCAGTTGGAATATCCTGCACCTCATTCCACGAGGAAAGAGCCGAGATCCCTTCACCGGGAGTGACCTCTTTAGCAAAGGTTTTCGCCACTATATTTTTATAAAAAGCTATCAGGTTCCTTCAGCGATATCAAGTTCATTACGTTAAAGGTTTTTCGCCAAAAACCAGCCGTAGCCCTCCGTCATTTCTTTTGGGTATTCAGTAGTATTCAAGCTATGCATTTTGGCCAAAGTCAAGGCATAGTGTTTGGTAGCTGCTGGGTATTCATTTGTTGCATAGATAGATGAATTGGTTTGGGACAGTCGTTCTGCCGATTGGCCAAAGTCAGAGGCATGTGCGGGTGGGTTCAAATTGACAAGATAGTGATGGGTAGAACTTGGCATGTGACTTATGACATTTTGACCAAAGCCAAGGTCATAAGAGCATGGGGTAAAAATCATATCGGGAGTTTCTAAAGAAACTGAAACTTGCCAGGCATGCGCATACCTTCTGGAGTGTGATAACGTGAGTGGATTCCGTCACGTTATCATGCGATGAGAGTTGGATCCCGATTCCCACTGATGAGTTGGTTTACTCTTCGGATGATCCCGACTAATTCTTCTTTCATGTTTGGAGGAGAATTTGACAGTACAGTGGGAGGTTTCCTGATTAGATAAAGTGATAACCATTCTGATCTAGGTTAGAGTGTACGCAGAGTGTTTCTTTTCTCTCTCTCTTTGGCAGCGACCTTTGACCGACCCTAGACCATGACTTAGTGACCAAGTTGACCGAACCTTCTTAAAATACTGGCTTTTGGATTGTCTGAGTTGCATAAGTCATTGCCACTCCTTCTTCTACCCTTTGTATTTCTCAGAACACCTCGTATTACTACGGACATCCACTTCCATTGGATAGATCCATCGTATGGTTATATACGAACTCGAAGGGATTTCTTCGAGAATGGATCAAGGTTCAAGAGAAATAGAATTGGTTTATTCAGTTGTCTTTTATTATCACCTTCTCTCAGGTTGCGAGGACTCCTTGGTTTAGGAGAGTACACCTATTACTCTTATTGGATAGTCTTCTTCCAAACCATAGGCAGTTGCCGAAAAGTAGGGAATGAAGAAAACCAATTAGCCTAAGTAGGGTGTGCAGAAGGTAATATGTAAAGACAAAATAAAGGGATTAGAAAGAGGGCAAAGTAAATTGCGACTGTTATCATTCACGACCAAACCGCGTACTTCATCGCCACTCCTATTTCACCTTTAATAGAATAAGGTATTATTCAGTTGTCTTTTATCATCACCTTCTCTCAAGTTGCGAGTACTCCTAGGTTGAGGAGGGTACACCTATTATGCTTACTAGATAGTCTTCTTCCAAACCATAGGCTGGTGCCGAACGGTAGGGAAGGAAGAAAACCACTTAGCCTAACGATGGTGTACAGAAGGTAATGAATAAAGACAAATAAAGGGATTTGGAGAGGTGGCAATGATATATACGGTTAAAGTTATGAATTGGATTATAGAAGAGGCATTACTAGGAATACCAGGATACCCCTACGAAACATTTTTCATGTTTCAGTGCATTGTTAAAGGAAAACTGATTTCCTGATTAGATACTTACTCCAGGGTATGTATTTACCAGGTTTCATTCTCATATCTGTATGGTTTTACAGATGATGAGTGGGAGTAAGTTATTGGGAATAAGGTGATCATCCTCATTATATCGGAATTCGTTGTAATTGGTAATATTTGAGAAAGTCGCCTGAGTTTTTGCCAGATGGCATGTATTTGGTTTTGAGTATCCGCTGTTGTGCACCAATTTCAAAATGATATATCTGTACGTTTATTTTTATAAAGTGAGATATAAATTTTTGAAATTATGTTCTTGACATTTACCTATAT
Source organism: Agapanthus africanus (assembly GCA_030015575.1). Taxonomy (NCBI): domain Eukaryota; kingdom Viridiplantae; phylum Streptophyta; class Magnoliopsida; order Asparagales; family Amaryllidaceae; genus Agapanthus; species Agapanthus africanus. Next base: position 203,780,975 of record CM057341.1, on the reverse strand, counting down.
CAGTTGATGATAGGGTAAGGAGCATTGAACAGCGGAGTAGTTCTTAACCATAAGTACAGTTTTCAACCTACGATGCACAGGTTTTGAGTTATTCAACTCAGCAGACTTATACAGAGTATTGTATGTTGTCCAGTGTCCATCAGGACAAAGGGGTTGGTCCTCGTACTATGCTCTGTTTACTTATGACTTCTCTAGTTTTTAGACAAGTGTTTCGTAGAAATACAAGGTCTAAGTTTTGAGAAGTTGTAGGTATAAGAATAAAGTAGAGAACCAGGTGTCGCAAATATCGGGATTCTTCAAAGAGATCGAAGATGTAGATTCTTGTGATAGGTATTCAGATGATAGTAATGGTTTTGAGAAACTTGTTTTTCTTTCAGGTTACTCATAATTGGATGGATTCCTAAGTTGAGTAATGCTGATTAGCCTCTCTCCATTAAGTTGATATGCACTGGAGACAGCTGCATGATTAGAATCTGGTTCCAATTAAATAAGTGCCAAAGTTTCTATATTGGATATAGAATGGTTCATATCTTAACGATATTAAGGTACGGGGAGTTGTCCAGCTTATGCTTAAAACCAGACTCTGGATAACTCAAGGCACGTTTCTGTAATGGCAGTTTGCGGGTTGACCTAGGCTATGTCGAGGGTTGACTTTCTACCATCTGGAAGATCAATGGTGATATTGTTCTTGACTCGCCATAGTTTTACCAAAATGGATTTTTTTTTCAGAAAACAGTAGTGGGAGTATGGTAGAACTGAAAGTGATTCCAGAACTGCAAAAGATTACAAAAAATTTAATAAGACCTATAGATTCAATCAGGTTTGACATTCCATTAGCCACTCCGCAGATATGGTGGGTAACCTCAGACACCCGAGAGGTACTCCGGTAGCCTCAAGGACGGTGACAGAGAGGTTCTTGTTTACCCAGACTTGACACTACTGTTGTTCCAGACTATGAGACCCGGCAGGAGGTTAAGTATAGCGTCGTTCTAAACTAGCTTTAGAAGTGCACGTATATATTATTCTGCCAGAGGGTTGTTGTGGTCAGTGGGAGCAGCGGAAGCATAGTGGGAAATTAGCTTATGTCTATTTATAGACTTAAGCAGTTATAACGGAGATAGATCATCTAATTTTGATATGAAAGTCATGGGTTTGACTTCATCAGAATAGGGGATGGATCTGCTAAGAAGGTAATAAGGTGTGATGTCTTGATATTTGGATGACATACACAGAGTAGGAAGTAAAATTCCTATACTACGATCGGTTGTACTTTGGTCGTCACGCAGTTGTTTCTCCACAAAAGATATGGATATAATATCAGACATTCTGGTTACTAGATATATGGTTTTAGATCTAGGTTTATGTAGTTTCCCAATCATGGTACTTTGACAGTATTCTAATAGTTTTTAGAATAGATGACTCCTGGCATGGTGGTGTACCTGCAGGTGATGGAGGCACCCTCTCTAAAGGTGTCTTACAGACTAAAGGGGAGAGAGATGTGCATGATTGGCAGATCACTTGCTTAAGCAATTGAGTCAATCGTGAGATGTCAAATACCACACCAGATGTTGTTTTTGCACTAGATGCAATAAGTTTGTATTAATCCAATCCTGGAGAAACATAAAGAAGCAGTTTTAGAACATAAGTGCATGTTCTACGGATTTGATGACGGTAGCCTCCTCCGGAAGACGGTTATCATTCCAGGCTTCAAAGGTGACATGGATGACAGAGTGATTGTCAGAGTTATAGTTTTCCCTCTGACGAAGAGGGACAGTATTATGGACAGTTGATCCAAGAGGATACTGTGGGAGGCAAGGTGCTGGATACTGATTAGGTTCAGTTATCGATACAGTCTAAGAAGTTTGGATTTGGAGTTCATTTATGAACTAGGTCCCATCAGATATCCAGACATATTCTAAGACAGGTATTACTCAATTCGGGAGATGTCTTTCTCCGCGAACTTGAGATTAAGAGAGACATAGAAAGAAACATCAGGGCGGATCCACTCACTGAGGCTATTTCTCGAACACAATAGTTTTACAAACGGGCTTTGTGAAACTGATTAGTAGAGGAGTTGGATGTTCAGTATCACACGGGCTGTGAGTATGCGACATCGCAATAATTAGCCTTAAGTGCAAGTGGGAGATTGTTGGATATAGTGCCCTCAAAGTCAATTATTGGATCGCAGGTACGTGATTGCAATGATTGAGGAGGACCTATACCGGTAGCACAGTCTTACTCGAGATGATAGTATGCTATCTGGTTTGCCTTTATCAATCGTGTATAGGTTCAGGTGACTGATAACTGTTCCACGTTGATAGAGCCCTTAGGATCTTGCTTGACTACCAACAGTATGATGGCGATCATATACGTGAGAGTTGGACGGTCTATAAGCATATGCTTAATTGTGGTCCCTAGTCGTGGGAGTTTCGAGACAGGGCATCGATACTCCGGAGTAGACTAGTGTATACAGTCGAGACCCCGACGAGGGGCGGTGGCCGGTCTCACAAGCCACTGGTGTCGGTTGGTTCACCTAAGATGTATACAGGTGCTCATTGGGTTATGAGTACACCGGACAGGACTCGCCGGGAACATGCTAGTTGGTATTATACCTATCGTCAGATAGCAGTTCCCTGGTGACATGTGTACAAGTTAGTTCATCGACCTGAGGTCGTCATTTGTCTCGTGTGGGTTCCCACTGTGCTTTGATTTCTACCCTACCACGGCTCAAAGGAGTCGTGCAAACAGGTATTTTTTGGGTACAGTCCCGAGCCACATGGAGGCAAGTGAGCGGATCGGAAGGGGATTCGTCTCTCCCGGTATTGGGGGTGAGATCGCGCTATGTCCAGGAAAGCCATTACACCAAGTTCTTGGCCAAGGTAGGTGAGAATTACTGGTAGGTACTCCGGTAGTTTCTCAGGGTGTTCAGGGCTTGTCTCCGACACGACTTATACCGCTATTGGGGGTCTGACATTACCAGCCCCGTAGGCCGGATATGCGATACTCATAGACAAACGGACTGGACTGTATATACATTGTCACTGTTAGGCTCAGTAGGGTTCCAGGATGAGTTCGCTCATCGGCTTCCCTTGAGGTCAGTACATGGGCAGCCGTTACGCACTGCTAGTGCCGCTGACGTGCTTGTGGTTAAACCCACTGCCAGGATACTGACGAGTTATTAGAGTCCCCCACAGATAGTTTCCCAAGTTCGGGCGAAACGTTGTAGAGGCCATATGGTTTTATGGCAGGGTTCGGAAAATGCACGTGCGTTTACGCACGTGTCATATTTCGGGCAGATAATACTGGTGGGCTTTGGTTTAAGCCGGATCCGAGTATTATACTTTGTAGATATAATATCTTTGTCTCAGTTGCATTTGAATTCGGTCGTAATACAAATGCGGGTATATTTATACAGTTACGGGGTTATCCTGAAATTCGTTTCAGGATCGCTTTTGGAAGTTGCCAGTTTTCTATCACCCGTCTTAAACATTTGGTTTAATGCGGATTTATCTTTTTCTTGTGAGTGAGTCATGAGGGTGAGTCATGAGGAAGGTTCTAGTTTTGGTGACTAGGTTTTCATGACTCATTGTTGCATTAATTATTTATGCAAGGTGTATTAGTGAGTCACCTTTGCATTAATGTTTCTTGTTAACCTTAGGATATTTCTTCATGATCTTTTCCTTTATGGTCACCACCCCTTGCTCCTACACTCACCCCCACCTCCTCATATATTGGTCGGCCCCCTCCCCTTGAGAGATGATTGATTTTAGAAAAAATATTATGATAGTTTTGCTTCATGTAATTTCATATAGCTCATTTTTCCATCACCCGATTCCAAAAGGCAACTTTATTAACCGTTCATCCATGGCTTTGGAAGAAGCGAGACAAAGTGTTCTACTCATTCTCTACATCAATCTTGGTCATCTCTTTTAGCAAACTTGATGATCGAGTTGCCACGGTATAGAGGCGGGAGCCCGTTTAAAGATCCGTAGATGTGGTGCCACCTCGACGAGGAGCCAGGAGATCGGAGCAGCCGCAACGGAGAGTGGGATAATATTTAAAGAATGAAGGACTCGGATCGTTCGGTATAACCTTTCTACCCTCTTTGTAGTTTGTTAGTTTAGCGTTAATGGCAGATCCGGGTTATAGTATGCGATAGCGCCAGTTATAAAAGTTTTTGTTCCGCATTTGGCGTCAGTTTGTGTTGGAGATAGTGCCCTTAGAGTCAATTATTGAATCACAGGCACGTGATTGCAATGATTGAGGGGAGGACCTGTCCCAGTAGGACAGTCTTACTCAAGATGATAGTATGCTATCTGGTTTACCTTTATCATCGTGTACTGCTTTAGGTGACCTTACAGGTCACTATTGCACGTTGATATAGCCCCTAGGATTCTTGCTTGACTACCGGCAGTATGAGGGCGATCATATACGTGGGAGCTGGTAGTCTATAAGCACATCCTTAAATGGTCCCTAGTCGTGGGAGTTTCGAGACAGGGCATCGATACTCCAGAGTAGACTAGTGTATACAGTCGAGACCCCGACGAGGGTCGGTGGCCGGTCTCACAAGCCACTGGTGTCAGTTGGTTTACCTAAGATGTATACAGGTGCTCATTGGGTTATGAGTACACCGGACAGGACTCGCCGGGAACCTGCTAGTTGGGTTTTATACCAGACGTCAGATAGTAGTTCCCTGGTGACATGTGTACAGGTTAGTTCATCGACCTGGGATCGTCATTTGTCTCGTGTGAGTTCCCACTGTGCTTTGATTACTACCCTACCACGGCTCAAAGGAGTCGTGCAAACAGGTTTTAGTTGGGTACAGTCCCGAGCCACATGGAGGCAGTGAGCGGATCTGCAGGGGTTCGTCTCTCCCGGTATTGGGGGTGAGGTCGCGCTGTGTCGAGAAGAGCCAGAACATGAAAAGTCCTTGGCCAAGGCAGGAGATTTGCTGGTAGGTATTCCAGTAGTATCTCAGGGTGTTCTGGGCTGCACTCCGACACAACTTGTACCGCTTTTGGGGGTCTGACTTTTACCAACCCCCTAGGCCCGCCATGCGATGCTCATAGACGAACGGACCGGACTGTACGGATATTGTCACTGACAGGCTTAGTAGGGTGTCAGGATGAGTTCGCTCATCGACGTCCCTTTCAGTCAATACCTGGTAGCTCGTTACGTATTGGCTTATACCTCTGACTTGCTAGTGGTTAAATCCACAACCAAGGTATTGACGAGTCTTCAGAGTCCACCACACTCAGTTACTCAGGTTTCAGGCGAAACGCTGTAGAGGCCGTATGGAGATATGGCAGGGTTCGATCAGATACGTGCGGTATTGCACGGATCGTGATCGGACGGTTTTACTAGCCGGCTTTGGGTTAAGCCGGATCCTAGTATTTGATAGTGTAGTTTTGTCTCTTTGCATTTGTGTTCAGTGGGAATACAAATGCGGGCATGTATTTGCAGTAGCGGGGTTTTCCTGTAATTTATTACGGGATCAGTTTTCTGAAGTTGCCAGTTTGCATTCCGTTCCGGCCGGTTTTCTTTTATTCCTTCACTGCCGGACTTTCTGTTGGAAGGTGTTAATTGCAAGTTTGCAATTAACACTTAGTGGAGGGGCTTTCTTGCTTAATTGTGGCATCATGATTGTTTCTTCATCATGAGATTCCATATTGGTCTCATCTTTGATTTATTGTGATGGTTATGAAAGGATTGATGGGTGAGATTTTGTTATGACCATTATTCTTATTTGATCTTTTCTTTTTCTCCTTTTTTAATTAAAAACCTTTTTTTTCATCACTTGGAGAGGGGGGCCGGCCACACTAGGAAGAGAGAGGAAAAGGAATTCATTTAGGTGTGGAAAAATTTCATTCTCATTTTTTGATTCCTTGCAAAAGAAAAATGTGAGCATCATTCTTCTTCCAAAACTTCTTTGATTCTCCACCTCCACCAATGTCCAAGGCAACTTCTATAACCCCAAAAGAAACAAGTTACTACACTATTCTACAGTATCCCTTGGACGCGTCGGCTAGCCAACTTCGCGCCCGAGTTGCCTCGGTCAAGAGGCGGGAGCCCGTAAAAGATTCCGGCTACGTGGTGCCCTTTCCGACGAGACGATGATGGACGGAGATTCCGCGAGAGATCGGAGTGGAGATGAAGACCGAAGCACACGGATCGCTTGGTATACTTCTCTACTCTTTTCTTGTTTACTAGTTAGCTAGGTTAATGGCCCGATCCGGGTAAAAAGCGCGCGGTGGTGCCGGTTGCATGTTTTGCAAAGTTTTTGTTTCCGCGTTTCCGGCGTCGGATCGACGGCCGGGGCGCCCCCGCGGGCTTACATTGGTATCAGAGCCACGCCATTAACCTTACCTAGCTTGCTCTAGTATGTTTAGAACTCGATCGAACTAAAATCCCCAAAAACCGTATTTTCTATGCATCGTGTTTTCTGTTGAATTTTTTTCTGCTCGAAAAATTTTTCAGGTTGTTGCAGAACACTGTGCATGAAAAAATAAGAATTCTGGAAAAAATTTGTCTCGAGATCGGACTATACCGCCGCGGAACCGCGGCCAAACTCATGCTTGGGCCGCGGTTCCGCCGCTCTTTTAACTGTTCATCGTGGCAAAATTTTCCAGAAGGCTTCTGATTAGGAAATAGGGGTTTTGGGATATTTTCTTTGGGCCCAGATTTTCTGTTAGTTCTACAGTACTCCTTGGGGCCCACTTTGATAAATTTGTTCGATCGGATATTTTAAACATGTCAGTTCACAGTATTTACATTATATCTGCGACCGTGAATGTCACTTGATCGGTAAATCCAGTCTATCTGCTATAGCCCTTTTAGACGGATTTGCGAACGTGGCATTCACGTTGATGTTCTGTGTTTTGCTGTGTTGTTGCGGATCGGTCGTGGGGGATAGCCTGGTTGCAATGTTAGTACAGTTTCGTTTTATATGTACATTTGATATTGCGGGACGAGCGTCCGACATGTGGACTGCCGTCACTGCCTGGTTGTATTATTCTTTTGGGGCACGACCAGGTTGCGGTCGATGTACCCGGTGTATGTATATTTTACTTTCTGTACTAGGATTACCCCGCGGAGGGGTGCACGGGTAGCCGGGTTCTAGAGGGCAACGAGCCCGCATCTCATGGCTTTGAGACGGAGGGGGCTTCACTCTAGGATTGGCGGGCTATTCGCCGCACTCGTAGGGGGTACAGGTTGACCCAGGAGGGGTGCCCAAGTTACCGGATTCCGTGAAGTGCTGGGTGGTCCATTCACGTCGCTGAACGGGGCTGCCTCGCTTCAGGTTTTGGCGGGTGACTTGCCGCGCCCGTAGGGGTCTAGGATTTCATTGCACAGGCTATCCAAACGACCAGGGGAACGTCGGGTTTCAGCAGCGGCTCTGTGAAACCCGGGGATCCCAGATATCTGTATTGATCTGTGTTGCTATACATTTCTGTGTTGCTGCATTTTTATCACGCCTTGAGCGAAAATTATATATTATATGTATACTAGTAGATGTTGTATATGTTTTTCATCCGCGCTAGTCCAGTCCCCGCTCTGTCGCTAGTTAGCTAACCTAACGGGTGATGACGGGACCCAGTGGCGAATGCGGATGGCATATACGTACGTCGGTATATTTTCGTTCTTTGTGGTGTGATCAATTGATGGGACTGCGTTGATTCGGATCAATGCAAGATAAACAAACCTATTCTGATGTTGTTGGAACACTTTTTCAAAAAGCTGTTATTGCAAGGGCGTTCTCTTTTGTTTTGCATCGTGGTATTTAGTTGGAATATCCTGCTCCTCAGTCGACGAGGCAAGGGCCGAGATCCCTTCACCGGGAGTGACCCCTTGGACAGAAGTTTGCGTCAGGGCAATAACTTCACTATAGCCGTTTACTTTTGCTTTGCATCGTGGTATTCAGTTGGAATATCCTGCGCCTCATTCTACGGGGAAAGAGCCGAGATCCCTTCACCGGGAGTGACCTCTTTAGCCAAGGTTTTCGTCACTATATTTTTAAAAGCTATCAGTTCCTTCAACGATATCAAGTTCATTACGTTAAAGGTTTTCGCCAGAAACCATTCGTAGCCCTCCATCATTTCGGTTAAATATTCGGTAGTATTCAAGCTATGTATTTTGACCTCACGCCAAGGCATAATGATTGGTAGCTGCCGGATATTTATCTGTTGCATAGATAGATGCGTTGGTTTGGGACAGTCGTACTACTATTTTGGCCTACGTCAAGGGTATGTACGGGTGGATTCAAATTAACCTGGATAATGATGGGTAGAACTTGACATGTGACTTATGATATTTTGACCTCACGCCAAGGTCATAAGAGCATGGGGTAAAAATCCACATCGGGAGTTTCAAAAGAACTGAAACTTGCCAGATATGCGCATACCTTCTGGAGTATGATAACGTGAGCGGATTCCGTCACGTTATCATGCGATGATGGTTGGATCCCGATTCCCACTGATGAGTTGGTTTACTCCTCGGGTGATCCCGGCTAATTCTTCTTTCAAGTTTGGGGAAGAATTTGACGTTACAGTGGGAGGTTTCCTAATTAGATAAAGTGACAATCATTCTGATCTAGGTTAGAGTGCACGCTGAGTGTTTCTTTTCTCTCTCTCTTTGGCAGCGACCATTGACCCGACCCTAGACTATGACTCAGTGACCAAGTTGACCGAACCTTCTTAACACTGGCTTTTGGATTGTCAGAGTTGCAAATCTCATTGCCACTCCTACTTTTACCCTTTTTTCCAGGACACCCCGTATTACTACGAACGTCCACTTCCCTTGGACAAAACCATCGTATGGTTATATACGAACTCGAAGGACTTCGAGGATGGTTTCTGGTTCTGGAGAAAACGGATAGGACTATTCAGTTGTCTTTTCTTTTCACCTTCTCTCAGGTTGCGAGTACTCCTTGGTTTAGGAGTAGTACACCTATTACGCAAATTGGATAGTCTTCTTCCAAACCATAGGCTGGTGTCGACCGGTAGGGAATGAAGAGAGACAATTAGCCTAAACGGTGTACAGAAGGTATTAAGTTAAGACAAAATAAAGGGATTAGTAAGAGGGCAAAGTAAATTGCGACTGCTATTCACGACCAAACCAAGTATTTCTTCGCCAATCCTAAATCACCTTTGTATTTCTCCAGGACACTCCGTATCACTACGAAGATCCCAGTTTATTGGATAATCCATCGTATGGTTATATACGAACTCGAAAGGAACTTGTTCCAGTTCAGGGATGGATCCTGGTTCAGGAGAAATAGGAATAAAGTACATTCAGGTGTCTTTTATCTTCACCTTCTCTCGCGTTGCGAGTGCTCCTAGGATTAGGACAGTACACCCTTTATGTTTAATGGATAGTCTTCTTCCAAACCATAGGCTGGTGCCGAACGGTAGGGAATGAAGAAAACCATTTGGCCTAAAGGGGTGTACAGAAGGTAATGACTAAAGACATATAAAGGAATTTGGAGAAGCGGCAAAGAATTATACGGTTACAGTTGTGAATCTGGATAATGGAAGAAGCATTACTATGGAATACCAGGATACCCTATCGAAACATTTCAATGTTTCAGTTTCACTGTGTACTGTTAATAGAAAACTGAATTCCCAATTAGACACTTGAGCAAGGGTATGTATTTACCAGGTTGGATTCTCACATCTGTATGGTTTTACAGATGATGAGTGGAAGTAAGTTATTGGGAATTAGGTGACCATCCTCATTATATCGGGATTCGTTGGAATTGGTGATATTTGAGGAAGCCACCTGGGTTGTTTGCCGGTCGGCAAATATTTGGTTTTGAATATCCGTTGTTGTGCACCAATTTCAAATTGATATATCTGTACGTCTATTTTTATAGAGTGAGACATGCCTTTTTGAAATTATGTCTATGACATTTACCTATACCAGTGGATGGTTAGGTAAGGAGCATTGAACAGCGGTGTAATTCTTCTTAACCATAAGTACAGTTTTCAACCTACGACACACAGTGAATGAGTTGTTAGACTCTGCGGACTTATACAGAGTATTGTATATTGTCCAGTGTCCATTAGGACAGAGGGGTTGTCCTCGTACTATATTCGGTTTACTTATCACTTCTCTGGTTCTTAGACAGGTGTTTCTTAGAAACACAGGGTCCAAGTTTTGAGAAGTTATAGGTATATGAATAAAGTAGAGAACCAGGTATTGCCAGTATCGGGATTCTTCAAGGTGATCGAAGATGTAGATACTTGTGAATGGTATTCAGTTGATAGTAATGATTAAGAGAACTTGCTTCTTTTTCAGGTTACTCATAATTGGAAGCACTCCTAAGTTGAGTAACGCTGATCGGCCTCCTTCCATTTAGTTGACATGCACTGGAGACAGCTGCATGATTTGAATCTGGTTCAATTAAATCAGTGCCTCTGTTTCTATATTGGATATAAAACAGTTCATATCTTGACATTGTTAAGATACGGGGAGTTGTCCAGCTTATGCTTAAAACCAGACTCTGGATAACTCAAGGCACGTTTCTGTAATGGCTGTTTGTGGGTTGACCCGGGCTATGCACAGGGTTGATATTCTACCATCTGGAAGATCAATAGTGATATTGTTTTTGACTCGCCACAGTTTTAATAAAATGGATTTTTTCAGAAAACAGTAGTGGGAGTATGGTAGAACTGGAAGTGATTCCAGAACCGCAAACGATTACTGAAGATTTGATAAGAACCTAAAGATTCAATCTGGTTTAACATTCCATTGGCCACTCCGCAGATAAGGCGGGTAACCTCAGGCACCCGAGAGGTACTTCGGTATGCTCAAGGACGGTGGCAGAGAGGTTCTTGTTTACCCAGACTTTCCATTGCTGTTGTTCCAGACTGTGAGATCCGGCGGGAGGATGAGTATAGCGTCGTTCTAAACTGGTTTTAGAAGCGTACGTGTATATGACTCTGCCAGAGGGTTGTCGTAGTCAGTGGGAGCAGCGGAAGCATTGGTGGACATCAGGCTTATGTCTATTTATAGACTAAAGCAGATATAGCGGAGATAGATCATCTATTTCTGATATGACAGTCATAGGTTTGACTTCATCAGAATAGGGGATGGATCTGTTGAGAAGGTAGTAGGGTGTGATGTCCTGGTATTTGATGATATACACAAAGTAGGAAGTGATATTCCTATACTACGATCGGTTATACTATGGTCGTCACACAGTAGTTTCTCCACATAGGAATTGGATATTATATCAGACATTCTGGTTACTAGATCTACAGTTTTAGATCTAGATTTGGGTGGTTTCCCAATCTGGGTGCTTTGACCGCATTCTATGAGTATTTAGAATGGACGACTCCTGGCACGGTAGTATACCTGCAGGTGATGGAGTCACCCTCTCTAGAGGTATCTTACAGACTAAAGGGGAGAGGGATACGCATGATTGGCAGATCACTTGCTTAGGCAATTGAGTCAATCATGAGATGTCAAGTACCACACCAGATGTTGTTCTTGCAGTAGGTGCAATAAGTTGATATTGATCCAATCCTGGAGAAACAGTCGGAAGCAGTTTTAGAACATAAGTTGATGTTCTAGGGATATGATAACAGCATTCTCCTTCGGGAGACAGTTATCATTCCAGGCTTCCAAGGTGACCTGGATGGCAGAGTGGCTGTCAGAGTTATAGTTTTCCCTCTGACGAGGGGCAGTATTTTGGACAGGTGGTCCAGATGGATACTGAAGGAAGGCATGGCGCAGGATACTGATTAAGTTCAGTTGACGATACAGTCTAAGAAGTTTGGATTTGGAGTTCATTTATGAGCTAGGTCCCATCAGACATCCAGACATTCTAAGACAGGTATTGCTCATTTCGGGAGATAGCTTTCTCCGCGAACTTGAGATAGAGAGAGACATAGAAAGAAACATCAGAGCGGATCCACTCACTGAGGCTATTCCTCGAGCGCAATAGTTTCGCAAACGAGCTTTGTGAGATGGACTAGTAGAGGAGTTGGGTGTTCGGTTTCACACGGGCTGTGAGTATGCGACATCGCAATAATTAGCCTTGAGTGCAAGTGGGAGATTGTTGGAGATAGTGCCCTCAGAGTCAATTATTGGATCACAGGCACGTGATTGCAATGATTGAGGGGAGGACCTGTCCCAGTAGGACAGTCTTACTCAAAATGATAGTATGCTATATGGTTTACCTTTATCATCGTGTACTGCTTTAGGTGACCTTACAGGTCACTATTGCACGTTGATAGAGCCCCTAGGATTCTTGCTTGACTACCGGCAGTATGAGGGCGATCATATACGTGGGAGCTGGTAGTCTATAAGCACATCCTTAAATGGTCCCTAGTCGTGGGAGTTTCGAGACAGGGCATCGATACTCCAGAGTAGACTAGTGTATACAGTCGAGACCCCGACGAGGGGCGGTGGCCGGTCTCACAAGCCACTGGTGTCAGTTGGTTCACCTAAGATGTATACAGGTGCTCATTAGGTTATGAGTACACCGGACAGGACTCGCCGGGAACCTGCTAGTTGGGTTTTATACCAGACGTCAGATAGCAGTTCCCTGGTGACATGTGTACAGGTTAGTTCATCGACCTGGGATCGTCATTTGTCTCGTGTGAGTTCCCACTGTGCTTTGATTACTACCCTACCACGGCTCAAAGGAGTCGTGCAAACAGGTTTTAGTTGGGTACAGTCCCGAGCCACATGGAGGCAGTGAGCGGAGCTGCAGGGGTTCGTCTCTCCCGGTATTGAGGGTGAGGTCGCGCTGTGTCAAGGAGAGCCAGAACATGAAAAGTCCTTGGCCAAGGCAGGAGATTTGCTGGTAGGTATTCCAGTAGTATCTCAGGGTGTTCTGGGCTGCACTCCGACACAACTTGTACCGCTTTTGGGGGTCTGACTTTTACCAACCCCCTAGGCCCGCCATGCGATGCTCATAGACGAACGGACCGGACTGTATGGATATTGTCACTGACAGGCTCAGTAGGGTGTCAGGATGAGTTCGCTCATCGACGTCCCTTTCAGTCAATACCTGATAGCTCGTTACGTATTGGCTTATACCTCTGACTTGCTAGTAGTTAAATCCACAACCAAGGTATTGACGAGTCTTTAGAGTCCACCACACTCAGTTACTCAGGTTTCGGGCGAAACGCTGTAGAGGCCGTATGGAGATATGGCAGGGTTCGATCAGATACGTGCGGTATTGCACGGATCGTGATCGGACGGTTTTACTAGCCGGCTTTGGCTTAAGCCGGATCCTAGTATTTGATAGTGTAGTTTTGTCTCTTTGCATTTGTGTTCAGTGGGAATACAAATGCGGGCATGTATTTGCAGTAGCGGGGTTTTCCTGTAATTTATTACGGGATCAGTTTTCTGAAGTTGCCAGTTTGCATTCCGTTCCGGCCGGTTTTCTTTTATTCCTTCACGGCCGGACTTTCTGTTGGAAGGTGTTAATTGCAAGTTTGCAATTAACACTTAGTGGAGGGGCTTTCTTGCTTAATTGTGGCATCATGATTGTTTCTTCATCATGAGATTCCATATTGGTCTCATCTTTGATTTATTGTGATGGTTATGAAAGGATTGATGGGTGAGATTTTGTTATGACCATTATTCTTATTTGATCTTTTCTTTTTCTCCTTTTTTAATTAAAAACCTTTTTTTCATCTCTTGGAGAGGGGGGCCGGCCACACTAGGAAGAGAGAGGAAAAGGAATTCATTTAGGTGTGGAAAAATTTCATTCTCATTTTTTGATTCCTTGCAAAAGAAAAATGTGAGCATCATTCTTCTTCCAAAACTTCTTTGATTCTCCACCTCCACCAATGTCCAAGGCAACTTCTATAACCCCAAAAGAGACAAGTTACTACACTATTCTACAGTATCCTTTGGACACGTCGGCTAGCCAACTTCGCGCCCGAGTTGCCTCGGTCAAGAGGCGGGAGCCCGTAAAAAATTCCGGCTACGTGGTGCCCTTTCCGACGAGACGATGATGGACGGAGATTCCGCGAGAGATCGGAGTGGAGATGAAGACCGAAGGACACGGATCGCTTGGTATACTTCTCTACTCTTTTCTTGTTTACTAGTTAGCTAGGTTAATGGCCCGATCCGGGTAAAAAGCGCGCGGTGGTGCCGGTTGCATGTTTTGCAAAGTTTTTGTTTCCACGTTTCCGGCGTCGGATCGACGGCCGGGGCGCCCCCGCAGGCTTACATTTTGACGGCCGGGGCGCTACCGTAGACTTACAGAGAAATCTAAGAACGGGGTGGTTACTGACAAAGGAGAAAATCCGTGTATATGCTTTGTGTGTGCGTTTGTTGTTGAAAAGAATAAATTATCGATAATCAAAGTTAGATTTGAGGATACTCATGTATGAGTTGTATTCTATATATGTGTGTTTCAATTTATGATTTCACTTAAGTGTAGAGTTGTTAGTGTGTATGTGTTGTGTGTGCGTTTGTTGTGTATTCGTATTGTATGTGTGTGTTTTGGCTGTCGAGGGTAAGGCATCTATCCCATTAAGAATGTATATAGTGGACACCCATTCTCTTGTGCTTTCAACCGTTTCGAGTAAATTTCGGCAGCACCTTCCCGCTGTTCTCCGAGTACACTGTAATAGAATAGATAATCATTTCAAAGCTGTGAAACAACGTTGAAATGAACATCTAATCTATCTTTGTATACGGAGAACCAGCGGAAAAGTACCGACGAAATATCTTGAAACAGATGAAAACACAAGTGAATGAAGGTGTTTACTTTATGCATTCCTAACTTGTCCATACGGGACAAATCTATCGGTTATCGTACGATTGAATCTTCTCGTCACATAGACTACACGACGGTTGTTAGTACCGAGCTATACCGTCCGATATTTAACAACCTTCGTATAGTTCTATGTCACGACGAATATCGAACGTATGTTAACCGATAAACGGGGACTAAGTGGCGCTTTGAGTTTCATATATGAGTATCGATAAGAATATGAAAGTTTCATATTATCATCGAGTATCATATATTGGTTTTAACTTGAATATCTTGAATCGCTCTCTAATGATGTGTTTGTTGTGTATTCGTGTTGTATGTGTGTGTTTCGGCTGTCGGGGGTAAGGCTTCTATCCCATTAAGAATGTATAGAGCAGACACCCATTCGCTTGTGCTTTCAACCGTTTCGAGTAAATTTCGGCAGCACCTCCCCGCTGTTCTCCGAGTACACTGTAATAGAATAGATAATCATTTCAAAACTGTGAAACAACATTGAAATGAACATCTAATCTATCTTTGTACACGGAGAACCAGCGGAAAAGTACCGACGAAATATCTCGAAACGGATGAAAACACAAGTGAATGCAGGTGTTTGCTTTATACATTCCTAACTAGTCCACACAGGACAAATCTATCAGTTATCATACGATTGAATCTTCTCGTCACATAGACTACATGACGGTTGTTAGTACCGAGCTATACCGTCCGATATTTAACAACCTTCGTATAGTTCTATGTTACGACGAATATCGAACGTATGTTAACCGATAGACGGGGACTAAGTGGCGCTTTGAGTTTCATATATGAGTATCGATGAGAATATGAAAGTTTCATATTATCATCGAGTATCATATATTGGTTTTAACTTGAATATCTTGAATCACTCTCTAATGATGCGTTTGTTGTGTATTCGTGTTGTATGTGTGTGTTTCGGCTGTCGGGGGTAAGACTTCTATCCCATTAAGAATGTATAGAACGGACACTCATTCGCTTGTGCTTTCAACTGTTTCAAGTAAATTTCGGAAGCATCTCACCGCTGTTCTCCGAGTACACTGTAATAGAATAGATAATCATTTCAAAACTGTGAAACAACGTTGAAATGAACATCTAATCTATCTTTGTACACGGAGAACCAGCGAAAAAGTACCGACAAAATATCTCGAAACGGATGAAAACACAAGTGAATGCAGATGTTTGCTTTATACATTCCTAACTTATCCATACAGGACAAATCTATCGGTTATCATACGATTGAATCATCTCGTCACATAGACTACACGACGGTTGTTAGTACCGAGCTATACCGTCCGATATTTAACAATCTTCGTATAGTTCTATGTCACGACGAATATCGAACGTATGATAGACGGGGACTAAATGGCGCTTTGAGTTTCATATATTAGTATCGATGAGAATATGAAAGTTTCATATTATCATCGAGTATCATATATTGGTTATAATACAACATTTTGCATTCAGGGTTGATGCTCATAACAAAATTGATTTCTTTTATCTAACAACGGGTAACAAACTTCCAGCAACCATTTTGACTCTGAGGTGCCTTTATTCACTCTCAAGCAATCATATAGGTGGAAAGGCTTTAAATCAATGAATGAAGCAGTGTGAGAAATATGACAATCGACAGGGCCGAGACCATGAGCAAGTTTCTTAACATATTCTAGAAGAACAACCTACGTGAGTGATCATTGGTAATCACTAAACACGAATCATCAAATGCACTACCTTTCAAATTAATTTAATTGTATTACAAAGTAAACTTCACACAGCATAAAAAAGGTTCCACATAGCATTCAAAGAGATGCATACATGAGATCTCAAATTTGCATTATATTATATAATTGTTTTGAATCAATTTGATCGAAATTGCAAGTTAAACTTCAGCTTCGTATGTACCAAGAACTAGTATCTTCAAAAATGTATTAGACATCAATTTGGATATTTCAATCTACTACCCATCTGTATCCATATGCATAAAAGGGATGCATTTCATATATCCATATTTTGAGTCATCCATATTTATCAATATACAGATACAAAATCCAGATAATTTGTATCTATTTTCAACCTAGTTCATTTATGCTGTGTGAAAGATGCTAAAGCATAATAGACTAGGCAAATGATAGTTGCATTTAAGCTTTTAGGGATCAAAACATCAATCAAAAGAATCTGCACCGTGCTACAAAGAAGGTAGCTACTGGGATGCAATTAAAGACCGATAGATTATTCATTCCAATTATAATTCACAACCATATATTCATTGACTAAATTTTGCTAAACCATAATATGCACTAAATAAACAAGGTTAAATTTAGTTTAAATTCTTAACCATCTAGTGCGGGCAAGCATTTCTTTATAATTTCAGCCGCTAGTTCCAGCTCCTCCTCTGATATAATCAACGTCGGCACCAACCTAACTATATTCACCGTGCTACAAATGATAGTTGCATTTAACCCCAACCCAAACCCAAACCGAACCCTAACCCCAGCCCCAGCCCCAGTCCCAACCCCAACCCCAACCGAACCCCAGCCCTAGCCCCAGCCGAACCCCAACCCTAACCGAACCCCAACCGAAACCGAAACCGAAACCGAACCCTAACTCTAACCCTAACCCTAACCTAAACCTAAACTGAACCCGATGCCTAACCCTAACCCTCACCCTCACCCCTACCCGAACCCTGAACCCTAGCTCTAACATCATCAAAATTATAAATAATTGGAGATTTACTAACCTGTAGCGGGCGGTGGAGGAGACCGGTGGTCGACGACGCAATCGGCGACGAGTCGCGGGCGGTGGCGACGAGGAAGTGTTGGGAACGAGGGCGGTGGCGGGCCGCGGGCGGAGGGCGGTGGCGACGAGGAAAAAATTGGAGGCGCGGAAACGAGATCGAGACGCGGGAGAGATTGAGAGAGAGAATTTTGGGAACGAGAGATCGAGGCGTAGGGTTTTTCTGTGCCTTTTTTATTAAATACTCATTTATATGCCCTACGGACTTAACCGTAGGTCATTTGTTTGCGGCTCCGTACGACCAAACAACAAATTACGATTTAATATTTTTAAATTAAAACGTAGGACACCGTAAGGACAACCATTGGGACCTACGGACTAATCCGTAGAGACAAGAAAACGTTGTCCCTACGGATTCCTGTGTCCGTAGGGGCAACCCCATATTGTAGTAGTGTGCACGCAACACACACACCACATCCACGCACATCACACACAAGCGCTCAGGAGACCCACGAATTTGCCCCGAAAGAGTATTTTAACAAACTCTGATTAATTAATTAATAGAGTGTCCTTCCTAGTTTAGTTAACCAGCTCTTTAAAATATTAAGTTGCAGTGGATGTATGATGCAAGTATATTAGGCCAGGATGGGCATTTTACATAAATGCCCCTTTGACAAACTCTAGCATATTAAGCTATAACGTGCAGTGGTTAACATGTTTATGTACAGCAATTAAGAGAAAAACGCATCATAAGTATTTAATAAATTAGTCAAAGGTTAGGAATCTGAAAACATGAAACGCTTCATGTATTTAGGAAGTTTTGCCAAACTTCTCAAAACCTGGGAGGTCACAATTTGGATTAAACCCGGTCCTAATGCGAGGCCTCTTTGCAGCTATGAGGTGCAACTCCGGCTTGCGTCAGCTTACGACATATTTTTAAAAGGAAACACACATATATACACAAAAACTAAGAATTGCAAAAAAGCTTCATTATATAAAATTTAAAATATGCAAACCCTCAATAGTCTCCTATCACAAAATATGATAGCACATGCCAAAAGCCAGGATTATGACCCACTGTTTTTTCTCACAAAAATGTGGGTTTCTAAGATTCACATGTAACTAGCAACATAAGAAGAACTTAGTACCATTTCATGTGAGGATGTCTTGTCTGTTATGAAACATTGTAGTGAGGATTAGGCGAAGGGTGATTTAAGATGTCAGTTTATTAGCTAGGGACGAAGAGAACCAACTTGAGCATCGATCGATCTAAAGCAGTTTGCTAGCTAGTGGCTCAAATAATTGAGCACGGCTGCAAAAGATATGGTGGCTATCTTTTGGTCTGGGCTCATGCATTATTGCGAAGCTTGTTTGGTGTTGGGCAAAGGTGAACATAGGTTTAAATAACACTTTAGTATCCTATGTTTTACCAGTACTATAGCATTTAGATATCTAAATTTCTAAACTTGACTCTATAATCCCTATAGTTTCTCATTAATCCTCAATGTACATTACTATCTATAAGAAAAAATGTGTATATTACCTCTAGATTTGCAAAGCAATAGAAAAAATTCTGAAAAATAAACCACAAGAAGTACCTAAATTCAAGAAGGGAATATGTATGGTGGCAAATTGGTTGAGAAGTAAAATTTTAGGGATTGAAGTGCCGCAATTAAACTGCATGGACTTAAGTGCTGTGATTGTAATCATATTATATAGTTGATTGCAAAAACTAGAATTAAGCGTCGTGCAATTAACATGAAGGTCGCAGATTCGAGACCGGCATGGTCCAAGAAATTTCAATTTTGCAAAATCCCCATTCGCCACTATCCTCCTTTGAACAAATCCCAATGCCACCCGAAGCAAGTAGCTCAATTACTGGACAAAAAAACTCAATAAAAATTATCTAGTCTTCCATATAATCAAGTTGAATCCAATCTTTGTGTACATTAATTAGATTCAAGTAAGTTATAAAAAAAACGCATCACACAAGAACCATATTTCAATTTAGAAATTTGAGTAAAGTGGTATTGGAGTTCAATATTGGAGCAAATTGGTATTGGAGCAAAGTGGGATTGGAGTTTTAACCCAGAAAGAGCGTGCCATATTGGAGTTTTCATGTGGTGACAAGGACTATGAAAACAAGACACGGTGTTCAATACAAACATTTAGTCAAGTTAAATCAAATTTAGCAACATGAAGCAAGAGGAATACCATCTTGCAGATTGCAGCTATTCCTATGGGAGATATTCGCCAAAAGACTGAGGTAGCTAGGGTTATAGTGCAAGCATTGTACAATGGTCCCTTCAAAAGTTCCCTGAGGTTCAATTTTATTAGACATACCTCGGTAAATGGGAAAGTTCTCAAAACTCCTAATGAAAGGAAAAACAATAACAATAACACGGCGGAAAGAACAAGATATAAAACTTAGTTGTTTGGCCTCGGAGTTACTATAACCAGAGTTATTTTGAAGGTGGAGATATAGGTTATCAAATTCCAGTTTGCAAGGCTCTACATCCACTTAAAAATTAATTTTAAGTTGTTTTCCTTTCGAACTCCAAAAGGTTTGGTTTGAAAAACGTAGTTTTCTTCGCTTTCTAGGAGTTGAGAAAAGAAAAGGAGAGACCACACCAAAGTTTGAATGACTCAAGTTATCCCAACTTTTATGTTAATATAACTCCGGCTTCTAAACTCCAAATTGAACCAACCAGAGAATAGTTAAGATATTGCAGTTAAATTTGTAATACTACACAAACCTCGGGTTATCTTAACTCAACTCTGAAGCCAAACAGACAATTAGCTGCTAAAGATGTGTAGTTAATACCTATAGTCTCCATGTCTGCTTATTGACTTGACCATAGCTTCATTTTTCAATATTCCAAGTCCCATCAATAGCATTCTTATTATATTTATACCCAGAGCTAACGCTGCAAGAAATGGTGCTTGTTTTCCCGAACTGCAATGCTCATGTAGAGAGAGGTAAGTTGAACAAATGATAGGATTAATGCGTGAAAAACTATGAGGCATTTAATTACCTGAATAGAGGCCAAAATAGCATGAATGCCAACCCAATGCTTATATGCACAAGCTTCCGATTCAATTTCTAAATTAAGGAAATCCTCTATCAGAACAGGATAGACAAGTCTGACAAGAACAAATTTTGCTAGGAGAAAAGACTTGGAAGTTTCAAGTAATTTTAAATCTTTTAGAATCAATTCTTGAAATTATTTTGCAATGAAGAAACAGTTAGGTGGATTATATGCAAGAAATACTGAATACTGGATTATAAGTATTAAGCAAAAGAACATAAATACACTGTAAACTATTACTAAGCATTTCCAATATTTCAAAAGATAAGCCAGGTCTTTAGATCTCACCATATATCCCTTTTTCGTACTTATCGATATCTTTTCCTGAGAGGAAACCAATTAATTTGAGATGAAATGACCCTCAGAACAGAAAATTAAAGTTTTTCTGTAATGTGCAACATATCAATGTAAATCCAAGTTTTTTGCTTGACCTTCCAGTTTGGTTACATATTGGTCATCTCCCCTCTTGCATGTAAGGATTTCAGAATGACACATAAATTATCAGTCATAAACAATTGAAGGACCACACACCACACTCACAGAAATAGGAGAAAAAGTAGCTATGGAAGAAATATAAACAGATAAAAATATTATTTTTTTAAATCAAGTTCACATCATGAGCATGATGCAAATATAAACATTTTCATCGGCAGAACTCAATTGTTTGCAGTAGATGATGAAAGATTGCAATAATGAAGGTATTAGAAAAGCTAACGCGTCTTCTCTTTTTCTGAGTTAGATGTTTGCAGACAATTTGGTGCATGCCTGAACGGAGGCACTCAATTTGATGCATGCATACTCAAATCTTTTAATTCGGCAGATACGTTTAAGATACCTTGTGTGTATGAAGATATACCAAGCACAAGCATGTGCCAAGTATTATTATAAATTAAAAAAGAGAGGAGTTGAGTGTCATCCGTTGTCCATCTAACAAAAGCCTGGGAGTTTTAGTTATTGTCATTTGACCGTGCTTGTCATTTCACTTGCCTCATATTTCTCATATTTCAATGCCAATGGCATCCTAGAAACATCCTGTATATAAATTCTCCAGATTTTCACTATTGGATTTCTCACACGACATTCTTGAGCACCTGACACTTGCAACTATCGACCAATCCGGGTTTGTCAGTTGAAGAGTTATTTAGAATATTCTAATTTAAAGGTTGTGAAAAGCCAAATCAGAAGGGAGAAAAAGGTAAAGCAACAGCAATATATTTAATTCGAACTAGGCAGATCAAATCTTCCATTTAAAAAAGCTGATGTGGTAGGCTCATCACATCTCTTATCAGCTATAAAGAAAGTTAGAAGTTGTCTTAATTTTTCCCTAGATGGCATTTTTATTCAAACGTAAAGCAACTTATAAGCTCTGTTCAACTTATGGATAGGACAATTAAACGAGACATAGGAGGTGACCTCAGGTCTTCATGTTTATTCAAACGTAAAGCAACTTATAAGCTCTGCTCAAGTTCAGGCTATATAAGTTATCATACAAGCCTTGAGCTTTCAACAATAACACGCGAGTCTATAGCTCCTAAAGCCCATTTACATCCCTAGGCAACTAAAACGAAGTATCCAACAATATATTCTCCAAAAAGAAATCTTTAAGATATTATTATTAATATTGATACAATGACGACGACAAACCCAGCATCAAGCATAACAACATCTGAGCAACATGCTATTGCTAAAATTATTAATATTGATACATGCTATATAACTCATTGATCATCTAACCAACACATCTTGATGATACTCAATAACGGTAATTCCTTTAATCATGACATGTGGCGGATGACGTGTCACATGCATAAGCCAGTTAGGCCCCTGAGGGCCACGGAGGGAGAACAGTATACTACAGTGGGGGCTTCCCTCAAACTCTGTCTCCGAGATTGCACCCCACTCCTTGTCCCCGAGCATCTCAACAGCCAAGCCAACTGTCCCTTTGCTCTACTCCGAGCTATCACAGGCCCGAGCCTCCTCGGCCCTCTCAGCTCGCCTTCGGGCTCAAGCAGAACCAAGATACCTCGGCTCTTCCACTTGTCCACGAGCTCTCCCGCCGAGGTCATCTTCCTCGGTCTCATCGACCGACCAACGGCACCGCTCACAGGCGCAACCGCCATCCCGCGAATCTTGCCATGCGCGAGATATCCACCGGCCATATCCCACGTTCCATGCCTTCACGATCCCCCATTAACGAGCATGTCTCGCCATTAATGGAAGATCCCGCTCATCACACGGGCGTGACGTCGAGAGCGTAACGGCCGGCGTGATTCTCACGCCTGCCTGCCTGCCTGCTGCCACCGCTATATAAACCCCTTCTTCAGACGGTTCAAGTAAGCCATTTTTACTCCACTAAGCCGTTACTCTGCTAGGATCTCCTCTCTAACTTGACCGTCGGAGGGTCTTCGGTGGTACAACCATCCCGGGACTTCCTTGCAGGTAGCTCGGCAACAGCAACCTCAAACCCATTGAGATCCACACGCTTCAGGAGCCTGCCTCCAGATCCAATCTCAGTCATCCATCGCCGCCGCCAGCAGATCAATGGAAGGCGTGATCCAGGTCGCGTCAGCTGGCGCCGTCTGTGGGAAAAACTTGATTCCACAAAAACAAAAGGTTCACCTTCCGATCCCAACCCAATGGCGAGCGGTCATCACGACGATCCAAGCACCAGCCGCCGCCGCCTCCCTCTCAACGGAGACGCGGACGAATCCCCTCCTCCGACGAGCATCTACAACGTCCTAGCAGCCCGGATAGATCGACTCGTGTCCGTCGCGGACGCGCTCGTCCTTGTCCAGACGGCGGGGCAAGCTCCCAAAGTCGCTGCTCCCCCACCTCGGGACCAGGACCCCTGCAGAAGGAGAGAAGACTCTGCTCGTGTCGGTACAGCCGACCACCGCCTCGTTACCTCCCACGGCCGCAGATCTCCAGGGCCAATACATTCTGCAACCCGCGTCAGCGCCGAGGTCTGTCGTCCGAGTGCCTCGCCCCGAGCCCCTACGTGCTCATGTCACTCCTGAGGAGATGTCGGTCAGTTCGCCTGCTCTCAGGCATGACCAATACCCCCTCCCTCGACGAGGTCGCACGGACGGGACTCGTCACGACAGCTCGAAGACTACCTCGCCAAAGAACCTAAGGAACCGGGGCCGCGGCCAGACACAGATCTCCAACAGCAGAGACCAAGGATCGAAGCCCTCACCAAGAGGCAGCCGAGCAGCTACCCTGCTCGGCTATCCCTGGCTGGTAGCTCCCTACCCCCACAACGCCAGGGATCAAAGCCCTCGCCAAGAGGCAACTGAGCAGCTTCACTGCTCGGTCCATCTTTAGCAGGCCTCTTACAGCCCCTCCAGCGCTAGGGATCGAAGCCATCACCAAGAGGCAGCCGAGAAGCTACCCTGCTCGGCTATCCCTGGCTGGTAGCTCCCTACCCCACAACGCCAAAGATCAAAACCCTCGCCAAGAGGCAAATGCAGCTTCACTGCTTGGTCCATCCTTAGCAGGCCTCCCACGGCCCCTCCAACGCTAAGGATCTTAGCCCTCACCACGAGGCAGCCGAGCGGCTACCCTGCTCGGCTATCCCTGGCTGGTAGTTCCCTACCCCACAATGCCAGGGATCAAAACCCTCGCCAAGAGGCAGCCGAGCAGCTATCCTGCTCGGCTATCCCTGGCTGGTAGTTCCATACCCCGCAACGCCAGAGATCGAAGCCCTCACCAAGAGGCAGCCGAGAAACTACCCTGCTCGGCTATCCCTGGCCGGTAGCTCCCTACCCCAACACACCAGGGATCAAAACCCTCGCCAAGAGGCACCGGGCAGCAACCCTGCTCGGCCCGTCCTTAGTAGGCCTCTTACGGCCCCTCCAGTGCGAAGAATCGAAGCCCTCACCAAGAGACAGCCGAGCAGCTACCTCGGCTATCCCTGGCTGGTAGCTCCCTATCCCACAATGCCAGGGATCAAAGCCCTCGCCAAGAGGCAACTGAGCAGCTTCACTACTCGGTTCATCCTTAGCAGGCCTCCCACGGCCCCTCCAGCGCTAAGAATCAAAACTCTCACCAAGAAGCAGCCGTGCGGCTACCCTGCTCGGCTATCCCTGACTGGTAGTTCCCTATCCCACAACGCCAGGGAGCAAAACCCTCGCCAAGAGGCAGCCGAGCAGCTACCCTGCTCGGCTATCCCTGGCCGGTAGCTCCCTACCCCACAACACCAGGGATCAAAGCCCTCGCCAAAGGCACCGGGCAGCAACCCTGCTCGGACATCCTTAAGAATCAAAAGCCCTCGCAAGAGGCAACCAGGCCCGCCCTTGCTCGGTTATCCCTGGCTAGTAGCTCCCTACCCCAACACACCAGGGATCAAAACCCTCGCCAAGAGGCACCGGGCAGTAACCCTGCTCGGCCCGTCCTTAGTAAGCCTCTTACGGCCCCTCCAGCGCTAAGGATCAAAAGCCCTCGCAAGAGGCAGCCGAGCGGCTACCCTGCTCGGCTATCCCTGGATGGTAGCTCCCTACCCCACAATGCCAGGGATCAAAGCCCTCGCCAAGAGGCACCGGACGGCAACCCTGCTCGGCCATCCTTAAGGATCAAAGCCCTCGCCAAGATGCACCGGGCAATAACCCTGCTCGGCCCATCCTTAGTAAGCCTCTTACGGCCCCTCTCGCGCTAAGGATCAAAGCCCTCACCAAGACGCAGCCGAGCGGCTACCCTGCTCGGCTATCCCTGGCTGGTAGTTCCCTACCCTACAACGCTAGGGATCAAAGACCTCATCAAGAGGCAGCCGAGCAGGGTAACGCTAAGGATCAAAGCCCTCACCAAGACGCAGCCGAGCGGCTACCCTGCTCGGCTATCCCTGGCTGGTAGTTCCCTACCCTACAACGCTAGGGATCAAAGACCTCATCAAGAGGCAGCCGAGCAGCTACCCTGCTCGGCTATCCCCGGCTAGTAGTTCCCCACCCCACGACGTCAGGGATCAAAAGCCCTCGCCAAGAGGCACCGGGCAGTAACCCTGCTCGGCCCGTCCTTAGTAGGCCTCTTACGGCCCCTCCCGCGCTAAGGATCAAAGCCCTCGCCAAGAGGCCACTGAGAAGCTACCCTGCTCAGCGCATCCCCAGCGGGCAGCCTCCTACCTATCAGACGCTGAAGATCTGAAGCTCTCACCGCGAGGCCGTCGAGTTTCTTCCCGCTCGGCGCATCCCCAGCGGGCATCCTCCTGCTCATCAAACGTTGAGGATCTGAAGCCCTCATCGTAAAGCCGACGAGCTTCTTCCTGCTCGGCGTATCCCCAGCGGGCATCCTCCTGCCCATCAGATGCTGAGGATCTGAAGCCCTCATCACGAGGCCGCCGAGTTCCTTCCTACTCGACGCATCCCCAGCAGGCATCCTCCTGCCCATTAGACGCTGAGGACCTCAAGCGCTCATCGTGAGGCCGCCGAGTTACTTCCTGCTCAGCGCATCTCCAGCGGACATCCTCCTGCCCATCAGATGCTGAGGACCTCAAGCCCTCATCGTGAGGCCGCCGAGTTCCTTCCTGCTCGGCGCATCCCAGCGGGCATCCTCCTGCCCATCAGACGCTGAGGATCTGAAGCCCTCATCGCGAGGCCGCCGAGTTCCTTCCTGCTCGCCGAATCCCCAACGGGCATCCTCCTACCCATCAGACGCTCAGAATCTGAAGCCCTCATCGTGAGGCCGCCGAGTTCCTTCCTGCTCGGTGCATCCCCAGCGGGCATCCTCCTGCCCATCAGACGCTGAGGACCTCAAGCCCTCATCGTGAGGCCGTCGAGTTCCTTTCTGCTCGGCGCATCAGCGGGTATCCTCCTGCCCATCAGACGCTGAGGATCGGAAGCCCTCATCGCGAGGCCGCCGAGTTTCTTCCTCCTCGGCGCATCCCAGCGGGCATCCTCCTGCCCATCAGACGCTGAGGACCTCAAGCCCTCATCGTGAGGCCGCCGAGTTCCTTCCTGCTCGATGCATCCCCAGCGGGCATTCTCCTGCCCATCAACGCGGTAGGTCCAAAGCCCTTCTCGCGAGGCCGCTGAGTAGCTTCCTGCTTGGCGCATCCGCGGCTGGTAGCTTCCTACCCTATAAAGACACGGATTCAAGGCCTGCCGAATAAACTCATACTCAACGCGCGATCAGCGCCTCAACTCCGGCAAAGGGAGGATACCGACCTTCCCACACTCGTCCTTCGTTCGACTTATACTCGATGCGCGACAACAAGAACGCCGTGTCGTCACCGAACAATCCACCACGAGGAATTACCAGCGCCAAGCCGCACAGAAAGAACTAAGCAGTACACTCTCGACCCGACCCACGAATAGATCGGAACGAGAGTGGGGGGCTAATGATAATACTCAATAACGGTAATTCCTTAGATCATGACACGTAGCGGATGACGTGTCATATGCATAAGCCAGTTAGGCCCCTGAGGACCACGGAGGAAGAACCAGTATGCTACAGTGGAGGCTTCTCTCAAACCCTATCTCCGAAGTTGCACCCCACTCCTTGCCCCCGAGCACCTCAGCAGCCAAGCCAACTGTCCTTTTGCTCTACTCCGAGCTATCAAAGGCCCGAGCCTCCTCGGCCCTCTCAGCTCGCCTTCGGGCTCGAGCAGAACCAAGATACTTCGGCTCTCCCGCTCGTCCGCGAGCTCTCCCGCCGAGGTCATCTTCCTCGGTCTCATCGACCGACCAACGGCACCGCTCACAGACGCAACCGCCATCCCGCGAGTCTCGCCATGCGCGAGATATCCGCCGGCCGCATCCCACGTTCCACGCCATCACGATCCCCATTAACAAGCCTATCTCGCCATTAATGGGAGATCCCGCTCATTACGCGGGCGTGACGTCGGGTGCGTAACGGCCGGCATGATTCTCACGCCTGCCTGCTGCCACCGCTATATAAACCCCTTCTTCAAACGGTTCAAGTAAACCATTTTTACTCCACTAAGCCGTTACTCTGCTCGGATTTCCTCTCTAACTTGACCGTCGGAGGGTCCTCGATGGTACAACCATCCCGGAACTTCCTTGCAGGTAGCTCGGCAGCAACAACCTCAAACCCATTAAGATCCACACGCTTCAGGAGCTTTCCTCCAGATCCAATCTCAACCGTCCATCGCCGCCGTCAGCAGATCAACGGAAGGTAACATCTTGGCGTAATCCAGGTCGCGTCACATCTTAGTTTCAATTTATCAAAAAGAGAAAGAGGGATGAGAAGTATTTAGAAGAATAATCGTGATGACATGCAAACCCTAACCCATCACCTCTTTATATAGACATCATAACTCATTATAAATATATCCCGAATATATTATAACCGTCCATTATATCATATATCAGCATAACACTCCTCAAGTTGGAGCATATATATCGCACATGCCCAACTTGTTACAAACAAAATGTACACGAGTTTTCCCAAGAGGCTTAGTAAACAAATCAGCAAGTTTGTTTTCCGATTTCACATGGATCATATCAATGACTCCTACCTCGACCTTTTCACGAAATGACAATCAACATCAATGTGCTTCGTCCGTTCATGAAAAACAGGGTTGTTCGCAATATAAATTGCGGCCTTGTTGTCACGGTAGAGCTTCATAGGTGTAACAGAACCGTATTCAAGCTCTGTAGGTAGAAAACGAATACATACCAACTCACTTATGGTGTTAGCCATAGCTCTGTATTCCGACTCTGTGCAGGATCGAGAGACCACACTTTGTTTCTTGCTTTTCTAAGAAACTAAGTTCCCTCCAACAAACACACAGAAACCAGCAGTCGACCTCCCGTCGTCAGGAGAACCTGCCCAATTTGCATCCATGAAATCTGTGCCCTTGGAGTGCCCATAATTCTTATAGACGATACATTTCCTCTGTGCACTCTTTATGTATCTCAAAATACGGAGGGTGCATCAAGATGAGCCTTACGAGGATGAAACATAAACTGGCTCACTGCGCTGACCGGGAAGGCTATATCTGGACGAATAACGATCAGGTAGTTAAGTTTCCCAACCAATCTCATGTATCGTCCTGGATCAGAAATAGACTTCCCCTGACCCGCAAAGAGCTTCACATTCGGGTCCATAGGCAAGTCGATAGGCCTACAACCAGACATACCGGCCTCCAAGAGTATATCAAACACATATTTTCATTGAGTAGCAAAAATCCCTTCCTTTGGTAATCTCGATACCTCAATACCTAAAAAGTATTTCGACTCCTCTAGGTCTTTGGTGCAAAATTGCTTCTGAAGATGAGCCTTCAAATCAGAAATCTCTCATCATCTTCTGTAATAACAATATCGTCCATATAAACGACCATAAGTGTCACGCCCCGCTTTCCAAAATACGGGATACGAGAGATGATTAGGCTAGCCATGCTCCTACGGTCAAGGAATCATCCATCCGTAGTCACACTTCGGTTTCTAACATTACATGGTAATCATTAAACACAACACAGAAGTAAAGAAAATACATCACTGGTTATTACATCAACTTTTATTGTTCACAAATTGCAACGAAACAAAGAAAAGAACTACTAACCAAGTGCGAAAACAAGGTTTCTTTAGGGAAAACAGTAAAGGTACTGGAGGCACGACCGTCTAAATCTCTGCAAACTCGAAAGGCAGGTCTGACTCCTGAACTGGTTCTTCCTCAAGGTCTGAGCATGCATACTCAGGTCGTCAGAGCGACATAATTGCAATATTGTAATAATAACAAAAGACAAGAAAATGAAAGTAATAACGGTGGAGATAAAATGCAGGTAATCAATATGTCACTAACTGATACAATGTATGATCTGTGTCCCTATCGGTCTCTAAGTTATTTTTGAAATCGAGTTGTGGAAAGGTCGATCATGTTTAACGAGGGTCTCGTACGTACCCGAGACTACGGCCCGCTGTTGCCCGGGACATAACCCTGTCAGCCGGACCGCTAGACCCAACCTAATATATATTTGTTCGAATGATCATCCTCTAAATCACTGACCTCGCTAAATACAACTTCCTTTCCACTTCGATTTCCCATTTTTTCCCCAGGTTTCACTATGGGCTAGTTGTGTACAAGTACGCATCAGTAACACAATTTTATTCACTGTTCACTGTATGGTTCATTGTCACGAATCACTCACTATTCACTGGCGTACTTGACACAACCACACCGATACCGTACACGTTCGACAATGCAATATACACGGAGAATTAACACGAATATTCACTATCACTAGAGATCTTGTAGTCGGGTAGAAGTATGAATCATGCCGCTAAACAGTTTATGTGCAGTACAAGTCGTTATGCATCTTATGAACATAGAAAATTCGTATTAAATCACGCATTCAGAATTAAGCAAAAAGATACAAAAGCGGTAATAAGTAAACTCAGTCGGCAGTTCAACAAAATTGACTTCAAGTCAATCGGATTTCGAGTTCGCAAGTTACAGTCGTTTCATTTTAAGTGTTCGCTGCTGGAAATTCAGTTCCTGAACTGAAAGTCCATTTCGTAACACAGTTTTCATCCTATTGGGATCAAAGTTAGGCGACGCTATAGTTGAACAAAATTTAGGTTTATTAGTTAGGTTTCCAAAGCACCAGACGGATCGATAATATCCATGGTGTACTGAAAGTTATGCATTGTACAATAAAAGGGTATACGTTCTGTCCCTGTTTGGGACTGCTATATGTTCTGTTGATTTAAAATATAATTTAAATAGTAAACGACAATAAAAACGAATGAAAACACTTTCAATGGTTAGCTAACAGATTTATCTTCGCTATGGTATATGGTTCCGCATCTGGCATTTTCATACAGCAGGGTGAAAGTACTACAAAACAAGAATCGACAGCCAGTGCTGCTCTGGACTGCAGTCCAGAGCCGCACTCCGAACCAGTTTCTGTCACCTTTTTAGCATAGAAACAGATTAAAACTCTTATGGTGTTCTAGGTCGTCGAGTCGGCTTCGATATGAGCCCTCGAACGCAACATTCCGATTTATAACCAATTAACTGTGATTTTTACAAGGTTCAGGTGCGAAAATTTCAGTTTTAACGGGTCTAAATGGGAAAGACCTATCACGTCATTAAAGACCGTATTTTCCAGCCAAATCATAACACAACGTTCGTTATCACTCGGGCCATCCTATGTGATTAGTTTCCGTCAATTTAACGGGGGTTTTCCATTCGGGTTTTGCATCGAACACTTGCATTATATCGATTCGCACGAAAGTATATATAGAATTTATTAGTAATTTGAATTGAAATAGATAAAATTAGCATGAAGCAAGCATTATACTTGCCTGGTGACGTATCGACAACGGTACAGCAACGGCAACGGCGCGATCGCGACACGAGCGCGGCACGGCAACTCGACTTGGCTCGAGCTCGAGTCCTCGGCAGCAGCGGCTTGGTTGCTGGGGTCTTGACGGCGAGGGTGGTGGTGGTCGTTGGTGTCAGCTCTTGATGGCGAAGCAGCCGAGGTGGCTGAGGTGGTCGTCGGCGATAGAGAAGAAGTTCGGCGGGGATGCAATGGGTTAGGGTTGTGCAGTCGGGGATGGAGAGAAGTGGAGTTGGGTTAGGGGAGCTTGGGTTGTATGGTGGTGGTCACGAGGTTGCAGTGGGGAAAGGGAAACTGTGTAGGAGGTCGTGGTGGTGGTCACGACGATGGCAAGGAGGGCCAGACGGAGGTGCACGGAAGGGTTGGTTATGGGTGTTCTGCTGTAGTTTGGGTGGAGCTTGGAGTGGGGGCTCTGTTGGCGTCGAGGTTGGTAGAGGCAGTGGTGGTGTGAGGAGGGAAGTGGAGTGAGAGGGAGAACGAGAGTGAGGGGGAGAGAGAGATGGGTTTTAGTGAGAGGAAGAGAGAGAGACGGGGTCGAGGGAAGTTTCGCGAGCGAGCGCGCGCGAGGTCGTAGGTCGAGGAGTGGGGACGTGGTCGCGACGAGGAGCGGGGGCATGGGGACGAGCGGCGGGGACGTGGGGAAAGAAAGAAAGAAGTGGGAAAAGAAAAAGATGGGGAAGAAGAGGACGGGTCAGGTAAGGGGCTTGGACCGGGTATGGGTATGGGCTTGGGCCGGGATTTTAGTTTAGGAAAAATTTAGAATTTAAAAAAATATGCACCTAGGTTCCTATAAAAATGAGAAAATAGAAAAATATTCAAGGGGAGTTAGGAAAAATATGGAAAAAATTTATTTACGGAACAGGGAATTTACATAATACCCTCCTTACAAAAATTTCGTCCTCAAAATTTAAAAAACAACGAAACAACAGCACTACACAAACAGATGGGGAAAACGTGCACGGATAGCCTCCTCACGCTCTCAGGTAGATTCTCCTGGGGAACGACCGCCCCAAGACACTCGGACTAACGGAATGATTTTATTCTTCAGCACTTTTTCTCTGCGGTCGAGGATAGTGGTGGGCTGCTCCTTGTAAGATAGGTCGGTGCCCAAAGCTTAACTCGGAGTAGTCCAGAACATGTCTGCCATCCCGAACATAACGCCGCAACTGAGGTACGTGGAAAGTATTGTGCATGCCAGCTAGCGACGGAGGCAAGGCAAGTCGATAGGCCACCTCTCCTACTCGCTCTAGCACCTTAAAAGGTCCGATGAAACGGGGACTGAGTTTATCGCGACCTCTAAACCTGATAACTCCGCGGGTAGGGGAAATCTTCAGGAATGCGTGATCTCCGACCTCAAATTCTAGCGCTCTCCTGCTGGCATCCGCCCAACTCTTTTGTCGGTCCTGAGCCGTCTTAATGCGCTATCTGATCATTTGGACTTTGTCTACCGTCTGAACAATGATTTTGGGGCCCAGTAATTTTCGTTCGCCCACGTCATCCCAACAAACAGGGGATCGACATTTACGCCCGTAAAGTGCTTCGAAAGCAGCCATCTCGATGCTAGCCTGGTAACTGTTGTTATAAGAAAACTCAACCAGATGCAGATGATCCTCCCAAGAACCCTGGAAGTCCAACATACAAGCTCTCAACATGTCCTCGAGTGTCTGAATCGTACGCTCGGATTGTCCGTCCGTCTGTGGATGATACGATGTGCTGAACTTGAGGCGGGTACCCAGACTCTCATGTAAGCTCTTCCAAAAGTGCGAAACAAATCTGGTGTCTCGATCTGACACAATGCTGACCGGAACTCCGTGAAGTCGCACTATCTCTTGCATGTATTTCTCCGCAAGCGACTCTGTCGACTGTCCCACCCGGAAGGGTATAAAGTGTGCAGCTTTCGTAAGACGGTCGACGATAACACAAACGGCGTTGTTGCCCCCAGGGCTCCGTGGTAAGGCAGTCACAAAATCCATAGTAATGTGCTCCCACTTCCACTCTGGTTTCGGAAGCGGTTGTAACAGTCCCGCCGTTCTCTGGTGTTCCGCCTTTCACTTGCTGACATACCAAACATCTGGATACAAACCGTGCAATCTCTCGCTTCATCCGTTCCACCAAAAGTGTTGCTTCAGATCTCGATACATTTTTGTGCCTCCTGGATGCACAGAATAAGCTGAACCATGAGCCTCAGCAAGTACTTCTTCTCGGACATCCCCTTTGGGTACGCAGAGTCTATTACCGAATCTCAGAGAACCGTCTTGATGTATGAGTAAGCCTGTTCTCAGCCCGGCTTCCACCTGCTCTCTGAACTTTTGCAATCGAGGATCATCTGGTTGCGCAGCTTTGATGCGATCTATAAGAGAAGACTGCACTTGTAGTTGCCAAAACTGCCTGATTGCACTCGGCGTAACGACCTCTAGCTCGAGCTTCTGAAAATCCACAATGATGCTCCTCTGGCTGGTCAACATCATGACCGCTGGCTTGCGACTGAGAGCATCGGGTACAACATTTGCTTTTCCCGGATAATACTGTAAGTCTAAGTCATAGTCTGCCATTAATTCTAGCCATCGGCGCTGTCTCATATTCAGTTCTTTCTGAGTGAACACATACTTCAGACACTTGTGATCCGTGTACACCTCTACCTTCTCGCCTAACAGGTAATGCCTCCAAATCTTCAATGCGAAAACCACTGCGGCTAACTCCAAGTCGTGAGTAGGATAGTTCCTCTCGTGATTCCTCAGCTGTCGTGAGGCGTAAGCAACCACCCGATCGTGCTGCATCAGAACACGGCCTAAGCCCTTCCCTGAAGCATCGCTATGTATCACCAACCCACCGGAATTATCTGGTACTGTAAGAATAGGTGACGTGGTCAATTTCTGCTTCAGTACCTCAAAAGCCCGAGTACACTCCTCCGTCCACACATACGGTACATCCTTCCGTATCAGCTTCGTCAAAGGTTCAGCGACTCGTGCAAAGTCTTGAACGAACCGCCAATAATATCCGGCCAGTCCCAGGAAGCTTCTGATCTCGGCCACTGATTTCGGCGTTGGCCAATCTCTAACAGATTCTATCTTTACCAGATCCACTGAGATGCCTTCGCCCGAAACAACGTGTCCCAAGAACTGCACCTTGTCGAACCAGAACTCACTTGCTCAATTTTGCGTATAGCTTCTCTTTCCGAAGAATTTGTAGTACTGTTCGCAAGTGTTCGACGTACTCCTCTCGAGTCTTAGAATAGACTAGTATGTCGTCGATGAATACAACGACAAACGTGTCCAAGTACTTCGCAAATACTCGATTCATCAGATCCATAAATATAGCTGGAGCATTGGTAACACCGAACGGCATCACAAGGAACTCATAATGCCCGTATCGGGTCCTGAAAGCCGTCTTGCATATATCCTCGGCCGCTACTCTGATCTGGTGATAGCCCGAACGGAGATCCAACTTCGAAAATACTCTGGCCCCACTTAACTGATCAAATAAGTCGTCGATACGCGGAATGGGGTATTTGTTCTTTATCATGACTTTGTTCAGCTCCTGATAGTCTATGCACATCCGTAGCGATCCATCATTTTTCTTTACCAACAAAACTGGTGCACCCCACGGTGAAGCGCTTGGACGGATTTAAATCCTTTCTCCAGGAGTTCTCCAATTTGTTTCTTCAATTCTGCAACTCAACCGGTGCCATTCTATACGGGGCCTTAAAAACTGGTGTTGTACCTGAAATCAAATCAATCGAGAATTCCAAGACGCGGGGAGGTGGTAGACCTGGTAAGTCTTCAGGGAACACATCCAGAAAATCCCGAACAATCTCTGGGGCTGGACTCTCATCGATCTCCATAGCTGTAAATGCTTTTGGCTTGGCTCTAAACTTGGCTGCCTCCAAAGACTCGCTCCCGCCTTCAAAAATAAACTCTGGGTGATTGGGAATACGGAAAGACGCATTCCTTGCTCGGCAATCAATAATTGCATGGAATGTACTCATCCAATCCATCCCGAGAATTGCGTCATAGCTGCCTGTTCTGATTAGAAAGAAAATTCGCATAGAATTCCCTGCCATACACTACAACTGGACAGGATCTACATTCTCGACTGGATACTATAACACCATTACCCGTATGTATTTCCCAACCCTTGGTTAATGGTTCATGTGGTATGGAGTGTGTATCAACGAAATGTGCAGATATGAAACAGTGTGATGTTCCAGAATCAAACAGTACTCTAGCTGGCATGGAATGAACAAGTAGAACACCTGTAACAACTTCACCTGAAGCCTATGCCTGCTCGGCGGTCAAGATGAAAGCCCATCCTTGACCGCAGCCTGTGCAGGGTTGCCTTTGTTCCTGTGACCTATGCTGCTGCGGTCCAGACCCTCCAGGTAATTCTGTTCGCTCGGGGCAACCACTACCTCGGTGCTGGCTGGATCCGCAAATCAAACACTGTCCCTTGGCACGGCGACGGTCCTTCTGGGTGTGCCCATCCCTGTGGCAGTAGCCGCAAACTAAGTCTTTACTCTGAGGGCGATGCTGGGGCACGAATGGACGCTTCATCTGCGTCGCCCTGGCCTGTGGATTGGTATAACCCCTCGGGACGATGTGTGAGTACGCGGCGGGGCTACTGGGGGCCTTCTCACTCGAGCTGGGGCCCCTAAATTTATTGATCAGCTTCTCCTGAATTCGTGCCGCGTTGAGCGCCTGCGCAAAAGTCTGCAACTCAAGTGACGCGATCAACTGTTGTAGCTCAAAATCAAGTCCCCGTAAGAAACGCCTGGCCCTGGTAGCCTCTGAAACGACCATATACGGAGCAAATCGGCTCAGACGGTTGAATTCTGCCGCATATGTGTCCACGGGACGGCCATTCTGCTTAGATGAATCTTTCTTCCATCTCTGCCTTGGCGGTGGAAGGAAAATAGTGGTCCAAGAAGCACTCCTTGAATTTGCTCCATTCGATTGGCTCTTCTAGTCTGCTTTCTTCAATCAACCACCAAGTACGGGCTTCGTCCTCCAACTGGATCTTTATCACATTCACTTTCTCTTCATCGGGTACCCTTGGGGCCGTCAGTAGGTTCACCATATTGACCTGCCATTGCTCGGCCTCGGGTGGTTCGGCTAGTCCCGTAAATACAGTTGGATGTAACCTCCGAAAATCCGATACGGTGCCAGCCCTGGCAGAAAAAGCTGGTGAAGTAGTGCCCTCCGTGGCAGTAATGAGAGCGGAGGGTCACCCTACTGCGGTAATGGCCCTGAGTCCCTCGGTGAGTAAGTCTGTCTTTCTCTCTTGAACTTCTGCGAGGGTCGTCAGTGCATTCAAGATCCTCTCCGTGCGATCCTGAGAACTTGAGTCCGAGGAGTGGTCGTTCGGGGATGTCATGTCGCTAGAAGACATTTAAACGGATATGATTAGATACCGGGATGAAGGCGAGGGATGATGAAGCGAAAATAATGTAATAAAGTGTAGTTAATGTTATCTCTTACTACTAAACGCGGGCTCTGATACCAACAATACCATGTCACGCCCCGCTTCCCAAAATAAAGATACGAGGGATGATTAGGCCAGCCAGGCTCCTACGGTCAAAAAATAATCTCGCCGTAGTCACAATTCGGCTTCTAGCATTACATGGTAATCAGTAAACACAGCACAGAAGTAAAGAAAATACATCACTAGTTATTACATCAACTTTCATTGTTCACAAATTGCAACGAAACAAAGAAAAAAACGACTAACCAAGTGCGAATACAAGGTTTCTTTAAGGAAAACGGTAAAGGTACTGGAGGCACGACCGTCTAAATTTCTGCAAGCTCGAAAGGCAGGTCTAACTTCTGAACGGGTTCTTCCTCAAGGTCTGAGCATGCATACTCAGGTCGTCAGAGCGACATAATAGCAATATTATAATAATAATAAAAGACAAGAAAATGAAAGTAATAACGATGGAGATAAAATGCAGATAATCAATATGTCACTAACTGATGCAATGTATGATCTGTGTCCTTATCGGTCTCTAAGTCACTTTTGAAATCGAGTTGTGAAAAGGTTGATCATGTTTAATGAGGGTCTCGTACGTACCCGAGACTACGGCCCGCTGTTGCCCGGGACATAACCCTGTCAGTCGAACTGCTAGGCCCAACCTAATATATATAAGAGTCGCTGTTCGAATGATCATCCTCTAAATTACTGACCTCGCTAAATACAACTCCCTTTCCACTTCGATTTCCCATTTTTCCCCGGGTTTTCACTATTCATGAATATGGGCTAGTTGTGTACAAGTACGCATCAGTAACACGATTTTATTCACTGTTCACTGTATGGTTCATTGTCACGAATCACTCACTATTCACTGGCCTACTTGACACAACCACACCGATATTGTACACGTTCGACAATGCAATATACACGGAGAATTAACACGAATATTCACTATCACTAGAGATCTTGTAGTCGGGTAGAACTATGAATCATGCCGCTAAATAGTTTATGTGCAGTACAAGTCGTTATGCATCTTATGAACATAGAAAATTCGTATTAAATCACGCATTCAGAATTAAGCAAAAAGATACAAAAGCGGTAATAAGTAAACTCAGTCGGCAGTTCAACAAAATTGATTTCAAGTCAATCGGGTTTCGGGTTCGCAAGTTCCAGTCGTTTCACTTTAAGTGTTCGCTGCTGGAAATTAAGTTCTTGAACTGAAAGTCCATTTCGTAACACAATTTTCACCATGTTGAGATCAAAATTAGGCGACGCTATAGTTGAACAAAATTTAGATTTATCAGTTAGGTTTCCAACGCACCAAACGGATCGATAATATCCATGGTATACTGGAAGTTATGCATTGTACAATAAAGGGGTATATGTTTTGTCCCTGTTTGGGACGGCTATATGTTCTGTTGATTTAAAATATAATTTAAATAGTAAACGACAGTAAAAACGAATGAAACCACTTCCAATGGTTAGCTAACATATTTATCTTCGCTATGGTATAGGGTTCCGCATCATGGCATTTTCATACAGCAGGGTGAAAGTATTACAAAACAAGAATCGACAGCCAGTGCTGCTCTGGACTGCAGTCCAGAGCCGCACTCCGAACCAGTTTCCGTCACCTTTTTAGCATAGAAACAGATTAAAACTCTTATGGTGTTCTAGGTCGTCGAGTCGCTTCGATATGAGCCCTCGAACGCAACATTCCGATTTTATAACCAATTAACTGTGATTTTTACAAGATTCAGGTACGAAAATTTCAGTTTTAACGGGTCTAAATGGGAAAGAGCTATCACATCATTAAAGACCGTATTTTCCAACCAAATCATAACACAACGTTCGTTATCACTCGGGCCATCCTATGTGATTAGTTTCCGTCAATTTAACGAGGGTTTTCCATTCGGGTTTTGCATCGAACACTTGCATTACATCGATTCGCACGAAAGTATATATAGAATTTATTGGTAATTTGAATTGAAATAGGTAAAATTAGCATGAAGCAAGCATTATACTTGCCTGGTGACGTATTGACGATGGTACGGCAGCGGCGCGATCGCGACACGAGCGCGGCACGGCAACTCGACTTGGCTCGAGCTCGAGTCCTCGGCAGCAGCGACTTGGTTGTTGGGGTCTTGACGGCGAGGGTTGTGGTGGTCGTTGGTGTCAGCTCTTGATGGCGAGACAGCCGAGATGGCTGAGGTGGTCGTCGGCGACAGAGGAGAAGTTCGGCGGGGATGTAGTGGGTTAGGGTTGTGCAGTCGGGGATGGAGAGAAGTGGAGTTGGGCTAGGGGAGCTTAGGTGGTATGGTGGTGGTCACGGGGTTGCAGTAGGGAAGGGGAGACAGTGTAGAAGGTCGTGGTGGTGGTCACGACGATGGCAGGGAAAGGCCGGCGGAGGTGCACAGAAGGGTTGGTTGTGGGTATTCTGCTGTAGTTTGGGTGGAGTTTGGAGTGGGGGCTCTGTTGGCTTTGAGGTCGGTGGAGGCAACGGTGGTGTGAGGAGGGAAGTGGAGTGAGAGGGAGAACGAGAGTGGGGGAGAGAGAGATGGGTTTTGGTGAGAGAGGGAGAGAGAGAGACGGGGTCGAGGGAAGTTTCGCGAGCGAGCGCACGCGAGGTCGTGGGTCGAGGAGTGGGGACGTGGTCGTGACGAGGGCGGGAGGATGAGCGGCGGGGACGTGGGGAAAGAAAGAAAGAAGCGGGAAAAGAAAAAGGTGGGGAAGAAGAGGACGGGTCGGGTAAGGGGCTTGGGCCGGGTATAGATATGGGCTTGGGCCGGGATTATAGTTTACTAAAAATTTAGAATTTAAAAAAATATGCACCTAGTTTCCTACAAAAAACGAGAAAATGGAAAAATATTCAAGGAAACTTGGAAAAAATTTATTTACGGAACAGGGAATTTACAATAAGGATCTTCTTTCCACCACGATGCTGATAGAAAACCGAATGATCACTATTGGATTTTCGTAAGCTAAAGGTCCTAACATCTGTCAGTCTCCCAAACCATGCACGTGGAGACTGTTTGAGGACATACAACGACATCTTGAGCTTGCAAACAAGCCCAGACTGTCCCTGAGCAACAAACCCAGGTGATTGCTCTATATATACTTCTTCAACAATGTACCATATAGAAATGCATTCTTCACATTAAGCTGATGTAAAAGCTAATGATACGTGGCTGCCGGCGATAAAAAGATGCGAACGGATGTCATCTTGGCCACGGGAGAGAGTCCCATCACAGCCGACCCCGTAAGTCTGCAAGTGTCCTTTCGCCACCAAACGAGCTTTCAGCCGAGCAAGAAAACCATCTGGATTCAACTTCGCAGTATATACCCATCGGCAACCAACTGCCTTCTTTCCAAAAGGAAGACGGGTAAAATCTCATGTCATATTAAGGCGTAATGCTAGCATTTCTTCCTCCAATGCTCTCTTCCAAACAGAATTAGCTAGTGTATCAGATACTGAACCGGAAAGAGAGTGAAAATCTAAGGATGAAATGGATGCACGATACGAAGAAGACAATCATGCATATGTGACACACTGGTGGGACATCGAGAAGTAATAGTACGAGTACCCTTCCTATTGGCGATAGGAACATCTAATTCAGAGGGATCTGGAGTTGGAGGGATGACCGGTGGCAGCGCAGCTGGAGCTGGAACATATAACTCAGAGGGATCCAGATCTAGAGTTGGAGGGATGACCGGTGGCAGCTCGGTTAGAGCTGGAGATTGTTATACCCGTCTAGCATACACATGAGTAACATGTTCTTGCATTAGTTTCTTGGTTTGGTCCACAGAAGGTTCGATTGAAACAAGGGTGGATGGGTAGCTAAAACATCAAACTCATCGATAAGGAAATCCTCACGAACAGATGGAGAAGAATAAGTTGAGGAAAATATGGAATGTTCTCATGAAAAGTGACAGCCACCGATACGAATACTCTATATAACTTTCTACTATAACACCTATAACCTTTTGACCCCGAGAATATCCGAGAAAGGCACATCGATGTGATTTTGGATCAAGTTTGGATATGCCGGGGCGATGGTACCCAAACACTCTTGGAGGTACAGAAAAAGATGGCCTAGAGGAAAATAGAACAGAATAGGGTACTTGTCCATTCAAAATAGAACTCGGCATGCGATTAATCAAATGACACGCAGTAAGGACAACATCGTCTCAAAAACATTTTGAGACTTGCATATGAATCAACAGAGTGCATGTGACCTCTAATAAGTGTCTATTCTTTCTCTCGGATACCCCATTTTGTTGAGGTGCGTAAGGACATGAGAATTGATGAACAATACCAAACGAATCCAAGAATTGCCGAAAGTCTGAGCCAAAGTATTCTTTGGCATTAGCAGTTCGCAAAATTTTAACAGATTTACCAAATTGATTTTAACTTCAGTACAAAAGGATTTAAAAACAGTGAACACTTCATATCTCAATTTCAAAAGATACAACCATGTCACTCTAGAGAAATCATTGATAAAAGTTATAAAATAACGGTATCCGCGGTTTGACACAATAGGACATGGACCCCATACATCAGAATGTACAATCTTAAATAGGGTCGGTCGCCTTATTATTAAGTCTAGAAGGATAAAAAGCAAGTGATGCTTCCCTATTTCACAAGACTCACATTTAAGAGTAGACAAATGACCAAAAGGAACAAATTTTTTAAAATTTTCTAAGCATGGATGACCTAACCTACAATGAATCTCAAAAGGAGCTGCAGTGGTACAACAAGCTATAGGAGTGTGTCTATCCAGATAGTACAAACCTCCACTTTCATGCCCTGAACCAATCACCTCCTTCGTCTCCAAATCCTGTATAACACAACCATATGGAGAAAACGTTACCGAACATTTTAACGAATACACAAGTTTTCTAACAGATAGTAAACTAAAAGAAAATGTCGTCACATATAGAATTGAAGATACAGGTAAAGATGGAGTGAGAAGGGTAGAACCAACACCTTCCACCATAGAGATGGAACCATTTTCCACAGTAATAAAACCGGTACATGAAGTAGAGGACAATAAAGTGAATACGTCTGACTTCTCGGTCATATGATCCGATGCACCTGAATCTATAGTCCAAGACATAGTGGAAGAAGCTGGTGAAAGAAGACCATTATTGCCTTCACCTTTGGCCGTAACTATGATGGGAGAATGTGCCCTCAAAGAGGATGCAGAAGCTCGAGAGAGAAAATTCCTGAGCTGTAATATCTCCTTCTCTGTAAAACCTGATGAGACTGAATCAGATGCAGCTATCCTAGAAGTACGTGTTGGAACCAATACATAAACACCAATAACTAATCAGGGAACAAAACCTCCAACTATCTAAGAAAGGACTCTACGAGGATTCCACCCAAAGATCATGATTAATCTCTCAAGATCCAATCAACGATTAATATAATCACTCAAGATCCAATCAAGCGCTCAACCGAGAGAGCAAAATACCTCACAAATGCCTCACAAATTCCCTTACAAATACCTCACAGATCTGAGTTCGAACTTGATCAGATCTCATACATCTAACTCCTTCGTGCTGCCCGCGGTCTTCACGATCGGGCCGAAAGACGATGACAAGGAGATGATGCTGAAATTTCCCGGGCAGCGTTTCACGAGGCTCGAGATCTCTCTGGTGAACTATGAGTTCAACGTGTAGGCGATGAGCGCAAAGAACTTACGGTGGCGAGAATTCAAGGTGGCGAGAACTCAAGGTGGGGGCTGCGAGGCTGGCGCTTTAGATCTCAAATCTACTCGAGATGGTGATCGAGGAGACGAGATCGACGACAATAGTGGTTGTGGTGTCGAGATCTCGACGGAGAAGAGGTGGAGGTCAGCAGATCTCGAGGAGACAAGGTGGTTTGATCGAGATTGAAAAGACGAGATCAATGACAACGATGAAGGGAAACGGTGGTTTGCCAAGATCTCAAGGTTGACGATGGTGGTCGAAGATGATCAACGACGGCTATGGTGACCGGTTCAAAACCATGGATCTGATACCATATCAAAAAGAGAAGAGGAATGAGAAGTATTTAGGAGAATAATTGTGATGACAGGTAAACCCTAACTCATCACCTCTTTATATAGGCATCATAACTCATTATAAATATATCCCGAATACATCATAGCCGTCCATTACATCATATATCATCATAACACTATTTACCAACATAAATCATCAAACTAAGCCATTCGAGCTCGTATTAGCCTTCAAAATTACATTAATCCACAATGCTCAAGCTTATTAACTTCTTTAGTATAAGCCTAGCTTATTAAGCTATTAAACAAGTTTGATCGAGCTTTAACTGAGCAAACCCCAATCCAAGCCTTAATTGTTAAGTTTGCTTGATATACATTATCAATTTAGGGTTTCTTACACAAAAATGAGGCAAATTGACACCAAATTAAGAATGAAGAAAGAAATCGGGACCAAAACCTGCTCAAAGACTCCTCTTTTGGCCAATTCCTCCCAAAATTTCAGCAGCCCTAACGCCACCCCCGCCGTTATAACGGCGGCGCAAGCGTCGTGAGCTAACGGACTCACCGGTAACATGGACGCCGTGACGGAATGCTGACGCCGGCGGCGGCGGAGAGATCTGACGGAGGACTGTCGGAGACTGAGATCGAGCCGGAGATCGCTTGAGCGGACTTGACGGCGGAGTTAACGGAGCTAACGGGGCAGTGACGGAGGGGTAAGAGAGTAAGAGAGGACTTCGGTGGACATTTAAATAAGAGAAGGGAGACCAAAAAGTGTGAATTGTTAAATAACCCCGCTGAACTAATTTAATTAGAGGAAGAACCCCTTTTAAACCCCAAACACCACCACCACCACCACCCAAACAAGTACCATGTTTAAGTCAAACTTGTTTAAGTTCTCCATTTCACCCTACTTCTCTTCTTCCAGGGCAAAATCCTTGTGCAAGTCAAAAATCTTATCTTATTCTTAAATAAATTGTTGGAATTTTTTTAATGCATACGCATTTAGAAGGCATATAATTAACGTTGAATTAGTGCCAGCTATACAATGAATCTTAATTCATGGACAATGTATTCAACCATAATCATGTGGTTTTTTTTTTTGAAATAGGGTACAAAAAAATTAAAATTATTAAAATAAAATGATGTTTTTAAAATTTATCAAAATATGGTGGTTTAAACCCGACCCCACCCTTGGTGTTTAGACGGTGGGTCCAGAACCCGCCCCTACCCTATATAGGAGAGGGCGGGTTCTAAGGGTTCCTAGAACCCGCCTGTCACGCCCCGCTTCCCAGAGTACGCTAAATTGGGCACGTGACATAGTCAACCATGCTACCTGTGGGTAGGAAGTATCCATCCACAGTCACATTACGGCTGTAGAGATATCAAGAACAAAATATAACTATCTAAAACATATGTCCATAAGCCAAGATAACATGAGTCATGAATAATAAAAGTGCGGAAGCAAAAGATCCAATACAAAATAACTGGAATGTATGTCCCATAATGCGGGCTCACATCAGGAAATAAATGCGGGAAATAAAGAACTAACTACTAGCAACACCTCACAGTTCAGCCTGCTAGCTGAAGTGCTCCTGCTCGGACTGCAGCAAAGATACGGAATCTGGGCCATGCAAAACCCAGACGTCAGCGCGTCGTGTCATCAAGTAATAAAATATAAACAGGGTAACAGGCAATGCAAATATAAACATGAATGAAAAGCAGGTGTAACAGTAATGTAAATCAGGGCAGTGCAGGGTAGTATGCAGTGAGTAAACTAAACTGTCCTATCAGGTTTTCTGTTCTACAGTCTTTGAAATCAATTTGATG
Source organism: Agapanthus africanus (assembly GCA_030015575.1). Classification (NCBI taxonomy): domain Eukaryota; kingdom Viridiplantae; phylum Streptophyta; class Magnoliopsida; order Asparagales; family Amaryllidaceae; genus Agapanthus; species Agapanthus africanus. The sequence goes on along the minus strand of CM057341.1, from coordinate 203,736,815 downwards.
GATCATCGATATAACTCAATGGTATCCCGTGCATGCCCGGGACCACGGTCTACAGACTATCGGGCTGAAACTGAGACGTGCCGCTAGGCAATAAAAAGTAGCAGGTACAGACGAGTGATGTCAGCATCATCACTCCGGGGCTCCCCTAGCCCGTAAGACTGATCAGAACAGGTATCGAACTGTTGGGTTACAAGTCAGGTTCCACCATTGATTTCCCCATACCCTCAAGTTATAAGTGTTCAAGTCAGGTATTCAGTAATCAAGAACTAATGCCAACACAGATCAGGTAAGAGCAGGTTTGTCTGGATAGACAACAGGAACGGTCCGTGAGGACTACATGTCAGGTTTGTTGGCATTGGACACGAGATCAAGTAACGGGTCAAGTCATGGTACATCAGATCAAGTCAAGTAGTGTACGGCACTATATCGGGTCAATCAATATGTGTGTAGCGAGTCAGGTCAAGGTGTAAAAGATATAATGTGTGTGCTCATAAACAGCTAGCAAAATCAGGGTTATAATAATCAAGCATGGTTATCAACAACATGATCTAAGCAATGAGTTAAGCAATTAAGCTGATCTTATTTATTTAGCTGTACAGTCATCAATTGTGTTTAACAGACAGTGTCAGCATAATGTGGATACAGTATGATAGATGTAAATGCTGAAAACAGGTTAATAAACATTGAGTGATCCATGGATGCGACGACATGTATAAGCTGTTTAATGAATGCAGTTGTAATTAGACCGGTTAAAGTTGCACATGGATGTCTGATAGGCTAAACTGGAAAAAGGGTATCATAGCAATAAACAAATGTGATCTACCATGTACAGGTGATTGTTAAATGTAAATAATCAGATGCAAGATTAAGTTTCACGTTCGGAATCATAAAATGTGTAATGGAACTTTATACGGTTAACTTGAAATCCTTTTCTTTCGATTCTAATTAGAGATTTAACAGGAAAATAAGTAATTTAGTATATAAATAGTTTAGAATAGCATGTAGCAAGTTTCACTTGCATCGACGGGTCGCGAAACGGAAAACGGAACGTTACGCGTCGGCGGGGAAATCTCGCGACGTGCGCACGGTTCACGGAATGAACCCAAACGACGAACAGTGGAACCACGCGGGTCAGGGTTCCTCGCTGGATCGCCGGGAATCGTCGCCAGCACGGCCGGATTCTGGCGAACCCAAAAACAGTAAACATCTCAATACCATAGAAAAGTTGCATGGAAAGAGAAAGAAAAGAATGGAAAGAGAGAGAGGAGAGGAAGATGCTTACCCTGATCTGCAGAGGGGTCGCGGGGTCGATGGCGTCGACGGAGTTCCGGCAAGATCTACAGAGGATCCAAACTATTTTAACAGAGAAGCAAAATCTCAGGTGAAAAGAGGAGGAAGAGAAAGAAGATGGTTGTACCGTGGTAGGGTGTTCTGGGTTAGGGGATGGTGTCGAGGAGAGGAAGAGAATGAGGTGGTGATGATGGTGAGAGGGAGTCGGCGGCGACGCGAGGGGCTGAGGGTTGCCGGGTCGGTTATGGGTGTGCACAGGGGAGTGAGAAAAGAGAAAGAAGATGAAGACGAGGAGGAGGAGATTGAGAAGAAGAAGAAGAAGAGATGGAGATGGCGACGAGGCAGAGGCGGCTAGGGCAACAGCGAGAGGAGACGAGGCGGCTAGGGTTTCTCTGCGATGGGTTTAAGAGAAGGAGGCACGGGGTTTTAAAAGAGAAGAAGAAGGGAAACATGAAGGGAGGTGATGGGATTCAAGGGCGGTGACGGGATTCGCTACAGTGTCGCGAGATGAGAGAGAAAGGGATGCTAGATGAGACAGATAGGAAGAGAGCGAGAGGAGAGAGAAAGAAGAGGAGAAAGAAACTCGTCCTCTAGCGCCCGAGAGAGAGAGAAGAGAGAGAAAGAGAAGGGGAAAGGAGAGAGGAGACTGTCGTGTGGGGCCCAGGGGGTTAAATGAAGGATGATTGGCTGAGGGAGATGTTTTGGTTAGGGAAACAAGTTTAAAAGATTTTCCTGTTTCGAAAGAAATCCTTTCATTGGTTAAGAAATCTGATACTAGGCTAAACAAAACCCTTGGGCTAATTTAAAATTTTTTTAAAAAATAGGATTTGGCGAAAATACAAAATATTTCAAAATTGCGCCCGGGTCGGGTCCACAAATTTGAATTCGTAAAACGAAAATTATTAGTGGGTTCCAAAAATTAAAATGAAAGATTTTATAATTAAAAAGCATACCCCCAAAGCACGGACGCACGTACATATGCGTAACCGTCCAAACACGTCCGTTTCACTGAACGGGACGAGAAAACGATGCAAGGACGCTACCACAGGATTAGGGGTGTCGAGCAGGCCATGTCAATTATTTTTAATTTAATTTTAGATGACTTCAATCGTAATATGCAGAATATGATATGTCGGGGTAAATTTATAACTAGCAACAAACAAAATTAGGATAATGAACTGAATACCACACACCACACATACGGAAACAGAAACTTGTAAAACTGGACTCGGTTGTTACACCGCCCTCTCCTATTTTGAGAAGAGGCGGGTTCCCAGAACCCGTCCTCTCCTTTATAAAGGAGAGGGTGAGCTATTTTTTTTTTAAATTTAAATTAAAAACAGAAAATCAAATAAATACCGAATAAAAAAATAAAACAAGTAGAGGCAGCGGCTGGATCCCACCGTCTTCCTCGCCGTCTGCTTAGGCCTCACCTTCCTCTTCTTCTCCCGCGACGGCCCCGCCTTCTCCTCCTCCTCTGGGCTCTTCTGACCGAACCTATAACCTCCCGGAAACCCAATCGGGAAAAAAATCCAAAAGCAGTGGTACAAATCCGTCCCCTCCACGACCGGCGACTTCACTGGCAGCTCCGCAACCGTGAACACATTCTTACAGACCTGGCACCACAGCCTTTTCCCCTTGTGCCCCGGTCGTACTCGTGCAGACGGTAGCACCGCATGTACATGGTCCAGAAGGTCTTCGAAGCCGCGACGGCGGCGTTTAGGAATTGACCATGGTATTCCGATTTGAGAGCTGGATCGGAGAGCACGGAACAGGCTTGGTTGACGAGATTGAAGGCTTGGGAAGCGTTTGGGAGGCGGTTGTGATTGGGGTGGAGGAGCTGCGGGAGGCGACGGTGGTTGAAGGAGAGGGAGTCGGTGGTGCAGATGTTGTGATCGAAGGTGCCGAGCTGGAGAACTGCGTACCAATCTTTGCGCTCTGGTGATGGCGATGGTGATGGTGTTGCGGCCATTTGGACTTGGGTGATGGCAAGGATTTGGTCGGCTAGGGTTTAGTCGTCGTCGCTAGGGTTGAGTGCAGGCCTTGCTCCGCGTGGAACTTGGCCATGGGGTAGCTTTCGAGGACGAGGTCGAGGCGTGCGAGTCTGAGATCGTCGGTGTCGTCTCCAGCGTTGTTCGAGGTGTTCGATCCCATTAAATAGGGCGGGTGGAACCCGCCCTCTCCTTTGTAAAGGAGGGGACGGGTTCTGTGAACCCGCCATCTTCTCAAAATAAGAGAGGGCAGGTTCTAGGAACCGCCCTCTCCTATATAGGGTAGAGGGCGGGTTCCTAGAACCCGCTCTCTAAACACGAGGGGTGGGGCGGGTTCAAACCCCCCTATTTTGATAAATTTTAAAAAAAATCATTTTATTTTAATAATTTTAATTTTATAATACCCTATTTCAAAAAAAAAACCATAATCATGTTCATCAATCTGCAGAGTCAATGAATATGCTTACAAGAAAATGCATTGAACCATAATATGCTTTATCGAATTTACAAGGCTGATGAATATGGTTGGTGGAAATGCATTGAATGAATTCATATATCTTGTTAAACTTATTTTCCAATTGTAAAGTTGAGTGTTTCCCTTGTGGGGAAGAATATATAGAACCAAACATCATAGTATAATTTAGTGGTTAGCTTGTTGACTTGTTCATCCGTATATGGGTTATTCGCACTACTGCTCACCCGTATATTGGTCAAGTGGTGTATGTATTTCTTGTGCATGTTAACCGCTCGATTTTTATATTGTGCTTTTTTTCCTTGCCTTCTGTAATGACCGGTCGTAGTAGCTTGAACTACCTATTTGAAACCTCTATAGTTTGAATCTTTACAAATCATATAAAAATTCAATTGAAAATGCTAGGAGGCATTTTTGGCTGTTTGTTGGGTAATGGAAGAGTTTGATTGTGAAGGGATTTTTTTTATTTATTAAACAAAAGTAAACATCTTTGCTTTTCATTAAAAGATGATTATAACATGACCACCAACGAATGATAAATGTACCATAACACGATCGTACGTTATTTAACTATATTAAATAAATATGTTGGGTATTTTTATTATTATTGTTATTGGGTTATGACTAATATTTGGATGGTTATTAAGATAATCTTATTCTTTACCTTGCCTTCATCTCTAGTTCGAATTAATATAATATTGGCATCCAACCCGTATACATATTAACCTATGATATTTTGTTAGTATTTAAGTTTTATTGCTAACCGTATATATCTTATTCATATAAGATATGTTAAAATATCATGAGACAAGAAAATTGTACTATATTAATAGAATATATTTATGCTTATCTAATTTGTTAAATAAAGAGTAATTAGTATCTAATATTTTGTATGCTAATCTATTAACATCTGTTTTAATATCCATACATTATGATATCAAATATTAGTTTTGTAACCAAAAATATTATGATTATCTAAGTAGTTAAATATATGACAATTAGTTTTAAATTTGTTTGCTAGTCTAATAATATCTTATTTTAATATTCATATAGTATATTTAAATATTAGATATATTAATATGTTCTTTTAACAAAACATATATTTCATTGTGGTAGTTTTAAATAAAACATATGCTTAGATATAGTTAATCCTTAGAGAATCTTAAAGTAATCTTTAAACAAATATTTTAAGGGTGTATTGTGAGAAGTTTAAGTTTTAGGAGGTTTATTTGAGATTTGCATTAATATATATATATATATATATATATATATATATATATATATATATATATATATATATATATATATATATATATATATATATATATATATATATAACTCATTATCCATCTCTCTCTCTTTAAAAAACAAATCTTATTTTCTCTCTCCAATCGCTCTCTCTCTCTCGTCTTCCTCTCCTCTAATATAAATCTAAGCCGACCCCCTTCACCCACGTTTTCATCTCCTCCAAACCCATCACCCTCGACCGCCGCAACGACCGACCCCAACTCCAGACGAGACTGATCACCATCAAATCGCAGCCATCTTCCTCGTCTTCGTCGTCTCCGAAACGAGTATCTTGTGTTTGTTCATACATGCTAGCTACGACCACAATTACGGTCGGTGTAGTATTATTTATCTATATCAGTTAAAATTAGTATATGTTTTAAAATAATAATCATGCTTAATTAATAATGTTATTTTTATAAGTATTGATTGATACAAGCTATAGTTTGAAAATATTACAGTTTACATATGAAATGCCGTCGCTGAGCGGATATGACAAATCTGGAATTTACTGTACACCTTACATTATAAAATTTATTATAAATCATAGAAAAATCATTAGTATATGTTCTTTAGTTCGTTATGAAGCTAACTCCAAAAGTATGCCTTAGCACCTCTACTATGTTTCTGTGAGTATCAAGTATGCAATTTTAAAATTTTAGATGTCTAAGTATACTAAACAAGAATTGAACTAGAGAATTAGGGTTTTATAGTGAGCAAATAAGGTTCTAATCTAAGTGAAGAGAGTCTACAACTTTTGTAGTCTAGTCCTTCACTTCTAAAGCCTCAAGTAGTAGTCCCTAAAACTCTTCTTTGACTCCACTTGAAAAAAGGATCGAGCTTGATTGTAGTTTTCGTCGCTGAAGATGATCCACCTTGAGGCAACTTTCACTCAAGCTCATACTTCACTAATCAAGGTATTAGTGAAGTTAACAATATATACTAATAGGCTAGAGTAGTGTAGGTTGATGAAGTAGGAATTTTGCTCACTAAAATTATCTCTTTTCTTTTCTTTTTTCTCAACCCTAGAAAAAATAGTGAGGAGAGAATGAAGAAGATGAACTTGGATAAGTTGTGAGAGTGAACCATGAGGATAAGGATGAGATGAAAAGAATGATAAATATCTAATGACTAAAATAAGAAAAATAAGATGAGTCATAGCTTCTCCAAGTATCTAAGCAATGACTCATTCTTATTTTCTTTAATTCATTAATATTTATCATTATCTTCACTCCAATGTAATTCTCACACATCCTAATTATATGTATCATCAAGCATGATACAATATTGCGCGCGCGCGCACACATATATATAAAGAGAAGAAAATTTTAAATGAGCTTAATATTAGTTAATATATAAATATATATCAAATTATTAAATCAACAATTTATTCAGTAATCCGGTTATTTTATATATAACCGGCTAATATCAAATATATAAATGTATATCAAAATATTAAATCAACACCTGATTCAATAATCCGGTTATATCACATATAACTGGCTAATATTCAATAGTAATATATATATATATATATATATATATATATCAAATTATTAAATCAACACTTGATTCAATAATCCGGTTATATCATATATAATCCGGCTAATATCAAATATATATAAACATATATATAAATCAACTCATTGAATCAACACTTAATTCAATAATCCGGTTATTCAATAATCCGGTTATATCATATATAACCGGCTGATATCTTTTAACGCTGGATTAGAATACGGTATCATATACTCGTATTTAATCAAGCTCCTGCATATATCTCCATACGTGCTCTACATCGTTTCGCTTGAGTTAGGAAATCTCTATGTGGGGCTCTAAACACTCGTCAATACGCCAGCAATAGGTAATAGTCATATCAGATACCTTCAAGACGTCAGCGGTACTAGCTAGACGTAACGGCTATCCAGGTATTAAACGAATAGTAGATCAAGAAGCAAACTTGTTCAAACTCCCGCAGAGCCTATAAGCAACACTTACCGTACAGTCCGGTCTTTTCGTCTAATATGTCTTATATCAAGTCTGGGGGGAATCATCAGACCCCGCTAACTTGATAAGTCATGCCGATGTGTGACCTATAACTTTTCGAGAAACTACTGATAACACTTACCCGTAAATCTCATCAGCCATGGCCAGGGACTTATTGTTATAGCCAATCGAGTATAGCGCAACATCAACTCCCAATACCAGAAGAGACGAAACCCCTCCCATCACTCACTGCCTCCATGTGACTCGGGACTGTACCCAAAATCCACCTGTTTGCATGACTCCTTTGAGCCGTGGTAGGAAGGAAATCAAAGCACAGTGGGAACCACACAAGACACTACGGTAATTTCGGGTCTACAGACTAACCTGTACAAGTGTCACCAAAGAACTGTTATCTGACGATATGTATGGTACCATCTAGGAGTTTTCAGCGAGTCTTGTTCAGTGTACTCATTCTCCAATGAACACCTGTGTACAATCTTTGATGTCAAACACCAATGGTTATGGAATCAACCATCGCCCCATACAGGGTCAAGAAACGTACACACTAGTCTACTCTGGAATATCGATGCCCTGTCTCGATACTCTCTCGACTAGGAACTGTTAAATGATGTGCTTATGGACTACACAAGCCCCACTAGTATGATCTGCATCATAGTCCTGGTAGTCAAGCCAACATCTTAAGGGTTTTATCAATATGTATCAAAGAGACAGTAAACTAAAACAAGTATACATGTTAAGATAAAGAACAACCAGATAGCAAACTATCATGTCGAGCAAGAAATTCCTCTAAATATATATGTCCAAGCATCCATTATAACATACAATAATGGTCTATAGGGCATACATATTCCTAACAAACTCAGCATACTGTAACCCTGTTAAAGATTTACTTGCAAAATAAATTATTTAAATAACGTAAACTGTAAATGAAATTACCTCTGAACTGTTGTTCAGGAAAATTACAGCAGCAAACTTTCAACTTAGAACGTTCATAACTTTTTGTAGGAACAATCTGAGATACTTTAATTTATAAAAATGAAAACCATATTGAATTAGCTTTGTTTTGGTATATGACACGTCTTTTTTGGAGGACGTTTGTTATTTTTAAGCTATTTTACAAATCAGGCTAACGCTGAATTTCTGAACGGAGCTTTCTTGTGCATAGTTAATCAACACCGCTTTTATTGTTATTAATCGGATTGAATATGTTATCCTTATTAAAACTATTATCTTGATCTTGTACATGGTATGATTATGTTATCCCTAACATTCTTGTATACTGGTTTATGACATATATCACTGTTATCATATTACTTTTACCGTATTGTTATCATTATCATGCCAGTACATACTTGCCATGTAATGTTTACCAATGTCTACAATCCTGATATTGACTTGATCGACTTGACCTGTTGTCCTGATGGATATATTCCTGTTGTCCCGATGGACGTATCTTGTATATACTTGTTCTTGTGTTGGCATCAGGTAGATATTATTTCTATTTCTGATATGAATATAAAACCCGGGAAAATGGGGAAATCAAAAATGTAACTGAAGTGTAACTTAAAATGATATTATATGTTTCCGTGGTTCTGAGGGTTAATGGAAAAAATCATTCTTGATTCATACATGCGTCCGTGGTCCCGGGGGGTAACAGGAAACATCTTGTGTCCGTGGTCCTGGGGGGTAACGGGATAGATATTGTTGAGTTACATGAATGATTATATTAATTGGTTTCAAATACCTTTATGATAGATAATCTAGTGATATGGACCTTAGGATACACATGATATGATGGATATTGATATCTTCATTTTTACCTCACATATCACTGATATTGATTATTGTTATACCCATGACATCGAGTTTATTGCATATGGTATACTATGTTTCATACTGGTTATATTATTATTTTAATATTTATGACGCACTGACGTCTGGGTTTTGCATTGCCCAGATTCTTTGACTTTAGGACAGGAGTATCGTGAGTAAGTTGACTGGATTGCGGATTAGTGAAGAACATTCCACCAGTATAGTCCTTATTATAGTTAGGTATTCTTGTTTCTTCCTTGGATTTTTATTGCTTCCGCCATCGTTTCCGGTTATTGTTTATTGTGGCTATTGGACATGTTTAGATATAGATATTTATATTATTGTCTTGATTGCCGATTAACAGCCTCAATGTGACTGTGGAAGGATGTTTCCTTACCGTAGGTAGCATGGCTGGCCGAGCTACGTCCCGAAATTTTGGTATCTTGGGAAGCGGAGCGTGATAAGATTTTGTTGGTATCAAAGCATTGGTTTAGATTAGTTGGGCTTGGTTCAATTTGTAGTTGGGTATTCTACCCAATTAATTGACCTTAAATCCCAGTACATAGGAACATATCCTGCCATACCATTGCCTTGTTATTCAAATTCTTGAATCCTTGTCTTTAGTGAATCTTGATTCCATTGAATCCCTTACTTCGATCGAGTCTTGTTTTCCTTATTAAACCCGTCTTCCGTCCTCAACTTAAGGATTATGGCGTCTCAGGAGAGTTTGAGGATGGTCTAACAGACTGCTACTGTTGCCTTTGAGTGGACAACAGAGACCCATGAACACAGGGAGAGGTGATCATCAGTAGGATGTTCTAGCATATATGGTAGTACGGATGACAACCAGAGTTCAAAAACATTAGGATATTCCGGTAGAGATTGGGAACTGCCCTATGAAGCGGCCAGTTGTTTCAGCTTAGAAGAAGACCGTGATCTATAACAGCTGTCGGCAACCAGGACACACTTGGTGGTTTTGTCGGAAAAAAATGGCAGCATTTTGGTTGTGGAACTCCTGACCACCAGATCGACGCCCGTCCGTTGAGATATCAGTTGAAGAGTGGTGTTCCAGGAGCACTGTTTGTACCATAGAAGTGTAGATTTCAAAGTAGATGGTATTAGGTATTCTTCTTGTTTAACTCCTTCACAGGAATATTGTTAGCTGATTTTATCTTATCCTGTCACTTAGGTCTCCTATACTAGCTAGTCTTCCCTCTAGATAAACTTGACATCGATTGCAATACGTTATTTCTAGATCTGATCCGGGACTTACACGGGAATGAGAAGATTGTTTCCAGAAGGGAGCATCAGGAGTGTCCCGTCGTAGTTGGTGGCCGGACTTGTTATGCGGCAGCTGCGAGGTGGTTTAGATATGGATTGTCTTGGTACCTTTCATACCCAAATTGTTATTAAAGCGAGACTGTAACGTTTGCACCATGATTCATCCCTAAATCCTATTCCTTAAATTCCATCCTAATTTTCCTAACAACCGTATCTCGGCTGAAGGAAAACGAAATTTCAAACCTTTCATCACCATTGATTGTATCATGAAATCTTCTTGATTCTGTATTGTTCTCTTACTATTGACTTTGATAGTAGGATTTTGGTGACTTAGATGAAGTTATGTGATTGTAATCATGGACCGCAACATGATTAAAATGCGGTACTCTGCTTAAGTAACTGAGAGTCCTACTCTTTATCCATTTCTTGATTTTGTTAAACTACCTTGTTTTTTCCTTTGTTCGATTATTTCCAAACATATTTCTTACCTTGAAAGTTGAATCCGACTCTTTTCTTCGATTCTCTTGAAGTTCACTTCTTAACTTCTTGAATCCCTAAAATTCATTTATGATCTTTTTACCCCTCGGGATTCATCTTTAACATCCTGTACTCAGGTCTTGGAACTTCCGTTTTAGAAGTATATCCTGTCTTTTAGTTTATCTTATCCCTTCTTACCCATCTGATGCGACGTGAAGGTGATAAGCGACCGCCTGATATATACCTTGTCCAGTAGCGCCAAAATCCTTCTAGTTCTTGGAAGCATTTAAGGAGTATACTTTAGATTTAGAGGCAAGAGAAACTGTATGCCGAGTTAAGCAAATGCGAGTTTTAACTCAATGAAGTAAAGTTCTTGGGTGATAACATATCGGGAGATGAGATTGCAGTAGACTTGGAAAGATTGCGGCAACTTGAGATTGAACGAGTCTGATGGAACTTCGAATAAGCATAAGTTGGACTCGCTGGTTACTATCAGAGGTTCGTGTAAGTTTTTTCGCTTGGATAGCAGTTCCGTTGACCAACTTGACTAGAAGGTATGACTAGTTGGTTGGTTTGAGAAGTGTACGGAAGTTTTCGACTTGTGGAAGTATAGTTTAACGAGCGCTCCTGTTCTAACTGCGCCGAACGGTTTCGTAAGGATAGTAGATTCACAGCGATACATCGGGAAAGGTTTTAGGCAATCTATTGAAGCAGCAAGGACTGGTGATGGCTTATGCATCAAACAGCTAAAAACGTTGGAGAAGATTTGCTGACGCATTATTCAGAAATTAGTTGCAATGATATTTGCATTGAAGTTAGGGAGACACTACCTTTTAGACGAGAAGGTCGAGACATCCACAGATCGTAAAAACCTAAAAGTATGTGTTCACGTGGAAGGAGCCTAACATGAGGTAATTGAGATAGTTGGATTTAATGGTTGACTGCAAACTGGATCTAGAAATATCATCCAAAAAGGAAAGTATAGCACTGGACGCTATAAGTCGGTTGCCAGTTGGAATGATTTTGATATTGCAAGAGAAACTGATAACTGATTGTCGGAGACATGAGTTGAAATTGGCCTTATCGAACTCTTCGGGAGTTGAGTATAGTCATCATGAATAGATTGCATCAAGGCTGCTCGAGCGTAGTATACTCATTTGAAGAGGTTGTGATGACCTGCCTAAACTTATCAGAGTAACGCAGCGGAAGTGTGGTAGACCCATGACCCACAAGTCTTGATGTAGATTTGAAAATTCAAGGAGCGGGGACCTTATGGTATGGGAACCACATGTGTGTGCCAAAAGGGAAAGTTCGTGAAGAAATTATGAAAGGGGTATATAGCTCGGCATACTTGTTACATTCTGGAAGCGTTAACAGAGAAGCATATGCAGTAGATTGGGAGTTTGTGCGACACTTGCTTGCCAAAGACCGATGGTGTCACGCCCCGCTTCCCAGAGTACGCCAAGATAGGCACGTGACATAGCCAACCATGCTACCTGTGGATAGGAAAAATCCTTCCACAGTCACATTACGGCTGTAGAGATATCAAGAACAGGAAAGTAAACTAAACTATCTAGTACATGTCCATAAGCCAGAATAAATGAGTCAAGAAATAATATAATATGCGAAAGCAAAAGATCCAATAAATAAACACCTGGAAAGTAAACTGGATACCAACAGGATCCTCACCGCTCGGTCTAACAGCGGCAGTACTCCTGATCAGTCTGCAACAAAAGTAGAGGATCTGGGCCATGCAAAACCCAGACGTCAATGCGTCATAAAATCAAGCAATAATATAAACAGGGGTAGTAAGACATACAGGTATGTGCATGAACAGTAAAACAGGTATAACAGTAATATAAATGAGAACAGTGAGGGTAATGTATAGTGAGTAATCTAGACTGGTTTACTGGGTTAACTACTCTCAAGTCTTTGAAATCAATTTGATGAATCATCGATGTAACTCAATAGTATCCCGTGCGTGCCCGGGATCACGGTGAAGATTCTCGGGCTGAAGCTGAGACATGCCGCTAGGCACTAAAAGGTAGTATGTAACGATGAGTGATGTCAGCAGCATCACCCCAAGGCTGGCCTAGCCTCTAAAATAGGAAATATGTATAGATGAATGATGTCAGCATCATCATCCCAAGGCTGGCCTAGCCTCTAAAACTGTTCAGTATAAGTAAGTGAACTGTCGAGTTACGAGTCAGGTTTCATCATTGATTTTCCCATACCCCAAAGTTATATATGTTCAAGTCAGGGATTAATAAATCTGGAGCTAATGCCAACGCAGGATCAGGCAGGTATAGGTGTGTCTGGATAGACCACAGGAAATGTCTGTAGGGACAACAAGTCAAGTTTGTTGGCATTAGCAACAAGATCAGGTAACAAGTAAAGCCATGGTACATCAGGTCAAGTTAGGTTGTATATAGGTATCATGTCATGTTAAGAAGTGTACGGTACCATGTCGTATCAAGTAGTAGGTGTATCAAGTCATGTCAGGGGTGCACAAGTAACAAGTGGGTGCTCATAATCAACTATAATAAGCATGGGTATACAAAACAAGTATGGGGTACTAATGGAACAATAAAAATGGAATATTGTGATGTTATATGCAAATAAGTACAGATTAAAGCATATGGATGCACAGTTATCGATTTGGGTTAAGGGAATAGTTCCAACATTAATTAAATACAGTTTATTGAATATGAAATGTTAAAATCACATTAATATGTATTAAATGATTTAGGGATGCAATTGAATATATGTTAGGCTAGATGTATGCAAACGAGTGTCCAATAGAGTATAAACTATTAAAGGGTACCATGGGCTGTACAAATAATTATTATGTGATTTAAATATGGACGTGGGTACCACGTATGGTAAACTAAAATGCAACATGGTATGTTTCAAGTTCTGAATCTAAAATGATATAAATGGACATCGAAGTGATAAAATGGAACATATAGCCTTAGATTTAGTTTACAGGTTTAACATGTAATTAAATACGTATAAAATAATATAAGTAGCATGTAGCAAGTTTTACTTGCCTCGACAGATCAAGAAACGGGTATACGGAACGTCACACGTCGGCGGGAAAAGTCGCGACGCGCGCACGGTATACGGAACGGATCCAAACAACGTACAAGGGGATCACACGGGTCAGGTATGCTCGTTGGGTCGTCGGGATGTCGACGTCGTCACGGCTCCGGCGATCTCTTCGCTGGTGCAGGGCAAGTACTTTAGGCACTCCGTAAGAAGCTTGATAATACTGATAGAGTCAAATGCCAGTGAATAAAACAGTGATGCAACTGCTGATATTAAATCCCTGGTGAATGTAGATGAAGAGATCGAGAAAGGTTTTCGTATTACTGCAAACAGGAAGAAAGGCCTCAAGAACTTTGCAACAGCCTCCATTCCAGCAGTCTTGTTATGGGCGATAAACAACATAACTTGTTGGATAAGCTCATCCTGCACTTGTTCCCTGCAAGAAAGCATCTTAACAAAGGGATGAGACGCCACGGGATCGAACCGCCTCCCCCAATCTGGATCGATCCTGAACGAGGATCGGGACACGAAACCGATGGCCTTGACGAAAACCCCGACGAACATGGGATCGCAACCCTCGAGAGCCGACTGAAGCTCCACTAGGGCGATGGAGCGGTGGATGGGCCTTTTGTTGAAGAGATGGCATAGCTCTCGAAGCGATTGATCGATGACGGAGTGGAAGGAGGAGCGGAGGCATAGAGAGATGGCGTTTTGGGCGTTGTGGTCGGAGCTGAGATCGACGGCGACGAGGTGGTGCTGGGTTCTTGGGCAGTGAGGTGTGCAGGTTTGCTCGGGAGAGGAAAGGAGGTAGCAGAGGAGGAGGAAGAGATGATGGGTCATGGGTTCTGTGAGGGGTTCTGTGCAGAGGTCGGGGAAGAAGGGAAGGGGGAGAAGAAGAAGAGAAAGAGAAGAGGCGAGGACGTGTTGACGAGGGTGAGGGGATGCAGGAGACGACGAGGCCGTCGGCGGAGAGAACGACGAAGAAGGCAGGGGGCTGAGTTCTGCGAGTTCGTCGGTTGCAGGGATCTCATCGTGGGGTAGAGGAGGAGAGAGGTGCGATGGTTGCGGTGAGAAGCCGACGTTGAGGGTGGAGGCAAGCGAGCGGCGCAGGCATGGGCTTGAGCGAGAACGAGGCGGGAAGAAGAAGAAGAAAATAAAGAAGAGAAGAGAGAGAAAGAGGCTGTGGGTTTAGTATAGGGTTTAAAAAAATAAAAACGTATAAAAAATATAAACAGAGAGGGAGGGAGAGAAGAGAGAGACAGAGAGAGAGGGCTGAGAGAGAGAGAGAATGCGAGAGGAGAGAGATAGGGAGAAAAGAGAGATCGAGGGGAGAGGGAGAGAGAGGAGTGAATAGTTAGGAGATATGAAGTTGTTTTTAGTGGGGGAGAGAGAAGGAGATAGCGTGGGTGAGAAAGAAGAGTGGGGCCCAGGGAAAGGAAAGTGAGATCTGAGTTGCGCTGTTAGATTTAGGAGTTAGGATTATAAATAAAAAAGATTTTAGTTTGTTAATAAAATTTTAAATGTAAGTATTATATTAAATTAAAATTGGATTTTCAGGTAATTACAAATTTAGTCCAAAATACGCCTGGGTCGGGTCAAAAATTCAGTTTTAAAATATGAAAAAATATATGCGACTTTCAAAATTCAAAATGAATGCTCAGGTAATGAAAATGCATACCCCCAAGAACGGATGCACGTGCATGCGCGCAGCCATCCAAACACGTCTGTTTCACTGAACGGGACGAGAACAAGATGCACGGATGCTACTACGGGGTTAGGGGTATCATGCAGGCTATGAAATGTATTTTTAAAATATTTTACGTGACTTAAAATGTTATATGATAAAACATGCGGTGCTAGATGAAATGCCAGTATGTACTAATCATGAGATGCACGTGTCCATGCAACAAGTCAAGGTAATCTATAAATAAGAATCAAACAGGTTCAAACAAGCGGGTCGGGTCGAATGCAATGTAAAATGTAAAAATACCATTCGCACCCAAACACGATAAATCAATAAAATACCAATAAGAAAAATACTAGAACCGGAATAGGTATAAATGAACTAGGTTGTTACAGATGGTTTGGCACAATTTGATTTTTCTTGTTACCGTATTCGTTTGGTTTCGTTCCATTCACTAGCATGGGTTAGATCGATATAGCGTATCATCATTAGTTTAGTATACATTGGTGCATGCATATCTTCCTGATCAATCATTTGACTTGATTGGATACCCTGACATCTGTATTCTAGTCTAAGCATGACATCTGAATTATGGTCAAAGGGGACATCTGAATTATGATCGAGTGGGCATCTGTATTCTTATCAAAAGTGTATCTATATGTATCTCACTTATGACATTAATTCATCTGCATGTATCTGATTTATGACGTCCTTCATCTGTATTGATTAAGATATGGTAACAAGATATCTTACATGTACGCTTGGGTAACATTCACGCTAAACAAACCTCCATCATAGTCATGGGACACTTCTCGAGGATGTTCACACCACTGACCCGATTCTTGATATTGTTGTCGTCCCAGGCACGAGCGCTCTACTCATACTACTTCCAGCTGGTCACGGGATACCCTGAGGATACGAGTATGTCCATCAGCCAATTTCATTACACACCTTGTTTGACTTTTAGATTAGTACCCGATTCGATTGACTTTTAGATTGATACTGTCTGACTGGATTATTAACATCTGATTTGACTTATTATTTATTTGCATGGTCTTCCTGCATGTCTACCGTCCCGTATTTATATTCATTTGATAGCACGTGTTCTCACATTACCTTACGTCCATAATTTTCCGAATTTGTTTCCATGAATCCGAGTTCCTTGTTCTTGTCATTTTCTTGTTATTTTTCGTTTCCTGTTTAACATGAATGTGGGATTGTTTGTTCTTGTTCTTTTCCTTGTCTTGGTTCTTTCGTTACCGTGAATTTCGAGAACGGAATTCTCTTTGTAGTTAGGTATAATATAACACTCTAGCATGATCGTACGTTATTTAATTATATTAAATAAATATGTTGGGCATTTATATTATTATTGTTATTAGGTTATGATTGATATTTGGATGGTTATTATGATAATAATATTGTTTTACCTTGCCTTGATCCCTGGTTCGAATTGATATAATATTGGTCTCCGACCCGCATACATGTTAACCATGACATTTTGTTAGTATTTAAGTTTTATTGCTAACTGTATATATCTTATTCATATAATATATGTTAAACTATTATGAGATAAGAAAATGGTATTATATTAATATAATATATTTATGGTTATCTAGTTTGTTAAATAAAGGATAATTAGTATCTAATATTTTGTTTGCTAATTTATTAACATCCGTTTTAATATCCATACAATATAATATCAAATATTAGTTTTGTAACAAAAAATATTATGGTTATCTAAGTAGTTAAATATATAATAATTAGTTTTAAGTTTATTTGCTAGTCTAATAATATCTTATTTTAATGTTCATATAGTATATTTAAATATTAGATATATTAGTATGTTCTTTTAACAAAAGATATATTTTATTGTGGTAGTTTTAAATAAAAATTATGTTTAGAGATGGTTAATCTTTTGAGAATTTTTAGGTGATCCTTAAACAAATATTCTGGGGGTGTGATATGAGAAGTTTAAGTTTTTTTTTGGGGAGAGGGTTTATTTGAGATTTGCATTAATATATATATATATATATATATATATATATATATATATATATATATATATATATATATATATATAATGGAGGAAAGATGCCATATGAGGGGATTTCTTCCTATTGCATCGAAAAAATGCAATCTCTACCATTTTTTCCGACGATCGACATCCATCATTATCACCGTTATCATCTAAGATGAGCATACACCAAATTTCATGTGATTCCACCACTTTTTCACCGTAGAATAAAATTGTAAAAAGTTCTATTGTCGGTAAACCATTAATTTTGCACCAATTAAATCAACGGTGAAAAATGGTATAACACATAAAATTTAGTGTATCCACATCTTAGATGATAAAGATGGAGGTGATGAATGCCGATCGTCGAAAAAAATCATTGAGGGTGCATTTTTCCGACGCTATAGGAGGAAATTCCCTCCCATGGCACCTTTCCTCCATATATATATATATATATATATATATATATATATAGAGAGAGAGAGAGAGAGAGAGTGGGAGAGAGAGGAAAGATGCCATGGGAGGAAATTTCCTCCTATGGCGTCGAAAAAACACATCCTCCATCATGTTTTCCGACGATCAGAATGCATCATCTTTATCATTATCATCTAAGATAAGGGTACACCAAATTTCATATGATTCTACAACTTTTTCACCGTTGAATTAGTGGGTTCAAAATTAACGGTTTACCGACAATAGAACTGTTTACATTGCTAAATCAATGGTGAAAAAGTTGTAGAATCACATGAAATTTGGTGTACCCACATTTTAGATGATAACGATGAAGATGATGCATTTCGATCGTCGGCAAACACGATGGAGGGTGTGTTTTTTCGACGCCATAGGAGGAAATTCCCTCCTATGGCCTCTTTCCTCCATTATTCTCATATATATAACCCGTTATCTATCTATCTATCTCTCTTTAAAAAACAAATCTTATTTTCTTTCTCCAATCACTCTCTCTCCCATCTTCCTCTCTCCTCTAATATAAATCTAAGCCGACTGTCTTCATCCACGTTTTCATCTCCTCAAAACCCATCACCCTCGACCGCCATAACGACTGACCCCAACTCCCAACTCCAGACGAGACTGATTACCATCAAATCGCAGGCATCTTCTGCGTCTTCGTCATCTCCAAGGCAAGTATATAATGGAGGAAAGATGCCATATGAGGGGATTTCTTCCTATTGCATCGAAAAAATGCAATCTCTACCATTTTTTCCGACGATCGACATCCATCATTATCACCGTTATCATCTAAGATGAGCATACACCAAATTTCATGTGATTCCACCACTTTTTCACCGTAGAATAAAATTGTAAAAAGTTCTATTGTCGGTAAACCATTAATTTTGCACCAATTAAATCAACGGTGAAAAATGGTATAACACATAAAATTTAGTGTATCCACATCTTAGATGATAAAGATGGAGGTGATGAATGCCGATCGTCGAAAAAAATCATTGAGGGTGCATTTTTCCGACGCTATAGGAGGAAATTCCCTCCCATGGCACCTTTCCTCCATATATATATATATATATATATATATATATATATAGAGAGAGAGAGAGAGAGAGAGAGTGGGAGAGAGAGGAAAGATGCCATGGGAGGAAATTTCCTCCTATGGCGTCGAAAAAACACATCCTCCATCATGTTTTCCGACGATCAGAATGCATCATCTTTATCATTATCATCTAAGATAAGGGTACACCAAATTTCATATGATTCTACAACTTTTTCACCGTTGAATTAGTGGGTTCAAAATTAACGGTTTACCGACAATAGAACTGTTTACATTGCTAAATCAATGGTGAAAAAGTTGTAGAATCACATGAAATTTGGTGTACCCACATTTTAGATGATAACGATGAAGATGATGCATTTCGATCGTCGGCAAACACGATGGAGGGTGTGTTTTTTCGACGCCATAGGAGGAAATTCCCTCCTATGGCCTCTTTCCTCCATTATTCTCATATATATAACCCGTTATCTATCTATCTATCTCTCTTTAAAAAACAAATCTTATTTTCTTTCTCCAATCACTCTCTCTCCCATCTTCCTCTCTCCTCTAATATAAATCTAAGCCGACTGTCTTCATCCACGTTTTCATCTCCTCAAAACCCATCACCCTCGACCGCCATAACGACTGACCCCAACTCCCAACTCCAGACGAGACTGATTACCATCAAATCGCAGGCATCTTCTGCGTCTTCGTCATCTCCAAGGCAAGTATTTAATATTTGTTCGTACATGCTTGCTACGACAACAATTACAGTCGTCGTAATATTATTTATTGGGGTCTGAAGACTTGTTTATCGACATGTTGGACGACGTGGGCTCCTTTCAAAGCCTCGAAACCTCTTATTGTTTCAGTAGAGAACTTGATAAGTACCTAGATAGAGACCTATCTTGATTCGTGGGATTTATTCCCTCATTCTCACTTCTTTCTCCTTTTCTATCCTCTCTACTTTCGCTTATATCCATCCTTGGCTCTTGCAACAAAAATGGGAAAAGAAAGATGCAATCTTTATCTAAAACATGATCTCCGAAGTGGCGTCAGAAATCGCTCTCCTGCACTCGCTATATCTCATATCCATTGTGAAGGGTTGTTATTCTCATGCGCACTAAGAAATATTTCTAAAGAGTTCTGTTTTCAAATGAACATAACTCATAAATTGTATTAAAAAAATTAGTATATGCTATTGATGAGTTCAGACACATAAGGAAAAAAAGTGACACCTACTTCACTACTACAAATAAGGGTTGCCCCTATGGATTTATCCGTAGGAGTAAACCACTGCCCCTACGGATATATATCCGTAGGGGCGAGAAAATACCCTGTAGGTACAAACGCCGTAGGTGCAAGGCGCAGCCTTGAACATGCCCCTACGGTCAAAAACTTGCCCCTGCGGAGTAATGTGTAGGTCCAGTTGTCCCTACGGATTAGTTTGTAGGGACAAAAAATTTATTTAATTTATGATTTTATAAAATAAATAGGTGTCCCTACGGACTAATCCGTAGGGACAAGTATTTGCCTCTACGGACAAGTGCGTAGGTATAAATCCGAAGGGACAAAATATCAGGTATCCTGATATTTTGTCCCCACGGATACCTGTGTAGGGGCATTTGGTTGCCCTTACGGATATTTCCGTAGGGGCAAGCGTGACCCCTAATACTGAGATCACAGGGGCAAAATATCAGGTATCCTGATATTTTACCCCTACGGATAAATCTGTAGGTACATTGTTGGGCCCTACGGATTAATCCGTAGGGGCAACATTGGGCCCTACGGTTAAATCCGTAGATACATATTATCAGGGTTTTTTTTAAAAAGGGCTGCCTATTTTTTTCTCGCCCTGTGCACAATAATATATACATCATATATAAAATTAATCATCACGCAAAACATATATCGCAGTATTCATAATCACATCTCACGCATAATATACAAAAGAAATCAATAAGCAGAATATGATATCAATATAAACACACAAACACCACCAATATCAATATCGTCCAAAATGTAGTACAATATGTATCATATAAATAAATACATGTTTAAAATATAAGAATCAAAAAGCTACCCTAGCTCTGTCCAGCTCCACCTCTGATAAACGCCAAAATCCGGCGCGCCTTCTCCTCGGATATATCCTGAGTCAATAAATCATGCAATGCGGAGCGTGCAGGAGTCTGAGCGGGCTGTGGAGTTGTAGGAGTGGTCTGCGCAGCCGCCGTCGAGGTAGTGGCTTGCGGAGCCGCGGCTGCGGGAGTCTGAGCGGGCAGTGGAGCTATAGGAGCTGTCTGCGGAACCGCAGCCGATGTAGTGGCTTGCGGAGCCGCAGCCGAAGGAGATGCATGTGGAGGCTCGGCCGATGTACCCTGTCACGTCTGGACCTACGTGTGTAATAAGCGAGTAAGAACTGTGTATTATTCGAATTCGTATCATTATCAAGTTATTTCGAAACCCCAATCTATGTTTACTTAGGGACTTAGGCCTCGTTTGGAAAACCGTAGTTTATTTTAATTAGATATGTATGTATGATTAATCAAAGCTAAGTCTACAACCAAATAAGCTCAGGCTACATACTAATATTGGATATGTTGCTATCTATAATATGACATAATATTTTACTATTAAGTAGTATACATACCAACATCTCCTTTAACTCCTGAACAGTGGCCTTCAAGCTCTCCAGTTCCTGCTGGAAACGTCGCTCACTGGAGACGGAGGAAGTAACCGTCGGGGTGGAGTCCAACCTCATATAGGCCCTGCTAGGGCCCAGTTCCCGGGCTCTCTCCCAATCTCCGTGGTGCCCTCCGTGTGCGGCGTTCAGGACTGGGGTCAGCAGATCGGATCGTTCTGTCCGGTAAAATCGATCCCCGATGCCTCGGCCTGCTCAACCACCCGCTCCTACACCCACATTAACCAGTAAAATATAAGTATATCATTTAAATTTGAACCTTTCAAAACTAAAATTTCAAATAGGGGTTGAATAAATATTAACACTTACGCAATACTCCTGGGTAGCGACGTCGGGGTATCGAAGCTCGCCCGTGGCGGGATCTGTCGAGGTGCCGTGTACGGCAAGATATGCGGACAGCACGCTCGGTGTACCACCTTGCGCCAGGGTCTGAGCTCTCTGCAATATTAGAAAATAACTCTTAATATTAAATATATTAGAAAATAACTCTTAATATTGCATTATATCACAAAGGCTAGTTTATTGTAATTTACCGATAACTCCATGGCTCGAGTTATATTTCTCGAGCCACCTGTATAAGTGGGGCGACCCCTCTTCGCCGACTTCCTATTCTTTATATTTTGAGTGGCCTGTTTCTGCACAACACATTCATATTTAGTTTTCTAATTAAGGAACACAAAAAAATAAATTATATACTAAACAATGAATTACATTTAAAATACATACATGTTTGCGTTGAGAGTCGAAATATTCGCATAATAGAGGCCATGTCTCTACGTCGACTCTCGTAAAGACCAGAGTAGATAGGAGGGCCGCTCTCTCTGCCTTGGGGGTCGCCATCCACAGGGAGTAGCAGTCGGTCTTCAGCTCATTCCTGTTATATCGGACCTTGGTTTACATGTTCTTCATCATGCCATTGTACAGAGAATGAAGATCGAGCACCCTCCCAGGGTGAACAGGATCGGGTACAGGCTGAAAATTGTAATCCAACTGAAAATACAAAAAAAACATTGTTATTAGATTGCAAGTGTTAATAATAAATATATTGGATAAATCAAATGAAAATATATATTAATACCCGAGCCTGATCAAAGAAGAAGGCGAATGAGCGCCGGTGCTGGTCGCCCCACTCAACGTGAAGTTGATAGTTCTTCACGAGCCGGCTCTCATCCCCCATATACCGGCCGAAACTCTCGGCATGATCGCCGGTATAGCGATAATCAGGGGTAAAAAAGAGGGGGAATGCTGTCTCCCCCTAACTCTGTTAGGCCTCAGCCTGTGGGCCTGATTCGGGCCTCGAGTCCCCCTCTGGGGATGGGGAGGCCCTGAGTCTGTAAGAAATATCAAGACAATCAATATTAAGACAAAGTTGTATTAAGAAATCAAGGTTAAACAAAAATTTAAGTGTGATATATATCTTCGGTGACCAAAGCACGAGCCTGGGCCCGGGCAGCAGCACGAGCGGGACGATAGTTCCTCCGGTGAGGAACAGCCGGTGTCCCGGATGCGGACGCATCTCCTCTAACTAGAAAATAAACATTGACGCTAAATTTCCATGAAGTTCATATTTATTCTTTAGAGAATATGTAAAATGAATAAATATTTTATATTTATTCATACTAACTTACAGACTGAGCGGAAGGTACGGAAGTGGCAGGAGTGGCCCCTGCGTCAGATGAGGACACACCACCTATAATTAGACAATTAAAAATAGATTGTATAAGTAATTGCAAAAAGAATGTGTAGATCAATAATATAACATTTTAAATCAATATGCATGCACTATAGGATATATAAACATACCGGCAGGTGCGGTGGTGTCACCACCTATAGCTAGACAATAAAAAAAAATGATTATCTAAGTAAGAGCAAAAGGAATGTGTGTGTATTTATGATATAGCATTCTAAATCAATATACATGCACTATATGATATATAAACATACCTGGAGGTGCGGGAGTGGCATTTGTCCCTGATGTGAACGCATCACCAACAACTAGACAATCAAATATTGACAATATAAGTAATTTTGACATGAACAAGCATGAATATCTATAATATTACATTCAAAATGGATATGCGTGCAATATACCTAGAGGTGTGGCAAAGTCCATATGGAAGGAGGCATCCGAAGGGGTCTCCGATCTGGGTGCAAGACCGGCCCTCTGAAGCTCCCTACGCAGCTCTCCGGGCGGCAGAACCGCTCTGCCTCTGCCGGTGCCGCGGCTGGAGCTCCTGCCGCCCCTCGCTGCTCCCATCATCGTCATCAAATCTAGATAAACGGTTCGTGGATGCATTAGAAAATCATTACAAGTATTGACTATATATGTATAGATCGTAAAATGTGAAGTAATAATATAATATTAATGATAACCTTTTTCGTTTCGTGGGTGCATTAAACATATCTACTTGGATTTCATCATCGATATCATTTCTAACTCACGTAACTTCATGATCGGCCGAAGACAACCCGTCTTTCGAAACAGACGGTCGGAGCACTCTAAGCCTTCTCTCTTCTTCATCCTCATCGCTGTCCTCGAATTCTGGGATATCGTAGAAATCCCTGGGTTTCCAACGGCATACGACACTCCATCCCGGATGCTTCAAACACTGTGAGTAGTATACTTGGAACGCTTGGTTCGGAAAGATAAACGGATCTTCCTGACCGTAAAATCGAAGTGTGTTCACACTGGTCAATCCATATTCATCTTTCCAAGTCCCAAGATTGCTTCTCCACTTATCCGCATCGTTTCGCGTATCGTACCAAGTATATTGGAATATATAAAAGGGTTCTGATCGTCCGGGATAGTGGATGCCGAGTATACAATTTAAGTACCCATAATAAATCACACCGTCCGATCCTACCGTCGCAATCCCACTATTCTGAGTGGCTCTAGATGTTTCTATGTCCTTAACTTCGAATTTGTATCCAAGGACACCGAATCCTTTATAATATGCAACCTCCATACTAGGAAATTGAGCTAAACATCTTGAATCACTCACAAATGATGCAGAAAAGTTCGGATCGTGGATCTAACAAAACAAATTTTACGATAAATACATAACGATATAAGTTTAGATTAAAACTGATAGCAATAACATGTTATTTGAATAACTTACATGATCTGTGACCCAATCGCAAAAATTATCCTGATGATATTTTTCCAATCGTTTTTCGTTCCAATCAGGATGCCCCTCACGTACCTTGTTAAAATGAATTCTGTTTTCGACAAATAAGGGTAACATTAATATTATATCATTTCATACACACAAAAACACAAATATAACAATTAATCCAAAAAAACTTACTCTCTAATTTGTCCAAGACATGCGCAATTAAGCAAGATAAACCGGTATATCTTGTTGATAAACATAGTGTCTACCCTCTTATAATCGGTTTTACCATATGGCCCGTCTTGAATTCTTCGAGGCTGGTTAAGTCTCGTCTCAATGTTCTCGTCCAGATAGCAGGAACAAAATGTGGTTGCTTCATCAAGAAGATAACCTTGCATGATAGAGCCCTCTGGTCGATTTCTATTGCGTATATACTTTTTAAGAGTGTAGAGGTACCTAAAAAAAATATGTTGAATAAATAAATACGGGCATACATGACAACAATAATTTTAAAAATTGCGCGAAACGAAAAATTCCACATACCTCTCGACGGGATACATTCATCGATATTGTACCGGTCCGGCTAACTTAGCCTCAGTTGCAAGATGAACCGTCAAGTGTATTATGATATCGAAGAATGACGGTGGGAAAATACGCTCAAACTTGCAAAGTATCGACGCAATAAAATTTTCTAGTTTATCCAGCGTCACAACCTCCAGTTTTTTAGCACACAACTCTCTGAAAAAACAACATAGGTCGTTGATTACTAGATCAACCGATTCGGGGAGAGAAGTCCTGAGGGCTAATGGAAGAAGGTGCTCCACGATAACATGGTGATCATGACTTTTCAGCCCATCGATCTTGCCTTTTCACAATTTTTATTTTCTTGCTCAATGATCCTGAGAAACCTGTGGGAACTTTCAAATCATGCAACACCTGCAGGAATCTTTTCTTCTCCGGTTGTAACATATGATAAGCGGCATTGGGAAGTAAAAACTTGCCTGGTTTACCCGCTACCGGTCTAGGGTGCAATTCACTTCTTATTCCCCACTCCTATAGATCCATCCGAGCATTCAAGCTGTCTTTCGATTTCCCGTCTTTAAAAAGAAGCAAGTTGAGTATGTGCTCTGATACTCCCTTCTCTATATGCATGAAGTCCAGACAATGACGCACTAAATTTGTTGACCAGTACGGAAGCTCGAAGAAAATGCTTAACTTGTTCCAAAATGGTGGTTTGACATGTTCTGTCGGATCCATCCCAAAGGTCACATTATTGCAACCATCCCACTGAGCAGTCACGTCCTCTCCGGACAATGGGGCTGGAGGTCCAAGAAGCTCCTGATGACCATTAAAGTGAACAGTGTCTAACCTGTAGGGGTGGTCTAGAGGCAGGAAACGTCGATGGCCGCAATAACAAACCTTCCTGCTAAAATTCAAGAATTTCGATGTTGTGTGTTGATAACAATGAGGACATGCTTTATGACCATGTACGGACCAACCTGATAGCACTCCATATGCAGGAAAGTCATTAATTGTCCACATTAAAGCCGCACGTAGTATGAAGGTTGTATTTGTGTTTGCATCATAAGTCTCTACACCATCAATGAACAAAGATTTTAACTCCTCGATCAGAGGCCGGAGATAGACGTCGATATTGTTTCCCAGTGAGTTTGGTTCGTCGATAAGAAGAGGCATCATAAAGTATGATTGGTCCATAGCCAACCAAGGCGACAGATTATAAATTATCATTACAACGGGCCATGTGCTGTGACTTCCAGCCATATAGTTGAATGGGCAGAAACCATCACTAGCCAGTCCGAGCCGGACATTGCGAGGATCGCTACTGAATATTGCGTGCCTCCTATCGAAATCCTTCCATGCCGGTGAATCTCTTGGATGGCTCATTTTTCCATCTTCACTTGGAGGAGCACGGTGATGCCAAATCATTGCCTCGGCTGTTTTCTTGCACCTGAATAGCCTCTGTAGCCTATGTGTTATGGGAAAATATCGTGCTATCTTGACAGGTATATCAGTCTTCTTATCAGAATCTTTTGGCTTATACCTGGCCTTTCCACATATTGGACATTCTTTCAAATCTGAATTCTCTTTCCGGTACAACACGCAATTTTTAGGGCATGCTTGAATCTTCTCGCACTTTAGACCCAAATCAGACATCATCTTCTGGGCTCCGTACCAGCTGTCGGGCACGTTATTTCCCGGGGACATATAATTTTTCAAGAACGAAAGAAGCATTGTGAATGACTTGTTGCTCCATCCATTTAGACACTTAATCTGGAAAAGTTGGACGAACCATGAGAGGGTGGAATACTTTGCATTCTCATAAATTGGTTTTCTAGCATCATTCATGAAATTTTCATATTTATCCGCACGCGGTCCTTGACCGGAAGGAATGTCATCTTCGGTACGAATAGATTCACCTAGAGCAGCCTCTACCATATCCTCCATTTCTTCTGATGGAAATAAATTACCGTCTTCTTCTTTTGCCGCATTACCGTCTTCTCCTTCTTCTCCTACCGCATTATCGTGTTCTCCTTCTTCTTCTGCCGCATTACCATGTTCTCCTTCTTCTCCTGCCGCATTATCGTGTTCTCCTTCTTTTTCTGCCGCATTACTGCGTTCTACTCCTTCCCCGTAATATTTCCAAGTTGTATAAAGTCTAGTAAAACCATATTTTACGATATGAAGCTCTGCCAATTCTACCTTCTGCCAGTACTTATTGCCACATCTATCGCACGGGCAGAGAATCTTCTCTATCACGATCTTATTATGTGCGTGCGCAAATTCAATAAAAGCAGCAACTCCTGCGACAAACTTAGGTTGCATACGTTGTTGCCAATCCACATACATCCAGTCCTTAACTCTGACGTACTCATAGGCTATGTTAGACTGTATAACATATAAATTGTAGGTTATGGTGACTATATTGAGAAATCTAAGAACGGGATAGTTACTGACAAAGGAGAAAATCCGTGTATTGTGTGTGCGTTTGTCGTTGAAAAGAATAAATTATCGAACGTATGTTAACCGATAGACGGGGACTAAGTGGCGCTTTTAGTTTCATATATGAGTATCGATGCGAATATGAAAGTTTCATATTATTATCGAGTATCATATATTGGTTTTAACTTGAACATCTTGAATTACTCTCTGATGATGCCTTTGTTGTGTATTTTTGTTGTATGTGCGTGTTTCGGCTGTCGGGGGTAAAACTTCTATCCCATTAAGAATGTATAGAGCGAACACCCATTCGCTTGTGCTTTCAACTGTTTCGAGTAAATTTCGGCAGCACCTCCCCGCTATTCTCTGAGTACACTGTAATAGAATAGATAATCATTTCAAAGCTGTGAAACAACGTTGAAATGAACATCTAATCTATCTTTGTACATGGAGAACCAGCGGAAAGGTACCGACGAAATATCTCGAAACGGATGAAAACACAAGTGAATGAAGGTGTTTGCTTTATATATTCCTAACTTGTCCACACGGGACAAATCTATCGGTTATCATACGATTGAATCTTCTCGTCACATAGACTATACGACGGTTGTTAGCATCAAGCTATACCGTCCGATATTTAACAACTTTCGTATAGTTCTATGTCACGACGAACATCGAACGTATGTTAACCGATAGATGGGGACTAAGTGGCGCTTTTAGTTTCATCTATGAGTATCGATGAGAATATGAAAGTTTCATATTATCATCGAGTATCATATATTGGTTTTAACTTGAACATCTTGAATCACTTTCTAATGATGCGTTTGTTGTGTATTCTTGTTGTATGTGTGTGTTTCGGCTGTCGGGGGGTAAGGCTTCTATCCCATTAAGAATGTATAGAGCGAACACCCATTCGCTTGTGCTTTCAATCGTTTCGAGTAAATTTCGGCAGCACCTCCCCGCTGTTCTCCGAGTACACTGTAATAGAATAGATAATCATTTCAAAGCTGTGAAACAACGTTGAAATGAACATCTAATCTATCTTTGTACACGGAGAACCAGCGGAAAGATACCGACGAAATATCTCAAAACGGATGAAAACACAAGTGAATGAAGGTGTTTGCTTTATACATTCCTAACTTATCCACACGGGACAAATCTATCGGTTATCATATGATTGAATCTTCTCGTCACATAGACTATACGACAGTTGTTAGTATCGAACTATACCGTCCGATATTTAACAACCTTCGTATAGTTCTATGTCACGACGAATATCGAACGTATGTTAACCGATAGACGGGGACTAAGTGGCGCTTTTAGTTTCATATATGAGTATCGATGAGAATATGAAAGTTTCATATTATCATCGAGTATCATATATTGGTTTTAACTTGAACATCTTGAATCACTCTCTAATGATGCGTTTGTTGTGTATTCTTGTTGTATGTGTGTGTTTCGGCTGTCGGGGGTAAGGCTTCTATCCTATTAAGAATGTATAGAGCGAACACCCATTCGCTTGTGCTTTCAACCGTTTCGAATAAATTTCGGCAGCACCTCCCTGCTGTTCTTCGAGTACACTTTAATAGAATAGATAATCATTTCAAAGCTGTGAAACAACGTTGAAATGAACATCTAATCTATCTTTGTATACGGAGAACCAGCGGAAAGGCACCGACGAAATATCTCGAAACGGATGAAAACACAATTGAATGAAGGTGTTTGCTTTTTACATTCCTAATTTGTCCACACGGGACAAATCTATCGGTTATCATACGATTGAATCTTCTCGTCACATAAACTATACGACGGTTGTTATTATCGAGCTATACCGTCCGATATTTAACAATTTTCGTACAGTTCTATGTCACGACTGTAGGGTGTTTTTCGTCACCCCAGTGAGATGGGAATACGCGCGCGCTTGTCAGGCGTACTACAGATTCCCCCGGCCTAGGGTAGGCCGGGGTTTAATGATTGTGGGGATCCGAATCTCCGGCAGCCGCGGACTAAACTGCCGTTAATTGCCCATCGCCTTTGGGGCGGGGGAACCTCCGATTAACGGGTTAAACTGGTCATGCGAACTCAATGTGCAGTATACGTGTGTTTTGAAAGGGGGTTTTGGATATATCGGGAGCCACGCAGAGTTTTTACGGGGGTCCCGCTACCCGGATAGCGGGCTGGGGGTCAAGGGGGCTAGCAGCCCCCTTGCGGGGTGCGGGGCAGCGCCCCGTTAGAAAATTTTTTTCTAACAGGGACAGTGTCGTGGGGTACGTGTATGTATAAATTTGTATACATATGTATACATGTATATATGTACACAAAAAGAGGGGGAAAAGACATCCAAGGGATGCGCAGGTGCGCAGGCGCGCGCGCCACGTGTCGGCACGCGGGCGCCTTGCGCACTTGCGCAGTTGCGCAGGCGCGCGCGCCACGTGTCGGCACGCGGGCGCCTTGCGCACTTGCGCAGTTGCGCAGGCGCGCGCGCCACGTGTCGGCACGCGGGCGACTTGCGCACTTGCGCACTTGCGCAGGCGCGCGCGCCACGTGTCGGCACGCGGGCGCCTTGCGCACTTGCGCAAGCGCGCAGGTGAGGCACAACAGGCTTTTAGCCTAAAAAAAAAATATTTCTCAGAAGAGAAATCAGAGGGGAGTTGGACTCCTGAATGTGTTTTTCTTCTTTTTTTGAGGGTTTAGTGAAAGATGTTCTTCTTCTTCCTCCTCTGTTAGCTGGATCTTGAAGATCAAGAGATGTGGGATTTCAAAATCTTTTCTTTTTGAGATCTGATGGAAGATCTGAGTTCCCCTTGATGGGTTTTGTGGTGAAAAACTAATTTGTTTTGAAAAAGGAAGAGTAAAACTCTTGATTTAATTCAAAAGAAAGAAGAAGGTTTTGGAATCTTGGAGAAGGAAGAAAGAGCTCAGCTCTGAAACTTTTTTTTGGAGAGAGAAAAAGTTATGAGATATTTTCATTATCTTTTGCCTTTATAGGCTATACATTTTACACATAGCCCCTTGGGCTTCACAAAATGGCATTTTGCCTATCCCATGGCTCATGTGCCATTTCTTTTTGCACATAAGCCATGGGCTTTACAAAAATTTGGCTTTATGCCTATTTTTTCTTACATTTATCCAAAAATAAAATAAAAGAAATACAGCAAAATTATTTATTACAAAATTTTTATCTTGGCATGGGGGGAGGCCAGCCGCTTCATGTTCGGGCTCGACCCGGGCATGGGCCCACTGGATCTGGGCTTGGGCCCACTTAGCTTGGGGTTGACTTTGATTTTGACTTGGTCAACCGGGGTGTAAATTTTTACCCCAACAAATTGCCCCCCATCAATAAATGCACACCACATATGTGGGTCGTGTGCATGAAATTGATGGATCTTCTTTCACGTGGAGGCGACTTGATTTGGTTCCCGCTTTTTGGGAAGCTGGCACTGCCCTTTTTACGACATGGACGGTCGTTGCTTGACATGTCTCCGAGACGGAGTGTCCCTGATAGACGTTTTCCCTGGCCCAGAGTTATCTGGTTCCCGCTTTGTAGGAATCCTGCGCTGCCCTTTTTGCGACTTGGACGGTCGGTGCTGCCCTTTTAGCGACTTGGACGGTCGATGCTGCCCTTTTAGCGACGTGGACGGTCGGTTCTGCCCTTTTTGCGACTTGGACGGTCGGTGCTGCCCTTTTAGCGACTTGGACGGTCGATGCTGCCCTTTTAGCGACTTGGACGGTCGGTGCTGCCCTTTTTGCGACTTGGACGGTCGGTGCTGCCCTTTTTGCGACGTGGACGGTCGATGCTGCCCTTTTAGCGACGTGGACGGTCGATGCTGCCCTTTTAGCGACGTGGACGGTCGGTGCTGCCCTTTTTGCGACTTGGACGGTCGGTGCTGCCCTTTTTGCGACGTGGACGGTCGATGCTGCCCTTTTAGCGACGTGGACGGTCGATGCTGCCCTTTTAGCGACGTGGACGGTCGATGCTGCCCTTTTTGCGACGTGGACGGTCGGTGCTGCCCTTTTAGCGACGTGGACGGTCGATGCTGCCCTTTTTGCGACGTGGACGGTCGGTGCTGCCCTTTTAGCGACGTGGACGGTCGATGCTGCCCTTTTTGCGACGTGGACGGTCGGTGCTGCCCTTTTAGCGACGTGGACGGTCGGTGCTTGATTTGACTTGCTCTGCTTCTTGCAATGTCAGGGGTAGACTTGACTTGCTCCGCTTCTTGCGGTGTCGAGATTGGATTCTGACTCGCTCCGCTTTCTGCGGTGTCGGAGTGGAAATTGACTTGTTGATTTTGATTTGGGTTGACATCAGCATCGCTATACTGGAATATGGTACCAGGAGCGAATCATCATCTGTCATGGAGAGGATTTTGGGATTTTGGTTTTTGTTTGGCATCTGCATTGCTGCACTGGAATAATGCCAGGAGCAACTCATCATTTGCCCCGAGAGGATTTGGGAGAAATTGGGATTGTTTTACGCCCGTGGATTGTATACGGTTTTGCAGGATGTATGATCCAGACCGTAGGGCCGGAAAAATTTCGGGACTTTGTCGGCGTCTGCATCGCTGCACTGGAATATGGTACCAGGAGCGACTCATCATTCGCCGTTGGGGATTGAGATTTGGAATTTGGTTGGCGTCTGCATCGCTACACTGGAATATGGTACCAGGAGCGACTCATCATTCGCCACTTGGGGATTGGGGAGCGATGGCTTAGGAGACAGGTTTAGATCCCTATCGCCTAAGGCTTTTCAATTTTATGGGCCGTGAGGGTCCCATAAAAGCATTTTCTCCCTACGAGTCGTAAGGATCCCGCAGGTGTATTTTCTCCTTAAGAGTCGTGAGGACTCCTAAGTGTGTTTTTCCTTTATGAGTCGTAAGGATCCCACAAAGGTTTGATCTCCTCATGTATCGTGAGGACACATGAGTGGGTCTTCTCAATGGAGCATAATTCCAAAGGCGGAGACCGGCCGCGTGACTGGTGATTACGGTGGGGCCTGAGGGTGATGAGAATTATTTGAGCCCGTGGATTGTATACGGTAGTCAATTTGGGGACTAACCGTAGGGCCGGGAGAATTTTGAGAAATTGGATTTTGGTTGGCGTCTGCATCGCTGCACTGGAATATGGTACCAGGAGCGACTCATCATTCGCCGTTTGGGGACTTGGAATTTGGATCTTGTTTGGCATCAGCATTGCTGCACTGGAATAATGCCAGGAGCAACTCATCATTTGCCTTGGGAGGACTTGGGATTTGGGTTTTTGGTCGGCATCAGCACCGCTAACACTGAAGCGAAATGCCAGGAGCGAATCATCATTTGCCGTTGCCCGTTGGGGAACGATGGCTTAGGAGTTAGGTTTGGGTCCCTACCACCTAAGGCTTTTCAATTTTATGGGCCGTGAGGGTCCCATAAAAGCATTTTCTCCCTACGAGTCGAAAGGATCTCGTAGGTGTATTTTCTCCTTAGGAATCGTGAGGATTCCTAAGTGTGTTGCTCCTTTGTGAGTCGTAAGGATCTCACGCAGGGGTTTTCTCCTCACAAGGTCGAGAGGACTTTGTGAGTGTATTTTACCTCCTTTCCTTTTTACGAGTTTGCGCCCTCTCGGGTTTTCACAGACTCGCCGGTAGTCCTGTTGTTTTTACTCACGGAGCCCTTTCGGGTTTTCATCCGTGCCCGTTTTGCTTGTGGACATACCGTTTTTTTGTTTTTGTTTTTGTTTTTTTTTTTTTTGCCGCTGGTGGGACTTTAAAGTAGTCTCACCGGCAGGATTTGGGAGAAATAGGGGTCATTTACGCCCGTGGATTGTATACGGTTTTGCAGGATGTCTGATCCAGACCGTAGGGCTGATGTGCTCAATTCGCCTGCGACTTGGAGCATTCACGTGTAGTATTTCTTGAGATATCGGCCATTGATGGGTGGCATGGGCCTTTCTCCCTCGGCACTTATTAGTTGGTAGGATCCTCCGTCGAACACTTTCTCGATGACGTATGGTCCTTCCCAGTTCGGCTCGAATTTTCCCTTAGCATGTCGATTGGGGATGATCGGTCTTTTGAGGACCAGCACCAATTCACCTTTCTTGAAAGCGCGGAGACGGGTTATCTTGTCATAAGCCCGTGACATTTGGGCTCGGTATAGTTCCAGATTTTGTTGCACCGCGAGCCTCTTTTCTTCGAGGGCATCGAGTTCTTCAAGTCGAAGGAGCACGTTTTCTTCCTCCGTCAACTCATGTTGGACGGCCATTCTTAAGCTCGGAACTTCAACTTCGAGGGGGAGGACCGCCTCCACTCCGAAGAGCAATGAGTATGGAGTGGACTGAGTTGGAGTACGGTGCGTGGTACGATATGCCCACAATGCCTCGTGAAGCTTGAGATTCCAGTCTCTCTTGTTGGCTGAAGCATTTTTCCTCAGAAGCTTGCATAGAGTCTTATTGAAGGCTTCGGCTAGCCCATTGGCCCTTGGATTATAGATGGAGGAATACCTCCAGTCTATCTTGTGCTGAGTAGCGAATCTTGAGACATTGAAGCTCTTGAAAGAAGGCCCGTTGTCAGAAATGATTCTTCTTGGTGTACCGAAGCGGTATAGAATATTATGCTGGAAGAATGTCAGAATATCCTTTGTCTTGACTTCTTTTAGCGGGACAGCCTCAGCCCATCTGGAGAAGTAGTCTGTCGCGGCCAGTATGAACCGGTGTCCTTTAGATGACGGAGGATCAATTGGGCCAACAATGTCGGTGCCCCAAACTTCGAAGGGCCACGACGCCACTGTAGGATGCAATGGGTTGGGATGCTTGTGAATAAAATCACCGTGAATTTGGCAGATATAACATTTTTTTGCATGCTCTCCACAATCCCGTATCATGGTGGGCCAGTAATACCCAAGCCGTTTGATTTGAAGTCGCATCTTGGGGCCAGATTGGTGAGCACCGCAAACGCCCGAGTGGACATCTTTCATGACCTTTTGGGCTTCGGCCAATGACAGACACCTGAGCCAGAGTTGGTCATATGACCTGCGGTATAACGTGTCATTTACAAACACATATCGGAGAGCTCTTTTCTTCAGCTGAATCCTCGCAGATTTTTCTTCGGGCAGCTTGTCGTATCGGAGGTACTCTATGAAGGGTTCTCTCCAATCGGGCTCGTCTTGGATGATCGAAGCTTCTTCCGCAGGACTGCTCTTCTGTTCCGCGCTTTCCTCTTCTCGTAGAGAGACTGGGGGTAGAATTTGCCGGCTCCTGACTGTGATCAGAATTTCGTCCATGTCAGGATCAGCCAGCTCCTTGGCCAAGCGAGCGAGTACATCAGCCTTTCCGTTCAACGCTCTAGGGACTCTCGTTAGTTCAATATGAGTGAACCTTTTCATGAGTTCCACCACTCGACCTCTGTACCGAGCTAACTCGGGTTTGTATATCTTATAGTTGCCGCTTACTTGGTTGACGACGAGCTGGGAGTCACCGTAAACTCGTAGCCGACGGATTTCCATTTTTATGGCGAGCTCCAAACCAGCTATCAGAGCTTCATACTCAGCTTCATTGTTTGTCCGAGGCTCGGTGAGAGAAAAAGAACGCCGTACGGTTCCCATTGATGGTGTGATGAACACCAATCCTATCCCTGCTTTTATCTCCGGGACGCTTGATTTACTGGAGGTTCTTATCGATGAGGCCCCATCGAAGTAGAGCTCCCAACATGGCTCGTCATTCTCGAGATGCAGCACTTGTTCGTCGGGTAACTCACAATTTAGTGGCGACCCTTCTGGTATGGGATGAGCAGCGAGAAAGTCTGCAAGAGCTTGCCCTTTTACTGCTTTCTGAGGAGTGTAAACTATGTCAAACTCAAGTAGCATGACAGCCCATCTTGCCATTCTGCCGGCTAGGCTTGCTTTGGTCATCAAGTGTTTGAGCGGGTCGACCTTGGAGATCAGCATAACCCGATGAGCGAGCAGATAGTGCCTCAGCTTCTTCACAGCAAATATCAGAGCTAGGCATTGCTTTTCGATTGGGGAGTAGTTGTGTTCCGCCCCGACTAGAGTTCGACTGAGGTAGTAGAGGGCATTTTCTTTTCCTTCCTCATTATTCTGGGCAAGGAGCGCACCGAGTGACTCGTCCAGCGCGGCAGTGTAGAGAATCAGCGGTTTATTCGGAATGGGAGCGGCCAGCACTGGAGGGTGCAACAAGTATTGTTTAATGCTTTCGAACGCTGCTCGACATTCGGCATCCCAGATAAAAGGAGCTCCTTTCTTCATGAGCTTTGAGAAGGGCCTACATCTCCCTGATAAATTTTAGATAAACCTCCGTATATAAGCAAGCTTGCCTTGAAAAGATCTTAGCTGCGCCAGACTCTTCGGAGGGGGCAACTCCATGATGGCCTTTATCTTTGATGGGTCAACTTCGATCCCTCGATGTCGGACTATGAAGCCCAGGAATTTTCCCGATGACACGCCAAAAGCGCACTTCAGAGGATTCATCTTCAGATCGTATTCCCTCAGTCTGGTGAGAACGGTCCTGAGATCTTGGATATGATCGGCCTTGGCTTTAGTCTTGACGACCAGATCATCAACATAGCATTCGACGACTTTATGGATTAGGTCATCAAAGATATTAGTCATTGCCCTTTGATATGTAGCACCTGCGTTCTTCAGTCCGAATGGCATTACCTTGTAGCAATATATTCCGATCGGGGTTCGAAATGCTGTGTGCTTCTCATCCTCAGGCGACATCTTGATCTGATTGTATCCAGATGAGCCGTCCATAAAGGTGAACAGTTCGTAATTTGAGGTGTCATCGACCATCATTTCCATGACCGGTAGCGGGAAGTCGTCTTTAGGACATGCCTTATTGAGGTCCCTGAAATTGACACAAACTCGGATCTGCCCATTTTTCTTCTTCACTGGGACTATGCATGCGATCCAGTCTGCATATTTCTCTTCCCTGATGAAGCCGGCATCGATGAGCTTCTTGGTTTCCTCGATGACCTTTTCTTCCAACTCCCTTCTCATTCTTCGAGGAGCTTGTTTGACTGGCTTAGCATCATGAGATATAGCCAGCTTATGCACGGCTACCTCAGGGGAAAGGCCAGGCATTTCTTTGTACGTCCACGCGAAGCAGTCGACGAACTCACGCAGCAGGGCAATTATCTGCTCTTTCATTTCCTCCGACAAGAGTGAGCTGATGTAGGTCGGCCTTGGATTATCGGGCGTTCCTAAGTCAATCTCGGTTAGCTCATCAAAGGTTGCTTGTCCGCCATCTTCGAGCTCTTGAGGAGCTTCTTCTGGCTCGGCTATCTCGTCATCATCATTTGATCTTTCGCTGGCCTCACCAACATGGATCATGTAGCACGCTTTGGAATCAGGTTGAATGTAGCCTATGCCCCGTCTATCTGGAATCCGTCCATCGATGAGTGCTCGGACCTGGGGAGGATACCATAGCCCTTCGTAAAACTTTGCTTCGGACTCCGTTTGATATAACCGGCATCCGCACTTCTTAAAGTATTCCCGCATCTCGGGCGCATAGTATCTGGGATTGAGGACGGCTCTTATGCCCCTCTCATAAGGAAGGCACGCGACAGAAAGGTCGTCCGGGTGCACAACGGGGTTTGACCCATAAAACAAGATGCCCTTCTGTCCACTTTTCCTCCCGGGAACGTAGAAAGTTTTCAGCTGGTCCACGGTGGAGATTGATAATGCATCGAGCTCTTTGCACATTTGCTCTGGTACCCTTGTAACGGCTAGGGACCCTTCTGCAACTTCGAAGGTCTCTCGTAGTTTCGCTTGTTGCGTGGGGGTCCAATCTGCACCGCTGTTGCACGACAGGTCCTCCTCCTCTGACTCTTCAGTGTCACTGCCAAGATGAGGGCGGACTTTGCTGCTAGATGGGCCTTCAGTAACAGATTCGTCCGTATCGCTGCCGAAATGAGGGCGAGTTTTGCGGAAGGACGGGCTTCCAGCGTCGGACTCATCAGAGTCGCTGCCGAAATGCGGGCGTACTTGGGTATTTTTGCTTTTGAAAGTGATAGCCGGCGCAGATTTGCTTTTGAGTCTTGGGGCCGTTCTATCCTCGGTCAGTTGTGGCTTAGCATTTTGGTGGTTCGTAAAGTACCAAGAATCTTCATATCGGACTTCATGCACACCGAACGGCTGGATGTCTCCGTCAATGCGTCTTTCTTCGCCATTTTTAGTGTACTTCATGCATTGATGGAGAGTTGACGGAATGATGCCGTAATCGTGGAGCCACGGCCGCCCCAAGAGAATCTTATAAGACGTGTCGGCGTCGATCACGTATATCTTAGCTTCAGTTTGCAGATCCCCAAATTTGATTGGCAGAGCTATAGACCCCAGAACTTGCTGGCAATTTTGGTTGAAGCCTTGAATGACAATCCTTTCCCTTGACAGGTGTCGGACGTCCATTGACAAACTCTTCAGAGTTCGCAAGTTCATGATGTTCACTGAGGACCCCGGATCAATCAATATGCGATTAATTCGATCTCCGTCGCTGTACCCGGTCACGTAAAGCGGCCGATTATGCTCAGCCGTTCCCAGTAGCAAGTCTTCATCCTTAAATGTGACTGCGGCGGCATGCAAAGCGTGCTGGGCTTCCTTCATATTAATTTCCGCAAAGTGAGCCTGATACCGCTCGGGGTTTTGTACAGCGTGAATGAGAACGTCTCTAAGCTCCTTAGATAGGACCAAGGCGTCGTAGATGCTCAGGAGAGATGGAAGCTTCCGGAGATGTGCCAAGACATTATAGTCCACCGAGGAAGGATTTATGTTTTCATCGGCCAGTTCTCTGCCATCTTCTTCATTAGCGACATGTTTTTCCTTCCCTTTTGGGGCATTGCCCTGATTTTGCGGTAGAGCCCTGCCGCTTCTGAGCTGGATTTGATTGGCCTTTGTGGTGAGCTCCTCGTCCTCTTCCGGAAAACAGAGATCATCCTCGGAGTCGCTGCCAAGATGGATGGCGTAGCAGGTCACTACTGGAATTTCTTCGTTGGAGTCTTCTTCTAACTCCTCCAGAATTTCAGCCGCTTGTACAGGGAAGAACTCCTTCAATTGAATCAATGTTCTTTCCTTTTGCTCATATTCTTCGAGGGAATCGATATACTTTTGGATGGTCGATCTCCCTGCAGACTCTTTTTCGCGCCGAGCTGCACTTTTTTTCTTCTTGAGCTTCTTGGATTTTGAGCCTGATGGAGCCGCATTGGCAGCTGGACTGGTAGGCTTCTTCTGTCCTTCCCATTCCATCCTGGGTTCTTTCCGAAGTAGCTTTATCATTTTCTTCGTCTTATTAGATATGTGCGTACTCCACGGAGGCCGCGATGAGTCAGTTTCGTTTGTCAGGGCAGCGGGTTCGGCTGTCTGCTCCCAGAAGGCTTCAGCTTCCGTCTGTATAAAGTTGGCGGTTGTAACTTGATTGTTCACCAACACGCTTTTGGACAGCTCGATCTCTCCAGCCTTGTACTGCTTCTCGACCCAATCCTTGAAGATATAGCAATCCTCGATCGCATGGCTCACTACTCGGTGGTACGGGCAATACAGGGGATTGTCGGTCATTTTTGCTTCTTGGGGTCTTTTCGACTCCGGCAGTTGTAGGCCATTGTTCAAGGCATCTTTAAATATCTTGCGGACCTTGTCCCTTCTGAAAGAGTAAACCTTGTTCTTTTTTTTCCTCTAGGGAAGGCCCATCTCCTCCCAGCAATGGCTTTCGAGACCGGTTGGTTTTGGATTCGCCCGCCCTTCGCTTTTCTTCATTGTCGGAGGCATTGAAGACATTGGTACTGCTGGAACTCCCGCTTCTACGGTTGTCGTCCCGCTTGCTTTTCCAGGTTTTGTCTCTCTGAGAGTCTGGCGGGGACTCTTGCTTCGAGCGTTCCAGCATTTGGACTTTCTTGGTTAGCTCCTGAAACGTCTTGAGGCCCGCTGTACACAAGAAGGGGACCATCCAATTGCTGAGGTTCCCAATGAGAAGGCTGACGGACTGGTCCTGCTCCAGCGGCGGTTCGCACTTGACTGTGAGATTGCGCCATCGGGCGATAAAGTCGGTGTTGCTTTCATTCTTCCCCGGCTTGGTCCTCACAAGGTCGGCAATGGAGATTTTATCACTGACGCTCATGAACCTTTGCCGGAACAGAGACTCCATTTGGGCAAAGGTAATGACGGACCCGTCCGGTATACTCGCATACCAGTCGAAGGCGACGCCGGTCAGGCTGTTGACAAACTGACGAAGAAGGAGCGCATCGTTGCCCCCTGTATTTCCGCACGATGCTTTGAAGTGGGCGACGTGCTGGTTTGCATTCCCCGTTCCATCAAATCTTCCGAACTTAGGAATGACGTAGCCACTTGGAAACTCAATCAGATCATACTGCGCGGGATATGGCCGTCCACTACTGCCGATTTCTTTCTGAGCTTCAGCTTCGGCCACCAATGTTTTAACCTTGCTGGTGACCAAATCCATTATCCGATCCTGTGTTAGCGGGATAGTGCTATCTGGGGCCAAGGCGTCCCCAGAAGCGGAATGTAGCCGGCTTTCATTTGGCTCGACCAGTCCTGGTCCCAAAGGAACAGGCATTGGCTGCCTCGGATTGTCATCACCCGGCTGATTAGCAGCGGCTTGTGCTTGATTGGGAGGCGCTCGAGCAATTTGAGCAGTAAGCTGCATCACTACGTTCGTTAAGTCATCAATCTTCGAGTAGAGCTTGGCCATCTCTTTATCTTTGCTCCTGAGCTGTTTTCGAAGCTCTTGAAGCAGCTCTTGCTCCGCAGTCCTGGGGCGGAAAGTCG
Source organism: Agapanthus africanus (assembly GCA_030015575.1). Taxonomy (NCBI): domain Eukaryota; kingdom Viridiplantae; phylum Streptophyta; class Magnoliopsida; order Asparagales; family Amaryllidaceae; genus Agapanthus; species Agapanthus africanus. The sequence continues at coordinate 203,696,412 of CM057341.1, read as the reverse complement.
GCTCTTCCTCGCTGTCCGAGCTTGACTCTGCATGGATCGATGGGTCTTTCTGCCTATCATCCTCATCGAGAGGGTTTTCTTCATCCAGCGGGGGCGGCTGTTCTTGAGCGGCGGCAACCACATTCAGGCTAGATTGGGCTTGGGATGTGGTAGCCCCATCCTTGCTTTTACTACGAAGGTTGTCGCTGGGGCGTCCGCCCGCCATATAGACCGTATGGATGATGTATCCGGCCGCCTTTCTATCATTAGAGGCTGATTTGATGGGTCGCTGTCTTGACCCCCTTGCTTCGGTAGCTGGTAATCGATTGAAGGCGGCTGGCCTAACCAGGTTCTTGAATGGTGCTGGCGTTTCTTTTCTAGATTTGCCCCGCTGCTTTCGTGCGGCACAGAGCGCCTGATAGACTCTTGAAGAGATAGTGTCGTACTTTTTCTGTTGGGGCCGGGACACGTCTCTTTGTGGCACTGTTCGGACCGCTGTTTTCTTGATTCTGGCGGTCATGGCGTTTTTCTGAACCCACTTCAGAGGCTCGAAGGAATTGCTGATTCTTACGTCCGACTCAGCCGTCGTCGCGGGGAAACCCTGCACTTGGAACTTCACATGATTCCATTTGGCCGAAGCCTTGGCCCTCTTGTTGGCTCGATACCTGAGCCGCTTCTGCCTTAACTTTTCTGTTCTAAGCACCTGGCAGACTTCGGCTTTTTGGGAAGATGCCGCAGACCGGTTGATGGAGGGCCTTGGAGATACGCCCGATTGTGCATTTGTTGGAGTCATCGCCTGAGCTCGTCCGCGATATTTGATGTTGCCCTTCGCATCGGAAGTCTTGCCCCCAGCTAGAGCGCCAGGGAGTCGTTCAGATATCGTCTTGAGTTTCGGTTGTGGTGCCTTGGCGATCACGACATTCGGCCTCTTTCCCCTTGAGACCGGCTTGGCCGCCGGGATCTCTGCCAGATGAGCGCTTCCGGCAGGGTAGATGATGACATTGCCAAACTGGCGGGGCGGTTCCTCCCATTGTCGACTGAGGCTTGCGGGGAGAACCACACGAGCGTTGATCTTGACCACGTACGGAATCGGGGTCGCTTTGGAAGTTGAATTCGTCTGGGAAGACATTGTCGTCGAAGGTTGATTGCTGCACGGAAAAAAAAAACATCATTTTAGTATAAGCAATCGATATGTATATTGATTGAGTTCGCATGAACGTTTAACCCGAAATATGGGAGGAGAGATTAGTCCCACCGGGCGTGCCAGAATCTGTAGGGTGTTTTTCATCACCCCAGTGAGATGGGAATACGCGCGCGCTTGTCAGGCGTACTACAGATTCCCCCGGCCTAGGGTAGGCCGGGGTTTAATGATTGTGCGGATCCGAATCTCCGGCAGCCGCGGACTAAACTGCCGTTAATTGCCCATCGCCTTTGGGGCGGGGGAACCTCCGATTAACGGGTTAAACTGGTCATGCGAACTCAATGTGCAGTATACGTGTGTTTTGAAAGGGGGTTTTGGATATATCGGGAGCCACGCAGAGTTTTTACGGGGGTCCCGCTACCCGGATAGCGGGCTGGGGGTCAAGGGGGCTAGCAGCCCCCTTGCGGGGTGCGGGGCAGCGCCCCGTTAGAAATTTTTTTTCTAACAGGGACAGTGTCGTGGGGTACGTGTATGTATAAATTTGTATACATATGTATACATGTATATATGTACACAAAAAGAGGGGGAAAAGACATCCAAGGGATGCGCAGGTGCGCAAGCGCGCGCGCCACGTGTCGGCACGCGGGCGACTTGCGCACTTGCGCAGGTGCGCAAGCGCGCGCGCCACGTGTCGGCACGCGGGCGCCTTGCGCACTTGCGCAGTTGCGCAAGCGCGCGCCACGTGTCGGCACGCGGGCGCCTTGCGCACTTGCGCAGTTGCGCAAGCGCGCGCGCCACGTGTCGGTACGCGGGCGACTTGCGCACTTGCGCACTTGCGCAGGCGCGCGCGCCACGTGTCGGCACGCGGGCGCCTTGCGCACTTGCGCAAGCGCGCAGGTGAGGCACAACAGGCTTTTAGCCTAAAAAAAAAATATTTCTCAGAAGAGAAATCAGAGGGGAGTTGGACTCCTGAATGTGTTTTTCTTCTTTTTTTGAGGGTTTAGTGAAAGATGTTCTTCTTCTTCCTCCTCTGTTAGCTGGATCTTGAAGATCAAGAGATGTGGGATTTCAAAATCTTTTCTTTTTGAGATCTGATGGAAGATCTGAGTTCCCCTTGATGGGTTTTGTGGTGAAAAACTAATTTGTTTTGAAAAAGGAAGAGTAAAACTCTTGATTTAATTCAAAAGAAAGAAGAAGGTTTTGGAACCTTGGAGAAGGAAGAAAGAGCTCAGCTCTGAAACTTTTTTTTGGAGAGAGAAAAAGTTATGAGATATTTTCATTATCTTTTGCCTTTATAGGCTATACATTTTACACATAGCCCCTTGGGCTTCACAAAATGGCATTTTGCCTATCCCATGGCTCATGTGCCATTTCTTTTTGCACATAAGCCATGGGCTTTACAAAAATTTGGCTTTATGCCTATTTTTTCTTACATTTATCTAAAAATAAAATAAAAGAAATACAGCAAAATTATTTATTACAAAATTTTTATCTTGGCATGGGGGGAGGCCAGCCGCTTCATGTTCGGGCTCGACCCGGGCATGGGCCCACTGGATCTGGGCTTGGGCCCACTTAGCTTGGGGTTGACTTTGATTTTGACTTGGTCAACCGGGGTGTAAATTTTTACCCCAACAACGACGAACATCGAACGTATGTTAACCGATAGACGGGGACTAAGTGGCGCTTTTAGTTTCATATATGAGTATCGATGAGAATATGAAAGTTTCATATTATCATCGAGTACCATATATTGGTTTTAACTTGAACATCTTGAATCACTCTCTAATGATGCATTTTTTGTGTATTCTTGTTATATGTGTGTGTTTCTGCTGTCGGGGGTAAGGTTTCTATCGGTTATCATACGATTGAATCTTCTCGTCATATAGACTATACGAAGTATTTAAATAAAATATAAAGTAACTGATATAACATGATTTTAAACTTATGAAATAATACTTGCTTAGTTACTTGCAAGTTGCAACTTGAGAATAAGATATATGAAGAATTGAGCATTAAAGAATTAAGATGCATTAGACTTGAGATTGAGATACATACCTTCAACATAGAAAAGAAATCAATAAATAAGATGAATATAATATAAATTCAAGTTGAAAGAATATATATTCTCTTTTCAAATGCGATTAAGTCTCGATGATACTGAAGATGTTACCAGAAAAACAAAATTTAGGAGACAGAATCAAGTCTCGATGTTAAAATGAACAAGTTTAAGGGTCAACAGATCCCCAATTTTTTTTTTGAGGATTGTTAATTGATGAATACTTGTTTTTGGAATGTGAGAGGAATCGCTATGATATAGAAAAACAGAGAAGTTCAAATTTTCTGTATTATGGAGCCTATGGTGGACTTCTCAAAAGCAAAATATATTGCTCAATCTACGGGCTTTGCACAAATATGGGGGAATTTGTCTAATAAGATTTGGATTTTTGTTGAATCTACTGTTCAGGCTGATATTATGAAATCTTCAGATCAATGTCTTGCAATGAAAATTGTTCACAATAATACGTTTTGATGGAAAATTTTATATAACTGCTTGAGACATTATTCTTTTGATTGTCATGACCCGAACCCCAGCCCCAACCCCAACCCCAACCGCAACCCCAGCCGAACCCCAACCCCAACCGCAACCCCAGCCCCAGCCCCAGCCCCAACCACAACCCTAATCCTAACCCCAACCGATGCCTAACCCTAACCCTCATCGCCAAACCCTGAACCCTAGCCCTAAAATAATCAAAAAATTCTTTAATTGAAGATTTAATTACTTACCTATTCGGTGGAGGAGACAATCGATGCAATCGGCGATGAGGAAGAACGACGACGAGATCAGGAACGAGAGAGAGAGAACGGCAACGAGATCGGCGACGCGGCGACGAGAAAAGGAGATTTGGGAGTTTCACGCGCTCGAGCGAGAGAGAGGAGATAATCAGCGTAGGGAAATTATGTGTCTTTTTTATTAAATCCATATTTAGATGCCCCTACGGATTAGTTCGTAGGTTCTTAGTTTGCTGCTCCGTAAGGGCAAACAACAAATTACGATTTAATCTTTTTAAATTAAACGTCTGGAACCGTAGGAGCAACCGTCTGGCCCTACAGACTAATCCGTAGGGCCAAAATAAATCTGCTCCTACGGATTTCAATATCCGTAGGGGCAACCCCCTATTTTAGTAGTGCATGTGTGATCCTTTCATGAAAATAAGTATGAGGATGGATAAGACTAGGTGGATATTATTTTTCTAAGGCACCTCCCACAAATATTTGGGTTTCTCTTGCCCTGCTGTATGCATATAAATTTGACTTGACTCTTATTATACAATTTAGTACAAGGCTGAAATTGTTTGTTCTATTAAATGTGATAGTTTATATGAACTAAAAACTAATAGCGTATAACAAGTCTTATAGGTAACAAGGAATTATACTGGAATAAATATAAGATAAAAACTATGTTTGAAAAGCAGATTCAATCAAATCATGTATAGCCATACTCTTTGTGTGTAAAATAGAAATATGTAAAAGAAAAAAAAATACAAATACAAGACATGTCTTGACAATGACCAACCGACCATGTGCGTATAGCACAAGTCAATAATCCAATCAAAATCTATACTTTGAAGACTCTGGTTGTCACCCAAAGCAAATACAAATTCAATAATTAAGAACCTAGTGCATGCGTGTGTGTATGTGTGTATAGACACACACATGAGCGCAAGTAGTTATATTTTAGATAGTTTTTGTATACAGATGTATTTGGTAAAATTTTGTGAATTACCTTCCACTTTCAATTTTCCTTGTAACATGCTTGGTACTTGCTGCAAAGAACGATTATTTTAATCTCCGACCCCATGCCACCTGGTAGAATTTGAGACCTATAAATCTATGAATTGAGTATTGTATTGTCCTTTTATGGAATTTATGTTATAATAGTAAAGATGTTATCAATATGTCAATATTGTAATTCTTCTAAACTTGATGGTTATTCAATATCTATGTCAAGTATATATACTGATGCTGGTTAGGGTTTAGACATTATCAAATTCTTTTAAAGCCATCTGAGGTCTATCAACGAAGAAAGCGCCGTCTTCATGGGTAACTTTATGATCTAATATATAGTAAAATTTTCTATTGTCTTTAGCTGCGATTATGATTTATTTTCCTCATTAATCTTTACTTTTCTGAATTTTATATTGTATACTGAACATTGATTGTCGAAAGCTGTTAATTTCATTTACCAACATGAATTTTTTATTATCTCAGGCATAGCAACATTGTAGCATAGAAATTAATTTATATAATCTTTCGAAGTTTAAAGTTATAAACAACTTCTGAAATAAGCAAAGATTTTAAGTTTTAATCAAGCTCACTTTGTTTTAACTCTACTATCTCTGTTGATAAATCCCTTTTTACAACCATTCAACTCTATTATTTTTACACTATTTTTTCCCACTTCTAAAGATTATATGTTATCTCAACAGTCTCAATTGCATCCCTAAAATTGTTTATAAAAAATAAAATAATAATTCAGTGGCATTTTTATTTGATATGTATAATCGTCCGTCTCTTAACAAAGAAAAAGGTATAATTGTCTGGAATAAATTATTTATAATAAAGGCAATATTATCAAAATACTTCTCTTTTATTTTAAATCAATATAATGAAAGGAAGATGATCATCAACCATTAGATAATTATAAATATTATAAATGCCTTTCATTTTATTTCATAAACTCATTAAACCAACTCTATCTCCATAAATAAAGAAAACACTTTTTTTTAATGTACCTTTTTTACATCACTTAATTTCTTTTTACGTCCAAGTGGAGAAAGAATAGGGGATGTATCTTTATTTTTTCCTATTTTTTTATTTCATTTTTTTGGGGACAAAAATATCTGAGATGTATCTAAAAAAAATATGAATCTATTTTGCACGCGGCATCATACTGTAAAAGGGCCCAAAGTCAAATAATCTTATTACCTAAAAACATCATTACAACTACAGTTGTCTCTTGTAATTCTGTAAGCTTTGAATTTATTAAAACACAGCCATGTTGACCAAACATGATAATCATGCTTAGACATTAATCAATTTCCTATTTTTTCTTACACTTTCCTTTTATATTTTTACTTCAATTATAATTCACTATATATCTCTTAAATTCCATTTTTAGCTTAGATTATATTATATATATTCATCATGCACCCCAAGAATTTTTTGAACAAATCAGAAATAAAAGGGTGTATGGTTCAAAAAGTTGAACAATGTATTATTTTCACTTATTGATCATCTTTTAAATCATTTTTTTTTATCTTTCTCAATAAAAAAATTTGTCCTGTCATTTATTTTTTTTAATAAAAAATTTATCATGAGTTTATTTTTTTACCTCTTATGTGTTGCAGGGGAGACTTAATGGACATTGTGAGGGAAGGATATATAGATTGAAGGAAAAGTTTGATAGAGAGAAGGAAAAAGCTAATATCGAGAAGCAAAGAAACCAAAAGAAAAAACAAATTGTTGAATCAACAGAGGAATTATTACACCCTCTTGATCCTAAGAAAATGAAAGGGTTAATTCAAGATCTTAAGAAAGAATATATATTAATATGCACTTAAACTTTTAAATAATTTATTTATTTATTTATTCAATTTTGCAGGCCTACAAGCAAAGGACAAGCAAGCGGAGATGGCCCTAGAAAGAAGGATAAGAGGTTGGTGGAACTGGAGGCCAAGCTGGAAACCCTAAAGGTGAGAAGAACTACATAAACCCTACATCATTATTTTTCGCATTTGGTATGGAATGAAGATGGTCAATCTAATGCATAATGGAAATTGTGGGGAAAAAATGTTTAGAGAATAATGATAAAGCACAACATTCTTATTTTCATTTTTAACTAGAACTCTAAAGAGGACAAGTGGCACCACTTGAATAATCCAAAATAACTTTTTTTTAAAAATATCTTTTTTTTAAAAGATAAAATTTCTTCAATTTAAGAATGCCCACATCATCAGTTAGAATTTAGAGTACAAAGAATAATCCTCTCCCCCTTAAGATTAGCAAAAATCTCAACTCTACGACTCAACAAATAATAGCTACTCATTTTCATTTTTCTAATTTATTTAGTCCACAGCAGTTAAAATTCCAAAATTATTCCGTATTTTTTATCGCCCCTTAAACTTTATTCTATAGTTATAATATTTAAGAAATATTTAAGCAGATTTTTATTTTTCCCAATGAATATTCAAATCAACAGTTTTACCTTTTTTGACCTTTTTTAATTAATCTTGCAAAAACATTTTAGCATTGATATATATTAACCAGCTAAATGTAAATTACAAATATAGCCAGCACACAGAAAAAATCATGTACAGAGTAGTAATACAGTGCACATATATACGATCTCTCTCTCACATACAAACAATATTTTAAACTTTCCAAATTTCTCAGTATTTACTTTTAATTTAGTTAAACAATTTCTTCCTTTTTTTTATTCAGATGGAAGCCAAAATGCTTCCAATAATGATTATGGAGTCTAAGAAAAATGGATTTGAGCTCAGAATGCAAAATGCAGAGCTGAGGCAAAAATTAGAAACGCTTGTACAAATCAAAGCATTAAATGATGGTAAAAATTTCTTCACATTAATATACCTTTTGCAAATTAACATAATTTTTTTTACCTTTCTATAACAAATAATTTTATTTGTGAATTTGCAGCTAAAATTGAAGCACAGCTACAAGAGCTTCAGCGACTAAGGCTAATATACGCTTGGCAACAACTTTTCAACCAGCAGCCACCTCCTCAGAATTAAGGCCATGGGTGTTATATATATATAATTTAAATAATATTATTTGAAGATATATATTTATTAAAGTTTGAGGCTAGCTAGTGCCTTTTCTTTCATATATATGCTTTATTCAATAATTTCTCCTTAAACTTTAAAATTGTTGTTGTTGTTTGTAATAATTGCAAATGATCAAATATATGCAAAACAATTTGTGTTCAAACCTTATTGGTGTCACCAAATGAGGGGGCTTTATATATATTTATGATCAATTTTCCCATGCTTTACCTAATTGAGACTTCAGTCTATATATTGACTGCATCATGTACTTTTTACTCTCTCTCTCTCTCTTATAGGAGAATAATGGAGGTAAGAGGCATCCCTCCTATGGCGTTGAAAAATTACGCCCTTCATCGTGTTTTTCGACGATCGGAATCCATCATCTTCATCTTTATCATCTAAAATGTGGGTACGCCAAATTTCATGTGATTCTACAACCTTTTCACCGTTGATTTAGCAATGTAAAAAATTCTATTGTCGGTAAACCGTTAATTTTGAAGCCACTAATTCAATGGTGAAAAATTTGTAGAATCACATGAAATTTGGTATATCCATATCTTAGATGATAACGATGAAGATGATGGATACCGATCGTCGGAAAACAAGATGAAAATTGTATTTTTTCGACGCCATAGGAGGAAATTCCCTCATATGGCCTCTTTCCTCCATTATTCTCTCTCTAGATATATATGAGAATAATGGAGGAAAGATGCAATAGGAGGGAATTTCCTCGTATGGTGTCGAAAAAATACATCCTCTTTTATTTTTTCCGCCGATCGGCACCCACAATCTTTATCGTTATCATATAAGATGTGAGTATACCAAATTTCATATGATTCTTCAATCTTTTCACCGTTGATTTAGCAATGTAAAAAGTTCTATTGCCGGTAAACCGTTAATTTTGAACCCTCTAAATCAACAGTGAAAAAGTTGTAGAATCACATGAAATTTGGTGTACCCATATCTTAGATGATAACGATGAAGATGGTAGGTGTCGATCATCAGAAAAAATGAGGGAAGATGTATATTTTCGACACCATAGGTGGCCTCTTTCCACCGTTAACCCCTCTCTCTATATATTCACAATGTAAAACACAATAATATACATCCACGTACATTAAAGTTTATCTCAACAATTCAACATTATACACTTCCTAATTAGTCCAGCATGTCCTGATCCTTGCCCGCTTCATTCGAATTGAGAAATTATTCGGGTGTATTACACCCAGGCAGGAGAGATAAAGAGAGGGAGATTTTCAAGCATCTTTGGGCAGTTTGGTGCGGCCCTTATGCTTATATATTTTTTTCTCATGATCTGGCACACCATAGAATTTTCCGTTCAACAGGGCTGAGTCATTGACCCGCTGCCTTGTGCTTATGGTCTTCGAAACTCAAAGTTCTTGCCGTCATCATTGTCGGGACCCGGTTTTTATTCACGAAACAAAGTGCCACGTCAATTGTCATGCTAACGGGACGAGGGCCACCTCTTGAATCCATAGGGGCCACCTCTTGAGTCCGTGGGACCCACTGTAAAACAATAGGGAATTTTCGGAACACATTTCGAAAGAGGACCGAACTGTATTATAAATGTAATGATACCACTCTCAATTATAGATGCGCCTTTTAAGTGAACCTGCACCATAGGAGCTTGAGAACTCCGTAGTTAAAGCATGCTCGACCAGAGAAGTCTTGGGATGAGTGACCTTTTGGGAAGTGGCCCCTGATCGGGTCCGTTTCGCTTTAAAAGGCAAAACCGTACGGTTTCGGCCAGAGTGGACAATACCATCTTTATTTGGACGTGGGGCGTTACATTTATGGTAACCCATGCAGGTCTCTCAGTAGTAAGTCTGTGGTTCGAGAACGAACCATTGTTAAAAGGTGGGAAGAATATCGAGACTCGGTTCTTGCTCATGGAATAAAGTGTCACACGGAACGAAGTGCCACGCGCGCCAATTGTCTTGCCAAGGGGGCGGAGGCTACCTCTTGAGTCCATGGGACCTACTGTAAAATAATGGGGAATTTTCGGAACACATTCCGAAAGAAGACCGAACTGTATTATAAATGTAATGATACAACTCTCAATTATAGAGGCACCTTTTAAGTGAACCGGCACTATAAGAGCTTGAGAACTCCGTAGTTAAGCGTGCTCGAGCAAGGGAAGTCTTGGGATGGGTGACCTCCTGGGAAGTGCCCCTAGTCGGGTCTGGTTCGCTCTAAAAGCCAAAACCGTACGCTTTCGGCCAGAGGGACAATACCATTTGTACTGAGATGTTGGGGCGTTACAATCATTGATCAATCTTTCTAATCATCACCGACTACTTGAAGTGCACAACGCTAACCTTCTTAAGCGACTCTCCTCTTTCACCAAAAATCCTTATTGCCTCCATTCAAGAGAAAACCATATCTCTAATTCTAAGTTAGTTTCTGACATTGTTTTCTCAGTTTGAAATTACCGACGAGTGTCCATAAACTCACGGGGCCTCTGAGTTGGCCACGGCTAAGAGTAGCTCCATTCTCTCCACTATAACCACGGAATGTAGTTAAAAGATTTGAACTCGAGACTCTCGACAGAGACCTTCTCCGGCGATAGGATGAGTTCTCACTGTCATTATCATCGGACGACCTACCTTGGTGATGAACCCGAGGTTCCTTGTCCTCTCTCCTAGTAGGGGACGAGTATTTATCTCGAGCAGAATACCTCCGAACGCAAACTTTATCCAACTTCCCACTTCTTTGAAATGACAACCTTTCCTTGCTAGTCATTCTCGTAGAAGACCCACTCTATGTGGAGTGGGTTCCTATTATTAACGATGTCAACTAACATTTGAACCTGGTGCTTAGATTTCTAGCATTGCTACTTAATAGAGCGAGCATCTTTACCCCTTTCCTAATCACATGACCTCTCCTCTCACTCCGCCGCTGTCTCAGAATGAAGAGAACCTATTTCTTTTCCGCAGACCTGCAGGTCTTCAGAGGTTCACCAGAAAATCACCTCTTCTTTCTCTCTAATGAAGGCGATCTCTTCTTTTAGCTTTTCTAATGTTGCAACAAGACGATCATGAAACAATAACACAAACGATAGAAAAGTAATCAAATAAGCAAATTACAGGTAAATTAGAAATATAGAGTACTAACCAAAACAATAGGCCAAGACGAAGATTTATTAATAATCAAAAGTGGAGAAGTACAAATCGGTGGACAAATACAAATCCCTCAAATAAACCCTAGTTCTCACAATTGCAAAAGAGTTCTCTCAATAGCTATTACAAAAGACATCAAATCTAAGGTTAATACATACTGCTATGTGTTTATATATATATATATCATACAAAAGATTTTACCAAATAACAAATTTCCTAACCAAACAAATATAACCGGCATAAATACGCCAGTCATCTGCAAAAGAAATGCACAAACGTCTGCCCAAGTATTGTAACGACTCTAAAATCTTATACGGAAATTTTAATGTTAATATACAAGAAATGAGTTTTTACAGCCTAAGTTTGAGTTATAAGTAAATTTTTTGAAATAACAATAAGAAATAACTTGTAGCTTACTGGTAAAGCCTTTGCACTGCTGTGACGTAGCCCCGGTGTTCGATTTCCATCAGACATAATTAGTTTTTCTGATTTTTTTAACTGTTTGGAAGCTCAAAAGATTGCACGTGCAATACACGGGGAAATGAAAAGTTCAGAAAAATCAAACATGTAGAAAATAGAGTAAATTCTGAATAATCCACGTGGTACGAATCTCGAGACCCAAAGCCCTGGATCGACCAGCGGAAAGGAAGATTTGGCCGGCACCGTCGGTCGGATGAAGCCCAATGAAGCCCGGAATCTGCACACTTGTCTCTTCACCTATCCCTAACTCACATGCACTGTTTGATTTCCCTGCAATCAAACAGAGACTTTTCAATTCATAGTTTATCATAATTTTAATACTTTTTAATCCATAATTTTAATTCCAAAACCATAATTCTCCACTATAAATACCACCCCCTACCATGGCTCAGCACCATTCTGAAATTTCTAACCAAAACTCTATAAAAAGTTCCTACTGAAAGAGAAATAAAATGGAGTTAGCGAGCAAGTCGGTTCCGGCGAAAATCGAAGCCAATTCCGGTGCTCCCGCGATGCCACGAAGCTCATCCTCTCTTCTACAACCTCTTCTTAAAATTTCTAAACCGTAAGTCCCTCTCAATCTCTCTTTCTCTTAATTGAAATTCCATTTTAAAACTTATATCGGTAAGTGAAGTTAATACCGATATCCTTTTTCTAAACCATAGAAACTCCTTCTCCTTTATTCTTTGATCAACCAAGTTTTTACACAATACTTGTAACCTTAAATATAAATATTTAGAATCAATTTTAACCTAGAATCTCATATAAAACAACCATATTTAAATTTTTACATTAAAACACCTTGAACTTTATTACTACATCTTTTCGACAAAATTACTTAACAATACCTTTAGAAAAACTTCACGGGATAATGACCCACCCCACATGCACACTTGGATCAATAGCACGATACTTCTTTTGTATGAATATTTGTTATGAAGAAAAATTTACAATAAAATACCACATAATTCTAAAACCGGATTTCTTTTAAAGCGGTATTTTATTTTCTTTGCAATTATACATCTACAACTATTTTTAGGGGACCCGCTAATGGATGGTGCGGAATATCGCACATCTTTGGGCTAGCAGAGCGAGATGCAGACCTTCTCACAGAGCATTCGATCTCGAAAGGATTTAAATACAGTTTTTTTACGAAATACGAATTTTCTAAATAAACTAAAATTATTTTTAAATTAAAATTATTTAAAATTATAAATCCCTATTTTCAAAATATAATAAATCTATATTTTTCAAAAAAAGAAAAGATTAACAAATGTCAATAAAATACCATCAAGATACAAAAAGGCAAGTTTTTCAATAAAATACCATGAACTTTTCAAAGCTAAGTATTTATCACTAAAATACCCCAATACTTAAAATCCATACTCATGAAAACCCTAAGTAATACTGATCACCCTCGAGATTTTATTTTTAACTATATTAAAATATTTTTCATAAAACACCTTCGAGTTATATAAAACAATATTTTAAGGACTTTAGTAAATATAGGTTTAAACGGGATCAATTCTCTTGAGCCCCAGAGAGCCGGAGAAAGTGAGTGTTTACCTATTTAAGATAGACAACTTAACGGAGTTATCAATGGTAATTGTCTTGAAAAAAAACACAATTCCTGTCGTCCATGTGCAGCAGTTACCGATGACTTCCGAACCTAATTCAAGAGCTAAATCTGTTTATAAGAGTCCTACTCAGTCTGAGTCTAATTCAAACCTGAATCTAAATCAAATATGAATACTTGATCATGAACATGAATCTTTGAAGTCAAACGTCAATATCAAACATGTATACTTAACCTGACTTGACCGAACCATGGTTATAACTTGACATGACTACTTGACCACTTGATTACATCCTGAACATGAATACCTGAACATTTTGTATCATGGTTTTGGCAAGTCTGATAATTATAATCTATACAATACATTACGTGGGGATAAATGGGTAGATTGGTACGGAACGTATATCGTGTCACGAGAGGTCACTTAAAAGACACCTACATGAATTCACGTGCCGTTGTCCCGTGGGTTATAACGGAGCCTTGTACTACATATTACTATAGTCCACGGGGACTCCTATCGTATACATGAATACATTTTTTTACCAAACTACAAACAACCACGTTATAATAACTATCATATACCAGTATTCAATCATACACAACTTACCTGTTCATTTCACATTACTCGTTATATTATGTTTCTTCTTTTGGGACTTACCGAGCGCTAGTTCGCTGACAACATTCCTTTCTATTTCTTTTTTTGGAATGTTCGTCAGGAGGACATGACTCTCAGGAGATCGAGCCTAGCCAGGAGGACTTGGACCAGCTTGCGGCATAGCCTGACTTCTAATTCCTTGTACTTACTTTCCTGTATGTCATTGTTTAGGCACTGCTTTATATCATTCTATCTTTTTATTTTCAAATAGTTGTATGTAAAGATGAATGTAAATAAAATTGCTGTTTTATTTTTATACTCTTTTTATTCTTGTTCATTTTATATATTGCTTAATTACGCTTAACGTATTTATTTCTTAGTAAATACGTTGCGGCCTGCCACGCCATCATTTCCGTCTACTGAGAAGCGGGGTGTGACAAGTTTTGTTAGCGGCCCATGCAGGTCAGTTCTGCATGAAGTTTTAAGCAATATATCAGAAGAATTATAAGAATCAGCAACTATGCATTCCTTACATTTCTAATTTTTTAAATCTATCCTAACCATTTGTTTTCTATCAAGGTCATGGATTCTCCCAACAACACCAGCACAAACGTCAATGACAACACCCCACCGCTTACTCTACCACCACCATCTACCGTTGCAGCTCCCATCAATGAATAAACGGTACTGCTTGAGGCTATCAAAAGTCTTCTGGAGGGCCAGCAGTAGCAGACTGCTATCCTCATGCACCGCCCCGAAGCCGAGGCATCCGGAGTCAAACAATTCCAAGAACTGCATCCAAAACATTTCTTGGGGAAAGAGAGCCCACTGGAGGCGGAAGAATGGGCTCAATCGATTGAAGATGATCTGGCAGCAGCTCAAGTACCAGATATTGCATGGGTGAGAGTTGCTAAGTTGCAACTAACCGACAATGCCAGAGTCTAGTGGAAGGCTAAGAAAAGCCGTCTTACCCAACCCATCGAGTGGAAGACGTTTCGCGATCTGTTCGATGAGAAGTACTTCCCTGAGATTACCCATTTTGACATGGAGAAGCAGTTCATTCATCTACAACAAGGCTTGATGTGGATCAAGTCTGTGGATGAATACGACGCTGAGTTTACCATGTTTAGCAGGTAAGATATTGTCTCAATATTCAAATTTCTGATCTCACTCATTACACTGCTAACACAAGGTCGTAACAGGTTTGTTGCACACCTGATTCCTACTGCTGAGATCCGGGCACGACGATTTCAGTTAGGGTTGGACCCGAAAATCCAAGCTGCACTCGCTACAGGAGATTTCCCAACCTATGAACTTGCTTTGAAGGCTGCCCGACGCTATGAGGCAGTTGTGAAGAAGAAGGGCAGACCACAGACTGCCGGTGTGAAACGCCCTGCTACACAGATGACAGGAGGAGCCTCTTCCAGGCCAACTTTTGCACCCAGAAGACCGGGAGGATCATTTAACCGGTCCAGTCCAGACTTTTCTTTGTACTGCAAGAGGATAGGACACCTAGAGAAGAACTACATGCATGCAAATAGCATGTGTTTGATTTGTGGTGCATCCACCGACGCCATAGGAGCATGTCCATACCGTTTCAACACAGCTCCCGCACCCAGACCCGCAATCACGGTTCCGTAGCGGCTAGCTATTCAGGCTTCTGCACCTCACTTAGCTCTTCCTGCACCAGCTCCACACGGACCTCCTGCACAGCCTCAACGTCAATTTCACCAGGCACGGAGAAATATGCCTCAAGGGAAGATAAACATGCCCTAAGGACAAAGGAATGTGCCTCCAGTAAGGAGGAATGTATCATGACGTCAGGCTTTCACAATGACGGTCGAGGAGGCCGAAGCCAAAGGCCAAGTCATCACTGGTAATTCCCGATCTTTTAAAACCTTTTCAATCCTTGTATATCACTATACTTTCCCTATATTTAAACCCAAACTCACACAATTTAGGTACAATCTTACTAGCCTCCCTTCCTGCTCTAGCACTCTTCGACACTGGAGCATCACATTGCTTTATGTCACAACGGTTTGTCCGAACTCATGCGATTCCAGTTAAACCGCTCGTATCCGACTGGAATGTCAGTTCAGGGAACGACGTTCTAAAAGTAACTTTGGGATACGATCTGTGTCTAGTGGTCTTTTGCAGTAGAGAATTTTATACGGACTTCAAGGTGCTGTACATACTGAACTTCGACGTAGTCTTGGGAATGGACTGGCTGAGAACTTTCTTCGCTATCATCGACCGTCGCCAAAGGAGGGCAGTGTTCGAAATACCAGATCATCTAGTGTTCTATTTATAGAGTGGAGACCGTACCTTGGAACCTAGCGTCTACAAGGCAAAACCAAAGAAGACAGTGGTTGCAGCATTGCAAATGGAAGAATCGAAGCAAGAGCTAGTTTGAGAGTTCGAGGATGTATTCCCGGAAGATATATCAGGTTTGCCTCCTGATCGAGCTCTTGAATTCAGCATCGATTTACAACCTGGTGCGCAACCGGTAATCAAAGCTCCGTACCGGCTAAGTCCAGAAGGATTGAAAGAGATCCACATTCAGTTGGACGAACTCCTGAAGAAAGGTTAGATTCGTCCCAGTACTTCAAGCTGGGGATCTTCGGTATTACTGGTAAGGAAGAAAGAAGGTTCATATAGAATGTGTGTAGATTATCGAGCTCTGAACGATGTGATGATTAAGAACAAGTATCCACTACAGAGCATCGATGATCTTTTCGATCAGCTAAGTGGATCTTGTGTATTTTCGAAGCTAGATCTTCGTTCGAGGTATCATCAGGTGAAGGTCAAAGAGTCCGATATTCCGAAGATGGTTGTTTCCCCCAATCAGAGCAAAGCTCTGTTCAAGTTTTGAAATTTGAAATGAAGCAGCACTTCATAATAGCGCCAGCGCTAAGAGTCAAAGACTCTATTGCAGCGCTCACGTGCAAAGCACGAGAGCGCTAGCGCTAGCAGCGCCAGCGCTAAGAGTCAAAGACTCTGTTGCAGCGCTCACGTGCAAAGCACAAGAGCGCTAGCACTGGAACTAAATGTTCCCTGTCGTTGGATCAAAGATCCAATGGTGATTTAAAAAAAAAATCATCACCAAGATACAGAATAAGTTCTGTATGGGAAAAGATTTTCCCAATCTTGTTAAAAACAAGAAGATCGCCTTCTGTAAAACAGAAGCCCTAGGATCAAAGATCCAATGGTGGGAAAACATCCCCAAATCAATCAGAGAAAAATCTCTTTAACTGATTCAACAAATCAGCCTACCCTATAAAAAGGCCCCAAGACTTCAAGTCTTGAAGAGAGGAACCCCCTAAGCTTTGAGAAATTTCAAAGAAAAGAGCAAGCTCTGAGAAGAAGAAGTTTTCTTCAAGGTAAAAACAGAGAGATAAAAAACATCTCATCAAGGAAGAAGAATATAGTTCTTTTTTTTAGATCATATATCTATAAGACAGAGGTCTTTCACAAAAAGAGATCATAGCATCTCATCATAAAAAGGGGGGAGAAGAATTTCATTCTCTTTAGATCATAGATCTACAAAGACAAAGTCTTTCACAAAAGAAAATAGAAGAGATTGTAACATCTCCTATAAAAATAAGAACTTTGTTTTTAGAACCATGAGACAAAGTCTCTTGTAAGCGAGAACTTATTTCTCAGATCACGAAATTGATCAGAAGCTCTCTGCGCTCATTGACTGGCGCTCAGCGCCAAGCGCACCACGTGCTCCTCACGTGTGCGCTACTTAACAGAAGCGCTCTGTGCTCATTGACTGGCGCTCAGCGCCAAGCGCGCCATGTGCTCCTCACGTGTGCGCTACTTAACAGAAGCGCTCTGCGCTCATTGACTGGCGCTCAGCGCCAAGCGCGCCACGTGCTCCTTACGTATGCGCTACTTAACAGAAGCGCTCTGCGCTCATTGACTGGCGCTCAGCGCCAAGCGCGCCACGTGCTCCTCACATGTGCACTGAGGGAACACAAAGTATTATTTAAATAAAAGCCCCAGAGCTATGATGAGTACTCAACACTCAATAAAAGACAAAAAGGGTTGTCAGAACCCAAACCAATGCTCAGCATTGTTAAATGTTCAACATTTTAACTGAGTGGGCTGAGCCCAAGTTGGCCACAGACCTCTAATTTAGATTAATTGAGTCCCCATGCTCATAAATCTTTTTAACAGATCTTGGTCCCAAACTTGACTACAGATCTCCCAAATCAATATTGGTTCAAGGGTACATCTCTTCGTACCTCTGATATATGCCGTTGTAATTCTTCAACGTCTTCAGAGAGACGGAGGGTCCCAATAACCAATAACTTTTGGCGCATCCCCAAACGGTTAAACCAAAACCAGACTATGATGTCGTTAAACCTTATAGACTACAATGTCTTTAAACTAGACTACAATGTCTTTAAACTTTACAGACTATGATTTCCGTAAACTTATGGACCGCAATGTCCCTAAACTAAAACAATAAAGTCTAAATGCTCTTTTGTTGGATCTAAATGATCCTGTTAAGTAGATCTTAGTCTAAAAATTAGACTAACGTATCCTTAACAAATATTTAAGTTGATCTTAATCTCAAATGACACTACTACAAATAGGGGTTGTCCCTACGGATTTATCCGTAGGAGCAAACTACTACCCCTACGGATAAATCCGTAGAGGCAAGAAATTACCCTGTAGGTGAAAACGCCGTAGGTGCAAGTTTTAGCCTTAAACATGCCCCTACGGTTAAATACGTGCGCCTACGGCATAATGCGTAGGTCCATATGTCCCTACGGATTAGACTGTAGGGACAAAAAAGTTATTTAATTTATTGGTTTATAAAATAAAATAGTTGTCCCTACGGAGTTGTTCGTAGGGCCAAATGTCTGCCCCTACGGAGACATGCGTAGGTCCAGATGTGTAGGGGAAAAATATCAGGTATCCTGTTATTTTGTCCCTACGGATACCTGTGTAGGGGCATGTTTAAGCCCCTACGGTCAAATCCGTAGGGACAAGTATAACCCTTTCTACTGAGATCATAGGGGCAAAATATCAGGTATCCTGATATTTTGGCTCTACGAATAAATCTGTAGGGGCAAAGTAGGCCCCTACGGATTAATCCGTAGGGGCAAGTTTGGGCCCTACGGATTAATCCGTAGGGACATATTATCAGGGTTTTTTTAAAAAAAAGGGCTGCATGTTTTTTTCTCGCCCTGTGCACAATAATATATACATCATATATAAAATTAATCAACACGCAGAATATATACTGCAGTATTCATAATCACATCTCACGCATAATATACAAAAGAAATCAACAAGCAGAATACGATATCAATATAAACTCGCAAACACCACCAATATCAATATCATCCAAAATATATACAATATGTATCATATAAATAAATACATGTTTAAAATATAAGAATAAAAAAGGTACCCTAGCTCGGTCCAGCTCCACCTCTGATAAACGCTGTAATCTGGCGCACCTGCTCCTCGGATATACCCTGAGTCAATATCTCGAGCAATACGGAGTGTGCGGGAGTCTGAGCGGGCTGTGGAGCTGTAGGAGTGGTCTGCGCAACCGCCGCCGAGGTAGTGGCTTGCGGAGCCACAGCTGCGGGAGTCTGAGCGGGCAGTGGAGCTATAGGAGTTGTCTGCGGAACCGCAGCCGAGGTAGTGGCTTGCGGAGCCGCAGCCGAAGAAGTTGCATGTGGAGGCTCGGCCGATGTACCCTATCGCGTCTGTTCAATTTTGTGTGTAATAAACGAGTAATAACTGTGTATTAGTCGAATTCGTATCATTATCAAGTTATTGCGAAACCCCAATCTATGTATACTTAGGGACTTAAGCCTCGTTTGGATAACTAGTTTGGAAAACCGTAGTTTATTTTAATTAGATATGTATGTATGATTAATCAAAGCTAAGTCAACAACCAAATAAGCTCAGGCTACGTACTAATATTGGATATGTTACTATCTATAATAAGACATAATATTTTACTATTAAGTAGTATACATACCAACATCTCCTTCAACTCCTGAACGATGGCCTTCAAGGTGTCCAGTTCTTGCTGGAAACGTCGCTCATGGGAGACAGAGGAAGTTACCGCCGGAGTGGAGTCCAACCTCATATGGGCCCTGCTAGGACCCAGTCCCCGGCCTCTCTCCCAACCTCCGTGGTGCCCTTCGTGTGCGGTGTCTAGGATTGGGGTCAGCAGCATCGGATCGTTCTGTCCAGTAAAATTGATCCCCGATGCCTCCGCCTGCTCAACCACCCGCTCCTACTCCCACATTAACCAGTAAAATATAAGTATATCATTTAAATTTGAAACTTTCAAAACAAAAATTTCAAATAGGGGTTGAATAAATATTAACACTTACGCAATACTCCTGGGTAGCGGTGTCGGGGTATCGAAGCTCGCCCATGGCGGGATCTGTCGAGGTGCCGTGGACGGCAAGATACGCGGACAGCACGCTCGGTGTACCACCCTGCGCCAGGGTCTGAGCTCTCTGCAATATTAGAAATTAACTCTTAATATTAGATATATTAGAAAATAACTCTTAATATTATATTATATCAAAAAGGCCAGTCTATTATAATTTACCGATAACTCCATGGCACGAGTAATATTCCTCGAGCCACCTGTATAAGTGGGGCGACCCCTCTTCGCCGACTTCCCATTCTCTTTATTTTGATCGGCCTGTTTCTGCACAACACATTTAGATTTAGTTTTCTAATTAAGCAACACAAAAAAATAAATTATATACTAAATAATGAATTACATTTAAAATGCATACCTGTTTGCGATGAGAGTCGAAATATTGGCACAATAGAGGCCATGTATCTACGTCGACTCTCGCAAAGGACGGAGTAGATAGGAGGGCCGCTCTCTGCCTTGGGGGTCGCCATCCACACGGAATAGCAGTCGATCTTCAGCTCATTCCTGTTGTATCGGACCTTCGTCTTCATGTTCTTCATCAGGCCATTGTACAGAGCGTGAAGATCGAGCACCCTCCCAAGGTGATCAGGGTCAGGTACAGGCTGAAAATCATAATCCAACTGAAAATACAAAAAAAACATTGTTATTAGATTGCAAGTGTTGATAATAAATATATTGGATAAATCAAATGAAAGTATATATTAATACCTGACCCTGATCCCAGAAGAGGGCGAATGAGCGCCGGTGCTGGTCGCCCCACTCAACGTGAAGTGGATAGTTCTTCACGAGGCGGCTCTCATCCCCCATATACCGGCCGGACCTCTAGGCATAATCGCCGGTATAGCGATAATCAGGGGTAAAAAATAGGGGGAATGCTGCCCCCCCTAGCTCTGTCGGGCCTCAGCCTGTGAGACTGATTCGGACCTTGAGTCCCCCTCTCGGGATGGGGAGGCCCTGCGTCTACAAGAAATATCAAGACAATCAATATTAAAACAAAGTGGTATTAAAAAATCAAGGTTTAACGAAAATTGAAGTGTGATATATACCTCCGGCGACTAAAGCACGAGCCTGGGCCCGGGCAGCAGCACGAGCGGGACGATAGTTCCTCCGGTGAGGAACAACCGATGACCCGGACGTGGACGCATCTCCAACTAGAAAATAAACATCGATAAAATTACATGAAATTCATGTTTATTCTTAAAGGATATGTAAAATGAATAAATATTTTATATTTATTAACATGCAGACTGAGCGGAGGGTATGGAAGTGACGGGAGTAGCCCCTGCACCAGACGAGGACGCACCACCTATAATTAGATAATCAAGTATCAGCTATATAAATAATTGCAAAAAGAATGCGTATATCAATAATATAACATTCTAAATCAACATGTATACACTATAGGATATATAAACATACCCGCAGGTATATGATATATAAACATACCTGGAGGTGCGGGAGTGGCCTCTGTCCCTGATGTAAGTACGTAAGAGCAAAAAGAATGTATGCATATTTATGATATAGTATTCTAAATAAATATACATGCACTATATAATATATAAACATACCTGGAGGTGCGGGAATGGCCTCTATCCCTGATGTGGACGCATCACCAATAGCTAGACAATCAAATATTGACAATATAAGTAATTTTGACATGAACATGCATGTATATCTATAATATTACATTCAAAATGAATATCCGTGCAATATACCTGGAGGTGTGTCAAAGTCCACACGGAAGGAGGCATCCAAAGGGGTATCCGATCGGGGTGCAAGACCGGCCCTCTGAAGCTCCCTACGCAGCTTTCCGGGCGGCAGAACCGCTCTGCCTCTGCCTCTGCCGGTCCCGCGGCTGGAGCTCCTGCCGCCCCTCGCTGCTCCCGTCATCGTCATCAAATCTAGTTAAAACGGTTCGTGGACGCATTAGACAATCATTACAAGTATTGACTATATATGTATAGATCGTAAAATGTTAAGTAATAATATAATATTATTGATAACTTTTTTCGTTTCGTGGGCGCATTAGACATATCTACATCATCGATATCATTTCTAACCCACGTAACTTCATGATCAGCCGAAGACAACCCGTCTTTCGAAATAGACGGTTGGAGCACTCTAAGCCTTTTCTCTTCTTCATCCTTATCGCTGTCCTCGAATTCTGGGACATCGTAGACATCTCTGGGTTTCCAACGGCATACGACACTTTATCCCGGATGCTTCAAACACTGTGAGTAGTATACTTAGAACGCTTGGTTCGGAAAGATAAATGGATCTTCCTGACCGTAAAATCGAAGTGTGTTCACACCGTTCAATCCATATTCATCTTTCCAAGTCCCAAGATTACTTCTCCACTTATCCGTATCGGTTCGCGTATCGTACCAAGTACACTGAAATATATAAAAGGGTTCTGATCGTCCGGGATAGTGGATGCCGAGTATACAATTTAAGTATCCATAATAAATCACACCATCCGATCCTACCATCGCAATCCCACTATTCTGAGTGGTTCTAGATGTTTCTATGTCCTTAATTTCGAATTTGTATCCAAGGACACCGAATCCTTTATAATATGCAACCTCCATTCTAGGAAATTGAGCTAAACATCTTGAATCATTCTCTAATGATGCAGACAAGTTCGGATTCGTGGATCTAACAAAACAAATTTTTACAACAAATACATAACGATATAAGTTTAGATTAAAACTGATAGCAATAACATGTTATTCGAATAATTTACATGATCTGCAACCCAATCGCAAAAATTATCCTGATGATATTTTTCCAATCGTTCATCATTCCAATCAGGATGCCCCTCACGTACCTCGTTAAAATGAATTCTGTTTTCGACAATAAATTATGACATTAATATTATATCATTTTATACACACATAAACACAAATATAACAATTAATCCAAAAAAACTTACTCTCTAATTTGTTCAAGACATGCGCAATTAAGCAAGATAAACCGGTATATCTTGTTGATAAACATAGTGTCTACCCTCTTATAATCGGCTTTACCATATGGCCCGTCTTGAATTCTTCGAGGCCGGTTAAGTCTTGTCTCAATGTTCTCGTCCAGACAGCGGGACAAAATGTGGTTGCTTCATCAAGAAGATAACCTTGCATGATAGAACCCTCTGGTCGATTACTATTGCGTATATACTTTTTAAGAGTGTAGATGTACCTAAAAAAAATATGTTGAATAAATAAATACGGGCATACAGGACAACAATAATTTTAAAAATTGCGCGAAACGAAAAATTCCACGTACCTCTCGACGAGATACATCCATCGATATTGTACCGGTCCGGCTAACTTAGCCTCAGTTGCAAGATGAACCGTCGGGTGTATTATGATATCGAAGAATGACGGTGGGAAAATACGCTCAAACTTGTAAAGTATCAACACAATAGAATTTTCTTGTTTATCCAGCGTCACAACATCCAGTGTTTTAGCATATAACTCTCTGAAAAAACAACATAGGTCGTTGATTACTAGACCAACCGATTCAGGGAGAGAAGTCCTGAGGGCTAATGGGAGAAGGTGCTCCACGATAACATGGTGATCATGACTTTTCAGCCCATCGATTTTACCTTTCACAATTTTTATTTTCTTGCTGAATGATCCTGAGAAACCTGTGGGAACTTTCAAATCATGCAACACCTGCAGGAATCTTTTCTTCTCCGGTTGTGCATATGATAAGCGGCATTAGGAAGTACAAACTTGCCTGGTTTACCCACTACCGGTTTAGGATGCAATTCACTTCTTATTTCCCAGTCCTGTAGATCAATCCGAGCATTGAGGCTGTCTTTCGATTTCCCGTCTTTATAAAGAAGCAAGTTGAGTATATGCTCGGATACTCCCTTCTCTATATGCATGACGTCCAGACAATGACACACTAAATTTGTTGACCAGTACCGAAGCTCGAAGAAAATGCTTAACTTGTTCCAGAATGGTGGTTTGACCTGTTTTGTTGGATCCATCCCGAAGGTCACATTATTGTAACCATCCTACTGAGCAGTCACGTACTCTCCGGACAATGGGGTTGAAGGTCCAAGAAGCTCTTGATGACCATCAAATTGAACAGCGTCTAATCTGTAGAGGTGGTCTAGAGGCAGGAAACGTCGATGGCCGCAATAACAAACCTTCCTGCTAAAATTCAAGAATTTCGATATTGTATATTGATGGCCATAAGGACATGCTTTGTGACCATGTACGGACCAACCTGATAGCATTTCATACGCAGGAAAGTCATTAATTGTCCACATTAAAGCCACATGCAGTATGAATGTTGTATTTGTGTTTGCATCGTAAGTCTCTACACCATCAATGAACAAAGATTTTAACTCCTCGATCAGAGGTCGGAGATAGACGTCGATATTTTTTCCCGGTGAGTTTGGTCCGTCGATAAGAAGAGGCATCATAAAATATGATTGGTCCATAGCCAACCAAGGCGACAGATTATAAATTATCATTACAACGGGCCATGTGCTGTGGCTTCCAGCCATATAGTTGAATGGGCAGAAGCCATCACTAGCCAGTCCGAGCCTGACATTGCGAGGATCGCTAATGAATATTGCGTGCCTCCTATCGAAATCCTTCCATGCGGGTGAATCTCTTGGATGGCTCATTTTTCCATCTTCACTTGGAGGAGCACGGTGATGCCAAATCATTGCCTCGGTTGTTTTCTTGCATCTGAATAGCCTCTGCAGCCTATGTGTTATGGGAAAATATCGTCCTACCTTGATAGGTATATCGGGCTTCTTATCAGAATCTTTCGGCTTATACCTGGCCACTCCGCATATTGGACACTCTTTCAAATCTGAATTCTCTTTCCGGTACAACACGCAATTTTTAGGACATACTTGAATCTTCTCACACTTCAGACCCAAATCAGACATCATCTTCTGGGCTCCGTACCAGCTGTCAGGCACGTTATTTCCCGGGTGCATAGAATCTTTCAAGAACGAAAGAAGCATAGTGAATGACTTGTTGCTCCATCCATTTAGGCACTTAATCTGGAAAATTTGGACGAACCATGAGAGGATGGAATACTTTGCATTCTCATAAATTGGTTTTCTAGCATCATTCATGAAATTTACATATTTATCTGTACGCGGTCCTTGACCGGAAGGAATGTCATCTTCGGTATGAATAGATTCACCTAGGGTAGCTGTTCCCGCCAAAAATTTCTGCGCAAAAGAGCCCAGGGTATCAAATGGCAGCGATACGCTTAAGAAAATGCTATGCACGTGTAATCTAAGGAAGAAAATGCGAACCGGTATCTTCCAGGCTGTATTTTGACAAACTTCCGAATAAGAAACAGCTAAATTCTGATGGTATCGAAAGTTTCTCGAAAAATCCTTCGATTTGATATATTATGGGCCTTATAATTCATCCGGGATCAAAAGTTATGAGGCATCACGTGCCCACACGTGACCGGGTATCACGTGCCCACATGTGACCGAGCATCACGTGCCCACACGTGACCATTTACAGGCAAAGCCTGTAGGCACTGAATAAAATAAATAATTAAATGGGGTCACGTGCCAACACGTGATGGGCTCTTAAACCCTCTGAAACAATAGAATTAAATTCTAATTAGATACTTTCTCAAGAGGGGTCACGTGCCAACACGTGATAAACTCCTAAACCATCTGAACTAATAGAATTAAATTCTAATAAAAAGGAATCAAAAACCCTAATTGGAAAATATTTCCCTAGATCTTTCCAAACAAAAAAAGATTGTGCTCTGCAAAGTGGAGCACCATTGGATTAAAAATCCAATGGTGATTAAAAATCACTAATCTATAGAAAGATTCTATACAAGGAAAGATTTCCCTGAAATTCACCAAGAATAACAGACAGAATATCTTTTGGATTAAAAATCCAATGGTGAATAAAATTCACTGAGTGATCTAAAAGATCATGTTGGTTACAAAATCAATTAAAATCTTTCAATGAAAGATTGACCAAATAAACTGATTCTTTTCTTTCTCCTATAAATAGGAGCCAAGAAGAGAAGAAAAAGAAAAGAGAGAAAAATAGAAACAACAACAGAGAGAGAATAAAAAAGAAAAGAGAATTTAATTCTCCAGAGAGAAAAGAAGGTCTCTTGAGAAGAGAAAGAAACCCTAGGTGAGAAAGGGAAAGAGATCTAAGCTCCATAAAACAAAAAATAGAATTTAATTCTCAAATTAAGTGTTTAACTCTTCTGAATAAGAACTTAATTCTTCCTTTGGTTGAAGATCTGCAGAAGCAGATCTTCCTATAAGTTGAGAATTTAATTCTCATCAGGGAGATTCTGCCATGCAGATCCAAAACTTAGAGAGAGAATTGAGTTTAGGGAATTTAATTCCTCCAAATACTTAGGAATTTAATTTCTCCAACATAAACAGGGTTTAACCCTTAAAACAAGAACTTGGTTCTTCTTCATGGTTGAAGATCTGCAGAAGCAGATCTTCCCATAAGTTGAGAATTTAATTCTCATCGGGAAGATTCTTCCATGCAGATCCAAAACTTAGAGGGAGAGTTGAGTTTAAAGAATTTAATTCTTTCAAAACACATGTGAATTTAATTTCTCTAAATGAAATTAGGGTTCAACCCTACAAAAGAATTTAATTCTCAAACAAAGGACTTAAACTCTCCATGCACGTAAATCTGATCACGTGGTAACACGTGACCCTCATCCTCAATGAGTAGAAAAGAACGAAAAAGACTAGGTCACGTGCCTCTACGTGACCCTTAAACAGACTCCTCATAATGAGAAAGAAGAAGCTTGGAGGCAATGCCTCACGTGCTCCTACGCGACCCCTGAACAAACTTCTCAAAAATAAAGGCAGAATAGATTTTGGGTGCTCTCACGTGTCCCCACGTAACCCCTGACAAACACCTCCTTAAAAAAGAGAAGATGGAAAGAACTGAAGGATTAAAATCCAATGCATGGGCGCCCTCACGTGTCCCCACGTGACCCCTAGCAAATCCCTTTAATATCCAGTGCATGGATGCCCATCACATGCCCACACGTGATGGCCTGGAAGATTGAAAGTATTTAACACTTATTTAAATATTCTGAGAATAAAATAAAGGAAGCTTAGCCCAATCCCAGGGCGCCTCACGTGTCCTCACGCGAGCGCTTCATCTTTTTAGTGTTTAACACTATTTTAAGCACTGCATCCTTAGTGTTTAACATTATTTTATGTGCATCATGTGGGAACACGTGACGCCAGATATGGGCTAGTGTTTAACCAGTCTTAGCCTAAAATTGGCTAAATCTTCCAGAGGAAGTACCCCTTTCTTTTGACTGAGTCTCAAACACACTTTTGTCTTCCAAAATTGATCATTTCATATGAGTGCTCAGCACTTAATAAAAGACAAAATATGGTCAGAACCTAAACCCCTGTTTAGCATTGCTGAATAATAGGGGGCTGAACCCAGACAAATGTTCAACAGTCCAAATAAAGGTCCAACATTTCAAACCTAATTGGATTTAGCCCAAGTTGGCCATAAGTCCTCAATTCAGATTCAACTGAGCCCATGTGCACATAATCTAATTAATTGATCTTAGTCCCAAATTGGACTACAGATATCCCAATCAACATTAGTTCAAGGGTACATCTCTTCACTCCATTGATATTTGTCGTTGTAATCCTTCAACGTCTTCATAGAGGTGACGGGTCCCGATAACCAATCATTCCACGGACTATGGGGTCCTTAAGCCCATGGACTATGATGTCCTTAACCTTGGATTGTGGGGTCCTTAAACCCATGGACCGAGATGTCCTTAAACTAATATTGAACCACTATGTACTTAAACTGGTAATCGACCGCAATGTCCCTAAATTAAACAATAGAGCCTGAATGCTCTTTTGTTGGATCTAAACGATCCCGTTAAGTTGATCTTAGACTGAAATTAGATTAACGTATCCTTAACATACGTTTAAGTCGATCTTAGTCTCAAATGAGACTAAATATCCTTAAACCCAACCCCCAAACCCAAATCTAAGAAAATACGGATTTGGACTAATCTATGCCCTACGGGCGACAACATAAATTAGTCTCCGTATACAATCCACGGGCAACCAAGAAACAAAACAAACACCCACGACACGAAGTGACCATCTGGAGAAGGAGAAAGTGGTTACCGCGATACGGTAGCGTAATTAACTGCAGGGGCTTGCGCCTGCAGGGAAGAGCGTCCCCACAATCAAAAACCCCTCAACGATGGGGAATCTGACGAAGTCTGCTACATCGGTCGCATCCGTTTAAACCTTCGATACATGGTGTCATAAATCAAGTTGGCATCTTCGGAGAGGTGGATGGATAGCACCAATTAGCATCTGCCCCGAATTCAGGCAAGACATACCTGCGCGGTCTCGTCCCCGCGTTTGGGGGGGGGAACAGATTCTGGCACGCCCGGTAGGACCTCTTCCTCTTTCCACTCCACACTTCGTGTGTCGTGTTCGCGAACGAATCGCGGTTCAATATGGTTATCCTTGGGTTCGAGATACTAAGATTTGGTTTTGCTCTCGTGCAGAAAAAAGAAGATCAAATGGCTTTCAACTGCACAAGCTGCAACAATGGCAATAACTCTCACTCCGTCCCCGCAGGAGGAGTGACCTACGGGCCTCAGACGGCCTCTGTCTTTACAATGCCGGTGGATCAGGTGATTCAGGACACCACTGAACTATTCTTCGGGACCATGATCCCACCGATGAGCTTCAAATCCCCGCTGCTGTCGTAAGAAGCCCCAAAGAAGTCGGTCTTTGATCGACTTACTACTGCTGCGGCCCCTCTCAACGGGTCGCCCAACTCCACTACCTCAGTTTTCAACAGACTGGGCCAGAACGCCAAGAAGCCCGCGATACCGGAAAGAGTTATCCCTAAGCGGATAGCCATTCTTGCTCATGAAGTCGTCAGGGCGGCTTCTCCGGCCAAAGGGTCGGTCTTCACAAGACTGACTGTTCCGGCTCCCGCTCCAGGCAGAGTCTTCAAAGCTGCTTCCCCTGCCCAAAGGTCTGTCTTTGACAGATTGGACACTTCTTCTCAACGGACGTCAGTTTTCAAGAGGCTGGCGCCAGCGACAACCCTTCGCTAACACAGGAGGCATGAGGAAGTCACCCCTACAGCTGAGACAATCCCAACGGCTCGGCACGCTCGACGTCGCCACTGGCACCGAGTAAGGAAGGCTGGGGGCAATTCCTCTTCCGGATGACTCCGCCAGCTCCAACGGTGGAAATCGATGCTGCTGTTCCAACTAGGAACAGCTTTGAACCGCTAAAGAGGGTGCGCAAAAACTCTCCGACTGTCGTGCTGAAGAGATCTCCTCCACCTGTGGAGAATGCTACAGAGAAGAAGCCGGAGCAGCCCTCTCAGCGGCTGTCCTCCAAAATTTATAAAGTTTGGCGACAGGTCCAGGACTCGGTGATTGATCAAGATTACTCTCGCCGACAGAAAAAGATGAAGGCTCAACAAGAAAAGAGCCATCCCGTGGTACCACAGAAGATGTCATCCGTCTGGGTGCTCGCTGCAACGGCTCCCTCAACTTCAACCACTCATAAGAGAAGGAGGCCGGAGAAAGCCCCTTGTTTCCCCCAATCAGAGCAAGGCTCTGTTTGAATTTCAAAATTCAAAATTCGAAGCAATGCTTCAGATTCAATGCGCTGCGTGCAACGCGCCACGTGTCAAAAGCTGATACGGCAGCGCAGCGCCCAAGGCAGTGCGCCCAATCAGAGCAAAGCTCTATTTTAAGTAAAATTAAAGGAAGCAACGCTTCAGTTGCGCTGTGCGCTGCGCGACACGTGTCAGCGCAGATGCGCAAGCGCGGTTGCGCTGCGCGACACGTGTCACGCGCTGGGGCATCTGCGCCAAACAGAATTAAAATTCTAAAGAAATCTTTTCTGTTCTTGTTAAAACAAAAAGATTTTCTTCTGTAAAATAGAAGCCCTTGGATCAAAGATCCAACGGTGGGGAAAATTCCCCAAATCACTCAGAGAAAGATCTCTTTAACAAATTTAACTAATTTATGGGCACTATAAAAGAGACCCCAGACCTCAATTCAAAGCATCAATATTTTCTGAGAAAAAAAAGGAAGAACTCTGAAGAATCCTCGAGAAGAAAGGTAAAAGACCTTTTAGATAGAAGAATTTCTCCTGATAGATCATTGATCTAAGAACAAGATCAATGATCTTTAATAAAAAACAAAATAAAAATAGTGCTTTGCACTTATGAACCATTGGTTCTTTAAGATCAAGAAAAATAAGAAACACTTGTTTTCTTTGATCTAAATTAGATCAAGAAACCAAGTAGTGCTTTGCACTTATGAACCATTGGTTCTGGAATCTAAAAGATTCTCAAGTTAATAGTGCCTTGCACTTGCAAAACTGCACTGTTGCGCTCCTGGGTTGGCGCAAACCACCAGAGAGCGCCACGTGTCAGCATCTGAACCAATTGCGCTATGCGCTTTTGAAACAGAGCCTTGCTCTCTGAAACTGGCGCAATTCACCACCGCGCACCACGTGTCAGCAGCGCAAGCGCAACGCACTAGAACAGTGCTGTTGTGCTTGCGCTCGCCAGAGCATGACACGTGTCATCACCATATGAGCTTGCGCTCATTACTTGGCGCAAAGCGCCAGACAAATGCACTGCATTGCTTACAAAAGGGCCAAGCCCAATTAAAGAAGGCCTAACAGGCCTAATAAAATGCAATGCATTATTTTAAAAAGGGCAGAGCCCAAACCAAAACAGATGCTCTGCATCATAAATAAAGGGACATAGCCCAAATCAAAATGGCCTAGCAGGCCAGAATAAAATGCAGTGCATTATTAAATATGGGCAAGGCCCTACCACAGGCCTAATAGGCCAAAGATCAAGAAAAATGTTGAATATTCTCAACGGGACTTAGCCCAATCATGGCCGTAAGTCCCCAAATTAAATTGACTGAGCAAGATTGCTCTCTTAAATCAATTTACGACCGGTTCGAGGGTACATCTCCGAACTCCTCTGACACCCATCGTTGTAATCCTTCAACGACGTCAGAGAGGTGACGGGTCCCGATGACTACACATCAACATGGACTGCGGGGTCCTTAAACTCGTGGACCGAAACGTCCTTAAACTAATATCGGACCGAAACGTCCTTAAACCAATATCGGACCGAAACGTCCTTAAACTAATGATGGACCAACACGTCCCTAAACTGGAACATGGACCACCATGTCCCTAAACTGGAACAATAGAGCATCCAAATGCTCTTTTGTCGGATCTAAACGGTCCCGTTTAAGTTGATCTTAGCCCCAAATACGGCTAACGTATCCTTAAACATTCAAACGGACTATAAAACTCCAAATCAACCTTGGTTCAAGGGTACATCTCTGAACTCCTCTGACATTTGCCGTTGTAATCCTTCAACGACGTTAGAGAGGTGACGAGTCCCGATGGCCAGATATTAAATGAATTATCAAGTTAAGTTGATCTTAGTCTCAAACAGGACTAACGTATCCTTGACGAACGTTTAAGTTGATCTTATCGTCAACATGGCTAACGTATCCTTAAACTAAAAACACCAAACCCAAATCTAAGTAAATACGGATTTGGACTAATCCACGTCCTACGGGCGATGGCATTACTCAGTCTCCGTATACAATCCACGGGCAACCACAAACAAAACAAACACACACGACACGAAGTGAAATCCTGGAGAAGGAGAAAGTTGTTACCGCGATGCGGTAGCGTAATTAACTGCAGGGGCTTGCGCCTGCAGGGAAGAGCGTCCCCACAATCAAAAACCCCTCAAGCGAGGGGGAATCTGACGAAGTCTGCTACATCGGCCGCATTCGTCTAAACCTCCGATACACGGTGCCATAAATCAACTTGGCATCTTCGGAGAGGTGGACGGATAAAACCATATAGCATCTGCCCCGAATCTCAGGCAAGACGTCCTAATGTCTCGGCCGCCATTCGGAGGGGAACACCCCTGTGACCGCGGCGAACCGCAAGGACGCTGAATCTAACGCCCCAAGTCTGGGGGCATGGTAACACATACCGTTTATATGGCTTCCGGAAAAGAGGAAAGCCGTGCTTCTACGGGTCATCGACCGCTTACCCGATCGATAACAAAGGCTCAGGAGCAACAACAGCAAAAACTTCAGGAGATGCTGGCTGTAATGGCCACACTCACTGGGCCGAAAGAAAATCCAGGGACCTCAGAGCAGCGTTAGGAACAAGAAACTGATACCGAATTACTCCGAAGAATGCTCGAGAGGAAAGAAAAAGAGGCTGCGGAGCAGGCGGTCAACATAAAACGAATGGCTCTTTTGTTCTAAGACATGGCCGGGATGATGTTACAGCCGGAACCTCCAGCTGAAAACCACCCGATTATCATTGAAGACGACAGAGGGGAGACATCGAACCCTCCTCCGGCTCTTTCAGCAGCCAAGGAGGAGACCATCTCCAAGGCCGCTCTGGATGAATACATTGCTCAGCAAATATGAGTTCACCAGGCGAATGAAGCGGCCGGGCAGATCGTTAAGACCGGACGACCCTATCCAGGTTGGTATGACCAAATAAAGTACCCGCCGGGATACACGATCCACAAATTCCACGTATATAAGGGGACGAGAAATCCGCATCAGCACACCGCTCAATTCAGAGCCTTGTGCGGCAACACTGGAGGCGAAGACAAACTGTTGCTTCGCCAATTCGTTGGTAGCTTGTCAGAAACAACATTTGAGTGGTATTCGGAGCCTCCCAACAATTCCGTCAAAACTTTTACGAAGATGGAATTGCTATTCACCTAGCGTTTCGCAGGTGCTAGCGAACGCATCCCAATCACGACATTGATCAATGCCAGGGTGAAGCCTGGTGAAACATGGGTTCAGTATGCAATACGGTGGCGGAATTTATGGTCGAAGTGCGAGCAGCGCATTGAAGAAGCACCTGTGGTGGGCATGTTCGTGGGCACTCTTGACCCTCAACCGACCATCTCCCAATTTATGATGTTTTTCAAGCCTACCACCTTTCAAGCCTTGATTGACAAACTGGCCCAAATGGATCAGATGGGTCATAGACCATCTCCTTTGAAGCTGGAATCTCGAAATGAAAAAGGGAAAGGGAAAGCGACCTTCGTCGCCAATACTCAACAACGGCCGAGCAACTTAAAGCCGGTTGTTCGCCAAAACAACATGCGTCCACGCCCATCCCTCGAGGAGAGACTGGGACGTCCTTACTCGTTTCCCCGGGATAAAACGAGGAGACTGTTCGAGCCGGCAGTGCGCAACGGACTCATCAATCTGCCGGACCCAAAACGTCCGTTACAGCTAGGCGATGTCAACAATCCTAATTACTGCACTTACCACCAAGCAGTAAGCCATCCAATCGAAGATTGCTTCGTCTTCAAAGGCTGGGTTGAGGACCAATACCAATTGGGCAAATTCACGCTGTCTGAAAACTGGAAGATGAACCCGCCACAACCACATGATCCGAAAAAGATGGACATGCCGGGGGCATCGTGCTCATTCATAGAGAAAGTCGCTGGACCGAAAAGTCCGTAAACTAGAAATTTGCCTCGAATACGGCGACCCTCGGACCGAAACATCCTTAAACTAATGACGGACCGAAATGTCCTAAAACTAACAATGGACCGAAACGTCCTTAAACTAATGATGGACCACTATGTCCTAAAACTAGCTAATGACCGAAACCTCTTTAAACTACTACAAACCCGCGGCATCCCTAGGTTGACGTGGTAAAAAAAAAGGGTACGTCCACAAGCAAGATGGGCACGGATGAAAACTCGAAAGGGCTCCGTGAGTAAAAACAGTAGGACTACCGGCAAGTTTTATGAAAACCCGAAAGGGCACAATCTCGTTAAAAGACACTTGCAAGGTCCTCTCGACCTTGAAAGGAGAAACCATCCGCCTGAGATCCTTACGACTCACAAGGGAGAAACACACTTAGGAATCCTCACGGTTCCTAAGGAGAAATTACACTTACGAGATCCTCACGACTCGTAAGGAGAATTCCCCTCTTGAGACCCTCATGGCTCATAGTTCTCAAAAGCCTTAAGCTATAGGGACCTAAACCCGTTCTTAAGCAATCACAATCTCCAATGCTGCCCTACAAGCGTTTTGATATCGACCCTTGTATACAATCTACGGGCACGAATAAACATTTTCCTAATAAAGTCCTACCGCGACTAGGGATATGTTTACACGGTGAACAACCCTTGTAAGTCCTCTCGACTTATAAGGAGAAAGCACTCTTGTAAGATCCTTACGACTTACAAGAAGCCATACACTTAAGACTCCTCACGATTCTTAAGGAGAAAACCTACTTACGAGATCCTCACGACTCGTAGGGAGAAATACCTTCATGAGACCCTTACGGCTCATGAAGTCAAAAGCCTTAGTCGACGGGATCCTAATCCTATTCGCTAAGCCACCTTTGTTCGACATCGACAAAGGCAAATGATGATTCTCTGCTGGCAATATCCTAGTTGTAGCGATGCTGATGCCTAAATCAGTATCAAATCTCAAACTTGCGGCGAAAAGCCAGCAAGCCACAAATGTATACGAAATAGCCGAAATGATAGAGAAACTTGCAACAAAATCGGTAAGTAAAAATATATGCATACAAAATAGCCGAAATGATTGGGCAACTTGCAACAGAATCAGCAAGTAAAAATATAGGCATACAAAATAGCCGAAATGATTGGGCAACTCGCAATAAAAAGCAGCGAGTAAATAAAACAAATATCCGAAATGATTGGGCACTGTGAAAAATAGCCGAAATGATTGGGCAATCGTGACTTTTGCGATATAAAAAGCTGAAATGATAGAGCATCGCGGAAAGAAAAATATAAAATGAAACTTTTGCCCCACAGGTAAGATCACATCGATCCCTGTATATAATCCAGGAGCACAAACAAAAAGGGAACTACACCTTCCCCCCAGGCTCCATCCGAAAGAGAGCCAAGTCTCGACGGTTCACAGACGACCTAAAGACCATCTCGACATTCATCTCGTTACAGCAGACGCGATGTCAGCAAGGCGGAGTAATGGAAAATCCCAGCTCCACCTCAGCATTCATCTCGTTACATCAGACGCAATGTCAACAACGGCGTTCCTTCGCAGTCCAGCAGGATGCAGATGCAACGTCAACGAAAGACCTCACGGTCGAAACAAAATGAAGTGACGGCAAAATCCCAACTCCACCTCAGCATTCGTCTCGTTACACCAGACAAAATGTCAACAACGACGTTCCTTCGCAGTCCAGCAGGATGCAGATGCAACGTCAACGAAAGACCTCACGATCAAAACAAAGCGGAGTGATGGCAAAATCCCAGCTCCACCCAGCATTCGTCTTGTTACAGCAGACGAAATGTCAACAACGGCGTTCCTTCGCAGTCCAGCAGGATGCAGATGCAACGTCAATGAAAGACCTCATGGTGATGGCAAAATTCCAGCTCCACCTCAGCATTCG
This sequence comes from Agapanthus africanus, assembly GCA_030015575.1. Taxonomy (NCBI): domain Eukaryota; kingdom Viridiplantae; phylum Streptophyta; class Magnoliopsida; order Asparagales; family Amaryllidaceae; genus Agapanthus; species Agapanthus africanus. The sequence goes on along the minus strand of CM057341.1, from coordinate 203,660,736 downwards.
TCTCGTTACAGCAGACGCAGTGTCACCCCAGGGTCAAAAACAACGGAGCCACGATAAAGTCCCTAGTTCCAGGTCCCGACGGTTCACCAACAACCTAGAGACCACCTCGACGTTTGTCTCGATATAGCAGACGTGATATCACCACAACGTTCTTCCTCCAATAGGATTCGGACACGCTAAAACAAACGAAGTGAAGGCCAAATTCCTATCTTCAGGGTCTTGACGGCAACTCATATAAAACCTGAAAGACTATCGGAGATCATCCCATACCAGCGCGGAGTGATCACCACCATGACATTCGTCTCGATACAGCAGATGCAATGCCAGCAAACGAAGCAAAGGCCAAATTCCTAGCTTCAGGGTCTTGACGACAACTCATATAAAACCTGAAAGACTGTCGGAGATCATCCCACACCAGCGCGGAGTGATTACCACCATGACATTCGTCTCGATACAGCAGACGCAATGCCAGCAAACGAAGCAAAGGCCAAATTCCTAGCTTCAGGGTCTTGACGGCAACTCATATAAAACCTTAAAGTCCATCGGAGATCATCCCACAGCAGCGCAGAGTGATCACCACCATGACATTCGTCTCGATACAGCAGACGCAATGCCAGCAAACGAAGCAAAGGCCAAATTCCTAACTTCAAGGTCTTGACGGAAACTCATATAAAGCCTGAAATACCATCGGAGATCATCTCAACATTCGTATCATTACAACAGACGCAACATCAGCGAATTGGAATCGCGGCAATCCCCAGTTCCATGACTCGGCGGTGGACAGACAACCGAGAGTCAATCCCCGACTCCGTGAAATGCGGATAAAGTTAACCCCTCCTGGTCTCGTGGAACACGGCTTATGTCAATCCTGACCCCATGGGAAGCGTCCAGAGCGGATCCTGGTCCTTGCGGAGCACGGCTAATGTCAATCCTGACCCTGTGGGAAGCATCCAGAGCAAATCCTGGTCTAGTGGAACACGGTTTATGTCAATCCTGACCCCGTGAGAAGCGTCCAGAGCGGATCCTGGTCCTTGTGGAATACGGCTAATGTCAATCCTGACTCCGTGGGAAGCATCCAGAGCAAATCCTGGTCTAGTGGAACACGGCTTATGTCAATCCTGACCCAGTGGGAAGCGTCCAGAGTGGATCCTGGTCCTTGCGGAACACGGCTTATGTCAATCCTAACCCCGTGGGAAGCATCCAGAGCAAATCCTGGTCTAGTGGAACACGGATTATGTCAATCCTGACCCCATGGGAAGCGTCCAGAGCGGATCCTGGTCCTTGCGGAACACGGCTAATGTCAATCCTGACCCCGTGGGAAGCATCCAGAGCAAATCTTGGTCTCGTAGAACAAGGCTAATGTCAATCCTGACCCCGTGGGAAACGTCCAGAGCAACCTCATGACTCTGTGGAATGCAGATAAAGTCAACCCTTGACTTCCCCGTCAAAGCAATTCTTTGATTTGGGAGTAAGTCAACTCAACAATCACTTATGGGTCCTCTCGACTTGTAAGGAAGAAAATTCTCATGTGAGATCCTTACGACCCTCAAGAGAAAGCACACTTAGGAATCCTCACGATTCCTAAGGAGAAATACACCTGCGAGATCCTCTCGACTCGTAGGGAGAAAAGTCGTTATGAGACCCTCACGGCTCATAAAGTTGAAAGTTTTAGGCAACAGATCCTAACCCTGTTTCCTAAGCTATCGCTACCTTATAAAGAGTTCAAGATGAACTGTTATCTACCATCTATGGGCCACACTTGCCAAAACTACATGCCACTGAAATGTAGAAGTTACTCATGAGCATATAAACTACTTCACGCCAGAGTAAAACATAAAGAAATAGAAGGGTGTGGCTCATGGAGCTGAGGGTTTGGAACTATATCCCTTAAGAGTCGAGATTTGAGTCAATGATAAATGACGACGCTTGTGTCCGCTCGTTATTTTCTCAGATCATGATTCTGAAAATTATATACCAACCCGAAACTGTTCATACACTATGCATGACTCCGCACTACCTCACCCATGTACATACTTAAGTGGGCAAAGTAGTGGTGGGCATTTGTTCCCGCCAAAAATTTCTGCGCAAAAGAGCTCAGGGTATCAAATGGCAGCGATACGCTTAAGAAAATTCTATGCATGTGTAATCTAAGGAAGAAAATGCGAACCAGTATCTTCCGGGTTGTATTTTGACAAACTCCCGAATGAGAAACAGCTAAATTCTGATGGTAACGAAAGTGTCTCGAAAAATCCTTCGATTTGATATATTATGGGCCTCATAATTCATCCGGGATCAATAGTTATGAGGTATCACGTGCCCACACGTGACCGAGCATCACGTGCCCACACGTAACTGAGCATCACGTGCCCACACGTGACCATTTACAGGCAAAACCTCTAGGCACTGAATAAAATAAATAATTAAATGGGGTTACGTGCCAACACGTGATGGGCTCTTAAACCTTCTGAAACAATAGAATTAAATTCTAATTAGATACTTTCTCAAGAGGGGTCACGTGCCAACACGTGATAAACCTCTAAACCATCTGAACTAATAGAATTAAATTCTAATAAAAAGGAATCAGAATAATTGGAAAATATTTTCCTAGATCTTTCCAAACAAAAAAAGATTGTGCTCTGCAAAGTGGAGCACCATTGGATTAAAAATCCAATGGTGATTAAAAATCACTAATCTATAGATAGATTCTATACAAGGAAAGATTTCCCTGAAATTCACCAAGAATAACAGACAGAATATCTTTTGGATTAAAAATCCAATGGTGAATAAAATTCGCTGAGTGATCTAAAAGATCATGTTGGTTACAAAATCAATTAAAATCTTTCAATGAAAGATTGACCAAACAAACCGATTCTTTTCTTTCTCCTATAAATAGGAGCCAAGAAGAGAAGAAAAAGAAAAGAGAGAAAAAGAGAAACAACAACATAGAGAGAATAAAAAAGAAAAGAGAATTTAATTCTCCAGAGAAAAAAGGTCTCTTGAGAAGAGAAAGAAACCATAGGTGAGAACGGGAAAGAGATCTAAGCTCCATAAAACAAAAAAGAGAATTCTCAAATTAAGAGTTTAACTCTTCTGAATAAGAACTTAGTTTTTCCTTTGGTTGAAGATCTGCAGAAGTAGATCTCCCCATAAGTTGAGAATTTAATTCTTATCGGGAAGATTCTGCCATGCAGATCCAAATCTTAGAGGGAGAATTGAGTTTAGGGAATTTAATTCCTCTAAATACTCAGGAATTTAATTCCTCCAACAGAAACATGGTTTAACCCTTAAAACAAGAACTTAGTTCTTCTTCATGGTTGAAGATCTGTAGAAGAAGATCTTCCCATAAGTTGAGAATTTAATTCTCATCGGGGAGATTCTGCCATGCAGATTCAAAACTTAGAGGGAGAGTTGAGTTTAAAGAATTTAATTCTTTCAAAACACATGGGAATTTAATGCCTCTAAATGAAATTATGGTTCAACCCTACAAAAGAATTTAATTCTCAAACAAAGGACTTAAACTCTCCATGCACGTAAATCTGATCAAGTGGTAACACGTGACCCTCATCCTCAATGAGTAGAAAAGAACGAAAAAGACTAGGTCACGTGCCTCCACGTGACCTTTAAACAGACTCCTCAAAATGAGAAAGAAAAAGCTTGGAGGCAATGCCTCACGTGCTCACACGTGACCCCTGAACAAACTTCTCAAAAATAAAGGCAGAATAGGTTTTGGGCGCCCTCACGTGTCCCCACGTGACCCTTGACAAACACCTCTTTAAAAAAGAGAAGATGGAAAGAACTAAAGGATTAAAATCCAATGCATGGGCGCCCTCACGTGTCCCTATGTGACCCCTAGCAAATCCCTTTAATATCCAGTGCATGGATGCCCATCACGTGCCTACACGTGATGGCCTGGAAGATTGAAAGTGTTTAACACTTATTTAAATATTCTGAGAATAAAATAAAGGAAGCTTAGCCCAATCCCAGGGTGCCTTACGTGTCCTCACGTGACCGCTTCATCTTTTTAGTGTTTAACACTATTTTAAGCACTGCATCCTTAGTGTTTAACACTATTTTATGTGCATCACGTGGGAACACGTGACCGCCAGATATGGGCTAGTGTTTAACCAGTCTTAGCCTAAAATTGGCTAAATCTTCCAGAGGCAGTACCCCTTTCTTTTAACTGAGCCTCAAACACACTTTTGTCTTCCAAAGTTGATCATCTCATATGAGTGCTCAGCACTCAATAAAAGACAAAATATGGTCAGAACCTAAACCCCTGTTTAGCATTGCTGAATAATAGGGGGCTGAACCCAGACAAATGTTCAACAGTCCAAACAAAGGTCCAACATTTCAAACCTAATTGGACTTAGCCCAAGTTGTCCATAAGTCCTCAATTCAGATTCAACTGAGCCCATGTGCTCATAATCTAAATAATTGATCTTAGTCCCAAATTGGACTATAGATCTCCCAATCAACATTGGTTCAAGGGTATATCTCTTCACTCCTTTGATATTTGTTGTTGTAATCCTTCAACGTCTTCACAGAGGTGACGAGTCCCGATAACCAATCATTCCACGGACTGTGGGGTCCTTAAGCCCATGGACTACGGTGTCCATAACCTTGGACTGTGGGGTCCTTAAACCCATGGACCGAGATGTTCTTAAACTAACATTAGACCACTATGTCCTTAAACTGGTAATTGACCACAATGTCCCTAAACTAAACAATAGAGCCTGAATGCTCTTTTGTTGGGTCTAAACGATCCAGTTATGTTGATCTTAGTCTGAAATTAGATTAACGTATCCTTAACCTACGTTTAAGTTGATCTTAGTCTAAAATGAAACTAACGGATCCTTAAACCCAACCCCCAAACCCAAATCTAAGAAAATACGGATTTGGACTAATCCACGCCCTACGGGCGACAACATAAATTAGTCTCCGTATACAATCCACGGGCAACCAAAAAACAAAACAAACACCCACGACACGAAGTGACCATCAGGAGAAGGAGAAAGTGGTTACCGCTATGCGGTAGCGTAATTAACTGCAGGGGCTTGCGCCTGCAGGGAAGAGCGTCCCCACAATCAAAAACCCCTCAACGAGGGGGAATCTGACAAAGTCTGCTACATCGGCCGCATCCGTTTAAACCTTCGATACATGGTGTCATAAATCAACTTGGCATCTTCGGAGAGGTGGATGGATAGCACCAATTAGCATCTGCCCCGAATTCAGGCAAGACGGACCCGCGCGGTCTCGTCCCAGTGTTCGGAGGGGAACAACAGCCTCTACCATATCCTCCATTTCTTCCGATGGAAAGAAATTACCGTCTTCTTCTTCAACCGCATTACCGTCTTCTCCTTCTTCTCCTGCCGCATTATCGTCTTCTCCTTCTTCTTCTGCCGCATTACTGCGTTCTTCTCGTTCCCCATGATATAGCCAAGTTGTATAAAGTCTAGTAAAACAATATTTTACGATATGAAGCTCTGCCAATTCTATCTTCTGCCAGTACTTATTGCCACATCTATCGCACAGGCAGAGAATCTTCTCTATCACGATCTTATTATGTGTGCGTGCAAATTCAATAAAAGCAGCAACTCCTGTGACAAACTTAGGTTGCATACGTTGTTGCCAATCCACATACATCCAGTCCTTAACTCTGACGTACTCATGTGCCATGTTAGACTGTATAACATATAAATTGTAGGTTATGATGACTATATTGAGAAATCTAAGAACGGGATGGTTACTGACAAAAGGAGAAAATCCGTGTATATGCTTTGTGTGTGCGTTTGTCGTTGAAAAGAATAAATTATCGATAATTAAAGTTAGATTTGAGGATACTCATGTATGAGAATATGAAAGTTTCATATTATCATCGAGTATCATATATTGGTTTTAACTTGAATATCTTGAATCGCTCTCTAATAATGCGTTTGTTGTGTATTCTTTTTATATGTGTGTGTTTCGGCTGTCGGGAGTAAGGCTTCTATCCCATTAAGAATGTATAGAGCGGACACCCATTCGCTTTGTGCTTTCAACCGTTTCGAGTAAATTTCGGCAGCACCTCCCCGTTGTTCTCCAAGTACACTGTAATAGAATAGATAATCATTTCAAAGCTGTGAAACAACGTTGAAATGAACATCTAATCTATCTTTGTACACGGAGAACCAGCGGAAAAGTACCGACGAAATATCTCGAAACAGATGAAAACATAAGTGAATGAAGGTGTTTGCTTTATACATTCCTAACTTGTCCACACAGGACAAATCTATCGGTTATCATACGATTGAATCTTCTCGTCACATAGACTACACGACGGTTGTTAGTATCGAGCTATACCGTCCGATATTTAACAACCTTCGTATAGTTCTATGTCATGACGAACATCGAACGTATGTTAACCGATAGACGGGGACTAAGTGGCGCTTTGAGTTTCATATATGAGTATCGATGAGAATATGAAAGTTTCATATTATCATCGAGTATCATATATTGGTTTTAACTTGAACATCTTGAATCACTCTCTAATGATGCGTTTGTTGTATATTCTTATTGTATGTGTGTGTTTCGGCTGTCGGGGGTAAGGCTTCTATCCCATTAAGAATGTATAGAGCGGACACCCATTCGCTTGTGCTTTCAACCGTTTCGAGTAAATTTCGGCAGCACCTCCCCGCTGTTCTCCGAGTACACCGTAGTAGAATAGATAATCATTTCAAAGCTGTGAAATAACGTTGAAATGAATATCTAATCTATCTTTGTACACGGAGAACCAGCGGAAAAGTACCGACGAAATATCTCGAAACAGATGAAAACACAAGTGAATGAAGGTGTTTGCTTTATACATTCCTAACTTGTCCACACGGGACAAATCTATCGGTTATCATACGATTGAATCTTCTCATCACATAGACTACACGACGGTTGTTAGTATCGAACTATACCATCCGATATTTAACAACCTTCGTATAGTTCTATGTCACGACGAACATCGAACGTATGTTAACCGATAGACGGGGACTAAGTGGCGCTTTGAGTTTCATATATGAGTATCGATGAGAATATGAAAGTTTCATATTATCATCGAGTATCATATATTGGTTTTAATTTGAAAAACATGCCGTTGAAATAAATTATTGTTCTCTACCTTGCACTCTCTTAACAATGGTACATGCATTAAACAACATGTAAGAGCTATCTATAACAACTCTAAATTTTCACCTGTTGGGTTCAACAAAAAGGTTTTTGATATAACAAACACAACCTTCCTCAATTTTTCCCTTGAATCGATGTGAAATTAATAGTGTCCATATGACACAATGGATATATTTTCCACACAAAAGGAAAAAGGCAAACAATAGTAAAGCAATTGTAATTCTATCAAGTATCTAGACTGAAAAAGAATAAATAGCAAACTAAAAATTAATCACTAATGAAAAACAAACAAAAGTGTATCATTACAACCAGCAAATTAAAAGGACCATAAAGAAAACAACAAAGATTTAATTCTCATCTATGACAATTAAATCGGTGCTCAAGTATTTGCCATCTAAATTAGACATGGACGGAGCGATTTAATATATAAGTCATGAAAGTCGACGGTCTTCACGCAAGTACATGTATATGCTTGTAAAAACGAATTAATCCAACCCTATGTGGAAGATGCCTATGCAAACAATGTAAAAATCTATTGATCTAATGACCTTACATAGTTTCAACTTGGTAATCTAACTTGTATTAATTTATGCTAAAAACAGCCGACTTTAGATGAGATCAATCTTATATGAGCTCACTTTTGATTACGGCTTTAAATTTTACATTCTTGCAAAGCCTTAAGCACCCACTATTGTTCACAAAGAATATGTTAAAGATGAAAATGCCCTGAGCTAATGAAACGCTAGAGCCTCAGCCCCAGCCGAACCCCAACCCCAACCCCAAACCCCAACCGAACCCTAACCCTAACCCTAACCCTAACCCCAACCCTAACCACAGCCGAACCCTAACCCCAACACCAAACCCCAACCTAACCCTAACCCTAACCTTAACCCCAACCGAACCCCAACCCCAACACCAACCGAACCCTAACCCTAACCCTAACCCCAACCCTAACCTAAACTTAACCCGATTCCTAACCCTAACCCTCATCCCTACCCGAACCCTGAACCCTAGCCCTAACATCATCAAAATTATGTTTAAGTGGAGATTTACTAACCTGTAGGCGGCGGAGGAGACGACGGAGACGCTTGGCGGTTGACGACGTGTGCAATCGGTAACGAGGAACTCGATGGGGAAGAACGAGGGCGGTGGCGGGCAGCGAACGGAGGGCGGTGGCGGCGACGAGAAAATTGGAGACGTGGGAACGGGAACGAGAATTTTTGGAATTTTGGGAACGAGGAAAGAGATCGAGGCGTAGGGCATTTCTGTGGCTTTTTTTTTTATATTAAATTCCCATTTAGATGCCCCTACGGACTTATCCGTAGGTCATTGGTTTGCGACTCCGTAGGGCCAAACAACAAATTATGATTTAATATTTTTAAATTAAAACCTCGGGCACCGTAGGGAAAACCATTGGCCCCTACGGCTTAGTCCATAGGGACAAGAAAAATCTGCCCCTACGGATTCCATTATCCGTAGGGGCAACCCCTGTAAGTCGATGTAGTACACCCCAGTACTTATGGGGAGGCGGAATTTACAAAAAACTTATCAAGTTTAAACAACGAACATCGACTAACCGCTTGAATCGAAGCTAAACTCTAAATAACCGTATTCTATAGTTTCATCTCACAAGTGATTAGGGATTATACCTAATGAAACCGGTCCTTCTTCTTTACGTCCTCCTTTGTTCTCCTCGGCCTTCTCTAGGTAGTAGACGATCCACCCGAGAGCGAAACTCCAAGCTAAACCTCTAACTTGAGGTAACTAATCAACTTTGATTGCTAATCAAAGATGAGAGGATGATATAGAGTGAAGGTTATGGATTGTTTAGTCTAACTAATCCTTTGATCTCAACACATGAGGATTAAGGATTAGGGTTAGAAGATGAGAGCTTGAGGAGAGAGAATGTGTGATATGATAATGAGAGAAGAGAGAGAGAGTGTATCATAATATTATGAAGCATTCTTATTATCAAATAATCAATAAAGGAAATGAATAAGCATGCTTCACAAAATATCTTGTGATGATTCATTAACATGAGTCATTAAGCAATTAATGTGCATTAATGAAGTGAATGAATCACCACTATGACTCACTCTCTTTCCAAAACAAACCTCCTTAGTCACATCTTCTAGAAGCTTCTCGAGTAATTACGAGAACGCCCCTCCGATCCGTAAAAATACGGAAAAACTTTAGACTGTAAAAATCCAATAACCGGATACCAGTAACTGGCTTAAACCAAAGCCTACTGGTAAAATCTGTCCGAAAGTCGTACGCGCGTAAACGCACGTATGTGTCCGAACCCTTTGTCGCAAAACCATGCAACCTCTATATCGTTTCGCCTGGAGTAGGAAACTCTCTGTGTGGGACTCTAGAGACTCGACTACTACGCTGGCAGTGGGTTTAACCACAGACCGCAAGCGGCACTAGCTGTACGTAACGGTCCCCAGGTAGTTGTCGATAAGAAGGCCGATGAGTAAACCCATCCGAACTCCTACTGAGTCTGATGTGACAATCTCCATACAGTCCGGTCCGTTCGTCCAAGACTATCGCATATCGGGCCTAGGGGGGCGGCAAGCGTCAGTCCCCTAATAGCGGTATAAGTCGTGTCGGAGTGAAGCCCATTACACCCTGAGAAACTACTGGAACCTACCAGCAAATCTCGCTTGCCCTGGCCAGGGACTTTGCGTAATGGCTCTCTGACACAGCACGATATCTACTCCCAATACCGGGAGGGACGAATCCTGTCTAACCGCCACTGCCTCCAAGTGCTCGGGACTGCACCCAACTGCTACCTGTTTGCACGACTCCATAGAGCCGTGGTAGGGTAGCAATCTAAGAATAGTGGGACACACTCGAGGCGAAGTAGCAGTGTCAAGTCTGCGGACTACGCTGTACTCATGTCACCTGGGAACTGTTCACTGACGACTGGTATCAAACCAACCAACAGTTCCCTGTGAGTCCTGTCCGGTGTACCCGTAACCTAACGAGCACCTGTATACTATCTCCAGTACGACGTACTGATGGCTGTGGGACAGACCATCTCCCCAACTGGGATGAGAAGCGTACACACTAGTCTACTCCGGAGTATCGATGCTCTGTCTCGATAATCCAACGACCAGGGACCTGAATAAGGATGTGCTTGTAGACTACCCAGCCCCCACTAGTGTGACTGCCATCACAACGCTGGTAGACAAGCAAGATCCTAAGAGCTCTATCAATACGTATACTCACATATTAAGATAGAAAAACCAAGTAGCATACTACCATGTTTAGCAAGACTGTTATATACATGTGAATATCCCAAGCTTCCATTAAGTAATATACAAGCTAGTATGATACAGTAATGGCCTTCTAGGGCATAAACACTAACAATCTCCCACTTGCACTAGGGCCATGTACTGGCATATCGTAGACCAATGATCTCGAGTAGCCTCTCGAACTGAATCTGAGGAAGGGCCTTCGTGAATGGATCAGCAATGTTCTCTTCTGAAGCAACTCTCCGAACCTCGATCTCCTGACGATCAATGATCTCCCTGATCAGGTGATACCGCCTTAAGATGTGTCTGGACTTCTGATGGGACCTTGGTTCCTTCGCTAAAGCTATAGCTCCGTTGTTGTCGCAATACAGAGGTATTGGATCAACTATGGTAGGAACCACCTGAAGTTCTGTTAGGAACTTCTTCATCCAGACTGCTTCTTTTGCGGCATCGCAAGCAGCTATATACTCCGCTTCCATCGTCGAGTCAGCAACGGTGTCCTGCTTGGAGCTCTTCCAGCACACCGCCCCTCCATTGAGGGTAAAGACATAACCCGACATGGACTTGGAATCGTCCTTATCACTCTGGAAGCCGGAATCAGCAAAGGCCTCCAACCTGAGGTCTTTTCCGCCGTAAACCAAGAACATCTCCTTAGTCCTCCTCAGGTACTTGAGAATGTTCTTTACTGCTATCCAGTGTTTCTCCCCTGGGTCTGACTGATACCGGCTTACCACGCTTAGTGCGTAAGCTACATCTGGTCTGGTACACAACATCGCATACATTATAGAGCCTACCGCAGAAGCGTAGGGTATAATAGACATGCGTTCCCTTTCCAAATCAGTCTTGGGAGACATCTCTTTGGAGAGGGTGATTCCGTGACAAGCCGGTAGATTACCGCGCTTAGAATCTTCCATACTGAATCTTTTCAGTATAGTGTCGATATACCTGGACTGCGAAAGTCCCAACATCCTCTTGGATCTATCACGATAGATCCGGATCCCCAGAATGTAAGAGGCATCACCCAGGTCTTTCATGGAGAACCTGTGTGACAAGAATCCTTTGACAGATTGTAGCATAGGAATGTCATTTCCTATCAATAGAATGTCATCCACGTATAAGACGAGGAATACGACACTTCTGGCCACAACTTTACTATATATGCACGGTTCATCTGGATTTTTGATAAAGTCATATTCTTTGACTGTCTCATCAAAACAGATGTTCCAACTCCGCGATGCCTGCTTTAGTCCATAAATAGACTTAAGCAGCTTGCATACTTTCCCGCTGCTCCCACTCTGATTGAAACCCTCTGGCTGATCCATATAGACGCTTTCTTCTAAATTTCCATTCAGAAAAGCCGTCTTTACGTCCATCTGCCAGATTTCATAATCATGGAAGGCAGCAATAGCAAGAAGGACCCGAATGGATTTGAGCATAGCCACTGGAGAAAAAGTTTCGTCATAGTCCAAACCAGGTCTTTGACGAAAACCCTTTGCAACAAGTCTAGCCTTATAGGTTTCCACCTGTCCATCTACACCAATCTTTTTCTTGAAGATCCATTTGCATCCTATGGGTTTTACCCCATCTGGAGCAAAGTCCAAAGTCCATACTTTGTTGGTGTACATGGACTCCATTTCGGTCCGCATTGCATCTAGCCATCGTACCGAGTCGCCGCTCTGGATGGCCTGCCTGAAGTCAGTAGGTTCATCATCATTTATGATGCAATCCTCTCTATCCCCATCTATGAGAAAACCGTAGTATCTCTCAGGCGGATGAGACGGCCTACTACTCCTGCGGAGGGGTGCGGGAATGTTCTGTTCTTCATGAACCTCTGGTTCTACCAAACTTTCAGTAGCAGTTTGTGGTTCTGGAATTTCTTCCAGTTCTACTACGCTCCCACTCTTCTGATTTTCCAAAAATTCAGTTTCTAAGAAGCGGGCATGACGAGAAACAAAAACCTTTTGTTCCTCTGCGTAATAGAAATAATATCCCATAGAGTTCTTTGGATATCCCACAAACTTACACTCTACTGAGCGTGCCTCGAGTTTGTCCACATGCTGCTTTTTAACAAAAGCTGGACATCCCCATGTTTTCAGGTACTGAAGACAGGGTTTCTTCCCACTCCATATCTGATATGGTGTGGTAGGCACAGTCTTGGTTGGAACTTTGTTCAAAAGATATGCCGCCGATTCTAGCGCATAACCCCAGAAAGATCGCGGTAACTCAGCATTACTCATCATGGATCGTACCATATCCAATAGGGTTCGATTCCGTCTCTCCGATACACCGTTCTGCTGTGGAGTGTATGGAGGAGTAAGCTGAGAGAGAATTCCTTTCTCTTTTAGGTAACCTAGGAACTCGGCACTCAAGTATTCACCACCTCGATCAGATCTAAGTGTCTTTATACTTTTGCCGGTTTGGTTTTCTACTTCATTCTTATACTCTTGGAATTTCTCAAAAGCCTCGGATTTATGTTTCATCAGATAAATGAATCCGTATCTTGAGTAATCATCCGTGAAAGTAATGAAATAGGAAAAACCACCTCTCGCATGTGTAGACATTGGACCGCATACATCACTGTGTATGAGTCCTAAGAGCTCGCTCGCTCTTACTCCTTGTCCAGTGAATGGAGTCTTTGTCATCTTTCCTTTGAGACAAGATTGACAAGTGTCATAAGTTTGATATTCGAACGTGTCCAAATATCCTTCTCTATGCAACTTAGTCAACCTTCTCTCATTGATGTGACCCAGTCTACAATGCCATAAGAAAGCTTTATTCAAATCTGGAGACTTTCTTTTTAGTGTGTTCTGGACATTGAAAATTTGGAGTTGGTTTAACACATATATGCCGTTATTTAGAGTACCGGACCCAATCAAACCATGATTAAGGTGGATGTTTACAACATCTCTTACAAACGTGAAATCATAACCTTTATTTGATAACAAGGAAACTGATATGATATTACACGTTAAGCTGGGTACAAAATAACAGTTATGTAAAACCAAAATGTGTCCACTCGTCAATCCTAGGTGATAATCCCCGACGGACGCAGCTCCCACGCTAGCTCCGTTAGCAACCCTGAGGATCATATCACCTTCTTTCAGCACTCTACGGTTTCTCAGTGCCTGCAATGAATTGCAAATATGAGATCCTGACCCGGTATCCAATACCCAGGAAGTAGAGTTGATCGACAGACAATTCTCAATTACAAACACACCTGAAGTCGAAGCCACAGCCTGCTTCGGTTCCTGGTTCTTGGCGTTCCACGCCTTGCAATCCTTCTTCCAGTGCCCTTTCCTGTGACAATGGAAGCACTCATCCTGACCAACTATCGGTACTGCTTTCTTTTTCTTTCCCTTCCCTCCCACCTTACTAACACCTCCTCTAGGTCTGGGTGCGGCTTTCTTCTTCCTTCCTTTGGCCCTTGCCTTGGACCCGGAAGAAGATGAACCGCCAACAAACATAGCGGGTGTTTCCCTTGCCTTCTGCAAGGTGCCCTCTGCACTCCTTAACATGTTCAGGAGTTCCGCAAGTTCAACTTCTTTTCCTTGAAGATTGAAGTTGAGGATAAACTGGGCGTAGGTGGGAGGAAGGGACTGGAGAACAAGGTCTGTATAGAGCTCATTATCCAAAGTCGTCCCAAGGTCTGCGAGCTCTTCTATATAGCCAATCATCTGTAGGACATGTTCACCTACCGATGACCCGACAGCCAACCTCGCTCGAAACAATTTCTTTGAGGTCTCGTATCTTGCTATACGAGATTGCTCTCCATAAAGTTCCTTTGTATGGAGAAATATGCCATCTAAGGACATATCCTCGTGCCTCCTCTGATGTTCATTGTTCATCGAGGCAAGCACGATGCACTTGGCTCTCGCGCAATCTAAATCCCAGGTTTTGCGGATTTCCTTATCCGCATTACTGGATTTGGGACCAGGGACAGCAGGTGCCGTAGCGGTGAGGACGTACCCCAGTTTGTCATAGGTCAAAGCCATCTTGACATTCCGCAGCCAATCTTTATAGTTTGGCCCCGTCAGTATATTTTTCTCTAAAAGTAACTTAAGTCCAGTCATTTTCAGGGTCGCTGCAATTAGGAGAGAGAGAAGAAAACTCTTTAGCATGATGCTCTTGCAAGTTTAGAGTGGTTTTTAGTTTATCTAAACTGGATGGCTCCCACTGTTTCTCGAATCCTTCCTCAAACCATAAAAGAAGAATTAGCCAAGACTATTCTCACCGTACAATACTTGCTTAACCGTTCAGCCAGGCCGGTGTCGATACTTCGAGGGAGGTTTTCCAACGCTTTTGCGAAGTTCCTTAATTAAAGAACCTCTTTTCTCTGGGGGCGTAACCCCGCTGACACTTTTCTGGACACCTACTAGGTTTATAGCATTGATCGTTAAGCGACGAATATCCTGATAAGTAGCATATACTCACAGTAGGATCGGGATCCAAATATCATCGTATGATAATGTTGAAGGAATCCTACCAACATTCATCAAACTCCAAATGGTATGCATCTCTTTGCAAATTTCAGTTTCTTTAGAAATTCCCGATATAAGTTTTTGCCCCATGCTCTTATGACCTTGACGAAAGCCAACAAATCATAAGTCACATGTCAAGTTCTGCCCATCATTATCTTGTTAATTTGAACCCACCCGTATATACCCTTGACGAAAGCCAACAAGGTAATGCGACTGTCCCAAACCAACACATCTATCTATGTAACAAATGAATACCCCAGCAGCTACCAAACACTATGTCTTGACGAAAGCCAACAAACATAGCTTGAATACTACTGACTATCCATAAGAAATGACGGAGGGCTACGACTGGTTTTGGCGAAACCGTGAACGTAGTGAACTTGATATAACCGAAGGAACCTGATAGCTTTTAAAAGGAGTGGTTAAAGCTCCGCATTTAAAAATATCTGTTTTTAAAATTAACCGAGTGGTTTCTTTTAAATTGTTCCAACGATTTAAACTTTGGTTTGTTTTACTTTGCATTATAGATAATGCATCCCATCATTAACCTATCATTGCAGAAAACAACGAAAATACAACGTCCTCTTATGCCATCCGCATTCGCCACGGGGTCCCGTCATCACCCGTTAGGTTACTTAACTAACGACAGAGCGGGGGCTGGGCTAGCGCGGGTGTAAAACATAAGTGGCGTCTAAATAGCTATCATAATATAGATATTTTACATTCGTCTGACGCAATGATATTCATTCCAGAACACAGATAAACAATATTGGATTTGCAAGCAATCTGTATTTCTTTTGAGCCTGCAAGAAAAGACAGATTACACAGTTGTGATGAATAGCCGTTACCCCACCCTCGACCCCTACGGGTACGGCAAACTACCCACCCGGCAGTCTGTGTACCCCACCTTGGGTCAGTCCTAGGAGCAAAAACAGTAAAATGAAATAATACAACGGTGGCTACGACCGCAACCTGGAAGTGCCCCGCAAAAATAATATTACAACAAGTTACATTTACAACAAATGAATTAAAACAAAAACCCATTGCGAACCCCGGCTATACACCACAACAGTCCAATACAGTTTATATGCACAAACAGATATAACCATTTCAGAAATGTGCAACCCCCTGCCAACCGACATACTAGCAGTTAGGGGAGGTTTACGAACACATTAAACAATCACAGATATAATCCAATACGCAAATACTGTACTTTTCGATCGAATAAACAACATCAATATTGCTCCAAAATCTGCTCTGTTAAACAGTAACCTGAGCAATAATTAAACATTCCAGAAAACCCCAAATTACACAGAGAAGCAACAGAAGAAAAATCGGCCGCTGACTCGCCAACTCGGCGGCGGAAGCGCGGCGACTCAGTGGCTGAGGCCGCGGTTCCGCGGCGAGTTGGTCGATTCAGTCGACTGTTTTTCTTGGGTGTTCTTCTGGTGTCATGTCAAGCACTCTGAGCTCACCTGAAAAATTTTCTGACATCGTTTTAAATTCGACAGAAACTTACATTTTTTAGGGTTTTCCGGCTTCGTTTTTCCGTTCGAAATTCGTACAAATTTGCAACTAGGTTATTTATTGTTTAGCGAGGCTCTGATACCACTGTAAGTCGATGTAGTACACCCCAGTACTTATGGGGAGGCGGAATTTACAAAAAACTTATCAAGTTTAAACAACGAACATCGACTAACCGCTTGAATCGAAGCTAAACTCTAAATAACCGTATTCTATAGTTTCATCTCACAAGTGATTAGGGATTATACCTAATGAAACCGGTCCTTCTTCTTTACGTCCTCCTTTGTTCTCCTCGGCCTTCTCTAGGTAGTAGACGATCCACCCGAGAGCGAAACTCCAAGCTAAACCTCTAACTTGAGGTAACTAATCAACTTTGATTGCTAATCAAAGATGAGAGGATGATATAGAGTGAAGGTTATGGATTGTTTAGTCTAACTAATCCTTTGATCTCAACACATGAGGATTAAGGATTAGGGTTAGAAGATGAGAGCTTGAGGAGAGAGAATGTGTGATATGATAATGAGAGAAGAGAGAGAGAGTGTATCATAATATTATGAAGCATTCTTATTATCAAATAATCAATAAAGGAAATGAATAAGCATGCTTCACAAAATATCTTGTGATGATTCATTAACATGAGTCATTAAGCAATTAATGTGCATTAATGAAGTGAATGAATCACCACTATGACTCACTCTCTTTCCAAAACAAACCTCCTTAGTCACATCTTCTAGAAGCTTCTCGAGTAATTACGAGAACGCCCCTCCGATCCGTAAAAATACGGAAAAACTTTAGACTGTAAAAATCCAATAACCGGATACCAGTAACTGGCTTAAACCAAAGCCTACTGGTAAAATCTGTCCGAAAGTCGTACGCGCGTAAACGCACGTATGTGTCCGAACCCTTTGTCGCAAAACCATGCAACCTCTATATCGTTTCGCCTGGAGTAGGAAACTCTCTGTGTGGGACTCTAGAGACTCGACTACTACGCTGGCAGTGGGTTTAACCACAGACCGCAAGCGGCACTAGCTGTACGTAACGGTCCCCAGGTAGTTGTCGATAAGAAGGCCGATGAGTAAACCCATCCGAACTCCTACTGAGTCTGATGTGACAATCTCCATACAGTCCGGTCCGTTCGTCCAAGACTATCGCATATCGGGCCTAGGGGGGCGGCAAGCGTCAGTCCCCTAATAGCGGTATAAGTCGTGTCGGAGTGAAGCCCATTACACCCTGAGAAACTACTGGAACCTACCAGCAAATCTCGCTTGCCCTGGCCAGGGACTTTGCGTAATGGCTCTCTGACACAGCACGATATCTACTCCCAATACCGGGAGGGACGAATCCTGTCTAACCGCCACTGCCTCCAAGTGCTCGGGACTGCACCCAACTGCTACCTGTTTGCACGACTCCATAGAGCCGTGGTAGGGTAGCAATCTAAGAACAGTGGGACACACTCGAGGCGAAGTAGCAGTGTCAAGTCTGCGGACTACGCTGTACTCATGTCACCTGGGAACTGTTCACTGACGACTGGTATCAAACCAACCAACAGTTCCCTGTGAGTCCTGTCCGGTGTACCCGTAACCTAACGAGCACCTGTATACTATCTCCAGTACGACGTACTGATGGCTGTGGGACAGACCATCTCCCCAACTGGGATGAGAAGCGTACACGCTAGTCTACTCCGGAGTATCGATGCTCTGTCTCGATAATCCAACGACCAGGGACCTGAATAAGGATGTGCTTGTAGACTACCCAGCCCCCACTAGTGTGACTGCCATCACAACGCTGGTAGACAAGCAAGATCCTAAGAGCTCTATCAATACGTATACTCACATATTAAGATAGAAAAACCAAGTAGCATACTACCATGTTTAGCAAGACTGTTATATACATGTGAATATCCCAAGCTTCCATTAAGTAATATACAAGCTAGTATGATACAGTAATGGCCTTCTAGGGCATAAACACTAACAACCCCATATTGTAGTAGTGTGAGATTAATGATCCTTAAACCCAACCCAAACCCAAATCTAAGAAAATACGGATTTGGACTAATCCACGCCCTACGGGCGACAACATAAATTAGTCTCCGTATACAATCCACGGGCAACCAAAAATAAAACAAATACACACGACACGAAGTGACCATCTGGAGAAGGAGAAAGTTGTTGCCGCGATGCGGTAGAGTAATTAATTGCAGGGGTTTGCGCCTGCAGGGAAGAGCGTCCCCACAATCAAAAACCCCTCACAATGAGGGGGAATCTGACGAAGTCTGCTATATCGGCCGCATCCGTCTAAACCTTCGATACATGGTGCCATAAATCACTTTGGCATCTTCGGATAGGTGGACAGATAAAACCAAATAGCATCTGCCCCTAAAATTCAGGCCAGACGTCCCAACGTCCCGGTCGCGTCTTTCGGTGGAGAACAGATTCTGGCACGCCTGGTGGGACCTTTTTCTCTTTCCACTCCACACTTCGTGTGTCGTGTTTCGCGAACGAATCGTGGTTTGCTATGGTTGCCCCTGGATTCGAGATACTAAGATTGGGTGTCTTGCTCCATACAGAAAACAGAAGATCAATAGCTTTCAACTACACTAACTGCAACAACCGCAACAACTCCTACTCCGTCCTTGCTGGAGGAGTGACCTATGGGCCTCAAGCGGCCTCCCTTTTTATGATGCCAGTGGAACAGGTGACTCAGGCCACCACTGGACTGTTCTTTGGGACCATGCTCCCACCAATGAGCTTCAACGCCCCATTACCGTTGCAAGAAGCTCCGAAGAAGTCGATCTTTGATTGGCTTACAACTACCGCGGCCCCTCTCAACGGGTCGCCCAAATCTAACGCCTCAGTCTTTAATAGACTGGGCCAAAGCTCCAATGGGCCCGTGAAGAAACCTACAATACTTGGAAGGGTTATCCCAAAGCGGTTAGCCATTCCTGCTCCTGAAGTCGTCAAAGCAGCTTCTCCTGCTAAGGCGTCGGTCTTCACAAGACTGGCCGTTTCAACTCCCGCTTCAGGCGAGATCACCAAAGTTGCTTCTCCTGCCCAAGGGTCAATTTTTGACAGGTTGGGCGCTTCTTCTCAGCGGACGTCAGTTCTCAAGAGGCTGGCACCGGCGGCAACCCCTCACCAGAGCAGGGGGCATGATGAAGCCACCCCCGTACCTGAGCCAATACCGTCTACAAGGCATACTCGATGTCGCCGCTGGCGCTGAGTGAGGAAAGCTGGGGGCAGTTCCCCCTCTGGATTGACTCCACCAGCTCCGATGGTGGAAATTGATGCCACTGTTCCAACTGGGAACAGATTTGAACCACTTAACAGGGTGTGCAGGAATTCTCCAATTGCCGTGCTGAAAAGGTCCCCTCCGCCTGCTGAAAAGATCACAAAGGCGAAGCCGGAACAACCCCCTCAGCGGCTGTCCTCGAAAATCCATAGGGTCTGGAGAAGGGTCCAAGCCTCTGTGATTAACCAAGAATACTCTCGCCAACCGAAAAAAATGAAGGTTCGGCAAGAGAAGGACCACCCTGTCGTACCACAGAAGGTGTCGTCTACTTGGGTGCCCGCTGCAACGGCCCCCTCAACTTCGATCGCCCATAAAAGGAGGAGGCCGGAGAAGATCCCTGCGTCTGTGACGAATCGTAAGGGCATTGAATCCAAACGCCCCAAGTCTGGGGGCATTGTGGTGCACACCATTTACATGGCTTCCCGGAAATAGGATAGCCGTATTTCCATGGGTCATCGACCACTTACACGGTATGTGACAAAGGATCAGGAGAAACAACAGCAAAAGCTCCAGGAGATCCTGACAACCATGGCCGCACTCACTGGGCCAAAAGCAAACCCGGAGACATTGTCAGAGCAGCGCAGAGAGCAGGAAACCGATGCCGAATTCCTCCGAAGAATGCTCGAGAGGAAAGATAAAGAAGCCGCGGAACAAGCGGCCAACATAAAACAAATGTCGCTTTTATTCCAAGACATGGTCGGCATGATGATCCAGTCGGACCACCTAGCCGAAGACCCTTCAGTAATCTTTAAAGACGACAGAGGGGAAATATCGAACCCTCTTCCGGCTCTATCAGCAGCCAAAGAAGAGACCATCTCTAAAGCCGCCCTTGACGATTATATAGCTCAACAGATACGAGCCCAGCAGTCGAGCGAAGCGGCCGACCAAATTGTTAAGACTGGACGACCCTATCCGGGTTGGTACGACCAAATAAAGTACCCGCTGGGATATACGATCCCTAAGTTCCACGTGTATAAAGGGACGGGTAATCCATACCAGCACGTTGCTCAATTCAGGGCTCTGTGCGGAAACACTGGAGGTGACGATAAGCTACTTCTTCGCCAATTCGTCGGCACCTTGGCGGAGACGGCGTTCGAATGGTATTCAGAAATTCCCAACGACTCCGTCAAAACTTTTACGGAGATGGAACTGATATTCACCCAGCGTTTCGCCAGCGCTAGCGAGCGCACCTCGATCACCGCACTAATTAACGCCAGGGTGAATCCAAGCGAAACATGGGTTCAGTACGCGATACGGTGGCGGAATCTATGGTCGAAGTGCGAACAACGCATAGAAGAGGCTCCTGCAGTAGGCATGTTCATAGGTACCCCCGATCCGCAGACGACCATATCCCAGTTCATGATATTTTTCAAGCCGACTACCTTCCAGGCCTTGATTGACAAACTGGCCCAAATGGATCAGATGGGCCATAGACCGTCTTCCTCGAAAATGGAGCCTCGAAACGAAAAGGGGAAGGGGAAAGCGACCTTCGTCGCTAATGCTCAATAGCAGCCTAGTGGTCTAAGACCAGCTGATCGCTAAAGTGATAGACATCGATTCCTCAATGAAAAGTTAAGACGTCCTTACTCGTTTCCGTGGGAGAAAACAAAGAGACTGCTCGAACTGGTGATACGCAACAAACTCATCAATCTGCCGGACCCGAGACGTCCATTGCAGCCCGGCGACGCCAATAATCTTAATTATTTCCCCTATCACCGAGTAGTAGGCCATCCAATTGAAGATTTCTTCTTCTTCAAAGGCTGGATTGAGGACCAATACCAACATGGCAAATTCGTGCTGTCTGAGAATTGGAAGGTGAGCCCGCCCCAGCCACACGCTCCTAAAAAGATGGACACGTCGGGGGCATCGTGCTCTTTTATAGAAGAAGCTCCATTTGAGGTCGCTCTTTCAGCCAAAATGAAGAGAATGCTGAAGGATCTCCAAACATGCCCGGCGATTAGGTGGAAGAGCCCGCTAGAACCTGGGATTATTGAGGGAATGTTGAAGCCATGCCCAACGCTGAAAGTTGGTGATGGTGGAAAAAACATTCAAGTCAAGCATCCAAAGTCTTTAAAGAAAAAGAATAAGGCCAAGAAACTTGTCCAACCCAATGATAGCTGTACAGGTCTGCAGAAATACATCGATGCACTGGAAGAATATAACCAGAGGGCACAAACCCCAATCACATTGGAGGAATTCTTTAAGCATGTTCTTGAGAATGAAGACGATGATGCTGACGAAGGAGACGATTCTTCAGAAGGGCCTGAGGACTATGTGGCAAGCTGCCACATGATCTCTCACTCGATAAATGGCAAAGAAGCTCCTGATGCAAAGAAATTGGGGGCAGATCCCGAACCGGAACTCTTAGAACTGTCAGACGAGATGATTGACATGTTGCTGAACGAGGCCTGTTAAAAGAGCAAAGTTGATTGAGAGCGCGAAATGGCCATATTTAAAAAAGCCAAACGCTGGCGGCTAGACAAAAGGGTTGAAGTACCCCAACCGGATGTAAGCACTTCTGCCGCCAGTAAAAGCAGGTTTAAGACAAGGAAGCAATTCGCTAAAGCCCTGTTGATGGGAATGAAGTTGCCACCTTCCAAAGAAAACACTTCAGAAAATACGTTCTCCGACGGACTAGATGCACATCCAAACTACTACTTATACCATCGGAGGATCACACACCTTATCGAGGAATGCATGGCCTTCAAGAATTGGTGGCAGGGATACGTTGCTCATCGGCAGCATTTCAAGCGAATGAAGCGCAAAACGCGTCGAGAGCAGAAGAGCACGACAGATGAGCGCAAAAGAACTGCCGGCAACTGTCATATGGTTGATTCCGGAGGATCGCAAGTTCTCACCTTCGGAAGCGATTCTGATGGAGAAATAGCCCTCGGCCCTCTCTTCAAAGAATCCATCTCCAAAACAGAAGAGATGAAGACTTGCGAGAACATTTAGCTACGTAATCACACGTTACCCGAAAAGAATCTCGGGCCCACAAACAAGGGGGCGAACAAAAAAGATAAGGGGAAAGAAAAATCCCCTAAAGATATCGCCCTCAATGACCGAGTCGTTGAAGAGCTGGCAGCCAAGGACTCGCCAAAGAAAAACAAGGTGGATTATAACGTTCTGGCACACCTGAGAAAGATACCCTCGCAGCTAAGCATTCTCGATGCCCTTCTGCTATCTAAAGAGGCGAGAGATTCTTTGATCAAGGCACTACAAGTGCCCAAGCAGTTCCAAGCTTTCCTTGCCGAAGAAAAGATGAAGGACGAGCTGAAAGAAGTGCACACTGCCGACAACACTTTCGGCGATAAAGATCTCCTCCTCGGAACATGTGAGCACAACCGTCCCCTGTATGTCACCGGATACTTCCATGACATCAAGATAGGGAAGATTCTAGTTGACAACGGGCCCTCTGTCAATCTCCTAAACGTGAGAGTGCTAAAAGAAATCTGCATGAGCGTTTAACACCTCGGTTGGGATAAAATCACTATCTCCGGGTTCGACTCTCAGTCGTCACGGACGCTCGGGTCTATGATACTGACATTACGCTTTGGGCTGCTCGTCACTGACATCAAATTTCATGTCATTGACGCCAAGACTTGCTACAACGTTTTACTCGGCAGGCCTTGGTTACATGAATACAATATTATCCCTTCTGCACAACATTAGTGTATGAAGTATTTCAAGGATGGTCTTGAGGACACCGTAACGGGGGAACTAAACCGATTCTCCGTGAATGAAGTCCGCAAATACGAGGACGCAAAGTACTTTCTGCCAGACTTTGAAGACACGGAAAGATGCCATAAGCCGGAGAATAAGCAAAAAGCTATCACTATTATTCCGGTCTTTGGGAGCGATATCGAAGAGGAGGAAGAGATAGTTTATTCAAGACTGCCCTAATGAAACAAGCCGGGACCGTCCACCCCTATTCTGGTCTTCGGCAGTGACTCTGAAGATGAGGTTAATGCAGTATTTTTTGTTCGGCCATCGATACAGACCCTCATTGGAGAAGATCAAAGCTTGCAAATCGCTATGGTTCTGCGACAGCATTACAAAAAGCTCGGCGCACTTGATACCTATAATGTGCAAGAACTGCAGACGTTCTACATCCCTCCCAGGCGAAAAGATGAAAAAGCGATCATCTTTTATTGATCCGCGAAAACCAAACTGGAGAAAGAAATCTGGCATGGTGCCGATTCTACGCTTGACAGGCTCCAGCCGATCTGTCTGCCCAGATACTACATGGAAGGATTGAAAAGGTTGTTGAGGCGCCAAGACGTACCCTTCAAACAGACGACTCGACAAGCTCAGTTCTACAACATGATCTGGAACGTCCCTGGAACTCAGCGAAAATTGCCCAATGGGATAATGGAAACGATCGGGCTTGGATATGTTCAATCCAAGAAACGGGAACGATTCCATGGCTGCTACGTTATACATGACTTTGATGAAGAAGGAGATGCTCTGTTAGAATACGCTAACCCTGAACCAAAACGAGGTCCCTCCATGAAAGTGCTAAGTCCGTCGTTCGAAAAACAGTTGGACAAGCTAATAAGGGAAGCGGGTCAAAAGGTCCGGGATGACCATAGCCGCGAAATAGTCATTTACGAGAAAGCCAGGACGCAGCGCCTCCTTCATAAGGCTGCGGAGAATGACGATGCTCTTCGTCGCCAGCCCGTCATACAAAAGACCCGACGCAGAGGTAGAAACAAGCTAAAGAACGGAAAAAACGTTCGACAGCGGCAAAGCGGGTCAATGGACCATGCGATCAAGAATTGAGCAGCCGGGATCCGTCTCTTATAAAGAAGATGGGTTGAGCATATTCTTTTCCCTAAGACAAGACAAGGAAGATATTTGATCTTGTCATAAAACATCAAATGATTATGCACCCAGAGTCCAAACACCCCGATCAAGAAAACGAGGTTCATCACCCGGATTATTGCTCCTATCACCGAGCGATAGGACATCCTCTCGAAAACTGCTTCACATTCAAAGACTGGGTAGAAAACCTCTAATCCTGTACACAACAGCCCTTGAAGGTTCTTTAGGCGCACTATGGGCACAAGAGAACGACCAAGGGAAAGAGAGGGCCCTCTACTATTTGAGTCGAGTTCTCCTGGGGGCAGAAAACAATTACTCCCCTATCGGAAAACATTGCCTGGCGTTAATCCTCGCGATAACGAAGCTCAGACACTATGCGTTGGCGCATGAGGTCCATCTCATATTAAAGGTGGATCCTCTCAAATATTTGATGTCAAGAGCCATACTAACAGGATGACTCGCTAAATGAGCCCTACTCTTAATGGAGTTCTCGATAATCTATCGACCCCTCAAAGCGGTAAAAGGCCAGGCTATCGCCGACTTCCTTGCCGAGTATCCGATACCCGCCGATTGACCCCTAAATTGCGAATTGCCAGACGAGCACGTGTTTGACACGATCAACGGGGGAAGCAGAGAGAATGATACTCGATGGAAACTCTATTTCGACGGAGCATCTTCCATGAAGAAGCGACAACACAACACTCCTATAATCAAATCTGGGGTAGGCCTTATCTTCGTGACTCCATAAGGAGGGATAATGATCTTTTACTTTTCCCTAACAGAACCGAGGACAAACAATGAAGCCGAATATGAAGCTTTGATAGCAGGTCTTGAGATCGCTGTCGACATAGGAATCGAAAACCTCCTCATATACGGAGACTCCTAGTTGGTCGTTAGTTAAGTAAATGACGACTATCAAACGTGCAAACTGGAGTTGGTAAAGTACGGTGAGAGAGTGCAACAATTGCTGACTCAAACTCCCTCCTACGCCCTACAAAGCATACCACGTGCGGAAAATAGCAAAGTGGATGCGTTAGTCAAACTCGCTAAAGAATTGGCTGATGAAAATCTCGATGACGTAAGGATCGTTGTGCAAAACCGTCGGGTTCTTGCACCGGCAGAAATATCTCCGGAGTCGTCCAAAGAAAAGGAAGCGACCAAGCAAACGGCCCTACAAATAGAGGACCAAGAAAAGGTTAAGGATTGGAGAGAAGTCTTCATAGACTACTTCAAATCCCGTCGGACACCTGAAGATACGTCCTCAAGACATCAGCTCATGAAAAGAGCTCTGTCTTTCTCCTTCGTCAATGATACTCTGTATAAGAGATCGTTCGACTCTCTGTGGGTAAGATGCCTGGGACAAGAAGAAGCGAGGAAAGTCGTCCAAGAAACTCACGACGGACTCTGCGGTTCTCATCAAGCCGGGCCGAAGATGAAGTTGAAGATCAAAAGGATGGGCTACTATTGGCCCACGATGATTCAGGACAGTCTCGAATATGCAAAGCAGTGCCACTCGTGCCAAATTCATGGAGACTTCATCCACCAGCATCCAAACCCGCTACACCCAATAGTGGCTAGCTGGCCGTTCGAAATGTAGGGAACCAATATAATCGGGTCCATCGAACCAGCATCGTCCAGGGGACATCGGTTCATATTGGCGAAAACTGATTACTTCTCCAAATGGGCAGAAGCAGTACCGCTAAGAGAAGTGAAGACGGAGAATATTCTCCATTTCTTCAAGACACACGTCATCTATCGGTTCGGCACTCCGCGACAGATTATCTCCGATAACGGGTCGGCCTATAGAAGTCACAAAATCAGCCGCTTCGCACAACAACATAATACAGACTGGAGATACTCTTCGGTTTATAATCCCCGAGCTAATGGTCTAGCCGATACTTTCAACAAGACCTTGACGAAGATCATAAAGAAGACGGTGTCTCGAAATAAGAAGGACTGGCATGAGAGACTGCATGAAGCACTCTGGGCGTATCGGACCACGTTCAAAACGGCCACGAATACAACGTCGTATGCATTGGTATTCGGCGCTGAAGCAGTACTTCCCTTGAAGATAGAGCTACCCTCTCTACGAGTGGCGGTCCATTACGAGCTAACAGACGAAGAGAATGCTCATCTTCGGCTTAAGGATCTCGATGCCCTCGATGAAACTCGTCTTATAGCGCAACAAACTTGGAGGTTTACAAAGCAAAGATGACGTGCTCATACGAGAGATTGACTAGGCCGAGGACATTTCGCCAAGGCGAACTCGTGCTAGTAGTCAAGAGACCTATGATCCCCAATCATGCCAAACGGGGGAAATTCGAGCCGAATTATGAGGGCCCGTACATCATAGACAAGGTCTACCATGGTGGGGCTTACTTGCTCATAAATATGCATGGCGAAAGACCCTTCAGGCCAATAAACGTCCGCTCGCTATATTCCCAAGCCCAAACTCTATAAGAAGTATCCGACGAAACCTCGCCTCGAAAATGTGCGACGGACTGTAATGTTCTTAAACCAACAACAGACCATAATGTCCTTAAACTAGCAATGGACCGAAACGTTCTAAAACTAACGACTGACTAAAATGTCTGTAAACTACTACGAATCGCAGCATCCTAAAGCTGACGCAAAAAAAAAACGGTACGTCCACAAGCAAAATGAGCATGGATGAAAACCCGAAAGGGCTCTGTGAGTAAAAACAGCAAGGCTACCGGCGAGTTTGTGAAAACCCGAAAGGGCGCAATCTCGTTAAAAGACACTTGCAAGGTCCTCTCGACCTTGTAAGGAGAAAACTACCCGCGTGAGATCCTTACGACTCATAAAGGAGCAACACACTTAGGGATCCCCACGATCCCCAAGGAGAAATTACACTTACGAGATCCTCACGACTCGTAAGGAGAACCCTCTTATGAGACCCTCACGGCTCATAAGATTCAAAAGCCTTAAGCTACAGGGACCTGAACCTGTTCTTAAGCCATCACCTTTCCAAGACAACCCTACAAGCGGTTTAATACTGACCCTTGTATACAATCCACGGGGGCAAATAATCATTTCCTTTCCGAGTCCCATCAACGACAAGGAATGCCCTCATTTGATGAACAAACACTTGTAAGTCCCCTCGACTTATAAGGAGAAAACACTCTTGTAAGATCCTTACGACTTATAAGAGACACACACTTAGGAATCCTCACGATTCCTAAGGAGAAAATGAACCTACGAGATCGTCACGACTTGTAGGGAGAAACACCTTTATGAGACCCTTACGGCTCATGAAGTCAAAAGCCTTAGTCGACAGGATTCTAACCCTGTTTGCTAAGCTACCTTTGTTCGACATCGACAGAAGCAAATGATGATTCGCTCCTGGTAATGTCCCAGTGGTAGCGATGCTGATGCCTAAATCGGTATCAAATTCCAAGTCCTTTCATGGCGAATGATGAGTCACTCCTGGCAATATTCCAGTCGCAGCGATACTGATGCAAGATTGGTATCAGACCATGAGTTCCATACTCGCGGCAAAAGTCAGCGAGCCATAAATGCATATGAAATAGCCGAAATGATATGGCAACTTGCAACAAAATCAGCAAGTAAAATATATGCATACAAAAACAGCTGAAATGATTGGGCAACTCGCAATAAAAAAACAGCGAGTAAAAAAAAGAAAAAAATAGCCGAAATGATTGGGCATCGCGAAAAATAGTCGAAATGATTGGGCAATCGCGACTTTCATGATATAAAAGCTGAAATGATAGAGCATTGTGGAAAGAAATAAAAAAAAATGATGAAAGAATGAAACTTTTTCCCTGGAGGTAAGTCCATACTGACCCCTGTATACAATCCATGGGCGTAAACGAAAAGGGAACCCCGTGTCCCAACAAACTCTGTCAAAGGGAAAGTCAGATCTCACCAGCAACATCTACAGCCTAGAGACCGACAACGGCATTCCTACTCATCCCAGCAGGATACATACGTGACATCACCAATCGAAGTCATGGCAGAGTCCCCAGTTCCAAGACTCTATGGTTCACAGAAAACATTGAGTCAAAACCCTGACACCGCGGAAATATGTCAGCAAATGACCCCGTCGCGGAAATACGTCAGCAAATGACCCTGTCTCGGAAACACGTCATCTAATGATCACGTCACGGAAACAAGTCAGCAAATGACCTCGTTGCGGAAATACATCGGCAAATGACCCAGTCGTGAAAATACGTCAGCAAATGACCCCGTCTCGGAAACACGTCATCCAATGACCCCGTCACGGAAACACGTCAGCAAATGACCCCGTCGCGGAAACACGTCAGCAAATGACCCCGTCTCGGAAACACGTCAGCAAATGACCCCGTCGCGGAAATATGTTAGCACATGACCCCGTCGTGGAGACACGTCAGCAAATGAACCCGTCTCGGAAATACGTCATCCAATGACCCCGTTGCGGAAATACATCAGCACATGACCCCGTCGCGGAAATACGTCAGCACATGACCCCGTCTCGGAAATACGTCAAGCAAATGACCCCGTCGCGGAAATACGTCATCCAATGACCCCGTCTCGGAAATACGTCAGCAAATGACCCCGTCGCGGAAACACATCATCCAATGACCCCGTCTCGGAAATACGTCAGCAAATGTCCCCGTCGCGGAAATACGTCAGCACATGACCCCGTCACGGAAATACGTCATCCAATGACCCCGTCGCGGAAATACGTCAACACATGACCCCGTTGCGGAAATACGTCATCCAATGACCCCGTCACGGAAATACGTCATCCAATGACCCCGTCGCGGAAATACGTCAACCAAATGACCTCCTCGTCGGAGCAGTGCTTTGACTCAGAAAAAGGCCAACTCATCGATCACTTACAAGTCCTTTCGACTTGTAAGGGAGACAATTCTCTTGTGAGATCCTTCCGACTCTCAAGAGAAAACACACACTTAAGAGTCCTCACGACTCCTAGGGAGAAAATACACCAACGGGATCCTCTCAGCTCGTAGGGAGAAAAGTCTTTATGAGACCCTCACGGCTCATAAAATTGGAAAGCCTTAGATGGCAGATCTGAACCTGTCTCCTAAGCCATCGCTGCTCTACAAAGAGTTCAAGATGAACTGTTATCTATCGTCCGCAAGTTAAATTTGCTGAAATCACATGCCAACAACACAGCAGAGAAAAGAAAGTGAAAGTCGAAAAAAAAATGTGTCCTTTATTCATGAATCCAATTGAATACGAGATACATCATATAAAATAAAAATGAAATGAATACATGTTATTCATACATTACAATCAATACAAAGACGACTATTGAGAAGGAGGAGATTTTAGCAAATCAGCAAACCGTTTGCGCACTCCTCTCAGCTCCTTTTCATGACCAGCCGCCGCGGCCAACTCAGCATCGACTCGGGCCCATTGCCGCAAACAGGATAAAACCTTTTCACCGATTTCCCGCTGAGCTGCCTCACGACTCTGCGCATCCCGCTCAATGAGATCGAGCTTCTGCCTCAGCGTTAGCCCGTCAGAAATACATCATAGGAGGCCCCTAAAGATAGCTTTCAGCTGTGCAGCATTCGCGTCAACCTGGGCTCGCAGCCGGGCGGATTCGCCTGAAGCCTCCTCACGTTCCTTCCACCTTAAGGTCGCCTCTTGTTCGAAATGGCGGAGGAAGGGAACGCTTTTCTCAATCCACGCTGCCCGCTGGGAGTTCAAAGCCAACACTTCCGGAGCAGGACACCTGAGCTCAATTTCATGCAGGCAGGTCTCGATCTTTCTGCAGTAATTAACCCAAGACTTGACGACGCCTTCGTCATGGAAGTTCACGAGCGTCTCCAGTATAGGATTAACCTCAACAGCAAAATCTGTAGCAAACATGAGGGCTTCAGCGTCAAGATCCTCAATGAATTCACTTAACATGCGCAGGCTAGTTGCAGAGCCTCTAGAGGATGGACGTCTGGAAAAGGGCCCTACAGGCATTAAGATTCGAGACTCGAAGGGAGAAGGAGCCGGTACGATTGCTGCAAAATGAATTATGATCAAATGTCAGCTCAAGAGATAAAGAAAATGCATGAACAATAGAGTCTATTATACCGGCTGCGATAGGGTGCAGAGTTGGGAGTACTGGTGGTGCGGCGATTCTCTCGTCCCCTCCTTCAATTTGTAGTGCTGCAATCAATTTAAAATTAACAATGGCAGGGTCGTCCGTCAAAAAAAAGAAAGGACGTCGGTTAAAAACTATACTCACCGGCACCAGCAGGCAAAGTGACTTCCGACTGGAAGGAGAAAAGCGGGTTCAACACTTGATACAGATGATGAAAGAGAACTCCTGCACGGTTGTAACATACGATGTCAGTACAAAGAGTATATTACCTACAATGAAACCGATAAGTCACAAACATATACCTTCCGGCGCTCTAGACTATATGGGAGAAGGCAATGGAACAACAGCTGTCACGGCGGTGACCCGAGACATTTCAGATGGCGCAATCTCCGCATTTGCTGCACCTACACTCAAAACGAACAAAATGTCATCAGATGGGGATGAACGGGATTGAAAGATAAAAATAAAACAGTGACCCTGGATCTACCTGATAAGTCGCCAACTGAAACCGCGGCGAGAGCATCACTAGGCGCAGCAGCTCCTTCGCTCTCCGCCATTGGAATAGTTTCTGCGCCCGTGGCCTCGTCCCCCGATTTGACAAGGGCCGTCGTGACACTCGCGATACCCGCCGATGGAAAGGAACCACAAGGAGAAAGAGCGGTGATTGGGGCAGTCCCAGACTTCCGAGAGAGAGTAGCTGTTTCGGGCTCTGTGGTCGCCGTCATCTTGCCTGCCGCCTCAACGTTGTTAGTTGTATGTATGCCCTAAAGGCCATTACTGTACATACGATGCATATTGTAGTGGATGCTTGGACATATATAGGGAGGACTTTCTTGCTCAACATGATAGTACACTATCCGGTTGCTCTTTATCTTAACATGTACTCTAATTGTCTCTATGTTACATGTTGATAAAGCCCTTAGCATATGTACTCGACTACTGGGACTATGATGAGATCATACTAGTAGGGCCACGGTAGTCGACGAGTACATCCTATAACTGTTCCTAGTCGAGGGTGTATCGAGACAGGGCATCGATACACCAGAGTAGACTAGCGTATACGCATCTTGACCCATATGATGGGCGATGGATGATCCCATATCCATCGGTGTTTGACATCAAGGATGGTGTACGGGTGCTCAGTGGAGACTGGGTACACTGGACGGACTCGCTGAGAACTCCCAGATGGTATTATACCTCACGTCAGATGGTAGTTCTCTGGTGACATTGGTACAGGTTAGTCTGTAGACCCGAGATAGTCATAGTGTCTTGTGTGATTCCCACTGTGCTTTGATTTCCATCATACCACGTCCAAGAGGGCGTGCAAAAAGGTGGCTTTTGGGTACAGTCCTGAATTACATGGAGGCAATGAGCGATAGGAGGGGATTCGTCTCTCCCGGTATAGCGAGTTGATGTTGTGCTGTGTTCGATTGGCTATAACTGGAAATCCCTGGCCATGGTTGCTGAGATTTACTGGTAAGTGTTATCAGTAGTTTCTCGAACTGTTATAGACCTCATATCGACACGACTTATCAAGCTACTGGGGTCTGACGTTTACCACCCCTAAACGAGATATGCGACATATCAGACGAAGAGACCGGACTGTACGGGAGTGTTACTGATTGGATTCGCAGGAGAATGTACAGGCTTGCTTGTTGATCTTCTGATCGCTCAATACCTAGGTGGCTGTTACGTTTAGCTGACCGCTTGCAGGTTGTGGGTGTTTGATATGATCATCACCTATTGCCGGCGTATTGATGATTCTTTAGAGTCCTACACAGAGGTTTCTTGGCTTAGGCAAAACGGAGTAGGAGCACATATATGATATGTGCGGGACCGAGAACAATATGTGTATATGATACCGTATTAGGTTATCGCGATATGAGATATCGGCCGGGTATATGTGATATAGCCGGGTCATCGGATCAAGTGTTGATTCGATGAACTGATACATATTATATTAGTCGGTTATTTGTGAAATAGCCGGATTATCGGATCAAGTGTTGATTCGATAATTTAATGTATAATTATATATTTGATATATTAAATTACATTAACTGATATAAGCTCACTAAAAGATTCTTTCTCACTCGGGTAATACATTGATATATATGCGATATATGTTAATTGAATTGTTTTATTTTGTTACAATAAATATTGTATATGTGATATATAATATTGTAACATGTTAGGGTTATTAATGCAACATATTTAGTGGAAACTAAACATGGTTAGGGTTTGATTTTGGTTAATCTTTTCTAGAACCTTCTAGAAGGTTTTGTTTTGTTTTGTGCAAAGATATTTGTTTTGATATTTTGCAAAATATTTGTTTAACACAACCCAACCCTTTAACCTTAGTTAAATCTTTACAAGGGTTACATATACCATGGTTGCATTTCTAACCTCACACTTAACTTTCATTATTCATCACAAAAGGATTAGATCTTCTTCTTCCTTCTTCTTCTTTCATGAAAGAGCTTTCTAGCTTTTTATGTTGTGATGAAAATGAGTGAGATTAAGAAAACAAATGAGAGCTAAAATCCTACTTAGATTAGGGTGTTCACTTCATTTAATGAGTGAGAGCTTGTGTTAAAGAAACTTCAAGGTAGATCATCTTAGTTATCGAAGATCGGAAGCAAGCTTGCATCTTTCTCTTCGTGAAGCCTCTCTAGAGTCCGGGAACATGATGATCGCAGCGAAGGGACCTCAACACGGAACTTTAGAAGTGAAGGACCGTACTACAAAGGTTGTAATCCCAAACTCTTAGATGTTAAAGTGTTTAACATGCTTTGTTTCGCCTAATCTATAGTTTAAAGATCTTGGTTAGGCTTGTTCGGCACGTCTAATTTTTAAATCGGACATGGTTGATGCCTTATAGATCCTTGTGAGAGTGCCTAGTAACCCTACAGTGGTATCAGATCCAGGCTAGAGCTTTAGGCGAAGTCTAGGCGAAGTTTAAAGTCCGATCGAAATCCGAATACCCGTAAAAACCTAGTTTCTGGAAATTTTTCAAAAAGTTGACATTTTTCATATTAAAAATACTCAGAAAATCAGCAGGAAATTCTAAGGATTATCTTAAAATACGACACCCTAAATCCCTGAAGTCGCCGCGGAACCGCGGCAGGAGCATGCTTCCCGCGGCGGTTCCACCGCCGTACTTGGGAATTATGGCCTCGTATTGGCAGGGTTGATCCGTAGGTAATTGTCCATGCATCTGGGTATTTTTAATCTTACTCAAGTGTTGAGTGTTCTGGGAATTTTTAATTCTACTCAAGTGTTGAGTTTTCTGGGTTGTATTGGAACTCGTTGATTCGATCGGAAAGTTTAGCTTCGTTTAAGTTTTTTCGGGATAATTTAGAACCTGTTAAAAAGTTCGAACGGATATCAATAACTTACTTTTTCCCCAGTCGGAATTTTTTTCAAAAGTTGGATTTTTTTTCTCGAGTTTGAAACTTCCGGAAAATCATGCAAGTAACGCTGTGGACCCTCTAGAAGAACACAAACCTTAACTCGATTATGTGACCGTCTGAACCGCCTCTAAACCTTAGGGTTTGGGGCAGTACGGCATTGCCACATGTGAGGCGTTGGCTTGACCCTTCTACGGCTGGCCATTGGTACCGTGGCATGTGATGGATACTTTTTGAACTCCGCTCAAGTGTTTGAGCTATTAGGGAAATCTTGGGTGTTTGTTTATTCGATCGGAAAGTTTAACATTGTCTATTTATCTGGAATGTGATACAATATTTAGAATCCACAAGTAGTTATGAGATAACTAATTTGAATGTTATAAATCTAGCAGTTAAGTCTCATTTGATCGGTTGCCATGGGATTTTGATGTGATCAAAAGTCCGTCGCAATCACGTAGCGTACGCAGATACTCGCCGGGTAAACTTAATAGATAGCCATGCCCCATAGCCCCGACCGAGTGACTGTAGGAGAACCCTGTCGCCAAAAGCATCCGTTCGGGTGCTCGTGACAGCGGTATTCCGCCTTAGTGCACTTCGTCGACGGTATCTGGGGGTGCGGCCGTCTACTAAAGTTTGCGACGAGCGTTCGATGAGGATGTCGGAAATCTTGTTGAATTGCCCGACTTGATATTGAAAAGTGTTTTCGATAATGAGACTAAAATGCGGGGTTTATAATTGTTAGGCATGCGATGTCTAAGGAATTCATTTGGTTAAGCATGCGATGTCTAAGGAGGTTGCGGATTCCAACTGTTGTAGTTTTACACTTTCTTTTCTGTGACCGTAAGCGTAGTATGTGGTGTATCGCCGGCTTCGTTGCTATACATCAACGAAAATCGGGATACGCATGCTTGCTTACGTTGATGATATGAGATATTATGTGTTTCTGTGATATGTTATATAGGATCGTCGCGTTTTGAATAGCCGGGGGTTTTATATGAGATGAGGGTTTTTTATATTCATTCATGTAAAATTCATTTGTATGTAATATTCTTTTATTGGGGCACTTCCGAGCTGAGGATGATGTCACCATTGTAAATTATTTACTTTTCCGCATTAGGATAGACCCAAGGCGGGGAGCACAAGTAACCGGGTTCTAGGGTCCAGTGGGAGACCATCTCGAGGAGTCGAGACCGGGTCTCCTAACCCTAGAATTGGCAGTGTTGCTTTCCGCTCTCATAGGGGTCTAAGGATGTGGGTTTGGCTATTCATCGCGACCGTGGAACCCGTGTTTTATATAGGCTCGTATTAAAACACGGGCGTCCTAATATATCCAATATTTCATATATGTTCTTCTGCTGCAATGTTCTGTGATGAGATCATATTACTGTCTGAGATGAATGTTTATATTATATATATGAGATATATGTTATATTGCAGATTTCGTTTCAAATGTGATGCTTGTGAAGCATAATAAAATGGGACTTCATTAATGAGATTAATGAAACTAAAAAGAAACCTAAAAATGTTGTAGAAACTTGTTTAAAAACTGGTAGCTCTAGTTCTTGCTTTGCATAGCGGTGTTCCTTATAGAACATCCAACACCTTATTCGATAAGGAAAGAGCCGAGATCCCTTCACCGGGAGTGACCTCTTTAGCGAAACTAGCAGATGCTACAAACTCGGTTTGTCTTTTGATTGTTTTTATAGTTTTTGCTTTACATAGTGATATTTGTGAAATATCCTGCACCTTATTCGATGAGGAAAGAGCCGACGATCCCTTCACCGGGAGTGATCTCTTTAGCAAAACTAGAAAAGGCCTAAAAAACATTCCATTTAAAATCACTCGATTCTACAACGATATCAAGTTCATTACGCAAAGGGTTTTCTTAAAAACCTGTCGTAGCCCTCCGTCATTTCAGATAAGTACTAGTTAGTATTCGTGCTACGTTTGTTGACTATGTTAAGGCATAGTGTGCGGTAGCTGATTAGTGCTTATCTGTATAAGCATATGATGCGATTGGATTAGGGTAGTCGTGCGACTTTGTTGACTATGTTAAGGGTCGTGCGGGTAGGTTTAATTCAATCGGGAAATGACGGGTTGAACTTGACTAGCACTTATGATTTGTTGACTATGTTAAGGTCATATAGCTGCTAGGGGTAAAATATTATCGGGGATTTCAAGTGTTGAAATTTGCAATGAGATTGCATACCTTCTATGAGATAGTTGGATCCCGATACCCGCTGCGAGTAAGAGTTACTCCTGGGAGAGTTTTACACATTACAATTAGCCGATCAAGTAGGTGTCTAGAAAGGTGTTAACGGGGTTACGCCCCTGTGAAAACGAGGTTTATTTTAATTAGGTCCGTGTGAAAGCACGGGGAACCTCCCTCAAAGTACCGGCACTGGCCTGGCTGAAAGATTGACGAACTTGTAGAGTGTAATTAATCCCGACTAGTCTTACTTTTTAGGGTTTGAAGGAAGATTTGATTAAAATAGTGGGAGACATCCTGATTAGATAAATTGATAACCAATCTAATCTTGTAAAAGCGCACGCTGAGTGCTTTCTTCTCTCTCTCCTGGTTACGACTATGTCACGCCTTAATCAAAATAATAATACAGATGTATTTGACCGAACCCGCTTGTTATACTGCGCTAGGGAACGTTGGTCCCGCTCCAACTTATAATTGTTATAAGACAGAGCATGAAATAGGGGATTACCAGAATTCCCGTGCCACCCAAACGAAAAAAGTGCATGTTGATGCATCTTCTTCGGGTGTGTTCATTACATAGAACTGTTTCTCAATATCCTTTACGTCCTGGGTATTTGATACCGGATCAGGATCCCACATATGTAATTTGTTACATGGGCTACAGATAGATAGAGAACTGAGAACGGGTGATAAATTTCATGAGATAGAAACGGTGCAAGTGTTGCAGCCAAGTCTGTTGGTAGTTATCACCCTGTATTACCAGAATACATTGATTCTGAACGAATGTTATTAGATACTGAACCTGATATACAACATCATATCAGTCTCTTTATTAGTAAAGAAGGATATAATTTTGTATTGCTGGATAATGTTTTGAAAATTTCCTATATCAAGAGTTGATCGGTTCAGGCACGTTATCTAAAAGTATAGACGTTCTAAATCAAACCATAGTACTTAACGTACATAACACACACAAGAGGAATAGTTCAGAAATGAACGAATCCTTCTTGAGGCATTGTAGACTAGGTCATATCAATGCGACCCGACTAGCTGAAGTTACATAAAGATGCATATTTAAATTAGTTTGTATTTACATCTTGTAAAAACTTGCCAGTCATGTCACAAAGATAAGATGACCACAACTCCGTTTATTGGAAACAGAGAAAGAGTTAGTGAACTCTTGGGATTGATACATGCTGATGTATGAAGGTCCCTTGTCTACACATGCCAGGACCGGTTCTTTGTACTTCATTACATTCACTGATGATCTCTCAAGATTCAGACATATGTTCCTGTTGAAACACAAGTCCAAAACTTTTGAGATAATCACAGAATATAAGTTAGAAGTAGAGAACCAAAAACGGGTATAAGTATTATGTCCTTTGATGAGATCAATGAGGAGAATACTTGAGCACGGGATTCCTGGACTATTCTAAAGGAGAATGATATTCTCTCTCAGCATTACTCCTCCGTATACACCACAGCACGTCGGTGTATCGGGGCG
The DNA here is from genome assembly GCA_030015575.1 of Agapanthus africanus. Lineage (NCBI taxonomy): Eukaryota > Viridiplantae > Streptophyta > Magnoliopsida > Asparagales > Amaryllidaceae > Agapanthus > Agapanthus africanus. The sequence goes on along the minus strand of CM057341.1, from coordinate 203,623,002 downwards.
GAGCAATCATACCCTATTTGATATGGTGCGCTCTATGATGAGTACTACTGAGTTTCCTTTTGGGAGTTATGCACTTGTGAAGCTGCATACCTATTGAATAGGGTTCCAATCAAATCAGTTGCCTACCACTTCATATGTGATATAGAATGGGAAGAGCCCATATCTTAAGTAAGTTAAGATTTGGGGTTGTCCGGCCTATGTTTAAAAGAAAAATCCGGACAAGCTCGAGGCAAATTCAGTTCTGTGGAAGTTTGTTGGATATCCCAAACATTCGCAAGGGAATATCTTCTACCAAACCGAGGAACAAAAGATGTTTTGTTTCTCAGCATGCCACCTTTGTGAAAGTGAATTTCTTGTGAAGAAATTATTGGTCATGAGGTAGAACTGGAAAGAGTTCCAGCTATACAAACTACAGCTGATGATTTGGTAGAACCAAAGGATTCAATAGTTTCCAACGAACCTCAGCCTCTCCGCCGATCTAGTAGGGTTCCTCACCTACCTAAGAGATACTTCGGTTTTCTCTATGACAGTGGGAGCGAGAATTGCATCATGAGATGATGACCCAACTAGTTTCGAGCTGGCCATCAGGAGTGGGACTCTGTAAGAATGGCTGGATGCTTATCGATCTGAGATGGAATCCTTATACACCAACAAAGTATGGACTTTGGTTGCTTTATCTGAAGGGTTAAATCCCCATCAGGAGTAAGTATATCTTGAGAAGATTACTTGGTGTACATGGAAAAGTTGAGACTTTCAATGCTATGCTTACGTCCATCCAGATCCTACTTGCCACGGCTACATACCATGACTATGATATCTGGAGGTTGGGTGTCATGACTGCTTTTCTAAATGAAGATTTGGAAGAGAGCATCTATAAGTACACGGCTAGAGGGTTTCGTAGACAGTGGGAGCAGCGGAAACGTGAGCAAGATGTTTTATGTGATAAATGAGGCATCGCGGAGTTGGAACGCCTGTTTTGATGTGGTAGTCAAAGAGTTTGACTTCATCAAAATGGTAGATGAACCTTGTATATACAAAAAGTTAGTAGAGAATATGGTGGTGATCCTCTTAGAGTACGCGGATGACATACTCTTGATAGGGAAGAAGTTTCCTATGCTACGCTCGGTCAATCTCCTCTTATCACAATGATTCTCCATATAGGATCAAGGTGATACTTCCTAAATCATGGGTTATGGATCTATGGGATAGATCTAATTGGATGTTAGGAATCTCACTAGTTGTAGTGAGATGGTATCAAACGATCCTGGGGAGAATCACTGGAAAGGTTCCAGGGTGATAAGGACGACTGAATGTCAGTCGCAGGCTTTGTCTTTACCCTCAGTGGAGGGACGGTATGCTGGAAGAGTTCAAAGCTAGATACCGTGACTTACTAGACGATTAAAGGAAAGATACATCGTTACCAAGGATGCTACCAAAGAGGCAGTCTGGATATATATAAGTTCATGAGATGAACTTCGTTCCAACCATTATGTGACAATGGAGTTATGGCTTTGACCTAGGAACCCCCGTCCCATCAGAAATCCAGATATAATTCTTAGGCAGTATCACCTGATCATGGAGATGGTTGATCTCCAGGGACGTCGAGGTTATGAGAGCAGACACAGAGGACAACAGCGCGGATCCACTTACAAAGGCCTTTTTCCCAGTAGAGACTTTTATGGGATGGTTGAGTATGAGATACTTCAACCACAGCTAATTGTTGGGTATGCGATACCACAACAGATGGCCCTAGTGCAAGTGGGAGATTGTTAGTTGTATGTATGCCCTAGAGGCCATTACTATACATACGATGTATATTGTAGTGGATGCTTGGACATATATAGGGAGGACTTTCTTGCTCAACATGATAATACGCTATCTGTTTGCTCTTTATCTTAACATGTACTCTGATTGTCTCTATGTTACATGTTGATAAAGCCCTTAGGATATGTACTCGACTATTGGGACTATGATGAGATCATACTAGTGGGGCCATGGTAGTCGACGAGTATATCCTATAACTGTTCCAAGTCGAGGGTGTACCGAGACAGGGCATCGATACACCAGAGTAGACTAGCGTACACGCATCTTGACCCATATGATGGACGATGGATGATCCCATATCCATCGGTGTTTGATATCAAGGATGGTGTACGGGTGCTCAGTGGAGACTGGGTACACTGGACGGACTCGCCGAGAACTTCCAGATGGTATTATACCTCACGTCAGATGGCAGTTCTCTGGTGACACTGGTACTGGTTAGTCTGTAGACCCGAGATAGTCATAGTGTCTTGTGTGATTCCCACTGTGCTTTGATTTCCATCATACCACGTCCAAGAGGGCGTGCAAAAAGGTGGCTTTTGGGTACAGTCCTGAATTACATGGAGGCAATGAGCGATAGGAGGGGATTCGTCTCTCCCGGTATAGGGAGTTGATGTTGTGCTGTGTTCGATTGGCTATAACTGGAAATCCCTGGCCATGGTTGCTGAGATTTACTGGTAAGTGTTATCAGTAGTTTTTTGAACTGTTATAGACCTCATATTGACACGACTTATCAAGCTACTGGGGTCTGACGTTTACCACCCCTAGACGAGATATGCAACATATCAGACGAAGAGACCGGACTGTACGGGAGTGTTACTGATTGGATTCGCACGAGAATGTACAGGCTTGCTTGTTGATCTTCTGATCGCTCAATACCTGGGTGGCTGTTACGTTTAGCTGACCGCTTGCAGCTTGTGGGTGTTTGATATGATTGTTTCCCCAATCAGAGCAAGGCTCTGTTTAAATTTCAAAAAAAATTCAAATTTTGAAGCAACGCTTCAAATACCGTACGCTGCGCGCAACGCGCCATGTGTCAGAAGTTGATACGACAGCGCAACGCCCAAGGCGGTGCGTCCAATCAGAGCAGGGCTCTTTTAAAAACTAAAAGTAAAAGAAACAACTTTCAGTTGCGCAAGTGCTGCGCTGCGCGACAGGTGTCTGCGCAGCTGCGCAAGCGCTGCGCCGCGCGACACGTGTCTGCGCAGCTGCGTAAGCGCTGCGCCGCGCGACACGTGTCTGCGCAAGCGCTGCGCCGCGCGACACGTGTCTGCGCAGTTGCGCAAGCGCTGCGCGACACGTGTCACGCGCTAAGGGAGTTGCGCAAAACAGAATAAATCTTTTCTGTTCTTGTTAAAAACAAGAAGATTTTCTTCTGTAAAACAGAGACCTTTGGATCAAAGATCCAACGGTGGGGAAAATTCCCCAAATCACTCAGAGAAAGATCTTTTTAACAAATTTAACTAATTTATGGGCACTATAAAAAGGACCCCAGACCTCATTTCAAAAGAATCAACATTTTTTAAAAAAAAAGAGAGAGAAAGAGGACTCTGAAGAACTCCTCAAGAACAAAAAGGTAAAAACCTTTGAAAGAAGAGAAAATTCTCTTATGAACAGATCAGGGATCTAAAAACAAGATCATGGATCTTCAATAAATAAATAAACAAATAAAATAAAAATAAAAATAGTGCCTTGCACTTGTTATGAACCTTTGGTTCTCTGAAACAAGGAAAAACTTGTTTAGATCAAGGGATCAAAAAGTGCTTTGCATTTCTGTTTTGAATCTAAAAAGATTCTTAGTGCTTTGCACAAATGCAGTGCATTACTTAAAAGGCCAGGCCCAAGTCAAAAAGGCCTAACAAGTCTAATAAAATGCAATGCATTGTTTTTTTTTAAAAAAAAGGGGCAGAGCCCAAACTAAAATAGATGCTCTGCATCATAAATAAAGGGACAGAGCCCAAATCAAAAGCCTAGCAGGCCAGAATAGAATGCAGTGCATTATTAAATATGGGCAAAGCCCTAGCACAGGCCTAATAGGCCAAAGATCAAGAAAAATGTTGAATATTCTCAACTGGACTTAACCCAATTTTGGCCGTAAGTCCTTAAATTAAATTGACTGAGCAAGATTGCTCTATTAAATCAATTTACTACCGGTTCGAGGGTACATCTCCGAACTCCTCTGACATCTATCGTTGTAATCCTTCAACGACGTCAGAGAGGCGACGGGTCCCAACGACCACACATCAATGTGGACTGCGGGGTCCTTAAACTCGTGGACCGAAACGTCCTTAAACTAATATCGGACCGAGACGTCCCTAAACTAATATCGGACCGAGACGTCCTTAAACTAATATCGGACCGAGACGTCCTTAAACTAATATCGGACCGAAACGTCCTTAAACTAATATCGGACCACCACGTCCCTAAACTGGAATATGGACCACCACGTCCCTAAACTGGCGATGGACCACCACGTCCCTAAACTGGGAAATGGACCACTACGTCCCTAAACTGGAATAATAGAGCCTCCAAATGCTCTTTTGCCGGATCTAAACGGTCCCGTTTAAGTCAATCTTAGCCCCAAATACGGCTAACGTATCCTTAGACATTTAAATGAATGATAAAACTCCAAATCAACTTTGGTTCAAGGGTACATCTCTGAACTCCTCTGACACCTGTCGTTGTAATCCTTCAACGACGTCAGAGAGGTGACGAGTCCTGACGGCCATATATTAATCACTACGTTAAGTTGATCTTAGTCTAAAACAGGACTAACGTATCCTTAACGAACGTTTAAGTTGATCTTAGCCGCAACGCGACTAATGCATCCTTAAACTAAAAACACCAAACCCAAATCTAAGTAAATACGGATTTGGACTAATCCACGTCCTACGGGCGACGGCATTACTCAGTCTCCGTATACAATCCACGGGAAACCACAAATAAAACAAACACCCACGACATGAAGAGAAATTCTGGAGAAGGAGAAAGTTGTTACCGCGACGCGGTAGCGTAATTAACTGCAGGGGCTTGCGCCTGCAGGGAAGAGCGTCCCCACAATCAAAAAACCCCTCACCCTGAGGGGGAATCTGACGAAGTTTGCTACATCGGCCGCATTCGTCTAAACCTCCGATACACAGTGCCATGAATCAACTTGGCATCTTCGGAGAGGTAGATGGATAAAACCAAATTGCATCTGCCCCGAATCTCAGGCGAGACGCAAAGTCTAGGCCGCCGTTCGGAGGGGAACATATTCTGGCACGCCCGGTGGGACCTTTTCCTCTTTCCGCTCCACACTTCGTGTGTCGTCTTCGCGAACCAATCGCGGTTTGTTAACGGTTGCCTTTGGATTTCCAAGTTGCTAAGATTTGGTCTTTTGTCTGGCGCAGAACTCGAGCATCCATGGCTTCTAACTGCACCAACTGCACGAAGTGCCACTGCAACGGACGCTCCACCTCACCTAGAGGTGTAGCATATGGGCCCCAAGCAGCCTCTTTCCTTGCTCTGCCGGTAGAAAAGGTGACCCAGGCCACCACCGACCTGTTTTTCGGGACCATGGTCCCACCTATAAGCTTCTCTATGCCGATAGCTGCACCGGAAGTGAACAAGAAGTCGGTGTTCGACCGGCTCACTGCTACCACGACCCCTTTCAACGGGTCGCTCACCACCAAGCCAACAGCCTCTGTCTTTGCGAGGCTGGATCAAAACTCTTAAGGGCCCGCTAAGAAGCCCAGGAACTCTAAAATGGCTGTCCCAAGGAGGGCAACGGCCACTGCTCCGAAAGACGTTAAGGCGGCTTCTCCCGTCAAAGAGTCAGTCTTTTCAAGACTGACGATTCCTGTTCCTGCCCCTACACGAAGATCTGTCTTTGACAGATTGGATATTACCCCGCAAGGAACAACCTCAGTTTTTAAGAGGTTAACACCAGCAGCGCCTCAGCCGGACAAGGGGCAAAAAGAAGACGTCTCTATCTCCGAGCCAGTCCCAACGGCTCGTCATGCTAGACGTCGCTATTGGCGACGAGTAAGAAAGGCAGGGGGCAACTCCCCCTCAGGGCTAACTCCACCCGCTCCAATAGTGGAGGTCAACGCTGCTGTCCCGACCGAGAACAGCTTTGAACTGCTGAGGAGGGTACGAAAGAACTCTCCAACCGCTACACTGAAAAGATCCCCTCCACCTATGGAGAGAGATCCGGTAACAAAGCAAGAACAGCCCCCTCAACGGTTGTCTTCAAAAATTTATAAAGTTTGGCGGAGGGTTCAAGACTCCGTGATTGACCCAGGTCACTCTCGTCGCCAGAAAAAGGCGAAGGCGGAAAAAGACAAAGACCGTCCCATTAAACAGCAGGGGACAGCAGCTGCTAGGATGCCTACTTCAACGGTTCCTTCAACCTCAACGGCCCACAAAAGAAGGAGGCCAGAGAAAACTCCCGCGTCAGCGGCAAAATTTAAAAATGATGAACCTAAACGCCCCAAGTCAGGGGGCATAATAGTCCATACGGTTTACATGGCATCGGGAAAAGAAGATTGCCGCATATCAACAGGTCATAGACCACACACGAGGTCAGTGACCAAAGCTCAGGAGCAGCAGCAGAAGCTCCAAAAAATGATGAACGCTATGGCCGCACTTACAGGTCCGAAAGAAACCCCGGAAACATCCTCGGACGAGCGTCAAGAACAAGAAACGGACGCCGAATTCCTTCGTCGCGTATTAGAGAAGAAAGACAAAGAAGCTGCGGAGCAGGCAGCCAACATAAAGAAAATGGCCCTCCTGTTCCAGGATATGGTGGGTATGATGATTCAACAAGATCCACCTGCTGAAGATCCCCCGATCATTCTTGAAGACGATAGGGGAGAGACGTCGAATCCTCCACCGGCTCTATCCACAGCTAAAGAGGATACCATCTCAAAAGATGATTTGGATGAATACATCGCCCAGCAAATACGGGTGCATCATGTGACCGAAGCGGCCGGTCAGGTCGTAAAAACGGGGCGGCCATACCCAAGTTGGTACGATCAAATCAAGTACCCGCCAGGTTATACAATTCCCAAGTTCCATGTCTACAAGGGGACGGGCAATCCTCATCAGCATGTTGCCCAGTTCAGGGCACTCTGCGGCAACACCGGCGGTGACGACAAGCTGTTGCTTCGCCAGTTTGTTGGAAGCTTATCAGATACAGCGTTCGAGTGGTATTCTGAACTCCCAAACGACTCTATTAAAACCTTCGCGGAGATGGAGCTGCTGTTTACTCAACGTTTTGCAAGTGCCAGTGAACGTACCCTGATGACGGCACTGATTAACGCCAGGGTAAAACTCGGCGAGACGTGGGTTCAGTACGCTATACGATGGCGGAATTTATGGTCAAAGTGTGAGCAGCGCATTGAAGAAGCTCCCGCAGTTGGTATGTTTGTGGGAACACTCGATCCACAAGCAACCATCTTGTAGTTTATGATGTTTTTCAAGCCGACTACCTTCCAGGCCTTGATCGACAAATTAGCATAGATGGATCAGATGGGCCATAAACCTCCTCTTCCAAGGCCGGACTCCCGAAATGACAAAGGGAAGGAAAAAGCGATCGTCATCGCTAATGCTCAACAACAACCGAGCGACCCGAAGCCAGTGGCTCGTCAAAATAATATGCGCCCGTACGTACCCCTTGAGGATAGGATGGGACGTCCTTATTCCTTTCCCCGCGATAAAACGAGGAGGTTATTCGAGCTGGCGTTGCGCAACAGACTCATAAATCTTCCAGATCCAAAACGTCCGTTGCAACCAAGTGACGTCAACGAGCCCAACTACTGTCCTTATCATCGAGTACTAGGCCATCCGATTGAAGATTGCTACGTTTTCAAGAATTGGCTTGAAAACCAGTACCGACAGGGCAAGTTCGCGTTATCTGACAAATGGAAGGTGAATCCCCCGCAGCCTCACACCTCTAAGGGGACGAATACGCCGGGGGCAACATGCTCCGTCATTGAAGAAGCTCCTTGGGAGGTTGTATTATCAGCCAAGACAAAGAGGATGCTAAACGATCTTCAGGCATGTCCAGCGATCAAGTGGAAGAACCCGTTGGAACCACAGGTCATTGAAGGGATGTTGAAGCCACGTCCAACTCCAAAGACCGATGGTGGTAGCTCAAACACTCGCAACCAGCCGTCAAAATCTTCGAAAAAGAAGAAGAAGAAATCTAAGAAACCCGTGAAGCCTGGCGACAAGCGCACGGACTTACAAAAGCAAATTGACGCGCTGGATGAATACAACTAAAAGGCGCGGACTCCCATTACGCTCCAAGAGTTCCTCAATCACGTCTTTCAAGAAGAAGATGAGGGAGAAAGTTCATCGGATGAATCCGAGGAATATGTAGCAAGCTGTCATATGATCTCCCATTCGATCACGAACGATGAGGAGACTTCTGGCGCTAAAACGCTGGGGGCAGATACCGAATCAAAACTTCCGGAGCTATCAGTCGAAATGATTGACGCGTTCCTTAACGAAGCTCGAATGAAAAGTAAAGCTGATCGAGAACGCGAGATGGCTATATTTGAAAGGGCCAAGCGCCAGCGACTTGATGAAAGAGCTGAGACGATCCCGCTGGAGCAAAACACCTTCACTACCGACAAAAGCCAATTCAAGATAAAGAAAAGGTTTGCTAAGGCCACATCAATGGGCATGAAGCTACCATCCTCTGAAGGAAAAATTACTGGTGAAATAGAAATGCACCCCTCCTTTTGCTTATATCATCAGAAGGTTTCGCACCCCACTCAAGAATGCAAAGCTTTCGATAAATGGTGGCAAGGATATGTTGCTCGTCGACAACGCTTCAAGCGGGAAAAGCGTAAAACTTGTCGAGAGCAAAGAAATACGACCGAAGGGCTTGAAAGAACTACCGGCGATTGTCGCATGGTTAACACTGGCGGGTCACAAGTGCCTACATTCGGGAGCGATTCTGATGAGGAGCTAGAACTCGCCCCTCTCTTTAAAGAGTCAACTTCGGGAAAAAAAGAAGAGCCAAAGGTTTGCGAAAATATCCAGCTACGCAATCGGACGCTACCAGAAAAGAATCTCGGACCCTTAAACAAGAAAGATAAAGGGAAAGAAAAGATCTCTGAGGATATTACTCTAGATGACCAAGTTGCGGAAGAGCTAACTGCCAAGAATCCGCCGAAGAGAAATAAGGTGGATTACAATGTCTTGGCGCATCTGAGGAAGCTGCCCTCACAACTCAGCATTCTTGATGCCCTGTTACTATCAAAAGAGGTGAGGGATTCTTTGATTAAGGCGCTACAAGATTCGGACCAGTTCCAAGCCTTCCTGGCCGAAGAAAAGATGAAGAATGAGTTGGAAGAGGTGCACACGGCCGACGTTGCTTTTGGCGATGAAGACCTTCTCCTCGGGACGTGCGAACACAATCGTCCCCTTTATGTCTCAGGATACTGCCATGACAGAAAGATAAGTAAAATCTTGGTCGATAACGGATCGTCTGTTAATTTACTCAATGTGCGGGTGTTAAAGGAGGTTTGCATGAGTGTCCAACACCTCGCCCGAGACAAGATCACCATCTCCGGGTTCGACTCCCAATCATCAAAAACTCTTGGATCTGTGATATTGACGTTACGCTTCGGGTTGCTCGTCACAGATATTAAATTCCATGTCATAGATGCCAAGACATGCTACAATGCTCTGCTCGGTCGACCATGGTTACACGAGTACAATATCATCCCTTCTACACAGCATCAGTGTATGAAATATTGCAAGGATGGTCTCGAGTACACTGTGGCAGGAGAATTGAATCCGTTTTCCATGAATGAAGTTCGTAAGTATGAAGATGCCAAATACTTCTTGCCGAGTTTCGAAGACACGGAAAGGTGTCACAAGCCTGAGAACAAAACTAACGCCACCATCCTTGTCTTCGGCAGCGATACCGAGGAGGAAAAGGATATAACTTATTCGGGTCCACCCCAATACACCAAGCCGGGACCATCCGTTCCTTCATTGATCTTCGGTAGTGATTCGGAGGATGAAGTTCATGCTGTATTCCCTGCTCGGCTTTCAATACGAGCTTCTGCTGATGAAGAGCGAAGTCTGCAGATAGCCATGGTGCCGCTTAGACACCATAAAGAACTGGATGCACTTAATATCTACAGTGTAGAAGAGTTGCGGACATTCTATATCCCTCCCAGGAGAAAGAGAGAGAAAGCAATTCTGCTTTACCGCTCTGAAGAAAATAAAGTGGAGAAAGAGATTTGGTATGGAGCAGATCCAACGCTGGACAGGCTTCAACCCATTCGTCTACCCAGATATTATACAGAAGGCTTGAAACGACTGTTAAAGCGCCAAGGGATACCCTTCGAACAGACTGTTAGGAAGGCCAAATTCTATGACAGGGTTTGGAACGTCCCCGGAACTCAACACAAGCTACCTAATGGGAGGATGGAGACGATCGGGCTCGGATACATCCGGTCAAAGAAACGAGAGCTATTAAACAGCTGCTATGTCATATATGACTTCGATGAAGAAGCGGATGCTCAATGGGAGGACGCTAATCCTGAGCCAATAAAAGTGCCAGATGCAAAGGAACCCAGTCCGTCGTTCGAAGAACAAATGGACAAGCTTATAAGGGAAGCGGGTCAAAAAGTCCGAGACGACCATAACCGCGAAATGGTCATCTACGAGAAAGCCAGAACGCAACGCCTTCTCCAACAAGCCGTGAAAGATGAAAAGGCTGCTCCCTGTCAACTTGTTATAAAGAAGGCTCAGCGCAAAAGCAGAAATAAGTCGAAAGGCCAAAAAGACGCTCAACAACAACAAAGCAGGGCTAAGAAGCCACGCAAATGGGAGTCGAGCGCTATTGATCTATCCCTTATGAAGAAAATGGGTTGAGCGTACTCGTTTCCTCGGGACAAGACGAAGAAGATACTTGACCTCGCTCTAAAACATCAGATGCTTACACTGCCGGAGTCCAAACACCCCGAACAAGCAGGCGAAGTCTCACACCCAGACTATTGCTCTTATCACCGAGTAATAGGGCATCCTCTCGAAGATTGCTTTACCTTCAAGAATTGGGTCGAAGATCAGTATCAGCTTGGCAAGTTCGCTCTGTCTGACAACTGGAGGGTAACGCCACCACAAAAGCACGAGCCCAAGGCCACGAAAGAAGAACCAGTTCCGCATTGGGATTGGAAGCGAATTCGTACTTGTCACGTGATAACGATATTAAAAGAAGAGCCAGAGAACATGGACAACCTTCCTTGGTGCTTCGAAAACCGCAGCGACGAGATAATCTCAGAATTCCCACCAGCGCCAAAAGAGCTGGAAGATGGAATCAATACCACTGCAGATAACCTCAAGAAGATTGAGTTGGGGACGGCAAACGATCCACGACCGACATTCATCAGCGAGTTACTATCTTAAGAAAGGGTAGCTGCATTAAAGGATGTGCTTCTGCAGCATAGAGATTGCTTCGCGTGGAACTATTTCGAAATGCCAGGATTAGATCCAGAAATTGCTGTACACAAATTGGCGATATCCTCGAACATCAAGCCAGTCAAACAGGCGCCGAGAAGAATGCGACTCGAGCTTGAGATGAGCATCAATACCGAGGTCAAAAAGTTAATCGACTCTGGCTTCATCCAGGAAGTTCAATACCCTGAATGGATCGCCAACATCGTCCCAGTGATGAAGAAAAATGGGACAGTGCGCATATGTGTAGACTTCCGGGATCTTAATAAAACTTGCCCGAAGGATGATTTCCCAGTGCCAATCACCGAACTGATGATGGACAATACGTCCACTCATGAGGTTTTCTCCTTCATGGACGGCTCATCGGGGTATAATCAGATAAAAATGCATCCTGAAGACCAGAAGCATACCGTCTTCAGGACCCCTCTAGGGATATTTTGTTATAAAGTAATGCCCTTCGGTTTAAAGAATGCCGGTGCCATTTATCAAAGGGACATGACGAAGATATTCGATAACCTTATACACGAAATCGTCGAATGCTATATCGATGACCTCGTTGTTAAACGCATGTTCGTCTTGATGGAGTTTTCGATAACGTATCAACCTCTCAAGGCAGTGAAAGGCCAGGCCATCGCCGACTTCCTCGCTGAGCATCCGATACCGACCGACTCTCCTTTAAACTGCGATCTTCCAGACGAACATGCGTTTGACGCGAGCGACGGTGGTGATACCCAATGGGAACTTTATTTCGACGGAGCATCCTCCATGAAAAAGCGCAAACAAAGTACCCCTATAATCAAATCGGGGGTAGGACTCATCTTTGTAACTCCACAAGGAGGGATAATGCGCTTTGCTTTCTCCCTGACGGAGCCGAGGACAAACAATGAAGCCGAATACGAAGCTCTGATAGCAGGCCTCGAGATCGCATCGACATGGGAATTAAAAACCTCCTCGTATATGGGGATTCTCAACTTGTCGTTAGTCAAGTAAACGGTGACTACCAAACGTGCAAGCCAGAACTGGTGAAGTACGGGGAAAAGGTGCAACAACTGTTGACCCAAATTCCCTCCTATACTTTGGAGAACATACCGCGTGCAGAAAACAGCAAAGCAGACGCGTTGGCCAAACTTGCTAAAGAACTGGCTGACGAGAACCTCGACGACGTTAGAATCGTGGTACAAAGCCGTCGAGTTCTTACCCCAGCAGAAATATCTCCGGAATTATTCGAAGAAAAGGGAGCGAGCGAGCAGACAACCCTGCAAGTAAAAGATTAGGAAAATACCGATGATTGGAGGGAAGTCTTCATAGACTACTTTAAGTCCCACCGATTGCCCAAAGAAGCGTCCACGAAACATCAGCTCATAAAACGAGCTCTGTCTTTCGCCTTCGTCAATGATACTCTGTACAAAAGGTCATTTGATTCTCTGTGGCTGAGATGCTTAGGACCTGACGAAGCGAAAAGGGTCGTCCAGGAAGTTCACGACGGACTCTGCGGTTCTCACCAAGCAGGCCCAAAGATGAAACTAAAGATCAAACGGATGGGTTACTATTGGCCCACGATGATCCAGGACTGCCTCGAATATGCGAAGCAATGCCACTTATGCCAAATTCATGGGGACTTCATCCATCAGCATCCGAATCCACTACATCCAACTGTGGCTAGATGGCCATTCGAAATGTGGGGGACTGATATAGTCGGCCCCATCGAACCAGCATCGTCTAGGGGACATCGTTTCATCCTGGCGACGACTAACTACTTCTCCAAATGGGCAGAAGCAGTACCGTTAAGAGAAGTTAAGACGGAGAATATCCTCCATTTCTTCAAGACGCACGTCATATATCGGTTTGGAACTCCGCGACGGATCATCTCCGATAACGGGCCAGCTTACAGAAGCCACAAGATCAGTCGCTTCACGCAACAGCATAATATAGACTGGAGATATTCCTCGGTTTACAATCCGCGAGCCAACGGACTAGCTGAAGCCTTCAACAAGACCTTAACAAAGATCATAAAGAAAACAGTGTCCCGAAATAAGAAAGACTGGCACGAAAGACTGCAAGAAGCTCTTTGGGCATATCGAACTACGTTCAAGATGGCCACAAACACAATGCCGTACACGTTGGTGTTCGGTACAGAAGCAGTACTCCCCCTCGAGATAGAGTTACCCTCTCTACGAGTGGCAGTCCACTACGAGCTGACGGACGAAGAAAATGCTCACCTTCGGCTTGAGGAGCTTGACGCCCTTGATGAAACCCGGCTCATAGCGCAACAAAATCTTGAGGCTTATAAAGCAAAGATGACGCGCTCATATGAAAGATTGACCCGACCGAGGACATTCTGCCAAGGCGAGCTTGTGCTAGTGGTCAAAAGGCCTATGATCCCCAATCACGCCAAGCGGGGAAAATTCGAGCCAAACTTTGAAGGCCCGTACATCATAGATAAATTCTACCAGGGTGGGGCCAACCTACTCATAGACCTGCACGGCGAAAAGCCTTTCAGGCCAATAAACGGTCGCTTCCTAAAGAAATACTACGCTTAATGAGCCACAACCTAGGTCAACGATAGATGACGACGACTATGTCCGCTCGCTATCTTCCTAAGCTTAAGCTTTCTAAGCAGTGGCCAGCCTTCTCCATGACGGACCGAGACGTCCTTAAACTAGTGACAGATCGAAATGTCCTTAAACTAATAGCAGACCGAAACGTCTTTAAACTACTACCGCAGCATCCTTAGGCTGACGAGATGTAAAAAAAAAACATATATAAAAAAACAGTATATCCATAAGCAAAAAGGGCATGGATGAAAACCCGAAAGGGCTCCGTGAGTAAAAACAGCAGGGCTACCGGCGAGTGTTCGTGAAAACCCGAAAGGGCGCGACCTCGTAAAAAAAAAGAGAAAAAGAAAATAAAAAGAATAAAAAAAAAGGTATGTCCATAAGCAAAATGGGCACGGATGAAAACCCGAAAGGGCTCCGTGAGTAAAAACAGCAGGACTACCGGCGAGTGTTTGTGAAAACTCGAAAGGGCGCAACCTCGTCAAAAGACACTTACAGGGTCCCCTCAACCTTGTAAGGAGAAACCACCCGCGTGAGATCCTTACGACTCACAAGGGAGCAACACACTTAGGGATCCTCACGATTCCTAGGGAGAAAATACACTCGCGAGATCCTCACGACTCGTGAGGAGAAATCTCTTATGGGACCCTCACGGCTCATAAGATTTGAAAGTCTTAAGTTACAGAGGCCTAAACCTGTGCTTAAGCAACTCCTACAACTTCCGATATTGCCCTACAAGTGGCTCAATACTGACCCTTGTATACAATCCACGGGCGCGAATAAATATTTCCCTAACCAAGTCTCATCCGTGACTGGGGATATGTTCGCATGATAAACAACCCTTGTAAATCCTCTCGATTTATGAGGAGAAAACCCTCCTGTAGGATCTTTACGACTTACAGAGGAAACGAACACTTAGGAATCCTCACGATTCCTAAGGAGAAAATACACCTACAAGATCCTCACGACTCGTAGGGAGAAATACCTTTGTGAGACCCTTACGGCTCATGAAGTCAAAAGCCTTAGTCGACAGGACCTTAACCCTGGTCACTAAGCCATCTTTGTTCGACATCGACAGAGGAAAATGATGATTCGCTCCTGGCAATATCCCAGTTGTAGCGGTGCTGATGCCGAAATCAGTGTCTAATTTCAGGCTTACGGCGAAAAGCCAGTAGGCCGCACATGCATATGAAATAGCCGAAATGATGGGGCAACTTGCAATAAAAAGCAGCAAGTAAAAATGTATGCATGCAAAATGGCCGAAATGATTGGGCAACTCGCAATAAAAAGCAGCGAGTGAAAATAAAATAAATAGCCGAAATGATTGGGCACCGTGAAAAATAGCCGAAATGATTGGGCAGTCGCGACTTTCGCGATATAAAAGCTGAAATGATAGAGCATCGCGGAAATAAAATAAAATAAAAAGAAGAAATGATAAAACTTTGGCCCTACAGTTAAGATCACATCGATCCCTGTATACAATCCAAGGGCGTAAACAAAGAGGGAACCATATTTTCCCAGCAGGCTCCGCCAGAAGACGAAGCTAAATCTCGACGGTTCAGTCCAACTCCGAAGAAACCAGTATCTTCATCAAATTCCTCGACTCACGGATACAAACACTCCTTGACGAGAGCCTCCTGATCCGCGTCGACTCGCAGAGCCACCGGTGCCTCCGCGGGAATCCTCGGCTCGTTTCAAACCCCAAGGAAACAAATAATCCTTGGCGCTTGGGAAACAAATAATCCCTAGCAAATTTCTCGACTCACGGATACAAACACTCCATGACGAGAGCCTCCTGATTCGCGTCGGCTCGTAGAGAAACCAGTGCCTCCGCGGGAAATTCCCGATTCGTCTCAACTTGCAAATGAAGCCTCAGGCAGCAGGGACTAAAAAACTTGCTCCCTGAACAATGGGACCCTGCAAGTCAATCCAAAATGGCCTCTTGCATACTATTCACGGGTCTCACTCTCCAAGGTCGAGTTTCGACAAGGAGGGAAACAACCGCTTACGTGTCCTCTCGACTCGTAAGAGGGAAAATTCTTTTATAGGATCCTTACGACTTATAAGAGAAAACCACACTTAGGAATTCTCACGATTCCTAAGGAGAAAAACCCACCTACGAGATCTTCTCGATCCGTAGGGAGAAAAATCTCTCTGAGACCCTCACGGCTCATTGAGTTGAAAAGTCTTAGGCAGCAGATCTGAACCTGCGGCCTAAGCCATCGCTATTTCTTAAGAAAGTCAAGATGCATGCCCTATTATCCGTCAACCATGGTTACTAAGGTGGCACGCTGACAACAAAAGAAAGAAAAGAGCGGAGAAATGACACAAGACGTTACAAAAAAAATGTGTATCTTTTATTCATGGACTTGATTGAGTACAAGATACATTGTGCTAAAGAATAAAAAATATGCATATACATTTTTTATTTACAAGTACAAACGATACAAGGAGAGTTACTGAGAAGGAAGCCTCTTGAATAGCTCTATCAATTGCTCGCGTACTTCCTTCCACGCCTTCTCTTGATTAGCCGCTACCGCCAGTTTGGCCTCTATTTGAGCCCGCTGCTGCATGAAGGAGGCAAGCTGTTCCCCAACGACCTGCTGAGCTGCTTCACGGCCTCGGGCATCACGCTCGGCGGCCTCAAGCTTCTGCTTCAGGGCTAGCCCATTAGAAATACGCTCCAGAAGGCCTTCAAAGTCAGCTTTCACCTCGGCAGCATTCATCCTAACTTCAGCGCGCAAGCGAGCAGTTGCGCTTGAAGATTCCTGACGTTCCTTCAACCGTAAAGCTGCTTCTTGTTCTAAATGGCGGAAGTAAGAAGTTCTTTGCTCGAGCCAAGCTGTCCGTTGGGTGCTTATGGCCAAAACTTCAGGAGAAGGACGCGTCGACTCCAGCCGATGTAGGCAGGCCTCGACCTCCCTGCAGTGGTTAACCCAAGATTCGACGACGTCTTCATTGTGAAAGTTTACGAGCGCCGCCAACATTGGGTTAACTTCCACAGCGAAATCTGCGGCAGAAGGGAGAGCGTCCGCGTTAAGCTCTTCGATATACCCGCTCAGCATGCCCAAACTCATCACGGCACCCTTTGAAGATGGACGTTTCAAGAAAGGGCCTGCCGGTGAAAGGACACGAGACTCAAGAGGGATCGCAGCCGGAACGATAGCTGCAAAACAAAACATGGTTAGACGATGGTTCAAGAGATGTTAAAGAATCGTCAAAAAGGAAATTTACTATACCAGCTGCAACAGATGGTAAAGCTGGAAGGGCCGGTGGCGTGGCAGGTCTTGCGTCCCCTCCTTCAATTCGTGGCACTACAATAAGGAAGAGGAAAAATCAGAAATCATCCCATTGCTAAAAAAAGGGGGGGGGGATAAAGACATCGAAATGAAAGTATACTCACCGGCACCACTAGAAGGAGAAGCGAATTCGGATGGGAAGGAGAAGTGTGGGAGCAACACTTGGTATAGATGATCAAAGAGCACTCCTGAAAGGACACAGTGGTATAACGTTAGTACATAAGCTACACGTTTAAAAGACTAACTCATGAGTCGTAAATCCATACCTTCCAGCATCCGCGATGGCATAAGGGAAGGCTGGGAGATGACCACCGCCAGAGCAGTAGTTGACGGTGCTCCTTCGAGCAATGGAGCATCGGCACTGGTCGCGCCTGCGTTAAAAACAAAGACAGAATTGTTAGAAAAGATCGCAAGATATGTAAAAAAAAAGAGGGAATGATGGTAACTCGAAGTTTACCCGACGAGCTGCCTGCCGAAACTGAGGCAATTCCCTCCTCCATCGACATGAGGCCACCACCCGTAACCTCATCACCCGACTCGATAGGGACCATCGTCGTGCTCGCGCGACCAGGAGACGGCAGAAGATCGTAGATGAGGAGGGCAATGATTGGAGCGTTGCCGGACTCTTGGAAGGAAGCGGCCGACTCTTCCCCAAGAGTCGTACCCATCTCACCCGCTACTTCCTCGGGCTCCGCTGTTTCCATCGGCTCATCTACCGTCACCACGAGGTCGCCAGCCTCAAGTGCCTCGTCCGCCATCACCCCGGACTCAGTTGTAATGATCGTTTCATCTGCCGCCACTTCAGGCTCGGCATCAACGACCTTCTCGGCTATAGGCCCCTCAACCTCCGCACCAGGCTCCATGGCCTCAACGATGTTGCCCACTGTCGGCTCGAGTTCGGCAGGAACCGCCTCCTCTGTTCCCCTGGGTTCAACGGTCTCCGCCTCACCCTCGGTCGGACTTGGCCCTGCAAAATAATAGATATAAGAACCGTCGACATTATAACTCTCATAATAAAAATTCTGAAAGAAATGTTACCTGAAGTGGACTTATCATTTGCGCTTCGAACGGCGCGCGCCACTTGTCGGCGAGCAGTGGATAGGGCGACAGGGGCCTCTCCGGAAGGAGTATCTGCCCGAGGGACGGTGCTTGGGGCCGCTCCCATAGCCAAAGCAGTCCGGCGCGCCTTCGCCTCGCGCCTCAGCTGCTTTCTCTCCTCCTGGGCCGTTGAGACGGACCTCACCAGAGCTTCTCTCATTGAGGCATCTTCGTCCGTGAGTAGGGATGCCTCCAAATTTTTCAAGGCATCCCTCGTCGTTTTGTCAAGTCGAGGCTCTTGCAGCAGCCCCGACGAGACCGGGACGTCAGTAACAGGCTTGGGAAAGATCCCCGCATCAACTGATATAGCCCCTACAAAGAAACAAAGGAAGAAGGTTAGGTTGACCATCAGAAGAGATAACAAATTTTTCTTATAAAAAAAAGGGGGTGGAACGTACCAACGCCTGCTAAAGCACGTTTCTCCTCCTCCTCTTGGAAGGTTTTCAAAGAGGCAGCAATAGCTTCTTCGGTAGAGACACCTGTTGAAAATGGGAAAAGTATTAGTCAAGAATAATGATAAAAAAATGCGATGAAATGATGAGGAAAGAGGCTAATAATCACCTGACTCCATGAGTTTGCTTAACATCGCTTCGAGCCTTGCTGATCGCTCAGAAGCTGCAATAGCGGCCGCCAAATTGGTGTCTGCAGGGTCTACCAAGAAGCCCTTATTGCTGCCATATTCACTTATTCCTTTGGTAAGAGGGGCCCCAGGTTATAAATTGAGGATCGCGTCGAGAGAAAGGATCGACTTCTTCTTCTTTTGCCCGCCAGCTCTAGATGCACCTGGAATTGATTTGCGCTTGGCAGTCACCTTGGGGCGGCGGGTTCCGATATCCGCTCCTACGCCGGACTCTGGAGACATTACACTAACCGTCTTCGTAGGAACACGGGGCGCCTGTGGTGCATTCACCATAGCAGACAGCGGCAATCCACGCGGGGGGCTCAACACGCGTGGTCGGTCGACTCCGGCATCTTTCAACGGAGGAATGACCGGGATCCTTGGTTGCAAGGGGGCCTTGCGATCACCGCCAGGAGGCGCACCCCTACGGTCAACCAGTATACGCTTCTCCGTTAAGATAATTTGGCCCATCGCATGCACATACCAAGCCACGTACGTGTTAAGCATCTTAGGGACACAGCTGGGTTCACTAATGAAGAAATAGGAACCCGTGTTAAGCCGTGTGAAATGATGCATTGCATTCTTCATCCCCTCTCGGCTGACCACAGGCTTTTTCAAGAAAGTTTCCATCGGGATCCCTTGGTTGTAGCTCGATTGCTGAGCATACCGGTGCGGGTTGTACCTCATGAAAAGTGCGTTCTCATTCTGCCTAAACACTAGATAGCCCGGCCGAATGGAGTAGAGGTGGAGGATTTCCCGAGCCTTCAATACGGAAGCCCCGTCCTTGAAATCATCGCGCAGTGGCACTACCGACTTAGTAGTCTCTGAGCCTATGGTTATAACCTTATCCACAAAGGAAATCTTCGCTCTGACTAGATGTGGACGAAGGAGCAGCCCCCTAGACTCCCGTGGGGGGTGCAAACACAATTGAAGCGCCGACCAACCGCATGACTCTCGGGAGTCTGCATTTCTCGAAGAACGAAGGAATCTTATGGACACCGAACACCCCTTGCACATGCATTTCCATCCAGGAGGTGAAATAATGCGTCGGGAAGTTAGCGGGCTGTACCCCCGGCTCACTAGCGTCCGCCGCTACGCTAAGTCCTTTATAAAGGTAGGCCAGCCCGGCGATCCCTACCGATAACTGTAAACCAGCCACCATCCGATGCACTGGGTAAAAGACGGAGGGCCGCATGTGACGCGGGTGCATGGGGAGCGCAAAGCTGCATAGCCACAAACCCAAGAACCCAATAAAAAGGTCTCCTCATCCATGCCCGGGACGGCAATTTCTGAGAAAGGGACGACGGCAGCGCCGGGGAGATAAAAATCCCTTTGATCATTCTCCGATACAGGTCGGCGGTCTAAGCCGAAGCCGAAAGGGTCATCGAGCTGAGCAAACTTCTCACTCCGCTCTGATAGGAGCTCCGGGCAAATGAAGCGGGCAATAAAATTTGCGAAACTGACGCCCCGGTCGCCCAATTCCAGATGGAGTCCTTCGTAGATCTCCAACATCTTCACCAGGCCCGGATACTGATGCTGGACGGCGTTTTCCGGAGTTAGGTCAAACACCAGCGGCTGGGTGACAAAAACGTATTCGTCAGGAGGTAGCAACTCCTCGTAATGCTCCCCCATCATCGGTAAACCCGAGAGCTCGGCAAACTCCTCCAAGGAAATTGAGACCACCCTATCCGCCATCAAGAAAGTGTGGGTGGGGATATTCCATTGTTCAATGAAGGCTTTGATCCACCACGTTGGAGGAGAGGGATACTCAAAGAGCGAGACGTAGATGGCCGAATACAACCCAATCTTCATTAGATGAGTCCTTTTCGCCGATAAGATGTATCGGGCCCACTGCAAGTATCCGGCGGGCGGTCGCGGCACCAATCCAATATTATAGGCCTGTCCCCAAGGGCGTGCTTCATCCTGACAGATTCGCCTTCCTAAAATATCTATTGCCGGCGGCGGCTGCACGGGAATAGCACCAATTGCGGGTTGGAGGAGGTCATCCAAATTCCAATTTTTAACCTCCACGGCATACTTCGCCGGGGGTTCGTCCGCATAGGGGATTGGAGTTATGGGTTCAGACGGCGTGGCAAAACTGAAACTGCGGCGACCCTGGATGATCTGGCTGTACCACCTCCCCCACAGGTGGAGTTTTTTGCACTCGGGGACATGATCCTTAATAAGAGCGAGCGCCACCCGGTCCACTGGCGAATGAGGGAACCCTCTTTCCGAGCGAACAAAGAGGAAAGACAAATCGTCAGACATGTTTCCTGTGGAAAGACAAAAATAACCGTTTAGTGTTCTAACGCTTGGCATTTTAAAATCTTACTCCACACTGTGATGCAGTGGGTAGGGGACCAAAGGGGGACCCACAAAATCTGGATGACGGTGCATCAGTTAATAAGACAATCCCATCATTAGATGAGACTGTCAATTCATGGAAAAAGATCCACAAAGAATATCCTCTTTTAGAGCTGCGCGACACGTGTCACGCGCTAAGGGAGTTGCGCAAAACAGAATAAATCTTTTCTGTTCTTGTTAAAAACAAGAAGATTTTCTTCTGTAAAACAGAGACCTTTGGATCAAAGATCCAACGGTGGGGAAAATTCCCCAAATCACTCAGAGAAAGGTCTTTTTAACAAATTTAACTAATTTATTGGCACTATAAAAAGGACCCCAGACCTCATTTCAAAAGAATCAACATTTTTAAAAAAAAAAGAGAGAGAAAGAGGACTCTGAAGAACTCCTCAAGAACAAAAAGGTAAAAACCTTTGAAAGAAGAGAAAATTCTCTTATGAACAGATCAGGGATCTAAAAACAAGATCATGGATCTTCAATAAATAAATAAACAAATAAAATAAAAATAAAAATAGTGCCTTGCACTTGTTATGAACCTTTGGTTCTCTGAAACAAGGAAAAACTTGTTTAGATCAAGGGATCAAAAAATGCTTTGCACTTCTGTTTTGAATCTAAAAAGATTCTTAGTGCTTTGCACAAATGCAGTGCATTACTTAAAGGGCCAGGCCCAAGTCAAAAAGGCCTAACAGGTCTAATAAAATGCAATGCATTGGTTTTTTTAAAAAAAGGGGCAGAGCCCAAACTAAAATAGATGCTCTGCATCATAAATAAAGGGACAGAGCCCAAATCAAAAGCCTAGCAGGCCAGAATAGAATGCAGTGCATTATTAAATATGGGCAAAGCCCTAGCACAGGCCTAATAGGCCAAAGATCAAGAAAAATGTTGAATATTCTCAACTGGACTTAACCCAATTTTGGCCGTAAGTCCTTAAATTAAATTGACTGAGCAAGTTTGCTCTCTTAAATCAATTTACTACCGGTTCGAGGGTACATCTCCGAACTCCTCTGACATCTATCGTTGTAATCCTTCAACGACGTCAGAGAGGCGACGGGTCCCAACGACCATACATCAATGTGGACTGCGGGGTCCTTAAACTCGTGGACCGAAACGTCCTTAAACTAATATCGGACCGAGACGTCCCTAAACTAATATTGGACCGAAACGTCCTTAAACTAATATCGGACCGAGACGTCCCTAAACTAATATCGGACCGAGACGTCCCTAAACTAATATCCGACCGAGACGTCCCTAAACTGGAATATGGACCACCACGTCCCTAAACTGGCGATGGACCACCACGTCCCTAAACTAATATCGGACCGAAACGTCCTTAAACTAATATCGGACCACCACGTCCCTAAACTGGAATATGGACCACCACGTCCCTAAACTGGCGATGGACCACCACGTCCCTAAACTGGGAAATGGACCACCACGTCCCTAAACTGGAATAATAGAGCCTCCAAATGCTCTTTTGCCGGATCTAAACGGTCCCGTTTAAGTTGATCTTACCCCCAAATACGGCTAACGTATCCTTAGACATTTAAATGAATGATAAAACTCCAAATCAACTTTGGTTCAAGGGTACATCTCTGAACTCCTCTGACACCTTTCGTTGTAATCCTTCAACGACGTCAGAGAGGTGACGAGTCCTGACGGCCATATATTAATCACTACGTTAAGTTGATCTTAGTCTAAAACAGGACTAACGTATCCTTAACGAACGTTTAAGTTGATCTTAGCCACAACGCGGCTAATGCATCCTTAAACTAAAAACACCAAACCCAAATCTAAGTAAATACGGATTTGGACTAATCCACGTCCTACGGGCGACGGCATTACTCAGTCTCCGTATACAATCCACGGGAAACCACAAATAAAACAAACACCCACGACACGAAGTGAAATTCTGGAGAAGGAGAAAGTTGTTACCGCGACGCGGTAGCGTAATTAACTGCAGGGGCTTGCGCCTGCAGGGAAGAGCGTCCCCACAATCAAAAAACCCCTCACCCTGAGAGGGAATCTGATGAAGTTTGCTACATCGGCCGCATCCGTCTAAACCTCCGATACACAGTGCCATAAATCAACTTGGCATCTTCGGAGAGGTAGACGGATAAAACCAAATAGCATCTGCCCCGAATCTCAGGCGAGACGCAAAGTCTAGGCCGCCGTTCGGAGGGGAACAATGATCATCACCTACTGTCGGCGTATTGACGATTCTTTAGAGTCCTACACAGAGGTTTCTTGGCTCAGGCAAAACGGAGTAGGAGCACATATATGATATGTGCGGGACCGAGAACAATACGTGTATGTGATACCGTATTAGATTCTCGCGATATGAGATATCGGCCGGGTATATGTGATATAGCCGGATCATCGGATCAAGTGTTGATTCGATGAACTGATACAGATTATATTAGTCGGTTATTTATGAAATAGCCGGATTATCGGATCAAGTGTTGATTCGATAATTTAATGTATAATTATATATTTGATATATTAAATTACATTAACTGATATAAGCTCAAGATTTTTTTTCTCACTCGGGTAATACATTGATATATATATGCGATATATGTTAATTGAATTGTTTTATTTTGTTACAATAAATATTGTATATGTGATATATAATATTGTAACATATTTGGGTTATTAATGCAACATGTTTAGTGGAGATTAAACATGGTTAGGGTTTAATTTGGGTTAATCTTTTCTAGAACCTTCTAGAAGGTTTTGTTTTGTTTTGTGCAAAGATATTTGTTTTGATATTTTGCAAGATATTTGTTTAACCCAACCCAACCCTTTAACCTTAGTTAAATCTCTACAAGGGTTACATATACCATGGTTGCATTTCTAACCTCACACTTGACTTTCATTATTCATCACAAAAGGATTAGATCTTCTTCTTCCTTCTTCTTCTTTCATGAAAGAGCTTTCTAGCTTTTTATGTTGTGATGAAAATGAGTGAGATTAAGAAAACAAATGAGAGCTAAAATACTACTTCATCATTCTAATCTATCCTAGCCATTTAGATTAGGGTGTTCACTTCATTTAGTGAGTGAGAGCTTGTGTTAAAGATACTTCAAGGTAGATCATCTTAGTTATCGAAGATCGGAAGCAAGCTTGCATCTTTCTCTTCGTGGAGCCTCTCTAGAGTCTGGGAACATGATGATCGCAGCAAAGGGACCTCAACACGGAGCTTTAGAAGTGAAGGACCGGACTACAAAGGTTGTAATCCCAAACTCTTAGATGTTAAAGTGTTTAACATGCTTTGTTTCGCCTAATCTCTAGTTTAAAGATCTTGGTTAGGGTTGTTCGGCACGTCTAAGTTTTAAATCGGGCATGGTTGATACCTTATAGACCCTTGTGATAGTGCCTAGTAACCCTACAAACGTCAGGAATTGGCCCTGCAAGATATCATATATAAGAATTTGAAGATCAAATTCCAAAAAAAGACTCAGCGTTATGTTACCTTGGGAAGGCTTTGCGGCTTCTTCCCGAGCTGCGCGCACCATTTGTCTATGGTCGGTAGACAGGGCAGCTGGTGCGTCTTCGGAAGAAATAGTGACGGATGGAGCGGCGCTTGAACCTGCACCCACGGCCAAGCTGACTTCATTTTTCCGTGCCGCACGCTTTCTGCGCTTCATGTCAGCCTTGGCAGTGAGGAAAGACCTCCTCAAGACTTTTGCCAAAGTGACGTCATCGTCCGAGCCAGGAGCTACCATTGGAGCCGTTATGGCGTCCGTCATCAGCTGCTTAAGCGAAGCCTTTTTCGGCGATACTGGGGGAGCTGGGACTTCAGCAGCCGACCCTGGAAACGTCGCCGCGCCACCCGGCGCGATCGACACTGCATTCGGGATAACCTGGGTCGAGATAATCCCTGCAATAAGATAAAAAAGGGTCAGACTACCCATGAAGAAAAAGGGAATGAGGGCACAGTGAACCGAAATATACCGAGGCCCAAAGAAGCGCGAAGCCTCTCCTCCTCCTCAAAAGTCCGAAGGGAAGCCGCCAGAGCCTCTTCAGCGGAGATGCCTGACAAAGAAGGATGTATTAATAAATGCATAATAAGAGAGAAGGAAAAAGCTCAAAACGACATGACTAGAGCATACCCGTCTCCGCAAGTGATAGCAACGCCGCCTCTGCGCGAGCCTGTCGCTCGGAAGCCACAAGGGCGGCTTGAAGATCGGTATCATCCGCAGGCTCAATAAATAGACCCTCATTGGTCCCGTACTCACTCAAACCCTCGTTATAGGGAGCATGGGGCTCCTGGCTGAGTACGACGTCGAGAGAAAACATCGACTTCTTCTTCTTTTGCGAACGAGCCCCGACGGCCGACGATAGGAGCCTACGCTTCACGGGCATTTTGGGGCGATGAGTCCCGATCTCAGTACCCATGCCAGAATCGGGAGACGCCACAGCTACCGCTTCTACAGGCACGCGGGGTATATGTAAGACTACGGTAGCACCCCGGCCGTCTTTCCGAGGCCAAAATGAGGAAACGAAATTTTTTCATAACTTTAAAACCGGCGCTATCGTATGCTTAAATCCTGGATTGAACCATTAACCTAAAACTAGCTATCAAGAGAAGGGATAGAAAGCTATACCAATCGATCCGTGTCCTTTGGTCTTTGGCCACCATCCCAAGCTCCCCGCGGCAACTCCGGTCTATCTCCTCGCCGGAAAAGGGCACCACATCTACGAGTCTTTTTACGGGCTCCCGCTTCATCCGAAACAACTCGGGTACGAAGTGTGATAGCCGACGTGTCCAAGGTGTTGTAGAGAATGTTTGTGATCACTTTGTCTCTTGCATCCATTGCTTGGATGGAGGTTGAAGGTGTTGCCATTAATGGAGGTCATGAGCTAGAGGAAGAAGAAGAAGAGGCTCTCTCTTTTCTTTTGTTTTGCTATGATAAAAATGAGAGAGAGTGTGAGATAATATGAGAGCTAACCTCACTCATGGCAGCCCCTCTCTCTCTCTTCTTATCCTATCAACATCCATCCATCACATAATGTGACACATGCACAAGAAAAGAGACCATGAGTCATCACTTGTGCATGTGTCACCATTAATGCTCTAAATGATGATTTTGTGCTCATAATTTCCATTAACAAACATTAATCCAAATGTTTGCAACAATAAAAGATCCGGCAATATCTAAAGTAAACTCGTGATGGATCACAAGGATACCTCTCACCTGTATATACATACCTGCACCCGCATTCCGACTGAATGCGAATGCGATGAGACTAAAGTAATCCAACAAATCTAATACTAGGATCCGGCTTAAACCAAAGTCCACTAGTATGATCCGTCCGATCATGATCCATGCAATACCGCACGTATATGATCGAACCCTGCTATATATCATACGGCCTCTACAACGTTTCGCCCGAAACTTGAGAAACTGTCTGTGGGGGACTCTAAAGACTCGTCAATACTTTGGTTGTGGATTTAACCACTAGCACGTCATAGGTATTAGCCGTACGTAACGGGCTACCAGGTATTGACCAAAAGGGAGGTCGATGAGCGAAC
Organism: Agapanthus africanus; assembly: GCA_030015575.1. Classification (NCBI taxonomy): domain Eukaryota; kingdom Viridiplantae; phylum Streptophyta; class Magnoliopsida; order Asparagales; family Amaryllidaceae; genus Agapanthus; species Agapanthus africanus. The sequence goes on along the minus strand of CM057341.1, from coordinate 203,596,254 downwards.
TCATCCTGACACTCTACTGAGCCTGTCAGTGACAATATCCGTACAGTCCGGTCCGTTCGTCTATGAGCATCGCATGGCGGGCCTAGGGGGTTGGTAAAAGTCAGACCCCCAAAAGTGGTACAAGTCATGTCGGAGTGTAGCCCAGAACACCCTGAGGTACTACTGGAATACCTACCAGTAAATCTCCTGCCTCGGGCGAGGGCTTTGTGTAATGGCTCTCCTAGACAAAGCGCGATCTCACCCCCAATACCGGGAGAGACGAAACCCCTGCCGATCCGCTCACTACCTCCATGTGGCTCGGGACTGTACCCAACTAAAATCTGTTTGCACGACTCCTTTGAGCTGTGGTAGGGTAGTAATCAAAGCACAATGGGAACTCACACGAGATAAATGACGATCTCAGGTCGATGAACTAACCTGTACACATGTCACCAGGGAACTGCTATCTGACGTCAGGTATAATACCAACTAGCATGTTCCCGGCGAGTCCTGTCCGGTGTACTCATAACCCAATGAGCACCTGTATACATCTTAGGTGAACCAACTGACACCAGTGGCTTGTGAGACCGGCCACCGCCCCTCGTCAGGGTCTCGACTGTATACACTAGTATACTCCAGAGTATCGATGCCCTGTCTCGAAAACTCCCACGACTAGGGACCACTTTAAGGATGTGCTTATAGACCCCAGCTCCCACGTATATGATCGCCATCATACTGCTGGCAGTCAAGCAAGAATCCTAGGGGCTCTATCAACGTGTAATAGCGACCTGTAAGGTCACCTAAAGCAGTACACGACGATAAAGATAAACCAGATAGCATACTATCATCTTGAGTAAGACTGTCCTACCGGCATAGGTCCTCCCTCAATCATTGCAATCACGTGCCTGTGATCCAATAATTGACTCTGAGGGCACTATATCCAACAATCTCCCACTTGCACTCAAGGCTAATTATTGCGATGTCGCATACTCACAGCTCGTGTGATACCGAACACCCAACTCCTCTACTAATCAGTCTCACAAAGGACGTTTGCGAAACCATTGCGTTCGAGGAATAGCCTCAGCTAGTGGATTCGCCATGATGTTTCTTTCTATGTCTCTCTTTATCTCAAGTTCACGGAGAAAGCCATCTCCCGAAATGAGCAATACCTGTCTTAGAATATGTCTGAATATCTGATGGGACCTAGTTCATAAATGAACTCCAAATCCAAACTTCTTAGACTGTATCGTCAACTGAAACCAATCAGTATCCTGCGCCATGCCTCCCTCAGTATCCGCTTGGACCACCTGTCCAAAATACTGCCCCTCGTCAGAGGGAAAACTATAACTCTGACAGCCACATCAGAAACAGATGATCTATCTCCGCTATATCTACTTTAGTCTATAAATAGACATAAGCTACTTTTCTACTATGCTTCCGCTGATCCCACTGCCTACGACAACCCTCTGGCAGAGTCATATACACGTACACTTCTAAAGCTAATTTAGAACGACGCTATACTCATCTTCCTGCCGGGTCTCACAGTCTGGAATAACAGCAATAGCAAGTCTGGGTAAACAAGAACCTCCCTGTCACTGTCTTTGAGCATACCGAAGTACCTCTTGAGTGCCTGAGGTTACCCACCATATCTGCGGAGTGGCTAACGGAATGTCAAACCAGATTGAATCTTTAGGTTCTTATCAAATTTTCAGTAATCATTTGCGGTTCTGGAATCACTTCCAGTTCTACCATACTTCTACTACTGTTTTCTGAAAAAAATCCATTTTACTAAAACTGTGGCGAGTTAAGAACAATATCGCGATTGATCTTCCAGATGGTAGAAAGTCAACCTTCATCATAGCCCGGGTCAACCCACAAACAGCCATTACAGAAACGTGCCTTGAGTTGTCCAGAGTCTGGTTTTAAGCATAAGCCGGACAACTCCCCGTACCTTAACAATATTAAGATACGAACTATTCTATATCCAATATAGAAACAGAGGCACTGATTTAATTGGAACCGAATTCAAATCATGCAGCTGTTTCCAGTGCATGTCAACTAAATGGAGAGAGGCCGACCGGCATTACTCAACTTAGGAATACATCCAGATATGAGTAACCTGAAAAAAGAAGCAAGTTCTCATAATCATTACTATCAATTGAATACCATACACAAGTATCTACATCTTCGATCACCTTGAAGAATCCCGATACTTGCAATATCTGGTTCTCTACTTTATTCATATACCTATAACTTCTCAAAACTTAGACCTTGCATTTCTACGAAACACATGTCTAAGAACTAGAGAAGTCACAAGTAAACAGAATATAGTACGAGTACTAACCCCTCTGTCCTAATGGACACTGGACAACATACAATACTCTGTATAAGTTCCTTGAGTCTAATAACTCATTCCCTGTGTGTCGTAGGTTGAAAACTGTACTTATGGTTAAGAAGAATTACACCGCTGTTTAATGCTCCTTACCTAACCATCCACTGATACAGGTAAATGTCATAGACATAATTTCAAAAAGTTATATCTCACTTTATAAAAATAAACGTACATATATATCAATTTGAAATTGGTGCATAACAATGGATATTCAAAACCAAATATTTGCCGTCCGGCAAACAACCCAGGCGATTTCCTCAAATATCACCAATTACAACGAATCCCGATATAATGAGGATGATCACCCAATTCCCAATAACTTACTCCCGCTCATCATCTGTAAAACCATACATATGTGAGAATCAAACCTGGTAAATACATACCCTGGAGCAAGTGTCAAATTGGGAAATCAGTTTTCTTTTAACAATACACAGTGAAACTGAAACATGTAAATGTTTCGAAGGGGTATCCGGGTATTCCTAGTAATGCCTCTTCCATTATTAGATTCACAACTATAACAGTATATTTCTTCGCCATCTCTCCAAATCCCTTTATATGTCTTTAGCCATTACCTTCTGTACACCCTCTTAGGCTAAATGGTTTTCTTCCTTCCCTACCGTTCGGCACCAGCCTATGGTTTGGAAGAAGACTATCCGATAAGCATAATGGGTGTACTGTCCTAATCCTAGGAGCACTCGCAACCCGAGAGAAGGTAAAGATAAAAGACAACTGAATAAACCTTATTCCTATTTCTCTTGAACCAGAATCCATCCCCGAACTGGAACAAGTTCCTTCGAGTTCGTATATAACCATACGATGGAGTATCCAAATAATTGTAGATCTTCGTAGTGATACGGTGTGTTCTGGAAAAATACAAAGGTGAAGTAGGAGTGGCGATGAAATACTTGGTTTGGTCGTGAATAGCAGTCACAATTTACTTTGCCTTCTTACTAATCCCTTTATTTGTCTTAACTTAATACCTTCTGTACACCTTCTAAGCTAAATGGTTTTCTTCATTCCCTACCATTCGGCACCTGCTTATGGTTTGGAAGAAGACTATTCAATAAGCGTAATAGGTGTGCTGTCCTAATCCAAGGAGCACTCGCAACCTGAGAGAAGGTAAAAGGAAAAGACAACTGAATAGTTCTATTCATTTTCTCCAGAACCGGAAACCATCCTCGAATCTGGAACAAGTTCCTTCGAGTTCGTATATAACCATACGATGGTTTTATCCAATGGAAGTGGACGTTCGTATTAATACGGGGTGTTCTGGAGAAAAAGGTAAAAGTAGGAGTGGCAATGAGGTATGCAACTCTGACAATCCAAAAGCCAGTGTTTTAAGAAGGTTCGGTTAACTTGGTCACTGAGTCATAGTCAAGGGTCGGGTCATGGTTGCTGCCAAAGAGAGAGAGAGAGAAAAGAAACACTCAACGTGCACTCTATCCTAGATCAGAATGGTTATCAATTTATCTAATCGGGAAACCTCCCACTGTATCGTCAAATTCTCCTCCAAACCTGAAAGAAGAATTAGTCGGGATCACCCGAGGAGTAAACCAACTAATCAGTGGGAATCGGGATCCAACTATCATCGCATGATAACGTGATGGAATCCACTCACGTTATCACACTCCAGAAGGTATGCGCATATCTGGCAAGTTTCAGTTTCTTTAGAAACTCCCGATGTGATTTTTACCCCAAGCGGCTTATGACCTTGACTAGGTCAACAAACCATAAACCGCTAGTCAAGTTTAACCCGTCATTATTCTGGATTGCATTAAACCCACCCGTACGTGCCCTTGACGAGGTCAACAAGGCCGCACGACTGTCCTAACCAATCCCATTTATGCAACAAACAAGCACCACTTAGCTACCGAACACTACGTCTTGACCAGGTCAACAAACGCAGCACGAATACTAAATAATACCCGTAAGAAATGACGGAGGGCTACGGCTGGTTTTTGGCGAAAAACCTTTAACGTAATGAACTTGATATCGTTGAAGGAACTGCATAGCTTTTTATAAAAATATAGTGGCGAAAACCTTTGCTAAAGAGGTCACTCCCGGTGAAGGGATCTCGGCTCTTTCCCCGTAGAATGAGGTGCAGGATATTCCAACTGAATACCACGATGCAAAGCAAAAAGTAATCGGCTATAGTGAAGTTATTACCCTGACGCAAACTTCTTTCCAAGGGGTCACTCCCGGTGAAGGGATCTCGGCCCTTGCCTCGTCGACTGAGGTGCTGGATATTCATAACCGAATACCACTGTGCAAAACAAAAGAGAACGCCCTTGCAATAACAGCTTTTTTTGAAAAATGTTCCAACAACATCAGATTAGGTTTATTTAGCTTGCATTGATTCGAATCAATGCAGTCCCATCAATTAATCACACCAGAAAAGAACGAAAATATGATGTACGTATATGCCATCCGCATTCGCCACTGGGTCCCCTCATCACCCGTTAGGTTACTTAACTAACGACAGAGCGGGGACTGGACTAGCGCGGGTGTAAAACATATACAATATCTACTAGTATATATATCAATATATAATAATCGCTCATGGCGTGATAAAATGCAACATCACAGAAATGTAATAAGCATCACAGAAAAATACAGATAATCTGGGATCCCCCGGTTTCATAGAGCCACTACTGAAACCCAATGTTCCCCTGGTCGTGTGGATATCCTGTGCAATGAAATCCTAGACCCTTACGGGCGCGGTAAGTTACCCGCCAAAATCTGAAGCGAGGTAGCCCCCTTCAACAACGTGAATGGACCACCCAGCACTTCACGGAATCCGGTAACTTGAGCACCCCTCCTTGGGTCAACCTGTACCCCCTACGAGTGCGGCGAATAGCCCGCCAATTCTAGAGTGAAGCCCCCTCCGTCTCAAAGCCATGAGATGCGGGCCTGTTGCCTTCTAGAACCCGGCTATCCGTGCACCCCACCGCGGGGTAATCCTAGTACAGAAAGTAAAAATATATACAACGGGTACATCGACATCAGCCCGGTCGTGCCCCAAAAGAATAATATACAAACAGGCAGTGACGGCAGTCCACATGTCGGACGCTCGCCCCGCAATATCAAATGTACAAATACAACCAAACTGCACTACCATTGCATCCAGGCTATCCACCACGACAAATCCGCAACATCACAGCACAACACAGAACATCAACGCGAATGTCACGTTCGCAAATCCGTCTAAAAGAACTATAGCAATTAGACATGATTTACCGATCGAATGACATTCACGGTCGCAGATATAATGTAAATACTATGACCTAACATGTTTAAAATTTTCGATCGACAGAAATTCCCGAAGTGGGCCCCAAGCACAACTGTAGCACTCAAAATAAATCTGGGCCCAAACAGAATATACCAGAAATCCCATTTTCAAGTCAGAGACCTACTGTAGAAATTTGGTGCAGTGTTGACTCTTGACTGTGGCGGAACCGCGGCCAGAACATGGGTTTGGCCGCGGTTCCGCAGCCTTACTGTAGCAACACATACCAAATTTTCACAGAATTCTTAAAAAACCCTGCACGAATTTCTGCAATACACTAAATGATTTTTTGACCACAGAAAAAATTCGACAGAAACTGTGACTTGAAAATGCGGTTTTTAGAAAATTCGTTCGATCAAACTTGTAAACATGTTAGAGCAAGATAGAAAAGATTAATGGCGTGGCTCTGATACCATGTAAGACTACGGTAGCGCCCCGACCGTCTTTTCGAGGCCAAAATGCGGAAACGAAATTTTTTCATAACTTTAAAACCGGCGCTATCGTATGCTTAAATCCTGGATCGAACCATTAACCTAAAACTAGCTATCAAGAGAAGGGATAGAATGCTATACCAATCGATCCGTGTCCTTCGGTCTTTGGCCACCATCCCAAGCTCCCCGCGGCAACTCCGGTCTCGATCTCCTCGCCGGAAAAGGGCACCACATCTACGAGTCTTTTTACGGGCTCCCGCTTCATCCGAAGCAACTCGGGTACGAAGTGTGCTAGCCGACGTGTCCAAGGTGTTGTAGAGAATGTTTGTGATCACTTTGTCTCTTGCATCCATTGCTTGGATGGAGGTTGAAGGTGTTGCTATTAATGGAGGTCATGAGCTAGAGGAAGAAGAAGAAGAAGAGGCTCTCTCTTTTCTTTTGTTTTGCTATGATAAAAATGAGAGAGAGTGTGAGATAATATGAGAGCTAACCTCACTCATGGCAGCCCCTCTCTCTCTCTTCTTATCCTATCAACATCCATCCATCACATAATGTGACACATGCACAAGAAAAGAGACTATGAGTCATTACTTGTGCATGTGTCACCATTAATGCTCTAAATGATGATTTTGTGCTCATAATTTCCATTAACAAACATTAATCCAAATGTTTGCAACAATAAAAGATCCGGCAATATCTAAAGTAAACTCGTGATGGATCATAAGGATACCCCTCACCTGTATATACATACCTGCACCCGCATTCCGACTGAATGCGAATGTGATGAGACTAAAGTAATCCAACAAATCTAATACTAGGATCTGGCTTAAACCAAAGCCCACCAGTATGATCCGTGCGATCATGATCCGTGCAATACCGCACGTATATGATCGAACCCTGCCATATATCATACGACCTCTACAACGTTTCGCCCGAAACTTGAGAAACTGTCTGTGGGGGACTCTAAAGACTCATCAATACTTTGGCTGTGGATTTAACCACTAGCATGTCAGAGGTATTAGCCGTACGTAACGGGCTACCAGGTATTGACCAAAAGGGAGGTCGATGAGCGAACTCATCCTGACACCCTACTGAGCCTGTCAGTGATAATATCCGTACAGTCCAGTCCGTTCGTCTATGAGCATATCATGGCGGGCCTAGGGGGTTGGTAAAAGTCAGATCCCCAAAAGCGGTACAAGTCGTGTCGGAGTGTAGCCCAGAACACCCTGAGATACTACTGGAATACCTACCAGTAAATCTCCTATCTCGGCCGAGGGCTTTGTGTAATGGCTCTTCTAGACACAGCGCGATCTCACCCCCAATACCGGGAGAGACGAAACCCTTGCCGATCCGCTCATTGCCTCCATGTGGCTCGGGACTGTACCCAACTAAAACTTGTTTGCACGACTCCTTTGAGCCGTGGTAGGGTAGTAATCAAAGCAAAGTGGGAACTCACACGAGACAAATGACGATCTCAAGTCGATGAACTAACCTGTACACATGTCACCAGGGAACTGCTATCTGACGTCAGGTATAATACCAACTAGCATGTTCCCGGCGAGTCCTGTCCGGTGTACTCATAACCCAATGAGCACCTGTATACATCTTAGGTGAACCAACTGACACCAGTGGCTTGTGAGACCGGCCACCGCCCCTCGTCGGGGTCTCGACTGTATACACTAGTCTACTCCGGAGTATCGATGCCCTGTCTCGAAAACTCCCACGACTAGGGACCACTTTAAGGATGTGCTTATAGACCCCAGCTCCCACGTATATGATCGCCATCATACTGCTGGCATTCAAGCAAGAATCCTAGGGGCTCTATCAACGTGTAATAGCGACCTGTAAGGTCACCTAAAGCAGTACACGACGATAAAGATAAACTAGATAGCATACTATCATCTTGAGTAAGACTGTCCTACCGGCATAGGTCATCCCTCAATCATTGCAATCACGTGCCTGTGATCCAATAATTGACTCTAAGGGCACTATATCCAACAGTAGGGTCAGCTCAGGCATAACACGTGGTACCACAGCCGCATCAGCTTCTCTCAAGGGAGGATGGACGATGGTCCGTCGCTTCAAGCGAACGGCTGGATCACCAGCGGGGGCGGTGCCTTTGCGATCGAGCAGCAATCGTTTTTCTTCCCTAATAATGGCGGCCATCGAATGTTGATACCACGCCACATATGCGTTCAAGATTCGCGGAACGCAACTCGGCTCACTGATAAAGAAATTGGAGCCGGTGTTCAACCGCATAAAATGGTGTAATGCGTTGCGAATACCTTCTTCTGTGGCGACTGGCTCAGTTTGGAAGGCCTCGAGCGGGGCGTCTTGATTATAACTTGATTGCTGGGCGAAACGGTGTGGGTTGTACCTCATAAACAACGCCGAATCATTCTGCCTAAATACGAGAAAGCCCCTCCTGATGGAATATAAATGAAGAATCTCCCGAGCTTTCAAGGTGGAGGCCCCATCTTTAAAAGTATCGTGCAAAGGCTGTACCGTTTTTGTAGATTCTTTGCCGATGGTTAAAACCTTATCGACAAAGGTCATGCCATCTCCAACCATACGCGGACGGAGGAGCATACCCTTAGCCCCCCGCTGTGTCGGATTTACAACGGATGTGTCAACTAGGTGCATAATCCGAGGAAAGTTGTAGTTGTCGTAGAAACGAGGTCGTTTATGGACACCAAAAGCGCCAAGTACGTGCAGCTCGATCCATGACATAAAATAATGCAGCGAGAAAGTGACGGGCTGTACCCCCGGCTGAGTGGTATCCGCTGCTAAGCTGAGATCATAGTACAAGTGTGCCAACCCGGCAATTCCGATGGCCACTTGTATTCCCGAAACCATACGATGGGCTGGGTAAAAGACTGATGTCCTCATATAACGAGGGTGCATTGGAAGCATGAACCAGTTCAGCCATAAGCCAATGAACCCCAACATGAACGTCTCTTCATCGACGTACGGAGAAGCAAGCTCCGTGAAGGGAACAACGGGAATATCTGGAATAAAGAAACTTTTTAAATCCGCCTCCGCCGTCGGTTGGTTATCCAAACCAAAACCGAACGGGTCATCAAGCTTTGCAAACAGCGCAGCTTGCTTCGATAAGGCTTCTGGATGAAGAAAGCGAGCGATGAAGTCTGCGTAGCTAACTCCATGCCCTCCGGACTCCAGAAATAGACTTTCGTATATATTCAACACCTTGATCAAGCTCGGGAATTGGTGTTGAATGGCGTTCTCCGGGGTAAGACCCATTACCACTGATTTAGTAGCAAAGATATACTCGTCCGGAGGAAGCAACTCCTCGTAGTGTTCTCCCCTAACGGGTAATCCACAGATCTCTGCAAACTCTTCCAAAGATATTAACACTTCTCGATCCGACAGAAGGAAAGTGTGGGTCAGAATATTCCATTGCTCCAAAAAAGCCTTGACCCACCATGCTGGAGGCACGGAATATTGGAAGAGAGAAGCGTAAATTGCGGGATACAACCCGAGCTTCAGCATCTGTGACTTCTTGGACGACAAGATGTAGCGGGCCCACCGCAAATACCCCGCTGGATGGCGAGGAGTTAGGCCTATCATGTACAGCTGTCCCCATGGGCGCGACTCGCCCTGACATATATGCCGCCCCAAGGTATCCAAAGCCGTCGGCGGCTGTACGGGTATTGCAGCCGTAGAAGGATGAAGGAGACCCTCTGAGGTCCAGTTGACCTCCTCCACGGCATAGTTCACCGGAGGTGCGTCAGTATAAGAGATCGTCGAAATAGGCTCCGAAGGTGCCGTGCAAGAAAAGCTCCGACGGCCCCTGATAATTTGACTGTACCATCTGCCCCATAAATGGAGATTCTTTTGCTTCAAGTCGTGATCTTTGATCAACGCGAAGACTTCCCTGTCCACAGGTGCTTCAGGGAATCCGCTTTCCGAACGGACGAACGGGAAAGAAATGTCAAAAGACATAGTACCTGCGCAAAAAAAGAACAAAAAAAATATAGTCGTCAAATGGTACAGTTTAAGTTCTGTCACTTGGTACTTTAAATTCGTACCGCACTACAATGCAGTGGAAAGGGACCAAACTGGACCCACGCAATCTAGATGATAGTTCATCATTAATAAAATAGTCTCATCATTTGATGAGACAGTCATGAAATAAAGAAATCCTAAAAAGATTCTCATTTAATGAGTGCCCCTTGGGCCAAGGAGTAAATCTCCCTTGAGAACAGTGCTCTGCAACAGATATGACATCTGTCATAATTAATCATGAAGGGAATAAAAATTCCCCAAAGAAAAATTCTGAAGAGCCATTGCTCTGTGAAGACGATGGAATCATCCATCAAAACCCTAAAAGCAAAGCTTTCTACAGAAGTAAAAACTTCAGGATCTTTAAGATCTAAAGAGGACTCTAAAAATTCTTCGTTAATAGGTTAAAAGAACCCTGAAAAAAATTTCTTTTTCTGATCCATGATCTAGAGAGAGCAAAGCTCTGTTTTAACGGGTTAAGAAACCCTAAAAGTATTTAAAAGATCTATGATCTAAGTAGAGCAAAACTCTATTAATGGGTTCAAATCTTACTAAAAATTTGATAGAGTTCTGTCTCTAAGAGAGTTTTTAAAACAAAGAGCTATGCTCAGAAAAAAACAAGAAAGAAGATGAATAGTGGTCATCTCAAGGGCCAAAGGCCCTATTTATAGGCATAGAGAGCCGTTTCAACTTCTGAGTTGATCCAATGGCAGAGATGCTGCCATCGCTGCACTCACGTGTAGGCCACGTGAGCGCACCGGTAGGGGGGGCATTTGTTTCCCCCAATCAGAGCAAAACTCTATTCAAGTTTTGAAATTTGAAATGAAACAGCGCTTCATAATAGCGCCAGCGCTAAGAGTCAAAGACTCTATTGCAGCGCTCACGTGCAAAGCACGAGAGCGCCAGCGCTCACGTGCAAAGCACGAGAGCGCCAGCGCTAGCAGCGCCAACGCTAAGAGTCAAAGACTCTGTTGCAGCGCTCACGTGCAAAGCACGAGAGTGCTAGCTCTGGAACTAAATGTTCCCTGCCGTTGGATCAAAGATCCAATGGTGATTTAAAAAAAATCATCACCAAGATACATAATAAGTTCTGTATGGGAAAATATTTTCACAATCTTGTTAAAAATAAGAAGACTGCATTCTGTAAAACAGAAGCTCTAGGATCAAAGATACAATGGTGGGAAAACATCCCCAAATCAATTAGAAAAAGATCTCTTTAAATGATTCAACAAATCATCTTATCCTATAAAAAGGCCCCAAAACTTCAAGTCTTGAAGAGAGGAACCCCCGCACAAGCTTTGAGAAATTTCAAAGAAAAGAGCAAGTTCTTAGAAGAAGAACTTTTTTTCAAGATAAAAACAGGGAGATAAAAAACATCTCATCAAGGAAGAAGAACATAGTTCTTTTTTTTAGATCATAGATCTATAAGACAGAGGTCTTTCACAAAAAGAGATCATAGCATCTCATCATAAAAAGGGGGAGAAGAATTTCATTCTCTTTAGATCATAAATCTACAAAGACAAAGTCTTTCACAAAAGAAAATAGAAGAGATTGTAATATCTTCTATAAAAATAAGAAATTTGTTCTTAAAACCATGAGATAAAGTCTCTTGTAAGCAAGAACTTATTTCTCAGATCACAAAATTGATCAGAAGAGCTCTGCGCTCATTGACCGGCGCTCAGTGCCAAGCGCGCCACGTGCTCCTCACGTGTGCGCTACTTAACAGAAGCGCTCTGTGCTCATTGACTGGCGCTCAGCGCCAAGCGTGCCACGTGCTCTTCACGTGTGCGCTACTTAACAGAAGCGCTTTGCGCTCATTAACTGACGCTCAGCTCCAAGCGCGCCACGTGCTCCTCACGTGTGCGCTACTTAACAGAAGCGCTCTGCGCTCATTGACTGGCGCTCTGCACCAAGCGCACCACGTGCTCCTCACGTGTGCGCTGAGGGAACACAAAGTGTTCTTTAAATAAAAGCCCCAGAGCTACGATGAGTACTCAACACTCAATAAAAGACAAAAAGGGTTGTCAGAACCCAAACCAATGCCCAACATTGTTAAATGTTCAGTATTTTAACTGAGTGGGCCGAGCCCAAGTTGGCCACAGACCCCTAATTTAGATTAATTGAGCACACATGCTCATAAATCTTTTTAACAGATCTTAGTCCCAAACCTGACTACAGATCTCCCAACCAATATTGGTTCAAGGGTAAATCTCTTCGTACCTATGATATATATCGTTGCAATTCTTCAACGTCTTCAGAGAGACGGAGGGTCCCAATAACCAATAACTTTTGGCTCATCCCTAAACGGTTAAACCAAAACCAGACTATGATGTCGTTAAACCTTACAGACTACGATGTCTTTAAACCAGACTACGATGTCTTTAAACTTTACAGACTATGATGTCCCTAAACTCCATGGACTATGATGTCCTTAAACTTATGGACCGCAATGTCCCTAAACTAAAATAATAGAGTCCAAATGCTCTTTTGTTGGATCTAAATGATCTTGTTAAGTGGATCTTAGTCTAAAAATTAGACTAACGTATCCTTAACAAACGTTTAAGTTGATATTAATCTCAAATGAGATTAACGATCCTTAAACCCAACCTAAACCCAAATCTAAGAAAATATGGATTTGGATTAATCCACGCCCTACGGGCGACAACATAAATTAGTCTCCGTATACAATCCACAGGCAACCAAAAATAAAACAAACACACACGACACGAAGTGACCATCTAGAGAAGGAGAAAGTTGTTGCCGCGATGCGGTAGCGTAATTAACTGCAGGGGCTTGCGCCTGCAGGGAAGAGCGTCCCCACAATCAGAAACCCTCACAATGAGGGGGAATCTGACGAAGTCTGCTACATCGGCCATATCCGTCTAAACCTTCGATACATGGTGCCATAAATCACCTTGGCATCTTCGGAGAGGTGGACGGATAAAACCAAATAGCATCTGCCCCCAAAATTCAGTCCAGACGTCCCAACGTCCCGGTCGCGTCTTTCGGCGGAGAACAACGGTGTTTAGGACTCGCTATGGTCATTATGAATATCTCGTAATTCCATTTGGAGTGACCAATGCACCTGCCATCTTTTTGAATCTGATGAACCAACTTTTTCGAGATTACTTAGACAGGTTTGTTGTCATCTTCATCGACGACATCCTGGTGTATTCAAAGAATCAGAAAGATCACGCCGAGCACTTACATATTGTCCTGAAGACATTGTGACAACATCAACTCTACGTCAAGTACAGCAAGTGTGAATTTTAGCTAGATCAAGTCGGATTTCTCGGACATATCGTTTCAGATGAAGGAATCTCAGTAGATCCAGCTAAGGTGTCATCTGTCAGCGAATGGTTGACACTAAAGACGATGAAGAATATACGAAATTTCTTGGGATTGGCAGGATACTACAGACGATTCATCGAAGGATTCTCAAAGATTGCAGCACCCCTGACCAAGTTTATATGTAAAGATGAAGCATTCATGTGGTCAGAAGCATGTGGTAAAGCTTTTGTAGAACTCAAGTCAATATTAACTTCTGCTCCTATTCTTGTAAAACTGGATCAATCTGGAGGATTTGTTGTGCATTGTGATACGTCCGGTAAAGGATTAGGATGTGTTCTACTCCAACATGGAAAATTTATGGCTTTTGCATCAAGACGGCTAAAGGTTCATGAGCGCAACTATCCAACACATGATCTGGAGTTGGCAGCCGTTATCTTTGCACTTAAGATTTGGCGTCACTATCTTCTGGGAGAACGAGTGGATATATATACCGACCATAAGAGTCTGAAGTATGTATTTACTCAGAAGGAATTAAACATGTGGCAGAGAAGATGGCTAGAACTCATGGCGGACTTCGACATCAACCTACAATATCATCCTGGGAAGGTGAACGTAGTTCTTGATGCACTTAGTCCCCAACCATTAGCAATGAATATCACCGCTCAGTGGAAGCTACAACAAGAATTGCACGAATTAGCAATCGAAATAGTTATGCCAGGTAACATTTCATATTTGATGAACTTACAAGTCCGGTTCACTCTTGTCAATCAAATCAAGGCAGTTCAAACAAATGATGCCAAGCTACAAAAGATCCGAGAACAAGTAGATAGTAGACTTTGAACTGACTTCATCATCCACGAAGACGGATCCTTATGATATGAAAGTCGATTATGTTTATTAAACGGCTCTGTTCAAGAAGAGTTGATGAAAGAAGCTCACAGATCTCCTTATTATGTACACTCCGGTGGTACGAAAATGTACAAGGATCTACGACAATACTATTGGTGGTATGGAATGAAGCACGATGTAGCAAAGAGCGTAGCCACATGTTTGGTGTGTCAACAAGTGAAGGATGAACATTACAGAACTGCTGGTCTACTTCAGCCGTTACCAATCCCAGAATGGAAATGGCAGCACATTACCATGGACTTCGTGACTGCCCTTCCTCGAATCACGAAGGGTAACGACGCAATATGGGTTATTGTGGATCGACTCACCAAGTCGTCTCACTTTATTCCATTTCGAGTTGGCCAATCAACCGAGACATTAGAAAAGAAGTACATGGAGGTAAGTATAAGTCTAAAGTAAGATTTAAACTTTCAAAATGTACTATATTTGATACCCATGAACTCATGCAGGAGATCATTAGATTACATGGAGTACCTATTTGCATCGTCTCCGATCGTGATACAAGATTCCGATCATAATTTTGGCAGAGTCTGCAAGCTAGCCTGAGAACGAGTTTGAATTTCAGCATGTCTTATCATCCACAAATGAACGGACAGTCCGAGCGAACAATTTAGATTCTGGAGGACATTCTAAAAACTTGTATGTTAGACTTCAGAGGTTTGTGGGAAGACCACCTATACCTTGTGGAGTTTTCATACAACAACGGGTATCAGGCAAGTATTGGAATGGCACCATTCGCGGTACTCTACGAACAGAAGTGTCGCTCACTGCTAAGTTGGGACGACATTGGAGATCGTGAACTCCTTGGACCAGACATGATCGTGGAAACTATGGACGTAGTTCGCACGATCAGGGAAATAATGCGCATAGCCCAAGACCGACGGAAGTATTGGGCATATGCAAACCGACGACATCTGGAGTTCCAACCTGGAGACCATGTATTCTTAAAGATCTCTCTAAACAGAGGAGTGATCTACTTTGGCAAGAGGGGTAAGCTAAGTCTGAGATACATAGGACCGTTCGACATACTCGAACGAGTTGGAGAAGTGGCATACCGTCTAGCACTACCACCCTCATTGGAAGGAGTGCACAACGTGTTCCACATATCCCAGTTACGACGATATGTGAGCGGCCCCAGCCACATACTTGATCACTTAAAGCTCACAGTACAAACGGACCTAACTTGCGAGCAATCACCAGTTGAGATCCTAGACCGAAAGGTGAAGACACTACGGAACAAGGAAGTAAACTTGGTCCGAATGATGTGGAGAAAGGATTCGCCAGGAGAATCAACATGGGAACGAGAAGAAGACATGAGTACAAGATACCCTTACCTCTTTGAAAATTAGTCCATATGTAATTGTTAATTTCGAGGACGAAATTTTTATAGGGAGAGTAAAATGTAACGACTCTAAAATCTTGTACGGAAATTTTACTGTTAATATACAACAAATGAGTTTTTACAGCCTGAGTTTGAGTTATAAGTCAATTTTATGAAATAACAGCAAGAAATAACTTGTAGCTCATTGGTAAAGTATCTGCACTGCTGTGGCGTAATCCCTATGTTCGATTCCCATCAGACACAATTATTTTTTCTGAATTTTTTTTAACTTTTTAGAAGCCTAAAAGATTGCACGTGCAATACACGGAGAAATGAAAAGTTCAGAAAAATCAAACATATGGAAAATGGAGTAAATTCTGAATAATCCACGTGGCACGAATCTCAAGACCCAAAGCCCTAGATCGACCGGCAGAAAGGAGGATTTGACCGGCACCGATGGTCGGAAGAAGCCCAATGAAACCCGGTTTTTGCACACCTGTCTCTTCACCTACCCCTAACTCATCTGCACTGTTTGATTTCTCTGCAATCAAACAGAGACCTTTCAATTCATAGTTTATCACAATTTTAATACTTTTTAATCCACAATTTTAATTCAAAAACCCTAATTCTCCACTATAAATACCACCCCTATCTTGGCTTAGCACCATTTTGAAATTTCTAACCAAAACTCTATAAAAAGTTCCTAGTGCATGTGAAGTAAAGTGGAGTTAGCGAGCAAGTTGGTTCCGGCGAAGATCGAAGCCAATTCTGGAGCTCCCGCGATGTCACGAAGCTCATCCCCTCTTCTTCAACCTCTCCTTAAAATTTCTAAACCGTAATTCCCTCCCAATCTCTCTTTCTTTTAATTAAAATTCCATTTTAAAACTTATATCGGTAAGTGGAGTTAATACCAATATCCTTTTTCTAAACCATAGAAACTCCTTCTCCTTTATTCTTTGATCAATCAAGTTTTTACACAATACTTGTAACCTTAATTATAAATATTTAGAATCAATTTTAACCTAGAGTCTCATATAAAACAACCATATTTGAACTTTTACATTAAAATACCTTGAACTTTGTTACCACATCTTTTCGACAAAATTGCTTAACAATACCTTTAGGAAAAACCTCACGGGGTAACGACCTACCCCACACGCACACTTGGATCCATAGTACGATATCTCTTTTGTATGAATATTTATTACAAAGAAAAATTTACAATAAAATACCACATAATTTTAAAACCAGATTTCTTTTAAAGTGGTATTTCATTTTCTTTGCAATTATGCATCTACAACTATCTTTAGGGACCCACTAATGGATGGTGCAGGTTATCGCATATCTTTGGGCTATTAGAGCGAGATGCAGACCTCCTCACGGACTATTCGATCTCGAAAGGATTTAAATACAGTTTTTTAAGAAATACGAATTTTCTAAATAAACTAAAATTATTTTTAAATTAAAATTATATAAAATTATAAATCCCTATTTTCAAAATATAATAAATATATATTTTTCAAAAAATGAAAAGATTAACAAATGTCAATAAAATACCATCAAGATACAAAAAGACAAGTTTTTCAATAAAATATCATGAACTTTCCAAAACTAAGTATTTATCACTAAAATACCCCAATACTTAAAATCCATGCTCATGAAAACCCTAAGTAATACTAATCACCCTTGAGCTTTTATTTTTAACTATATTAAAATATTTTCATAAAAACCCCTCGAGTTATATAAAAAAAATATTTTAAGGATTTTAGTAAATATAGGTTTAAGTGGGATCAATTCTCTTGAGCCCCAGAAAACTGGAGAAAGTGAGTGCTTGTCTATTTAAGGTAGACAACTTAACGGAGTTATCAATGGTAATTGTCTTGGAAAAAGACACAAATCCTGCCGTCCATGTGCAGCAGTTACCGATGACTCCCGAACCTAATTCAATAGCTAAATCTGTTTACAAGAGTCTGACTCAGTCTGAGTCTAATTCAAATCTGAATCTAAAATCAAACATGAATACTTGATCATGAACATGAATACTTGAAGTCAAATATCAATATCAAACATGTATACTTGACCTAACTTGACCGAACCATGGTTATAACTTGTTATGACTACTTGACTACTTGATTACATCCTGAACATGAATAACTGAATATTTTGTATCCATAGTTTCGGCAAGTCTGATAATTATAATCTATACAATATATTACGCGGGGATAAAGGGGTAGATTGGTAAGGAACGTATATCGTGGCACGAGAGGTCGCTTAAAAGACACCACATGAATTCATGTGCCGTTGTCCCGTGGGTTATGACGGGGTCTTGTACTACATGTTACCATAGTCCACGGGATAAGATGGACTCCTCTCGTATACATGAATACCTTCTTTACCAAACCACAAATAACCGCGTTATAATAACTATCATATACCGGTATTCAATCATACACAACTTACTTGTTCATTTCACATTATTCATTATATTCTCTTTTTTCTTTTGGGACTTACCGAGCGCTAGTTCGCTGAAGACATTCTTTTCTATTTCTTTCTTTGGAATGTTCATCAGGAGGACAGGACTCTCAGGAGATCAAGCATAACCGGGAGGAATTGGACTAGCTTGCGGCACAGTCTGATTTCTAGTTCCTTGTACTTACTTTCCTGTATGACATTGCTTAGGCATTGCTTCATATCATTGTATCTTTTCATTTTCAAACAGTAGTATGTAAAGATGAATGTAAATAAAGTTACTGTTTTATTTTAATACTCTTGTCATTCTTGTTCATTTTATTTATTACTTAATTACGCTTAACGTATTTATTTCTTAGTAAATACGTTGCGGCTTGCCACATTATCGTTTCCGTCTACTGGGAAGCAAGGTGTGACAAGTATCTTCGAATCTACAGAGTTTCACCAGATGTCTAAACAAGGATGTTCATACTTTTGGACTCAAGACATTCGAAAGAACAGAGTTTAGGCAGACGTCTGTCTCTTGTCTTGTGGATAAACTTGAATCTCGAATAGATTTGATGATAATGCCCGATCAACTTAGGAAATTAATAAGGATAGAATGAGAGGCATTCACAACACTTAAGCATTTGAGAAACCCGGGTCTTTATGAAAAGCATCTCTTTCATCTTCATAAGGTGACGTGGCATTTTTTACTCCATCCTCCGTTAGAACTGTTATTCTTGTGTCTTAACCATTATTCTTGTGTCCTTCATGCCTGGCAACATCTATAGCCCTCCTAGACTCCTTCAACTTAGGAAATTAATAAGGATAGAATGAGAGGCATTCACAACACTTAAGCATTTAAGAAACCCGGGTCTTTATGAAAAGCATCTCTTTCATCTTCATAAGGTGACGTGGCATTTTTTACTCCATCCTCCGTTAGAACTGTTATTCTTGTGTCTTAACCATTATTCTTGTGTCCTTCATGCCTGGCAACATCTATAGCCCTCCTAGACTCCTTCAACTTAGGAAATTAATAAGGATAGAATGAGAGGCATTCATAACACTTAAGCATTTGAGAAACCCGGGTATTTATGAAAAGCATCTCTTTCATCTTCATAAGGTGACGTGGCATTTTTTACTCCATCCTCCGTTAGAACTGTTATTCTTGTGTCTTAACCATTATTCTTGTGTCCTTCATGCCTGGCAACATCTATAGCCCCCCTTGTCTTGTGGATAAACTTGAATCTCGAATAGATTCGATGATAATGCCCGATCAATTTAGGAAATTAATAAGGATAGAATGAGAGGCATTCACAACAACTTAAGCATTTGAGAAACCCGGGTCTTTATGAAAAGCATCTCTTTCATCTTCATAAGATGACGTGGCATCCGTTAGAACTGTTATTCTTGTGTCTTAACCATTATTCTTGTGTCCTTCATGCCTGGCAACATCTATAGCCCCCTAGACTCCTTCAAGTTTACCACGGCTGAAGACTTGTTTATCAACATATTGGACGATGTTGGCAACATCTATAGCCCCCCTAGACTCCTTCAAGTTTACCACGGCTGAAGACTTGTTTATCAACATATTGGACGATGTGGCCTCCTTCCAGGCCTCGAAACCTCTCTTTGTTTCAGTAGAGAACAAGATACATACGTAGGTGGAGACCTATCATGATTCTTATGATTTCTTCCTACATTCTCACTCATTTCTCCTTCTCTATCCCCTCTAAATGCTCTCATATCCGTCCTCAGCTCTTACCATGAAAATGGGAAAAGAAAGATGTAATCTTTAGCTAAAACGAGATCTCCAGAGCGGTGTGGGAAATAGCTCTCTCGTTCTCGCTGCATCTCATCTCCATTGTGAAAGGTTGTTATTCTTATGCAATGGGAGATATTTCTAAAGAGTTGTATTTTCATGTGAACATAACAACTCACAAAATGTAATAAAAAATTTGTTATGGACGGATGCAATTGATGAGTTAGGACACAAGGACAAAGAGTGAGATCTTCTTGTGTGAGACATTTATATAATAAGTATGAAGATGGATAAGGGTAAATGTATATAATTTTTCTAAGGCATCTCCAATCAATAGTTGTGTTTCTCTTGCCTTGCTATATGTGACCAACACTTAAGAAAATAGAAGGCTTTGCATATAAATATGATTCGATTCTTATTATACAATTTAGTACAACATTGACATTGTTGATCTATTAAATGTGATAGTTTATACGAACTAAAAACAATATCGCTTTAACAAGTTTGATAAGTTATAAGGAGTCATGCTGAAACAGATATATATAAGAGAAAAACAATGTTTGAAAAGCAGATTCGATCAACCATACACTGTGTGTGCGTGTAAAAGAATACAAATACAAGCCGTGTCTCAACAATGATCCAACAACCAAGTGCATGCTCTGCAGCAAAAGACAATAATCCAATCAAAATTTGCAAGTTTGTGGAGAAGACCCTGGCTGTCACCCAATGCGAATGCAAATTCAATAAGAATCTAGTGCATGCGTAAACAAAAACACACACACTAGGGCAGGTATTCATATTTTAGAAAGTTCTTATACACAGAAGTATTTGGTAAAATTTTGTTAATGGCTTACCGCATTTAATTTCCCTAGTAACATGCTACATACTTACTGCAAAGTAGGATTATTTTAATCTTTGACGGCCACTTGGTAGAGTTTGAGCCCGTCTATAAATCTATGAATTGAATATTGTGTTATCCTTTTTCGGAATTTAGGTTATAATCGTAAAATGTTATCGGCATGTCAATATTGTAATTCTTTTAAACTCGATGGTTATTCAATATCTCTAACGATTATATATATATATATATATATATATATATATATATATATATATATATATATATATATATATACCGACTTAGGTTAAGGTTTAGCCATTATCAAATTTTCTCGACGCCGTCAAAGCTCAGAGGTCCACCAACTAAGAAAGAGTCGTCTCCATGGGTAACTTTATCTAGAATATAGTAATAATTTCTATTGTATTTAACCGCGATTATGATTTGCTTTCCTACATTAATCTTTACTTTTATGAAACTTATATTATAAAACAAATATTCATTGTGGAAAGCTGTTAATTGCAGGTACAGATATGATTTTTTTTTATCTCGGCGCATATCAACATAGTAGCATAGAAATTTACATGCATGCCAATTTATATAACTTTTTGAGCATCGAAATTTAAAGTTATAAACAACTCCTAGAATGAGCAAGTTTTTGAGTTATAAAATCCTTTTTATAACCATTTAACTCTATTATTCTAATACTATTTCTTCCCACTTCAAAAGATTATATGTTATCTCAACAGTCTCAATTGCATCCTCAACATTAATTTTAAAAAATAAAAATAAAAATTCAATGGAATTTTTATTTGAAATGTATTACGGTCTATCTCTTAAATAAAAAGAAAAAAGTATAGTTGTCTAAACTAAACTATTTATATTTAAATAAGGCAATATTATCAAAATACTTCTGCTATATCTTTAAACAATATATATAATGAAAGGAAGATGATCATCAACCATTCATTTTTGTTCATAAACTCATTAAACCAACTCTATTTCCATTAATAAAAACACTTTTCTTTGTTTTAATGTACCATTTTGTATCACTTTCTTTTTACGTCCAAGTGGAAAAAGAAATATACAGGGGATGTATCCTTCTTTTTTCTTTTCTTTTTTTCAATTTTTTTGGGACGAAAAAGTGGGGGCCGGATGTTTAGCCAAGAAAATATGAATATATTTTCAACGTGGCATCATATTGTAAAAGAGCCCAAAGTCAAATTATCTTATCATCTAAAAACATCATCACAACTACAGTCTCTCTTGTAATTTTGTTTGGTTTGAATTTATTAGAAACATGAGAATAATGGCTTCCAAATCTATATCCCTCGCTATTTTATTTGACGATCGGCATCGTCGATCTTAATTTTCATCGTCTGATATATCGATGCACCAAATTTCATGCGATCCTAACACTTTTTCACTTTTGATTTAGTGAGTGTAAAATTCACGGTTTATCGACAATAGAACCTTTTACACTGCTAAATCAACGGTGAAAAAGTGTTAATATCATATGAAATTTGGTGTATCGACATATTAGACGATGAAAATCAAGATAAACGGTGCCGATTGTCGAATAAAATGGCGGAAAATGTAGATTTCGACGCAATCTAACGAAAAAAGCCTCCTGGATCACTTTACTCCAATATATATATGAGAATAATGGAGGAAAGAGGCCATGAGAGGGGATTTCCTCCTATGGCGTCGAAAAAATACAACCTCCACCATTTTTTCCGACGATCGGCATCCATCATCATCATTGTTATCATTTAAGATGCGCATACACCAAATTTCATGTGATTCCACCACTCTTTCACCGTTGAATTAGCAATGTAAAATGTTCTATTTTCGGTAAACCATTAATTTTGCACCAACTAAATCAATAGAACTTTTTACATTGCTAATTCAACGGTGAAAAGTTGTGAAATAACTTGAAATTTGGTATATCCACATTTTACATTATAAAGATGATGATGTGTGCCGATCGTTGAAAAAAATAGTGGAGGACAGAGAATTCTAACGCCGCTTAACGAAAAGCCCTCTGAGGGCCTCTTTTATCCATTGTTTTATCTCTGTGTGTGTGTGTGTGAGGATAATGGAGGAAAGATGGATTTTTCGGCGATCTCCGTCCATCATCCATCTTTATCATGTAGGATATGGACACATCAAATTTTATGTGATTTCATCACTTTTTCACCGTTAATTTTGTGGGTGAAAAATCAACGGTTTACTGATGATGAAACTTTTTCCATTGCTAATTGAACGGTGAAAAGTGGTAGAATGACGTGAAATTTGGTGTCTCCGCATCTTAGATGATAATGACAAAGATGATGATGATGGATACCGATTATCGAATAAAATGTTGAAAGATGTATTTTTTCGATGAAAACCCTCTTAGGGTATCTTTTCTTCATTATTCTCTCTCTCTCTCTCTGGCTCTCTCTCTCTCTTTATATATATATATATATATATATAACTCTCTCTCTTTATATATATATATATATATATATATAAATAAAGAGAGAGAGAGAGCCAGAAAGAGAGAGAGCGCGGCGATAGAGTGAGATGGTAGGATGAGATTCTTAAAATGAGATGGAAAAATCCGACCGTTGGATAGACGATCGAATTTTTGTATCATGTTCTACACATCAAAATATGTATGTGTATAAAAAATTATATGATTTGGAGGCTTGTAAGTTATGTTTCAAAGGTTTGTAATGTATGTAACTTTTACGATGCTTTAATAACCATCCATTTTGGTTATTAAAATCAACAATTCTACTTTTCTTAAACATTTCTTTTTCTTGCAAAATATTTTAGCATTTGATATTAATAATCAGCTAATTGGAAATTTACAAATATAGCCAGCACACAGAAAAAATCATGCACACAGTAACGCACATATACAATCTCTTTCACACATATATACTCAGACCTTTGTTGAGGGAATCGAATGAATTGTCATTAAACAATTGAATATTTTATATATATACAAGATGCTTGGGCACGAGGTATTATACTTGGCCAATAAGTAATATAATATCCATAATACCCCTTCAAACTCAAGGTGGATCAAACATCGCGTGGTTGAATAACAAAAACATATGGCCTATGGAAGTATGACTATTGGTAAAGAAATATCCAATTTGCAACTCTGAAGACATATAAGGAAGAGAGATAGATGTTTAGTCTCTATATGGTGATAACGCACTATGTGGCAATCAATCTCGATATACTTGGTGCTCTCATGAAACACAGGATTTGTTGCAATTTTGATCGCACTCTGATTGTCATAGTAGAGAGGAGTGCAGGATGAACAGTTGACACCTAACTCTGGGAGAAGTCGGCGAAGCCAAAAAATCTCCAATGTAGCATCTGCCATAGTAGGATAGTCGGCTTTAGCACCAAAATGGGAGACAACACCTTGTTTCATGGAGCGTCATGAAATGAGTGAGTCTCCAATAAACATGCAAAATCCAGTATTAGAGTGACGATCGGTAATATCCCCTGCCCAATCAACATCACAGAACGCTCGGAGTTGTTACGAGAATGTAGAAGAGAAAAACAGTGCTTGTGAAATGGTGCCTAGAAGATATGAAAGAATCCATAGTAGAGCAGCATAATGAACGGAGGTATGTGCTAGAACAAATTGATTGACCACATGAACATCATACACAATATCCGGTAGTGAAATGGTAAGGTAAACCAAGCAACAACTAGCTCACGATAACGAGTCGGGTTCTCTAATCGTTCTCCCATATCGGGAGAAAGCATCTAATGAAGCTGAATCGGAGCATCTGCAGCAGTGTCATCAAAATAGCAGCACGATCAAGTATGTCAGATGTATACTTCTGCTGAGATAGGAGGTAACCCCGCGGCCCAAAAGCAACCTCAAGACCAAGAAAGTATCAAAGAAAGCCGAAATCTTTCATCCGAAATTGCCGATGTAGATATGATTTGACAGACTGTATGAAGCCAACGTCATCACCAGTGATCACCATATCATCTATATAAAGAAGAAGGATAGTGCATCTCCGAGCAGAAGTATGAATGAGCATGGCAGAATCAACTGTACTAAAAAAAAACCAAGTTAAAAGACAGTGGTACTAAACTTCTCAAACCAAACCCGAGGTGCTTGTATGAGACCATATAAGGTTTTGTGAAGATGGTAGACCTGGCCAGATGAATGAGAAATCCCTGTAGGCAGATGCATATAAACCTCCTCATGAAGATCTCTGTGAAGAAAAATATTCTTCACGTCAAGCTGATATAAAGACCACCGACGAGCTACAACAACAACAATAAGGGCCCGAACTGAGGTCATTTTCGCAACAGGAGCAAAAGTCTCCTCATAATCTATCTCATATTCTTGAGAAGATCCTCTTGCAACTAAACGAGTTTTGTACACATCAACCGAACCATCAAAATGTGTCTTGAGCTTGTAAATCCATTTGTAGCTGATTGAAACTTTGACAAAAGGCAATGACACAAGATCCCATGTACCAGTCTGTTGAAGGGCCTCAAGCTTCTCAATCATGGCTGCCTGCCACTGTGGAATAGATGTAGCATGCCTGTAAGAAGTGGTCTCATGATGCGAATGAATAGCGACATGACAACATGAAAATTGGGGCTAAATGAGGAACAACCAAAGCGTTGTTTTGGACGACGGATACGAAGTGGATAATGACGTTCCACCGGATCGACATCAGGATCAGAGACTGAAAGGACAATAGCATCTATATGATGATCATATAGGCCTGATGGATCATCTACTGGTATAGATATAGCATCGATCATAGCGGTAGGGGTAGGTGGTGCTATAGTAGCTGGAGGAGAAGTTAGAGCATGCGAAGTAGAAACAGGTGAAGTGATAAGTTCCAAAAATGACAAGTCAACAACATCTAGGGATAGGGAACTAGAAGTAGATAATTGGCTAGAGTAATAAGGAACAAACTCTACAAATATGACATCACGAGAGATGCGAAGTCGACGACGACTAGGATCATAACATCGATACCCTTTATGCTCAGGACTATATCCAAGAAAACACACAAATAGCAGACTTAGGAGACAATTTGTCCTGTTTATGAGGTGGAAGAAGAACGAAACATGTATATCTAAAAATCTTAAGATATGAATAAGGTGTATGTGAGCAAAGTAGCTCGTGAGGAGATGTGCCACGAAGAATAGAGGAAGGCATTAGGTTAATTAGACAAAGATCTGTAAATACAGCATCAGCCCAAAACCGTTTAAGTACAGAACTAGAGAAAAGAAGAGAATGAGCAGCCTCCATAATATGACGGTGTTTGCGCTCTGCAACACCATTCTGTTGATGTGCATAAGAAAAAGACAATTGAGAAACAATACCTTAGTTTTCCAAGATACGACGAAATTCTTATAGAAGATACTCACCATCAGAGTCCGAACGAAAAACTCTAATGTTAATTCCGAACTGAGTACGTACCATAGTGATAAAATCTCGATAAATCTGAGGTAAGCGAATGATGATGCATAATATACACCCAGGTAAAACGTGAATAGTCATCAATAAAAATAACATAATAACGGTTTCCACTACAAGATGGAATAGGAGCAGGTCCCCAAATATCAGAATAAATTAACTGAAAAGAAAAAGACGACTCAGATTCACTATGAGGAAAGGGATAAGTGGACTGTTTACCAATCTGACATCCAATGCAATTAGAAAAATTTGAGGAAGATACCTAACCTAAGACATCCAGATGAACTAGAACTTGAAGTCTATCAGCTGCTACATGACCTAAACGTCGATGCCAAAGACCACAAATAGAAAGGACAAATGTAGTATGGGTAGTGATGAGTGAAGTGGCAGAGATAGATTGTAACGACCCTAAATTCCATGTACCGTTCATTTTGTTTTAATTAATAAAAGAGCCCATATTTTTGTTTTGGTTTTAATTTATAAGTTATTCTTGATAACTTATTGTTAGATATATATACCCTAGAGACCATTATTGTATATTACAGGATTGTATATTACATTTTGGATACTTAGGATACACACACACGACAGTCTTGCTCGATATGATAGTATATTATCTGGTTTGTCTTTATCTCAACATGTGATATGTTTTACTTGTTATTGCGTATCGCTAATACATGTTGATAGTCCATAGGATTTTTGCTTGACTACCAGCGTTGTGATGGCGATCATACTCGTAGGGCTGGGTGGTCTATAAACACATCCTTAAATGTTTCTGGTCATAGGAGTATCGAGACATGGTATCGATATTCCAGAGTAGACTAGTGTACACTTTTCTTATTCCCGAGAGGGGAGATGGCCTTCCCATAGCCATTCGTGTATGACATCAAATTGTATACATATGCTCATTAGGTTATGAGTTACATTGGAGGGACTCGCCAAGAACTGCTGGATGGTATTATATCTATTGTCAGATAGCAGTTCTCAGGTGACATGAGTACAGGGTAGTCTGTCGACCCGAAATCGTCACTTCGTCTCGAGTGTGTTCCCACTGTACTTTGATTGCTATCCTACCACAACTTTAAAGAGTCTTGCAAACAGATAGTTTTTAGGTGCAGTCCCGAAGTACTCGGAGGCAGTGAGCGATAGAGGGGGATCGTCTTTCTCGGTATTGGGAGTTGATATCGCATAGTGTACGGTTAGCTATCATCGCAAGACCTGGGCCCAGGCGGATGAGATTTGTTGATAGTGTTCAGTAGTTTCTTGACTGGTGATGGGCTTGATACCAACATGACTTATCAGGTTATTGGGGGTCTGATATTTACCACTCCCTAGACCTAATATGCGATACTCTCAAACGAAAAGACCAGATTGTATGGTGAATGTCACCGATAGGCACAGCTAAATTTACGAACGAGTTTGCTTGTCGATCTCCTTATCGACAAATAACTGGGTAGCCGTTACATACAGCTAATGCCACCGACACGTTTGTGAGTTATAGAGTATCATCGGTAACTCACTGCAAGCGTATTGTCAAGTCTTTAGAGTCCTACACAGAGAGTTCCCCGTTTTGGCGAAATATTGTAGTAGCCATACTGGGTACGTGCAGGAGTCCGATTTAAATAAGTGTACTCATTACGTTGACAATAATCGGATGTTTGGAAATACTAGCTGATCTTTTTGAAAAAAAGATGTTAAATCGGGTGCTAATTTAATATATTAATACATATATTTATTATGTGTATTTTCAAGTATTTTTGTCACTAATTATATTGTATCTTTATGTATTATAATTACATTAGAAATCAATTACAAGTTATATATATATATACATATATATATATATATATATATATATATGTATATATATATAGAGAGAGAGAGAGAGAGAGAATAATGGAGGAAAGAGGCCATAGGAGGGAATTTCCTCCTATGGCGTTGAAAAAAAAACCCTCCCCTTCATTTTTTCCGACGATCGGCACCCACCATCTTCATCGTTATCATCTAAAATGTGGGTACACCAAATTTCATGTGATTCTACAACTTTTTCACCGTTGATTTAGCAATGTAAAAAGTTCTATTGTCGGTAAACCGTTAATTTTGAACCCACTAAATCAACGGTGAAAAGGTTGTAGAATCACATGAAATTTGGTGTACCTACATTTTAGATAATAACGATGAAGATGGTGGGTGCCGATCGTCGAAAAAAATGAGGGATGTTGTATTTTTTCGACGTCATAGGAGGAAATTTCCTCCTATGGCATCTTTTCTCCATTATTCTCACACACACACACACACACACACAAAACTTGTAATTGATTTAATTTTATCTTTTCATTTCTTTTTCTATTGCTTATGTTGTGCCTTATGCACATCATACCTATATACAAAACTTGTAATTGATTTAATTTTATCTTTTCATTTCTTTTTCTATTGCTTATGTTGTGCCTCATGCACATCATACCTTCACCCATTGTCTAATGAGTGACATGTGTAATCAAGAGAAGGAGGTTGACACTTGGAGGGTTGGTTTAATCCAAGGGCTTGGATTTTGTAAAGATGGGATAAATATTGTAACCATTTTAACAAATGGTTCATAATATTTTCGTCACTCTCTCTCTCTCTCTCATCTCAAGAGAGCTTCTTCCTTCTCCTATTGATATTAGAAAAAGAAAATAGAAAAGATATTAAAAGAGAGATTTAATTAGTGAAAATATTACTACAATCTAGGATCTTATTTCTAGCAACCTTAAGATTCTAGTTGAACTTGAATTTGCAAGTTTTGGAGCCAAAGTTAGAAGTTTTCAAGATGGATCATCTATGATCAAGGAGATGGATTTTCAAGCTTATTCCATGGAACTTTATGAATCTTGCTATAGAGTCCTACCACCACAAAGTGAAGCTAGTTTTGAGGATGTGAGTATTCTCAAAACCTAGTAGCTAAAACTTTTAGTTTTGTTGCAAGTTTGTAGCTTTGGTAGTAGATTCCTAGTTCATGGACCATAGCTCTCTTAGAATATTTTTAAAACCATGTATTCATGTGTTTGGAAAACTAAAGAGAGCATAAGGTCCATTTATTTGGTATCGGAGCCAAACTATAGCTATAAACTTGCTGGTTTAACACAATAGAATTTTATAGTGCCCTCTTTTTCAAAACTTGTTTTTTTTTTTAAAACTTGCACCAAAACCCTTACTTTGCCTGGGTTGTGAGCATTTTGGGGTCTTGGTTCGGACCAAGGCCCTGTAATGCCGTCATGTGTTACCACGGGGAGTCCTCGGGGGTGTTGGGGGGAGGCCACCCAGGACCACCCTATGGGTGGTCTGGGGTGGTTCCATTAACCCTAGACCACCTTTTTGGGTGCTCTTGTGGTTAGGGGTACCCCTTCACATCCCCGACGGACCCCAGGATGAATTTTGGATGCCGGTTTGGCTTTTTGGATTTTTTGGGTTCTTCGGAATTTGTTTTTGGCAAAGTTGGTGGAGTTTTTGGGGGTGTCGGGGATGCTTGAAGTCCGATATGTGGGATCGTCAAGTGATCGCCTATAAGGTTATGAGATTCTAAGTTTGTTGTGTGTATGTATTGTGATGGTAAGTATAAGTATGCGTTCGCAAACCTCAATCTCATCGCTATATGTTCGACGATATAGGGGTTGCGCATACAAGACTTGCTTTGATATAGTTTATGCTGTGATGTTTGATATGAAATAGACGCGATCGTCGTGAATGAATAGCCGGGTTTTTTTTTATGTGAGATGGGAGTTTTTATTTTCATTCATGTAAAAATTTAATGTAATAATTATTCTTTTATTAGGGGCACTTCCGGATTGAGGTCATAGCTGCCTATTGATGTATATTATTTCATTTACATGTACGTAGAATAGACCTAAGGTGGGGTGCTTAAGTAGCCGGGTTTTAGAAGTGCCGGGTGGCCTACTCAAGTCGATGAGGGAGGTTGCCTCACTTCTAGGATTGGTAGGGTTGCTTGCCGCACTAGTAGGAGTTTAGGGTATCGAGTTTTGGCTATTTATCATGACTGTGAAATCCGAATTTTTGTTAGTGGCTAAAACAAAAACCGGTATTCCTAGTATATCCTCTATTTCATCTGTGATTGCTTCTGCTGTGATTCTCTGATGATATTATTAAGTGAGACGAATGCTACATTTATTTTGCCTGTGATGAATGCAAATAGGAATATAGTTATTATAAATGCTATTTATGTTTTGCATCCACGCTAGTCCTGACCCCGCCCTACCGTAAGTTGAGTAACCTTACGGTGAAAACCCGGGTCCCTGTGGCGAATGCAGATGACATAAATATGCGTTCTATTTTCGTTTCTTCTGTAACGATAAGATTAATTGAAGGGACCACATTAATCCTAATTAATGCAGGAAAACAAATCTAATAAAACCATGTTGTCGAAACCTCAGATTTGAAAAACAATAGTCGTAATCTTTTTTTTTGCATAGTGGTATTCGTTTAGGAATATTCTACATCTCATTCGACGAGATAAGAGCATAGATCCCTTTATGTGGGATGACCTTTTGAGCAAAAGTTTGCGTCACTATTACCCACTCGGTTTTTCTTCAAAACCAGCGTTTTAAATGCAGAGCCTAAACCACTCCTTTTTCAAAACAACACGATTTCTTCAACGAGATCAAGTTCATTACGTTTAAAGGTTTTTCGCCAAAAACCAGCCGAAGCCTTCCGTCATTTCCTTCGAGCAATACGTAGTATTCATGTCACGTTTGTTGACCTAGTCAAGACGTAGTGTACGGTATCTTGGTATTGCTTGTATGTAGCATTAGATGCGATTAAGTAGGACAATCATACAGTATTGTTGACCTAGCCAAGGTCTTGTACGGGTGAGTTTAGGGTAATCAAGATAATGACGGGTTGAATTTGACTAGCTGTTTATGATTTGTTGATCCAGTCAAGGTCATAAGCCGTTAGGGGTAAAAACCATATCGAGAGTTTCAAATATACAGGAAACTTGCTTGTTTTGCATTCCTTCTGGAGTGTGGTGACTAGAGTGGCTTCCATCTAAGTTATCACACGATGATAGTTGGGTTCCGATCCCACTGTGAGTAATAGTTACTCCCTGTGAGAGTTTTTCACTTTACCATTAGCTAAATCAAGTAAGTGTCTAGAAAGGTGTCAGCAGGGCAACGCCTCCGGGAAAAAGAGATTGTTTAATTAAGGAACTTCGCAAAAGCATTGAAAAACCTCTCTCGAAATACCGACACCCCACATGGCTGAACGATTAAGCGAACTTGTAGAGTGCGATTAATCTTGACTGATTTTCCTTTTAAGATTTGAAGGAGAATTTGAGAAAACAGCGGGAGCCATCCTGTTTAAGATAAATTAAAAACAAATCTAAAGTTGTAAGAGTATACACTGAGTGTTTCTTTTCTCTCTCTCCAGGTAACAACCATGTCACGCCTTAATCAAGATAATAAAATGATGTATGACTTGACTGGCCCAGATTCTTATTCGGGGTTAGAGAACATTGGTTTGGCTCTGACTCATGAAAACTGTCACGAATATGAGCAAGGGATGGAGGGATGCATGAATTCCTAGATAACCTATGTGAAGAAGAAGCATCTTAGTGTATCTTCTTCAGGTGGTGTTTTCATCGAGAATTGTTTTTCAGTCGGTCTTACCTCCTGGGTATTAGATAACAGATCAGGATCTCATATCTGTAATTTATTACAGGGACTGAGAAAAAATAGGATAGTTAGACCTGGTGATATTTCCCTCAGAGTAGGGTATGGAGCACAAGTTGATGCTTCTGCCATCGGTGAATATCACCTGGTATTGCCAAGCGGAAATATTATGATTTTGAACAATTGCTACTATGTACCTTCCATGCTTTGCATTATAATATCAGTTTCTTTACTTAGTAAATATGGATATAGCATTGTTCTAGATAGAAATATCATGAACATTTATCTCAATCTGATATTGGTTGCAGAAGGTATATTGTGTAATGGTATCTATGTTCTAAATCAAAACACGGTTTTTAACGTAAAAACACACGCAAGAGGAAGAGTTCAGAAATGAACAAAACCTACTTTGGCATTTTAGACTTGGTCATATCGGTGAAAAAAGACTGAGTAAGTTACATTAAGATGGATTTTTGGATCCGTTCGAATTTTCATTTTATGAAACTTGTCAGTTCTGTCTCCAAAGAAAGATGACCAAATCTCTGTTCACCGGACAGCGAGTTAGAGAAACAGAGCTCTTGGGACTCATACACAGTGATGTACGTGGTCCAATGTCTACACATGCGAGGGGTGGGTTTTTCTACTTCATTATATTCACTGATGATCTCTCTAGGTTCGGATTTGTGTATCTTTTAAAACACAAATCTGAAGCTTTTCAGAAGTTCGAAGAATATAGAAACGAAGTAGAGAACCAGACAGGTAAAACTATTAAGATTCTTCGATCTGATAGAGGAGGGGAGTATTTAACCACGGAATTCCTAAATTATCTAAAAAAGAATGATATTCTCTCTCAACTTACTCCTCTGTATACACAACAACATAACGGTGTATCAGAGCAGAGGAATCGTACTCTATTGGATATGGTTCGCTCCATGATGAGTAGTGCAGAGTTACCTCTATCATTCTGGGGACATGCGCTTCAAACAGCGGCATTTCTATTGAATGATGTTCCATCCAAATTCGTTCCTAAGACACCATTTGAAATGTGGAATAGTAAGAAACCATATCTTAAAAGATTTAAGATATGGGGTTGTCCGGCCTATGTAAAAATTCAAAATCCAGATAAACTTCAGGCACGGTCAGTCTTATGTAAATTTATGGGATATCCAAACAATAGTTATGAATATTTGTTCTACCACACCGAGAAATATAAGGTGTTTGTTGTTCAGCACGCCATCTTTTTAGAGAAGGAATTTCTTCCAAAAGAAATTAGTAGGAGTACGGTAGAACCGAGAGAAACTCCTGAACCATAAACTATAATTGAAGATTTAGTGGAACCTCAGGATTCAGTAGTACCCAACGAACCCCAGCCACTCCGTAGATCTAGTAGGATTTTTCATCCGCCTGAGAGATACTATGGTTTTCTCATAGACGGGGATCAAGAGGATTGCATCTTGGAAGAAGATGATCCAACTAGTTTCGAGCAGGCCATTACCAGTAGGGACACCGTGAAATGGTTGAATGCTATGCGATCCGAAATAGAGTCCATATACACCAACAAAGTTTGGATTTTGGATGTTGCACCTCCAAGGGTAAAACCCGTCGGCTGCAAATGGATTTTCAAGAAGAAAATTGGTGTAGATAGACATATGGAAACCTATAAAGATAGACTTTTTGCAAAAGGTTTTTGTCAAAGTCCCGGTGTGGACTATGATGAAACCTTTTCTCCAGTGTCTATGCTGAAATTCATTCGGATCCTACTTACCATTGCTGCCTTCTATGACTATGAGATTTGGCAGATGGACGTAAAAACCGTTTTTCTAAACGGCGCTTTATAAGAGTGTGCCTATATGGATTAGCCAGAGGGCTTCATAGTTAGTGGGAGCAGCGAAAATGTGTGCAAGTTGTTTAAATCTATTTATGGATTAAAATAGGCATTGCGGAGCTAGAACATCTGTTTTGTTGAAACAGTCAAGAAATTTGACTTCATCAAAAATATAGATGAGCCTTATATCTATAAGAAGATTGTAGGGAGGAATGCCGTATTCCTAGTACTGTATGTAGATGAGATACTATTGATTTGAAACGATATTCCTACACTACAGTCGGTAAAGTTGTTTTTGTCACAGAGGTTCTCCATGAAGGACCTGGGTGATGCCTCCTACATTCTGAAGATTAAGATCTATCGTGATAGATCTAAGAGAATATTGGGACTTTCACAGTCTAGGTACATTGACACCATACTAAAAGGTTCAGTATGGAATATTCCAAGCATGGTAATTTACCGGTTTGTCACGGAATCACCCTCTCCAAAGAGATGTCTCCCAAGACCGATGAGAAGAGGGCTCATAAGACTACTATACTCTATGCTTCGGTAGTAGGCACTATAATGTATCGGATGTTATGTACCAGATCAGATGTAGCTTACACACTTAGCGTGGTAAGAAGGTATCAGTCTAACCAGGGGAAAAGCACTGTATAGTTGTGAAGAACATTCTTACGTACCTAAGAAAGACTAAGGAGATGTTCCTAGTATACGGTAATGGAGACCTCCAGATGGAGTCCTTTACTGATTCAAGCTTCCAGAGTGATAAAGACGATAGAAAATCTGTCACGGGTTATGTGTTTACCCTCAACGGAGGGGCAGTATGTTGGAAGAGTTCCAAATAGGCTACCGTCGCTGACTCGATGATGGAGGCTGAATACATTGCTGCCAGCGATGCCGCAAAAAAGGCTGTTTGGGTGAGAAAGTTCATTTCTGAATTTGAGGTGATTCCGTTTATTGTTGATCCAATACCTTTGTATTGTGACAACAATGGAGATATAACATTAGCGAAGGAACCACGGTCCCATCAGAAATCTAGGCACATCTTGAGGCGGTATCACCTGATCAAGAAGATCGTTGATCATAAGGAGAACGGGGTTCATAGAGTAGATACAAAGGACAAAACGACGGACCTATTCATAAAGGATCTTCCTCAGACTCAGCTTAAGCGACTATTGGAGATGATTGGTCTTTGATACGCCGATACATGGCCTTAGTGCAAGTGAGAGATTGTTAGATATGTGTGCCCTAGAGGCCATTATTGTCTATTACAGGATTGTACATTACATTTTGTATGCTTGGGATATGTGTGTGTGTTTACGAAAGTCTTGTTCGATATGATAGTATACTATCTGGTCTGTCTTTATCTCAACATGTGATATGTTTTACTTGTTATTACGTATCGCTAATACATGTTGATAAAGCCTATAGGATTTTTGCTTGACTACCAGCGTTGTGATGACGATCATATTCGTGGGGGCTAGGTAGTGTATAAGCACATCCTTAAATGTCCCTAGTCGTAGGAGTATCAAGACATGGTATCGATGTTCCAGAGTGGAGTAGTGTATACGTTTCTTATTCTTGAGAGGGGAGATAGCCTGTCCCGCAGCCGTTGGTGTACCAAAGATTGTATACATATACTCATTAAGTTATGAGTTACACTGGACGGAATCGCTGGGAACTGCTGGATGGTATTATACCTATTTTCAGATAGAAGGTGACATGAGTACAGGATAGTCTGTCGACCCTAAACGTCACTTCATATCGAATGTGTTCCCACTGTACTTTGATTGCTACCCTACCAGGACTTTAAAGAGTCATGAAAATAGGTAATTTTTTGGTGCAGTCCCGAAGTATTTGGAGGCAGTGAGCGATAGAGGGGATTCGTCTCTCCCGATATTGGGAGTTGATATCGTACAGTGTAAGGTTAGCCATCACCGCAAGACCTGGGCCCAGACGAATGAGATTTATTGATGGTGTTTAGAAGTTTCTCGACTGGTGATTGTCTTGATATAGACACAACTTATCAGGTTATTAGGGGTCTGACGTTTACCATCCCTAAACCTAATATGCGATACTCTTAGATGAACAGACCGAACTGTATGGTGAATGTAACCGATAGGCTCAATTAAGGTTTCAGATGAGTTTACTTGTCGATCTTCTTATCGACAGATATCTGGGTAGCCGTAACGTACAGCTAGTGCTATTGACGCGCTTGTGAGTTCTAGGGTATCATCGGTAACTCACTATCAGCGTATTGTTGAGTCTTTAGAGTCCCACACGGAGAGTTTTCCGTTTTGGCGAAATATTGTAGTAGCCGTACTGGGTACGTGTAGGAGTCCGATTAAAACAAGTGTACTCGTTACGCTAACAGTAATCAGATGTTTGGAAATACTAGCCGGTCTTTTTGAAATACGAATGTTAAATTGGGTGCCGATTTAATATATTAATACATATATTTATTATGTGTATTTTCTAGTATTTTTGTCACTAATTATATTGTCTCTTTATGTATTATAAATACATTATAAATTAATTACAAGTGTGTGTGCGTGTGTGTGTATAATGGCATATTTAATTATATATATAACTTATAATTGATTTAATTTTATCTTTTCATTCTATTGCTTATGTGGTGCCTCATGCACATCATATCTTCACCTATTGTCTAATGAGTGACATGTGTAATCAAGAGAAAGAGGTTGACACTTGAAGGGTTGGTTTAATTCAAGGGATTGGATTTTATAGAGATGAGGTAAATATTGTAACCATTTTATCAAATGGTTCATAATATTTTCTTCACTCTCTCTCTTCTCAAGAGAGCTTTTCTTCCTCCTCTTGATATTAGAAAAAGAAAATAGAAAAGATATTAAAAGAGAGATTTAGTGAAATTATTACTACAATCTAGGATCTTATTTCTTGCTACCTTATGATTCTAGTTGAACTTGAACTTGCAAGTTTTGGAGCCTAAGTTAGAAGATTTCAAGATGGATCATCTATGATCAAGGAGATGGATGTTCAAGCTTGTTCTGTGAAGCTTAATGAAACCTACTATGGAGTCCTACCACCATAAAGTGAAGCTAGTTTTGAGGATGTGGGTATTTTCAAAACCTAGTAGCTAAAACTTTTAATTTTGTTGCAAGTTTGTAGCTTTAGTGGTAGATTCCTAGTTCATGGGCCATAGCTCTCTTATAATATTTTTAAAACCCTGTATTCATGTGTTTGGAAAACTTAAGACTGCATAAGGTCCATTACTTATGTATAAGATTAGCCCATTGGTTAAGTCTCTCCACTACTGTCCTATAGCCCATGTGTTTGAATCCCATCTTCCCTAATATTTTTAATATGTTTTTAACGTTTTGGAAACTAAGAGTTGTTCCCCTCCGAAAGACGCGGCGGAGACGCGGTGAACGTCATGCCTGAAATTCGGGACAGATGCTAATTGGTGCTATCCGTCCACCTCTCCGAAAATGCCAAGTTGATTTATGGCACCATGTATCGAAGGTTTAAACGGATGCGGCCGATATAGCAGACTTCGTCAGATTCCCCCTCGTCTGAGGGGTTTTTGATTGTGGGGACACTCTTCCCTGCAGGCGCAAGCCCCTGCAGTTAATTACGCTACCGCATCGCGGTAACAACTTTCTCCTTCTCCAGATGGTCACTTCGTGTCGTGGGTATTTGTTTTGTGTTTGGTTGCCCGTGGATTGTATACGGAGACTAATTTATGTCGTCGCCCGTAGGGCGTGGATTAGACCAAATCAGTATCTTTCTTAGATTTGGTTTTGGGGGTTTGGGTTTAAGGATATGTTAGCCTCATTTGAGACTAAGATCAACTTAAACGTTTATTAAGGATACGTTAATCTAATTTTAGACTAAGATCAACTTAACGGTTTGTTAAGGATACGTTAGTCTCATTTCAGACTAAGATCAACTTAACGGGATCGTTTAGATCCAACAAATGAGCATTTTGGGCTCTATTGTTTAGTTTAGGGACATTGCGGTCAATTACCAGTTTAAGGACATGGTGGTCCAATGTTAGTTTTAAGACATTGCGGTCAAGGTTAAGGACATCATAGTCTATGGGTTTAAGGACTCCACAGTCCGGCGTTAGTTTTAAGACATCACGGTCAAGGTTAAGGACGTCATAGTCCGTTGTTAGTTTTAAGACATCCCGGTCAAGGTTAAGGACATCATAGTCCGTTGTTAGTTTTAAGACATCCCGGTCAAGGTTAAGGACATCATAGTCCATGAGTTTAAGGACCCCACAGTCCGTGAAATGTATGGTTGTTGGGACCCGTCACCTCTTTGAAGACGTTGGGGAATTACAACGACAAATATCAAAGGAGTGAAGAGATATACCCTTGAACCAAGGTAGATTAAATGATCTGTAGCCCAATTTGGAACCAAGACCAATTAATTATATTGTGAGCCCATTGGCTAAGTTAAGTCTGGATTGAGGACTTATGGCCAACTTGGGCTAAGTCCAATTAAGCCTGACCCTTTGTTGGACTGTTTGACATTTGTCTGGTTCTAGTCCACAAGAGTTTTGAAGGACTTGATAACATTTCTGTTGTAGCTCTGGATGTTATTCAATTTTGAGGTTCAATTGAAGGGGAGGCTTTGCCTCTGGAAGATTAGCCAATTTGGCTAGAAGTAGTGTCAAACACCAAATAACAAAAGTGTTAATCACTAAAGACAAAATTCTCAAACTAGTGTTAAACACTAAAAGAACAATTAGTGTTAAACACTGGAAATATAGTGTTCGATTTAGTGTCAAACACTAGAAAATAATCAGTGTTAAACACTGCAAATAGGGTTTTCAAATTAGTGTTGAACACTAAGAAAAATCAGTGTTAAACACTGGGACTAAAGATCTCTAATTAGTGTCAAACACTAAAGAAAGAGGGGTCACGTGTGGACACGTGAGAGCGCCCAAGGGTGAGATCAGATTCCCCTTATTCTGTTCTGCAAAAAAATGTTGAATACTTTCTATATTTGATTTTGGAGCATCACGTGCTGACAGGTGACAGGGATTTGTGCGCTGATTTGCCAAGGGGTCACGTGGTAACACGTGAGAGCGCCCAGAGCTTCTGTTTCTTTTGCTTTTTCTTTCTGTGCTTCAGGGGTCACGTGGAGCACGTGAGGCGTTACCTCTGAGTTCTTTTCTGTGGATCTTTACAGGGGTCACGTGGGGACACGTGATCCTGGTTTTTTGCCTGTTTGAAGATCTATTTATCTTTTTAAGAATTAAATTCTTCATTGGGTTAAACCCTAGCTATAAGTTTAGAGGAATTAAATTCCTATTTTCTTTGGAAGAATTATATTCTTAGATAGGGTTAAACCCAAATTTTCCTTATGGAGGAATTAAATTCCCATATATGTAAAGATTCAAGCTCTGGCACAGGGTGAAACCCTAGTTTCATTTTAAGAGGAATTGAATTCCTGTGAGCTAGAGAGAATTAAATTATCAATTAGGGTTAATCCCTAGTTCTGTCCATCTCTAATTTTATCTTGGAGGAATTAAATTCCTATAACTTTGGGAGAATTAAATTCTCTAAACTCAATTCTTCCTCTAAGTTTTAGATCTGCATGGCAGGATCTCGACCCGATGAGAATTAAATTCTCAACTTATGGGGAGATGCGCACTTTACAGATCTTCAACCAAAGAAAGAACTAAGTTCTTTGCAAAAGAGTTAAACTCTTAGATCTTTGAGAATTAAATTCTCTTTTTTCTGAAGTTTTAATCCTCTTTCTTCTTCTCACCTAGAGTTTTCTTTCTGAATTTTCAAGATGCTAAAATTCTCTTCAAAGTTTTCTCTCAAAAATTCTGTCTCTCCTCCTTTTTAATTCTCCCTTCTCGACTCCTATTTATAGGAGGAGGAAAAGAATCAATTTGTTTAGTAAATCTCTCATTGAAAGATTTGATTGTTTTTCATAATTAATATGGGCCTTTAGATTATACAGTGAATTTTATTCACCGTTGGACTTTAAATCCAAAGATATTCTGTTTGTTATTTCTGGTAAGATTTATGGGAAATCTTTCCTTGTCTAAGATTTTTCCATAAATTGGTGATATTTAATCACCCCTGGATTCTCAATCCAACAGTTCTCCATAATTCTTCTCCATTTTGGAAAGATTTAAATGATCTTTTTTAGAATTTAATTCTGTTAAACCGCGAGGCTTTTAAAGCCAGTCACGTGTTGACACGTGACCTTTGGTCACGTGTGAGCACGTGACCCCCGAATGGACTCCTCTTCTGCGCTCTGTTTTGTGCCACTGCTTTAACCGTCACGTGCCAACACGTGACCATTGGTCACGTGCGAGCACGTGATGTCTCTTTTTAAGTTTTTCCTGATATTTAATCACGGAACAAATGCCCCCACAGCGTTTCTCTCACGTGTCTGCACGTGAGTGCAACGCTGTCACTTTTGTGACCGTTGGATCCATTTAGGGAATCGGGGAGATGAAGCGTTTCCATCACATCCTATAAATGCAGGAGTCTCTTCAGAAGCGCCTCCACTCTTTCCATCTTCCTCCTTGCGATCTCTTTTCCTTTTGAGAATTTAATTCTCTTTTTCCAGAGCTTAGTTCTCTACTTCAAACATTTTCCAGAGCTTAACTCTGCTGAAGGATTCCTTTTCCTCAGGTAATGATCTTTAAATGACCGAAGAACTTTCATAGAACTCTCTGGATTTTAAATCCATACCAAGGGCTTTCCCCTTTTTAATAAGAACTCATTTTTCTTCAAGTTCTTCAACAAGAACAGAAAACCATTTAATCTTCAAACTGTAGATCTCTTAGGGTTTCTCTAACCTTTAGTGAGATGATGGTGTCGGTTGTCTTTTCCCTGGAATTTAATTCCATCAAAAAAAACTTGGATTTTGAAGGGTGTCTCGGGGAATTTAATTCTCCTCTTTTAACAAGGAATTTAATTCCTATGAAGAACTAAGTTCTTCCCATGGGGACTTCTTGGGGTTTCATTGCCCTGAGCCGTCTCTTTCACATCCGAGAAGAAGAAGTTTGCCATGCCCTTTCCTGGGAATTTAATTCTTTTGATTCTGTTTGATTTGTCACAGAGTCCAAAATGGATTTCTTTTTAGGGGAATGTGTAGGGTTGTTCACACCATAATATTGTATTATTATATTCCCCATTCTTATTCTTTCTACAAATAAACAGGTGCTTTTGACGCATGTCTGCTACATCTTACAGGTTACAGGTTCTTGGACAGAAAACAGTGAAAACGATGAAAAGACGATACAAAAGTGGACTTTGACCAACAAACAGAAGACTATTGATCAAGCCTATATCAAAGATAAAATTCACAAAGTATAAGGCAATGCAAGGTCCAAGATTACAAAGCAAATGGTTAAAAGTCCACTGCAATTGTTCACTGGAGATCTGGAAGAAATAGAGAAGCCAAATTGAATAAAGATCCAAAGAAATAAAAGGCCCACGAAGCCCAGAATCAGTTCCAAAATTTCCAGACATAAAATTTTACCAAAGCTTGAAGTCTACTTTGACTAGGTCTTCCTAAGGATATTTTGGTAAATGTAGACGTGCGAATCAATTGTAACCTAGGGTTTTCTATCCTCTATAAATAGGAACTCTAAATTATTGTAAAGGCTATTCCTCCCTTCATTAATAAAATTCAGATTTCTTTTGGAGAGCATCAATTTGTAAGTTCTTTATTTTCAGCCCTAGGTTAATTTTCTATTCTTGCCCTAGATAAATTTAATTCCTTGCCCTAGTTAATCTTTTATTCTCTGCCC
Source organism: Agapanthus africanus (assembly GCA_030015575.1). Classification (NCBI taxonomy): domain Eukaryota; kingdom Viridiplantae; phylum Streptophyta; class Magnoliopsida; order Asparagales; family Amaryllidaceae; genus Agapanthus; species Agapanthus africanus. Next base: position 203,554,848 of record CM057341.1, on the reverse strand, counting down.
TAGATAAATGTTCTTCAATTCCCTAATGAGCGAGCAGTCTCCTCGCTTGTTAGGGTTAGATCTGGGGAAGGTTTGAGAGACGAAGATCTCTCATCCCCTTTCTTGCTCGTCATATATTTTCATAGGACTCTATGCATACATGCACATACCGCTCCCTACGGCATCCTACCCCACGAGGTAGCGGTGATACCGTAGTATAAAGGCCCGGTTGTGATGGTTTTCCATGGAGGTTAGGGTAAGGATTTCTAAAGGAAGGACAAGAACCTAGAGGAAGAAATATCTTTCCAAATGGTTCTAATCCTTTTTATTAATAATTACCATAACACATAATTAGATCTTAATATGGGTATAGAAAGCGGTGAGATTTATAGACTTTCCAAACTTAACCTAGACCTAACCCTAGCAAGATTTAGATATAGATTAATTTAGTTTTTAGATTTAATAAGAAATCCGAACACCCTTCGGAATTAACTCGTAAGCACGACTAGGAAATTCACAACATCCCTGTGGACCGATCCGTATTCACCGGCTAGCTACATGCGACGCCGCTATTGATTGCGGTAATAGATAGTTTTTGAGATCAATCAAATGGCGCCGTTGCCGGGGATGGCATAGTAATTTCCTTTTTGCAATTTCGGGTTAATCAAAATTCAAAAAATCATAAAAATCTGAAAAATCACAAAAAATATAAAAATTTATCATTTTGTTATTTTGTGAAGGGAATCTTTGTTTGAATTTTGCAGGATCTACAATCAAGTTCGGATCTGGAAATCTCCAGAGATCAAAACAGAAAATATCAAATTTGAACAAACAGAAGATCATAACAACTGAGGAACAGAAGAAATTTAGAGGACCGAGTCTACAAGGCAACCGCGGCGATCTGGTGCAAAAAAAAAAATGCCGGCGACCCCATTGCGGCCGCGGAACTGCCGCGCGACCTGCCTGCGACCGCGGAACCGCCGCGTTTTGGTCGGGAAAAAAAAGGCAGAAGCGCTGTAAAAAAAAAACTGTAAGTCTTCTGATCTTCTCCTCTGCAAATCTCTGATATCTTTTCTGAAAAATCTCCTGCAGGATTTCTTGGTGCTTAAAAATCTTCCCCCTTCCAAATAACAAATCTTATGCAGGATTCGTTGCGCTATGCATAAAATAATAATTGATTGCAAGTGATTTTTTTCTGATTTGCATATCCATAATCTTTTTGCTAAAAATATCTTTCCAAATAAAGAGCAAGCGGAAAAAGGAAAATTTTAATTAGAAAATTTGCAAACCTTGAAATTCACAAAAAAGATTTGATTGCAAGTGATTTACTGTTTTGCATATCTTTAATCGGATTTTAAGGGGCTTTTGACCAATTCAGATTGGGTGGGGATTTCATCACCCTTCCTAAGACCCCAGAAATCACATAAGGCATATGCATTGATCATCTATTAATTAAAAAATACTAGACTCAGCCCTAAAGACTTCGAGCTCAATAGGACAGAGGACTAGTTATAGGCATCAGCCGTTTATCCTAACCTGACTTTGCGGTGTCTAGGCAAGTGTGTCAAGGCAAGTGGTTACTTAATTAGGACCGCTACTTGTAGCGGAGAGCCTCCCACTTACCTGGCACTTACCTGGCCGCAATTGGCGGTGAAGAGGCGGTTTGAGGTCCTATCTCTAGCTCTTTGGAACAGTTAGGTGCTGTCTAGCTGACCTAGGTGACGCTAGAGTTAGGCCTGATTGTGCATTTTTGGTTGATCGAAAGTGTGTCTTACCCCTTTATAAATTTTTTTTTGAAAACAGTTTCAAATAAAGAGAAAAAAAGAGGAAATTTTTTTATAAAAAACTTGCAACTTGTCGCGTAAAATCCTTGCACCCCACCACCTACCTTCTTCATCTTCTCTTTCTTCTATCATGGGTACCCCACATCACAAATCTCTTGCCGAACTTTGGTATCTCGAACCTAACTTTGCTTCGTACGTCAATTGTTTCTGTCAATTTAAAGAAGATCTCTCCATGCCAAAGATATCTTTGAAAGATTAAATAGAAGCGTCTAGGATAAACAGTTTGACTTTGCAACCCACTTTGTGTCAACCATGTCAACCTTCACCACCTTCGTACGTTGACACCACCTTTTCAAGTCCTGCTGTAACTCCTAAACCGATGTCCATTGCTGAGCACATTGCTCAATCTCGTAGCCGATCTTTCACCCCTCTCCACTCATCTAGTTCTAGGGATCAACAACTCTATTCACCTTTTTATCCACATGTTGAACCTACTCCTGTCCAACCATCCAATTCCTACCAGTCCTACCCGACTTTCCCACCTTCACTAGACCCTGTTTCTACACAACCTTTTGGGAGTTTCACGTATCCAAACAGTTTCGAATCTTTTACCGAAACCCCTTCACCACCCATGTCTAGTTTGGAACAGTCGTTGCAAGCTTATATTTTAGCAACAAAAAAAATGGTTAGGAATGTGGAAGCGTTCGTGGCCGCCCTTATGCAACCTAGTGAACTGGTAGCTAGTTTCCAACTAGCTACAAATTTTCCAATGTATGAGGAGGCGGTTGGACAGAGTGAGAATTTGAGAGGATTTCCAAATCAAACCTACCCATACCCAATTCCAGCCCACAACTCCGGTTTTCCATCGATTGTCCAAAATAGTTCACCAGTTGAAAATAAAAACGAGTTGTGTGAATTTGTAGTTCTTGATTTTCCAGATTGTGAAGAACCCCTTTCGAGTGAAACCACACTTAATCCTTTCGATCTTTACACCTCCACTCTAGAACCTAAATCGATAAATATCCATGCTTTTGATGAGGTGTCAGAAAAAATTGATTTTCACTTGATTGAGGATATAGACGCCGGGAATATTTCGGATGATGAACCTGTCGATTTAATTGAAATTTTATGTCCAATTCATCATCCCGAGTCATTAAATGTTTCTCCCGAACTTCATATGCGTCTTGATTTTGATGATATTGGCATGGATAAGCAAATTTTTGAGGAAAATATTGAGGAGAATTATGAGGATAGTATTGAGGAGAATTATGAGGTTGAACCATTTTCGTTTGATGTGTCGAATTTTCCAATACACCCTCCTGAATCCTTAACTAATACCCTTCCTCACTCACTTCCTTTCGTCCTTCCTATCGTTCCGACTGTGCAATAGACCATTACGCTTTCATCTCCAATACCTAGTTCGACGTACCCATGTTTGCTCACGATTCTTGAGGGATTTAATCTCATTTTTTCGCGGGTTGATAGATTAGCACAATCGCTTTTTACACATCGGTCATCACATATTGCGCTAATTTATTCACTCGATTTATACACTCAAGATCGTACTCTACTTCTTTCTCTTTTCCGCCATTCTTCTTCCCCACCGAGACCGTATCCCGTTTCTACATCCACACGGTCTCGTGTGCTTCTCATCTCTTTTCTTTCCACTCCATTCTTTCACCAACTCGACCATTACCACGATAAGATTTTTGAATGGTTGGTGCTAACCTTTGGCTTGTGTAAGACCAAGCTTAAGTTTTGGGGGAACCTTGTTGTATATATGTATATATATTTTTGTTTTCTTTTTCTATAAAAAAATAAAATAAAAATTCAAAACATTAAAAAATATATATAAAAAAATTTATAAATAAATAAACAGGGGAGTGTCAGCATTTTGACCCTCTTGGTGTAGCATGATAGTGAGGACACTGTCAAGTTTAAGTTTGGGGGTATGCTTGGTAAGTCTTCTTCCTTCGCATTCATTTGTGTATATTTTTGCATTTGCATACTTATTTGAAAACCCATAAAAAATTGAAAATTTATAAAAATTATTGTATTCAATTTTGGCCTTATTTTGACTCGAGTTTGACAGATTGATTAACTAGCTAGGAACAACTAGATTTTAGACCTAGTAAATTAAAAACCCTAATAATAACCTTCCTTAAAGTTTAACGGTAGGAAGTATATGCCTTTGTAGTTTATTTAGAAATAGGCAAATTTTGGGTTAACTTTTTGGGCTAAGTCGAAACAAAGGGATGGGTATTGATGTTTTTATTAAAGTATAAGTTTGAAAAATAATTCCTAACTTAAGTCTAAATTCTGAAAATGTATACCCTACAATTTGCACAATCACGCACCTTGAAACTTGGAATAGTAGAAGAGACCTTGAAATGCTCTTGTCTAAAGTCCTTAGTACGAAAAAAAATACAAGTGTGAATAAAGGAAAAAAAATGAACACTGGTTTTTATGATTACTTAAGGCTGTAAAAATAGAAAAATATTTAGCGAGGGTGCTTCATCACCTAGTGCCTTAGACCAACTGGTTTGGGAGTCACTGCTAAAAAGCCTTGGGTGTTGCAAGACGAGGAATTACGCTTTAAAGTACAAACGCATTTTGTAATCGGTCGTTGGTACCTCAAGAAGTATTAACGGTCGCATGAAGGATGTGTAAGTAAAATTCATAAAAATTCACCAATTAAGAAGTGCTTTGGACAACGGATAAGAGTTTGATTGCTTGATTTGAATTTCCGAGTGTAGGGGTGATATATACACACACGTAGGGATATGTGATTGGAGTTTAGATGAGAGAAATGAGTGAAGAATAGAACCTGTATCTTTAATAGAGTTGATAAAAATTCCTAAGTGGAGATGGAACCCTAGAAGGAAAACTTAAGAAATGCCGAAAGCTAAGTAGGTCTGCAGAACATATATAATCTTAAGTTAGATGATGAGAAAGTGTGAAGAATATGGGTGGATAATTTGCAATTCGAAGATAATAGAGTTCCTTGTTAGAAACCCTAATTGGAGAACAAAAGTTGAAAAGCCGAATTGATAGGATTTTGTGGGTAGTATCCGCTGAAAACCCTCAGGAGACAACACTCCTCCTACTAGGGACACCTAGAGGTTTAACGGCTTGTTGCACGTGCTCAGTGCAATCACGTTTCCCTGCGAAAGTGCGGTTAGGTTTTTTTTGTAGAGAATAAAAAATAAGTTTGCTCGAGGACGAGCAAAAGATAAGTTTGGGGGTATTTGTTCACACCATAATATTGTATTATTATATTCCCCATTCTTATTCTTTCTACAAATAAACATGTGTTTTTGACGCATGTCTGCTACATCTTACAGGTTACAGGTTCTTGGACAGAAAACAGTGAAAACGATGAAAAGACGATACAAAAGTGGACTTTGACCAACAAACAGAAGACTATTGATCAAGCCTACATCAAAGATAAAATTCACAAAGTACAAGGCAATGCAAGGTCCAAGATTACAAAGCAAACGGTTAAAAGTCCACTGCAATTGTTCACTGGAGATCTGGAAGAAATAGAGAAGCCAAATTGAATAAAGATCTAAAGAAATAAAAAGCCTAAGAAGCCCAGAATCAGTTCCAAAATTTCCAGACATAAATTTTTACCAAAGCTTGAAGTCTACTTTGACTAGGTCTTCCTAAGGATATTTTGGTAAATGTAGACGTGCGAATCAATTGTAACCTAGGGTTTCCTATCCTCTATAAATAGGAACTCTAAATCATTGTAAAGGCTATTCCTCCCTTCATTAATAAAATTCAGATTTCTTTTGGAGAGCATCAATTTGTAAGTTCTTTATTTTTAGCCCTAGGTTAATTTTCTATTCTTGCCCTAGATAAATTTAATTCCTTTCCCTAGTTAATCTTTTATTCTCTGCCCTAGATAAATGTTCTTCAATTCCTTAATGAGCGAGTAGTCTCCTCGCTTGTCGGGGTTAGATCTGGGGAAGGTTTGAGAGACGAAGATCTCTCATCCCCTTTCTTGCCCGTCATATATTTTCATAGGACTCTATGCATACATGCACATACCGCTCCCTACGGCATCCTACCCCACGAGGTAGCGGTGATACCGTAGTATAAAGGCCCGGTTGTGATGGTTTTCCATGGAGGTTAGGGTAAGGATTTCTAAAGGAAGGACAAGAACCTAGAGGAAGAAATATCTTTCCAAATGGTTCTAATCTCTTTTATTAATAATTACCATAACACATAATTAGATCTTAATATGGGTATAGAAAGCGGTGAGATTTATAGAGTTTCCAAACTTAACCTAGATCTAACCCTAGCAAGATTTAGATATAGATTAATTTAGTTTTTAGATTTAATAAGAAATCCGAACACCCTTCGGAATTAACTCTTAAGCGCGATTAGGAAATTCACAACATCCCTGTGGACCGATCCGTATTCACCGGCTAGCTACATGCGACACCGTTCTTGATTGCGGTAATAGATAGTTTTTGAGTTCAATCAAGGGTCACTTGAAATCCACTGCTTATTTAATGAGAATCTTCCTTTTGTCTCATTATAATTTCTTGGCCTCATTATTAATGAGCCGCCATCTTGATTTTGTGGGACCCATGTGTCTTGTAGCCAATGGTCCCATAACAAAGTCTGCTGTCGCTTTCTTCAACTGTCTTTATATATATATATATATATATATTTATAACCATATATATATATATATATATTGTTGGCTTCGCTTTTAACAGTTTTCCCTCTATTTTATTTCAGGTGCAATGACTTCGGTTCCGTACTTTCCTTTCACTCGCTCGGAGGCCACCTTTCCTCAATCACCATCTGATGAGGAAGTGATGGCGATGATCAAGGCCCATGACCCGACCTGCACCAACTTGCTTTTGTGGGGGACCTGGTACGGTCATATTATCCGGGGACGCCGAAGCTTCCTTTGCGAAGTACCAACGGAGCCCACCTTTCCGTTTCTGCCAATGGACCCACCAAGGACAGCCTTTGCCGTGGAGATGCCGAATTGGACTCCGATGGGGCGGCTCGAGCCTTCGACGACTGGTATCCTGAACCATCCAATCCCAGCTATAGATATTCTGGGACGGCGTATTTGTCAAGGTGAGGCCCAACCATAGGGACAGATCTACAAGATAGGGCTCACCCCTCGACACCCTACGGGCTACCTCCTCTGGGCTCGTTACATCCTTTCTGCCCATCGCGCGCGGCTGCAGAAGGTCGGGCATTACTAGGCGATGTATGCGTCGCTCTTCTACTACCAATCCCCGCATGTCTGGTGGGTTAAGGCGTTCTTGAACCAGTGGAATCTCCCCACCAACACTTTTCTTCTAGGGGACCGTGAGGTTTCGATCTCTTTGGAAGAATTTTATGAAATCTCGGGGCTGCCAATCAGGGGTACACTGTATGAGGAGCTGCTGCCTCCTGATGAGTATGTCTTTGAGCCCGAGCCCGCAATTACCGACGGCTTGTCTAGTGAGAACGCCGTTCGCCACAAGCGTTCAAGTTTGATCAAGGCGCTGGGTATTTTTGACCGGCTGTTCACGGAATCTGAGGAGCAGGGAGTTACTTTTAAGAGCTTCATTGCCTGCTTCCTCCGCGAGGATGTCCTGTCTAAGACGGCTCCGAAGTTCGCAAACATCAAAGACCCCTTTGGGTTTGGTCCGAAGAAGCTGCCGACCAAGGGATCGGATTTACCACAGTACTACATTCCTATTATGTCGCCGGTATCTTTCGAATCTATCGCAGCTCCCGGCATGGATGAGGAGACATTCTTCATGGGCTTTATCAGTGTCTGGCTTAGCTGGTTCGTCATCCTCATGCATCGCCGCTTCATGAGAGTCTCGGTTATCTATCCGGCTCATCGCATCGCTGAGGGGACGTGGTTAGCCATCTGCATCCCGGCGTTGGCGCATCTATATCACGGGTTGGGCGTTGCGGCTAATACCTCGACTCCTGGCGTGAATGTAGTAAACTTTTCCCTGCATTACTTCACGTCTTGGATCGAAATGCATGTGCTGGGGGCTTTTACTATGCATCAGAGGCCCGCATTTTACGACGCTTACACCTTCCCGCGACTTATGCGATTGGTGGATGCTTCTGCCTCTGACCCAACTCAATTTGGGGCCATTCGGACGTTGATTGCTCCTTACGCTACTGCTGGCGGATTGGTATTTACCGACCGGGTTCTATCTTCTCCTTCAGGTTCTGCTCAGCAACTCTAGGACCAGTCAAAGAACAATGTGCCTTCTTTGAGGCCCCGGGAGGTCGCGCACTTGTATGCCATCAGGCCAGGCTATATGGTATTTCGCCAGGATAATGCGGCCCTTTTCATGTGGTACAACCCGCATCGCTTCGCCCGACACCTTGGATACGACCAGGGCGTCCTTTTCGAGGCTTTCATAGTTGCGCCGGTCCCATCACTCGAAGCCGTTCGCGATGCAGCTCACCATTTCGTGAGGTTGAACACCGACTCCCACTTCATGATCCCTGAAGCTGACCATCTTCCCTGGTGCGTGGGGTCGTTTACGGGTTGGTACCTTCATCGGGTCAACCGGATTATTGTTAAGGAGAGAAGGGTACTCCTTGGCCATGGTGCTCCTACTCAGGTTCCGGCCACAAGAGCTACGCTACGACTGCGTGCCCCGGTCCACTTTCCCCTGAGGGATACCGGTGTTGCGCTTATTCCGGGAGAGTCGGGAGTAGACCTCACTCCCACAGTTGGTATGCCATTGAGCACCCGATCGCGAGCTAATCGGGCTCCGGTAGTAGCACCACCACCCGTGGCGTCAACAATGGCCGTGTCATCCTCAGTTGTGGCGCCAAGCGAGGGTGGTAGGGACGAGGGTGTTGAAGGTGAAGTGGGTCAGCGTCGTGCTAAGGATCTATGGGGGAAGAAACGGTCATCTTCGGCGGCCGGTTCTGGATCTAAGCGGCTGAGGAAGGTGGCCACCAACTTACTCGATTCTTTAGCAGAGTCTGAGCCCATACTTCCAGATGAACCGTTGGTCGTGCGAGAGTCGGATGCTGGCCTTCTTTTCCCGGGTTCGGCTGCCGAGGAAGCCGCATAATTGGCTGAGGCTATAAGACGTTCTAAATATGAATCTCAGAACGTAAGGGTTCCGAAGAAGCCCTATCCTGCCGTAATCTTCTATGAAGACCCCTCGTAGATCCGGCGGCGGTTTATTTGCCCTTTGGAGGAATGGGGAGAAAGGGCCCTGAAGCAGGCTGCTTCGGAGGATTCTGCGGACGCGCTTTCCTTGTGGACCGGCGATCATGAGTCCGCCCTCAAACCCCGGCGAGCACACCTCCTTGAGAAGGAGCATCGGCTTGAAGAATCCATATTGAAGGCTTCCTTACGCATTGGTATGTTCTTATACTTCTTTGCAGCACTTCATATTGTTTACACTCGTATGCATGTATCCTTATTCTTACGTGAATTGTGCAGAGACTTCGGCGATGGGGGAGGTTCCTACGGGCTTGTTGAAGATAGAGCCTGTTGATATTCCCAATGAAACATTGCTCGATGTGGAGGGGGTTGACGACGCTGCTCCTCTCACAATAGAACCTCCGGTGGCGGTTCTTGATCCCGGAGCACTCGCTCCTTTGGGAGAGGCTCTCTTGGTGGTCGCTGCCCCAACGACTCTTCCTGAAGGCGGCCCAGAGGCTGGGATGGAGGTAGTCGGGACCACCCTCCCTTTGTTGGAGCCCGAGGTCACGGCGGAGGCCGTTGAAGCTGCTATCCCCCCAGCTCAGAACGGGAGGAGCGTCGAAGGTAACCTTCTACATTTTAAGCTAGTAATCTTTTTGTTGTCTGAACTCTTTTGTCTTTTCAGAATTGCGCGGGCTGGCGGCCTCTATTTCCGATCTGTCTCCCCGGCAATCCTTTCAGTGTTTGCTGGAGATGGCCGCTCCGCAGGCGATATCTCATCAACGCATCGTCCTCTCGTCTGGGCGAGGTTAGTGTCGTCCACCATCTTTTCATAGCATCGTTGTTATTTTTGCGGAATAACATTGATGCCCTTTACAGTTCTGGAGGCTGATGACGAGGTTGAGGTCCTCGAAGGGCCAGGGGAACCTTCAGCCCCTTCTTGCATGACTGTGGGTAAGTGACGTCTCAATATGGTCCCACTTGTCCCCTTGCTTAAGAGTTTCACTGACATTTTTCAAATCTGAACAGCCCTGCCAGCTTCCACAGCGCTGGAGTCACGCATCGCCATGCCACCCGTCCCCTATGCTTTGCGAGCCTCAGAACGCTTGGCCGAGTTAAGCCTTGTCTCCCTGTCGTCTCTGATCGAGTAGCTTCGCGCTGGCAGCGCAATCACAGCTGAAGCATTTGCTGCCGAAGCTAACGGTTCTCTTCCTTTTCTTGCCACCTACCATAGCGAAGCGGTGGTGCGAGTCTGGGTTGAGTTCTGTCGGCAGGTGGAGGCTTGCTTGCACGTACTTGAGTGTTCTCGCCTTTCTTCGGAGGCCATGGCTGCAAAGGCGGACTTGCGGGGGATGATTAAGCGGTGCGCGGCGAACATGGTATCGTGCGAGAAGCGGCTCGGCCGCAAATTCTCGGAGAGGGAGCTGGCCTCTAAGGCACTAAACGAGCTCCAGGCCAGCCTTACAACCAAAGCCAATAAAGCGTATGAACTCTGGCGAGTACTTCAAGAGTCTATCAAAGAAGTGGTGGCCCTCGGTAAAGCTGCCGTTTTCACTCGCGAAAGGGTTGAGGCCCACAAGGCTATCGAGAAAGAGCTTGAAGGCCAGCTTGCCTCGTATCAGGCCCAGCAGGCTCAGGCGGAAGCCCGTCTTCTGGCGATATTGAACCATGAAGGCGAGGCCCAGCGGAAAAGGGATGAGCTGACCAAGCTGCTAAATCGCCCGCCGTCTTGAATACTTGTATTTTTTTTGTACATACTCCCGAATGAGAGTATATATTTTTTTGTTTTCTCATGAATTGTACTTTGTATCCATTTTGGTTTATGAATAAAAGACATATTTTTCTTCTCGATGGCGTGTCCCTTTTTATTGAATGTATTCTGCGGATAGTCTATCTTGATCTCTTTGCAGGGCAGCGATGGCTTAGGATTCAGGGTTAAGATCTGCTTCCTAAGACTTTTGAGCCTTATGAGCCGTGAGGGTTTCATAAAGAGTTTTTCTCCCTACAGGTCGAGGGGATCCCATAGGTGTGGTTTCTCCTTAAGAATCGTGAGGATTCCTAAGTGCCTGTTTTCTCTTGAAAGTCGTAAGGATCTCGCAAGAGAATTTGTTCCCTTACGAGTCATGAGGACCCGCAAGTGATGGGTGAAGTTGCCCTTATCTGTATTTCACGGGGTCAGGGGTTGGTCTGGATGTTTTCCACGGTATCGTAGTTTAAAGACATCACGGTCAAGGTTAAGGATATCATAGTCCGTGGATTTAAGGACTCCGCCGTCCGTTTCTAGTTTTAAGACATTACGGTCGAGGTTAAGGACATCGTAGTCCGTGGGTTTAAAGACTCCACAGTCCAATGTTAGTTTTAAGACATCACGATCAAGGTTAAGGACATCATAGTCCGTAGATTTAAGGACTCCACAGTCCAATGTTAGTTTTAAGACATCACGGTCAAGGTTAAGGACATCATAGTCCGTGGATTTAAGGACTCCATAGTCCAATGTTTTAGTTTTAAGACATCACGGTCAAGGTTAAGGACTTCATAGTCCGTGGATTTAAGGACTCCACAGTCCACGAAACGTGTGGTTACTGGGACCCGTCACCTCTTTGAAGACGTTGAGGAATTACAACAACAAATATCAAAGGAGTGAAGAGATGTACCCTTGAACCAAGGTAAAATCGGTATAGAATCATCATGGTTGATCGTTAGTTTTAAGACATTACGGTCGAGGTTAAGAACATCATAGTCCGTGGATTTTAAGGACTCCATAGTCCGATGCTTGCTCTGGATGCTTTACACGGGTTCACAGCCGTGCTCTGCGAGGACCAGACACAGCTCTGGACGTTTTCCGCGGGGTCAAAGAGTGACGTTATCCGCGTTCCACGTGACTCGGAATTTTGCTCTGGATGCCTCCCACGGGTTCACTGCCGTGTTCGGCGAGGACCAGGCTTCGCTCTGGATGCTTCACACGGGTTCACTGTCATGCTCTGCGAGGACCAGGATCCGCTCTAGACGTTTTTCACGGGGTCAAAGAGTGACGTTATCCGCGTTCCACGTGACCAGGAATTTTGCTCTGGATGCTTCCCACGGGTTCATTGCCTTGTTCGGCGAGGACCAAGCTCCGCTCTGGACGTTTTCCACGGGGTCAAAGAGTGACGTTATCCACGTTCCACGTGACCAGGAATTTTGCTCTGGCTGCTTCCCATGGGTTCACTGCCGTGTTCGGCGAGGACCAGGCTCTGCTCTGGACGTTTTCCACGGGGTCAAAGAGTGACATTCTCCGCGTTCCACATGACCAGGAATTTTGCTTTGGATGCTTACCATGGGTTCACTGCCGTGTTCGGCGAGGACCAGGCTCCGCTCTGGACGTTTTCCACGGGGTCAAAGAGTAACGTTATCCGCGTTCCACGTGACCTGGAATTTTGCTCTGGATGCTTCCCACGGGTTCACTGCCGTGTTCGGCGAGGAACAGGCTCCGCTCTGGACGTTTTCCACGGGGTCAAAGAGTGACGTTATTCGCGTTCCAAGTGACCAGGAATTTTGCTCTGGATGCTTCCCACGGGTTCACTGTCATGTTCGGCGAGGACCAGGCTCCGCTCTGGACGTTTTCCACGGGGTCAAAGAGTGACGATATCCGCGTTCCACGTGACCAGGAATTTTTCTCTGAATGCTTCCCACGGGTTCACTGCCGTGTTCGGCGAGGACCAGGCTCCGCTCTGGAGGTTTTCCACGGGGTCAAAGAGTGACGTTCTCCGCGTTCCACATGACCAGGAATTTTGCTCTGGATGCTTCCCACGGGTTCACTGCCGTGTTCGGAGAGGACCAGGCTCCGCTCTGGACGTTTTCCACGGGGTCAAAGAGTGACGTTATCCGCGTTCCACGTGACCAGGAATTTTGCTCTGGATGCTTCCCACGGGTTCACTGCCGTGTTCGGTGAGGACCAGGCTCCACTCTGGACGTTTTCCACGGGGTCAAAGAGTGACGTTATCCGCGTTCCACGTGACCAGGAATTTTGCTCTGGATGCTTCCCACGGGTTCACTGCCGTGTTTGGCGAGGACCAGGCTCAGTTCTGTACGTTTTCCACGGGGTCAAAGAGTGACGTTATCCGCGTTCCACGTGACCGGGAATTTTGCTCTGGATGCTTCCCACGGGTTCACTGCCGTGTTCGGCGAAGACCAGGCTCCGCTCTAGACGTTTTCCACGGGGTCAAAGAGTGACGTTATCCGCGTTCCACGTGACCAGGAATTTTTTTGACTTATATCTGCATTTCATGGAGTTGGGATTTGACTCTCGGTGCTCTGCACACCGTCGAGTCATAGAACTAGGAGTTGCCGCCGTCCCTCTTTGCTCGAGGTTGTATTTGCTGCAATGAGATGAATGTTGAGACGATCTCTAGTCTATTTGTGGCCCGTCGAGATTCGGCTTCTTCTTCTGATGAAACCTGGGGAGGAGGAGTGTGACTCACTTCTTTGTTTGTGCCCCTGGATTGTATACAGGGGTTGATGCAACATCACCTGTAGGGCATAAATTTCATTTTTATTTTTTATTTTATTTCTTTCCGCGATGCTCTATCATTTCAGCTTTTATATCGCGAAGGTCGCGATTGCCCCATCGTTTCGGCTATTTTTCGCGGTGCCCAATCATTTCGGCTATTTATTTTATTTTTACTCGCTGCTTTTATTGCGAGTTGCCCAATCATTTCGGCTATTTCGTATACATACCTTTTTTTTAACTTTCTGATTTTGTTGCAAGTTGCCCTATCATTTCGGCTATTTCGTATGCATGTGTGGCCTGCTGGCCTTTCGCTGCAAGTTTGGGATTAGACACCGATTTCGGCATCAGCACCGCTACAACTGGGATATTGCCAGGAGCGAATCATCATTTGCCTCTGTCGATGTCGAACAAAGGTGGCTTAGTAAACAGGGTTAGGATTCTGTCGATTAAGGCTTTTGACTTCATGAGCCGTAAGGGTCTCACAAAGGTATTTCTCCCTACAAGTCGTGAGGATCTCGTAGGTGTGTTTTCTCCTTAGGAATCGTGAGGATTCCTAAGTGCATGTTCTCCTGTAAGTCGTAAGGATCTTACAAGAGGGTTTTCTCCTTATAAGCCGAGAGAGCTTACAAGGGGGTTCATCGTGTAGACATATCCCTAGTCACGCATGGGACTTTGTTAGGGAAATGTTTATTCGCGCCCGTGGATTGTATACAAGGATCAGAATTGAGCCGCTTGTAGGGCAGTTTTGAAGGTTGTGGGGGGAGTTTTGCTTAAGAACAGGTTCAGGTCTCTGTAACTTAAGACTTTCAAATCTTATGAGCCGTGAGGGTCCCATAAGAGAATTCTCCTAACGAGTCTGAGGATCTCGCAAGTGTAATTTCTCCTTAGGAATCTTGGGGATCCCTAAGGTTGTTGCTCCCTTTTGAGTCGTAAGGATCTCACGCAGGTGGTTTCTCCTCACAAGGTCGAGAGGACCCTGTAAGTGTCTTTTAACGAGGCTGCGCCCTTTCGGGTTTTCACAAACACTCGCCGGTAGCCCTGCTTTTTATACTCACGGAACCCTTTCGGGTTTTCATCTGTGCCCATTTTGATTATGAACATACCGTTTTTTTTTATTTTATTCTTCTTTTTTTTATCTAACGAGGTTGCACCCTTTCGGGTTTTCACAAATACTCGCCGGTAGCCCTGCTGTTTTTACTCACGGAGCCCTCTCGGGTTTTTATCTGTGCCCATTTTGCTTATGGACATACCGTTTTTTTATTCTTTCTTTTTTTCTTTTTATTCACTTTTTTTGTCGGCTTTGGAATGTTGCAATCCACCGTAGTTTATCGACATCTCGGTCAACAGCTAGTTTTAGGACGTAGTGGTCCGTCATTAGTTTAAGGACGTTTCGGTCCGTTGTTGAAGATGGCCGGCTACTGCTTATAGAGTTTGGGCTTAGGAAGATAGCGAGCGGACATAGTCGTCTTCATCTATCATTGACCTAGGCTGTGACTCATTAAGCGTAGTATTTATTTAGGAAGCGACCGTTTATTGGCCTGAAAGGTCTTTCACCGTGCATATCCATGAGTAGATAGGCTCTACCTGGTAGACCTTGTCTATGATGTACGGGCCTTCATAGTTCGGCTCGAATTTTCCCCGCTTGGCGCGATTGGGGATCATAGGTCTTTTGACCACTAGCATGAGTTCGCCTTAGCGGAATGTCCTCGGCCTGGTCAATCTTTCATATGAGCGCGTCATCTTTGCTTTATAGGCTTCCAGGTTTTGCTGCGCCCGGAGCCGGGTTTCATCAAGGGCATCAAGCTCCTCAAGCCGAAGGTGAGCGTTTTCTTCGTCCGTCAGCTCGTAATGAACTGCCACCCGTAGAGAGGGTAACTCTATCTCAAGGGGAAGTACTGCTTCTGTACCGAATACCAACGCGTAGGGCGTTGTGTTCGTGGCCGTCTTGAACGTGGTTCGATACGCCCAGAGAGCTTCTTGCAGTCTCTCGTGCCAGTCTTTCTTGTTTCGAGACACCATCTTCTTTACGATCTTCGTTAAGGTTTTGTTGAAAGCCTCAGCTATACCGTTAGCTCGGGGATTATAAACTGAGGAGTATCTCCAGTCTATGTTGTGCTGTTGTGCGAAGCGGCTGATTTTATGGCTTCTGTAGGCTGGCCCGTTATCGGATATGATCCGTCGTGGAGTCCCAAACCGATAAATGACGTGTGTCTTGAAGAAATGGAGGATATTCTCCGTCTTCACTTCCCTCAGTGGTACTGCTTCTGCCCATTAGGAGAAGTAGTCAGTCGTCGCCAAAATGAATCGATGTCCCCTAGACGACGCTGGTTCGATGGGGCCAATTATATCAGTTCCCTACATTTCGAATGGCCAGCTAGACACCGTTAGATGTAGTGGATTTGGATGTTGGTGGATAAAGTCCCCATGAATCTGGCACGAGTGGCATTGCTTCGCATACTCGAGGCAGTCATGGGTCATCGTGGGCCAATAATAACCCATTCGTTTGATCTTCAATTTCATCTTCGGGCCTGCTTGGTGAGAAACGCAGAGTCCGTCGTGATTTTCCTGAACGACTCTTTCTGCTTCTTTAGGTCCCAAGCATTTCAACCACAGAGAATCAAACGACCTCTTGTACATAATATCATTGACGAAGGTGAAAGATAGGGCTCGCTTCATGAGCTGATGTTTTGAGGACGCTTCTTCAGGCGTTCGACGGGATTTGAAGTAGTCTATAAAGACTTCTCTCCAATCTTCAACCTTTTCTTGGTCTTTTACTTGTAGGGTCGTCTGTTCAATCGCTTCCTTTTCCTCAGATGATTCCGGAGATATTTCTGCCGGTGCGAGGACCCGACGGTTTTGTACCACGATTCTGACATCATCGAGGTTCTCATCAGCCAGTTCTTTAGCGAGCTTGGCTAACGCGTCCGTCTTGCTATTTTCTGCACGCGGTATGCTTTTCAGCATGTAGGAGGGAATTTGAGTCAGCAGTCGTTGTACTCTCTCGCCATACTTCACCAGCTCTGGCTTGCACGTCTGGTAGTCGTCGTTTACTTGACTAACGACCAGTTGGGAGTCTCTGTATATGAGGAGGTTTTCAATTCCTATGTCAACGGCGATCTCGAGGCCTGCTATCAAAGCTTCGTATTCGGCTTCATTGTTCGTCCTCGGCTCTGTTAAGGAGAAAGCAAAGCGCATTATCCTTCCTTGTGGGGTCACGAAGATAAGGCCTACCCCTGATTTGATTATAGGCGTGTTCTGTCTGCGTTTCTTCATGGAAGACGCTCCATCAAAATAAAGTTCCCACCGGGCATTACCGCCGTCGATCGCATCAAACGCATGTTCGTCTGGCAGCTCGCAATTCAAAGGAGAATCGGCAGGTATTGGATGCTCAGCGAGGAAGTCGGCAATGGCTTGGCCCTTCACTGCCTTAAGAGGCTGATAAGTTATTGAGAACTCCATCAAGAGCAGGGCCCATTTAGCGAGCCGTCCTGTCAGTATAGCCTTTGACATCAAATATTTAAGGGGTTCCACCTTCGATATGAGACGGACTTCATGTGCCAATGCATAGTGCCGGAGTTTCGTTATCGCGAAGATCAATGCCAGGCAGTGTTTTTCGATGGGAGAATAATTGCTTTCTGCCCCCAGTAGAACTCGACTCAAGTAATAGAGAGCTCTTCTTTCCCTTGGTCGTTCTCTTGTGCCCATAATGCGCCTAAGGAACCTTCAAGGGCGGTTGTATACAAAATGAGAGGCTTTCCTTTGACCGGAGCAGCTAGCACTGGCGGATTCTGCAGGTATTGTTTGATTTCGTCCAGCGCGATTTGGCATTTGTGATCCCAGACAAATGGGGTTCCCTTTTTCATCAAGTGACTGTAGGGACGGCACTTGCCAGAGAGATTGGCTATAAATCGACGGATGTATGCGAGCTTCCCCTGGAGAGACCGCAATTGCTTGAGAGTCCTTGGCGGGGGCATCTCCATAATTGCCTTTATCTTTGACGGATCTATCTCAATACCTCGGTGTCGGACGATGAATCCTAGGAATTTACCTAAGGACACCCCGAATGCGCATTTGAGTGGGTTCATCTTCAGGTTATATTGCCGAAGGCGTTGAAATACGATCTTCAGATGTTCGAAATGTTCCTCGTATGATTTGCTTTTCACCACGAGGTCGTCGATGTAGCATTCGACGATTTCATGTATAAGGTCATCGAAGATCTTTGTCATGGCCCTTTGATAGGTGGCACCGGCGTTCTTTAGACCGAAGGGCAACACCTTGTAGCAAAATATACCCAAAGGGGTCCGGAAAGCGATGTGCTTCTGGTCTTCGGGATGCATCTTTATCTGATTATATCCTGATGAGCCGTCCATGAAGGAGAAAACCTCGTGAGTGGACGTGTTATCTATCATCGGCTCGGTGACCGGTACTGGGAAATCGTCCTTCGGGCAGGCTTTATTGAGATCCCGGAAGTCCACACATATGCGCACTGTCCCATTTTTCTTCATTACCGGGGCAATGTTGGCGATCCAATCAGGGTACTGAACCTCTTGGATGAAGCCAGAGTCGATTAGTTTCTTGACCTCGGCGTTGATGCTCATCTCAAGCTCAAGCCGCATTCTTCTCGGCGCCTGCTTGACTGGATTGACGTCCGGGGATATGGCCAGTTTGTGGACAGCAATCTCTGGGTCTAATCCTGGCATCTCGGAATAGTTCCATGCGAAGCAATCTCTATACCGCATAAGCACGTCTTTTAACGCAGCCACCCTCTCTTCAGACAATAGCTCACTGACGAATGTCGGTCGCGGGTCACTTGTCGTCCCCAAATCAATTTTCTTGAGGTTATCTGCAGTGGTGTGTATTCCATCTTCAAGCTCTTTTGGCGCCAGTGAAAACTCTGAGATCACCTCGTCATCATTGTTTTCGAAGCACCAGGGGAGATCATGCATATTCTCAGGTTCTCCTTTTGATGATGTTATCATATGACAAGTACGAGCTCGCTTCCAAGACCGATGTGGATATGGGTCCACCCTCGTGGCTTTGGGTTCATGCTTTTGTGGCGGAGTTATCCTCCAACTGTCGGATAGAGCGAACTTGCCGAGCTGATACTGATCTTCGACCCAGTTCTTGAAGGTGAAGCAGTCTTCAAGAGGGTGTCCTATTGCTCGGTGATAAGAGCAATAATCTGGATGAGAGACCTCGTTGGCTTGCTCAGGGTGTTTGGACTCCGGAAGTGTAATCATTTGATGTTTTAAAGAGAGATAAAGTATCTTCTTTGTCTTGTATTGAGGAAAAGAGTATGCTCGACTCATCTTCTTCATAAGGGACAAATCTAGACCGCTTGATTCCCGACAGCGTGACTTCTTAGTCGCGCTTTGTCGCTGTCGAACGCCTTTTCCGCTCTTTGACTTATTTCTGCCTCTGCGTCGGGCATTTTGCGCAATAGGTTGACAGGGAGGAGCATTTTCATCTTTCGCAGCCTGTTGAAGAAGGCGTTGCGTCCTGGCTTTCTCATAGATGGACATTTCGCGGTTATGATCGTCTCGAACTTTCTGACCCGCTTCCCTGATAAGCTTGTCCATTCGTTCTTCAAATGACGGACTCGGCATTTTGATTGCAGGATCTTGTTTTGGTACGGGGTCAGCGTTTTCTGACAAGGCGTCCTCTTCTTCATCGAAGTTATATATGACGTAGTTACCATGGACTCGTTCCCGTTTCCCGGATTTCACATATCCAAGCCCGAGCGTTTCCATTCTCCCGTTAAGCAACTTACGCTGAGTCCCAGGGACATCCCAAATCCTGTTGTAGAATCGAGCTTGTCGAATAGTCTGTTTGAAAGGTACCCCTTGGCATTTCAATAGCCTTTTTAGTCCGTTCGTGTAATATCTGAGCAAACGGATGGGTTGGATCCTGTCGAGTGTAGAATCCGCGCCGTGCCAGATTCCTTTCTCCACTCTTATTTCGGTGGACCGATAGAATAGGATCGCCTTTTCATCTGGGAGGGACGTAAAATGTCTGCAGGTCTTGCACACTGTAAGCTCCAAGTGCGTCGAGATCTTTGTAGTGCTCCCGCGGAATCATGGTAATTTGCAAACTCTGATTATCACCAGGGAATGCTGGTATTGACGGCCGGCTGGAGAACACAGCATTAACCTCATCTTCCGAGTCGCTTCCGAAGATCAATATGGGGGCGGACGGTTCCGGGTTGTTGCGTCGAGACGGCCCAGCGTAAACTATCTCTTCTTCTTCTTCGGTATCACTCCCGAAGACGGGAATGGTGGCGACAGCTTTGTTCTCTGGTTTATGACATCTCTCCGTGTCTTCGAAATCTGGTAAGAAGTACTTTGCATCTTCGTATTTGCGGACTTCGTTCATGGAGAATGGGTTTAGCTCACCTGTTACGGTATACTCAAGACCATCCTTGAAATACTTCATACACTGATGTTGTGTAGAAGGGATGACGTTGTACTCGTGTAACCAGGGACGACCGAGCAAAGCATTGTAGCAGATCTTGGCGTCAATGACGTGAAACTTAATATCCGTGACAAGTAGTTCGAAGCGTAATGTCAGTATTACATATCCGAGAGTCCGTGATGACTGGGAGTCGAAACTGGAGATGGTAATTTTATCACGAGCGAGGTGCTGAACGCTCATGCAGATTTCCTTTAACACCCGCACATTAAGAAGATTAACGGAGGATTCATTATCAACCAGGATTTTACCTATCTTGATATCGTGGCAATATCCAGAGACATATAGGGGACGGTTGTGGTCGCACGTCCCAAGGAGGAGGTCTTCATCGCTGAAGGTGATATCGGCTGTGTGTACTTCCTCCGGCTCGTCCTTCATCTTTTCTTCGGCGAGAAAAGCTTGGAATTGCTCTGGCTCTTGTAGCGCCTTGATCAACGAATCTCTCACTTCTTTGGATAGTAAAAGGGCATCGAGAATGCTGAGCTGTGAGGGCAATTTCCTCAAGTGCACCAGAACATTATAGCCCACCTTATTTTTCTTTGGCGGGTCCTTGGCGGTTAGCTCTTCCATGATTTGGTCATCTAGGGTGATATCCTCATAGACCTTTTCTTTTCCCTTATCTTTTTTATTCGTAGATCCGAGATTCTTTTCTGGAAGCGTGCGATTGCGCAGCTGGATGTTTTCACAGGTGTTCCCCTCCGAAAGGCGGCGCTCAGGACCGCGATGTCCTGACGCTGAGATTCGGGGCAGATGCTAATAGGTGTTATCCGCCCACCTCTCCGAAGATGCCGATTTGATTTACGGCACCTTGTATCGGAGGTTTAGACGGATGCGGCCGATGTAGCAGACTTCATCAGATTCCCCCTCAGGGTGAGGGGTTTTTGATTGTGGGGACGCTCTTCCCTGCAGGCGCAAGCCCCTGCAGTTAATTACGCTACCGCATCGCGGTAACAACTTTCTCCTTCTCCAGAATTTCACTTCGTTTCGTGTGTGTTTGTTTTGTTTGTGGTTGCCCGTGGATTGTATACGGAGACTGAGTAATACCGTCGTCCGTAGGACGTGGATTAGTCCAAATCCGTGTTTACTTAAATTTGGGTTTGGTGTTTTAGTTTAAGGATTCATTAGTCGCGTTGCGGCTAAGATCAACTTAAACGTTCGTCAAGAATACGTTAATCCTGTTTTGGACTAAGATCGACTTGACGTAGTGATCGATTTAATATCTGTCCGTCGGGACTCGTCACCTCTCTGACGTCGTTGAGGGATTACAGCGACAGGTGTCAGAGGAGTTCAGAGATGTACCCTTGAACCAGGGTTGATTTGGGGTTTTATCGTTTATTTAAATATCTAAGGATACGTTAGCCGTATTTGGGGATAAGATCAACTTAGACGGGGCCGTTGAGATCCGGCAAAAGAGCATTTGGAGGCTCTATTGTTCTAGTTTAGAGACGTGGTGGTCTGTGTTCCAGTTTAGGGACGTAGTGGTCCGACATTAGTTTAGGGACGTTTCGGTCCGATATTAGTTTAGGGACGTTTCGGTCCAATATTAGTTTAGGGACGTAGTGGTCCATTTTCCAGTTTAGGGACGTGGTGGTCCATCGCCAGCTTAGGGACGTAGTGGTCTGATATTAGTTTAGGGACGTTTCAGTCCGATATTAGTTTAGGGACGTCTCGGTCCGATATTAGTTTAGGGACGTCTCGATCCGTTATTAGTTTAGGGATGTTCCGGTCCAATGTTAGTTTAGGGACGTTTCGGTCCGATGTTAGTTTAAGGACGTCTCGGTCCAATATTAGCTTAGGGACGTCTCGATCCGATATTAGTTTAAGGACGTCTCGGTCCGATATTAGTTTAAGGACGTCTCGGTCCGTCATTAGTTTAGGGACGTCTCGGTCCGATATTAGTTTAGGGACGTCTCGGTCCGATATTAGTTTAGGGACGTTTCGGTCCACGAGTTTAAGGACCTCGCAGTCCATATGGGTGTGTGGTCGTTGGGACCCGTCACCTCTTTGACGTCGTTGAGGAATTACAACGATGGATGTCAAAGGAGTTCGGAGATGTACCCTCGAACCGGATGTAGATTGATTTAGGAGAGCCATTTTGCTCAGTCAATTTAATTTAAGGACTTACGGCCACGATTGGGCCAAGTCCATTGCTTTTGCATTTCTTTTATTTGGGCTTTGCCCAGAAAGGATGCAGAGCATCAATTTTATTTGGGCCCAGCCCTTTTATTGCTTTGCAATTTATTTTGATCTGCTAGGTCTTTTTGACTTGGGCCTAGCCCTTCAAATAATGCATTGCATTTGTGCAAAGCACCAAGAATCTTTTAGATTCAGGAAAAGAAGTGCAGAGCACTTTTTTAATTTCTTGATCTAAATTTAGATCAAAGAAAAGAAAGAAATCTTTTCTTTCTTTCTGTTTCAGAGAACCAGAGGTTCATAGCAAGTGCAAGGCACTATTTTTATTATTTTTATTTATTTATTTATTTATTTATTTATTTATTGAAGATCACTGATCTTGTTCTCTAGATCAATGATCTATTCTTTAAGAGAATTTTCTCTCATCTCAAAGGTTTTTACCTTTTTTTTTGTATTCTCAAGGAGTTCTCAAGAGTTCTCTCTTCTTTTTTTTTTTAAAATCAGATGATCCTCTTGAAATGAGGTTTGGGGTCCTTTTTATAGTGCTCAAGAATTAGTTAAATTTGTTCAATAAATCTTTTCCTGAGTGATTTGGGGAATTTTCCCCACCGTTGGATCTTTGATCCAGAGGCTCCTGCCTTATACAAGAAAATCTTCTTGTTTTAACAAGATTTATTCTGTTTTGCGCAACTCTCCCAGTGAGTGACACGTGTCGCGCAGTGAAGCGCTTGCGCAACAGCGCTTGCGCAACTGCGCAGACACGTGTCGCGCAGTGAAGCGCTTGCGCAACAGCGCTTGCGCAACTGCGCGGACACGTGTCGCGCATCGGTACGCTTGCGCAGCAGCGCTTGCGCAACTGCGCAAACACGTGTCATGCAGTTGTGCGCTTGCGCAGTTGTGGTTGCGCAACTGCGCAGACACGTGTCGCGCAGCGGTGCGCTTGCGCAGTTGAGTGTTGCTTATGTTTTTTAAAGAGCCTTGCTCTGATTGGACGTACTGCCTTGGGCGTTGTGCTGCCGTGTCAACTTCTGACACATGGCGCGTTGCGCGCAGCGCACGGAAACCGAAGCGTTGCTTCAAAATTTTGAATTTTCAAAATTCAAACAGAGCCTTGCTCTGATTGGGGGAACAAATGCCCCCCCACCGTTGCGCTCACGTGGCGCGCACGTGAGTGCAGCGGTGGCAAGATCCCGACCATTGGATCATAGAGGTCAGGTGAAGAGACGCAGGCGTCTATAAATGAGACCCTTGGTCCTTAAAATTTTTTTTACCGTTTCAAGAACTTTGATTCAGAGCCTTGCTCTTGCTTTAAAACTCTTAGAGCCTTGCTCTTGCTTCTTCCCAAGAACTTTGAAGTTCAGAACTTAGAATCACTCTAGGTAAAAATTTAAATTAATTTAAATTAATTTTAATTAACAGAGCCTTGCTCTTATAGATCTTTGATCTAAAGAAAACCCCTTTGGGGTTTCTTCAACAGAGCCTTGCTCTCATAGATCTTTGATCTAAAGAAGACCCCTTTGGGATTTCATCCACAGAGCCTTACTCTCAAAAATTTACAGAGATCTTGTTCCTGGGTTTTAACCCATGAACAGAGTCCTGCTCATAGATCAAAATAGAGAACTCCTAAAAGTTTTCATGGATCTTTAAGATCCCAAAAATTTTAACTCTTAGGAGTTATAATTTTTCATTACTACTACAGAGCTAGGCTCTTTTTAAAGAAGTTTTATTCCTTTGAGACCAGAGTTTGACAAATGTCACTCTGTGACAGAGCTTTGCTCTAAAAAGAGGAGATTTTCTCCTTGTCTCTAGGGATTCCCCCCCAATGAGGATATTCTCTTGGGGTCTTTTTCATTGACTGACAGTCTCATCCAATGATGGGACTGTCTTATCAAATGATGCGCCGTCATCTTGATTTTGTGGGTCCCCCTTTGGTCCCCTACCCACTGCATTGTAGTGTGATGTAGGACTTTGAAATGTGAAGCATTGGAACACTAACGGTTATATATTTTTCTTTTTCTACAGGGAACATGTCTGAAGATTTGTCTTTCCCTTTCGTTCGCTCAGAAGGAGGGTTCCCACATTCGCCAGTGGACCGGGTGGTGTTTGCTCTGATCAAAGATCACGATCCCGAGTGCAAGAGACTTCACTTATGGGGAAGGTGGTACAGCCAGATTATCCAAGGCCGTCGCAGCTTTAGCTCCGCCTCACCCTCCGAGCCCATAGTTACGATCCCTTATGCGGACAAGCCCCCGGTGGAGTATGCCGTGGAGGTTAAAAATTGGAATTCCGACGACCTCCTTCAGCCTGCAATCGGTGCCATTCCGGTGCAGCCGCCGCCGGCTATAGATATCTTGGGGAGGCGAATCTGTCAGGGTGAAGCACGCCCTTGGGGACAGGCTTATAATATTGGATTGATCCCGCGGCCGCTTGCCGGATATTTGCAATGGGCCCGTTACATTTTGGCGACGAAGAGGGCTCACCTGACGAAGATTGGTTTATACTCCGCCGTCTACGTTTCGCTTTTCGAGTATCCCTCTCCTCCGACGTGGTGGATAAAGGCCTTCATCGAACAATGGAATATCCCCACCCATACCTTCCTGACAGCGGATAGGGAAGTCTCCATCTCTCTGGAGGAATTTGCTGAGATTTCGGGTTTGCCAATGAGGGGAGAACACTACGAGGAGCTGCTTCCTCCTGACGAGTATGTCTTCACCACCAAGAAGCTAGTATTTGACTTAACTCCGGAAAATGCCATTCAGCATCAGCACCCGGGCTTAGTGAAGGTGTTGGAGATTTATGAGGAACTCCATTTGGAATCGGGCGACCGGGGCGTCAGTTTCGCGGATTTCATTGCTCGTTTTATCCGCCCGGAGTTCCTATCAGAGCAGGGCGAGAAATTCGCTCAGCTTGCTGACCCCTTTGGTTTCGGCTTGGACCGCCGACCTTTATCGGAAAATGACCAACGGGATTTTTATCTCCCTGGCACTGCCAGCGTCCCTTTTTCAGAGATCGCCGTTCCTGGCATGGACGAGGAGACTTTTTTTATAGGGTTCTTGGGTCTATGGCTATGCAGCTTTGCGCTCCCCATGCATCCACGCCTCATGCGGTCCTCCTTCTTTTACCCGGCGCATCGAATGGCGGCTGGTTTGCAGCTATCGGTAGGGATTGCCGGGCTGGCTTACCTTTATAATGGACTTAGCGTAGTGGCGGACGCTAATGAGCCTGGGGTACAGCCTGCTAACTTTCCGATGCACTACTTCACTTCTTGGATGGAGCTGCATGTGCGAGGGGTGTTTGGTGCCCATAAGACTCCTCTGTTCTTTGAGAAACTCAAACTCCCAAGAATCATGCGGTTGGTCGGGGCTTCAATTGTGGTTGCACCTTCGCGGGAGTCTAGGGGACTTCTCCTGCGTTCACATCTAGTCGGAGCGAAGACCTCTTTTGTGGATAAGGTCATCACCATGGGCTCCGAGACCGCTAAGTCAGTGGTGTCGCTGCGTGATGACTTTAAGGGCGGGGCTTCTGTACTGAAGGCTCGGGAAATCCTCCACCTTTACTCTATTCGGCCGGGCTACCTAGTATTTAGGCAGAATAAGACGGCTCTCTTTATGAGGTATAACCCACATCGATTTGCCCGACAATCGAGTTACAATCAAGGGATCCCGATGGAAGCCTTTCTGGAAACACCCGCGGTCGGCCCAGAGGGGATAAGGAATGCGATGCATCATTTCGTCCGGCTTAATACAGGATCCTATTTTTTTATTAGTGAGCCTAGCTGTGCCCCTAAAATAATCCATCCGTATGTATCCTGGTATGCGCATGCTATGGGCCCAATCATTTTAATGGAGAAACGCCTGCTGGTTGACCGTAGGGCTGCGCCTCCTGGCGGTGATCGCAAGGCTCCTTTGCAGCCAAGGATCCAGGTCATCCCCCCGATAAAAGATGCAGGAGCTGACCGACCGCGCGTGTTGAGCCCCCCGCGTGGATTGCCATTGCCCGCTACGGTGGATGCACCGCCGGCGCCCCGTGCTCCCATGAAGACGGTTAATGTGGTATCACCAGGGTCTGGCGGAGGGGCAGAGATCGGGACCCGCCGCCCTAAAGTGACTGCCAAGCGCAAGGCTATTCTGAGTGGGTCTAAAGCTGGCGGACAGAAGAAGAAGAAGTCCACCCTATCCCTCGACGCGATCCTTAACTTAGGGCCTGTGGCTCCTCCTGCCGAGGCCATATGTGAGTATGGCTGCAATGAGGGCTTTGTGGTGGACCCTGAGGACACCAATTTAGCTGCCGCCATTGCAGCTTCGGAGCGATCGGCGAGGCTTGAAGCGATGTTAAGCAAACTCGCTGAGTCCGGTAATCATCAGACGCTTTATTTGTCATTTTACTGCATTTTTATTATTATCTTTAGCTAATATTTGCTTCGTTCTCAACAGGCATTTCTACTGAAGAGGCCATTGTTGCCTCTTTGAAGACCTTCCAGGATGAGGAGAAGAAGCGTGTCCCAGCAGGCGTTGGTATGTCCTACCCTTTTCCCTTTCATAATGAAAGTTTGTCATCTTCTCTGATGGTCAACCTAACCTTCTTTTGTTTCTTTGCAGAGGTTATATCAGTTGACGCGGGGATCCTTCCTGAGCCTGTTACCGAAGTCCCAGCTTCGTCGAAGTTGCCGCAAGAGCCTCAGCTTGACAAAACGACGAGGGATGCCCTGAAAAACCTAGAGGCCTCCCTATTCACGGACGAGGACACCTCAATTAGGGAAGCTCTAGTGGCATCCGTCTCAACGGCTCGGGAGGAGCGGAAGCGGTTGAGACGTGCAGCAAAGGCGCGTAGAGCTGCTTTGGCTGCGGGAGCGGGTCCCAGTACCATTCCTCGCGCTGACACTCCTTCTGAAGAGGCCCCTGTCGCCCTATCTACTGCTTATAGGCGAGCGGCACGCGCGGCCCGAAGTGCAAATGATAAATCTTCTTCAGGTAGTACTTCTTTCAGAGCTTTTTTGTAAGAATTATAAAGCCATTGGCTCATATGCGTTTCATCTGGCAGGGCCTAGTCCGACTGAGGGGGAGGCGGAGACCGTTGGACCCCAGGAAACGGCGAAAGCGGCGCCTACCGAACCTGAGCCGACAGTGAGGCGCGTCATTGGGGCCACGGGATCTGTTACAGAGGTTGAGGAGTCCGCCGCCGAGAGGGTCATTGATACCGCTCCTGACGTGGCGGTAGATGAGATGATTGTCTTAACCGAGGCGAAGGCGGTAGAAGGCGAAGCGCTCGAGGCTGGAGACCTCGCGGTGACGGTAGATGAGACAACCGTGACCGCAGGATCCGTAGGAGTAGCGGCTGAGGTCGCCACGATTCCTGAGGACGAGCCAGCTGCTCTTTCTCAGGAATCTGGCAATGCTCCAATCATGACCCTCTCCGCCTATATTCCCCCGCCTTCTCCAGGGCCTGCAAGTGTAACAACGGTCCCTATTGAGTCGGGTGACGAGGCTACGGGTGGTGGCCTGATGTCAATGGAGGAAGGAATTGCCTCAGTCTCGGCTGGCAGTTCGTCGGGTAAGTTTCGGGTTACTATCGTTTCCCCCCTTTTTTATATATCTTGCGATCTCTTCTAACAAGCTTGTCTTTGCAGGTGCGGCCAGTGCCGACGCTCCATTGATTGAAGGAGCACCGTCAACTACTGCTTTGGCGGTGGTCACTTCCCCGTCTTCCCTCGTGCCATCGCGGATGTTGGAAGGTATGGATTTGCGACTCACAAGTTAATCTTTTAAACGTGTAGTTCATGGACTAACGCCATACCACCGCATCTTTTCAGGAGTGCTCTTTGATCATCTATATCAAGTGTTGCTCCCACACTTCTCCTTCCCATCCGAACTTGCTTCTCCCTCTAGTGGCGCTGGTGAGTGTACGTTCACTACAAAGTCTTTATTTACCCCCCCCTTTTATTTAGTAATGGGATGATTCCTGATTTTTCCTTTTCCTTATTGCAGTGCCACAAATCGAAGGAGGGGATGTAAGACCTGCCGCGCTACCGGCCCTTCCGGCTTTGCCGTCCGTTGCAGCTGGTATAGTAAATTTCCTTTTTGGTAACCCTTCAACATCTCTCGAACCATCGTTTGACCATGTTTTATTTTGCAGCTATTGTTCCGGCTCCGGTCCCTTTTGAGTCTCGCGTCCTTCCACCGGCAGGCCCTTTCTTGAAACGCCCGTCTTCAAAGGGTGCTGTGATGAGTTTGGGCATGCTGAGCGGGTACATCGAAGAGCTCAACATGGACGCTCTCCCTTCTGCCGTAGATTTCGCTGTGGAGGTTAATCCAATGTTGGCGGCGCTAGTAAATTTTCATAACGAAGGCGTCGTCGGATCTTGGGTTAATCACTGCAGGGAGATCGAGGCCTGTCTATACCGGCTGGAGTCGACGCGCCCTTCTCCCGAAGTTTTAGCCCTGAGCACCCAACGCACAACTTGGCTCGAGCAAAGCACTTCGCACTCCCGCCACTTGGAGCAAGAAGCAGCTTTAAGACTAAGGGAATGCCAAAAGACCTCGAACGAAACAGCCCATCTGCACGCTGAGGTTGAGGCAAATGCTGCCCAAGTGAAGACTATCTTTGAGGGTCATCTCCCATGGGCTAAACTTGAAGCGGAAGCTTGACGTAGCTGAGCGCAATATCCCAAGTCGGGAAGCTGCCTATCAGGTCGTCAGGGAGCAGCTTGCGTCGGTCTTGCAGCAACGAGCCCAAGTGGAGGCGGAGCTGGCGGTGATAGCCGATCAAGAGAAGGCATGGAAGGACGTATGCGAGCAATTGCTACATCTATGCAAGACGCTTCCTTCCCAATAATTCTCCTTGTATCATTTGTCTTTGTAAAGTATATGTATATATTTTTTATTCTTTAGCACAATGTATCCTGTACTCGATCAATATTTATGAATAAAAGATGCACATTTTTGTAATGTCTTGTGTCATTTCTCCGTCTTTTCTTTCTTTTATTATCAGTATGCCTCCTTAGTAACCATGATTGACGGATGATTAGGACGAGTATCTCGACCTTCTTAAGAAATAGCGATGGCTTGGGCCGCGGGTTCAGATCTGCTGCCTAAGACTTTTCAACTCTATAAGCCGTGAGGGTCTTATAGAGACTTTTCTCCCTACGGATCGAGAGGATCTCGTAGGTGGATTTTCTCCTTAGGAATCGTGAGGATTCCTAAGTGTGGTTTTCTCTCATAGGTCGTAAGGATCCTATAAGAGAATTTTTCCCTCTTACGAGTCAAGAGGACCCGTAAGTGGTTGTTTCCCTCTTTATCGAATCTCGACTTTGGAGAGTGAGACCCGTGTATAGTATACAAGAGACCATTTTAGATCGACTTGTAGGGTCTCATCGTTTAGGAAGTAAGTTTTCCCACCTCTGCTGCCTGAGGCTTCATCTTGCAAATTGAGAAGCAAATTCGATTTATTAGAGAAATCCCTTTTCTGAATGATCTGGGGGAATTTCCCCTGACCGTCGGATCTTTGATCCAAGGGCTTCTGTTTCACAGAAGCAAATCTTTTTTATTTTAAAAAAAAAGTAAGAACGATTTCTCCAGAATTTTTAATTTTGTTTAGCGCAAATGCTTCAGGGTATGACACATGTCGCACAACGCACAGTGCAGCGCAACTGTGTTAGCGCCTCTGCGCTGTGTCGTGTAGCGCACGGTGCATTGCAGCTGAAGCGTTGCTTTCTTTAATTTTGTTTGAAAAGGAGCTTCGCTCTGACTGGGTGCGCTGCTTCGGGCGTTGCGCTGATGCGTCCGCGTCCGACACGTGGCCCGTTGCGCAGTGCAAACAATCTGAAGCGTTGCTTCATTAAATTAATTTTCAAGACAGAGCTTTGCTCTGACTGGGGGAAGACGAAGCGTTGCTTCGTCTCCCGCCTTGGGATTTGAACAGAAGTTCGCTCCGATTAGGGTGAACCGCCGTGAAGACTTTTGGAAGTCGAAGAGGCATTTGATGCCTATAAATAGGACCTTTGGTCCCTTCCAGATACCTATCATCTTCCAGATTTCCATTTTAGAAGACTTCGGAGCTTTCTCCTTGCCTTTAAGAACTCCGTTGCTTTGTTTCCCTTTTTTTTTTAAAAAAGTTTTTAGAAAACTTCTTCAGGTAGAATCGATTAACCAGCAGAGCTCTCGTTTGGGAGATTTCATCCTTGAACATAGTCTTGCTCCTCAGGAATTTAATCCTCTATGTATGTTGTTGCTTTTCTATTGCTGATCTTCCTGTAATATTTTCTCCAGGTATAATGGCGGCGGTGCATCTATACAGTCTGCACGAGTTCATTACCTACGACGATATCCGTGCCCAGGGTCGTCAACAAAACCAGGAGTTTACAGACGCTGAATGTGCGGAAGTCATGGGTCGTCTGAACGCAAGCGGGGGTTGGTTGTTGCCTCGTCGTTCGGCCCTTCTGAAAGTCGTGTTGGGAGCCATATGGAGAGCACTTCCGGATCTTCATGAGGCCTTACCGCTTAACGCACTGGATGATGCCGAAGACAAGGTGCATTCAGTGTACCTGACGGGGTTGATCTCAAAGAAACGGCGGAACAGCCTCGTTGACATCCTACACCAAGTCTTCCAGCAGACGACGATAATTGCCGCTTATCGAAGGCCAGGGGGGCTTGCCGATGATATTGACACAGAGGAGCGCGAAAGACTGTGCATACGAATAATTAGAAAGGCCAGACGAACTCTGGATGGCCTTACTTTCGATTTCCTCAATCCGTGCCCCGGATCTGAGGTTATTCCATTGTAATAATTTGAATAATGTTTTTTTTATTCATCTTTCTTATGATTGTAAAAAGGAATTTTCTAGCAGTATGAATGGAAACTCTTCAGCTTGTCTTATTTCTCGTCCTGAGTCTTCTGCCCATGCATAAATGAGTGCGTCACACACGCCAGATCAAATGTAGACCGGATATTCTTTCTGTCATCTTTTTTTTTAATTGTCAGCAGGCTGTCTTAATAACCATGGTTGATGGATATCCAAAACGAGTATTCTGACTTCCTTAAGAAATAGCGATGACTTAGGCCGCAGGTTCAGGTCTACTGCCTAAGACTTTTCAACTCTATGAGCCGTGAGGGTCCCATAGAGGCTTTTCTCCCTACGGGTCGAGAGGATCCCATAGGTGGATTTTCTCCTTAGGAATCGTGAGGATTCCTAAGTGTGGTTTTCTCCTATAAGAGAATTTTTCCTTCTTATGAGTCGAGCGGATTCGTAAGCGGTTGTTTCCCTCCTCGTCGAAACCCGACTTTGGAGAGTGAGACCCGTGGATAGTATGCAAGAGACCATTTTGGATTGACTTGCAGGGCCCCATTGTTTAGGAAGCAAGTTTTTTAATCCTTGCTGCCCGAGACTTTATCTTGCAAGGTGGAGCGAAACGGGAATTCTCTCACGGAGACTGTGGTGGCTCTGTGAGTTGACACGGGTTGGGAGGCTCTCGTCACGGAGTATTTGTATCCGTGAGTCGAGGAGTTTGCTAGGGATTATTTGTTTCCCAAGCGCCAAGGATTATTTGTTTCCTTGGGGTTTGAAACGAGTCGAGGATTCCTACGGAGGCACTGGTGGCTCTGTGGGTCGACGCGGATCAGAAGGCTCTCGTCAAGGAGTGTTTGTATCCGTGAGTCGAGGAATTTTGCTAGGGATTATTTGTTTCCCAAGCGCCAAGGATTATTTGTTTCCTTGGGGTTTGAAACG
The DNA here is from genome assembly GCA_030015575.1 of Agapanthus africanus. Classification (NCBI taxonomy): domain Eukaryota; kingdom Viridiplantae; phylum Streptophyta; class Magnoliopsida; order Asparagales; family Amaryllidaceae; genus Agapanthus; species Agapanthus africanus. The sequence continues at coordinate 203,523,124 of CM057341.1, read as the reverse complement.
AGTCGAGGATTCCTACGGAGGCACTGGTGGCTCTGCGGGTCGACGCGGATCAGAAGGCTCTCGTCAAGGAGTGTTTGTATCCGTGAGTCGAGGAATTTTGCTAGGGATTATTTGTTTCCCAAGCGCCAAGGATTATTTGTTTCCTTGGGGTTTGAAACGAGTCGAGGATTCCTACGGAGGCACTGGTGGCTCTGCGGGTCGACGAGGATCAGAAGGCTCTCGTCAAGGAGTGTTTGTATCCGTGAGTCGAGGAATTTTGCTAGGGATTATTTGTTTCCCAAGCGCCAAGGATTATTTGTTTCCTTGGGGTTTGAAACGAGTCGAGGATTCCTACGGAGGCACTGGTGACTCTGCGGGTCGACGCGGATCAGAAGGCTCTCGTCAAGGAGTGTTTGTATCCGTGAGTCGAGAGATTTTGCTAGGGATTATTTGTTTCCCAAGCGCCAAGGATTATTTGTTTCCTTGGGGTTTGAAACGAGTCGAGGATTCCTACGGAGGCACTGGTGGCTCTGCGGGTCGACGCGGATCAGAAGGCTCTCGTCAAGGAGTGTTTGTATCCGTGAGTCGAGGAATTTTGCTAGGGATTATTTGTTTCCCAAGCGCCAAGGATTATTTGTTTCCTTGGGGTTTAAAACGAGGCGAGGATTCCTACGGAGGCACTGGTGGCTCTGCGGGTCGACGCGGATCAGAAGGCTCTCGTCAAGGAGTGTTTGTATCCGTGAGTCGAGGAATTTTGCTAGGGATTATTTGTTTCCCAAGCGCCAAGGATTATTTGTTTCCTTGGGGTTTGAAACGAGTCGAGGATTCTTACGGAGGCACTGGTGACTCTGCGGGTCGACGCGGATCAGAAGGCTCTCGTCAAGGAGTGTTTGTATCCGTGAGTCGAGGGATTTTGCTAGGGATTATTTGTTTCCCAAGCGCCAAGGATTATTTGTTTCCTTAGGGTTTGAAACGAGTCGAGGATTCCTACGGAGGCACTGGTGGCTCTGCGGGTCGACGCGGATCAGAAGGCTCTCGTCAAGGAGTGTTTGTATCCGTGAGTCGAGGAATTTTGCTAGGGATTATTTGTTTCCCAAGCGCCAAGGATTATTTGTTTCCTTGGGGTTTGAAACGAGTCGAGGATTCCTACGGAGGCACTGGTGACTCTGCGGGTCGACGCGGATCAGAAGGCTCTCGTCAAGGAGTGTTTGTATCCGTGAGTCGAGGGATTTTGCTAGGGATTATTTGTTTCCCAAGCGCCAAGGATTATTTGTTTCCTTGGGGTTTGAAACGAGTCGAGGATTCCTACGGAGGCACTGGTGGCTCTGCGGGTCAACGCGGATCAGAAGGCTCTCGTCAAGGAGTGTTTGTATCCGTGAGTCGAGGGATTTTGCTGAAGACACTGGTTTCCTCGGAGTTGGACTGAACCGTCGAGATTTGGCATCGTCTTCTGGCGGAACCTGTTGGAAAAGTATGGTTCCCTTTTTGTTTGCGCCCTTAGATTGCATACAGGGATCGATGTGATCTTAACTGTAGGGCCAAAGTTTTATCATCATTTTTTTGTTTTATCTCCGCGATGCTCTATCATTTCAGCTTTTATATCGCGAAGGTCGCGATTGCCCAAACATTTCGGCTATTTTTTCCCGGTGCCCAATCATTTCGGCTATTTATTTTATTTTTACTCACTGCTTTTTATTGCGAGTTGCCCAATCATTTCGGCTATTTTGCATGCTTACATTTTACTTGCTGCTTTTTATCGCAAGTTGCCCCATCATTTCGGCTATTTCGTACGCATGAGCGGCCTTCTGGCTTTTCACCGTAAACCTGAAATTAGACACCGACTTCGGCATCAGCACCGCTACAACTGGGATATTGCCAGGAGTGAATCATCATTTTCCTCTGTCGTTGTCGAACAAAGGAGGCTTAGCGACCAGGGTTAGGGTTCCGTTGACTAAGGCTTTTGACTTCATGAGCCGTAAGGGTCTCACAAAGGTATTTCTCCCTACATGTCGTGAGGATCTTGTAGGCGTATTTTCTCCTTAGGAACCGTGAGGGTTCCTAAGTGTTTTGTTCCTCTGTAAGTCGTAAGGATCCTACAGGAGGGTTTTCTCCTCATAAATCGAGGGGATTTATAAGGGTTGTTTACCATGCGAACGTATTCCCAGTTACGGATGAAATTTGGCTAGAGAAATGTTTATTCGCGCCCGTGGATTGTATACAAGGGTCAGTATTGAGCCACTTGTAGGGCAATATTGGAAATTGTGGGGATTGCTTAAGCACAGGTTTAGGTCTCTGTAACTTAAGACTTTCAAATCCTATGAGCCTTGAGGGTCCTATAAAAGAGTTCTCCTTACGAGTCGTGAGGATCTCGCAAGTGTATTTTCTCCCTAGGAATCGTGAGGATCCCTAAGTGTGTTGCTCCTTTGTGAGTCGTAAGGATCTCACGCGGGTGGTTTCTCCCTACAAGGTCGAGGGGACCTTGTAAGTGTACTTTAACGAGGTTGCGCCCTTTCGGGTTTTCACAAACACTCGCCGGTAGTCCTGCTATTTTTACTCACGGAGCCCTTTCGGGTTTTCATCCGTGCCCTTTTTGCTTATGGACATACCGTTTTTATTTTATTTTATTTTATTTTTATTATTTTTTTTTGTTCATCTCGTCGGCCTAAGGATGCTGCGGTAGTAGCTTAAAGACGTTTTTGTCTGCTATTAATTTTAGGACATTTCGGTCCGTTGTTGAGAAGGTTGGCTATTCTTTATGAAGCTTGAGCTTAGGAAGATAGCGAGCGGACATAGTTATCGTCATCCATTATAGACCTAGGCTGTGGCTCATTAAGCATAGTATTTCTTTAGGAAGGGACCGTTTATTGGCCTGAAAGGCCTTTCACCGTGCATGTCCATGAGTAGATAGGCCCCACCCTGGTAAACTTTATCTATGATGTACGGGCCTTCATAGTTTGGCTCGAATTTTCCTCGCTTGGCGCGATTGGGAATCATAGGCCTTTTGACCACTAACACAAGTTCGCCTTGACGGAATGTCCTTGGTCGGGTCAATCTTTCGTATGAGCGTGTCATCTTTGCTTTATAAGCTTCCAGATTCTGTTGTGCTAGGAGCCGGATTTCATCAAAGGCGTCAAGCTCTTCAAACCGAAGGTGAGCATTTTCTTCGTCTGTCAGCTCGTAGTGGACTGCCACTCGTAGAGAGGGTAATTCTATCTCGAGAGGGAGTACTGCTTCCGTCCCAAATACCAATGCGTACGGCGTTGTGTTTGTGGCCGTTTTAAATGTAGTTCGATACGCCCAAAGAGCCTCTTGCAATCTTTCATGCCAATCTCTTTTATTTCGTGACACTGTTTTCTTCATGATCTTCGTCAAGGTCTTGTTGAAGGCCTCAGCTAGACCGTTAGCTCGCGGTGTTGGAGATAGTGCCCTCATAGTCAATTATTGGATCACAGGTACGTGATTGCAATGATTGCGGAGGACCTATACCGGTAGGACAGTCTTACTCAAGATAATAGTATGCTATCTGGTTTGCCTTTATCAGTAGTGTACATGATCAGGTGACTGATTACATGTTACACTTTGATAGAGCCCTTAGGATCTTGCTTTACCACCAACAGTATGATGGCGATCATATACGTGAGAGTTGGGTGGTTTATACGCATATCCTTAATTGTGGTCCCTAGTCGTGGGAGTTTCGAGACAGGGAATCGATACTCCGGAGTAGACTAGTGTGTACAGTCGAGACCCCGACGAGGGGTGGTGGCCGGTCTCACAAGCCACTGGTATCAGTTGGATCACCTAAGATGTATACAGGTGCTCATTGGGTTATGAGTACACCGGACAGGACTCGCCGGGAATCTGCTAGTTAGTATTATATCTACCGTCAGATAGCAGTTCCCTGGTGACATGTGTACAGGTTAGTTCATCGACCTGAGGTCGTCATTTGTCTCGTGTGAGTTCCCACTGTGCTTTGATTTCTACCCTACCACGGCTCAAAGGAGTCATGCAAACAGGTAGTTTTTGGGTACAGTCCCGAGCCATATGGAGGCACGTGAGCGGATCGGCAGGGGATTCGTCTCTCCCGGTATTGGGGGCGAGGTCGTGCTGTGTTCAGGAGAGCCATTACACAAAGTCCATGGCCATGGCAAGAGATTTACTGGTAGGTGCTCCAGTAGTATCTCAGGGTGTTATTGGGCTTCACTCCGACACGACTTATACTGCTATTGGGGGTCTGACGTTACTAGCCCCCTAGGCAGATATGCGATACTCATAGACGAACGGACCGGACTGTATATACATTGTCACTGTTAGGCTCAGTAGGGTTTTCCGGATGAGTGCGCTCATCGGCATCCCTTGAGGTCAGTCCATGGGCAGCCGTTACGTATTGCTAGTGCCGCTGACGGTTTGTGGTTAAACCCACTGCCAGGGTACTGACGAGTCATTAGAGTCCCCCACAGACAGTTTCCCAAGTTCGGGCGAAACGTTGTAGAGGCCGTATGGTTTTATGGCAGGGTTCGGAAAATGCACGTGCGTTTACGCACGTGTTATTTTTCGGGCAGATGATACTGGTCGGCTTTGGTTTAAGCCGGATCCAAGTATTATATTGAGTAGGTATAATATCTTTGTCTCAGTTGCATTTGTATTCGGTCGTAATACAAATGCGGGTATATTTATACAGTTTCGGGGTTGTCCTGAAATTCGTTTCAGGATCACTTTTGGAAGTTGCCAGTTTCCAGTTTTCTATCAGCCGTCTTTTAACATTCGGTTAAAGACGGATTTATCTTTTCTTGGATGAGAGAGAGTCATGCTTCTAGAAGCTTCTAGAAGGTTCTAGATGATGACTAGGCTTCATGACTCATTAGTGCATTAATGGTTTTTTGATGATGTGTTTAATGACTCATGCTTTGATATTAATGGTTTTGTTTTCCTTAGGATATTTGTTCATAATATCTTTTGCTTAAGGTTACTCTCCCCTCTCCTACGGTCACCTCCCTCTTCTACAAATAGTGGCCGGCCCCTTTGTGTAAGAGTGAGTGAGAATGATTTCATTTTGGAGAGAAAAGACTATGGTTAAGGGTGCATGGAAATTTCATTACCTCTTTCATTCCATCACCCGATAAAAATGGCAGCTTCATTAACCGATCGTCCACGGACTGGATGAAGTGAGACAAAGTCATCTACTCATTCTCTACATCATTCTTGGTCGTCTCTTTTAGCAAACTTGACGATCGAGTTGCCTCAAGTCAGAGGCGGGAGCCCGTTTAAAGAATCGTCGACGTGGTGCCACCTCGACGAAGGAATCGGAGATCGACGAGATCGGAGCAGCCGCAACGGAGCGTGGGATGATGGTTGAAGAACGAAGGACTCGGATCGTTCGGTATAACCTTTCTACACTCTTTACAGTTTGTTAGTTTAGCAATAATGGCAGATCCGGGTTAAAGTATACGATAGCGCCAGTTAAAAAGTTTTTGTTCCGCATTTGGCGTCTGTAGACTGCCGGGGCGTTAGCGTAGACTTACAGTGGTATCATAGCCTAACCATTTTGCTATACTAACTTGTGCTAACGCGTTTAAAACATCGATCCGACCGGAAATCAAAAATCACAATTTTTCAGCCTAACAGTTTCTGTCGATTTTAAATGGTCTGATAAAATTTTTCTACATGTCTCAGAGAACTGTGCAGGCTTTTCTAAGAACCACGACGAAATTTGGGGACTTGACTCCACCAAACAGCCGCGGAAACGCGGCCAAACCCATGGTTTGGCCGCGCATCCGCGGCCACGTGGTGAGCACATGCTCCCAAATTTTGTCAGTGGGTTCTTCTCTGGATTTTGTGGTTTTTGGTAAATATCGTTTTGGCCCAGATTTTGTTACTGTTCACCAGTAAGTCGTGGGGCCCACTTTTTGATATTTGGTCGATCGAAATTTAAACACGTTAGTTTACAGTGCTTACATTATATCTCCGACCGGGAATGTCATTTGATCGGTAAACCGCATCTGATTGCTATAGTTCTTTTAGACGGGTTTGCGAACGTAACATTCGCGTTGATGTTCTGTGTTGTGCTGTGATGTTGCGGATTTGTCGTGGTGGATAGCAGTGTGCAATGGTAGTACAGTTTGTGTTTATTTGTACATTTGATATTGCGGGGCGAGCGTCCAACTTGTGGACTGCCGTCACTGCCTGTTGTATAATATTCTTTTGGGGCACGACCAGGTTGCGGTCGATGTACCTATTGTACTTTTTTTCATTACTGTACTAGGTTTTGCCCCGCGACGGAGTGCATGGATAGCCGGGTTCTGGGGGGCAACGGGTCCGCATCTCATGGTTTTGAGAGGCAGAGGGGTCCCACTCTAGAATTGGCAGACTATTCGCCGCACTCGTAGGGGGTACAGGTTGACCCAAGGAGGGGTGCCCAAGCTTACCGGATTCCGTGGAGTGCCGGGTGGTCCATTCACTATGCTGTAAGGGGCTGCCTTGCTTCAGGTTTTGGCGGGTAACTTGCCGCACCCGTAGGGGTCTACGTTTCATTGCACAGGCTATCCACACGACAGGGGAACGTCGAGTTTCAGCAGCGGCTCTGTGAAACTCGGGGATCCTAGATTATCTGTATTGTTCTGTGATGCTTATTACTTTTCTGTAATGTTGCATATTATCACGCCTGGAGCGATTATTGTATATTGGTTTATATACTATTAGATGTTGTATATGTTTTACACCCGCGCTAGTCCAGTCCCCGCTCTGTCGTTAGTTAAGTAACCTAACGGGTGATGACGGGACCCAGTGACGAATGCGGATGGCATATACGTACATTTTATTTTTCGTTCTTTTCTGGTGTGATTAAATGATGGGACTGCGTTGATTTTGATCAATGCAAAGTTAAACAAACCTGTTTACAGTTGTTGGAACAAATTTAAAAAGTGTTTTTACAAAGACGTTTCCTTTTGTTATGCATAGCGGTATTCAGTGGAATATCCTGCACCTCATTCGACGGGACAATGGCCGATATCCCTTCACCGGGACTGACCCCTTGGGCAGAAGTTTGCGTCAGAGTAATAACTTCACTATAGTCGATTACAAGTTGCTTTGCATAGCGGTATTCAGTGGAATATCCTGCACCTCATTCCACGAGGAAAGAGCCGAGATCCCTTTACCGGGAGTGACCTCTTTAGCAAAAGGTTTTCGCCACTATATTTTAAAAAGCTATCAGGTTCCTTCAGCGATATCAAGTTCACTACGTTAAAGGTTTTTCGCCAAAAACCAGCCGTAGCCCTCCGTCATTTCATATGAATGGTCAGTAGTATTCAAGCTATGTTGGTCTAGCCCTTAGCTAGGACATAGTGATTGGTAGCTGCTGGGGTGTTCACATGTTGCATAGATAGATGCGTTGGTTTGGGACAGTCGTACAGCCTTGTTGGCCCTTAGTCAAGGGCGAGGACGGGTGGGTTCAAATTAACAAGATAATGATGGGAAGAACTTGACATGTGACTTATGATGGGCTGGCCCTTAGTCACGATCATAAGAGCATGGGGCAAAAACTATATCGGGAGTTTCTAAAGAAACTGAAACTTGCCAAGTATGCGCATACCTTCTGGAGTATAAGTAACGTGGATGCATTCCATCACGTTATCATGCGATGGATCCCGATTCCCACTGATGAGTTGGTTTACTCTTCGGGTGATCCCGATTGATTCTTCTTTAGGTTTGGAGGAGAATTTGACAGGACAGTGGGAGGTTTCCGGATTAGATAAAATGATGACCATTCTGATATAGGTTAGAGTGCACGCAGAGTGTTTCTTTTCTCTCTCTCTTTGGCAGCGACCTTTGACCGACCCTAGACTATGACTCAGTGACCAGGTGGACCGAACCTTCTTAAAATACTGGCTTTTGGATTGTCTGAGTTGCATAAGTCATTGCCACTCCTTCTTTTACCCTTTGAATTTCTCAGAACACCCGTATTACTACGGATATCCACTTCCATTGGATAGATCCATCGTATGGTTATATACGAACTCGAAGGGACTTCTTCGAGGATGGATCCAGGTTCAGGAGAAATAGAATTGGTTTATTCAGTTGTCTTTTATTATCACCTTCTCTCAGGTTGCGAGAGCTCCTTGGTTTAGGAGAGTACACCTATTACGCTTATTGGATAGTCTTATTCCAAACCATAGGCTGGTGCCGAAAGGTAGGGAATGAAGAAAACCAATTAGCCTAAGTAGGGTGTGCAGAAGGTAATATGTAAAGACAAAATAAAGGGATTAGAAAGAGGGCAAAGTAAATTGCGACTGATATCATTCACGACCAAAACCGCGTACTTCATCGCCACTCCTATTTCACCTTTAAAAGAATAAGGTATTATTCAGTTGTCTTTTATCATCACCTTCTCTCAGTTGCGAGTACTCCTTGGTTTAGGAGAGTACACCTATTATGCTTACTGGATAGTCTTCTTCCAAACCATAGGCTGGTGTCGAACGGTAGGGAAGGAAGAAAACCATTTAGCCTAACGATGGTGTACAGAAGGTAACGACTAAAGACAAATAAAGGGGATTTGGAGAGATGGAAAAGAGATATACGGTTGAAGTCATGAATTGGATTATGGAAGAGGCATTGCTATGAATACCAGGATACCCCTACGAAACATTTTCATGTTTCAGTGCATTGTTAAAAGAAAAACTGTTTTCCCGATTAGACACTTACTCCAAGGGTATGATACCAGGTTTCATTCTCATATCTGTATGGTTTTACAGATGATGAGTGGGAGTAAGATATTGGGAATTAGGTGATCATCCTCATTATATCGGAATTCGTTGTAATTGGTGATATTTGAGGAAATCGCCAGGGTACAGTTTTCAACCTACGACGCACAGGCTTTGAGTTGTTTAACTCAGCGGACTTATACAGAGTATTGTATGTTGTCCAGTGTCCATCTGGACAAAGGGGTAGGTCCTCGTACTATGTTCTGTTTACTTATAAATTCTCTAGTATTTAGACAAGTGTTTCGTAGAAATACAAGGTCTAAGTTTTGAGAAGTTGTGGGTATAAGAATAAAGTAGAGAACCAGGTATCACAAGTATCGGGATTCTTCAAAGAGATCGAAGATGTAGATTCTTGTGATTGGTATTCAGATTATAGTGATGGTTTTGAGAAACGTGTTTCTCTTTCAGGTTGCTCATAATTGGATGGATTCCTAAGTTGAGTAATGCTGATTAGCCTCTTTCCATTAAGTTGATATGCACTGGAGACAGCTGCATGGTTTGAATATGGTTCCAATTAAATTAGTGCCAAAGTTTCTATATTGGATATAGAATGGTTCGTACCTTAAAAGTTGTTAAGGTACGGGGAGTTGTCCAGCTTATGCTTAAAACCAGACTCTGGATAACTCAGGGCACGGTTCTGTAATGGCTGTTTGTGGGTTGACCCTGGTTATGACGAGGGTTGATATTCTACCATTTGGAAGATCAATAGTGATATTGTTCTTGACTCGCCACGGTTTTAGTAAAATGGATCTTTTTCAGAAAACAGTAGTGGGAGTATGGTAGAACTGGAAGTTATTCCAGAACCGCGAACGATTACGGAAAATTTAATAGGACCTATATATTCAATCATGTTTGACATTCCAATAGCCACTCCGCAGGTATGGTAGGTAACCTCAGACGCCCGAGAGGTACTTCGGTAGCCTCAGAGACGGTGACAGGGAGGTTCTTATCTACCAAGACTTGACACTACTGTTGTTCCAGGATATGAGACCCGGTAGGAGGGTTGTCGTAGTCAGTGGGAGCAGCGGAAGCATAGTGGGCAAGATGCTTATATCTATTTATAGACTTGAGCAGTTATAGCGGAGATAGATCATCTAATTTTGATGTGACAGTCATGGGTTTGACTTCAATCAGGATAGGGGATGGATCTGTTAAGAAGGTAGTAGGGTGTGATGTCATGGTATCTGGATGACATACACAGAGTGGGAAGTAAAATTCCTATACTACGATCGGTTGTACTGTGGTCGTCACACAGTTGTTTCTCCAGACAGGATATGGATATAATATTTGACATTCTGGTTTCTAGATCTATGGTTTTAGATCTGGATTTGGGTAGTTTCCCAATGTGGGTACTTTGACAGATATTCTAATGGTTTTTGGAATAGTTGACTCCTAGCATGGTGGTGTACCTGCAGGTGATGGAGTCACCCTCTCTAAAGGTGTCTTACAGACTAAAGGGGAGAGGGATGTGCATGATTGGCAGATCACTTGCTTAGGCAATTGAGTCAATCATGAGATGTCAAGTAACACACCAAATGTTGGTTTTGCACTAGATGCAATAAGTTTGTATTAATCCAATCCTGGAGAAACATAAGGAAGCGGTTTTAGAACATAAGTACATGTTCTACGGATTTGATGACGGCAGCCTCCTTCGGGAGACGGTTATCATTCCAGGCTTTAAAGGTGACATGGTTGACAGAGTGATTGTCAGAGTTATGGTTTTTCCCTCTGACGAAGAGGGACAGTATTATGGACAGATGGTCCAAGAGGATACTGTGGGTGGCATGGTTCCCGATACTGATTAGGTTCAGTGATCGATACAGTCTAAGAAGTTTGGATTTGGAGTTCATTTATGAACCAGGTCCCATCAGATATCCAGACATATTCTAAGACAGGTATTACTCGATTCGGGAGATGGCTTTCTCCGCGAACTTGAGATTAAGAGAGATATAGAAAGAAACTTCTAGGCGGATCCACTCACTAAGGCTATTTCTCGAACACAATAGTTTTACAAACGGGCTTTGTGATACTGATTAGTAGAGGAGTTGGATGTTCGGTTTCACACGGGCTGTGAGTAGTGGACATCGCAATAATTAGCCTTGAGTGCAAGTGGGAGATTGTTGGAGATAGTGCCCTCATAGTCAATTATTGGATCACAGGTACGTGATTGCAATGATTGCGGAGGACCTATACCGGTAGGACAGTCTTACTCAAGATGATAGTATGCTATCTGGTTTGCCTTTATCAGTAGTGTACATGATCAGGTGACTGATTACATGTTACACTTTGATAGAGCCCTTAGGATCTTGCTTTACCACCAACAGTATGATGGCGATCATATACGTGAGAGTTGGGTGGTTTATACGCATATCCTTAATTGTGGTCCCTAGTCGTGGGAGTTTCGAGACAGGGCATCGATACTCCGGAGTAGACTAGTGTGTACAGTCGAGACCCCGACGAGGGGCGGTGGCCGGTCTCACAAGCCACTGGTGTCAGTTGGATCACCTAAGATGTATACAGGTGCTCATTGGGTTATGAGTACACCGGACAGGACTCGCCGGGAATCTGCTAGTTAGTATTATATCTACCGTCAGATAGCAGTTCCCTGGTGACATGTGTACAGGTTAGTTCATCGACCTGAGGTCGTCATTTGTCTCGTGTGAGTTCCCACTGTGCTTTGATTTCTACCCTACCACGGCTCAAAGGAGTCGTGCAAACAGGTAGTTTTTGGGTACAGTCCCGAGCCATATGGAGGCACGTGAGCGGATCGGCAGGGGATTCGTCTCTCCCGGTATTGGGGGCGAGATCGTGCTGTGTTCAGGAGAGCCATTACACAAAGTCCATGGCCATGGCAAGAGATTTACTGGTAGGTACTCCAGTAGTATCTCAGGGTGTTATTGGGCTTCACTCCGACACGACTTATACTGCTATTGGGGGTCTGACGTTACTAGCCTCCTAGGTAGATATGCGATACTCATAGACGAACGGACCGGACTGTATATACATTGTCACTGTTAGGCTCAGTAGGGTTTTCCGGATGAGTGCGCTCATCGGCATCCCTTGAGGTCAGTCCATGGGCAGCCGTTATGCATTGCTAGTGCCGCTGACGGTTTGTGGTTAAACCCACTGCCAGGGTACTGACGAGTCATTAGAGTCCCCCACAGACAGTTTCCCAAGTTCGGGCGAAACGTTGTAGAGGCCGTATGGTTTTATGGCAGGGTTCGGAAAATGCACGTTCGTTTACGCACGTGTTATTTTTCGGGCAGATGATACTGGTCGGCTTTGGTTTAAGCCGGATCCAAGTATTATATTGAGTAGGTATAATATCTTTGTCTCAGTTGCATTTGTATTCGGTCGTAATACAAATGCGGGTATATTTATACAGTTTCGGGGTTGTCCTGAAATTCGTTTCAGGATCACTTTTGGAAGTTGCCAGTTTCCAGTTTTCTATCAGCCGTCTTTTAACATTCGGTTAAAGACGGATTTATCTTTTCTTGGATGAGAGAGAGTCATGCTTCTAGAAGCTTCTAGAAGGTTCTAGATGATGACTAGGCTTCATGACTCATTAGTGCATTAATGGTTTTTTGATGATGTGTTTAATGACTCATGCTTTGATATTAATGGTTTTGTTTTCCTTAGGATATTTGTTCATAATATCTTTTGCTTAAGGTTACTCTCCCCTCTCCTACGGTCACCTCCCTCTTCTACAAATAGTGGCCGGCCCCTTTGTGTAAGAGTGAGTGAGAATGCTTTCATTTTGGAGAGAAAAGACTATGGTTAAGGGTGCATGGAAATTTCATTACCTCTTTCATTCCATCACCCGATAAAAATGGCAGCTTCATTAACCGATCGTCCACGGACTTGGACGAAGTGAGACAAAGTCATCTACTCATTCTCTACATCATTCTTGGTCGTCTCTTTTAGCAAACTTGACGATCGAGTTGCCTCAAGTCAGAGGCGGGAGCCCGTTTAAAGAATCGTCGACGTGGTGCCACCTCGACGAAGGAATCGGAGATCGACGAGATCGGAGCAGCCGCAACGGAGCGTGGGATGATGGTTGAAGAACGAAGGACTCGGATCGTTCGGTATAACCTTTCTACACTCTTTACAGTTTGTTAGTTTAGCAATAATGGCAGATCCGGGTTAAAGTATACGATAGCGCCAGTTAAAAAGTTTTTGTTCCGCATTTGGCGTCTGTAGACTGCCGGGGCGCTAGCGTAGACTTACACGCGGATTATAAACTGAGGAATATCTCCAGTCTATATTGTGCTGCTGTGCGAAGCGGCTAATTTTATGACTTCGGTAGGCTGGCCCATTATCAGAGATGATCCTTCTCGGGGTTCCAAACCGGTATATGACATGCGTTTTGAAGAAATGGAGGATGTTCTCCGTCTTCACTTCCCTCAACGGTACCGCCTCTGCCCATTTGGAGAAGTAATCAGTCGTCGCCAAGATGAAACGATGTCCCTTGGACGATGCTGGTTCGATGGGGCCGACTATGTCAGTTCCCCACATTTTGAATGGCCAACTAGCCACTGTTGGATGCAGTGGATTGGGATGCTGATGGATGAAGTCCCCATGAATTTGGCATGAGTGATATTGCTTCGCGTATTCCAGGCAATCCTGTATCATCGTGGGCCAGTAGTAGCCCATCCGTTTTATCTTCAACTTCATCTTAGGGCCTGCTTGGTGGGAACCGCAGAGTCCGTCGTGAACTTCTTGGACGACTCTTCTCGCTTCGTCAGGTCCTAGGCATCTCAGCCACAGAGAATCGAATGACCTCTTGTATAGAGTATTATTAACGAAGGCGAAATACAGGGCTCGTTTCACGAGCTGATGTCTTATGGACGCTTCTTCAGGCATTCGGTGGAACTTGAAGTAATCTATGAAGACTTCTTCCAGTCTTCGGTCTTCTCATGGTCTTTTATTTGTAGGGTCGTCTGCTCAGTCGCTCCCTTTTCTTTATATGATTCTGGAGGTATTTCTGCCGGGGCGAGCACTCGATGACTTTGTATCACGATTCTAACGTCATCGAGGTTCTCGTCGGCCAATTCTTTAGCAAGTTTGGCCAGTGCGTCCGCTTTGCTGTTTTCCGCGCGCGGTATGCTTTCCAAAGTATAGGAGGAAATTTGGGTTAGCATTTGTTGCACCTTTTCACCGTATTTTATCAATTCCGGTTTGCATGTTTCGTAATCGCCGTTCACTTGGCTGACGACTAGCTGGGAGTCCCCATATATGAGGAGGTTTTCAATTCCTATGTCAATGGCAATCTCCAAGCCTGCTATCAAAGCTTCGTATTCAGCTTCATTATTCGTTCTCGGCTTTGTCAAGGAGAAGGCGAAGCGCATTATTCCTCCTTGTGGGGTTACGAAGATAAGGCCCACTCCCGATTTGATCATTGACGTATTTTGTTTGTGCTTTTTCATGGAAGACGCCCCATCGAAATAAAGCTCCCAACGGGTATCACCACCGTCGATTGCGTCAAACGCATGTTTGTCCGGAAAATCGCAATTCAGAGGAGAATCGGCAGGTATCGGGTGCTCAGCAAGGAAGTCGGCTATGGCCTGACCCTTCACTGCTTTGAGGGGTCGATATGTTATCGAGAACTCCATTAAGAGCAGAGCCCATTTAGCGAGTCGTCCCGTCAAGATGGCCTTTGACATTAAATATTTGAGAGGGTCCACCTTTGAAATGAGATGGACTTCATGCGCTAATGCGTAATGTCTAAGCTTTGTTATTGCGAAGATCAACGCCAGGCAGTGTTTTTCAATGGGGGAGTAATTGCTTTCTGCCCCCAGCTGAACCCGACTTAAGTAGTAGAGTGCTCTTTCTTTCCCCTGGTCATTCTCTTGTGCCCATAATGCGCCTAAAGAGCCTTCAAGGGCGGTCGTGTAAAGAATGAGAGGCTTTCCCTTAACCGGAGCAGCCAACACCGGAGGGTTTTGCAGATACTGCTTGATCTCATCCAATGCGCCTTGGCATTTGTGATCCCAAACGAATGGGGTTCCCTTCTTCATCAGGTGACTGTAAGGACGGCACTTTCCTGAAAGATTAGCTATAAATCGCCGTATGTATGCGAGCTTCCCTTGGAGAGATCGCAACTGTTTAAGAGTCCTTGGCGGAGGCATTTCCATGATCGCCTTAATCTTAGACGGATCTATTTCAATACCTCGGTGTCGAACGATAAATCCTAGGAATTTGCCCGAGGAAACCCCGACGCACATTTTAAAGGATTCATCTTCAAATTGTATCGCCGAAGGCGTTGAAATACGGTCTTCAAATGCTCGAGATGCTCTTCGTATGACTTGCTTTTAACCATGAGATCGTCGATATAGCATTCGACGATTTCGTGTATAAGGTCGTCGAAGATCTTTGTCATGGCCCTCTGATAAGTAGCACCGGCGTTCTTCAAACCGAAGGGCATTACTTTATAACAAAATATACCAAGAGGAGTCCTGAAGGCTGTGTGCTTCTGGTCTTCTGGATGCATTTTTATCTGGTTATATTCCGATGAGCCGTCCATGAAGGAGAAAACTTCATGAGTGGATGCATTGTCTATCATCAATTCAGTGACTGGCACCGGGAAATCATCCTTCGGGCAAGCTTTATTAAGATCCCGGAAGTCTACGCATATGCGCACCGTCCCATTTTTCTTCATCACTGGGACGATGTTGGCGATCCATTCAGGGTACTGAACTTCCTGGATGAAGCCAGAGTCGATTAACTTTTTGACTTCGGTATTTATGCTCATCTCAAGCTCGAGTCGCATTCTTCTCGGCGCCTGTTTGACTGGTTTGACGTTTGGGGATATTGCTAGTCTATGTACAGCGACTTCTGGATCTAGTCCTGGCATCTCGGAATAGTTCCATGCGAAGCAATCTTTATGCTGCACAAGGACGTCTTTTAACGCAGCCACCCTCTCTTCAGACAGCAGCTCGCTGACGAATGTCGGTCGCGGATCATTTACCGTCCCCAACTCGATCTTCTTGAGGTTATCTGCAGTAGTATGTATTCCATCCTCCAGTTCTTTCGGAGCTGGGGGAAATTCTGAGATTACCTCATCACTGCTGTTTTCGAGGCACCAAGGGAGGCTTTCCAGGTTCTCGGACTCTTTTTTCAATATCGTTACCATACGACAGGTGCGAATTTTCTGCCAATCCCAATGTGGAACTGGTTTTTCTTTCGCGGTCTCGGGCTCGTGCTTCTGTGGTGGCGCTACCCTCCAGTTGTCAGATAGAGCAAACTTGCCGAGCTGGTACTGATCTTCGACCCATTCTTAAAGGTGAAGCAATCCTCAAGAGGATGCCCTATCACTCGGTGGTAAGAGCAATAGTTTGGGTCAGAGACTTCACCTGCTTGTTCTGGGTGCTTGGACTCCGGCAACGTAAGCATTTGATGTTTTAGAGCGAGATCGAATATCTTCCTTGTTTTGTTCCGAGGAAATGAGTATGCTCGACCCATCTTCTTCATGAGGGCTAAATCAATGACGCTCGACTCTCGGATACGTGGTTTCTTAGCTCGGCTTTGTGGCTGTTGAGCGCCTTTTCTGCCTTTTGACTTATTTTTGTTGTCGCGTCGAACCCTTTTTGTAGCAGGTTGACAAGGAGCAGCATTTTCATCCTTCACGGCCTGTCGGAGAAGGCGTTGCGTCTTGGCTTTCTCATATATGGCTGTCTCGCGGTTGTGGTCATCTCGGACTTTTTGACCAGCTTCCCTTATAAGCCTGTCCATTTGTTCTTCAAATGATGGACCGGGCAATTTTTCATCAGGAACTTTTACTGGCTTAGGATTAGCATCCTCCCATTGAGCGTCCGCCTCTTCATCGAAGTCATACATGACATAACAGCTGTCTGCTAGCTCCCGTTTCTTTGACCGGATGTACCCAAGCCCTTTTGTTTCTATTCTCCCGTTAGGCAGTTTGCATTGAGTCCCGGGAACGTTCCAAACCCTGTCATAGAATTTGGCCTTTCTAACGGTCTGTGTGAAGGATATCCCCTGGCGTTTCAGCAGTTTCTTCAAACCTTCGGTATAATATCTGGGAAGACGGATAGGCTGAAGCCTGTCGAGCTTGGGATCCGCGCCATGCCAAATTTCTTTTTCCACCTTGTTTTCTTCAGAACGGTAGAATAGGATTGCCTTCTCGCCTTTTCGTCCGGGAGGGATATAGAATGTCTGCAATTCTTCTACGATGTTGGCGTCGAGTGCATCCAGTTCTTTGTAATGTTCAAGCGGCACCATGGTTATCTGCAGACTTCGCTCTTCATCAGCGGAAACCCGTATTGAAGGCCGAGCAGGGAATACAGCATGAACTTCATCCTCTGAATCACTGCCGAAGATCAATGAAGGAACGGATGGTCCTGGCCTGGTGGATTGGGGCGGACCCGAATAAATTATATCCTCTTCTTCCTCGGTATCACTGCCGAAGACAGGGATGGTTGCGTTAGTTTTGTTCTCCGGCTTGTGACACCTCTCCGTGTCTTCGAAACTCGGTAAGAAGTATTTGGCATCTTCGTACTTGCGAACTTCGTTCACGGAAAACGGATTCAACTCTCCCGCCACAGTGTACTCGAGGCCATCCCTAGAATACTTCATGCATTGATGCTGTGTAGAAGGGATGATATTGTATTCGTGTAGCCATGGTCGGCCGAGCAGAGCATTGTAGCACGTCTTGGCGTCTATAACATGGAATTTGATGTCTGTGACGAGCAACCCGAAGCGTAGCGTCAATATCACAGATCCAAGGGTTTTTGATGATTGGGAGTCAAATCCGGAGATGGTGATTTTGTCTCGGGCGAGGTGTTGGACACTCATGCAAATCTCCTTTAACACTCGCACATTGAGTAAATTGACAGATGATCCGTTATCGACCAAGATTTTTCCTATCTTTATGTCATGGCAGTATCCTGAGACATAAAGGGGACGATTGTGTTCACACGTCCCGAGGAGAAGGTCTTCATCACCAAAAGCAACGTCGGCTGTGTGCACTTCTTCTAATTCGTCCTTCATCTTTTCTTCGGCTAGGAAGGCTTGGAATTGGTCCGGCTCTTGTAGGGCCTTAATTAAAGAATCCCTCGCCTCTTTTGATAGTAATAGGGCATCGATAATGCTAAGTTGTGAGGGTAGCTTTCTCAGATGCGCCAAGACATTGTAATCTACTTTATTCCTCTTTGGGGGATTCTTGGCGGTTAACTCTTCCGCAACTCGGTCATCCAAGGCGATATCTTCAGAGACCTTCTCTTTCCCTTTGTCTTTCTTGCTTAAGGGTCTGAGATTCTTTTCGGGTAATGTTCGATTGCGTAGCTGTATATTTTCGCAGGCCTTCAGTTCTTCTTCTTTTCCCGAAGTGGATTCTTTGAAGAGGGGGCCAAGTTCTAGCTCTTCATCAGAGTCGCTCCCAAATGTAGGCACTTGTGACCCGGCAGTGTTAACCATGTGACAATTGCCGGCAGTTCTTTCAAGTTCTTCGGTCGTATTTCTTTGCTCCCGGCGAATTTTACGTTTTTCCCGTTTAAAGCGTTGTCGATTAGCGACGTATCCTTGCCACCATCCATTGAAAGCTTTGCAATCTTGGGTGGGATGCGAGACCTTCTGATGATATAAGCAATAAGAGGGGTGCATTTCTACCACATCAGTAATTTTTCCTTCGGAGGATGGTAACTTCATGCCCATTGATATGGCCTTAGCAAACCTCTTCTTTATCTTGAATTGGCTTTTATCGATAATGGAGGCGTTTTGCTCCAGCGGGATCATCTCAGCTCTTTCCTTAAATCGCTGGCGCTTGGCCCTTTCGAATATAGCCGTCTCGCGTTCTCGATCAGCTTTACTTTTCAATCGAGCTTCATTAAGAAACGCGCCAATCATTTCAACTGATAACCCTGGAGCTCTTGATTCGGCATTTGCCCCCAGCGTTTCAGTGTCAGAAGTCTCTTCATCGTTCGTGACCGAATGGGAGATCATATGACAGCTCGCCACATATTCCTCGGATTCATCCGATGAACTTTCTCCCTCATCTTCTTTTTGAAAGACGTGATCAAGGAATCTTGGAGCGTAATGGGAGTCCGCGCCTTTTGGTTATATTCATCCAGCGCGTCGATTTGCTTTTGTAAGTCCGTGCGCTTGTCGCCAGGCTTCACGGGCTTCTTAGATTTCTTCTTCTTCTTTTTCGAAGATTTTGACAGCTGGCTATGAATGCTTGAACTACCACCATCGGTCTTCGGAGTCGGACGTGGCTTCAACATCCCCTCAATAACCTGCGGTTCCAAGGGGTTCTTCCACTTGACCGCTGGAAAGGTCTGAAGATAGTTTAGCATCCTCTTTGTCTTGGCTGATAATACAACCTCCCAAGGAGCTTCCTCAATGACGGAGCATGTTGCCCCCGGCGTATTCATCCCCTTAGAGGTGTGGGGCTGCGGGGGATTCACCTTCCATTTGTCAGATAGCGCAAATTTGCCCTGACGGTACTGATTCTTAAGCCAATTCTTGAAAACGTAGCAATCCTCGATGGGATGGCCTAGCACTCGATGGTAAGGGCAGTAATTGGGCTCGTTGACGTCGTTCGGTTGCAACGGACGTTTTGGATCTGGCAGACTTATGAGTCTGTTGCGCAACGCCAGCTCGAATAGCCTCCTTGTTTTATCGCGGGGGAAGGAGTAAGGACGTCCCATCCTGTCCTCAAGGGGTACGTATGGGCGTGTATTGTTTGGACGAGCAACCGGCTTCGAGTCGCTCGGTTGTTGTTGGGCATTAGCGACAATGATCGCTTTTCCCTTTCCTTTATCGTTTCGGGAGTCCGGCTTCGGGAGAGGGGGTTTATGGCCCATCTGGTCCATCTGCGCTAGTTTGTCGATCAAAGCCTGGAAGGTAGTCGGCTTGAAGAACATCATGAACTGCGAGATGGTTGCCTGTGGATCAAGGGTTCCAACAAACATTCCCACCTCTGGAGCTTCTTCTATGCGCTGTTCGCACTTCGACCATAGATTTCTCCACCGTATAGCGTACTGAACCCATGTCTCGCCGGGTTTTACCCTGGCATTAATCAGTGCCGTCATCGGGATACGCTCACTGGCACTTGCAAAACGTTGGGTGAAGAGCAGCTCCATCTCTGCAAAGGTTTTAATAGAGTCGTTGGGAAGCTCAGAATACCATTCGAATGCCGTATCTGATAAGCTTCCAACAAACTGGCGAAGCAAAAGCTTGTCGTCGCCGCCGGTGTTACCGCAAAGCGCCCTGAACTGGGCAACATGTTGATGGGGATTGCCGGTCCCTTTGTAGACATGAAACTTGGGAATTGTGTAACCCGGCGGGTACTTGATTTGGTCATACCAGCCTGGATACGGCCGCCCCGTTTTTACGACGTGGCCGGCTGCTTCGGCAGCGTGATGAACCTTTATTTGCTGGGCTATGTATTCGTCCAGATCAGTCTTAGAGATTGTATCCTCTTTAGCTATTAATAGAGCCGGTGGCGGATTTGATGCCTCTCCCCTATCGTCTTCAAGAATGATCGGGAGATCTCCAGCAGGTGGATCTTGTTGAATCATCATACCCACCATATCCTGGAACAGGAGGGCCATCCGCTGTATGTTGGCCGCTTGTTCAGCAGCCTCTCTGTCCCTCTTTTCCAGTACTCGGGGAAGGAACTCGGCGTCGGTCTCTTCCTCCTGGCGCTCATCTAAGGACGTCTCAGGGTTCTCTTTCGGCCCAGTGAGTGCAGCCATTGTGGTCATCATCTCCTGGAGCTTTTGTTGCTGCTCCTGAGCCTTGGTCACTGATCGGGTAAGCGGTCGGTGACCCGTAGCAGTACGACTTTCTTCCTTTCCAGAAGCCATATAAACCGTATGAACAATTATGCCCCCTGACTTGGGGCGTTTAGGCTCACTGCTTTTAAACTTTGCCGGTGACGCGGGAGCTTTCTCTGGCTTCCTTCTTTTGTGGGCCAACGAGGTCAAAGGAGCCGTTGGAGTGGGCATCCTAGCAACTGTTGCTCCCTGCTGTTTAATGGGGCGCTTTTTGTTATTTTCCACCTTTGCCCTTTTCTGGTGGCGCAAGTGGTCTGGATCAATCACGGAGTCTTGAATCTTCCGCCAGACTTTATAAATTTTTGACGACAGCCGTTGAGGGGACAGTTCTTGCTTTGCCTCTGGAGCTTTCTCCATAGGCGGAGATCTTTTCAATGTAGCTATTGGAGAGTTCTTTCTTACCTTCCTCAGTAATTCAAAGCTGTTCCCGGTTGGAACATCAGCATTGACCTCTACCATCGGAGCAGGTGGAGTCAGCCCTGAGGGGGAACTGCCCCCTGCTTTCCTCACTCGTCGCCAATGGCGACGTCGCGCACGACGAGCCGTTGGGATTGGCTCGGAAATCGAGATGGTTTCTTGTTGCCCCCTGTTTGAGCGTGGGGTAACTGCCGATGTCAGCCTATCGAAGACTGATGCCTTTTGACTAGCTGGGGGAGGAGTGGGAACCGTCAATCTTGTGAAGACCGACTCTCTGATGGGAGAAGCCGCTTTAACGACTTCCGGAGCAGCGACCGTTGCCCTCTTTGGGGCGGCCACTTCATGGTTCTAACCTAGCCTGCTGAAAACGGAGGCTGTCTGTCTAGTGACGGGTGACCCGTTGACAGGGGCTGTCGAAACAGTGAGCCGGTTGAAGACCGACTTCTTGTTCACCTCCGATGCAGGTATCGGCATAGAGAAGCTTGTAGGTGGGATCATGGTCCTGAAGAACAGGCCAGTGGTGGCTTGGGTCACTTGGTCTACCGGCAGAGTAAGGAAAGAAGCCGCTTGGGGCCCATATGCTACACCTCCGGAAGAGGTGGAGCGTCCATTGCAGTGGCACTTCGAGCAGTTGGTGCAGTTGGAGGCCATTGAATCTTGAGTTCTGCGCCAGACAAAAGACCAAATCTTAGCAACTTGAAATCCGAAGACAACCATTTAACAAACCGCGATTGGTTCGCGAAGACGACACACGAAGTGTGGAGTGGAAAGAGGAAAAGGTCCCACCGGGCGTGCCAGAATCTGTTCCCCTCCGAAAGGCGGCGCTCAGGACCGCGATGTCCTGACGCTAAGATTCGGGGCAGATGCTAATAGGTGTTATCCGTCCACCTCTCCGAAGATGTCGATTTGATTTACGGCACCTTGTATCGGAGGTTTAGACGGATGCGGCCGATGTAGCAGACTTCGTCAGATTCCCCCTCAGGGTGAGGGGTTTTTGATTGTGGGGACGCTCTTCCCTGCAGGCGCAAGCCCCTGCAGTTAATTACGCTACCGCATCGCGGTAACAACTTTCTCCTTCTCCAGAATTTCACTTCGTGCCGTGTGTGTTTGTTTTGTTTGTGGTTGCCCGTGGATTGTATACGGAGACTGAGTAATACCGTCGCCCGTAGGACGTGGATTAGTCCAAATCCGTGTTTACTTAAATTTGGGTTTGGTGTTTTAGTTTAAGGATGCATTAGTCGCGTTGCGGCTAAGATCAACTTAAACGTTCGTCAAGAATACGTTAATCCTGTTTTGGACTAAGATCGACTTGACGTGGTGATCGATTTAATATCTGTCCGTCGGGACTCGTCACCTCTCTGACGTCGTTGAGGGATTACAGCGACAGGTGTCAGAGGAGTTCAGAGATGTACCCTTGAACCAGGGTTGATTTGGGGTTTTATCGTTTATTTAAATATCTAAGGATACGTTAGCCGTATTTGGGGCTAAGATCAACTTAGACGGGGCCGTTGAGATCCGGCAAAAGAGCATTTGGAGGCTCTATTGTTCTAGTTTAGAGACGTGGTGGTCTGTGTTCCAGTTTAGGGACGTAGTGGTCCGACATTAGTTTAGGGACGTTTCGGTCCGATATTAGTTTAGGGACGTTTCGGTCCAATATTAGTTTAGGGACGTAGTGGTCCATTTTCCAGTTTAGGGACGTGGTGGTCCATCGCCAGCTTAGGGACGTAGTGGTCCGATATTAGTTTAGGGACGTTTCGGTCCGATATTAGTTTAGGGACGTCTCGATCCGTCATTAGTTTAAGGACGTTCCGGTCCAATGTTAGTTTAGGGACGTCTCGGTCCAATATTAGTTTAGGGACGTTTCGGTCCGATGTTAGTTTAAGGACGTCTCGGTCCGATGTTAGTTTAGGGACGTCTCGGTCCGATATTAGTTTAAGTACGTCTCGGTCCGTCATTAGTTTAAGGACGTTCCGGTCCAATGTTAGTTTAGGGACGTCTCGGTCCAATATTAGTTTAGGGACGTCTCGGTTCGATGTTAGTTTAGGGACGTCTCGGTCCGATATTAGTTTAGGGACGTCTCGGTCCGATATTAGTTTAAGGACGTCTCGGTCCGATATTAGTTTAGGGACGTCTCGGTCCGATATTAGTTTAGGGACGTTTCGGTCCACGAGTTTAAGGACCTCGCAGTCCATATGGGTGTGTGGTCGTTGGGATCCATCACCTCTTTGACGTCGTTGAGGAATTACAACGATGGATGTCAAAGGAGTTCGGAGATGTACCCTCGAACCGGATGTAGATTGATTTAGGAGAGCCATTTTGCTCAGTCAATTTAATTTAAGGACTTACGGCCACGATTGGGCTAAGTCCATTGTTTTTGCATTTCTTTTATTTGGGCTTTGCCTAGAAAGGATGCAGAGCATCAATTTTATTTGGGCCCAGCCCTTTTATTGCTTTGCAATTTATTTTGACCTGCTAGGTCTTTTTGACTTGGGCCTAGCCCTTCAAATAATGCATTGCATTTGTGCAAAACACCAAGAATCTTTTAGATTCAGGAAAAAAAGTGCAGAGCACTTTTTTAATTTCTTGATCTAAATTTAGATCAAAGAAAAGAAAGAAATCTTTTCTTTCTTTCTGTTTCAGAGAACCAGAGGTTCATAGCAAGTGCAAGGCACTATTTTTATTATTTTTATTTATTTATTTATTTATTTATTTATTTATTGAAGATCACTGATCTTGTTCTCTAGATCAATGATCTATTCTTTAAGAGAATTTTCTCTTATCTCAAAGGTTTTTACCTTTTTTTTTGTATTCTCAAGGAGTTCTCAAGAGTTCTCTCTTCTTCTTTTTTTTTAAAATCAGATGATCCTCTTGAAATGAGGTTTGGGGTCCTTTTTATAGTGCTCAAGAATTAGTTAAATTTGTTCAATAAATCTTTTCCTGAGTGATTTGGGGAATTTTCCCCACCGTTGGATCTTTGATCCAGAGGCTCCTGCCTTATACAAGAAAATCTTCTTGTTTTAACAAGATTTATTCTGTTTTGCGCAACTCTCCCAGTGAGTGACACGTGTCGCGTAGTGAAGCGCTTGCGCAACTGCGCAGACACGTGTCGCGCAGTGAAGCACATGCACAACAGCGCTTGCACAACTGCGCAGACACGTGTCGCGCAGTGAAGCACTTGCGCAACATCGCGCAGTGAAGCACTTGCGCAATAGCGCTTGTGCAACTGCGCGGACACGTGTCGCGCATCGGTGCGCTTGCGCAGCAGCGCTTGCGCAACTGCGCAAACACATGTCGTGCAGTTGTGCGCTTGCACAGTTGTGGTTGCGCAACTGCGCAGACACATGTCGCGCAGCCGTGCGCTTGCGCAGTTGAGTGTTGCTTATGTTTTTTAAAGAGCCTTGCTCTGATTGGACGTACTGCCTTGGACGTTGTGCTGCCGTGTCAACTTCTGACACGTGGCGCGTTGCGCGCAGCGCACGGAAACCGAAGCGTTGCTTCAAAATTTTGAATTTTCAAAATTCAAACAGAGCCTTGCTCTGATTGGGGGAACAACAGGTCTTCAATTCTTCCTCTTCTCCCAATGCGGATTCTTTAAAGAGGGGGTCAAGAGCCATTTCCTTATCAGAGTCGCTTCCGAAAGTGAGAATCTGCGATCCCCCGGTGTTGACTGTGCGACAGTTACCGGTAGTTCCTTTATGCTCTTAGGTCGTATTTCTCTGCTCCCGCTGAGTTTTGCGTTTCATCCGCTTAAAATTTGTCGGTGAGCAACATATCCCCGCCACCATCTTTTAAAAGCATTGCACTCCTCAGTGGGGTGCGAAATTTTTCGATGATATAAGCAGTAGCTAGGATGCATCTCTGCTTCACCGGGAGTGTTTCCTTCAGAGGGCGGGAGCTTCATTCCCATTGATATGGATTTAGCAAACCTTTTCCTCGTCTTGAATTTATTTTTATCCGCAACGGATGTCTTTTGATTTGACGGGAGTGTCTCAACTCTTTCGTCTAGTCGCCGGCGCTTGGCTCTTTCAAATATGGCCATCTCACGTTCCTGATCAGCTTTACTTTTCAGGAGAGCTTCATTGAGGAATGCATCAATTACTTCATCTGATGGCTCCGGAAGTTCCGGCTTAGGATCTGCCCCCAGCCTCTCAGTGCAAGGAGTTTTTGCATCGTCTGTAAACGAGTGAGAGATCACATGACAACTTGCTACGTAACCCTCAGATTCATCCGACGAGCTTTCTCCATCATCTTCCTCCTGAAAGACGTGGCTGAGGAACTCTTGGAGCGTGATTGGAATCCGCGTCTTCTGGTTATACTCTTCCAGCGCGTCGATCTGTTTCTGCAGGTCCGTGCGCTTGTTACCAGGCTTCACGGGCTTTTTGGATCTCTTCTTCTTCTTCTTTGAAGATTTTGACGGCTGGGTATGAGTGCTTGGGCCATCACCACCAATCTTTGGAGTTGGGCGCGGCTTCTGCATCCCTTCGATGATCTGAGGTTCCAGTTGGTTCTTCCACCTGATCGCCGGGCTTGTATGAAGATCATTCAGCATCCTTTTAGTTTTGGTTGACAACACGACCTCCCACGGAGCTTCTTCAACAAAAGAACACGTCGCCCCCAGTGTGTCTGTCTTCTTAGGAGTGTGCGGTTGTGGTGGGTTTACCTTCCACTTCTCGGAAAGCGCAAACTTGCCTTGTAGGTACTGATCTTCGATCCATCCCTTAAAGACGAAGCAATCCTCGATCGGATGGCTTACCGTTTGGTGGTAATGGCAGTAATTGGGATTATTCACTTCGCTGGGTTGCGGCGGTCGCCTTGGATTTGGTAAGTTGATAAGCCTGTTGCGGACTGCCAGCTCGAACAGCCTCCTTGTTTTGTCCCGTGGGAATGAGTAAGGACGCTTCATTTTCTCATTATAATAGCGCCGTCTCTCTTAGTTGATCCGCTAGCTTTGGGGTACAGGGCTGCTGTTGGGTGTTCGCGATGAGGGTTGCCTTCCCTTTACCCTTGTCGTTTCGCGGTTCCGGCTTCGGGGGGAAACGGTCTGTGACCCATTTGATCCATCTGAGCCAGCTTGTCAATTAGGGCCTGGAACGTGGTCGGTTTAAAGAACATCATGAACTGTGAAATAGTCGCGTGAGGATCTAGGGTGCCCACGAACATGCCCACCGCTGGTGCTTCTTCGATGCGCTGCTCACACTTCGACCACAAGTTCCGCCATCGGATTGCATATTGAACCCAGGTTTTGCCCGGCTTCACCCTTGCATTAATTAATGCCGTTATCGGGGTGCGTTCGCTGGCGCTTGGGAAACGCTGGGTAAATAACAACTCCATTTTAGCGAAAGTTTTGACGGAGTCATTTGGAAGTTCGGAATACCACTCAAATGCCGTCTCCGATAAACTGCAGACGAATTGGCGAAGCAAGAGCTTATCATCGCCGCCGGTGTTGCCACAAAGAGCCCTGAACTGGGCAACATGTTGATGGGGATTGCTTGTCCCCTTGTAGACATGGAATTTTGGGATCGTGTAGCCCGGCGGGTATTTGATCTGATCATACCAGCTCGGATATGGTCGCCCCGTTTTGACAACTTGTCTGGCTGCCTCAGTTGCCTGGTGAACTCGTATCTGCTGGGCTATGTAGTCATCCAGGGCAGATTTAGAGATCGTTTCCTCTTTGGCTGTTGAAAGAGCCGGAGGTGAATTTGTCGTTTCTCCTCTGTCATCTTCAAGGATAATCGGAGGGTCTTCGGCTGGGGGATCCGGCTGGATCATCATACCCACCATGTCCTGGAACAGAAGGGCCATTCGTTTTATATTGGCTGCTTGTTCTGCAGCCTCTCTGTCCTTCTTTTCAAGTATCCTGCGAAGGAATTCGGCATCGGTTTCTTGCTCCTGTCGCTGATCCGAGGATGCTTCTGGGCTTTCTTTTGGCCCGGTGAGTGCGGCCATCGCGGTCATCATCTCTTGGAGCTTCTGCTGCTGCTTTTGAGCCTTAGTCACTGATCGCGTAAGCAGTCGATGACCTGTGGATATACGGCTATCCTCTTTCCCAGACGCCATGTAGACGGTATATACCACCATGCCCCCGGACTTAGGGCGTTTAGGCTCACTGCCTTTGACATTTGCCGCAAGCGTGGGGACTTTCTCCGACCTTCTTCTCTTGTGGGCCATCGAAGTTGAGGGGGCCGTTGCTGTGGGCACCCAGGTGGCCGTTGTCTTCCGTTGCTTAACATGGCGGTTTTCTTCCTGTCGGACTTTCGACTTCTTATGCTGATGGGAGAAATTCGGATCAATCACCGATTCTCGGACTCGTCGCCAAATTTTGTAGACTTTGGAAGATAGCCGTTGAGGGGACTGCTCCGGCTTTGTTTCTACGATGGTCTCTACCGGTGGAGGAGATCTTTTGAGCACCGCAGTTGGCGAATTCCTGCGTACCCTGTTTAGCAGCTCAAAGTTGTTCCCTGTTGGAACAGCAACATTAATTTCCGCCGCTGGAGCCGGTGGAGTTAGCCCCGAGGGAGAGTTGCCCCCAGCCTTCCTTATTCGGCGCCAGTGGCGACGTCGAGCGTGACGAGTTGCTGGGATTGGTTCAGCGACTGGGATGGCCTTGTCTTGCCCCCTCTTCAGGTGAGGGGCTGTTGCCGGTGTCAGCCTCTTGAAGACTGACGTCCGTTGAGAAGCCGTGTCCAAACGGTCAAAAACAGATTTCTGAGCGGGAGCGGGAATGGGAGCAGTCAGTCTTGCAAAGATCGACCCTCTGGCAGGAGAAGCCGCCTTGACGACTTTAGGAGCAGGGATGGCTATCTTCTTTGAGATGGCCACTTCAGGTATTATGGGCTTCTTGGTAGGCCCTTTGGAGCTCGAGTTCAGCCTGGTGAGGACTGAGGAGTTAGAATCGGACGACCCGTTGAGAGGGGCCGTGGTAGTAGCAAGTCGATCGAAGACCGACTTCTTTGAAGCTTCCGATACGGGTACAGGGACGGTGAAGCTCGTTGGCGGGAGCATGGTCCCGAAAAATAGTCCAGTAGTAGCCTGGGTGATTTGTTCCACCGGCATCGTGAACAGTGATGCCGCCTGAGGTCCATAGGCTACACCTCCAGGTGAGGCGGAGCGTCGGTTGCAGTTGCAGTCGGAGCAGTTCGAGCAGTTGAACGCCATTGCTGTTTGATTTCTGCGCCAAGAAAGAGACCAAATCTTAGTAACTTGTAACCCAAGGGCAACCATTAACAAACCGCGATTCGTTCGCGAATACGAAGTACGAAGTGTGGAGTAAAAAGAGGAAAAGGTCCCACTGGGCGTGCCAGAATCTGTCCCCCTCCGAAATACGCGGCGGAGACGCGGTGAACGTCTTGCCTGAAATTCGGGGCAGATGCTAGTTGGTGCTATCCGTCCACCTCTCCGAAGATGCCAAGTTGATTTATGGCACCATGTATCGAAGGTTTAAACGGATGCGGCCGATGTAGCAGACTTCGTCAGATTCCCCCTCGTCTGAGGGGTTTTTGATTGTGGGGACGCTCTTCCCTGCAGGCACAAGCCCCTGCAATTAATTACGCTACCGCATCGCGGTAACAACTTTCTCCTTCTCCAGATGGTCACTTTGTGTCGTGGGTATTTGTTTTGTGTTTGGTTGCCCGTGGATTGTATACGGAGACTAATTTATGTCGTCGCCCGTAGGGCGTGGATTAGTCCAAATCCGTATCTTTCTTAGATTTGGTTTTGGGGGTTTGGGTTTAAGGATACGTTAGCCTCATTTGAGACTAAGATCAACTTAAACGTTTGTTAAGGATACGCTAATCTAATTTTAGACTAAGATCAACTTAACGGTTTGTTAAGGATACTTTAGTCTCATTTCAGACTAAGATCAACTTAACGGGATCGTTTAGATCCAACAAAAGAGCATTTTGGGCTCTATTGTTTAGTTTAGGGACATTGCGGTCAATTACCAGTTTAAGGACATGGTGGTCCAATGTTAGTTTTAAGACATTGCGGTCAAGGTTAAGGATATCATAGTCCATGGGTTTAAGGACTCCATAGTCCGGCGTTAGTTTTAAGACATCACTGTCAAGGTTAAGGACATCATAGTCCGTTGTTAGTTTTAAGACATCCCGGTCAAGATTAAGGACATCATAGTCCGTTGTTAGTTTTAAGACATCCCGGTCAAGGTTAAGGACATCATAGTCCGTTGTTAGTTTTAAGACATCTCGGTCAAGGTTAAGGACATCATAGTCCATGAGTTTAAGGACCCCACAGTCCGTGAAATGTATGGTTGTTGGGACCCATCACCTCTTTGAAGACGTTAAGGAATTACAACGAAAAATATCAAAGGAGTGAAGAGATGTACCCTTGAACCAAGGTAGATTAAATGATCTGTAGCCCAATTTAGAACCAAGACCAATTAATTATATTGTGAGCCCATTGGCTCAGTTAAGTCTGGATTGAGGACTTATGGCCAACTTGGGCTAAGTCCAATTAAGCCTGACCCTTTGTTGGACTGTTTGACATTTGTCTGGTTCTAGTCCACAAGAGTTTTGAGGGACTTGATAACATTTCTGTTGTAGCTCTGGATGTTATTCAATTTTGAGGTTCAATTGAAGGGGAGGCTTTGCCTCTGGAAGATTAGCCAATTTGGCTAGAAGTAGTGTTAAACACCAAATAACAAAAGTGTTAAACACTAAAGACAGAATTCTCAAACTAGTGTTAAACACTAAAAGAACAATCAGTGTTAAACACTGGAAATATAGTGTTCGATTTAGTGTCAAACACTAGAAAATAATCAGTGTTAAACACTGCAAATAGGGTTTTCAAATTAGCGTTGAACACTAAGAAAAATCAGTGTTAAACACTGGGACTAAAGATATCTAATTTGTGTCAAACACTAAAGAAAGAGGGGTCACGTGTGGACACATGAGAGCGCCCAAGGGTGAGATCAGATTCCCCTTATTCTGTTCTGCAAAAAAAATGTTGAATACTTTCTTTATTTGATTTTGGAGAATCACGTGCTGACACGTGACGGGGATTTGTGCGCTGATTTGCCAAGGGGTCACGTGGTAACACGTGAGAGCACCCAGAGCTTCTGTTTCTTTTGCTTTTTCTTTCTGTGCTTCAGGGGTCACGTGGAGCACGTGAGGCGTTGCTTCTGAGTTCTTTTATGTGGATCTTTACAAGGGTCACGTGGGGACACGTGATCCTGGTTTTTTTCCTGTTTGAAGATCTCTTTATCTTTTTAAGAATTAAATTCTTCATAGGGTTAAACCCTAGCTATAACTTTAGAGGAATTAAATTCCTATTTTCTTTGGAAGAATTATATTCTTAGATAGGGTTAAACCCTAATTTTCCTTTTGGAGGAATTAAATTCCCATATATGTAAAGAATCAAACTCTGGCACAGGGTGAAACCCTAGTTTCATTTTAAGAGGATTTGAATTCCTGTGAGCTAGAGAGAATTAAATTCTCAATTAGGGTTAAACCCTAGTTCCGTCCATCCCTAATTTTATCTTTGAGGAATTAAATTCCTATAACTTTGGGAGAATTAAATTCTCTAAACTCAATTCATCCTCTAAGTTTTAGATCTGCATGGCAGGATCTCGACCCGATGAGAATTAAATTCTCAACTTATGAGGAGATGTGCACTTTACAGATCTTCAACCAAAGAAAGAACTAAGTTCTTTGCAAAAGAGTTAAACTCTTAGATCTTTGAGAATTAAATTCTCTTTTTTCTGAAGTTTTAATCCTCTTTCTTTTTCTCACCTAGAGTTTTCTTTCTGAATTTTCAAGATGCTAAAATTCTCTTCAAAGTTTTCTCTCAAAAATTCTGTCTCTCCTCCTTTTTAATTCTCCCTTCTCGACTCCTATTTATAGGAGGAGGAAAAGAATCAATTTGTTTAGTAAATCTCTCATTGAAAGATTTGATTGTTTTTCATAATTAATATGGGCCTTTAGATTATACAGTGAATTTTATTCACCGTTGGATTTTAAATCCAAAGATATTCTGTTTGTTATTTCTGGTAAGATTTAGGGGAAATCTTTTCTTGTCTAAGATTTTTCCATAAATTGGTGATATTTAATCACCCCTGGATTCTCAATCCAACGGTTCTCCATAATTCTTCTCCATTTTGGAAAGATTTAAACGATCTTTTTTAGAATTTAATTCTGTTAAACCGCGAGACTTTTAAAGCTAGTCACGTGTGAGCACGTGACCCCGGTCACGTGTGAGCACGTGACCCCCTGAATGGACTCCTCTTCTGCGCTCTGTTTTGTGTTGCTGCTTTAACCGTCACGTGCCAACAAGTGACCATTGGTCACGTGCGAGCACGTGATGTCTCTTTTTAAGTTTTTCCTGATTTTTAATCAGGGAACAAGAGTTTGCAAAAGCAGCATACAGAATTACGAAAAGTCTTAAAAGAAAAGATGTATGTTGTTGGACTCACCAAAGCGACCCGAGCCTACTACCCAAGACCCGACCCCAGAATCCCCAACCTGGCCGAGATTTGGTCAATATCCGTAGACCCCTTGACCCTAAAATTCTTCGTCTTTTGTACGGATGACTAATCGACTCCCCACTACCTGTTTTAATACCCCGAAACTCCCAAATCAATACAAAAACTCCCTAGCACTTGAATTACCCTATTTACACCCTTTAATCTGAACTTTAATTCTCTTTTATTAATCATACCCTTCTTCCCTTCACTTATAAATGTCTAACCTATTCTCCATTCTTCCCTTCTAAAATATTCTGAAATTTCCACTCAAATCCTCTCAAAAAGTTCCATCTCTCAAGTCTAAGCCAAGCTCAAGTTCGCTAAAGATCGTTCGTGGCATTGTTAATCTCGGGCTCGTTCCTCCGCTTCATCATCGGTCTCGTTTTTCCAACCGAGCATTACCCCTTCTCTACTATCCAATATATATAGCACAACCCATAAGTCCCCCCTCTCTCTTTATTCTCCCCTCACATTGATATGAAAATAATTTTAGAAAAACAATTCTTTGAAAATTATGGTTGTAACTTTTCATAACATTTACCATGAAAATATCACTTATCTACCATTATATTATCCTTGTATGCGATGCCAAATTTACATATTTCATGAATTTAAAATGATGTTAATAGTATTAAATAATATTAGAATAAAATATACGGCTAAATACCATGATCATATCTTATCGTTTCCTAGTTTATGACATAACTCACGGGGTAATGACCCACCCCACACATACATACGGAAATCATAGCATGAACCTATATTTGTAGTGTTATTGGTAAACAAAAGTATTTCGCTAAAATACCCTCAAGTAAAATACGGAATTTTACCCTTTTCAAATACGCCTCTATAACCCTCTTTAGGGGACCCGTTTATGGATGGTGCAGATTATCGCACATTCTGAGAATAGTAGAGTGAGATGAACTTCTCACAGAGAATTCGGTCTCGAAAAAAATAAAAT
Organism: Agapanthus africanus; assembly: GCA_030015575.1. Taxonomy (NCBI): domain Eukaryota; kingdom Viridiplantae; phylum Streptophyta; class Magnoliopsida; order Asparagales; family Amaryllidaceae; genus Agapanthus; species Agapanthus africanus. The sequence goes on along the minus strand of CM057341.1, from coordinate 203,490,745 downwards.
ATGATTTAAAGAAAAAATACGAAATTTTAAAACAAATTGAAAATAACTTAATCATATATCCGTAATTTCAAAGAAAAACAAATTTGTGAAAATTTGATTTTATAAGTACTCTAAAATGAAAAAATTAAATTTTTTAAGAAAATACCCTCAAGTTTCCAAATTATAGGTTTTTTTATTAAAATACCATAAACTTTTAAAAGCTAGGTTTTGACACTAAAATACCATAAAATATAAAATACGTTTTTATGAAATAATATTGACATTTTTTTTTATCAAAAACACTTTCAAGATTTTAGGATGATTTAAAACCCCTTCAGAAATTTTAAATGACATCTTTCACTAAAATACCAAAGAATTCAAAAGACTGTTCTATATTACGTATTTAGATTGCGGATTAGTTTAAGTGGCATCTTCTTTCGACAGGGCTCGGGATGCTGGAGATAACGATGCACCACTTGTCTCTCCCTAAATATAGATTGTAACTTCAGGTTAATTAAATCATTTGAACTTGAAAACTAGAACTTAGACGTTAAACAGAACTGTTTACCGCCGGAAACCGGACTGGGGCACGGGGAGCGCGTCCAGCCTGAATACAGGGGAAGATGTTATATGGAATATATCTGTTCACCTCTCCGAAAATACCAAGTTGATTTATGGTACCGTATATTGGTGGTTTGGATGGATGCGACCGTTGTAGCAGACTTTTCAGTTTGCCCTTCAATGATGAGGGTTTTTTGATTGTGGGGACGATTTTTCCTGTAGGCGCAAGCCATTACAGTTAATTATGTTATCACCAAGCGATAACAACTTTCTCTACTCCAGAAATCTTCGTGTGTCGTATTATGGTTTGTTTATTTTGGAGTTGCTTTTGGATTGTATACGGAAACTGATATATATCGTCGCCCGTAGGGTGCGTATTAATCCAAATCTGTACATTAGATTTTGTGTTGAACTTAGAACGTATATCTCATATAAATGAGTTCCATCGGTTCGGGGGGTATATATTTTGATCTAAGAATCTTTAGTCGTATGTGGGACTAACATCAACTTAGAAGATATGGGCTAAGGAACGTTAGACGTGTGTGGGACTAAGATCAACTTAGAAAACATGGACCAATGATCATTAATTTTGTTTTAGATTAAGATCTACTTAGAAAATATGTTTTATTTGATCATAGGATCACATATGAGAAGCAAAAAGTTATATACTTAATTTATTCTAATTAAGTAATCAAGTTAAAGCTTGCCGGTCTAAGTGCGCATATGCGCATGTACCTTAAATATGGTGCACACTTGTTTGGAATCATGAGGAGTTGCGCACATGCATATCACGTGTTTACGCACTTGTTATCGGATCAAATTTCTATGTGCGCATGTATATGTGCGCACGTATTGAAGGGTGATATGTTCCACTTGCGCGCACATGGGTATCACGTGATGCACCTTTCCAGAGGCATTATTTTATCTAAGTTCTTATGTACGCACTTCTGTATGGGCAAGCTTCTTTTTAGTGTGACTTAAGATAAAGTGCGCACTTTTAATCAGAAAGCTATGGTGAGCATTGTTTACCGCCGAAGACCGGACTGAGACGCGGAGGACGTCTAGTCAGAATTTGGGGGTAGATGCTATTTGGACATATCCGTCCACCTCTTTGAAAATACCAAGTTGATTATATCGGAGATCTGGATAAATGCAACCAATGTAATAGACTTTATCAGATTCCCCCTCATTTGTGAAGGGCTTTTGATTATAGGGACGCTCTTCCCTGCAGGCGCAAACCCCTACAGTTAATTACGTTATCGCGTTGCGATAACAACTTTCTCCTGCTCTAGTAGTTCATTTCCTGTCGTGTTATGTTTGTTTTATTTTGGTTGCCCATGGATTATATACGGACACCAATTTATGTTGTGCCCGTAGGGTGCGGATTAGTCCAAATCCATACATATATTTTCATGATTTGGGTTTGGATCAAGGATTTGTTTGACGGGGTCCACGTTGGTAGCATGGTTTGCCAACGGAAATGAACTTAGAACGCATTTCTCACATTTGTGAGGTCCATCAGTTCAGGGAAACTTGGGTTTGATTTAAGGATCATTAGTCATATTTAAGACTAAGATCAACTTATGAACAAATGAGCATATGGCTCAACTGATCATTGAATCATATATGAATAACCGATGGATAGTATACAGTAGTCAGCATGGAGACAGTCCGCATGGCAAAACATATCAGTTTAAGAACATCGTGGTCCAACATTCCCTGTTTGGGACGAATGTTAGTTTAAGAACATTTCAGTCCAATATCGCCATGTTTGAGACGACAAAAAGAGGTGTTGTTGGTTGTTGGGGACCCGCCACCTCTCTGAAGATATTGAGAAATTACAACGACATATATCAGAGGTGTGAAAAGATGTACCCTTGAACCAAATTCCGTAATTAAGGGAAAAGATCATGGTGGATTTAAGAATCATCAGTCTTATATAAGACTAAGATTAACTTAGAAGAGATGAGATGAATATCATTTTGGATACCATCGATGGGAGATCATTAGTCGTATATGAGACTAAGATCGTTTGGAAATCATGAGCATATGGACTTGACCGATTTAATAAGAAGCTTAAGCTTCACAGACTTAGCCAATTTAGGCTAAAATTGGGTTTCTATACCACCCAGCTGTGCTAAGCACTCAATTACATATAGCACTCGCGTGTGCAATCACGTGAGGCGCTATAATAGTGCTAAGCACTAGTTTTTTCTGGCGCTCACGTGTGTTTCACATGAGGCGCTGAGCTTTGGCTTCTTTTGAGCGCTCACGTGTGTTTCACGTGAGGCACTGAGTTTTGGTGCTCACGTGTGTTTCACGTAAGGCGCTATGTTTTGGTGCTCACGTGTGTTTTACGTGAGGCACTATGTTTTCAAAGATTTAATATTTGTTGATATTTTCTGAAGAAATTTTAACTTATGTTAATGGCATTTTGACCATTAACGATCATCAAGACCACCATTTTGAGGATCTGGGACCAGGTTCTTTAAGAACTAAGTTCTTGATTTGTAAGGAACAAAGTTCCTGGAGTATTATGGATTCTATCTTCTCATGTTCTTTTCTTCTATGTTCTTTTCGACATTGTTCTTCCCTGAATTTTCGATTCTCAAGAATAAGATCTTCCCGATGAGAATTAAATTCTCAACTTTTGGGAGACTTATTTTGTGGATCTCAGATCCAGAGAAATAACTGAGTTTTTGAGAACGGATTAACCCTTAGATAGGTAAAAGAGATGTTTTGATCTGTGTATTTTCTTTACCTAGGGTTTAGAGGAGGAAGATCTTCTTCTTTTATTGAGAATTAAATTCTCTGTTATTTTTTGTGGAACCTCTTGAGAGCCTTCTGTATATTTTTTTACAGAATTTTATGGGGGTCTCCTCCTTTTTTTATATTAAGTGCCTCTTTTTTTCTTTTCATCTCTTTACTCCTATTTATAGGAGAAGGAAAAGAATCAATTTGTTGAGAAAATCTCTCATTGAGAGATCATGATTGATTTCATAATCAATCAAATTGATCTTTTAGATCAATCGATGAATTTATTCACCTTAGATTTTTAATCCAAAGTCTCTCTGTTTAACAGAGAAGATTCTTGTTTGTTTTAACAAAATTAGGAAGATACTTTCCTAACATAGAATTTTATTCTATCATATCAATATCTTGTTAGTTTAAATAAGATTAGGAAGATATTTTCCCAACATAGAATTTTATTTTTTTTAATAGAAAAGATCTTTCTTATTTTAGAAAGATCAGGGAAATATTTCCCACATCTATCAGATGGTTTATTTGGTGCTATTTCAACACCATTGGGATTTTAAATCCAAAGATTCTTTATTAGAGAAAGATCTTTCCATATTAGAAAGAGCAGGGAAAATATTTCCTAAATAGAATTTAATTCTATTACATAGAATTTAATTCTATCAGATAGTTTAATTGGTGATATTTTTATCACTATTGGATTTTAAATCCAAAGATTCTCTTTTTAACAAAGAAAAATGGTTCTCGTTTTGGAAAGATCTGGGGGGATATCTTCCCAAATAGAATTTAATTCTATCTGAAGCTAGCGCTTCAAAATGATGTGCTCACATATTTAACACTTGATCCCCGGTGTGGGTTTTAGCATGTCTATATTCAGCGCCTATATGCTTTGCATATGAGCGCTCACCGTGTTAACATGTGAGCTCTGTTTGTCTTTTGGTTATTTACTTTCAACTCACGTGTTTAACACGTGAAGCCTGTTTAGCCTTTTTGGTAATTTCTGTTCAGCGCTCATATGTTTTGCATATGAGTGCTCACATGTTTAACACATGAGTCCAAACTGTGGGTTTTAATTCTTCTAAAAACCAAAACGCTCATGTGCTTTGCACATGGAAGGAATTCATTTCTTCTTTTTTTCCTCCCATTTTATAAGGGAACTACAAACTCCGTGCCAAAATTTTTGGCAGGAACACGCATCTTTTTTTATGAAAAGTTATGATTTTTTTCATAAAGGTCCACATTAAAAAGAAGTAAAAACTTCTGTCTTCTTTATCATCTTTATCAAAACATCTATCGATAAAAGTCTAAAACCTTTGGATTAATCTCTCGTAAAAATATAAACTTTTATATGAAAGGGATCGGCCATAAATTTTTTTGATTTTTCATGTAATGAATCAAAAAACTCAGCAAAAAGCAAATGCTTTTATATAAAGCAAAAGTTTTAATTATCAACAAATGGATCTTTCTACTTTTTCTCTTTTCTCCTATTTTTTTTTACCTATTTGTGAGAAAAATCGATGAAGAATATGAAGGTTTCTTGATCGAGAGGAAGTGCGCACTTGATTGTTGGCTGCTCTTAATAGATTGTGGATTCTTTTTTTTTTCCACTTCTCTTTTTAGATCTCTATTTATAGTGTAGAAATATTTAGGGTTTGTTGCAGTTAGTTAGAGATTCATTTGATTTTAATTTGATTTTAGATTTGGTTTAAAATTATTCATATCACTTTGGAGGCCCTGTGCACCGTTGGATCAAGAGATTTGATTCGATTGGTTATTTTAATGTTATTTAGCAGAAGATTTTTCAACAAAGATTTAAATCGTAACAGAAGTGCATGCTTCATTAGCCGCAGGTGTGCAAGGAAAGGATGCGCAATGCCGCTGCCATCTCATGAATCAGCCATATATATGCACATATCATTAAAGTCGCTTTTCTGCCATGTGCGCACTTGATACTTGCATAAGTTTCTTGGCCATTTTATTATAAGCGAGCACTTGATATTTTCCTTATTCAAATAAGTGCGAACTAATGCCCATTGATTGTGCGCACGTGAATCACACGTGGATGCGATCGGTGTCAAGCTACGAGTCATCGGATTTGTTTTGAGATTCGCGAAATATGAACCGACATTTTGTCACGCCTCGCTTCTCAATATACTCAAATACGGGAATGTAACAAAGCTAACCATACTAGCTATGGTAAGGAAACGTCTTCCCATAATCACATTACGGCTATCAATCAGTAATCAAGAACAATATACTATTAAATCTATCTATCACATATCCAATAGCCACA